>CM063440.1:1494166-2988333 GCA_032191425.1 Lymantria dispar | reverse complement strand
GTTTGAATGCTATTGCTCATGGATGAAGTTTGAGGGAAGTGTGTCGGCATAAAAGAAATAAAATAATGAATCAGAAATTATTATAGAAACTATAATTGTAAAAGAATTTTCTTTTATAAAAGCGTTTATCATAGTTATTATTTTACAAATCGTTTTTGAAGTTTTAATTTTTTTCGTGTTAGGAGAAAATAACAGAGTGAATTTTTACGCCCGCAGAATTACCCCCAAATTCGTCCCCTAGGAGTTAGTTGATGATCCTATAAGACGCAAAAGCAGTATTAGTAACTTAATTTGCCTAAATTGTTTGCAAATCAAATGACTGTTTTTTTTTTATTTTATTGTCGATGGTGGCAAAAAACAAGCAGCACAACTAATGCTAAGTGATACTGCCGCACATGGACCTTTACGATACCAGTGGCACAGCTAAGCCGTTGCCTACTATGAAGAAAATGCTCTTTTTAAACCTCATTACAGAAGGAACTGTAATAGCGCTCGGGAAACACAGCAGCAGGTAGTTTATTCCAGATTTATACGGAGGAGAAATGATATTTAATTTAACGTTAAATATTATAGTGAAAATTTCACTACTATATAATAACATCAGTAATTAATTGACAGGGATAATTCCCAGCTCGTTACTGTTTACGATCACTTGTGTTAACAGCCCGTTGATAATAGTTACCATATCTCAATAATTCATAATCTTACAAGCTATGAGAGCCACACGAGGATTAGTTACATTCGGAGTATAATTCTAAACGAGTATTTAACTACTTGTGGTTGTACTTAGTTTAACTGAACGATAAATAAAGCGACCTCGTTAGCTTAGTAGTGTCCATATTCAACTACGGAGCATCGCATTTGAGATTATCTTCCAAAAATATTAAGATATTGTTCAAGATTGAGAACTTTTTTATTAATTGGACTAATCGCACCATATTTTGGCGCACAAAGTCCTAAAACCAGTAACCACAAAGACAGCGAGATTTGATCCTCAGACAGTCCCGGGCAATGGTTTTTATAGTCTTGGGTCTCGCAACAAATTTAATTAGAAAAGTCAAAAAGGAGGAGTTGAAAAATAATAATTACACTTCCCTCAAAATAATGCGTGAGGCTAAAAGAAAATTAACAAGGCTCTAAGCCTAAATTCAGTTATGGCCAACCCAAAAGAAAGTGGTTGCTTAAATACTATCGTCATTGATGAAGTTTGAGAGAGCGCGTAGGTGTAGCGGAATGAAATAAATAAAAGAATGAATCTGAATATTTTATTAATCAACTTCAAAAAAGAGGAGGTTCTCAATTCGTCTCCATTTTGTTTTGTTTCTATAGAAACTAAAACCAAAAAATAATATTACAAAAGCTTATATAATAGCTTCTATTTTACAAAGTTTTTGTAAAGTAACTTTAACTTCTTTTGGCGCGTTAGAGAAAATTATCAGAGTGAATTTTAAGTTTCGCGAGCGTATACCGATACCCAAATTCGACACTCTGAAGTTAGTTGGTCAACTTATGAGTATTTGCCATGATAAATTTATTTAACTTGGAATGAAAATTTTGACACGCGTGTGTTAAATTATAATTCAAATTGCTACAGCTAAAGCGAACCTTTCACGGGACTGTCAAAATATCATGTTGAGCTTTTGAATTTATTTAATTATTTTATAATGTTTAACAATTAGCTGGCATTTCACAAAGCAGAAATAATGCTGAAGTAATTATGATATAATTTTTATGCTGTGCCAAAATTTCCAGAGGAAAAATGCTTATTTGGTTGTCAGCACCCATTCAATGGTAACGACTATGGCTATCGCAAAGGAACAAGGCGTTCAGGCCTACACGCAGCGCAGTGAACTAATCGCAAACATCGGTGCGGACTTGATGCTTACAATCATCGCTAGGACGTTGCGCGATAGCGTTAGGAAAGGAATGCACTCGTCGTGAGGCGTGAGTCGACGAGACGGGTCCGTTTTAGTAATTGTCTCTATTAGGTTCGGCTCCGCCGCCAGTACGTCGGGCGATAGAGGCGCGAGTACCTGCGCCTGATCGCGCCTTAGCCGATATCGAGGGTGAACTGACCGAGGATTAGTCCACCACCTCCAAAGAGGCCGAACGCGAAAGGGTGACGCCCTGGTAACATTCTTTTATTGCTGGGCGTCGAAGGGAACGCTACCCGAAAGAGTACTCCGCCGGGCCAGATACGGATCTAAAGAAATCGATACCAGTGATTGGCCCAATGGCGATAGGGAGGCATCACGGTAGGTTATGGGGCCACACGCCACCCATCCATCGCCCCGGAGAGATTGGGCGGGAATGTCCAAGCCGACCATTAAAAAAGAAGTGTTGGTAATAAAATATTTCTACACTATTACTAGTACAATTAATATTTTCCTATAATTCAAAGAAAATATAATGCTCGATTATGACGTAAAAAACAAAACTAAATCTGAAATTCAAAATATTGTTATTTAAGTTGTAAAATGTAATAGCAAAAATATTTTATTTAAAGCTAAATTATTTAAAATAAGAATAATATTTCTTATGTTGAAACAATTCATGCGAACCTGAACGTGTATAGGCACGCCCATAGCTTATTTTTATTTCATAAGTGAAGAATATACATAAAGATACAAACACAAGAATCCCTATTTTTATGCGAACGAAAAATATTCGCATACCAATATTTATATATCCGTTTCCCTTTGGGGTGAAACAAGAATATTCCATTACGTTGTTTTCGTGAAGTTTTTGTATTAAAACGCCGTTATGTAATAAAGATGGATTTGACTCACGTGACAGTCCGTCTGCCATACATGTCACACTTCGATATATTATTATACTCCGGCCGCTCTGAGTTTGCGTTCCTGACACATGTCAATTCGTCATAACTAGTGATGTACAATAAATAACATTAATTATATTTAATAACGTTATTTATTGCATTCATTATGCTAATTTATTAAATTCAATATAGATTTTGTTAAATTTATAGGAATTATTTCGCATGTTTTTTTTAAAAGTACCTTCATCTTTTTTATGCTATACGGTGAAGAAGTATTATGGCCGGCTCCATAATCTTTAATTCGAGCGCAGATTAGCTCTATAGTATTGTACTGGCAGTAGAATAGGGGGTTTCGAAGAACGCAATAAGCGTTCTCCAGAACCAACTCATCTAAAACATAACGAACTTATGCCGTCTTATGGTCATTGATTAATTTCATCAACTCTGTTTTTAGTGTAGACATATTTTCGTCATTGCCACGTCTTTGCAGCCACCGATTCCTCTTTTTATTAGCTTTGGTAGGTGTTTTATTTAATTGCACCGAATGATTAGGGGTGTTATCGATTAACATAACTAAAGGCTCTGGGAAGCCAGATAGCAACACATCCTGGAACGACTCCTTGAATGCAGTCGCATTCATTTCTTCATGGTAGTCAGTAGTAGTTTTTGACTCAAAAACCAATAAACCATTTTCTCTAAAACCGTACTTCGCACAACCAGCGTGGCATATTATGTCGTGTTCCTTTACCCATTGGCACTTTCGACGATGACGCTTGAGTGTCATTTGTCTAAGAACGAGAAAGCGTGTGGTTGGGGTTTAGCCTTATCTCATCGATGAAAGCGGTATTGTCTCAATTATCAATATTTTTCTCTTCTTTCAAAAAGTTAATAGTTTTTAAAATTATGTTATTCCTTTCTAAAAGAATTTTCCAGAAGAAACAAATCAGCTGCTTTCAAAGATGCTAGAACCGATGACCTATTAAGGTATTCACTTTTGGGATAATAACTGCTATATATATGCTTCCGTGTGATGACGGAATAATAATACAATTCACCACCTCCCTTTACTGCCTGTGGGTGTTGTAAAAGACGATTAAGGGATTATAATATGCATACAATATCTAAGCAAGAGAAGGAAAATTCTAAATAAAACCCTACACCAATACGTCTAACTACCGTGGTGCAGTTGGTCAATTTCCCTCCCATTGTGGAGGAGGCTCGAGCTCAGTACTTGGATGTTTATGAACTATGGTGAGTGATGATAAATGAATGTGATTCCTTATAGCGTCAGCCTCAAATTGTCTGTTATAGGCTCATTTCTGCATTTCCTTTTTTAGTGTTCGTAAAATATTTTCTCCAGTACCCGAGGAGCCGAAATTTTCTGTATTAATATTTGTTATTGTCCGTTCGCTTATTCTAAGCGCCTGAGAGGTGCGCTCTTGTCTTGTTATATTTACGGGGTACGCCATTTTGTCTTTCAAGCTCAAGGTAATATTGAAGCTTGATAATTAGTTCTCTTGTTTCACTTTTCAATATTTAACCGTGTTTCGGCATTATTATTTTGCACCGAAAGTGCAGAACAGTAATATGCGATACAAAACAAAAGTCTAAATTAGCGCAGAGGCTGACCTCTTACTCATATAACAAGGAGAATCAGTCAAATAAACAACAATAACTGTCACGAGAAAATACATATTGAGAAACACTGGAGAACGTAGTCTATGCGCGCAAGACGACAAGAAATGACTCTTTGTGACTGTCATAAAATGGCGGTCCCCACAACGCTATTACGGGTAGCTATTTTTCACTAATAATATAAAGTAGTAAGTCATTTTATTTTAATTTTTTTGTTATAGATGTGATTTTTATCGCGATATTTATTTTCTTAAGTTTCGATTGGGTGTACCTTTGTCATATTACTAAATTTATTAAAACTATTTAATAATGTGTTTAATAATGTATTTACTAAAATATATTATATATTATAAAATAAAATTATAACGTTTTATTAATATTATACCGCCAGATTATATTAAGATTATAAAATTATGCGATTACAATTGTCTCGTTATTTTGTCCCATCACTACAAAAACCAACATAAGACAAAACCTTGAAACAGGGCAGTTTGACATGTTTTGATTTTTAAAACGATTGTTTTTATATTTGTTAATTGAGTAATTGTTAATAATTATAGCCGAAAATTAATACGTTTATTGTAAGTTGGCATAATTATTAAATTTTAATGTTATTTATTACTCGTTAATAAGGTAAATATAAGACATTTAAAATTGTGCCGTAAATAGTACGGCAGTTCAAAGTTACATCGCCCATTCTGTCATGACCTCTCAGGAACGCAAACTCAGAGCGGCCGGAGTATAATAGCTATTTTTTTTTTTAGGACAGCAGCGTTTTTACTTTCTCATTTTGTGACAGGCTACAGTCCAGAGCCACACCGTCCAATCGATCCGAGGCAATGACATTATGTATCATTACATATCCCCATAACCTTCTATATCCATCGCTATTAAACTGAGGTAAGGGTAACATCCTCGACCAAGCAACGTCAGCCAAATAATAGCGACTGCTATCGCATATATGAATATTATTTATTCACTTATACAACATAATATCACGCATGCACTAGAAACCGTTTTCTTAACTTTGCTTTATAAGAAAACACATTTCTGTGTTATATGTCTAATTAAATATAAATAATAATATATATAATCTAATAAGTAAATTTGAAAATTTTGAAGAACCCCCGAAATAAACTTAAACTATACAAAAAAAATAACACGTTCTCTTCAACAAGAATTATTGATTGTCATTTAATGATTGTACTAGCACGCGTGAAACATCTCATCGAGTAATAATTCGCAATTACATCACTTTGGAAAAGAGCCGATAATCTTACATTGCTAGACCGCTATTAATTAAACATAGCTAAGAACTACTGCAAGGCTTTAAGTAAAGTCGAAAACTATTATTCTCATGAAAATAGCAATCCCTTTTTTAATATAAATCCGCTAAATCATGATTCCTTTAAGTGCAATGTTTTAAAACGACGATTAAGTGACAAATAACAATTAGAATGTCAACGGGATTACTTCATCGTTGGTTGGAGAACCATAAAGAACATCAGCTTGAGTTGTTTCACTTTACAACCAACGCAGGTCATTAAGCTCTGTTGTTACAATATGTTTGATGGAAATCTTGTAAATTGTTTGAACAATTGCCATGGTTTTTTTTTCAGAAAAATATTATTATGTAATTTTTAGAGGTAATTTATCTGTGGGAATTGAGGATATGTATGAGAGAGGGAGATACTCATATGTAAAGGGAATGATAGATATCTTATGAATACAAAGGAAGGAAAGGAATGTAAGAAAGAAATGAAGAGAATGAAAGATGTGAAGAAGGTGTGCGAGAAGAAATAGAAATCGCAAAATACCATTCTTTAATTTATTGCCGCGTACAATTTTTCTTTTTAATGAAACTCCTTTTTAGGCTTTACAGATGTACGGAGAAAGGGTTTGACGAAACTAAAACCTCAAACGGATGAAACGCAATAGAATATTTTTAAAATATACTTCTTTTTATAATTATTTAATATTACAGATTTGATTAGTACAGGTTTTAATAATCTATAATTTTTAATTAAAAAAAAAACCGCCTTCAAATTGTATCTTCCATCATCAGCTCTGCAACGAGATGATGACTACCAGGCGCAAATGCCTAAATAGCTTTACGAAGTATAAGAAAAACGTTAAAAGTGCCTATAAAATTTTAAGAATTCCACCAATTTCTCAAGGATACCATTATTAGATCCCGACCTGATGATTATGGGACCACCTGGGAAGTGTACCCTATCAAACAAAAAAATAATTTTGCAAATCGGTCCAGGGATTGAGTAATCGGTGAACATACTTAAAAAAAAAAAATCCGACGAATTGAGAACCTCCTCCTTTTTTGAACTCGGTTAATAATATTTATTAGTTTTAATTTTCATTATGGTTATTATTATTTTATCATCGTCTCAAATCATATACATACGTCTCATTATTGGATCTCGTGTCTTCTTCAAAATGGAAGCTAAATTGACCTACTATATCACGTTTGCCAGACATACATTATTCATGGACAAGAAAGGGAAAGAAGGGAAATAAATTCTTACTTCATCACCGCATGGAAATATGTTTACTTGTTTACATATTCCACTACTATAAAGAAGAAATGTATTTTTGTTACGAATATACTTAAAAGGTACGGGATGGATTTCAATAATTATTTCACCATGCTACATTATTTCCTTGTGGTGACGGAGTAATAATACAATTCACCACTCCCTATCTTCCCCATGGATGTCGTAAAAGAGGACTATGGGATATAATATGCACATAACATCTGTGCTAGAGAAAGAAAACTTGAAATGAAACCCTATAGGTACCAACATGTCTGACCAGTATAGTATAGTAAGTCAAATTCCAACATATCTGACCAGCATGGTATAGTAGATCAAATTTCCTCCTATTGTTGAGGAGACCCGAGCCCAATAGTGGAACGTATGTGGGCTGCGATGATGATGATGCTACATTCTCCCTGAGTAACATAGGCTATATTTTATCCCGGTATTCCAAGGGGAACTACGTGGACAAGGCGACTGAAACCAAACCAAAGCGAAGCGAGGGAGAGTTGCTAGTAAAATATAAATGTAGCCATATTGATAAATGTAAATTTAATTCGCATCCAAAGCTGTAATCTCACTTTAGGTGTTATGGTCATGAATATAAGATGACGGTTTACATTCCATTTAAACTAAATATAGCTTTGTCTATATTTATAGTACACGGAAAAGGATAACATGTAAATGTCAAGAGTATTAATAATTGGTACCTTTAAATTTTTCCGTTTGGTGACGCAGTAAGAATACAATTCACCACCCATGGGTGTCGTAAAAGACGACTAAGCGATATATGCATTAACATTTATGGAAGAGAAGGTAAACTCGAAACAAAACCTTATGCGAACACGTCTGACCAGCATGATATAGTCAGGTCAATTTCCTTCACATAATGGAGGAGGCCCTGAAATCGCGATGATGTTTCAATAAACTAAAACATACATCTTTTAAAAGACGACTAAGAGTATAACACGAATATAACATCTGTGGAAGAAAAGGAAAATTCGGAATAAATATCATTTGATCAGCATGGTATAGTCAGATACGCGTGACGGCAACCCACGTCCCTTTTTTTTTTTCTTTTTTTTCCTTTTTTTAGTGGGTACCCCGTGACTGGGGTATTCCGTCGGGCCAACCACTGCAGACAACTTACCCTGCACCGGTAGGGACACGAAAAAAGTATCGATACTTTTAGGTATCGAGTACTTGTCTTTCGATACCGATACTTTTGTATTCGATACTTTCTATTCGATACTTTTACTCAATGAGTACTTTTAGGCAGGTATCGTATCGAAAAAATTGTAGAAAATATCCATGTTAAACTTGACCTTACGGCTCACGCTTATGGTAACGCCGTGTAGGTAAAGCGTAACGAACCTTCGAAAAAGTGGCTCGACATATTTTAATCCGAACGCAAATCGATAAATTCCTAAAAAAAAAAGGTCATCACGACCCAGATTCTAGGAAAAGTACTCAGTACTCGATACTTTGGAGTATCGATACTTTTGTTTCGATACTTTATTGAGTACGATACTTTTTCTTCGATACTACTTATGAGTACAGTTTCGATACTTTCGTTTCGATATCGTGTCCCTACCGGTGGTTGGCCCAACGATGAAGGCGACGTGCCATGGGTGGGTCTTGGGGCCGCGCGCCGCCCCTCTGTCGCCCCGGACGGAGCTGGACGACGCGTGCGCTGACTATGGCCCACGCCTAAAAAAAATGTTATAATCAGGTCAATTTCCTTCACATATTGAAGAGGCCCGTATCTACAGTGGGCGTATTTATATGGGCTGAAATGACGATGATTTTGAATACTCGCGTAACTATCAGAGATCATTACTGGCACTTATTTGACCTGAAAAAGATATATACTAAAACATACTATTCATTTATCGTACACCGCCTCTCAAATTTCATAATGAGCATCGAGTCAATAACCTGTTTTGCATTCAAATTAAACCAATACGACAGCTATATTTCGTTTCCATCTTCATATAAAGTGGGAGCAAGAAAGCAGATTATACCGTCGCTGTTAATTTTATCGGGTACCAGGTTAATTAATGAACGCATATGGTTAAGAGGCTCTACACGAAATAAGTTCATACAGGGATACGCGTTGCCCGGGAATTATTTTATTTCAATGTGTTTATATTTATTTGTAAGGTAATTTTATTCGTCCGAGGTGATGAGCTCTATGAGGGTCCATGGCTATAATATACTATATTAACTGTTCACCAACCTTGGGGAGACCAAAGGAAACACCAATTATTTATTTACCCTTTCATCTACCGTCTCCTGTCGACAACCCGGCAACAAACCCTTAGAAACTTTTAGAGTTATACTTATTTATGCATATACCGTTTATGCAAAATAAGTAAAACTCGAAATAAAACTTTATACCAAACTTTCTGACTAGCGTGGGACAGTAGATCAATATCCTTTCTATTGTAGAGGAGGCTCGAGCCCAGCCAATGGGACGTGTATAAGCCGAGATGAAGGGAGGATTTATTTATGTTAGAGTTGAAATACGGAATATAATGATTTGATAATTTATGATCGAACAGCGGGCAAATTAAAAGTATATATTACTGGTTATAATAGGTATATTTAAAGAGAGCATGTAGCGCTGCATCATGGTCTATATCCACCATCATAATTCTAACCTTATTCCAAGTACTTGAAGTAGACGCAACAACGTCAACCGTTCTTGGGAATCTAATTGTTGTAGGTATGACTACACAGATGGCGTAGTGGTTAAGATACCGACCTACTGTGCCAATATGTAATTTGTGTCCATTAATTATGTCTGTAAAGTCCCCTGCAGTACAAGGATTATTTGCTTAGTGCACGGCGTTATCGATTATATAAAGAAAAAAATTGTTAAACAGACGTAATGAGATAGAGTTAGCCCAGGTCTATGTAAAGATTTTAATCTTTACAGCAATATCGTAGTATATTCATATTAATAATGAATAGACTCTCTAACTATAAAAAAAGAGCGTGCGTACCAAGTACAAATGTCAGAAGTGAAACTTCTTTGGGGCAACGTGTTCTTTGTCAATATTAAAAAAAAATACTCTCTCACTCTCTGTCTCTCTCTCTCTCTCGATTTTTCTCACTCGCTTGCTCCCTACTCTCACTCCATGGCTATGTACTTCGTGCTATGTTCGCCCTTTCTCATTCTTTCTCAATCGCTCTCAATCGTTCTCTCCCCCCTTCCCGGAGAAAAAGTCCCACATTTTTGTGTCACTAAATTGCATTTCATCTGTAAAAAAATTACCCTCATGCACGCAAAAAAGTTTCACCTCAAGAATATTCATAATAAAAGAGAATTGTGAAACATTACTCTTATATACATATTTTATATGATAACATTCATTATACGCAAAATGTATGTGGTTTTAACTCATACGTGTATGAATAAAACTGATCTCAAAATTTGTCTGTGCGAAGTTTATTAGCCTGCGGTACTACGATGGTTAAAGTTAATTATGATAAATGTTCACTGGAGTGTGGATATAAGATTTAAAACACATGTTTATGACAGGTTAACGTAAATATGAAGTTATATATTTGTATAGAAGCATTTTGATATAACGCTCTTAGTAGTCATTTGGTTGAAAAATAGAGGTTACCTGGAAAGTTTGCCGGGTGTTTTGAAAATTGCCATTTTTATAGATTTTGACGTGCTCTTTCCAAATTTCAACTTTGCTACCTCGTATCTTTGCCGCTCGCACCACCATATTGGAAAAATGGCGCCTAAAGGCAGGTTTTTGATAATTTGTTTTTTGATAATAACTCCTTTCCGACCCATTTTACAGGAAAACATATTTATACAAAATAATTGTAGAGGAAATCTTCTACAATTTACGTCATAACCTTTTTTTTCTAAAATCAATCGTTTCGGCGTACGAGCGTCGTAAACTACTGCGTTCTTCCCTTCTGTGTCAGGCCCCTCCTCTTCCTTCAAAGAAACATCTTTTTTTTTTTGGGGTGGGTTGCGGTCGGCGCGCTCCTCGCACCACTCCGTCCGGGGTGACAGAGAGGCGTAAGTACGCACACCCGCAACCCGCACACCGCAACGTGCACGTCGCCTTCGTCATTGGGCCGACCACTGGAGCAGGGTTACTTGTCATCAGTGGTCGGCCCGACGGAATACCCCCTATTTGGGTTACCCTCCCATCGACCGACGTCCCCCCCTCGGGGAGTACGTCGGTCTTTCCCCACGCGATCGGCCTCTCGGCGGGTGACGGACTAATTCCCCGATCACGTCACCCGCGGCCGCGGCTAGGGTGGCAAGAGGCGCAAGTACTCGCACCTACGCCGGCCCAGTCGCCGGCGGCGGATCGCCTCATCGAGGCTGCGCTCCTCGCGCAGGCGATCTGTCGCCTCTCAAAGAAACATCTAACCCTAGCGGAGCTCAATAGATATATTTAGTCTGAGTGATCAATACATGTTTATCATTTCACAGTGTCGTTTGCATTTATAAAGCCATGGCTTCTAATGAAGTAAACTGTTTTATTTGTGGTAATATATTGCAAGATAATGAAGTTATTGAAGTGAAGGAAAAGGAATTGGAAACAGAAGAAACTACCGTCTTTGATATTTCAATCAATACTGAAGACGAAGAAAGCACAACTAACACCTGGTCCGTCAACAACAATGAAGCGACGGAGATTGAACTAAATTTAGAAATAGTGAGTCAGATGTATATTAAGCCTATTGGGGATACCACGATAAAAAAACGCGCCGCCTTCTCTACCTCATGGTGGAAATGAGAATTTCTGCCGAAACGTGTGTTAGGCTACACTTTACGGCGCTCGTACGCCGAAACTATTGATTTTAGGAAAAAAAAGGTAAAGACGTAAATTGTGGGCAATTTCCTCTACAATTATTTTGTATAAATATGTTTTTCTGTAAAATGCGTCGGAAAGGAGTTATTATCAAAAAACAAATTTTTTATATGTGTTCAAGGGGATTCGAGAAAGCTTTAGATTCACAATTGAACCCGGTAGGTGGCGCTGCTATCTATTTCAAGGAGAATTCCTTTTATTTTATTTAAACAGAACAACGTCTGTTGGGTAAGCTAGTTTATCAAAAACAATTTGTACATGTTTATAGGACATGCCCTTCAAAACTGTGTTATAGGTTTTACTGTGGCATCAATGGCGATCGATCTTAGAGATCTTCGAAATTTCCAGAACGAAAACGTTGAATCCAAAAACGTATCATGCTTTCTTTTGCGACAACAACACTGTGCAATTGATTAGTCCTTCAAGCTGTTTCTGCAGCACTGGTGCCATAGTAGAACTCGTACTCGTAAATATACCGATATTTCATTTTTTCGATTGTGCGGCAATAAGTGACACCGAAGAAAAAAATAATGAGGAAAAACAAAGTTTTCAAAACTCAAATGTACCAGCTAAATGAATTAGTTAATAAATTTGAATCTAGAGTTCTTAACCAAAGAGGAGATATTTCAGATCAAAGTGGTCAGTACGACAAAACGCTAATTTCATATGTAGCTATATTTTTAACCTAATACTTATTAGGTTTAAAAATTCATAATCATCTTTTTCTTCTTCTGTCTATATATAACTGGGCATGAACGTTCTCTATAATGGCAGGAATACACAGCGAAATACCTTTTATTGGTCTAGTGCGATAACATATTGTTTCAAGTTTGCCTTCTATAATGATATTATCGACTAACGTCCTTTAGTTATATTTTACACAATAGTAAAGAGTGATAAATTATATTCATACTCAATCACTACATGGAAAGAAGTTTTATTGGGACAATATTTATTCTGAGACATCGGCTATCACCAATAAACATTTTTTTCAACACCTTACCTTTGAACGATGACATTTCAAAAGGCCTTTATCAAAATATTCTGGTAAACAAACTTCAAACTTTACCATTTGAAACTTTGCACGTACAACTTTAAATTAACTTTCTATGTTCCACGTTCGGAAAAAAATAAACGAAGAAGTATGGCAATCGAGTGTTGACGCCGTTTCAATATTCTTTTGTTTCCCCAATTTATTCGTTTGAACTCAATATTTTTAACTCCTGATTCAAAAAGGAGGGTGTTGCCGTTATTGTAATTAAAAAAAAAATGATTATCTTAATCATTTTTCCCAGAAGCAAAAAGAGAGGTATAATATTTACACCCTGACGTAAAAAGGGCAGTATTGTAAATGTAAGGTGTTGTGAATTTAAAATTTTTGTGTAATATGTATGTTGCTTTCTAAATGAAAGGACTCATGATTAAATTGCTATATTTCTCTTTAATTTAATGTTTACCATCATCAATGCAGCTCATAGTACCATTTCTGGGTTCACGTCACTCCACAATGGGAGGGAAATAGATCTGCTATACATCACTGGGTTAGGTGAGGTACACCGCTGCGAATAGCAGGTCTTTATAAAACCTAATGTCAACAAATCCATCATCCTCATCTCAGCTCATATACGTCTCGCTGCTAGGCCCAAGCCTACGCGCGAGTGGAGGATCATACTAGAAGCGATATTGATATACGTTGGTTAGACTTATTGAAATAGGGTTTATTTCGAGTTTTTTTTTATAAATTGCATCCTATTCCTTTATTAGCTTTTCCGTAAAGTCTTTTTGTAATAGTCCTGCTTCTATTTTATTGCGTTTACAACTAGTTTAGTGCTACACTGCACTTTTATAAACTTTGTGGGTACAGTTAATCTCGGTTATCCCTATTGTACGTTTTTTTTTGGTGGACTATGGACAGCGCACATGCCCCCCAGTCCGTCCGGGACGACGAAAGGATGGCACGCGGCCTCATAACTAGAGGTGTGTAGTTCCGGGTCGTAATAGTTCCAGGAACTATGTCCACCGTCGGAGCTATGTCGATCCAATCCGCGTTGTGAAATTAAACAGTTCCACATGTCCAAGTAACTGTCATGTGCGCCGGAAGGGAACGAATTGCCGAACATGTTCCGAACCGACTACAGAGCCGACCGACTCCGTCCGAGTTTTCATGAACCGACCAAGGACGAGCATAGTTGGAATGTTATGATCCTTTTTATGTTATGCAATTATGATACACTTTGCGTTAAGGATGACAATTGATTTATTAATATTTAATTTTAGTTTCTCGATCGCTAATGACCTTGACTCCCGATAAGGGCTCCATTTCGTTTAAAACAAATAATTATCTAAACCTAATTTCACTTACAATTAGTTGTTGTGTGTTGATATAGTAGTGCGAGCATTAACGTTTCGTTAATTTTCATTATTTTGAATTTTAAAATATGTGAACTTTTTATGTGGACAGTATAATTTAGTGACGATTTTAGTTTTAAGAATGTATAATGCCTAGTTAGATTTATATTTCAATTAAATCGAGGAAGAGTAAGGAACTATTAAAATATGTCCACTGACTGCTCTTACAATCAGTGGACATAATTAAACAGTTCCTGGACATAAATTAATAGTTCCTAGACATAATTATTGCCATGGAACGAAGTCAAACATTTGAAGTAATCTGATCCTGTGGAACTAGATAGTTCCGCGAACATGATAGCCGGACATGGTTCCGATAGAGAAATGAATCGTTCCATGTTCAATCCACTCCAGGACATGGTTTGCACATGTCTACTCATAACCCACCTGTAATAACCGACCGTTGAGCTGACCAATAGTAATAAGTTCCTTGTTGTCTGTGGCTAGCCCGGATCCTCATTATACCTACAGGAATACAATATTAATCGTAGCTCCCCGGTTGATCTATCAAATTCGTTGCGTCTGTATACAAACTGAAAGTATCAAATAAAAAGCTAACAAAAATTCTTCCAAGAAAATTAATCTAAATTTGATTGCATTAACCGAGGAAGTTTCTTTATCAAGCGTCTGACTATAAAAGTTTGTCGCTTTGTTTTTAGCGAGAGCTATAGCTATAGATATTTATATATCCTTATTAATATTATAAATGCGAAAGTAAGTTTGTTTGTTTGTTACGCATTCACGCTAAAACCACAGAATCGATTTCAAAAATTCTTTCACCAATGGGAATATATAATATCAGGGAGTAACATAGGCTATATTTTATCCCAGTATTCCCACGGGAACTACGCTGAACGCGACTGAAACGAAAGCAAAGCGAGGGTGGGTTGCTATTAAATTATAAAGGAGCGTTTTAAGTTTCCAACAAAAACAAACACATACTTTCTGGTTTATCAAGTATTTTTATATTATTTCTATCCATCAATTAGTCCATAGACGTCCATTGTTGGATATGCATCTCCAGGAGAATGGCACTCAAAATGGTCCTGTGTCACCGTGGGATGCAAATCCCACGGTCCCCCGAGAATTCCTAGATGTCGTCAGTCCACCTAGTAGGGTGTCGTCCTACGCTTCGTCGTCCAATTCGTGGTCGCCACTCGAAAACCTTTCTTCCCCACTGGTTGTCAGTTCGACGAGCGATGTGGCTTGCCTGTTGCCATTACAACGTACTAATTCTGCAGGTTATATTAATTATTAGTAAAAAAAATGCACCAAGTCGTGTGAATCTCGCCAAATATAAACCACATTAGTTTACTAATATATTTATTATAAATTATTAATTATTTCAACTGAAATGGGTCCCGCTGCTCTCAATGGAGCTCCGGTCTCTTTCAGAGTGGAATGAAAAATGGCTATCTATACAACGCTGTTTAGACGTGTCAATACAGGGTTTCGACACTAGCAACCCGCCTTCGCTTCGCCTCAGTTTCAGTCGCCTTACCCGCTTAGTTCCCGTTGCCGTGGGAATACTGGGATAAAATTTAGCCTATTTTACTTCCTGATATTATTTTCTCTTTCGGTGAAAGAATTTTTGAAATCGGTTCGGTGGTTTAAGCGTTAAAGCGTAACAAACAAACAAGCAAACAAACAACCAAACGTCCTCATTTTCACATTTTTAGTAAGGATATCCTGCTTTTGTAGTAATGTTATTTACTTGCCGCTTTTAGTCGTCTTTTATAATTACCGGTGAGTAAGAAATAGAGTTAAGAGAAGAAAAACTCGAAATAAAGCCCTGTGCCAACGCATCTGACCAGCTAGATATGTTAGAAGAATTTCGTTCTCATTGGTTAAGCTCTATTGTGGGACGTTTATGAGATGTGATGAATAAAAAATGGGCAAGGTGTAATAAATTATATTCTTAGTCAACACAACATTCACGGACGTCGACTTGGTACCAGCAATCAGCGCAATGGCGAAGGTTAGATAATACGGTCGGTTATGGGACCGTGCGTCTCTCTTCACTCCAGATTCAACGGATGGAGTCTAGACCATATCCCGCCCAAAAAAAATCTACACAACATACGAATGAAAACTAACAATTTTAGTGCAGAACAATTTTATCGCAAGTTGCACACTTTCACATTTAGAATTAGTTTTACTGAACAGCTTCTTGTAATAATCAAATACTGCTAACGGTGCTAACCAAATTAATATATAGTTTCGATATTCCTAAAACCAGGGTATCAAAAATATAAAGCAGATATTTACTAGATAATTAACAAACAGAAATGAGCGATTTTAATATTATTTATTTATTATTTTCTTTCTATATCTTATATCTTTAAACGAGCAATTCTTGTATATATATACCTATATATATATACATATATATATATATATATATATTCAGGATCTCGGAAACGACTTCAACGATTTTGTTGAAACTTGGCATACTAGAGGTTTAGGGTCCAAAAAATCGATCTAGCTAGGTTTTATTTATAGAAAATGTTGTTTTGTCCGTGTTTTTAGTAAAACAATATAATGACATTAAATTTTAAAACAATATGAATTCAAATTTCGTTGTCAACGTCATGAGTTACGATAGCTCAGTTGGGGAGACGGCCGGTTCTAATTTTGGTATTTTTGGCATTCAAACAGCGTCGCTTCGAATCTTGGTGTTATTATTATTCTCTTTTTGTACTTTTTTATATTTTCTTTTTCATTATTTAATTTTTATTTTTTATTAATATATATCTAAATAAATTCGACAAAAATACAAGACAAATATTCCGAGCGAATCTCGGTCAATCAGATATTGAATCTGATAAGTGACATATTTACATTGGCAAATGTCATAATATGTAAATAATCCTGCCATCCATCCATCAATCTACCAATGTTGGACATAAAGCCTTTCAAATAGGGGAAGATAGCATTATCGTCATTCTTGGCAGGCAGTTGACTGGCGATCACAGTTGATGTTATGGATTTCCCAGGAAATTGCTGCGCATTCTTTTGTCTGGCTGCCATTTATTTTTAACCCCTTTCAAGCGAGAGAGCCGGAAGCCCAATACCTGAGATGTTTGCCTATGGTGGGTTTTAGTGATACCTTTAGTTTCACCAAACCTCATTGCATGCATTCGCACTCTCTTCACTTTCTTCACGGTAGGCAGCGGCCTTCAAAAGTCCATGAGCAGCAGCAACACTTACCATCAGGTGTACTGTTTGCTCGTTTGCCGCCAATTGTAAAAAAAAAACTTTTAAATTACACAACATAATTATCTGCCCTTCTAAATATAAAACAGTACAAATGTAAGTATGCTTAATGTTTTTAAACATTTTCGATAATTACAATTCAAAATTAAATTACAAATCTGTGTAAAACATCACCACAAATAGGTAAACAGTAATAGAAGACCCGAAAGTTCAGACGCATTTCACAATTTTGCTCCGACCCAAAACATTGAAATTAGACACTTTACTTTTCATAATATACAACTCCTTTACAATCACATTAGACAAAGGTTTATTTTAATCTAATGACTAGTTGTGTTAGTATCTTGGTTGCCCTGATAACTCAGATATCTGTTAATAGAAGTTTTATTTTATATTGTAACAAGCATTAAATATTTTTGAATTTATAGTATTTGGCCCGTTAGAATAAAATTATTAGACAAAATTTATACGACGCGCGTGCCTACGGTTACGAAAAAGTAACATCCTGAAGTTAGTCAACATTTTTGCGATGATTACGCACATCTTCACAAATTTCAACTAGATAATGCGTTATTCTACTTTCGTGCTTCTTTTGCCATACCCAGCTCTCACTTCCATTCATTAGGGTTGGTACAAGCCTGCCCCGATGCACAGCCAGGCGAGCCTTCCTAGACAGACTTTGGCTGCCCATAAATGTGCGCAAAGCACCATTCTCCGTATTTCCCTTACACTCTTCCTTCAATATCACTTTCACATTTACCAGCTGTGGTAAAAGTAGAGATCCCAAGTATAAAAAATATACACTCTCCAAATACAAACTCTTGCACTTGTTCTAATATTTCCTCTTCGATACGTATCTTGCATTCCGTCATACTTTCTTCTCTTTCAAATACCATAACTTTCGTCATCCTTACATTAATTTTCATTCCTTTTCTTTTAAAAGCATCATGCATTGTTGTTACCATCTCTTGCAACTCATTCACTGACAAAGCAATTATGACTTGATCATCAGCGTAAAGAAGACATTTGTCAAGTAACCCATTAAATCTCAGTCCTCATTCATTCTCTTTAAAATCAGTCAAGTAATTATCCATGAATAGGTTGCACAACCATAGTGATGCTACGTATCCTTGTCTAATACCTTTTTGAATTCAGTGTACAGTGTTAATTCAGTATACGCTTCACCGATTTTGATATAGGTACTGGAGTTCTCATAGAGAGACCACAATATCCTTATCAGGTTGCTCTTCACCCCATGCAATGATAATGCTGACTATAATTCATTCCTCAAATCCTCATCACTCTATCATAGGCCCTTTACAAATCCACGAAAGCAATATACCTTCTGGCTAATTATATATATGGCTTGTTATAATAAAACTTTCAATATATTAAATACCTTTTTTATATTAGTATCGTCGAAAAACGACAATAATAATATGTTTAGATAGATTTTTATCTTATTACGCCAAAGAAGTATGAATTCTCTATACAAACACTTTTTATGTATCCTTGTACTGGGATCATATTTAACGATTAAATATTCAACTAAGTAATTCACTGGTAAATAAAATGCCCACGCATAAATAAGAATGAAATTCGACGAAATATCTTCATTTAAAATTGATAATAAATCTACTACATGTCGGGCTTTGCCAAATTCACCGCAAACGAGCCATTAAGCGCACTTTATCAAAACATCAATAGCGGTTTCATCGAGAAAATATTAGAAAAACGCGTCATGAAAGGGTACCAATTGAATAAACAGCCTTCGATATACGAATTTAAATCTATATTACTATTAAAAGGCTAACAAATGTGTTTATTTAAACGTGATAATTTCTGAAACTATGCCTAAAATTAAAAAGAAAAACTGTATTGAGTTAATAAGCATCTTTCTAACTGACCTAAAAATCCTGTCCTGTACAAGCCTAATAAAAATAAAATAGAATTCCTCGAAATTGATCTGAGCACCGCCTACAGAGTACAATTGTTAATCTAATCCATTTTTGAATGCAATTAAATCCATACTAATATTATAAATGCGAAAGTAAGGATGTTTGTATGTTTGTAACGCTTTCACGCTTAAACCACCGAACCGATTTCAAAAATTCTTTCACCAATGGAAAGCTATAATATCAGGGAGTAACATAGGCTACATTTTATCCCGGTATTCCCACGGGAACAGGAACTACGCGGATTTAAATGACTGAAACCGAAGCGAAGCGAGGGCGGGTTGCTAGTCTATACCAATAAATAAAATTGGAGTGTCTGTTTGTAATGTCAAAATAATAGGCTTTTTTCATGCTCACACGGTTATTTGCACGACACCTATGCCTAAAATAGCAATTAAAAAATTTTTGTCTGTCTATCTGTCTGTCTGTCTGTTTGTTCCGGGTAATCTTCAAAACGGCTGGACCGATTTCAAAAATTCTTTCACCAATGGAAAGCTATAATATCAGGGCGTAAACTAGGCTATATTTTATCCCAGTATTCCCACGGGAACGGGAACTACGCGGGTAAAACGACTATAACCGAAGCGAAGCGAGGGCGGGTTGCTAGTACAAAATAAATAGAAGCGGCGTTATAACTAAATATAGCCACTCTGAAAAAAATCTCAATATAAAAATATCTAATATGACTTTGGACGGTTTTCTGTTTAGATTTTATGAGAGACTTTTCTGGGGTAATCGCCTACTCGCATAGCAGCTGTCATTATACGAGTACTTTCTTCGCTGAGCGATGGAATTGACTTCCTAAATCATCATCATCATTTCAGCCCATATATCCACTGTGGGAGGGAGATTGACCTACTATACCGCGCTGGTCAGACGTATTGGCATAGTATTTTGTTTCGAGTTTTCCTTCTTTTGTATAGATGTTATGTGCATATTATATCTCTTAGTCGTCTTTTCCCAAGGACAAGAGAGAGGATGGTTTGAAATTGTATTCTTACTCCGCCACCGCATAATAAGCCAGGGGCTGGTCTTACCACTGGTATTGTTGAGATTCATTAGCGGCAATGATACTTACTCATCTGGCATAAAAGGCAATAAATTACCAATATTTTATACCAATAACATGTCTTAGTTCACTACCGTTGTAAAGACGACTAAGGCATATAATATCCTAATGCCTATGCAAGGAGAAGAAAATTTGGAATAAAACTGTATACCAACACGTCTGACTAGCGTAGTATAGTAGGTCAATCATTCTCATATTGTGGAAGAGATACGAGTTCTGTAAGTTGAAACGATGAAATTCTTATCATGGATGAAGTTGTAGTTTAGAAAAAAAATGTTTGCACGCTCCAAGTTAGTAATAAATAGTAGAATTGGTAGTGATTACACTGTTGGTTTTAGTTCCAAATCATTAGGGGACTTGGGCTTAAATGCTTCTCTGACATAATCAGAGACCTTTATTAGCCAGACTAATTTATAGCAAGAGAAGTTAATTGATAAGGAAGAAAGAAGTAGGATGATGTGTTAAAATAGTTAGTAATAATGTAGTAGTAAGTAATAAGAATGAAAGTAGGTGTGTGGTGAATATTGGGATAGTAAAGAAATAGACAATGATGTTTTTTATTATTCAGTGATTAGATGAAGGACATGTACATATGCAAATGTCAATGATTTATGCATATATGATGTGATTACACTGTTGAGAATTGTCTGTCTACAGCCGCAGGCCGGTCCGTCCGGGGTCGTACCACACTAAGCAGAAAATCGACGTCTAAGTAGCAACTTGTTTCTGCGCTTTGTACGATAAGCGAGAGAGCTGGAAGCCCAATTTTCTGAGGGTGTTTGCGTGTGGTGGGCTTTGGTGATGCCTTTAGTTTCACCGAACCTCATTGCCAGCAATCACACACCCTCCACTTTCTTTACGGTAGGCAGCGGCCTAGCAAATATCCATGAGCGGCAGCAAGACTTACCATCAGGTGTACTGTTTACTCGTTTGCCATCGTTTGCAAGAAAAAATAATAATAATATCTAAAGGTCCTCAAATTTAGTTTAATAAATTCTAATGTTATTATCATCATCATGATCTCAGCTCGCATATGTCCCCTGAGCTCGGGTTTTATTTCAACTTCTCCTTTTCTTGCATTGGTTTAATATGTATATTATTATCCCTTTGTCGTCTTTTACAACACTCACGGATAAAATGACGGGGTATTTCGTATTCTTATTCCATTACCACACAGAAAACCAGCTTTAATATATATATATATATATATATATATATATATATATATATATATATATATATATATCTTTGTATATAAATGTCTTGTGTACGTGTGTCACTGAACTCCTCCTAAACGGCTGGACCGATGTTGATGAAATTTTTTGTGCATATTCAAGGGGATTCGAGAATGGTATAGATTCACAATTGGACCCCGTAGGTGGCGCTTATTTTAACAGAACAACGTCTATTGGGTCAGATAGTATCTATACATATATATTAAATATTCGGAACGAATTTCAAAATATTGATGTGTTTGCCTTAAAGTATATGCATTGGAAATTTTAAAAACAAATTTGTAAATATTCATGATATATTGGAGCAAAACTTATGCTTATAATTTTGCATATGCATCATATATAAATAATAAACATAGAACTAACAAAAACTGCTTATATTTTGCGTTCTTAACATCAACATTCCCGTATATTCATCATCATCATCCGTTTTTTTTTTGAAGTGGAACTCCTCTGCGAGAATGAGGGTAAAATTTTTACGGATGCAATGTAATTTAGTAAGGCAAAGTAGTTCATTTATAATAAGCAATATCTTAAGAAAGTCTATGAGTAACAATTACCACTTACTATCAAATAAGTAACAAATAGGGTTAAAGACATATACCTCGCTTTATAGGAGGGCCCTGTTATTACAAAGGTCTATTGGCGGAAGTTAGCCCTTACCGTTAAACGGCCTGCTGCATTTGCTAACAAATACAATTTTTGTTCCGTACTTTAAAGCATAGGAGTGCTTGGCAATATTTTAGAGGTAGTTTCAACTTATAATGTTTTTTTATTCTTCTTATTTATTGTAAATAATTTTACTATTCGATGGAGTGCTTTTTACAAAGGAAGGAATTACTGGCTTGGAATATGGATGACGAATAGAATTTTATTAAGAGTTTGTCTCTTCCAGTGACAATACATATTGTTATCATAACAATAATTGTAATAACATCTTCACATTAAATTGTTATACCATCTGTGTGATAATGGAGTAAGAATATAATTCCCCACCCCCTTATACGCCAGATAAGACAACTAAAGGATATGATTCGCAGATAAAATCACTGAAAAAGATTTATAAACCGACATAAAATCATAACAACACATCTAACAGCGTGTTATAACTCGCTGTTAGACATGTTATTAGTAGTAGGCCAATTTCCGTCGCATGAAGGAGGTTCTAGCTTAATAGTAGAACGCATATGAGCTGGTTACTCAAAATATTGATAAATTCATAAATAACATTGCTATTGAAGCTTCATGATGATATAGGAATGATTTAAAATATATGTTTGTATTTTGTGTTTCTTAATGTTGATTTAAATAAGGTTAAAATTACCATATTATTCATATTTCAACAATTGCTTCAGCCGTGCATCAGTCAGCGATGAACTACATTAGACAAAATTATACCGCGACTAAGACTACTTCCAACAATACTTCCATCCAATTTAATTTTCTGCAGAACTAAATTCTAATCCTATAAATTTTATAAATACAATAGTTGCGTGTATATCCTTACTTCCTTACTAATATTATAAATGAGAAAGTAAGTTTGTTCGCTACGCTTTCACGCTTGAACCACAGAATCGATTTCAAAAATTCTTTCACCAATGGAAAGCTATAATATCAGAGAGTAACGCAGGCTATATTTTATCCCGGTATTCCCACGAAAACGGGGACTACGCGGGTAAGGCGAATAAAACCGAAGCGAGCGAGGGTGGGTTGCTAGTTTGTTATATTCTCGTTATAAGATCAACATTTGATAACAGGTTAAGAATTCAATTTAGTGATTAACTTTAAATTTTCCCCGAAGGAACCGACCAACGTCCCCCCTTCGGGGAGGACGTCGGTCTTTCCACGCGCAGTCGGCCTCTCGGCGGATGACGGACTAATTCCCCGGTCACGTCACCCGTGGCCTCAGCTAGGGCGGCATGAGGCACAGGTAGTCGCGCCTACGCCGCCCCAGTCGCCGGCGGCGGCTCGTGTCGTCGAGGAGAATCGCCCTCCTAGCGACCGTATGTTAAAATATTGGACTGAGTTTGGTGATTTTTTTGTTATATTATGCTTTCCAGTAGATTCGAGAATGGTTTGACCATCTCTAGCCCGTGGGTGTAGTAAAAGACGACTAAAGAATCAAATATGTTTATAACATCTATGCAAGAAAAGACTCGTAACAGACCAAGGGAACGTCTAACCAGTGTGGTATATTAAGTAAATTTCTATTATGGAGGAAAGTTGTTCTAAATTTACGCCAAAATTCTTTTAATCTAAATATATAATGATTTAAAGTTTACGCGAGTGTACAATTGTACATTATAAATAATACTATGTTTACGTATTTCGGATTTGATTTTCGATTGCTCGACATTTCGAACAATTTACAGCGTTCAATGTCACGGGTGGACTAAGATGTCACACGCCTTTTTTTTTTGGGATGGGTTGTGATGTGAGCGTGAGCACGCACGTCGTTGGACCGACCACCGGAGCAGGGTGACTTGACGTCAGTGGTCGGCCCTACGGAATACCTCCTGAAGAGTACCCTCCCATTGATCAACGTCCCCCCTAGGACGTCGGTAAGATGTCACACGTCTAACGAGTTATCGTCGTTACACAGATTTATGTAATAAATAATTAAATATCAACGCTTCAAATACAAAAACTATAAGATCTGTAAGAATAGTATTATTTTTAATCTGAATATATTTTCTGAAACACAATCTGTCACAAAAAAGATACCAAGCTAAGCTCGATTATCCAGATCTTAAGTCTTTAATGTTAAAATGAATTCCAATAAATTATTAATTTCCAAATTAACGTAACATGTACTCACAAATAATCAGCCTTGATGTTTCATTGGAATTAAATGAAAACCTAATATTTTTATTTCATCTTTTTTCAAGTGAAATAATGAATGATACATGAAATAAAAATATATACAATTTTTTCCTTCATGTAATGTTGAATATATATCTGTGTGGTGATGGAGTAAGAATACAATTCACCACTCTCTATATTGCCCGTGGATGTCGTAAAAGACGACTATGAGATATAATAACATAATGTGCAAGAGAAGGAAAATTCGAAATAAAACCATATACCAACCCGTCTGACCATCGTGGGATGGTGAAGTCAATTTCAAAATTGTGGTGACAGAGTAAGAATATAATTCAACCCGGGGGGGGTTGAATTATATTCTTCCCCTCTCTTGCTCGTGGGTGTCATAAAAGACGACTAAGGGATTAAATTTTATGGTGATGAAACATGACCCCATAACCTTTCTTTTTTTTTTTTAATGGGTGGGCTATGTTAAGCGTACGCGCAGTCCAGTCCGTCCGGGGCGAGGAAAGGACGGCGCGCGGGCCCATAACCCACCCGTACCCACGTCACCTCGTTGTTGGGCCGACCACCGGAGCAGATGTGACTTGTCGTCAGTGATCGGCCCGACGGAATACCCTTACGGGTACCCTCACCTCTCGACGTCCTGGGACGTCGGTCGCCGTCGCGCGGTTAGCCTCTCTGCGGGTGACGGACAATTCCCCGGTCCGATCACCTGTGGCATCGGGTAGGGCGGCATTAGGCGCAGATACTCGCGCCTGCGCCGCCCGAGTCGCCGGCGGCGGAACGTGTCGCCGAATAGGAGCTCCACTCGCACACGATCCGCCGCCTCCTTCCGTGAGATAACGGCCTCACAGAAGGCGGCGACCGCGTCCCAGTTCCTGACGCTGACGAGCATCTCCCTGGCGATGGTCGGCAGCGCCAGGTCGGCACCGATAATTGCGACGAGTTCACGGCGATCCCCCTCCCATGCAGCACACTCCTCGAGCGTGTGCTGCGCTGTGTCCTCATCGCAACTGCAGTGGTGGCAGGACGGTGTGCTCTCCCTCCTGACAATCTTGTGCAGGTACTTCCCGAAGCAACCGTGCCCCGTCAGCACCTGCACCAGTCGGAAGGAAAGCACCCCGTGCGTCCGCTCCAACCACTCCATCAGCACCGGCCGGAGGGCCTCGACGGTCCTGACACCGTACCGAGGACTCTCCAGCCGGACTGCCCAACGGGCAATGACTTCTCAGCGGGCGTCGACCCGCCGGGCGGTGATCTCTCTGATGGAGACCATGCCGCCGCGGGCGCGCGTCTCCGACACCCGCCGATAAATGTCGGCGAGCATCTCCGCCTCCAGGTCCTACGGGGGAGTTCCGGCCAGGAGGCACGCTGCCTCCGTCGCCACCGTGCGGTAACCCCGTATGGCCCTGACCGCCATGACCCTCTGTGGTCGCTACAGGAGGGCCCTAAGACGGACGGTCAGGGATGCCGCCCACACCGGTGCGCCATACAGGGCCATCGACCGGATCACCCCCACGTACAGCTGTCGGCACGTAGCATTGGGTCCGCCCATATTCGGCATCAGCCGCGAAAGGGCGGACGCCGCGCCGACAAGCCGGGGAACAAGTCGATGGAGATGCTCCCGGAACCAAAAATGCCCGTCGAGCACCAAGCCCAAGTACTTCATGTGGGCCTGGATGCTGATGGTGACCTACTTCACGGTGATCGAAGCGCCGGCGGGAGGCCCGGCGGTACGGAGGCCATGGAACAAAAGGGCCTCCGTCTTTTCAAGGGCTACCCTCAACCCCAGCGCTTCGATCCGCCTGACAATCTCGTCGGTGCCGAGAGTTGCCAGGCGTGCCACCTCCTCTAGAGTCCCACCCCGGGCTGTGACGAGTGTATCGTCGGCGTAGCAAATTACGCCCAGGCCGGGTGGGAGGCTTCCTCTCAACGCCCAGTCGTAGCCGATGTTCCACAGGGTCGGACCCAGAACCGACCCCTGTGGGACACCGCACGTCATGGGCGTTCGCACAACGTCCCCTACTCGGTCAACGTAAAGGACGCTGCGCCCCTCCAAGTAGTCTGCCACCAGCCGCCTGAGGTACACGGGCACCCCGTGATATCTCAGCCCCTCCCTGATGCAGCTGAATGGCAGACTGTTGAAGGTGTTGGCGATGTCCAGGGACACCGCCAACAGGACTCCTCCGCCGGTGACGGCCTCCGCTACCACGGCCTTCAGGCGCAGCAGCAGGGCGTCCGACAAATCGGGCCCGACCCGGACGAGGTGCCGTTCGATGCGGGCAGCCATCACCCTCTCCAGCAGCTTGCCCGCATCATCGAGCAGCACGATGGGCCTGTAGGCCGAGGCCGACTCGGGAGACCGTCCCGGCTTCGGCAGGAGAACCAGCCTCCCCTCTTTCCAGCACCCAGGGAACTGCCCAGACGTCAAACAGGCGTTGAACAATCCCCTGAGGCGTGGTCTCAGGTGTTCGAGGACCAGGGCCAGCACACGGTTCGGAATACCGTCGGGCCCGGGGGCGAGGGATTTGACTCGCATACGCGCCACCGCCGCCCCCATTGCCGGCTCCGTGATGGGCGGAGCACTTTCATCGTCGGCCTCCCGGTTGCTGTCCGGCGAAGCTATGACCGGGGGCGTGTGCTCCCCGTGAAAAGAGGTCCTCGACAACTCTGGTGAGGAGGCTGGGCTGGAGAGTCTCGGTGAGGGGAGGGCCCCGCCCGTGGAGCTTGTTCAGCGACGCGAGGTAGGGACGACCCCAGGGGTCACGCTCGAGACTGTCCAGCATCTCCCGCCGACTAACGTCCTTGGCGGTACGGACGGCCAGCCTGAAGGCAGATCGCGCACTGCGGTAAGCCTCGTACAGCTGGCCCTCCCGCTCAGCGTCGCGGTGACGCGCTCGGCTGCGGGTGTAGGCCCTCCGGGCACGTATGCACGCGGCCCGAAGGTCCGCCAATTCTCGGGACCACCAGGGGACCGCACTCTTCGGGGCCAGACGCCGCACACGGGGCATGGCCGCATCGCAGATCTGCGTCAACGCACAGCGGATGTGGCCAGCCTCGGCATCCACCCCGTCCGCCTGGGGCGGTGAGGACAGCCACGACTGAACGATGGCTGCCTCCGCCAACAGGTTGCGATCCAATCGACCCACAGCCCACCGCGGAAACGCGGGAGCTCCGTCCGCCGTGTGACCCCTGCTGGGCTGCAGGAGTGTCCGGGAGACCTCTATCCGGATGTATCGGTGGTCGGATAGGGTCTCAACCTCCTCCTGGACGCACCAGCTCCTCACACGTGCTGCGACATTAGGGCTAGTGAACGACAAGTCCACTATCGACCCGCCCTGCTGCCGCACGCACGTTTGCACCGAGCCCCTGTTCAGCAAACAGAGGCCCAGTGCCGCCGCCAACTCTTCGGCCGCCCGTCCGCGGTCATTTGTCCTGGGGCACCCCCACGCCGTGGACTTGGCATGACCCCATAACCTGCCGTACATAGTCCTTATCACGTCCTTGTTCACACTGTTTCTATGTGAACAAGAACTGCCATCGTTACTATGTTTTTTTCTTTACCGACGTTTAGATATTTATATATAACTAGCTGACCCAATAGACGTTGTTCTGTTCAAATAAGCGCCACCTACCGGGTCCAATAATTATATATTTCTTCTTAAACAGATTATCTGAAACAATAAGATTTATAGTTTGTAATCTAATGCATAATTGCTAAGATCAGTGCGTTCTAATAAACAAACAAACTCTCCAACTTTCAATCAATCAAATATTTTTATTTATGGAAACATACATGAAGATCTTACTCATATTCGTGAAATGAATCTTCAATGTCTTACCAAATCTATATACATTAATATATAAACAGATGTCTATATGAATAATTTCACCTCCATCCGACGTCCTCGTCACGTCCTTGACGAAGAGGACGACAATATCACACTCGCTCAACAAAGAGCCTACACGGCCCGCGAGGCCTTAACAAATAAATATCCGCGGTTCCGCCCTCGCCGTCGAGGTGCGAAACCGCGCCGCGCAAAAGTTACGACTAAAAACGTGGGCACGCCCACTTTGCCTCCAGCGACGCCCCAAGCCGAGGCCCGTTCCCCACAGGGGGAGCCCTTGGGCGATGTCGCCTAGCATACTTTTCTCCGGGTTGAGAGCCCTCAGCGCTCACCCATAGTCCGCGTCAAGCTGTCAAGGCCATCTGCGGCCAACAGCTGTATACACACAAAAAAAAAGAATAATTTCATCATTATCATTAGCGGTCTGCCTATCGCCGTCCACTCCTGGACGTAGGATGTGCGTACAAGTGACATGGCCTGCTCATTGCCACTTCTTCGTGCTATGTCAGTTCCGCCTGGATCTCATATTTGGGATTCTATCTCACAGAAAAAGCCCGAGCATAGCTCGCTGCATAGCATACTGAGCAACTTTGGGTTTGGTTATAACGCCCACATTTGAAGACCATGTTTTCGTGCCAGCACAGCTTACCCGCTTAAATTAAAAATAAACTCACGTAATTTTTTTTTGTTTCAGATAATAGCAGTGCTTCGTAGTGTTAGAAATTATATTCCGTGTTATTCAGTGTTAGTGTTATTCATAAAATAGTTATATTTTAGTGTTAGTTATAATGTTAGGTTTCAAATTTAGTTTAATGACTACTTAAGTGTTTTGCGATGTTTACCATAACAGGAATGACGTTAAGAGAAAGAGTGACACGTAACTAAACTGTGCTAATGTGTGTTGTGCGATAGAGACGCAAAATGTTGTTTGGTGGTTAATAATCCGTCACGATGTCACAGCCTATGAAGAGATCATTCAGCTCGGAAGGTGGTGCCACCTCTAAGAGGGACTGGAAGATGAGGCTAAGTCTACGCAGTCGCAGTGGGCATAGCGTTGTAAGTATGTTTTTAATTAATTTTCAATGCATAATATCGCCATTTTTATTTACATCAAATATACACAATCTTCTTTTAGGTGTTATTACATTTTCTTTGAGGTGATAACGTTTTGTAAATCAATGAACGCTGGTTGCACGCACGAAGTATTGTCGCGTTCCGTATGAGTCCGGCGTGTAAGCGTTCGGCTTGTGACGCAACTATCTCTCTTCCACGCCATCGTTCATTAAATAATAAATGATAATTTATGGAAAATATTTTAATTTTATGTTTTCTCCTATTTATATTATACAAAATAACGACTATTTATTGATAATTATTCAATTCAATACATAAAAGTATGCAATATTTTATTAATGGTTTCTTACGTAGCTATCACGTGAAATTATCGTCCGTAAACAGACTGTACAAACAACCATTTCTATTTTTTTTTTATAATTTATTTAGTATTATATTATTATTTAATAGGTTTATCTGACCACCGAAACGATTTCAAAAATTCTTTCACTTATGAAAAGCTATAATTATATCATTGCGTAAGATAAGCTATATTTTGTCTCAGTATTCCCACGAGAACGGGAACTACGCGGGTGAGGCGACTAAAACCGAAGCCAAGTGAGGGTGGGTTGCTAGTATTTTTATATATTGAAGACTGCTGAATTAAATGAAACACTGTTAATAATTCATGTAGTTATTGTCAAAATAACACAAATAGAAAATCAAAAGGGATTTAATTCCTTACTTCTAAGAAAGTATTTGCTGAATAATTCCATAATAATCCTTCGAAGAATTATATTCGTATTGATTCCCCACTCTTAGAACTGATAAATCAAGAAAGCCAACCTCCATATAATTTAATATAATACGGGGCTACGAGAATTATGATTCGGGTTTTCGTACTAAAATATTTACTCTAACAGTATAAAGAGCAAACAGCAATTGATTGAAAAGATATTATTACATTAACTTATATATCTTTTAACTTTTATAAAAATAGAATAAGTAATAATTGGAGAGTGATGACGGAGTAGGAATACAATTCAACACGCCTTTACTTGCCCGTGGATGTCGTATAAGACGACTATGGGATATAAATAGCACATAAGAGCTGTGCAAGAGAAAGAAATTCGAAATGAAACCCTATACCAACATGTCTCACCTGCTGGTCAGGTCTGGTAGTTTGGTAGTGGTATAGTAGGTTAAATTCCCTCTCATTGTGGAGCAGGGCCGAGCCCAACAGTGGGACATATGGGCTGCGTTGATGATGATGACGAAGGTATTATAATTTGCATACAAGTTTTATAGAGAACCACACTGTTAACAGTTGTCTGTCTACCGGCGTAGGTCCGTCCGGGGTAATACCACACTCTCAGAGAAAATTGCCGTCCGAATAGTAGCAATTTGTTACTGCTCTTCGTTCGGTGAGCGAGAGAGTCGGCAGCCTAACTTTCTGAGGGTGTTTGTGTGTGGTGGGTTTTAGTGATGCCTTTAGTATCACCGAAACTCATTGCACGCATTCACACGCCCTTCATTTTCTTCATAGTAGCCAGCGGCCTTGTAAAGGTCCATGAGCGCCAGCAACACTTACTATCAGGTATACTGTTTGCTCGTTTGCCATCGTTTGCAATAAAAAAAATACATCATCTATGCAGGAGAAGGGCAACTCGCAACAAAGTAGTGGTACAATATATCAATTTCTCTCCCATTCTGGAGGAGGCTCGAGCCCACTAGTGGGACATATAGGAAGTGTGAGAATGATGAGAATGAATAATAATTAAATTATCGCACCATACGTAAATGCCAAATAACTGATTTTTAGAGTTCCGTACCCAAAGAGTAAAAACGGGACTCTATTACTAAGACTTTGCTGTATGTCCGTCCGTCTGTCTGTCACCAGGCTGTATGTCAAGAACTGCGATAGCTAGACAGTTGAAATTTTTACAAGTTACATATTTCTGTTACTGCTACAAGAACAAATACTAAAAACAAAATAAAATATATATTTAAGGGCTCCCATACAAAAAAAAAAAACGCAAATATTTTGCCCTTTTTTATATATGGTATAGGAAGCCTTCGTGCGCGATGCCGACTCGCACTTAGCCGGTTTTTTAAATGCTTGTTGAAGTAGAATTTCTATAGGCAAGTTTTTATAGGGAGTAATTTTATATAAGTCCATCATTGATGTGCTACGTGTTATATCTATACTGATAGATGGCAAAATCAGTTAAAAGTAAAAAAGTTATAATTTACAAAAGTTAATTCAAGGTATCTTTATCCAAAAATAACAACTGTAGTTTTAAGTTTTCACTTCTATCGGCACTTTTCGTGACCGCTTTGTCTTCTCTGTTATTCTTAATTTACGGGTTTCATTATAAATTAACTATATTGTATGGCGTCCCGTTATTTTCTATCACTCGACCACTCCTTATCATGCCCGTGGATGTCGTAAAAGACGACTGAGGGATGTAATACGCATATTACACTTATGCAAGAGAGGGAAAACTCGAAACAAAACCATAGACCAACCTGTCTGACCAGCATGGTAAGGTCAATTTCCCGTGTAGTGAAGGAGGCTCGGGCCCAGCAGTGGGTGTATATAAGCCGAGATGATGAGGGGAATGGACAGAAGTCGCTCCTTGAAACTTATAACTTTAGCCAATTCACCAGCCTAACGTAATGACTATTATATTATTTTCACGTTATCGAGGCTTAAGTCTAGCCGTGGACCTCAATAGGCTATTAGATGGATGCTTATGGCTAGGCTTTTTAGAGTAAAAAGTTTCAGCATAATAGAATTTCTTCACGGCGTTACTAGCAAAAACTCTCCATAAGCCAAATATGATACGAGTAAATATATTACAGACTAGGTGACCCGGCGAACTTCGTATCGCGTAACAGTTGATTCTTTAATTTTTTTTTATGTATGTATTAACGTTCAAATTGACTTTTAAGTATTATTATAAATCGTTTGTATGGGAGTATAGAAAAGTGTTGTTATTAGATCTTTTTAGGCAATTATTGAAATATTCTTTACGTAAGAACCATCCTCGTACATCAAGAAATGGTCTAAAAACATAATTTCACGAATTCGGTTCAGCTGTTCTTGAGATTTGCGCTTAGCAACACATTCTGCGATTCATTTTTATATTATAGAAGAAGAGATAAATTCTATTTATTTCAAGGGTTTTAACTCCCTATATTGTTGGACTCAAACCTACTCCATAACGGCAAGAAATTGGCCACGCTGGTCAAACGGAATAGTTTAACGTCTATTTTAACTCCATCTTTTCATGCAATGATATTATTAGCTTTCGTTCTTTAATCGTCTTTTATGATCACGAAGAAATGATGGCAATCAAATATATTAAGCTTAATAATATGATATTCATCACAGCTAATATTAGGGTGATTTTTTTTTTGACTTCTTTTTTGTTTTTCGGTCCCATCGTGATGTCTTGTTGGAAATACCCAAAAAACAATTCCCTGAAAGTTTGAGCCCTTAATATTAATTTAAGTCCTCGACCAAGGCGTGTGAAGATTTCCCATTGAAAATACACAACAACTCTAATTTTTTATTTTTAAATTTCTTAAGCTCAGCGGTATTTCATGGGATCACTTTTACCGAAGATGTTTTTTCTCAAAATTGACCGCTCTACAAAAGTGCCCAGTGCGGCAAAGTCGTAACTCACACTGGCGAAGCAGTACGGGCCACTGAACCTGATTTTTCCATAAAATTCGGGTTTTTTCGCATTTATCTCGTAAATAACAAGAGCTGCGCAAAAAATTGAAAGGAGAAACTTGTAGAGATTTTAATTTTCTACAAAAAAAGACCTGTGGACGAAATCGCTAAGATTAATATTATGCGAGATATTAAGTCTTGATTTGATTTGCCTTGAAATTTTGGCCGATCATTGATTTAAACTTATTGATATCTTTGTTTTCTTTCTCTGTAATATTATATTTTTTGTTCAATATATATTTTTAAGGCTCAGCAAAAATATACGTAGCACTGTTGGGCTTGTTCCCGCAGGGGTCGGTTCTGGGTCCAACCCTGTGGAACATCGGCTACGACTGGGCGTTGAGAGAAAGCCTCCCACCCGGGCTGGGCGTAATTTGCTATGCCGACGATACACTCCTCACAGCCCGGGGTGGGACGCTAGAAGAGGCGGCACGCCTGGCAACTCTTGGCACCGAGGAGATTGTCAGGCGGATCGAAGCGCTGGGGTTGAGGGTAGCCCTGGAAAAGACGGAGGCCCTTTTGTTCCATGGCCTCTGTACCGCCGGGCCTCCCGCCGGCATTTCGATCAACGTGAAGTCGGTCACCATCAGCATCCGAGCCCACATGAAGTACTTGGGCCTGGTGCTCGACGGGCATTTTTGGTTCCGGGAGCATCTCCATCGACTTGTTCCCTGGCTTGTCGGCGCGGCGTCCGCCCTTTCGCGGCTGATGCCGAATGTGGGCGGACCCAGTGTTACGTGCCGACAGCTGTACGTGGGGGTGATCCGGTCGATGGCCCTGTATGGCGCACCGGTGTGGGCGGGGTCCCTGACCGTCCGTCTTAGGGCCCTTCTGTGGCGACCGCAGAGGGTCATGGCGATCAGGGCCATACGGGGTTACCGCACAGTGACGACGGAGGCAGCGTGCCTCCTGGCCGGAACTCCCCCGTGGGACCTGGAGGCGGAGATGCTTGCCGATATTTATCGGCGGGTGTCAGAGACGCGCGCCCGCGGCGGCATGGTCTCTATCAAAGAGATCGCCGCTTGGCGGGTCGACGCCCGCCGAGAAGTAATTGCCCGTTGGGCAGTCCGGCTGGAAAGTCCTCGGTACGGTGTCAGGACCGTCGAGGCCCTCCGGCCGGTGCTGATGGAGTGGTTGGAGCGGACGCACGGGGTGCTTTCCTTCCGACTAGTGCAGGTGCTGACGGGGCACGGTTGCTTCGGGAAGTACCTGCACAAGATTGTCAGGAGGGAGAGCACACCGTCCTGCCACCACTGCAGTTGCGACGAGGACACGGCGCAGCACACGCTCGAGGAGTGTGCTGCATGGGAGGGGGATCGCCGTGAACTCGTCGCAATTATCGGTGCCGACCTGGCGCTGCCGACCATCGCCAGGGAGATGCTCTTCAGCGTCAGGAACTGGGACGCGGTCGCCGCCTTCTGTGAGGCCGTTATCTCACGGAAGGAGGCGGCGGATCGTGTGCGAGTGGAGCTCCTATTCGGCGACACGTTCCGCCGCCGGCGACTCGGGCGGCGCAGGCGCGAGTATCTGCGCCTAATGCCGCCCTAGCCGAGGCCGCGGGTGATCGGACCAAGGAATTGTCCGTCACCCGCAGAGAGGCTGACCGCGAAAGGGTATTCCGTCGGGCCGACCACTGACGACAAGTCACATCTGCTCCGGTGGTCGGCCCAATAACGAGGTGAAGTGGGTACGGGTGGGTTATAGGCTCGCGCGCCGTCCTTTCATCGCCCCGGACGAACTGGACCGCGCGTGCGCCCACCCATAAAAAAAAAAAATAAAAAAAAAAAGCACTGTTGGACTCGAGCCTCCTCCACAATGGAAAGGAAATTCGCTTACTGTATTGTATAGCTAGTGAAACGAGTTGGTATAGGGTTTAGGGTTTTATTTAGAGTTTATCTTCTCTTGCATAGATGTTATATGCATATTATATCCCTTAGTCGTCTTTTACGACACCCACGGGCAAAAGAGGGGACGGTGAAATGTATTCCTCCTCCGTCACCACACGGACATATGACGACATGGACATATGGTATTACGCTCGATAATTTTTTTATCGTTAAGGGGAGTAATCCGGATGATTGTCACTATTTTTTACCTTTATATATATTAATAAGATAAGATTTCATTTATAACAACCTCGGTTGTAACGACTTTTCGGTTATAGCGACGCCTAACTTACGTCCCTAGAATTTAAAGCTTCCTTTTGTAGGAAATACATTCGGCAATAGTGACTCCGGATATAACGCCGAATTTGGGTATACTGGTTTTTATGAACTATTTTGGACAGATTCCTAGAAATTGCTTGCGGATGTTGCAACTGAGTCGGCAAAGGCACAAAGACTCATTCATAAGTTTCAACTGTTAAGCTTTCTTATCCTTTATTCACATCTGCGAGATGGTCAAATGCCTTGTTTGTATGCAGGGTTATCCTTTGTTTACATTGGCAGATGGTATTTGACCATCTGCGAATGCTGCTTTGTTTGTGTGTTGGGTTACTTAGCATGTGCACGAAGTTAAAATTATGAGTAAGTTACGTAGCTAATTTCCAGTGAGTAAACAGTGTTATTTAAACTTATGAACATAGTTCCTAGACGTACATTCACTGTTAAAGAAAAAATGTTAATATAATTATTTCAGATATAGAGACTTCCGGATATAACACCGACATTAAAGTAGTCCCTCCGCCGTCGTAATAACCGAAATCCGCTGTATATTTATTTCTTGTGTACGTGTGTGCACTGAACTCCTCCTAAACGGCTAGACCGATGTAGAGGATTTTTTTTTGTGTATCCAAGGGGATTTGAGAATAGTTTAGATTCACAATAGGACCCGGTAGGTAGCGCTGCCATCAATTTCAAGAAGATTTGAACAGAAAAACGTCTGTTGGGTCAGCTAGTTAAATATAAAATAGCTATTGTCAATAACGATGTATTATTCTTAACGATGTATTTTCTGGATACTATAGCCGTGGATTCTTCGGGATAATAAACGAACGCTGTTTGTCACATCGATACGCATTTGAGAAATTGATTTCAATAGAGCACGGAAATATTTTTTTCTTATTCTAGTATCCTATATAGTCTCTTAATATAATTTACTTATTCTAATAAATAAAAAAGAGTGTAAATGCCAAGTATTACTTCCATATCGGTGAAATATAAATAAAATTAGTTAAAATCAATCTATTGAGCCCAAACTTGATGGATTTATGAACAAAATTTCGTTTTCTACCTTCGAGCTCCATCAATAGCTTAGTGATTAATAAAAATCATTGCCATTCATTATTGCAACTCAAATACTTTCCATTACTGGGTTCGAACGTCCTCCACAATAGGAGGGAAATTGACCTTACTATACCATGCTGGTCAGATAGATTGGTATAGGGTTTTGTTACGAGCTTTCTTTTTCTTGCATATGTTTTTATGCGTATTAAAGTATTACATCCCTTAATCGTTTTTTATGACATCCACGCGCCAGATAGGGAGTCAATTGTATTCTCATTTCGTCACTACACGGAGAAATATGCATAAAAATTTAGTAAAATTTATAGAAACAATAAAGTAAACATGAGTATAAGTTCTGTATGGCAGCGAATTACCTTTAAATTCCTCAATAAATACTCATGTGCGATAGCTAAGAACCATTTTGATCAAGTCAGCTTTCAAATAAAAAGTATCAATTATAGTAATAACTAGCAACCCGCCCTCGCTTCGCTTCGGTTTCTGTCGCCTTATCCCCGTAGTTCCTGTTCCCGTGGGAATACCGCCATAAAATATAATCCAGTTTACTCCCTAATATTATAACTTTCCATAGGTGAATTTTTTTTTTAAATCGGTGCAGCCGTTTTGAAGATTACCTGGAACAAACAGACAGATAGACAGACAGACAAAAAAATATGAAGTGATTTTTAGGCATATGTATTATGCAAATAACCATGTGAGCATGAAAAAAGCCTATTATTTTGACATTACAAACAGACACTCAAATTTTATTTATTGGTATAGATGATAGGAGCACACTGTAGACAGTTCTCTGTCTACAGCCGCGGGCCGATGCGTCCGGAGTAGTAACATACTCTCGCCAGAAAATCGACGTCTGAGTAGTAGCAATCTGTTACTGCGCTTCATTCGGTGAGCGAGAGAGCCGGAAGCCCAACTTTCTGAGGACGTTTGCGGGTGGTGGGTTTTAGTGATGACTTTAGTATCACGGTAACTCATTGCACGCATTCACACTCCCTTCACTTCGCGGTAGGCAGCGGCCTTCCAAAGGTCCATGGCCGACAGCAACATTTATCGTCAGGTGTACTGTTTGCTCGTTTGCCACCGTTACAGTAAAAAAAAAGAATGTTAGTGGTCACAAATTACACCCAGATTCAAGAAAACAATTTGTGGATCGCACAAGGTATTATCCTGTGTGAGAATCTAATCCCAGACGCTTAGTATGCTAAGTAGAATTCCATTTTGTCATCCGCCTAATTTAATCCTTTCAACAAGTTATATTTGTGATTTTATACTAGTCCTTCGTTGTACATTTACTTATGTGACTGCAACGCTTTGTGGCTGCATTCTTGCCATATTATGGTTAAAAATAATTCCTATTTAATTAAGCCCAACTCTTAGCAGCTGCTACCGCGATATTTCTTTTCCCGTAACAAATTATTCGCTTTTACGTTACACCGATTTAATAAAAAATATAAATTTTTACTTCACAGCAATTTTTCGGTAATTTATTGTTGGTGTCGAGGATTTCGGCAACCCAATCTTACGACTTAACGACTTTTATGTTTCTAAGTTGTTTTTTTTTTTTCATAATAAGAAGAAAACTAGAGGTTAAATTTATACAAAAGACGGTATTGAAAGAAACTCTCGTCATGGAGAAATGACAAAACATAAGAAACATCACTTAAAAAATCAACAAATATATATTTAATACAAACGTCGAAGTAAAATATGTAGTAGTAGTAGTATTAGTAGTAGTGGCGGTGGTAGTAGTAGTAGTAGTATTAGTAGTAGTAGAAGTAGCAGTAGAAGTAATCGTAGTAGAAGTAGCAATAGTAGAAATAGTAGCCGTAGTAGTAGCAGTAACAGTAGTACTACAGTAATAGTACGACTTCTACTAGTCGTCGTCGTCGTAGTAGTAATAGCAGTAGCAGTAGCAGTAGTACTAATAGCAGTAGTAGTAAATAAACTAAGTGTCGCCTAAGATGTCTTCGAGTAATCTAGTAACATCATCCCCGGAAAATAAAATGATAAGTGCCTATTCTGGATTGTTTGAAGGCTGTATAACCTTAAGTTAGTTAACCTTAAGTTTATGTACACACTAGGCAGTAGGCACGTAGGCCTAGGTCGTGGTTGAATGCACATAAGCGATGTATAATCCAACTTTACTACGGAGAGATAGTTCAGACTTAACGTGTATCAAATTATGTCACCATCCTAACACTAGCGGGCTCGAGACTTCTTCAAAATGGGTGTGAAATTGACTTACCATGACACGTTGGTCACTCGAGTCAGTATGGGACTATGTATTTAGAATTTTTCTCTTTTTGTAAATTATCTTCGTATTACAGCCCTTAATCGTCTTTTTCGAGACTCATGGCTTGGAAAAGGGGTATTGAATTGAATTATTACTCCGTCACCGCACAGAGAATTTCATTTAAATCTTTTTGCATCATTAAAACAAAAAATCGGCCAAGTGCGAGTTGGACTCGCGCACGAAGGGTTCCCTTCCATTGACCAGGTAAACAACATTAGATATACAAATTTTATATTGGTGCCTGCCTGTTGCCATTATCGATATCGAGCAACAAAGAGCAATAAATTGCGTTTGTTATATGGGAGCCCCTCAAGATTTTATTTTGTTTTTAGTACTTGTAGTTATAGAGGCAACATAAATACATAAATTGTTAAAAATTCAACTGTCTAGCTGTCGCGATTTTTGGGATACAGCCTGGTGACAGATAAACGGACGAACAGACAGCGAAGTCTTAGTAATAGGGTTTCGTTTTTACCCTTTAGGTACGGAACACTGAAAAGTAGAAGCTGAGCCAATAGCTTCTTTGTTTCCCGTCAAAATTATTCATCTTATATCGGTTATTATTTTGTTTATTTATGTTTGTTTTTTTAGTCTTTAACGAGAATAGAATAAATATTTTGTTTTTCCTTCTTCGTCTTTCTTACATTATTAGTTATTTAGAATAGAGAAAGTATTTGTTCACATAACACCGATATTTATGTACCAAGAGTACTGAATATTTATTTTAGGAGAGATCCCATTCATAAGGGTTCAAACCCTTTTGTCAGTCAAAGTCAGGACCCTGGTAAACCATACTAATTAATTATCTATAGGGTATTAATCGGTTTCGGTGGTCCGCCCAAATTACAATGGAGAGTTACAATACGGAATGTTAGGAAGTTGTATGTCTTCTGTTTTATCGCAGAGCACAGTTTGTGTAGTAAGGAGAAATACTGCAATAGTATCTGTAAAGAGAACATAGCCTCGTACAAAAAAGTTATTTTTTTAAACTCTAAAAGAGCGATGTTATAAGTTTGGAGTCGATGTCTGTCTGTGTGTGTATATGTATGTGGTTGTTTATGGCATCGTAGCTCAGAAACGGATGAATCGATTTCAATGTGGTATTTTTTTTTCATTGGAAAGCCAGTTTCCTTGTGGTGGTTCTTAGGTTTGGATAATATCCTTCCAGTATAAAAATATTAGCTCTTTTCCAACATAAGGTTGGAAAAGATCAGCACTTAATCGAGTAAGCCTTTGCTTACTCGATTAAGTGCTTCACGCATGCCAATATAATCGTTAAATGACAATTAATTGATTATTCCTGTTGAAAAGAACTTAATATTTATTATTTTAATTTGTTGTAATTCCAAATTTTTAATTTTACTTATTATTACTTCTTTTTTTGTGTTGCCAATCAGCTGCTAATATAAGTCCAGTGTTGCCAATGGTAATTTATATTTTTTATTTCTCCACATATCTTAGCTCATGCCCTCTTTGGCCTCGGGCGTCCTATCTTAGAGTAGGAAAATTACATTTTTGTTTTTTGGCGACAGAGGTGCGTAAGCACGCACACCCACAACCCACCCACGATGCACGTCGCCTTCGTCTTTGGGCCGACCACCGGAGCAGGGTTACTTGTCATCAGTGGTCGGCCCGACGGAATACCCCTATTTGGGGTACCCTCGTATAACCGACGTCCTCCCCTTGGGGAGGACGTCGGTTTTACCTCACGCGGTCGGCCTCTCGGCGGGTGATGGACTAATTCCCCGGTCACGTCACCCGAGGAAAATTTACCTATACCACGCTTCTACTATACCACGCTGATCAAACAGGTAAGTATAGGATTTTATTTCAAGTTTTCTTTCTCTTGCATAGGTGTTATATACGTAGGTATTACATCATTAAATCGTCTTTTACGACATCCATGTGCAAGAGAGAAAATGGTTAATTGCATTCTTACTCCGTTACCAAACTGAAATCTTTACATATTTTTTCCTTTATATAAGTTATTGTTTCGTGTGGTGACAGAATAAGAATACAATTTACCACTCCCTCTCTTGCCCGAGGGTGTTGTAAAAGGCGACAAAGTGATATCTTGTGCATGTGGAGTGGTAGGACCACACTGTTGACAGTTATCTGTCTACAGCCGCGGGCTGGTCCGTCCGGGGCAGTACCACGCTCTCGCAGAAAATCGACGTCTGAGTAGTAGCAATTTGTTACTGCGCTTCGTTCGGTGAGCGAGAGAGCTGGAAGCCCAACTTTCTGAGGGTGTTTGCGTGTGGAGGGTTTTGATGGTGCCTTTAGTATCACCGAGCCTCAATGCACGCATTCACACTCCCTTCACTTTCTTCGCGGTAGGCAGCGGCCTTGTAAAGGTCCATGAGCGGCAGCAACACTTATCATCAGGTGTACTGTTTGCTCGTTTGCCACTGCTTGCAATAAAAAAAAATGTAACAACTATTAAAAAGAAGAAAAAGTCGAAATAAAACTCTATACCAACCGCCTGACCAAAGTGGTATAGTAGGTCAAATGCCCTCTCAATACGAAAAAGACTTGTTTCCAATAGTGGGACATATATAAGCTGTGATGATGATGATGATTATGATGATAAAGTGATTGTTCTTCAGTAAGTCAATTCGGCGTCTGCAATAGTCCTATAGCTACTTTGCTAATGGTATCTTCTAAGAATTCTAGTGGCTAATGAAAATATTTGTAAAGCACGTTTGTATCATAATCACTACACTCTAGCAGTTCTTCCGCATTACATCACAAAAAGTATAACGCGTTAACATACTATATCGGTATTGAATATAATACAAGATAGTCACATGACGCTTTCAAGTGCCCGTCAAAACTGCAAAGGCTTTTAATGTATGTATAAAACAGTGTACAGGCGTAGTCTGGGCTAGTGGACTAACGCCGTGTTTGACAGAAGAACCTAAGGTTATAGTTTGATGTACCTAAAGCCCTTAAGTTCCTAGCCTATATGATGGGATACCTGCACCGCGCTGCCTAAGGTGACAGGTAGATGTGAGATGGATGTTGGGTGGAGGATTGGTAATTCTCACTGCCGGTCAAGCAGACTCACAGGACCGGTCAGAACTGACGGCTAAGGGTGTCTTGGCCACAGTGAGATGGAGGTTTGGGTGGAGGATTGGTAACTCTCACTGCCAGTCAAGCAGACTCACTCGACTGGTCAGAACTGACGGCTAAGGGTGTCTTGGCCACAGTGAGAGGGATGTAAATGAGAGATGAATAAATTCAAATCTGATTTATTTTACACAATGTACACCTTACTACTTATTGCTAATACACACATATACCATTTTGTGTTAGTGTGTCGTAAGTGTAAAGTATAACGCAGTGTCTTTAATCATGTCAGTGCTAATTTTGCAAATTTGTATGTTGACATGCTTTACTTGTATGTTGACATGCTCTACTTTTGAGTTTGCTGCGGTGCATGTTCAATGTGCATTGAACATTCTGGGGTCTCTCAGGAACACGACTGCAAGTCGTATAATTCGATAACCTCATATGGTCCAATGTGTCCTTCCGTCGCTTGTGGTGTGTGGACTGTAGTCTGGGGACGAGGTTTCCCATACCGTGGCCGTGGTTGTGGTGGAGCTGTCCGCTGTTTGTCTGTATCTGTGGCTTGTGTTGTAGTTGTTTCCTTGTTTTGTCTTCTTGTAAGTCTATCTCGACATTGTTTGAGTGGTCTGAAATAAATTAAAAGACAAGCTAATACTATTAAAGAAAGAGATGTCACGGTACTAGCCACATAGGAATGAGACTCTATTCGCCTCCATATTGTGTTATCTAATCTTGTTTTTAGCTTTGCTTCTGAAGCGGCTAAGTGGTCAAATATACTGGTGGAGCTATCTAATACTTCCTCCTTCGGTCTGTCTGGTATCTCTGATTGGACTACTTGTGTGTCTAGAGTAAAATTACTCCTTTTAAAATATGATGCTTGCACAGTTGTTGTTGTTATTCGTTTAGCTGCAAGAATGTTGTTCAACGTCTTTACTACACAGCTTTCTGAAATGTGTAGTACTCCTATATCCTCTAGGTTAATCTCTTGTCTTTGTCCATCACATATTATCGAAGCTGATTGTGTTTTTGTAGTGATAAACATCCACGTATTCTGCATGTAAAGTTGTTTCCATAGAATTGTAGATTGAATGTTGTATCTTCTTGATGTGCATTGTGATTTAGTGTTATTATTGTTGCTGAATAGCTGGTCAACAATGCAATTCTTGTTCAATTGCATGTTCTTAACAGCCACGGGATAGCAAACAAACTCCGATTTTTTGTGTAAACAATCTTTGATCTCGTCTTTACTTAACTCAAAGTATCGTTCATTGTTATAGTCGAAGCCTATGAATGCTCTTGGGATTGACAAGCATTCAAAAGAACTCCCGGTCAACTTTTGAGGAATCGCCGTTATATGTATTAGCGTATATTTTCTTATGTCATGAATAGGATAGTACGCAAATACGTTTATATGTGTTGTATTTATTTCCATGTTAGTCTGTATTAATTGATCCTGAATTATCCTTAAGTTTCCAGGTAACTTTTGATTGGTTGTTTGTATTATATCATTAGCGTATTTAGGACTCAAAATCGTGTATATTGATGCGTTATTTAGGTATATCTCAAGTAACCCGTTGTAATAGTGAATAATCTCTGTTATGTAATTGCTCGCTAATTGATACGTTTGTATTACTTGTATTTTCACATTGTTAGCGTCTACCATCTTATACCATACGTCGTTATCGTACATGAATGCTATAGCTTCATTTAACTTTTTTTCAAAATTTTCTAACTTTTTCTTAATCCGCTCCTCGGTTTGGTTTACAGCGGATACTGTAGATATCATTATGTTTGTTTGATGATTGGCGGCGTTTATAAGTTCTTGTTGATTGCTACTCAATGAGTCAATACTTCTGTATACTTCATCGTTGACTCCGAACACGTATGTTAACATTTGTCCTAATAATCCACGTCTCCTTCTAGAAATCTTTATCCCAGTATCATCCAATCCTTTATCTTCTCAAATCGTGCTTTCTCTTCGTTCAAATGATAATAAAATTCTGCACAATGGGTGTCTTTTGTATACTGTTGCGTGTCAGTGCATAACTTTTGAAACTGATTAGTTATTTTTATCGTATTATTTAAATTCAGTTCCAAATCACTCCTTTCGTAATTAGTTTCTATTCTAAAACTCCCTCTGTTTATTGTTGAAGTACCTATTTGTTCTATATATAGGCCTGGATTTAAATGTTTCATAGTAAACATTGATGTACTTGTTACTTGTCCGATACACAATAATAATGTAGTATAGACTAACACGCCTGACTTAAGTGTCTTAAAATTTTTTATTTATGTTATTTGCTATGTTACTATTCACAGGCGTTTCGGTATTTTTTCTTAACGTATTCGTGTTAGTCATTAATTCTTCCTGATATACAGGTAAAGGAATTAATGTATGTATTGATCGTTTTTGACATAAACCTGTCGATTTTTTGAGTGTCACTACTCTTATCACCCCGTCGCTTCCTGGGTGAACGGTTTCCACTTTTGCTAAGGGCCACTTACTTGGACTTATGTTTTGATCTTTTATTAGTACTATGGTTCCAATTTTAATATTTTCTTGAGTTTCTTTCCACTTGTATCTTTGTTGAAGTTGATGTAAATAATCAGATGACCAGGCTTTCCAGAAATCTTTCTTCATTCTTTGAATTTGTTTCCATCTATTTATTAAATCAGTATTTATGTTTGATTACGGGTCTGGGATTCCAACTGCTTCCCGACCAATTAAAAAGTGACTAGGCGTTAGTATTGTATTATCATTGATGTTTTCACTTTGTGCACATAACGGCCTCGAGTTTAGGCAAGCTTCAATTTGATGTAAAAATGTTATCATTTCTTCGTACGTTAATGTCGATTCTCCAATTACTCGACGTAAATGGTACTTTACTGATTTTACGCTGCTCTCCCAAATCCCACCAAAATGGGGGGTTGCTGGCGGATTAAAATGCCACTGAGTACCTATACTGGTCATCGTATTTTGGAATCCAGGTGACTGTGTTATTTGCAATAATTCTTGTTCCAAAAATTTCGCTGCGCCTACGAAGTTCGTGCCATTGTCACTATACATATGTGACACGTATCCTCGTCTGGCCATGAACCTCCGCAGTGCCGCAATAAATGTTTCAGTTGTCAAATCTCCCACTAATTCTAGATGAATTGCTTTTGTTGCTAAGCATACAAATACAGCAATATATGATTTGTAGGACTTGTGACCTCTTCCTTTCATTGTTCTTGTTTGTATTGGTCCCGCATAATCCACTCCAGTGTGACTAAATGGATATGATTGCGTGACTCTTGCTTTTGGAAGTATCCCCATTTTCTGTACATTCGTTTCGGACCTGTATCTCGCGCATTTGACGCACTTTTTTAGTATACCTTTGACAACTTGTTTTCCACCTATAATCCAGTATTTTTGTCGTAGGACAGCTGTAGTTAGTTTATTTCCTCCATGTAATGTTTTCATGTGTGCGTTTTGTATTATTAATGACGTTATATGATGTCGGCGTGGTAATAGTATAGGATGTTTTTGATTATATGGCAAGTCAGCGTTTTCTATTCGACCTCCAACTCGTAATAATCCATCGTTATCAATAAATGGATCTAGTGTGGATAATTTACTGTTTTTCTGCAGTGATTTTTTCTTTCGAATAATTTCTTTTTCATCGTAAAATTCTTCTTGTTGCAATATGCATAGAATTCGTTTCTCTGTTTCTTCTAGTTCCGTACAGGATAATGGTTCGTGCTTTTTGCGCTTGCTGATAAATCTGTAGCAATACGCTAATGTTCTTATCATTTTATTGTAGTTAGAAAATCGACTCCAGATGTCATACTTTTCATTCGTAGTATTAATTATTGTTGATAAACAGTACTTGGCTTCTTCATTTGGCTGTGGTGCTGTTGTTGTAATAGGTATTTCACTCGTCTGTAACCATGGTGGGCCGTTCCACCATAAGGAACAGTTTATTAATTTTTCTGTCTCCAATCCTCTTGATATAATGTCCGCTGGGTTTTCAGACGATATGACATGATTCCATTGGGCGTTAGGTATTATGCTGTTAATTTCTGACACTCTGTTGGCCACGAACGTATGCCATCGCCCAGGATCTCCTGACAAAATATCGTCAACATAGAAATCCTGTAACGTTACTCTACTGGCGATAGGGTAATTGTCTTGTTCGTCTAATGCTAGTTATTGTAATGTTCTCACGGCCAGATAAGGCGCGCTTGTTGTGCCATAAGTGACCGTTGTTAGTTCGTATTCACTAATGACCTTTTTTGGAGAAAATCTCCATAAAATTCTTTGATATTTATAGTCTTCTTGGTTTATTTTTATGAACCGGTACATTTTCATAATGTCGGCCATGAAAGCAATCTTATGCGTTCTCCAGCGTAATAATATGTTTGATAAGTCTTGTTGAAGTCGTGGTCCTTTATGTAAATTTTCATTAAGGCTTATTTTACTAATTGTTTTACTACTAGCGTCAAATACCACTCGTAGTTTTGTTGTAAGAGAGTCTTCTTTTATTACCGCTTGGTGGGGAATATAATACTCTCCTGTGTAATATTCTGGTTTAGGTACTTTTCTCATATGACCCATATTTAGGTACTCGTACATAAATTCCTTGTATTGTTGGCGTAAATTTTCATTTTTTTCGAACTGACATTCTAGTTGTAATAGTCGAGCCACGGCTTTTTTCCTTGACTCGCCATATTTTATTTTCGCGTCCTTAAACGGTAGTCGTACCGTATAAGTGCCGTCGAAACTTCGTATTGTAGTATTTGTATAGTAATTTTCACACAACTCATCATCTTTGGTGAGTGCATAGTGTCGTGGAATTTCTTCTAATTCCCAAAATTTTGTTAATTGTTGTATGTCGTCGGTGCGAGTCATCATGCTTAATACTTTGATGCCACCGTTTGTGTCTTGCGGATATAACCCGGATAAAATCCAACCCAATTCTGTTTCTTGAGCGATTATACCGCCTTGTAGTCGTTTAAAACCTTGTAATAGTATTTTACTATATTTTTGGGCACCTAAAATTATGTCTATAGGTCCCTTTTTGTTGTACGTTGGGTCTGCCAATAGAACATTGTCCAACTCTTGTAATTGTTGTAAGTTACTTCTTGGTAACGAGTTTGTAAGCTTCGGTAGTACTATAAGCGTTACAGATAGTCTGTACTCATTAGAGTACCTTGGTTGTAGGTTTATGTTAATTGTATATTTCGATGTCTTAGGTTCGTTGTCTCCAATGCCTTTTATTTCGGCTCGAACCTTTTGTCTTGGATACGACAGCAGTTGTGCTACTTCTTCCGTGCAAAATGACGCTTCTGAACCTTGGTCACACAATACTCTTAATAATTGTGGTGTTCCATCATACGACGTGGTTTGTAATAGCGCTGTGGCTAATAAGACCGTATTTTTTTCCTCTAAATTAGTAGCTGATAAGTTCGATAACGTTGTGTTTTGTTTTTTATCACTCATAGTTGGTTTAGGAGTGAACTTTTTCGTATACTCAGAAGACTCTGGTTGTCTTTTAATTGAATCGAATGTTCGGTGTAATAGTGTGTTATGACCTTTATGTTGACATATTTCACATTTTGTATAAAACTCGCTCATGCATCGTATTTCTTTATCATGATTTAAGCAGCATTTGCACATTCCTTTGTCTGAGACTTCCTTATATCGTTGCGTCACGTCCAAGTTTTTTAAACTAGGGCATTTATTTATATTATGTTCTGTGCTTTTGCAGTACCAGCAATGTTTACTTTTTGATGATTCTGCTATTGGTACGAGTGTTCCCCGGTATTTATTTATTGTATGATTCATTAATTTATCGATGAATTTAATTGATATCATTCGTTCGTCTTCATAACGTTGCGTAAGCAATTTCCATGCGGTTTCATAGTTCGATTCACTTATCGTTAGATGACGTATAATTTTCGCTGCGTCACCTTTTACATTTGTCTTTAAATATTGCATCTTTTCTACCAATGAAATATTTTTATCTTCATGAATAATTTTTTTGAATAAATCATGAAAAGTATACCATGAGTCATAACTCCCAGTAAAAGTTGGAATAGAGATACGGGGTAGTTTTCCTGACGACTGTGTTAAGGTTATTTTTTCGCTGGAACTGTCATGGATTTTTTCTTCCAGCATCTCCATTGTAGTATCGAACTCAATTTGGGTGTTTTCAAAATATTTATTTTTGAAGTAAAGGTGTCCCGATGTATCCTCCTCCAATAATAATTCAATGTGTGTTTCTTCAATATCCTGCCATCGTTTTTGTAAATTGTTTATTGTAGTTTGTAAATGCCATATAGGTTTGTTTTCAGTGACTGATTCTTTCGCCTGAATTAGCCTTTTTGACATCTGGGATATCCTGAACATTTGTATAAACGTCTTGGGATTCCCTCTCCCTTCTTCTTCGTTTGTGTTTTGTTCTTCAGGTTCATATATCGCCTGAACAAGTTGAAGTCTTTCTTCATATTTTTGTAGGTGGGCTAAGCCCTCGTTGTATTGTTTCTGGATATTTCCAAAGTAATTTGTGGTGATATATTTGTGAGATGATAACATCTCTTGTTTTCCCAGTTTCGAGTGATTCTCTTGCACCCGTTGGAAAATAGTAGTTAGTGTTTGTCTTTTTTCGTCAATGTATTTTTGTGTTCTTCGGCTCACGGAGTCCTTTTTAATGTTTGTAATTATCCTCCTGATCTCGTTATAATCCTCCTCCTGGCTTCTGATTGCTGTGTTTATTTCTTGTATGTTCATAGTGCTTCTTTTGTCTTCTTCCCTAATAGCCCCACCCTAACTTCCCTACTACTAATGTTTTAAGTCAATACTTATCGGACCTGCGCTCTCGCTATAACACGTCCCTGAAGGTGCGACTTCTCAATCAGCTGGTGAGTCCCGCTTGTGGGAGGCCAGTGACCGAACCGCAACGAGAGGCTTTCTGACAGAGTACGTAAGTAAAAGTCCTTCAGTCAATTCCGAAACTGATGCTTTGTTGAGTACACCAGCCCGTTCTTAACTGATTTGTATGTCTGTTATGTCAAACCTACGGGGGGGTTAGAGGGAGGAAAAAAAAACTTTACTTTTACTCGAAGGACCTAATGGTCTCGAAGGACCAAATGTATAGGCTTAGTCTGGGCTAGTGGACTAACGCCGTGTTTGACAGAAGAACCTAAGGTTATAGTTTGATGTACCTAAAGCCCTTAAGTTCCTAGCCTATATGATGGGATACCTGCACCGCGCTGCCTAAGGTGACAGGTAGATGTGAGATGGATGTTGGGTGGAGGATTGGTAATTCTCACTGCCGGTCAAGCAGACTCACAGGACCGGTCAGAACTGACGGCTAAGGGTGTCTTGGCCACAGTGAGATGGAGGTTTGGGTGGAGGATTGGTAACTCTCACTGCCAGTCAAGCAGACTCACTCGACTGGTCAGAACTGACGGCTAAGGGTGTCTTGGCCACAGTGAGAGGGATGTAAATGAGAGATGAATAAATTCAAATCTGATTTATTTTACACAATGTACACCTTATATACTACTTATTGCTAAAACACACATATACCATTTTGTGTTAGTGTGTCGTAAGTGTAAAGTATAACGCAGTGTCTTTAATCATGTCAGTGCTAATTTTGCAAATTTGTATGTTGACATGCTCTACTTTTGAGTTTGCTGCGTTGCATGTTCAATGTGAATTGAACAAACAGAGATATTCAAATCTTAGGAAGATAGATTTAAAGCATTAAAATAATGCATTTAGATTTCGTAATTATCACTGTGATCGGTTTCAAGGATTTACTTAAGCATTTTATACACGGTGACTTTTTTATCGTCTTACATAAAAAAAAAACATAAAAGTATCCGACCAAAGAAACATATCTAACATATTTAAATGTTCAATAGTGGCAGTTATAAAAAAAATAATAAAATAAAATAAATTACAGTTAATATTTTGTAACAGCCTGTTTATCATGTTTACATTTTAAACAAAAGCAATCATGCAGAATTTCGTTAGCCAATCATGGGTACGAAGTCCACGTGGACGGCTTTTACAAAGCGTAATTCCCTACGCTAGATACCTAACAGGTATCCTTTGCGATACCCGATTGGCGCCGAGGTCAAGTGGTCGTAGTACCTACATACTACATCAGCTGTGTTGAGTACCTAAGCGCTCGCTACATGCTGTTTCCTTACTATTTTAATTAGTAATTATTTAAAATAACTTATTAAAAATATTCTAGTAAATATTGTTTTTAACCTTTTAATTGTACGAATGTATAGTAGATACTGGATATTTTAATTGACCTGCTTTTGTAAGACGACATAAATGTCACCGTGTATATGCATTGAAAAAGGCGTCTGTTTGGTCAGATGGTATTAAAATTACTTGAGGTCGACTCAGTATGTACTCTTCTTTCAGACTTACTAACATTATAAATACGAAAGTAAGTCTGTTTGTTTGTTACGCTTTCATGCTTAAACCACCGAACCGATTTCAAAAATTCTTTCACCAATGGAAAGATATAATATCAGAGAGAAAATCCCTAAAAATGGTATTATTTACAGGTTGATGTAAAGTTTCTATATCCTTTCTATACCCACGAGCAATACAAGACTTTGTATTATTCTTAGCCATCATCATCATTTCGGCTCATAGACGTTCTACTGCTGGGCTCTAGCCCTCTGATCAGACGGGTTGGTATGGTCTTTTTCGAGTTTTTCTTCCCTTGCATAGTTGTTATATGCGTATTATATCCCTTACGTCGTCTTTTACGACATCCACGGGTAACAAAGGGAGTGGTGAATTGTATTCTTACTCCATCACCACAAGGAAACCGTAGCCATTATCACACAGCAATTAGTTAGTAGTTGAACAATGTAACCGAATAGTTGAACTTGTCTATTCCATTTAGAGGCATTAACAAAGTTATATATGTATGTATCCATCTAATTATATCAAAATTTGTTGGCTATATGACCTTTTGGCCTTGGTGAGATCCTTTGTTCCCTCAAATTGTGGGGTCTTGTGACTAACTTATGAAGTTTACTTAATAATAATGTACTATATTAACATACTTCCTCATATGTTCTCGAATTTAATCTCGAGAAACTGAGAGTTACAATTGTTAGCATCGTTATTGTGAGAATTAATTAATATCTGGTTGACCGAGCTTCACTCGCAATATTTTTGTCGAATTTATTTAGATATATATTAATAAAAAATAAAAAATAAATAATGAAAAAATTATATAAAAAAAAACTACAAAAAGAGAATAATCATAACACCGAGATTCGAACCAACGCTATTTGAATTCTAAAATACCAAAATTAAAGCCTGTCAACTTCCCATCTGAGCTACCGTAACTAATGACATTGACAACGAAATTTGAATTCATATTCTTTTAAAATTTAATGTTGTTGTTTGTTTTGCTAAAAACATGGACAAAACAACATTTTCTATAAATAAAACCTAGCTAGATCGATTTTTGGACCCGAAACCTCTAGTATGCCAAGTTTCAACAAAATCGTTGGAGCCGTTTCCGAGATCCTGAATATATATATATATACAAGAATTGCTCGTTTAAAGATATAAGATTAGCAACCCGACCTTGCTTCGCTTCGGTTTCAGTCGCCTTACCCTCGTAGTTCCCGTTGCCGTCGGAATACCAGGATAAAATATAGCCTATGTTCCATCCATCCCATCCATCAGCCTACAGACGTCCACTGCTGGACATAGGTATCCCCACGAGAATGCCACTCGGAACGGTCCTGCTCCACTTGCGTCCAATGGTTCCTTGCGACTTTGAGAATGTCGTCAGTCCACCTAGTGGGGGGTCGTCCTACGCTGCGTCGTCCGATTCGTGGTCGCCACTTAAGAAACTTTCTTCCCCAAAGGCTGACGGTGCGACGCGCGATGTGGCCTGCCCATTGGCATTTCAACGTGCTAACTCTGCGGGCTATGTCCGTAACACCCGTTCTTCTACGGATCTCCGTATACCAAGAAATACCAAGCATAGCCCTCTCCATAGCACGCTGAGCAAATTTGAGCTTTTTTATGAGGCCGACATTTAGAGACCACGTTTCAGTGCCGTAAGTCATCGCTGGTAACACACACTGGTTATAAACCTTTGTTTTCAGACACTGCGGAATATTGGACGAGAAGATCCTCTTAAGTTGCCCGAACCTATGTTACTCAAGGATAATGTAGCATTCTAATGATGAAACAATTATCGAAATCCGTTTAGTTGTTTTTGAGTTTATTCTTTTTTTTTTTATTGCAAACGGTGGCAAACGAACAAACAGTACACCTGATGGTAAGAGTTGCTGCCGCTCATGGACCTTTACAAGGCCGTTGCCTACCGCGAAGAAAGCGAAGGGAGTGTGAATGCGTGCATTGAGGCTCGGTGATACCAAGGACACCACCAAAACCCTCCACACGCAATCACCCTCAGAAAGTTGGGCTTCCGGCTCTCTCGCTCACCGAACGAAGCGCAGTAACAAATTGCTACTACTCGGACGTCGATTTTCTGCGAGAGCATGGTACTGCCCCGGATGGACCAGCCCGCGGCTGTAGACAGATAACTGTCGACAGTGTGGTCCTACCTCTCCTAAACTCCTATTCGTAACAAACATACAATACGGCGTTTCCTCTTTATAATATTAGTGTAGTTATATCTATACAGATAAATAAAATTAAAGTGGCTTCTTTTAATGTAAAAATAATAGCTTTTTTTCATGATCACACGGTTATTGACATGACACCTATGGCTAAAAACCAGTTTAATTTTTTTTGTTTTCTATCTGTTTATTCCGTACTAGCAACCCGCCCTCGCTTCGCTTCGGTTATAGGTTATAGTCGTTTTACCCGCGTAGTTCCCGTTCCCGTGGGAATACCAGGATAAAATATAGCCTAGTTTACGCCCTGATATTATAGCTTTCCATTGGTGAAAGAATTTTTGAAATCGGTCCAGCCGTTTTGAAGATTACCCGGAACAAACAGACAGACAGACAGACAGACAAAAATTTTTTAATTGCTATTTTAGGCATAGGTGTCGTGCAAATAACCGTGTGAGCATGAAAAACGTCTATTATTTTAACATTACAAACAGACACTCCAATTTTATTTATTGGTATAGATAATCTTCAAAACGACTTGATCGATTTTGATACTACTGTATAAGGTGTAACTTAGACATTTTATCCTGATATTCCCACGGGATTACACGAGTAGCAGTAGGTACACAAAGGGAATTTGGTAGTACAGAATAAATTGACCACTGCAGTCAAGGAACTCTACACCGTTGGTCGGCCCAACGACGAAGGCGACGTGCTATACGGGTGAGTTACGGGTGTGCGTGCTTACGCCCCTCTGTCGTCCCGGACGGAGTCGGGCGAGGAGTGCGCCGACCGTAACCCACCAAAAAAAAAAGTACGGCATAAATATATAATTGACACAATAACTGCCGCAGGACTTGCCACAAAAACAACATCATAATCTATTTGGTTTTAATGATGAATAATAATTATGTTACCACAAACAGTAATTATCTATACCAATAAATAAATTTGGAGTGTCTGTTTGTAATGTCAAAATAATAGGCCTTTTTCATGCCCACACGGTTATTTTCACTATACATATGCCTAAAAATCACTTTATATTTATTTTTGTCTGTCTGTCTGTCTGCCTGTTTGTTCTGGATAATCTTCAAAACGGCTGGACTGATTTAAAAAATTCCTTCATCAATGGAAAGCTATAATATCAGGGAGTAAACTAGGCTATATTTTGTCCCAGTATTCCCACGGGAACGGGAACTACGGGAATAAGACGACAGAACCCGAAGCGAAGCGAGGGCGGGTTGCTAGTAGTAAATAGTAATAATGAAAAAGCTGTATATTGCTGTGTGGTGGGGACTTTTTTTTTCACATAGGAAAATGCAGTCTTTACGCATGATAACCTCTAATAGATGAGGTATGCCAGGCTCAGTCTCGAATAAGTATCAACGCCACTAACAGCTAAAAATCCCACGCTGTTCCTGTTGTTCAGTTACGGCGAAATCATGGGACTGTTTTCACATGAACTGCAACTCCAACGGAAACTTAATAGAAAGAAAGAAAGAAAACTCATTTATTTATTTCGATCTCATAGTAATAAAACAGTACAGAATCTATATAAAATTCCTAAGATTATACTAACGAATAACTTAAAAAATACTTAAGAGTTATATAATACTAAAAAAAGTTACAAAACTAAAGCGAAGATATAACAGATTAAATAACAAATACAAAGAGAAAATACATAGAGATCGAAAAAGGTCCTATATCAGCATAAGCTGCACCGAGACGGTGTAGCGCTGGTTTTCATATAGAACCCTAGGGGTGAAATTACGGTATCACGGTATCACACGGTAAAAATATCGATATAGAACAACTTCATTTGAAGGTGTCTTTTGAAAAATTAAATTTGTCAGGCAGGTGGTCGGCTACAAAACTATTGGCAATGACTTTTGCTATGTGTGTGACATAAGACGAATACATATTTCGTCGAGCTACGTATCGAAGTACTTGGGACAAGAGCAGGTTGATAAAGATGATGAGTACTCAAAATGCTAAAAAAATGTTGTGTTTGTAATTGCAACCCACTCTTTTTAGGGTGCCGTACCCGAAGGGTAAAAACGGGAACCTATTAGTAAGACTTCGCTGTCTGTCCGTCCGTCAGTCTGTCACCAGACCGTATCTAAAGAACCGCGATAGCTAGACAGTTGAAATTTTAACAAATTGTGTATTTCTGTTGCTGCTACAACAAATACTAAAAACAAAATAAAATAAACATTTAAGGGGAGCTTCCATACAACTAACGCGATATTTTTCCCCTATTTATAGATAACTAGCAACCCACCTTCGCTTCGGTTTCAGTCTCCTTACCCGCATAGTTTCCGTTCCCGTGGAAATACCGGGATACAATATAGCCTATGTTACTCCCTGATTTTATAGCTTTCCAATGGTGAAAGAATTTTTGAAATCGATTCGGTGGTTTAAGTGTGAAAGCGTAACAAACAAACAAACTTACTTTCACATTTATAATATTAGTAAGGATGGTACGACACCCTTCGTGCGCGACTCCGACTCGCACTTATTTTTTATATTTATACTAATATCTTAAGACTTTCCTTTATGATGATAAAGTTAGAATACAATTCACTGCTCGCACTCTTGTTCGTGGGTGTCGTAAAAGACGACTAAGGGATTATAATATGCAGATAACATATACAAGATAAGAAAAACTAGCGATAAAACCCTATACAGTACCCTATACAATATGTTTAGTATTGAATCACTTAGGCCCCTATTCAGAGAAAAAGGATTCTTCACTCTTTCAGGCATATATATACCAGAGCTATGCCTATTTGTTAGAAAAAATCATAAATTTTTTAATTTCAAGATTGATTCTAAACTAAATGTACGTAGTCAATATAGGTATAATTTAAATGTTCCAAGAATAAAAAATACATTATTATATAAAAGTGCACATATTTCTGCTATAACGGTCTACAACCATTTACCTAGTCATGTAAAAAAATTTGAAGATAAATTTTTCAAAAACACTTTAAAAAAATGGCTGATTGAAAATGTATGTTATGATTTAAAAGAATACTTTGCCAAGAAAATGTATTAATTTCAGTGTATAATGTTATATAAAGATAAATTACCGATTATATATTTTAATATGTATTAATAAATTATAGAATTAACGATTATTGCAATGCCCGATTGGGTCAGCTGTTGATACCAAAATTTTGTAAACATCCATGTAAAACACAGTTTCTGCAATAAATATCTTTGTATACAAATAAGTCAGACCAGCGTGGTATATTTGGTATTTTTTTTCCAAATTGTGGAGGGGGCTCGAGCCTAACACTGGAATGTATATAAACTGAAATGATTATGACAAAATAAATAATTCTTATTTTAAAAACATAATTAATGGACACAAATGAAACCAAAAATGGACACCAAAATTAAAATTTAAACTTTACTCGTATCTATACAAATATGACAACTAAAAAAAGGGGTTTTCCGTCTGGTGACGGTATAAGAATACAATTCACCACTCCCTATCTTGCCCGTGGATGTCGTAAAAGGGACACTAAGGGATATAATATGCACATAACAAGAGTAAGAGAAGGAAAACTCGAAATGAAACTCTATACCAACATATTTGACCAGCATCGTATAGTAGGTCAAATTCCCTCTCATTGTGAAGGAGGCCCGAGCCCAACAGTGGGACGTATGTGGGCTGCAATGATGATTATGAAAGAAAGGATAAGAAATTGCCTAACATGCCACCAGAGCAACTTTACAAAACTACGTAATATCTCATTGCTGGCAGTCAACATGTCGAGATTTATGAACAGGACTTATCTTGAAAAGCACGGTATAGAAAAGGTCCATGTGCAATAAATATCGCTTAAAAAAATGGTCCCAGGCCGATGTAAAGCGTTTAGTCGTCTCTTACGATATACGCGTAAGAGTTAGTAAAATTCGTAATCACCACACAACACAAATAAAGGTACAATGTCATTCCAATAAAAACTCTAAATATGAACTAATCTCGTAATTACCTTACTCTGCGGAGAAGAAAGGCTTATAAGCTAAATTGAAAATTTGGAATAACCCCCTACACAAACTGAAATAATACAAAAATGTATCACGTTCTCTTCAACAGGAATTATTGTCATTTAACGACTGTACTGACAGGCGTGAAGCACCTAATCGAGTGATCATACGCCATTACAACACTTAAAAATAATCGATTTTTATTATTTTGATAATCGATTGTAAAAATCGATTATTAATCGATTATTTTTTTGTAATAATAGGTTATTAATCGATTATTTTTTTGTAATAATCGATTATTATAAGAATCGATTATTTTTTCAGATCCCTAACTACTAACTATCGGCGATAAAAAAATGTAGCAGAAATCGACTGAGGGATCACTTAGAGAACGAGTAGCAGCACTTATTTAGGCAACTAGCAGTAACTTCCTCATAAGCGAGATAATAATACCATTACCTTTTCGCCTGTCAAGAGCTTTTTAATTTTTTTTTTTTTTATGGTTGGGCTAAGCGCACGCGCGCTCCAGTACATCCAGGGCGATGAAAGGACGGCGCGCGGGCCCATAACCCACTCGTACCCACGTCACCTCGTTGTTGGGCCGACCACCAGAGCAGAGGTTTCGCCTGTCAAGTGTAAGAATCATGGTTATGAGGAGGCTTCTATGTAATAATGAACTGGTATAGAAGCCCATGATGATGATGAATTTCCTCACCCTTATACGTCCCCCTGCTGGGCTTGAGCCTCCTGCACAATGTAAGGGTAATTGAACTACTATGCTGGTTAGACGGGTTGATAGAAGGTTGCATTTGAAATGTTCTTCCTCTTGTATGAGTTGTTATCCTTTAATAATTTTTTACAACATCCACGGGCAAGAAAGGGAATGGTAATTGTATTTCTTACTTCGTCTTCAAAAGAAAAATAGGATAAACTTCAAAATACTACGATTTTGAACGTACAAAGCTACATTCGCACTAATCAAATATACTCATCATTCGTCAATACCATTCGGTCATTCGCCGTCCACTACTTGACGTCTACTCTCATAAAAATCACATTTTATAGCCATTCCTTGAAAGGGTTATTGCAATTTTGCAATTATTGCCACGCTTCGTTAGCGAACTTCGCAGTGACATATTACACTAACCAATGAAAGAATAGCTTTCGTTAGTTCACAAATATGACGCTAGTCTTGTACCCAATTAATTAGGGCCATGTGGGTAATATATGTACTATAATCAAATTGTTACTCGTATTATCGGTTTTACTGAAGACATTACAAGGCATCTCAGAAATCCAATAAATCCGATAATATTACAAATAAAAGTTATTGAGCAATATGTACCTACCACATTGATCCGCTGCAAAGAAATGAAAGAAGACACTTTAAAAAATAAAATAAATATTTCAATCTTACTATTGAAGCAGAGTGTAAAACAGTAAATGATAGATGACGGTATTCAATGCATTTCTATATCCAATATAAAAAAAAATGTATACACGTAAAGCACAGTGTGTGTTACATTGTGCTTATATTTCTAAACCATTCCCATTGATGTGGAATTGCTGTTTGATATTTGGGCAATGAATTGAAAACTGTGAGATATTCAATAACGCTGACAGAGCGATTATCTCAGCTACACATGAACGGTATCTTTCGATTCTCATCCGTAATATATTGTCAAATATGAGAAAACGTCACATCAATATTACTATTTGTAATATTTTTGAAGTTATACATCTTTTGGCGAGTTATAGAAAAATATGAGAGTAAATTTTTACGCTGCGCGCGCGTACCCTCACGAAAACGGAAACCCTTTTTTTTTTTTTTTTTTTGTGGGTGGGCCGCGGTCGGCGCGCCTCCGCACCACTCCGTCCGGGGCGACAGAGGGGCTTAAGCACGCAACTCCCGCAACCCACCCGAAAACCACCTCGCCTTCGTCATTGGGCCGACCACCGGAGCAGGTTTACTTGTCGTCAGTGGTCGGCCCGACGGAATACCCCCTACGCGGGGTACCCTCCCATCGACCGACGTCCCCCCCTCGGGGAGGACGTCGATCTTTCCTCACGCGGTCGGCCTCTCGGCGGGTGACGGACTAATCCCCGGTCACGTCACCCGCGGCCTCGGCTAGGGCGGCATGAGGCGCAGATAGTTGCGCCTGCGCCGCCCCAGTCGCCGGCGGCGGATCTCCTCATCGAGGCTGCGCTCCACGCGCAGACGATCCGCCGCCTCCTTCTGCGAGATCACTGTCTCGCAGAAGGCTGCGACCGCGTCCCAGTTCCTGACGCTGTCGACCATCGCCCTAGCGATGGCCGGCAGCGTCAGGTCGGCACCGATAATTGCGACGAGTTCACGGCGCTGCACTGCCCAAGCCGCGCAGGCCTCGAGCGTGTGGCGCGCCGTGTCCTCGTCGCAATCGCAGTGGTGGCAGGACGGTGTACTCTCCCTCCTCACGACCCTGTGCAGGTATTTGGCGAAGCTCCCGTGCCCCGTCAACACCTGCACTAGTCGGAAGGAGAGCACCCCGTGCCGCCTCTCCAACCACTGCATCAGCACCGGCCGGAAGGCCTCCACGGTTCGCACCCCGAACCGAGGCCTCTCCAGCCGGACTGCCCAACGGGCAATGACGTCTCGGCGGGCGTCGACGCGCCAGGCGGTGAGATCCCTTAACGAGATCACACCGCCCTAAAACTGAAACCCTGAAGTTAGCTAGCCAATATTTTTATTATGCGCGCGCACGCCGTCACAAATGTCAACTAGATAATGAATTATAATAAAACTTTCAATGTATTAAATATCTTTTTGAAGTAATAAATTCTTTTTTCAATGTATTAAATATCTTTTTTATTAAATATATTTTTTTCTTTAGAATCGTTGTGATTTCAAACTCATTGAAATGAAAAATCGAGTCCATAGAGACATAAAAATGTAAATGTATAGGATTCAGCGGACGAGAGAATGAGATAAAGGATGAATAAAGAAGGATAAAGGGTAAAGAAGTTTCACTTCTGCCATGCGCACTTTGTATAATATGAAATAGAACCTATTTCACATTATTTAAATATAATTATTAAACAAATAATAAAAAATCTGTAAATTTGATAATCCTTTACAAAAAGTCCGATGTGCTATAAATAAAAAACAGTTAACTTAATATTGAAATAAGAAAGACGAGAAAAAGAAATTTAAATACCTGAGATCTATAAGCAAATCTTCTTTAAATTTTTTTAAATCGCGGTGTAAAATATATCTTATAAAATTTTTAGATGAAATAGATTGAGAAACTAACACTACCTAAACTAACCTCTACGCTACAAACAAACTACCTTACCTTGACATCTTTTAAACAGTGGCGGCTCGTGGGTCATCAAAGTGCTTTACTTGCTCACTCTTAATGCTTTCAAGATCAGAAATTGCAAGGGAACAACAATTTACGTAAAAAATGTATATTTTTTTGAACGCATTACATTTTGTAGGTGTACTTCGAAGAAAAATATATTTTTTGTTTTTCACGCTTCAAAAAATATTTATAAAGGAAGACCTCGGCGGGCCTGCCAATTTATATCAATTTTATTTTGAAAAGTTTTGTTATCGTCTTGAATATAGTCTACATTTATGCTCATTTTCACTCGCACCACACTTACGCAGTATAAATAGAACTAAGACCAAAATATAAAAAACATTACTTAATGTAAATAAACCATATTTAACTCGTCAAAGATACTGTACTACACGTCATCGGCGAATTTCGCCGAAAGTCGAGTTCTCTCGGCAATGTTCGGTTCGCCCGTGCGGCGTACGGAAACAGACTCATTTTTCAGTATATTTCTATGAACTATCTTCTGTCTCACGCGCCAGGCGTTTTAAATCATATCTAATACAAGTTGTATGGGTAGTCTCCATGCGCTCGCCTAAACGCACGAGATCTTTTTTACAAAGAGAAAATAAGTTTTAATAGTTTGGTAGAGGGCTTAAATTGTTTCGTCATAATTTGAAATTTCATTTCGTATATGTTTTTGTGTGTTCAAAGAATAAATATTAATATACCTAGTAATTTAAAAATAAAGATAACATTTGTAATTTTTAAATATATTAATTTGGTGGTTCAGTGCACGAGCGCACATAAGGTATAGCCGCCACTGCTTTTAAATAAAATGTTGTAAGTAGGTACGCTTTCGAACTAAATTCAAAGTCGCTCAACATCTCAGATGAAGCGAACTCAAGTAATTTTTCAACGAGATAGTTTTTTATTTCATAACTTTTAAAGCGTGTAGTTCAACGTTCAACATGTTTACATTGATGTTGAGAGGATACCCGTGGTCTTATGCTACCATACGAAGACTTCATATGTGATATATATATATATATATATATATGGTGCTGTGTGGTAGCGTCTTCGAATACTACCAACCCTTGCTTTGCTCGTGGGTGTCGTAAAAGACGACTAAGAGGCCTAGATTGACCCGGACCAACTCCATCTGGTACCATTTGGGTCAACAATTACATTCCCAAGGAGGGTTGACGTCAGGCAGGCGGCCGGTCATAAAAGTCATTGCCGAAACTTTTTGCAATATGTCAAAACAGATGACATATTGCGTCGACCCCAAATAATTAGGATAAGAGCAAGATGATGATGATGATATGTATATATATATTTGTGTGCGACTTAGTTGTTAGCCTCAGATGGCTATGACAACTTTACCCGGACTGGTGGGTGAGCGCTGAGGGCTCTCAACCCGTGATAATAGTTTGACTTGATTTGTTATATATATCCCTTAACCTTGACGGGCAAGAAAGGGGTGATGAGTCGTATTCTTATCCATCACCACACAGAGATGCGTAAGTTTATGATTGCAAATTTGAGGGACCTTTGCATTTTTTTAGTTGACGATTTAAAGTTCTATAGAGAGATTTAAAGTTACAGAGATAGTTTGGCAGAGATAGGTCAGCGATTGCCCTTATCCGTACATGCTTCCAAAGATACTTGTCAATTTATGGTAAGTAGTTGTAAAATTATGAGGGAATAAAAAATAAATAGTATCGGCCAAGTGCGAGTCGCGGACGCACGCGCGAGGGGTTCCATACCATTGAGCAAAAAAAGGCAAAAATTACGTTTGTTATATGGGAGCCCTCCTTAAAGATTTATTTTATTTTGTTTTTAGTATTTGTTGTTATAGCAGCAACAGAAATACATACAATTTGTAAAATTTTAAACTGTCTAGCTATCGCGGTTCTTGAGATATAGCCTGATGACAGACAGATGGACGGACAGAAAGCGAAGTCTTAGTGATAGAGTCCCGTATTTACCTTTTGGGTACGGAACCCTAAAAAAACATATTCTCAGAACTTTAATCCATACTAATATTATAAATGCGAAAGTAAGGATGTTTGTTTGTTTGTAACGCTTTCACGCTTAAACCACCGAACCGATTTCAAAAATTCTTTCACCAATGGAAAGCTATAATATCAGGGAGTAACATAAGCTATATTTTATCTCGGTATACCCACAGGAACGGGAACTACGCCGCGGGTAAAGCGACTGAAACCGAAGCGAAGCGAGGGCGGTTTGCTAGTAGGATATACATTTGACACAAAATATACCAAATCCTATGTTGTTTCAAAAATGTTTGCTCAATGATGCCTTTCGTGATCGGGGAGAAAGAAACACTTTTGTGCAGTAGCTTGCGCTCCTAGTGTGGGCCATATTTAATCGAATGTGACGTCACATATCTCAGCGAACAATCGAGATGCTTTCCATTTAGCTTAAATGTTAGGAACAGATGCATCTACATACAAACACAATATATCCCACTGCATAAAAGTCTAACAACCTTTTTGCTTCGAAGTAGTCGAGTAAAGTACGCGATATTGCCACGTTTCTCATCAAAGTTAATAAAATTTTTAAAAAGACACTCCAACTTGTTTACAAAGATATAAGCTGATATTGCAATATTACAAGCTTCTCACGTCGACTTTTAGCTAACATTTTTATCGTTATAAAAGATTTATTTTACCCTTGTTCATTTTATAAGACGATATAAATATCTAATTACATTGAGATATTTTGGTTTTGTCTTATCCGTGTGGTGACGAAATAACGATACAATTCACCATCTCCTTTCTTGTCCGTGGGCGTCGTAAAAGACAACTAAGGGATATAACATGCAGATAACATCGCTGCGAGAGAAGGAATATTCAAAATGAAACCCTATGTCAACACATCTGAACGTGATATAGTAATTCCCTTCCATAATAGAGGAGGCTCGAGCCCAACAGTGGGACGTGAGCTTCGATGATGGTAATGATGATGTACTTACTGTGTTCACCAACCTATTTTTCCCACTCAAAATAAAATTCTATATACCAACCTGTCTGACCAACGAGGTATAGTCGGGTGATTTCTCCCCCCATTGTGGATTACTGTCGAGCCCAACAGAAGGATGTATATTAGCAGTAATGATTGTAGTGATAATGTGATGATCTATGTATTAATATCTCTATATTCTAAAAAATTATATTAATATGTCGCAGCGTCAGTACCTCTGGCACCATATCTTGATAGTTTTTAAGAATCAATCGATTACGACAACGTCAAGTAGGTGTTTTTGATACAATGTTGGCAATGATTTTTGATGTTTGTCGTTTGACCGTTAACGTTTGAAATATTACCGAGCTTTTGTTATTGAGAGCGGTCCGTTGAATACTCACTTGACAGCGAGCCACGAGGGCGATCGGTCACCGTTGCTGCCACGTGGTATCAAATTCACCGCGTTTCCTTAACTTGTAAGTTAGCTGTCGGAATCCGTGTAATTAGTGGTTATAATAGAATAGTGTTAACGCTAATTGTTGAATACAGTTTAAAAGTAGCCATCCGAAGTATTATTTTACCCCATCGCGATGTGTGACCGATCTGATAGTGATGCAGCACGGCAACCAACCCTCGATAAATATATATTGTAAAAATAACTACTTTACGAATTTTATCGCGTTTGTATTGTAAACTAGCAACCCGCCCTCGCTTCGCTTCGGTTATAGGTTATAGTCGTTTTACCCGCGTAGTTCCCGTTCCCGTGGGAATGCCGGGATAAAATATAGCTTAGTTTACACCCTGATATTATAGCTTTCCATTAGTGAAAGAATTTTTGAAATCGGTCCAGCCGTTTTGAAGATTACCCGGAACAAACAGACAGACAGACTATCAAAAAATTTTTTATTGCTAATTTAGGCATAGGTGTCGTGCAAATAACCGTGTGAGCATGAAAAAAGCCTATTATTTTGACATTACAACAGACACTTCAATTTTATTTATTGGTATAGATAAAACTACGGATTTTCTCGCTGGTGGTCCGCCCGGAGACCATGAATACTGTGAAGTATTTGAAACGTCGGACAATCAAAAATAAAATACAAACGCAATAAAATCCGTAAAGGATTCTTGGATTTCCCTATATTTTATCAGAAATTAGGTCTTAATGTTTTTAATAAGGTATATTTCGTTCATTTAAAATCGTCATCCAATTTCTAATTGTATTTAGGCTTTTAATCGCATTCAATATAATACGGCAAACGCTTATAAAATCATAAATGCCATACATATTTACCGCATTGCAAGACTTTGGGATTTATCTCTTCAGACTCTTATATTCTTTCGACTCTCATTTTAATATTAAAATGTCTAAATCATCTAAATCTGTATTGTAATGGATTTTGTTTCAATTTTATTTGTACTCAATATTTCAAAGTTTATGAAATTATTAATATAGTAAGATGTTATCTTCAGAAGTAATAAGGGTTTTCTGTGGCGTTTTCCTTCTTGAATCCCTTTGACATGTTTTACAACAAGCATGGATCAAAGTGGTGAACTGAAATCTTTCTCCGTCATCATACGGAAAATTCTTCTGCTATGAGGTACAATTACTTTGTTAACCGACTTCCAAAAAAGAGGTTCTCAATTCGACCACCATTTTAATTTTTTTTGTATGTGTGTCACGCGATAGCAACGCCAATTATGGATGGATTTCTATAATTCTTTTTTTGTTAGAAAGAGGATACTTCAAAGGTGGTCTCATATCCAGGGTATCAGGATCTGACGCTGGGATCCTGGAGTAGTCGAAGGGAATGCCTCAAAATGGAGGACAAAAATGCTGTTTCTGGTGCCTTTATACATAATTTAGTTTGAATATTTGCGTATGGAGATTATGTTAATGATGTTTAGCTGATGATAAAACAACGATGTTACTAAGGGGTAAAATAAGGGTTAAGGGATGAACATTTATATGGAAGTTCGTCGTTTTCAAACTTAGAAGTACGAAATTTCGTACACCTACATCTTTTTGGAAATAAAAGAATACGTGTATTAGCGTTTTGATGATTTTTTTTTGTTGAAAAGATATTTCAAAAGTGGTTCCATGATAAGGAAATCAGAGTTTGAGAAAGAAAGAAAGGAAGAAAGAAAGAAAGAAAGAAAGAAATTTTATTTTGTAAACCTCACACAATATAGACACCAATGAAAAAAATAAGAACTACTAACTAAAAACAAGGAGTGGAATATGCGAGGCTGTTTGAGCAACTAAGTGATGAAATAGATAATAGTATTTTAAGAAAAGGAATGCCTGGCGTAGGATATAGGATATTCCTATGTCATACCGTTTCATATATTAGTACCAACGTAGTATAGTAGATAGGTCACAAAAACTGCAGAAGAAAATATACAATGGAACATAGGTCCTTTACTTTTTTTTAAGTCGATTAAAAAAGAACCGATTTCCATGTCGTGACAGTGTAAGAATACATGTGTACGCACATAAGAAGTCATACTTCTTTGAAGTAACAAGATAGAAATGTTTCTAAAAATTTTATTCTTCGTGTTATCCTACGATTGTAGAAAAAACGACACTAATGTTCTACCATTAGTGTCGTTTTAAACAAGCTATTTAATAGATTGAAATTTTTATTATAACGCATTATCTAGATGCCATTTATGACGGAGTACGCGCGCATCATAAAAGATGTTGATAGCTAACTTCATGGTCTCGGTTTTTCTTGACAAAAGAAGTATAACTTCAAAACATAGCTTTTCTTTCACATAATTATATCGTCAGAAATACATTATAATAAAAGAACAATGTCGTACCTCGTACCTCTAGGCATTATGGTTCATAACAGTGTCTTTGTTTGTTAATTAAAATGTAAACATTAAACTCATTATTTAAACGAGAAAATTAAACTTTCTCGTTTAAATAATGATTATAAAAAATGATCTGACGAAAAAACTTAGATAATATTTACTTAATGACAAATACCTACCTTTAAAGAAATTAAAATGGTTTTCAAAGTAAAATCACTTTATTCAGTCATTTATAGGTCATTTATACTCGAAGGTTTTTTAAGCGACTGCTGCGAAGTGCACAAGGAGGTTTGTGTTTGCTGTACCTGTATACTTGTATATCCACTCTTACATCTGTCCGTAATTACACAATCAATTTGATATCATTTATAATTACATAAATTAAATTTATATATAATTATACACGCCTCTTTATTATAGGGGTAGGCAGAGACCACTTCCCTCCACTTGCTATGATCTTGACATACCACTTTCATCTCCTTCACATTCATTAATCTCTTCATGCATGTTCTTCAGTTTAGGGTACTTCTAACCTGGCCTTTCGTAAGAACGTCTCCTATTTGATTGTGGAACGCTCGCCTTGGGCTGCCCCTTTCAACACTTATGTTCACATTCGCCCTATAAATTCTTCTTGTTAGTCTCCATTCATTCATTCTCTCTACATGACCGAACCAATTTAATATATCTTTCTCAATATTTGTTACTACATTTACATTCATACCACAACGTTCATAATAGCATTTGATTTCTGATATTTACGCAAATATTAAAAACTAGCCATCCACCCTCGCTGCGCTTCGGTTAAGTTGCCTTACCCGCGTAGTTTCCGTTCTAGTGGGAATACCGGGATAAATATAGCCTATGTTACTCACTGATATTATAGCTTTCCATCGGTGAAAGAATTTTTTAAATCAGACTAATAGTTCCCGCGAATAGCGCGTTCAAACAAACAAACAAACTCTTCAGCTTTATGTATTAGTATAGATATGAAAAAATAATGTCACTATTTTACAAATTTTGTAAAATATATTTATGGATTTATTTTCATAAATTCTTCTAACCACCGCAACCTTTGAAACCTCATCAAGTGTTCAGGAATGCTGAATAGTCGAAAAACATCGCGCGGGTTAAAATCAAATACAAACACGATGGCAGTATAAATATGATTTGGCTTGATGGAAATCAAAATTAACCATTTTATGTACTTTCATGTGCGAGCTAAAGAGATTGTATCAGGCAACGGCAGCGGGGTATTAAAAGCGCTTTAAAAATTAGTATTAAAATACTTGTATATAAAACGTATATTATTTCTGTAGCGCAATCGGCTTTATTTTGCTTACAACTGATTTATAGATTCCATACTGTATCATCTCAGCCATATGTTTTGGCATAAGGTTTTATATCGAGTTTCTGTTTTCTTGCATAGATATTTCTGCATATCATATCCCACGAGTAATAAAGAGATTGGTTTATTTTTAATTTATTTTTTTTTTTGGCTTGGGCGTCCGGGGTGACAGAGGGGCGACCTGCCATCTATTTATAAGTATCCTTACTCTATCGCCATAAAGAAAGTATTGAATTTAATTTTGCATTGCCCGATGTTTTGAACACTTTACAACGTGCATGGTTACAGGGATTAGGTTTAGATATAAATCACTGTAATAACAATGACTTGTTGGACATGAGACATCTTAATTCAAATACAACGCGATAAAATACATAGTTTTATTCACAACTAACTGACTCGGCGAACTTCCTACTTTTTAAAAGTCGGTTCTTTAATTTTTTAGTTTTTGTAATACGTATTCTGCTATTCGGGACGCCGCCGCCGCGGTGCCGAGTCAGCTAGTAAGATAAAAAAGACACAAAAATGAAAGTTAATAAGTCAACAATTACATTATGTCAAAAATAAAAATTGTAAAATCTAAAATTTTGTGTTTGACATCAATCTTTAGATATATATAAATTTCTTGTGTACTGGACCGATAATGATGAAATTTTTGTGTGTGTTCAAGGAGATTCGAGATTGGTTTAGATTCACAATTGGACCCAGTAGGTGGCGCTGCTGTCGATTTCAAGGAGAATTCTTTTTATTTTAATTGAACAGAACAACCTCTGTTGGGTCAGCTAGCATAATATATGTAATATCTGGTTGACCGAGCTTTGCTCGGTATATTTTTATTGTATTTGTGCCGAATTTAATTAGATATATATTAAAAAATAAATAAAAATTAAATAATGAAAAAAATATCAAGAATTACAAAAACAGAATAATAATAACACGAGATTCGATCCCACGCTGTTTGAATGCCAAAGACAACAACAAGAAAACTGGACAACTTCCCAACTGAGCTATAGCCACTCTTGACAATGATTGACGATGAAATTCGAATTCCTATTCAAAGAATGTCAATAACATTTTATGTCACTGTATTGATTAGCTAATAACACTGACAAAACAACATTTTCTATACTTTATGGTATGGTATTAAAGTTCAAATTGATTCGCAATAATACTTAAAGTATTATTGCTTATAGTACTTAAAGTATTATTGCGAATCGTTTGTATGGGAGTATAGAAAAGTGTACAGGCCCATAGTGCTGCTCAAAGATGCGGGCAAGCTACTAGAGAGGGTGCTGGCTACCCGCATCGAGCGGCGCCTCGTCCGCACGGACATCATCTACGACGGAACATCGGCTACGACTGGGCGTTGAGGGGGAGCCTCCCGCCCGGGCTAGGCATGATTTGTTACGCCGACGACACGCTCGTCACAGCCCGCGGTGGGACGCTAGAAGAGGCGGCAAGCCTGGCGACTCTAGGCTCCAAAGAGATAGTCAGGCGGATCGAGGCGTTGGGGTTGAGGGTGGCCCTGGACAAGACGGAGGCCCTATGGTTTTAATACTCGTATAAACATCAGAAATCATTATTTAAATATTCGCTAGCTATCAAAAATCAATAATACATAAATTCATAAAAGCAAAACACAGTACGGTACAATGATCCTGTTACATATGTGATTATTATTGTCTCGGCTCGAATAATGTATGCACCCTTGCAATATTGTATTGCAATCAACATTTATTTTTGTAACTAGTTATACCAGCCGTTGTACATTATATTGACGGAGTAAGAATAAAATTAACCGCGCCTTCCCTTGCTCGTGGGTCTTGTAAAACACAACTGATATAATATGCTTATAACATCTACGCAAGAGAAGGAAAGCCTATACCAACACGTTTGACCAGTGTGGTGTAGTAGATTTTTCAATTTTCCTGCCATAATTGTGTAGGCTCGAGCCCAAATATAGTCAAATTGAGATGTTGATACCAGCCATCGATGTCCACTATTAAACTCACGCCTACCCAAAACTATATTAATTCATGATTGCCATGCATGCATTTGCCATCCGATTGGCAAATGAGAAATAAAAAATATTGACTTGTCTCACTCTTTCTCATATAAAAAGTATATAAAAGTTTAAATAAGTAGTTTATTATCAAAAAGAATAACTGAGTCAAATTTCAATCACCACGTTCCCCTTATTTACTAAAAAATTTAAGCTTTTTTTTTTTTTGTGGGTGGGCTGCGGTCGGCGCGCCTCCGCACCCTCCGTCCGGGGCGACAGAGGGGCTTAAGCACGCAACTCCCGCAACCCACCCGAAAACCACCTCGCCTTCGTCGTTGGGCCGACCACCGGAGCAGGTTTACTTGTCGTCAGTGGTCGGCCCGACGGAATACCCTCTACGTGGGGTACCCTCCCATCGACCAACGTCCCCCCCTCGGGGAAGGCGTCGGTCTTTCCTCAAGCGGTCGGCCTCTCGGCGGGTGACGGACTAATCCTCGGTCACGTCACCCGCAGCCTCGGCTAGGGCGGCATGAGGCGCAGGTAGTTGCGCCTGCGCCGCCCCAGTCGTCGGCGGCGGATCTCCTCATCGAGGCTGCGCTCCACGCGGAGACGATCCGCCGCCTTCTTCTGCGAGATCACTTTCTCGCAGAAGGCTGCGACCGCGTCCCAATTCCCGACGCTGCCGGCCATCGCTAGGGCGATGGTCGACAGCGTCAGGTCGGCACCGATGATTGCGACGAGTTCACGGCGCTGCGCTGCCCAAGCCGCGCAGGCCTCGAGCGTTTGGTGCGCCGTGGTGGCAGGACGGTGTACTCTCCCTCCTTACGATCCTGTGCAGGTATTTGGCGAAGCTCCCATGCCCCGTCAACACCTGCACTAGTCGGAAGGAGAGCACCCGTGCTGCCTTTCTAACCACTGCATCGGCACCGGCCGGAAGGTCTCCACGGTTCGCACCCTGAACCGAGGCCTCTCCAGCCGGACTGCCCAACGGGCAATGACGTCTCGGCGCGCGTCGACGCGCCAGGCGGTGAGCTCCCTTAACGAGATCTCACCGCATTCCGCTCGCAACCCCGTCACCCGCCGATACAATCCGGCGAGCATCTCCGCCTCCAGGTCCCAAGGGGGAGTCCCGGCCAATAGGCACGCTACCTCCGTCGCTACCGTGCGGTATCCGCGGATGGCCCTGACTGCCATGACCCTCTGTGATCACCACAGAAGGGCCCTAAGTCGGACGGTCAAGAACCCCGCCCACACCGGTGCGCCCTACAGGGCCATCGACCGGATGACCCCCGTGTACAGCAGTCGGCACGTAGCGCTCGGTCCGCCCACGTTCGGCATAAGCCACGATAGGGCGGACGCCGCGCCAACGAGCCGTGGAGCGAGCCTGCGGAAATGCTTCCGGAACCACCATTGCCCGTCGAGCACCAGGCCCAAATACCTCATATGGGCCCGGATGCTGATGTCAACCGAGTGGACGGTGATCGAGACGGCGATGGGAGGGCTCATAAGGCGCCCATGGAGCAAGAGGGCCTCCGTCTTGTTCAGGGCGACCCTCAACCCCAGCGCCTCGATCCGCCTGACGACCTCTTCGGTGCCATAGGTCGCCAGGCTTACCGCCTCTTCTAGCGTCCCACCGCGGGCTGTGACGAGCGTGTCGTCGGCGTAACAAATCACGCCGAGCCCGGACGAGAGGCTCCCTCGCAACGCCCAGTCGTAGCCGATGTTCCACAGGGTGGGTCCGAGGACCGACCCCTGTGGGACACCGCACGAAATGGGCGTTCACACAACGTCCCCTGCTCGGTTGGTACAGAGGACGCTGCGCCCCACCAAATAGTCTGCCACTAGCCGCCTCAGGTAAGCTGGCACTCCGTGATACCGGAGCGCCTCCCTGATGCAGCTGAATGGCAGACTATTGAATGCGTTGGCGATGTCTAGGGATACCGCCAACAGCACTCCCCCACCGGTGACGGCCTCAGTCGCCACGGCCCTCAGGCGCAACAGAGCCGCGATCGTCGAACGACCCCTCCTAAACCCAAACTGGGCGTCCGACAGATCGGGCCCCGTGCCGACGAGGTGCCGCTCGATGCGGGCAGCTACCACCCTCTCCAGTAGCTTGCCCGTGTCATCGAGCAGCACGATAGGCCTGTAGGCCGAAGGCGACCTCGGAGACCGTCGACCGGCTTAAAAAAATTAAGCTATATTATTCTTTGTATTTGTGCATAAAACACCGCGCAATAAGAAAAGAATATTTGTATCACGGGCGATTTTTCCATTTCAATATCGACAAACGATAAATTCTTGTATTTCTATATATTCAGAATCTGGGCAGCGGCTCCCATGATTTTTATGAAATTTAGTATAGAGGATTTTATGAAATTTAACTTCAGGGGTGATAATATTTATATAAATCCTCGTTTTATGAGTATTTTCAGGCAACAAGAATATTTTTTTTTAAAGAGAACTCCCGTACTCTATGGAAATAATCCTTGTATGGCGGGGGACTTTACAAACATATAACTAAGAGACAAAAATTACATCCAGACACAGAACAACAATTTGTGGATCGCACAAAGTGCTGTCCTGTGTAGTATTCGTACCCTCGACAGTGACACTGTAGATATTTTAACCACTACGCCAGCGATGCAGTATAGAATATGGAGAGTAAATGTAACTGCTGCCATTACGAAAAAAAATAGCTTAGTTAAAAAATCGAGTAGCCTCCAATCCAGACAGCCTCAATTCCATTCTTGACTTTCCTTATTTTATTTTCCTTTCTCTTTAAATATAACTATAGTTGCTTGTAGCTTAGTAGTTTGTGGTTTTTAACCACATGTCACGCTTTACTGTCAGAACCGAACTTTGTTGAGTTAATTATAATTACGTATAGCGGTTTTATTATTGATTACTAGATGGCTTAATGAAATTCGTAAATTTATTTGATTATAGCTTAGATTAGTTTAAATTTAATTAATTGAAAAAATAATATTACATTTAACGTAGATAAAATTAAAATAATAAAATGAAATATCTGTCATTAAATGACAAATTTTAGTTTCTCGAAATATTCCTTATAATTTTTTGATTGCCCAGCTTTTTCATTTTTTAACCTGCCCTGTACCTTAGCAAACAGAACAAAAAAGAATCATTAAATTAGATTCAACCGTTTTTTGAGTTTTAGCATGACTAATGAATAGCTTTTTATATGACTTCTAGCTGACCCAACAGACGTTAGAAAAAATAAATAAAAGGAATTCTCTTTGAAATCGACAGCAGCGCCACCTACCGGGTCCAATTGTTAATCTAAACCATTCTTGTTTCCCCTTGAACACAGACAAAAAATTTCATCAACATCGGTCCAGCCGTTTAGGAGAAATTCAGTGACCTACACACACATACACAAGAAATATATATATATATATATAAAGATACAGATGGCGCAGTGGTTAAGATACTAAAATGCCGTGCCAGTGCAATGCGCTTGAATTCCACGCAGGATTTGCAATCTACTAATTGTTGTATTGAATCTGAATGTAATTTGTATCCGTTAATTTAAGTAAGTAACAATTACTTAGAATAATAATGTATAGAAGGTAAGTTCGCGCACAAAAAGTGAAGCATTTCAGTTGGAGCCTAATGAAGCTTACGCCGGAACTGTTCCGTAATCTACTGCACGTACGTACGCAACTCTTTAAAAATAAATAAGTAATTATGACGGTTTGTGCATTCAAATGGTGTCACTACACATTTGAAAAACAAAAAAAAGGTTTTTAACATTACTTTTTAAAGTATTTTGACGATTTATGTTAATAAAAACAAAATTTGATTTCATAATTTGTATAGTGGTGTGCGTGTGTACGTGTGTAATCGTCTGCGCGCATGTAGTATTGTTTGCTTCAAATTTTTGATGGCTTACGTATGGAGACTATCCTTCTATACGTTATTATTCTAAGCATTGTTAAGTCCCCCGTAATACAGGAATTATTTTCCTTGGTGCAAGGTGTTGTTTTACTAAAAAAAAAATATATTTATGTATTTACTAACATGTGATATTTTTAGAGCTTTTATTATTTCTCAAATTTTGATTGATATTGCTTATACATTATCAGGGAAATTAACAAGAATTATCAAGAAAAGAATATATATTCTATCTTTCATCTTCTTCCATTCATTAGTAGCAAAAGTTTTAGCAATAGTTTTATGATAGTCCGCCAGCCTGACGTCAATCTTCCTTGATAATATTTTGATTATATTGATCAGACGGCAGCAGATGGCTAGTTGGTTAGCCGCAGTTATTGTGAAGCGCTTTAATCGTCTTATACGACATATACGAGTAATGGTGTTAAGTAGTATTCGTAGCCTTTACCACACAGCCTCGTAATACTTATGTTTATGTAATTATTAATATGTATGTATATACATATATTATGTAGCTGTAATTTAATTATTAGTATCGTTATAGAGTAGTTAATAAGTTCCACAAATTAAGTTCTTAGTGGAAGGAAAGAAGTATTTAGTGGTAGGACCACACAGACAGTTGTCTGTCTACAGCCGCGGGCCGGTCTTTCTAGAGTACGCACACTCTCGCAGAACATCTGAGTAGTAGCAATTTGTTACTGCGCTTCGTTCGGTGAGCGAGAGAGCCGGCATCTCAACTTTCTGAGGTTGTTTGCGTGTAGTTGTTTTGTTGATGCCTTTAGTTTCACCGAACCTCATTGCGCGCATTAGCACTCCTTTCACCTTCTTCACGGTAGGCAGCAGCTTAGCAAAGGTCGATGAGCGGCAGCAACACTTATCATCAGGTGTATTGTTTGCTTGGGTGCCACCGTTTTGCAATGAAAAAAAGTTAGTAAAGATATTTCTTATAATCATAATCGTATTCCTATCATAATGTGCATACACAATTCAATAATAAGTTATAAATAGTACTTAACAGTAAATATGTAAGGTCCTGTATTATTCGTCCCATCGTGCTGGCCACAAAGGCCAAAGATTCGGTTCCAGTGGTCGGCCCAATAGCGAAGGGGAGGGAATACGGCAGTTTATGGGACGCGCACCACCATTTTGTCACCCCAGACGGAATTATCGCCAGCTCAAAAAAGTCCTGTATAAGTATTCAATTTATCACTTCATCATCATTTCAGCTCATATACATCCCACTGTTGGGCTCGAGCCTCTTCCAAAATAGGAGGGAAATCGACCTTACTATACCATGCTAATCAGACAGATTGGTTTAGGGTTTTATTTCAAGTTTTCCTTCTTTTGCATAGATGTTATATGCGTATTCCCTTAGTCTTCTTTTACGACATCCATGGGCAAGAAGAGAGGGACGGCAGGGAGTGGTGAATTGTATTCTTACTCCGTTTCCGTTACGGACAATTTTCAATTTATCATTTAACTTGATAAATGTATCCTGCGCGAGTGGGCCTTAACTAAACAGTGGTCTATTCCAGTATAGGACAAACATCTGTTTACGATTGCGTGCAACTGGAAGCAATAAACGATTGATATGTATAATAGCATAACTTTAATAATTAAAAAAATATTTAATAAATATTTATTGCCATCATCACAGTACATATGCGTCTCCTAGGCTTAAGTCTCATCTTTTATAATTGAGAAATTGACCTATTATGCGTGGAGCCAGTCTCCCCCTTACCTCCATAGTGGTAGAATTTAGTCAAGTAGCCTGCTCAAGTAGTTAACCCGTGATCTGGAGCCGCTTGTGGCATCTAGTCCAGCCAAATCGTTTGAATTATATATGTACCTACCTGATATTTTGTATACAATTATATAAAAGTAGTTTGTAAAAAATGCAAATAATAGACATAAATAATTGCTGAGGCTGCTGAGTTCCTTGTCGGTTCTTTTCAGTAGCTATTGAGTTCCGATCCGGTTTTATTTCAAGTATTCATTCTCTTCTTGTATAGCTATAATTTTTTTATTGCTGTTGGCGGCAAACGAGCATACCTGATGGTGTATGGCCGCTCATGAACCTTTCCAATTCTAAGGGCACAGCTAGGCAGATGTCTACAGTGAAGTTAGGGCTTTTCTTAAACATCTTTTGCAGAAGGAAATGTCACAGCGCTCGGGAAACAGAGCAGCAGGTAGTTTACTTCACCAGATCCTGCACAATGAACAAAATAAAACTAACTGAAATTTGGTCGGTTTTTATGATTCCTGTGGCTGTGGCTAAACTATATTCGTACTCCTTCACTACAAACAAAATCGCGCAAATACGCCATATATATCATAAATATAATATGAGCTTTTTCTTTCAAGATTGGTTAAACAGCTTGTTTGAAGATTGGTTATACAGATTAGGGAGCTTTTCCTTTCAAGTTGTGGCTGCGTAGCACAGCGCCTAAAATGCACCATGTAAAATCAATTTCTAATACAGGAAAGCAATTATTTTATAAGAGACTTGTATTGTAATAGCTATATGCCTACCATCACTGTATCTTTAATAACGAGTACGCAAAGACCACCGTTACGGTAGGTAAAACGTGACAATGAAACAAATAGTATCGCTTGCTAAAATTTCTTTATAACCTATTTTAAATAAGCTCTTCTGACCATCTACTTGTAGATATAAACCTCCGCCACAGATCAGATCAGAGAGAAATCAATTTATTATATAATACATTCTATATTTTGGTTAGCATAGGATTTATATTATGAAACATTTTTCCGTTGCCACTACAATAATGTAAAAACACTATAGTTTGCTTTTAATAAAGAGAGACGGTTGAAATGTTTTTCTTACATCACTACATGAAAATGAAATTCCATGAACCTAACAATTATAGTAAAAATACCCATTACTTTGATACACCTCTCCGCATTATCGATGAGAAGGTCAATCCGATTGATTGATGACGGTGAGTGTACATATATCGGTCATTTCTATTTATTTTATACTAAATAAAATCATATATAATCAATTATTTTACTTCCATAAATGTTATTTCGTATACGAGATACATATAACATTGCTCCTGAAAAAGGAATTAACGGCAGCAGGCGTCGAGTCATATAACCTTTGCCAATAATTTTAAATGTATACGATGGTAGGTGGCTCCAAATAATTGGGATAAGATCGGAGTGATGATGATGATGATAAGACCAGACAGAGAACACAGATGTTAAAGGAATAAAATTCAATAATATGACTGTCAAAAGGAAAGAATCAGTTTGCTATCTCGGCCTAGTCTTAGAAAAAAAAAATCATTTATTCAGCATATTAAAACTGTAGATGAAAAAGCGAAAAGGAATTTCTACGCGCTTACTAGAATATCCACAGCTACTTGGGACCTTCGTTTTAATACACTTAAAACCATATACATGGCCACATATTTGGGATGTATTTGTTATGCTGCACCTGTATGTAAACCAACGATTGGCCCTAATATTCTTATGTAAAGCCTACAGAACGGTTAGTACCGAGGCCTTGCCAGTACTCGTGGGTGTATTTCCGGTTGATTTGGAGATTCAGAGACGAGCGTCAATGTATTACACCACAAGGGAAACTATGAATACAGATTTCCTTCTACCGTGCGACCGAAATAAAATTGCTAGATTGTTTGCACCACAATCCATTGTCTATGAAGAGCTTTTAACTGAATGGCAAGAAAGATGGGATTCATCATCGAAAGGCCGTCATCTTTATCTATTTTTTTCATGCATCCGGAAGCGCCTGGAGAAAGTGTGGCTGTAGGTTGGCCATTTTGTGTCCCAATTTTTAACTGGCCATGGCAACTTTAAAAGTAAATTATTTTCTTTTATACTCGCGCCTTCATCACTATGTCAATGTTCCTCACCTGACAACGAGTATGAACAATCAGCACATCACATTCTATGGGAGTGCGATCTCTGGAGAAACGAGCGTAACCTTATGTTAAACAGTTTGCAAGTCACCTGTGGGGTAGTATACTATACGGACGGATGCGTTCATGTGTTTCTGCCATACCTACTGTAGCAATTAATCTTAACGCTCACATATAGCCCCCATTAAGCTCTTCCGTATCCGTGGTGCCGTACTACTGCGCTTATCGTAGCTGTACACCTCTTTACTTATTGGCTGACTAGTCATTTTTGTTTTCCTGTCTCCCGCTTTGCCTAGGAGGGAAGTGGAATCTCTCTTTCCAACTCCTCCTCTTTAATCTTTTCTAATTAAATTTGTTGCGGGTCCCAAGACAATTAAAATCATATCCCGGGACTGACTGAGAGTCAAACCTCGATGTCATTTATGGAGACCATTGTGGATCCTGGCTTACAGGAGTTACAATGGTGGTAATGTGTGGTGGAATTAGTCCCAATTAAAAAAAAGTGCTCTAAAGGGGCTTATGCAGAATAAATGATTTGATTAGACTTGAGAATAAAATTGTTGACCATATGTCTATCTAATTCAAATTGAGTCGGACCATGTTGATAGAATATTCTTAGCCGTATTTTAAGACATTCACGATCAGCGTAAACGTTGGTCGTATTTATAACTGCCACTACATAGCTGATATGTAACGTTTCTACATTGATATACAGAAATAACACATTTAATGGATGGCAATTTTCCGTGTACTCTCTTGTCCGTGGGTATCGTAAAAGATGACTAAGGAATATAAAATGCTTGTGGAATCTATGTAAGATGAGGGATACTCGAAACAAAACTCTATGGCAACCCGCACACCAGAGGCCTGAGTGTGAGTTTTGTCGTTAATATTACGCGTTTTACCGTGAGCGCGTAAACTGTCATTTGTATGAAGAAAAGTACAGCGCCACTAGCAGTGCGTATTTGAAACAATGTTTTAAATACGCACCGCTAGTGGCGCTGTACTTTTTTTCATACAAATAACATGTTTACGCGCTCACGGTAGAACGCGTAATATTAACGACAAAACTCACACTCAGGCCTCAGATGACGGCTAGGTAACAATTTACAACCCTCAGCAACGTAGCAGCTAATTACTTAACAGTAATTTATGAAACGTATAACAATTTCTGTACTTGTGGAGACCCTGCGCTAGACAAATAATTCTTGTATCTCGAGGAACTTGAATATGTCTGTTACATATATTTAACTAACACAAATTACGATCATACTCATAATAATTTGTGGATCGTAAAAAATATTGTACTATATTGGCATCGCACTCGCAACATTGGCACAGAAAATTGTTATCGTAAGCAGTACCTCATATATGAAGTCAAACAGTCACAGTTAGTTTATATACGTGGAAATCAAATTCACGACGCCCAACGTAGTACAAGTTCTAAAATAGTTAATTCATGACTTACGCTATTTCGCTCAACGAGTCCCAAATTTGACGTAACCTACTAGCTCACTGATTTATGAAGCAATCGTACAGTTTACAGTTACTGCTTCGATTATTACCATTTTATTGTCGCGAAAACAATCTGTACCGATTATATCAACCTATTGCTGTGGTAATGTTTGATAAACGAAAAGAAACGCTCCACAGCTGGGTTCATGCCTCCTCCACAATCGAAGGGAAATTGAGAAACTATACTACGGTAGCCACATGAGTTGGTATAGAGCTTTATATCGAGTTTCCTATCTCTTTTAAAGATATTATCTGCATATTATATATCTTAGTAGAGTTTTTTACACTCTCGAGTAAAAAAAGGAGTGGTGAACTATATTCTTACTCCGCCATTAGACGAATAAAAGAGAGAGAAAATACATACGAAATAATTAAAATAAGATGGAGCCGTTTATTATTCTTTTTGGGGGTTGGGCTACGGTCAGCGCACCAGTCGCCCGGCTACGTCCGGGGCGATAGAGGGGCGTAAGCACGCACACCCGTAACCCACCTGTGACACGTCACCTTCCTCGTTGGGCTGATCACCGGTGCAGGGTGACTTCTCGTCAGTGGTCGGCCTGACGGAATACCTCTGAGGAGTACCCTCCTCCTCGACCGACGTCCTCCCCTCGGGGTGGATGTTGGTCTTTCCTCGCGCGGTCGGCCTCTCGGCAGGTGACGGACCAACTCCCCGGTCCAGTCACTCATGGCCTCGGCTAATAATAAGGAGCCCTGTACGATAATTATTGATGTTCCTATGAGGATAATCCGGTGAAAACGTGAGAAAGACAAACAAATAAAATATGAAGAGAGCTTACAAACTGGTTGATATGGAGGATGTGGAGATCTAAATGCCTGGAACAACATCTGAAGAGGCTCATGATGGTTGCATTGCAGTTGTGATGCAGATAAAAATATTTCTGGTCACGGAATGTATCGTCAAGAAGTGCCTCACTTTGAAGTGCTAATGCTTATAAAAACACGAACGCCTTTGTTTTTTTTTTGTTTTTAACGCTGTGGAAATGCATTTACGCACTGTTCCCCCGCCAGTGATAGGCGAGAGGGTGTGTGGGACTCGCTAGTCACTGTGTAACCGGAATACCCACTAAAACCTTCCACGCTTTTACGGAGGACCGGAGAGATAGTCTATTGACATTCGATCCCCGACACTCCTACACATGGTCATTTAGCCACGTCCTGTCGTCTTGAGGAGATGGTAAGAGGCACAAACACTTAATAATTTGGCTTATGATGCATCTATGTCTCTATCTCAAAAAAGTATTTGAATTAACGAATGCTAGTACAGTGGATTTCATTAATAGCGACCTCGGTTGTAACGACTTTTCGGTTATAGCGAACTTGCGTCCCTAGAATTTGAAGCATAATTTCGTAGGAAATTCATTCAGTAATAGTGACTCCGGATATAACGCCTAATTCGGGTATATCGACTTGTTTTTATGAACTGTTTGAGACAGATTCCTAGAAATTCCTTGAGGATGTTGCGACTGAATCGGCAAAGGCACAAAGTCTCATCAATAAGCTTTAACTATTAAGCTTTCTTATCCTTTGTTTATATTCGCAGATGGCCAAATGCTTTGTTTGTATGTAGCGTTACTTAACATGTGTGCGAAGTTAAAATTATGAAACGAGTAAAAATGGCTCCTAGACGTACTTTTACTGTTAGAGAAACACTGATTTCGGATATACAGACTTCTGGATATAGCGACGACATTAAAGTGGTCCCTTCGCCGTCGTTATAACCGAAATACACTGTAAATGTTGATTGATCGAAAAAAAAAGTGTTTTCAATTACCTCCTCTATAATGATAATGTAGTAATAATAATTAAATTCAATATATTAAAGTATGCAATTTCGTTAACGTATTCTTATGACGTCATCATGTATATTTATCGTCCGTAAACCGGTTTTATTAAAAATGTGACCGAATATATCTAACCAGTAATTTTTTTTACATAAAAAGATGGTAATGTGAATACTGAGTTATGAAAACAAACGTACTACTTACCATTCGTTCGTGTCAAATATGTTAATATTGACCCTTAGTCTCCTTCAACAGTCTTTGTATAACATCTAAGGGCAAATTATAAAGTCTATGAGTCAATGCGGAAGTTTTTTATTTTTTTTTATTTTTTTTATTGCAAACGGTGGCAAACGAGCAAACAGTACACCTGATGGTAAGTGTTGCTGCCGCTCATGGACCTTTACAAGGCCGCTGCCTACCGCGAAGAAAGTGAAGGCAGTGTGAATGAGTGCATTGAGGCTCGGTGATACCAAGGTCACCACCAAAACCCTCCACACGCAAACACCCTCAGAAAGTTGGGCTTCCGGTTCTCTTGCTCACCGCAGTAACTAATTGCTACTACTCAGACGTTGATTTTCTGTGAATGTGGTACCACCCCGGACGGACCGGACCGCGTGTGCGCTAATCATGGCCCACCCATAAAAATAAAACCAACATGTCTGACCAGCATGGTATAGTAGGTCAAATTTCCTCCCATTGTGGAGGAAGTCCGAGCCCAGCAGTAGAACATATGTGGGCTGCGATGATGATAACTAGCTAATAGCTATAAATTAGCTTCAATTGATACAAACATATTTATTATTATTATTTTGTTTTAACTACCACATTGTCCCGTGATATTAATAACTAGCAACCCGCCCTCGCTTCGCTTCGGTTTCAGTATTTCCTGCGTAGTTCCCGTTCACGTGGGCATACTGCGATAAAATATAGCCTTGTTTACTCTCTGATATTATAGCTTTCCATTGGTGAAAGAATTTTTGAAATCGGTCCAGTCGTTTTGAAGATTACCCGGAACAAACAGACAGACAGACAAAAAAAATATAAAGTGTATTGTAGGCATATGTATAGTGCAAATAACCGTGTGAGCATGAAAAAAGCCTATTATTTTGACATTACAAACAGACACTTCAATTTTATTTATACCTATAGATAATACCTATACCTATAGATAATATCATCATATACACTAATATTTTAAAGAGGAAAGATTTGTTTGTATTGAATAAGCTCCGAAACTACTTAACCGATTTCAAAAATTCTTTCACTAATGGAAAGCTGTTATATCAGGGAGTAATATAGGCTATATTTTGCATAGGGATTGGAAATACGGGTAAGGCGACTGAAGCCGAAGCGAAGCGAGGGCGGGTTGCTTGTCAATAATAAACGCAAAACATCAATCACTATTTCCGTTACCTAGCATACCGTTCAATAACGACAGTCGCGCAGAACCCTGACACTTTATGTCCTATTGTTATCAAATCTAGACTGATTTACTAATATTTATAGGCACTGCTCCATTTATTTTTGTCGCAGTTACGTATACTATAAACTAAAACCCGTCTTGATCAATAGGCTGTCTTCTACAATATTTTAGTTTCCATGTGGTTGTTCTATAGTCTAACTTTTTATTAGCTGCAGTAAAATGACGTTTTGTGGGTTGCCGGTTTTTGAAGAAAAATAAATAGGGATGTAGCTAAATGAGTGAATCATAAATGAATAATCAGCTTGGTTTTTTTTTTTGAGATTTAATATTAAGTTGAAATGTATTTTTTAACCTATTATTATTACTATACTAGAGGATTGATCTTTTTTAGTGGAAGTATAGGGAGGTACATTCAAAATGAAACAAAAACGTCATAATAATGTTATTTAATTAATCTTTTTCGAAATCACTGTCGCTGTCGCTTTCGGTCACACTAATAACAAATCTATCTGTCACTTCATCTATAATATGATCGAGGTGGCACATTTTATCTTCCTCTTTAATAGTGTGAGACACACAGTCACTCCACTTAGCCGTCACTTCCTTGATTCCTTCTTGGAATAAAGTTTTCATTTCTTGCATTTTATACGTCTTATTATTGTTTGCGACGTGACTCTTTACCTGCGCCCATAACACAACGTAACATAAGTTTAACAATAATGATAACAAAAACAACGCGCAGTGGGCAAATCAAAGTTATTCATGCACTCAAAACAGAAGTATGAAGCCGAATGAGCGAATGACAACCGAAACAAAATGGCGGTCAAGCGTCATCGTAGCACCGTAACCAAGAACCAGTACTACCAACTTGAGAGAGCGTTTTCTTGAGTGTTACCTTGTATATGTCTAAAAGGATCAACGTTTATACAGCCTTTTATTTACATTAATATTAAATAGAATTTAGTATGATCATTATGAGTCAGCTATGGAACGATTAGATATTCTGTAAACTTTTGTGAACTGAATCACATCCCTATTGAGATTAGGCTGTCAACATTATTTTACGGAATGACATTTAGAAACGTCATTTTACTGCAGCTAATAAAAAGTTAGACTTTAGATATTAGCGTATTCCTAATTAAGATGTCAATGTAGTGATGGCGTAGTTGTTAAAATGCCGACATGTCATGCCAATGTTGTGGGCTCAATTGCCAAGTAAGATAACACTTTGTGCGATCCATAAAATTGTTCCGATTTTGGGTGTAACTTTTGTCCATTAATTATCCTTACTAATATTATAAATGTAAAAGTAAGTTTGTTTGTTACGCTTTCACGCTTAAACCACCGAAACAATTTCAAAAATTCTTTCACCAATGGAAAGCTATAATATTCTGTTTGTGTATCCTGTGCTATAAGTTCCTTGTCTTCAGTGGTCGGCCCGACGGAATACCCTCTCCAATCGACGTCCCCTTACCGGGACGTCGGTCACCGTCACGAGGTCAACCTCTCCGTGGGTGACGGACTAAAATCCCCAGTTCGGTCACCCGCAGCTTCTGCTGTCTGGCGTTGCATATGTATATATATACATATCCGACTATGCTATGAATCACCATATCTGTTCATATATGTCTCCCTGCTGGACTTGAGCCTCCTTCAGAATAGGAGGGTATTTGACCTACTTGTTTTTTGTGCGGTCGGAGCACTCCTCGCACCACTCCGTCTGGGGTGACAGAGGGGCGTAAGGGTGACTTGATGTCAGTGGTCGGCCCGACGGAATACCCCTTGAAGGATAGCCTCTCCTCGACCGACGTCCCCCCCCACCGACGTCCCCCCCCACCCGCAGCCTCAGCTAGGGCGGCATCAGGCGCAGGTAATCGCACCTATGCCGCCCTAGTCGTCGGCGGCGGCTCGAGTCATCGAGGAGACGCTCCTCGCGCACGCGCTCCGCCGCCTCCTTCCGCAAGACTTGGGTGCGAGACTAGGGTATTTGTCCTACTACACCGCGCTTGTCAGATGGGTTGATATAGGGGTTAAATTTTGAGGTTTTCGGCTCTTGCGTAGATGTTATTTGCATATTATATTACTTAGTCAGCTTTTACGACACCCATGGTTAAGGGGGTGATAATCTGTATTCTTACTCTGTCATCACACGGATAGTATAAAAATAGATTTGAATTAGGCAGTCTGAATATAAATTTTTTTATAATAATTTACTACCTAATCTGAATTATGCTCCAAAATTCTTTAAAATACCGCCTTTAACCACCGTGGCACTTTATCTTTCATTTCAAATCGATCAATAGATTCAATATATCAAATCTTGTGAATTTATTTTAGCTTGAGTCTCTAAATTTAGCAGCTAAATTTAAGATTGGAGACATCCATTATTATTGTGCTCACTGGTCCGTGAGTTAATAGTAACGATAAACAATCTCGGCGAGATAAGTTTATAAATAGATTTTGTAACTTTTAGTATTATGGACTGATATTCTGACAAAATATTTTTATTTATTTTCGTCTACCAGCCTATCCAAGTTTATTGTTATACTAGCAACCCGCCCTCGCTTCGATTCGGTGTCAGTTGTCTCACCCGCGTAGTCCCCGTTCCCGTGGGAATACTGAAATAAAATATAGCCTAAGTTACTCCTTATATAGACAGCTACCTTGTGGTAAAATGTTATCAAAATCCGTCTTGGCGGTTTGGAGATTACCCAAAACACACAAACAGATCGACAAAAAATTTTTAAACCAGTTTTTAGGCATAGTTCTCGTGCAAATAACCCTATCAGCATAAAAAAGCCCATTATTTTGGCATTACATACAGCCTCTTCAATTTTATTTATTTGTATAGATATAGAAGTATAGAGCAATCCGCCCTCGTTTCGCTTCAGTTTCTATCGCCTTATCCTTGCATTTTAAATCTCCGATTTCTTCTAAAATGTTATGATACGCGACTGCAGTCAATGAGGTCTCAGGTTCCATTCTCGAACCGGACAAATTTTTATAGGCCTTTCTAGAGGGTATAAATAGCCCTTAGTTACTTCTTATGTAAACAGGCACCTGATAGTAAAATATTATTGAAATCGTTCCCGCCATTTGGAAAAAGAACCAAAAATAGATAAACACAAAAGGTTTTTAAAGCGGTTTTTGTTATGTATAGGTATATTGTAAGTAGCCGTGTGAGCATGAAAAAAATATTACTTTGAAATTACAAACAGACACTTCAATTTTAGATATTTGTATTGATATATCTCCTCAGAAGGCCATAATTCTTCAATCGCTACACTTACCTAGCTATCTAGGTTAGATTAGTGACTGCCAGTCAAAGTTGATTTTAAAAGTTTATCTGAAAAGAAGAAAAGTTGTATATAATTTTATATAAAAGAACTAGCTGACCCAACAGACGTTGTTCTGTTCAAATAAAGCGCCACCTACCGGGTCCAATTGTGAATCTAAACCATTCTCGAATCCCTTTGAGCACACACAAATTACTTATTCAATCCAGTGAACAGATATAGCCATCTGTTTAAATCGTTTGGAGTTAACAGATAATTATGAATGTCAAATAATTTGCAATAAAATAATATTGCGACTATAAATTAAGATGTAAGCTATCCTATCTTTCAAGTTGGACCAAACTGCACACGGTGTGCAAATTTGATTAAAATCGGTTAAGTAGTTTAGGAGTCCATCGCGGACAAACAACGTGACACGTAATTTATATATATTAAGATAAGATTAGTAAAGAAAAATAAAAATAATAAACAAACTCGTTGAGTTTCTTGTCGGATCTTCTCAATTTGGTCCTATGCGGCAAATGCCTTTCAATTTGGTGTTAGTTATTTGACTTAATTTAAGATAAAGTTTAAAAATTTAAAATATGTGAGTGGCCCCTCGGGATTTATGGCCTAATAAACGATTTAAATTTGAACTAGTATAATTGAAATAAACACGTGTTAAAATAGTATGAAATATCAAAAGAACCAAACATTTTAGCCTCCAAAACAAAAAAGCGGTTACTAGTTTTACATGTCTATACGTCTTCGTCATTTGTGACATGGTAGCTCTTACGAGTAAATGAATGGACCGATTATGAGACGGGGTTTTCTTGCTTGAAATGTGATGCGTTTCAGATATTTATTATCAATATCTGTAAAGTCGTTTCAAGTTCATCAGCTCCTTTTGTTAGCTGCGATACCGAATGTGGGCGGATCCAGCGCTACGTGTCGACAGTTATACGCAGGAGTGATTCGGTCAATGGCCCTGTACAATGATAAAATCGATAGCCCTGTACAGCACACTCGTATGAGCGAGATCCCTGGCCGTCTATCTGAGGGCTCTCTCTCTCGCTTAGAGAGATGGCCGCCTGGCGGGACGACGTTATTGCCCGCGGGGCAGTCCAACTATAGAGGCCTCACCATGGGATTTGGACTGTCGAGGCCTTCCGGCTGATACTGAGGACTGGTTGGATCGGCGGCACGAGGTGCTTTCCTTCCAACTGGTGCAGGTCTTATCGGGAGATGGCTGCTTCGAAAGTACCTGCACAAAGTCATGAGGAAAGAGAGAACATTGTACTGCACCATTGCGATTGCGACAAGGACACAGCGCAGCACACGCTCGAGGTGTGTTTCGCGAGGGCAGGAATCATCGGTGCCGACCTTACACTGCCGACCATCGCTAGGGAGATGCTAGACAGAGTCAGAAATTGGGACACGAACGCCGTGTTCTGTGAGGCAGTTGTCTCACGAATGGACGCGGCGGATCATACGCTGGGGGAACTCGCGACTTCAATAGGTATTATTTTTCTTTCTAGTTGCTCGATGTTTTTTAAAGGCGGTTCACTTTTTTACATAAAAATAATTTTCGTAAATCCAAACATTCTCTTTTAATGTCATTACAGAAAAGCTTTATTAATTTTGAGGCCTGCAATATTATTTTTTTAATTAGTCATAAATTAATAAACGCGTTTATTTTTTTAAATTAAATACCGTCTTTACAAAATTATGCATGCACAAATGTTTGCGCTCTTATAAAATATACAAAAGTGAATTAATTAAGTTGCTTCTTGCTCGACTCTTTAAGTTTCAATTTATGCTTGTTAGAAAGACTTATCTCATTTATAAAGTACAACAAAAGCGTAGTATATACTCGTGTTGGAATAAGTAAGACATATTTAAGTTAGATTATTATAGATACTTTAAAATGCCAGAGTTAAAATCTAACTTCGTTGAAAAATAATTTAGGTCAATATTAGAGCTTTTAACTTTATTTATTGAAATTAATTTATTTTTATAAACTTCCTGTTTTAATTTTCTTTAAAGAACAACTCGCACTAAGGAGGTAATCCTTGTATTTCAGTAAAGTTTACTAATATACAGGGTGTATTCATGTTATGGGGCAACTGGTCAAACAGGCGATAGGCATTGGTGTTAGGAATCCATAAAAAAATTGAAGGAAAAATATCGATTCGTTAATGAATTAGAGACATGTAAAGTTTTCAATTTTGTCATCGCTTTTTCGTGTAAATCTGATTGAGATGTTTTATACAGTCAGTGATACTTAATCTGCAACATATTCGTACTTTGTTAAATGTTCATTAGAAATTGAAAAATCAATGATTACGTTCGCATAAGCAAAAAAAATTTCGCTCTCAATCAGCTGATCGGCCGATGACCGCCGCCGAGTCGCGTTTTTACCTACGCTACTATTGAAGCGTTTGCGCAATTCCTACCTATTCATACTGTCGAAGCTTTACATGCCTATATGTATCCTGTCTGTAGATAACCTACCTATTATTATCTCTGCACTGCCTATGGTTGACTGGTAGAGAATTCCTCTGGCATTAAGTCAGCCATTGTACTCGATACATGAAGTTTAATAAATAAAAAATAAAAAAAATAGAAAGATGCTTACATAATACGTAACATTAAGGCATAGACTGTTTAATATACATTTTTTAAATCACTATAACTTTATGTTATATTTTTTTTGTGTAATATATGTATTAATTACAATCTATGACCGGTAAACTACAACATACTCGAACAGTTGCCCTATAACCTGACATTTCCTGTATAAATCAACGAACACAAATTAAATCCAGACTCAGATTTACAATATGTGGATCGCACGAAGGGGTTCTATGTGGGATTCGAACCACTAAGCCATCTGTGGAGTTAAAAATAAATAATAAGTAGTTATTGTAGGGTTCTGTTTCGAATTTTTGTATAGATGCCGTTTCTATATCTTTGTCGTCTTTTACGATACCCATGGGAAGATAGAGGGTGGTGAATTGTTTTATTACTTCGTCACCACACAGATAAAAATAACTATAGACTGCCAGCTTCAATCGTTTTAAATTTGAATTCCTGGTATAATCATCTTCTAGACATTTTTATTTCTCCACTAGCAACCCGCCCTCGCTTCGCTTCGGTTTCAGTCGCTTTAGCCGCGGCGTAGTTCCCGTTCCTGTGGGAATACCGGGTTAAAATATAGCCTATGTTACTCCCTGATATTATAGCTTTCCATTAGTGAAAGAATTTTTGAAATCGGTTCGGTGGTTTATGCGTGAAAGCGTTACAAACAAACAAACTGGATGTCGGAGCTGCCACACCACCTACTATCCCACGGTATGAAAGCTCACTGCCCGAAATCCGCATCACGCAGCGAGTGGTTAGGCGGGAGCTGAGGCTTTTAGACGTCCATAAGTCGAGTGGACCGGATGGCATCCCTGCAGTGGTACTAAAGACGTGCGCCCCTGAATTGACTCCCATCCTCACGCGCCTATACCAACTTTCCTACGCTACTAATAGGGTTCCGTCTTCGTGGAAGGTAGCCCATGTCCACCCGATCCCTAAAGAGGGAGACCGGTCTGACCCATCGAATTACAGGCCAATTGCGATAACATCCTTGCTCTCCAAGATAATGGAGAAGATTATAAACCGCCAGCTTCTGCAGTACCTTGAGGATCGCCAGCTTATCAGTGATCGCCAATACGGCTTTTGTCATGGTCGGTCGGCTGGTGATCTTCTTGTGTACCTCACACACCGTTGGGCAGAGGCCTTGGAGGGCAAGGGTGAGGCGCTGGCGTTCAGCCTAGATATCGCAAAGGCGTTCGATAGGGTCTGGCACAAGGCACTTCTATCGAAGCTACCATCATACGGAATCCCCGAGGGACTCTGTAATTGGATCGCCAGCTTTTTGGATGGTTGGAGTATAAAAGTCATCGTAGATGGCTCCTGCTCCGATACCATGACCATTAATGCTGGTGTACCACAAGGCTCGGTGCTTTCCTCGACGTTGTTTATTCTGCATATCAATGACATGCTCTCTATCAAGAGTATGCGTTGCTATGCGGATGACAGCACGGGTGATGAGCGGTACACTGAGCAACGGAATATCCCTCGGAGTACTCAGGAAAGAAGGGTTCAACTTGTGTCTGAAGTTGAGCGCTCACTGGGGCGGGCCTCGGAATGGGGTAAACGGAACCTAGTCCAGTTCAACCCCACAAAGACACAAGTTTGCGCGTTCACTGCAAAGAAGGACCTGTTTGTCATGGCGCCACAGTTCCAAGGAGTAACTCTCCCAATTTCTGAGAGTATTGGGATTCTCGGCGTCAAAATATCGAGCAAAGTCCAGTTTGGGAGTCATTTGGAGGACAAAGCCAAATTGGCAAGCAAAAAGTTGGGTGTCAGAGCCAGGCGTAACTTCACACCGAGACAGCGTCTTGTGCTATAAAAAGCACAAGTTCGTCCTCATGTGGAGTACCGCTCACATCTCTGGGCAGGTGCGCCCAAATAGCAGCTAGACCCACTTGACTCCCTGCAATGACGGGCTGTTCGAATCGTCGGGGATCCCAATCTTACAGACAGATTGGAGTCGCTGGAGCAGCGGAGAGACTTTGGGTCACTCTGTGTACTCTACCGACTCTTTCACGGGGAGTGCTCCGAGGAACTGTTTGACTTGGTACCACCGTCACCATTCTACCAACGTACCACTCGACATCGTAGCAGGGTTCATCCATTTCATCTGGAAACGTTATGGTCTTCAACTGTACGTTTCCAGCGATCATTTCTCCCACGTACGTGCAAGCTCTGGAATGAACTACCTGCTGCTTTGTTTCCCGAGCGCTATGACATGTCCTTCTTTAAACGAGGTTTAAGAAGAGTATTTCCTTCTCGGTAGGCAGCGGCCTAGCTGTGCCCCTGGTATTGCAAAGGTCCATGTGCAGCAGTTTCACTTACCATCAGGTGTGCTGCTTGCTCGTTTACCACCGTTGGCAATAAAAAAAAAACAAACAAACATTCAAACAAACAAATAAACATCCTTACTTTCGCATTTATAATATTAGTATGGATTAAATGACTAACACTTTACTTCTAAAACATAAAGAGGGGAAATCGGTAACTGCTGTGTGGTAACGGTTACGAATACTACCAACCCGTACATTACTGATGGTCGTCGTGAAAGACAAATACCATACTCCACTCGTAGCCACGTCGCCTACGTCTTTGGGCCAACCACTAGTGCCGAAGTCCTTGTCCTCAGTGATCTGCCCAACGGAATATCCTTCCGGGTACCCTCACCTCTCGACGTTCCTGTGAAAGACAATGATGCCATTTGATCAACAATCATTCCCAAGGAGGGTTGAAATCAGTTGACGGCCGGTCATAATACTATTGAAAATAACAATATTTGTTATATTTCGTGTGGTGGCGGTATATAAATACAATTCACCAGTCCCTATCTTCCCCGTGGATGTCGTAAAAGAGGACTAGGGGCTATAATACGCATATTACATTTATGCTACTAAGAAAAACTCGAAACAAAACCCTATACCAATCTGTCTGACCAACATGGTATAGGAAAGTGTATTTCCATCCTGTAGTAGAGGCCAAGTCCATTAGGACGTAAATGCGCCGGCATGATGATTATATTACAAAAGTTATTAACAATAGTTTTAAATATAGTAGGAAACTAATCTATATACTCGTATATGTATATAAAAGAGAAAGTGTGCAGTGTGTGGTATGTTCCGTATAGGCTCCGAAACGGCTGGACCGATTTCAATGAAACTTTGAGGGAATGTCCACATTGACCTAGCGAGTGATCCTGTAAAGTTTGGTGACGATCGGAGCACTCCTCTTTTCTCTTCTTCTTTTGTTCTTCTTTAGAGTTAAATTAAATATTTAATGATGTAAGTTTATTGTTTAAATAAAATAAAGCAAAATCTAGCTCGGCGAAGCGGGCTGGGTACACTAGTAGGACAATAAAGATAAGTTATGTTCTACAATGCAGATGCGTTACAACAATATTCGAACAAAGGCAGATTCGATGATAAAGAAAATCTTTTGGATTCAAAGATTAATGTAACGCTTACGTTTGCCATATTAGCTGATGGGGTCTAACGCATTCATTAATTATGCATGCGATACGAAAAGCATTGTAACTGACATGTTTTGGTTGTAAGTTTTCGCATATAAATGGTTGAGTGTTTATTTTTATCCCAAATTGTCTTTTAAGAGGTAATTTCTAATATGACAGAACATTTATATGATTCAACATCATCTCAGCTCATATACGTCCTATTCCGTCACCCGCCGAGAGGCCGACCGCGTGAGGAAAGACCGACGTTCTCCCCGAGGGGGGAACATCGGTCGATGGGAGGGTACCCCAGGTAGGGGGTATTCCGTCGGGCCGACCACTGATGACAAGTAACCCTGCTCCGGTAGTCGGCCCAACGACGAAGGCGACGTGGTATTCGGGTAGGTTGCGGGTGTTGCGTGCTATACGCCCTTCTGTTGCCCCGGACGGAGTGGTACCCAGCCTACCCAAAAAAAAAAAAAACTCAAATACGTCCCACTGTTAAGCTCGGGCCTTTTCCACAATGGGAGAGAATTTGATCTACTATACGATGCTGGTCAGACATGTTGGTATAGGTATGGAAAGGAAACCCCTTTCAAGTTTTCCTTCTCTTGCACAGATCTTATGTGCATATTATATCCCTTAGTCGTCTTGTCCGACATCCGCGGGAAAGTTAGGGAGTGGAGAGTTGTATTCTTGCGGCATTTATATGATTAGTTGGTCCTAATGCGTTTTTTGTGTTATAAAACCCTCTTGATATTGTCATGTCAATACATATACGCCCCACTTTAAGGGCTCGAGCCTCCTCAAAAATGAGAGGGAAATTGACCTACTGTTCCACGCATATTAAATGCATATCATATCTCTTTGTCGTCTTTTACGATAGCCACGGGGAAGACAGCGGGTGAATTGTATTCTTACTCCGTCACCACACGGATAATTTATATTACCGCTATTCTATTAAAATTGGTTTGCAGTATATCTTTTAGATAGTTTTAAAGTCTATAACCGATATTTAAACATTTTTTGTTTTATACACATACTAACTGACCCAACAGACGTTGTTCTGTTCAAATAAAATAAAAGGAATACTCCTTGAAATCAACAGAAGCGCCACCTACCGAGTTCAATTGTGAATTTAAACGATTATCGAATCTCCTTGAACACACAAAAAATTTCATCAACATCGGTCCACCCGTTTAGGAGGAGTTCAGTGACATACAAACGTGCACAAGAAATATAAATATAAAGATAAATCATACAATTGGCTTAGTTGATGGATAAACCCGTTAAGATGTACAAATACGGTTATTAATTAAATATTATAATCCCTATCGGCCTCTTACTCATATTAATTAACGAAGTTAACACAGTTTTAATTAAATATTATTATAAGACATCAGTACATTAAATAATACAAAAAAAATAGTAAAATTATTATTTTTATATGTTAACTAGCTAACCCAACAGACGTTGATCAAATAAAATAGAAGGAATTCTCCTTGAAATCGATAGCAGTGCCACCTACCGGGTCCAATTGTGAATCTAAATCATTCTCGAGTCCCCTTGAATACGCATAAGAAATTTCATAAACATCGGTCTAGCCGTTTAGGAAGAGTTCAGTGACATACACACATATACAAGAACTATATAAATATGCTGACGTAAGATGAACAAATGGTCAAAGTATCGAATTCCGGCATCGATTATCGTAGGTACGATCTACGTACAGAACAACTGTTGGAACGATTTACAAACGTTTCTTCCGAGTCTGGATGTGATATGTATGTTTGAAGTATCCAGACACAAGGATTAGTTATTTAGGATAGAGTTTTCATCAAAAAAATATTAAGATTCGGTAAAAATACACCCTCTAATTACTTAAGGGCCACACTGTTGACAGTTTTCTGTATACAGCCGCGGGACAGTCCGTCCGGGTTAGTACCACACGCGCAGAAATTTTCATTTTTTGAAGTGAAACTTCTTTAGAATCGTTGTGATTTCAAACTCGATGAAGGCAAAAGCGAGTACATAGAGACACAAACACGTAAATGTGTATGATTTAGCCGGCGAGAGAATGGGACAGAGGATAAAGGATAATGGATAAAGGATAATGGATAATGGATAAAGGATAATGGATAAAGGATAATGGATAATGGATAATGGATAATGGATAAAGGATAATGGATAATGGATAATGGATAATGGATAAAGGATAATGGATAAAGGAGTTTCACTTCTGATATGCGTACTTTGTACACACACTGTTTTTTTTTGTTTGCTCGTCTATCACAATTTACAATAAAAAAGCGAGCAGTAAGGTTTCTATCCAGACAGGCTGACAACGTAAAATCGGGGACGATATCGCTTTCTTTCAGGTGGTATGAGTGAATGACATGATGATTGATTGTTCAGAGAATTCTATCATAAGAATCTTGTATCTTTAAACGAGCAATTCTTGTATATGTATATATATATATATATATATATATATATATATATATATATATATATATATATATATATATATATATATATATATATATATATATATATATATATACCTGATTTTATAGCTTTCCATGGGTGAAAGAATTATTGGAATCAGTTCTGTGGTTTAAGCGTATACAATTTATTAAAAATTAACTATAGAGCAAAAATAATCTTGCTGTGTGGTAGCGGCTTCGAATACTACCAACCCTTGCTTTGCTCGTGGGTGTCATAAAAGGCGACTAAGAGCCCTAGATTGACCCGGACCAACTCCATCTGGTACCATTTGGGTCAACGATTAGATTCCCAAGGAGGGTTGACGTCAGGCAGGCGGCCGGTCATAAAAGTCATTGCCGAAACTTTTTGCAATGTCAAAACAAATGACATATTGCGTCGACCCCAAGTAATAGGGATAAGAGCAAGCTGATGATGATGAAAAATAATCCTTTTTAAGAAACTAATATTTTGATATTTCTTCCTCATCTAGCTCATATACGCCCACTACTGTCCTCGTGTCGCTTCCACAAAAGGATTTGCAAACGATATCACTCTGGTTAGACAGGTTAGTATGGGGTTTTATTAAAAGCTTTCCTTCTCTTGTGCAGATGTTACTTGCATATTATATATCACTCAGTTAATGATATGGCAAAAATTGGGAAGGTGAATTGTATTCTTACTACGTCATTACACGGAAAACTCAAATATAATTGTGATAATTTGAACCAATTCCTTTTTAATTTTATATTATTATATTGCTAAATTTATTCTTCAATAATAATTCAATGTTGAACTTGAAAGATATATCTTCAACGCTAAGCGTCTGACGGCCATTATTGCCTACTTCAGTCAATATAATTTGTTCGGTTTTCTTAAACAATGTTCAGATTATTTATCATAGCAATATGTATACGATAAGATTATTTGGAATCCAAATGATAATTCCTATGATTAGTGCGTTGTAGCAAACATACAAACACCAACGTTCTACTAGATTAGAAAAGAAATCCTTTTGAACTATATCGAATCGTATAATCATTGATTTATTTGACGGCGAACCCATCGAACTTAGATAAACTTTCTACGAACTGAAGATCCATCTATGTACTTTTCTTTAAACTTAAATGAGGGAGCGTAAACTTTTAGATAAAAATATAATACTTTCTTATACCTATGTATATAAAACTTTTTATGTGAATTAAGATTATTATTATTTGTATCCATTTCTTTTCACTAGATCTTTTATTTCTAAAGGGAGTATATCTATTCATTTAGCATGCTTACATGGAAACATGGTCATTATACTTTGGAAATTACTTGAACTAAAAATGCTCTCCTCCACCAAAGATTCTGCCTGTATGACTCATGAAACGCCAACGGAGAGCATGGAACTGGCTTTTTTGTGTGTTTATAGTTGTTAGCGATGGCTTTCACGGCTTTGCTTGAAACTATGAGTGAGCGCTGAGGGCTCCCAACCCGGTGTGAAACTTGCAAAATAATAGTACCGTAAAGTTTATAGAATTAGGTGTTACAGGTTGGAGGACTGTGGACTGGTCTAATTTAAAACTACGATTCTTATTATTTCCTCGGTTTCAAAAATACTATTGATTCATCAGTCCTAATAATTCACTTTAATTAAAAATATCAGGTTGACCGAGCTTCGCTCGGAGTATTTTTGTAGCATTTATTCAGATATATATTAAAAAAAAAAATAATGAAAATTATATAAAAAATTACAAAAAGAGAATAATAATAACACCGATATTCGATCCGACGCCGTTTGTCGCCGATGTCAAAAATAAAATGCAAACCTGACTACTTCGCCACTGAGCTATCGTAACTCATAACATTAATGGCAAAATTTGAATTCATATTCTTTTAAAATTTAATGTTATTACATTGTCTGCCAAAAACACTGACAAAACAACATTTTCTATACATAAAACCTAGCTAGATCGATTTTTTGGGCCCGAATCCTCTAGTATGCCAAGTTTCAACAAAATCGTTGCAGCCGTTTCCGAGATCCTGAATATATATATATATATATACAAGAATTGCTCGTTTAAAGATATAAGATATGCCAATTTATACGGATGGAACAAGTACCTTTAAATATCTTGCTATATTAGTATAACTAATCCTAGAATACAAGAATCTCTTAAGTTGCGAAAGACTTATAATAGTATTTGTAAAAACTTTATTCTACCGCTAGTGTTTGTATTACCAGATGGATCCTGTTATACTGGCGAATAAAGAAAGCATTGTGAATATAAAATACTAATCATTGGAAAATATCTATTACATAAATTTCGGGCAAAATTAGAATATACAGCAAATGGTATCCGCAAGGGTAATACACCAGGCAAGCCACGGATATCTAGAACTCAGAACCAATGAATGGCCAAATTGCAATGAGGAGGAAATACGGCAGTATAAATGGCGTGCGTATACATCATAGCCTGTCAAAATAAAGAGGTTATAATATAGGGCGCTTAAAAAAAATACAACTATAATATGAGCAGACCATTTCTATGGCTGACCTTTCCCATGGTTAATAAATATACCGCAAACCGTAATGGTATGAAGGGAATACGGTATAAGATCAAGGTGAAATAGTTGATAAAGAAGTATTTTACTCCTACGCGATGAGAACCCTTCAGAAATTCAATACGCAATTTACCACAGAACTTTGAGTATAAGACACTTGTTTCGCCTGTCATACTCGGTACGGTTTGACATCAAATGCACATTCGATATCAATCAATATAACGGAGCACCAAACTAGGCAGTTTGGTGCTCCGTTATATTGATTGCCCGTGGTGAAGTGGTGGGTCTCCATTTCTTGTCTCCATTTTGAAATAACTAGCAATGATTCGATTAGCATTTCAGCCTATCGCCGTCCATTGCTGGACGTAGGCCTCCCTCATGTTACGTCACAAAGTGGGGTCCTGTGCCACCTGCGTCCAACGGCGCCCAGCAACTTTCACCAGGTTATCGGTTAACCTGGTGGGGGAACATCCTACACTGCGTCGTTCGATACATGGTCGCCACTGAAGAACCTTCCCCAGCAGTTGTCGGTTCGTCGAGCGATATGGCCTGCCCATTTCGTCGAGCGATGTGGCCTACCCATTGCCACTTCAACGTGCTAATTCTTTGTGCTATGTCGGTTACACCCGTTCTTCTGCGGATTTCCGTATTCCGGATTCTATCTCTCTTCTAAATCCCGAGCATAGCCCGCTCCATAGCACGCTGAGCGACTTTGAGCCTTGTTATGAGGCCTACATTTAGGGATCACGTTTCCGTGCTGTAAGTCATCACTCGTCGTAGACCTGTGTTTACAGACACAGAGGTATATTGGACGAGAAGATCCTCTTAAATTTCCCGGACTGATTATATAGCAACGGTTACTTCGCATTAAATAAAGTCCAAATACTACGTAGCTCAGCTGACTATAGTGATGACGTAGAAGAAGTAGTTTTAGTAGTAGAAGTAATTTCTCTCTAATCGATATCCGTTTTAAATATACATTTAAAATTCACCGCAATATTGAGATGCCTCTATAAGGATATAAAAAGTTCCATCACATTCAGCAGCACCTACATATAGTTGTCACAAAATAAGAGGCCCGTTTTGACACTTGGTCTTACCGATGCCTTTAGTGATGCACCATACGAATCAGTACTCGATACTCACGATAAATCGAATCAAGTTTATATGAGTATATAATTGATTAGAATATGTATTGTAAAGGGCATTGGATAAAGTGCATTGGATTAAAGTTTTGATTTGAAAATTTTACTTAAACTGTGATATTGTAGATATTTTGAAATGATACAATGTTACGAATGGTCATTTTTCTATCATTTAATATTTTTGTTACAATAACATTCACTCAATAACATTCACTCAATCACAAAAATATCGAGAAAAAGTGAATCTTCAGTCAATCATTTTCTTAAGATGATGATGAAAATTGTCAGTTGAGCTATCGTCACCAATATTGACAAATATTGACGTCTCGAATTTTCAGTAAAAATCACTACACAGCTGGTGAAATTATGTAATTAGTTGGTCTAAATACTAGTATTCAAATTAATAACACCGGCCAAGTACAAGTCCGCCTTAAAAATATATCTTGATCGATTTATTTTTCCTTAACCGATTATTAATAGTCTGTGGACAATATGAAAAAAATCGTTATGCCATAGCACTTAGCGCAGTGGGCGGTACCCGTCAATGAAAAATATAATTACCTTCAAAACATTACGATCGGTAAAAAATAGAAAACTTCTTGGGTGTGAACTGTCAAAACGGGCATTTTATTTTGTGACAACTATAATACCTTCAATTTAAATAATATTATACGTACGGAATAACCTCTTGTTCTATGTTAGTTAAATTAGATTTTCCTATAAAAACTATTGAAAATATCGGTTTCGTGTATCCCAATGTTTTTCGAGACAGTATGAATTACTTTTTAAAACTAGCGATATATTTTATTATTTGCTTGAAATGCGTAAACCTGTAACTGCGCGTTGTTGAACAAGTTCCTTTAATCCCCTGACATCAAAGCAGTTTGTCAAAATCAATTATTGAACTTATTATATCACAAAAGACATGATTAGTTACAATTTTCCTTTCATTCCGATTCCAACGTTTGACATCAATTCAGTTAGTAGATATCGCGTGGGAATTATTTGTTTAAAGTAGCTGTTGGCTCAAAAAATTATAAGAAAATTTTCATTTGCCAAGCGTAAAGGTTAGCTGAAGATATTAAATACCTATTTAATGAATTTTTGATGAGCTGAGAGGAGAAATTAAATGATAAGGTATTAAACATTCGCTGTACATTCATTCATTTAATATTATATTTTAAGACGTTTTGATTGAAAATAAAACGACGTGGTTGAAAAAAGTCTGTCTGCAAGATTCTATATCTGGCCGACAAATTTCCTTTTCTTTGATATTGTAAATAAATAATGCTTAAAATTTTAATCATTGAGTTTTATATAAAAATAATATAAAATAAAATGTCTCCAATGCAGAGATTGTTATATTTGATTCGTTAATTACTTTACCATTTCATTTCAACAAATTTAAATTTCAATTCTTTAAAGAAGTATAGAACTACAATATAATTTAAGAGTAAACGACTTTTAAAGCTAAATTATTTGTTAGTAGCCATTATAAAATAATTACGAATAAATAGCAAAAAGTTGAATTAATGATTTTGAATTAAAATTATATATATACGTATATGTGTGTTTGTGTGTGTGTGCGTGTGTGTTGCATGCGTGAGCGTGTGCGTTTGTGTATAGTCGCACACCTCCCCGCACCCTCGATTGACGTACAATACGACACTTGCATTAAATAGTGCGTTACTAGCAAGCGATCGGTTCACTTGTTATCGCAATGTCATCATCAAATACGTTTCCAGCAATCATTTCTCCCAAGGCATGTTGGATTTGGAAAGGATTACCAACTGCTATATTTTCCCCAGCGCTCTAACATGTCCTTCTTTAAACGAAGTGTTAGAAGAGCCCTTTATTCAAAATAGGCAACGGCCTAGCTGTGTCCTTGGTATTGCAATAGTCCATGCGTGTCCCTCACAATTCCAGCTGCCCGCATTGTCTAGTATCTTAATGACATTGGCACAGTTCCGTCGAATTTCCGGTCCGATCGCGGCCTTATTGCGCTTATCGAAGGTCGTCGCGAAGGCTATTATTGGCAGTGGTATACTCCTTTGAGTATCTTTGGACAATGGCCATTCTTTTCTATTATTTAAAATACCTACTTATAAAACTTGTATAGTGCACAAAACAACGGACATATCTAATTGAATGACTATAATACTATTCTTCAATGCATAATTTCTACAGCAGTTTAAATCTTATTAAGAGTAAAATCGATAATTACACTTCGTCTAATACAAATATTGTATCCGGAGACACGTTAGTGTCTCGCGCCAAGTACATAAGAAATGTCTTCATAATAGTGACTTAAGAGAAAATCTGTTGGCGCTGGAATCGAGTTAAATTAAGTTTTGTTTACTTACAGCTCGTAAGTAATATAATTAGTAACAAATTGGAACAACCTAATGGAATTAAAATATAATTATAATTTAGGCAGCATTCAAGAGCCTCCTAGCAGTTAATTATGTATATATATATATGAGTATATACTCATATATATATATATATATGAGTATATATATATATATATATATGAGTATATTTAAGATTATACATAATGATTTCTGATGTTGTTGTGAAATATTTTAAATATAACAATTTTGCCGGCTTTGCTGGAAGCTGGAAGCTGGCCATAGGAACTCCGTAATTAAACGACGCAACTCCATTGACTTTGGGCTCATTTGATTCGTCTTGACGAGTTAACTTTTTAGTTCGTTTTATCAGCAAATAATAAAAGCTTATTTAAAAAAAGGTTTTTTAAGTTTCATTTCTCTTAGCAGATAGTTGCTCTAGGGGCGATGACAGCTTTATCCCTCTCGATGGAGCTCATATCCAAGACTTGACTGCCATGGACTCTTGGATATATTAAAAACTTCAAGCATTGATAAGTTACCGGTTCTCATTTCGAGGCTAGTATCGGACTTTGTGAAGTGTTATCCCGAAATTGAGACAATTTTAATTCTACGTAGTCTTATTTTTACTCAACTTATAATCAAAAATTTCTCCTTTACGATTCGGCAAAAAGGTTGTTCCCCGACTTTATGCCTGATCTCACTTCATTCGTATTAGTTTGGCTTGTCAAGTTACTCAATAATTTTTATTGATTTAGCATGTAATGGTAGGACTTTTGTAAATCTTACTTGTGAATTGAAAACAGATTTCCTTGTCTCGTCTCCTAAAACTTCGATCTTTAAGAAAAGAATTTGGACGGTAAATTGGTTACTATAAGTATTTGTGGTACGGTAAGTTGTATCTGGGCTATGATAAAGCAAATCGAATGGATTTCAAATAGATGTTTTGCAGTAATCTATTTTTCTTTCATAAAAAAATGTGTAAATGATTGCTTTTATTAAGAATATATGAATCGTTATTCCAACGGAGGATTTGATATTGGACAGACGTATTTACATTTGTATAGGTCAAGTATTAGGTTGCGACCTCGAAAATTCGTAAAGCACTTATTGAGGTCTCTAAAAGTATTTTTACGTTATTAAACTCAGAGGGTTAGTGTAGGATTTGTATTAATAATACTAGAATATCTGAACGAATACTTCAAACTATTAGTAGATTTATTATTTACTAGGAAATGATTTCACCCGCATAGTTTTCATTCCCATTAGAATACGGAGATAAAATATACATGTTTGTTACTCGCCGGTACTAATGCTTTCTATTGTTGAAAGATATTTAAAATCAATTAAATGTCCCCTTCCGTCTGGTGACGGAGTAAGCAAAGTAAAAAGACGACTAGGGGATATAGGTAATACGCTATATGATCTATGCAAGAGAAGGAAAACTCAAAATAAAATTCTATTATAATCTCTCTGACCAGTATGGTAAGGTCAATTTCTTTCCTATTGTGGAGGAGGCTCGAGCCCAACAGTGGGACGTATATGAGTTGAAATGACGATGAAATTCCCCTGTTTTCACCGGAATTGTTTACGTTCACGGGAGAATACTGAGATGAAAAGCCTATGTTACTTGCTGATAATATAGCTTTCCATTGGTAAAAGAATTTTCAAATCAGTTCAGTGACGTAAACATAAAAAAGTGTAACAAACAAACTTACTTTCACATTTATAATATTAGTTATAAGTAGTATTAGGAATATTAGGACATTGTATGAAGTTTTTAACGTGCGCTGTGTGGTAGCGGCTTCGAATACTACCAACCCTTGCTTTGCTCGTGGGTGTCGTAAAAGACGACTAAGAGCCCTAGATTGACCCGGACCAACTCCATCTGGTACCATTTGGGTCAACGATTACATTCCCAAGGAGTGTTGATGTCAGGCAGGCGGCCGGTCATAAAAGTCATTGTCGAAACTTTTTGCAATATGTCAAAACAGATGACATATTGCGTCGACCCCAAGTAATTGGGATAAGAGCAAGATGATGATGATGTATGAAGTTTTTAACGTGAAGATAATTAATTATGTAATTGTAATGATAATATGTAATAATTAAGTAATTTGTGGAGTCAAGTAAGTTGAACCGTTTTACTGTAATACATATATTTCTCATTAACTTTTATTTACATGCATTTTCAATAGCCATTTTAAGTCCACTTTACGGTACGTAGATAAACGACCACTTCTTATCTCGTCTCGGTCATATTATGCTCATTTCCGAAACACTTCGAATGACGTCGACCGAAAATATACCAATCAGAAGCATTGAACGTAAACTTGCAACCTTATCATGATAATAATAAGCATCAAAATCATTAGTGTAATGGTAAAAAGAAGGAAATTACAAGCGTCTTTTGTAGTTGCTCTAGTTTTTATTTCCAAGGTGTTGTAAGGTCTATTTTCAGATGTATTGGATTGTGTCGTTCGTTTAGAGTTCAAGGTAAGGGACCCCATTTAAAAGCTGTTGAATTTTGCTAACAGATTAAGTAATAGAATGAGTATAGGTCATATATATTTTAAATTCGTAAATGTTGTTGAAATAAAATATTTTGTTACCTTTTAATACACATCTTGTGACCTTCTAAAGAGCCGACATTGGGAGGGTTCATCTATTTCATCTATAAATGTCTTCAATTGTACGTCTCCAGCGATCATTTCTCCCATGAACGTTCTGAAATGAACTATCTGCTGCTCTGTTTCGCGAGCGCTATAACATGTCCTTCTTTAAACTACGTTTAAGAAGAGCACATTCTTCCCGGTAAGAAGCGGGCTAGTTGTGCCCCTGGAATTGCAAAGGATGGAGCTGCTATAGTTAAGATAGTTCATTCCAGAACATTCATGGGAGAAATGATCGCTGGAGGCGTAAAATTGTAGAAATTTATAGATGAAATAGATGAACCCTGCCAATGTTGGCTCTTTAGAAGGTCACAAGATGTGTATTAAAAGGTCACAAAATATTTTATTTCAACAACATTTACCAATCTATACCAATAAATAAAATTGGAGTGTCTGTTTGTAATGTCAAAATAATAGGCTTTTTTCATGCTCACACGGTTATTTGCACTATACATATGCCTAAAATACACTTAATATTTTTTTGTCTGTCTGTCTGTCTGTCTGTTTGTTCCGGGTAATCTTCAAAACGACTAGACCGATTTCAAAAATTCTTTCACCAATGGAAAGCTATAATATCAGGGAGTAAACTAGGCTATATTTTATCCCGGTATTCTTACGGGAACTACGCAGGCAAGACTCAAACCGAAGCGAAGCAAGGGCGGGCTGCTAGTCTAAAATATATATGACCTATACTCATTCTATTACTTATTCTGTTAGCAAAATTCAACAGCTTTTAAATGGGGTCCCTTTTCTAACAGTAACATTATTATGTAACACTATTGACATTTCTATTTCCTATCGTGTCATACCCACGGAATAAGGATGTGGGGTTGCTACATTACGTTATTATTCCCTCAATAAATAAAATATTTGGATGACTAGACCGGGTATTTAGCCCGTTGCCCGCCGAGAGGCCTACCGCGTGACGTGACTGACGTTCCCAAGGGGGGACGTCGTGAAGGGAGGGTACTCCGTGGGATCGGGCCGACTACTGAAGACAAATTACTCTGCACCGATGATCCCAACCACGAAGCCCAGGTGAATCATCGATGCAGAGTAATTTGTCTTCAGTAGTCGGCCCGACCCCATGGAGTACCCTCCCTTCAAGAAGTTCTCAGTTCAGATGAATGTATTTTTTTTTTATGTTTGTTCGCGCATAACTCCGTCGCTTGCCAAACGATATGAATAATTATTTTTTTTTGTTGCAAACGGCGCTTCTCAAATGGTCCCATGTAAATATTATTCAAAACGGACAAGCGGTCTTTGAAAAATCAACATAAATATTAAAAAAAATATCTATATTGAAGTCGTTTGTTTTTTTTTGTAAATAATATTTTCTTCTTATAATATAAAATTTCAATATTTCATGTAGACTGTGACGTAGTGGAAAATGTGCAATATATTTTACTGGATTAGTACCTTTAGAACTCAGTACTTTTTTCGTGATGTCATCATAACGAGCCCGTGAAAGATCAGTGCGGGTTTTATTAATCTGCAGCATTATGAGTCGGGGTCGTATTGTGACGAGCAGTAATTTATAATTATACTATCAACCCGCCCTCGCTTCGCTTCGATTACAGTCGCCTTATCCCCATTGTTCCTGTTCCCGTGAGAATAACGGGATAAAATATAGCCTATGTTTACTCCCTGATTATATAGCTTTCCATTGGTGAAAGGATTTTTGAAATAGGTTCAGTGGTTTAAGCGTGAAAGCGTAACAAACAAATAAACAAATAAGCCTACTTTCGCATTTATAATTAGTTATATAATGTAAAGCATATGTATTTTTATGTAAAGTTTACTCGTAACAATAAATAATTCATTCATACTTTGCAGCTGCGAGAATTAGGGATGAAGGTATCTGTAACACGCTTTTGGCCAATCCTGTATCCACTAACTCAAAATTACTGTATAAACTGGCAGATATAGCAATGCATAGAATGTAGCTGAATGTGTTTGCTATGATTTATTTGGTGATTATTTTGTATTGTATTGTATGTTGTATTTATTCTGTACTAGCATCCCGCCCTCGCTTTGCTTCGGTTTCAGTCATCTTACCCCCGCATAGTTCCTGTTCCCGTGGGAATACCGGGATAAAATATAGCGTGCCTGATATTATAGCTTTCCATTGGTGAAAGAATTTTTGAAATCGATTCGGTGGTTTAAGCGTGAAAGCGTAACAAACATATGTTTTGCATTTTTCAGAGTGGTAGGACCACACTGTCGACAGTTATCTGTCTACAGCTGCGGGCCGGTCCGTCCGGGGCAGTACTACACTCTCGCAGAAAATCGACGTCTGAGTAGTAGCGATTTGTTACTGCTCTTCGTTCGGTGAGCGAGAGAGCCGGAAGCCCAACTTTCTGAGGGTGTTTGCGTGTGGAGGGTTTTGGTGGTGCCCTTGGTATCACCAAGCCTCAATGCACGCATTCACACTCCCTTCACTTTCTTCGCGGTAGGCAACGGCCTTGTAAAGGGGTCCATGAGCGGCAGCAACACTTACCATCAGGTGTACTGTTTGCTCGTTTGCCACCATTTGCAATAAAAAAAAAAAAAAATTATAATATTACTAGCAACCCGCCCTCGCTTCGCTTCAGTTTCAGTCATATTACCTACGTAGTTCCCGTTCCCGTGGGTATACTGGATTAAAATATAGTCTATGTTACTCCCTGATATTAGAGCTTTCCATTGGTGAAAAACAAACAAACAAACTTACTTTCGCATTTATAATAAGTAAGGATCGGTTATTATGTTACATATTATTCAGATTTTATGTTAAAAACTTGAACAAACAAAACGAGAGGTTTGTTGTTAACTAAAATAGGAAACAAATACGCTAGTTTCAAACTGATTTATATAACTTTTCGTTTTACACGACGCCAATTATTATTTTCGGTGTAGTTGTTGTTTCTCTTAGTTGATGCACTGCGGCATTTTTAAATTATTTCTTACGTCGAGGAACTCAATTGATTAAATTCACCGTGTAGTGACAGAGGAAGAATACAATTCACCACCCCCTCTTTTACCCGTGTAAAAATTGTAAATATAAAAGTGGTAGATCTTTTTATTACCTACAACTTTGCTATTTAACTTTTTTCCATAGGACTTAGTTTTGCCGGCAATCGAGATAAACCATTTTTTACTCTTAAATGTGTAATTCTAATGTGTTTCATTGTACTGTAATTATTTTGGTTTCAAAAATTATCGACCCTGGTCTAATTTCAAAAGTTAACATTAATATTTTTTTCTGTATAAATAATGATTTATTGAGAGAAATATAAATTGTCACAATTAAAACTAAATTAGTTCATGATCCAATTTGATTTGGCAACAATATATTTCTTCCACTTTTAAGAGCTGAACTTACAGAATCTAATAAATATCTAAATATATAATATATAATAAATATCTAATCTCCTCTCTACTTGCATACATATTGACAATGCTGTCGATAGCTTATAGTTATACACCTAAAAAAGTGAGCCGTCGCTCAGGACGCCTGGCAGCGACGCGGGCGACGTGCTACATGGGTGAGTTACGGGGCCGCGCGCCGACCCTCTGTCGCCCTGGACGTAGCCGGGCGGCGGTTGCACTGACCGTAGCCCACCCCAAAAAAAAAGGGACGCCTGGCAGATGTCAAACATCGATATTATTTTGTACAAGTATTTATGCATAAAAGAACAGAATACGACAAGAACTATGGCATAACGTATAATTAAAATATTGCTTTTATATTTATATTATTATTTAAAATATTACACCAAAATGATAATTAATTCATCGCACAGACGCTTTTTTTTTTTGAGGTGAGTTGCGGTCGGCGCGCTGCTCGCACCACTCCGTCCGGGGCGACAGAGAAGCGTATAGCACGCAACACCCGCAATCCACCCAAACACCCCCTACGTGGTGTACCCTCCCATTGACCGACTTCCCCCCCTCGGGGAGGACGTCGATCTTTCCTCACGCGGTCGGCTTCTCGGCGGGTGACGGACTAATCCCCGGTCACGTCACCCGCGGCCTTGGCTAGGGCGGCATGAAGCGCAGGTATTCGCGCCTACGCCACCCCAGTCACCGGCGGCGGATCGCCTCATCGAGGCTGCGCTCCTCGCGGAGGCGATCCGCCGCCTCCTTCTGCGAGATCACTACCTCGCAGAAGGTTGAGACCGCGTCCCAATCGCACAGTCGCTTACGCACAACATCGCGACCCTCCGTCTCACGCATACACACTACTACGTATAGACTACGTATAGACTACGTATAGTACATATATTCCACGCGTGGCGTTACATCGTCGGCCTGTTTACGCCACGCCAACGAACAGGCTTGCCCTCACCTATATATATATTTCACATAAAAAATTCTCTATCAATGATTCGAAGTATCTTCTGGTAATTCTTTAAAATGGATAGCAATTCCCGTCTAACGAATAGTTTATGAAATAGGTATGAAATTAGAATTCGAACTATTTACAAGTGGGATTGCTCTCAAAGACTCATCAAGACAGAACTAATCCATCTCGATTTCGTAATCTATTCATATGACGAGAATTTCTCCCCCAGTTAACAATGTTTGTAATTTTGCTAGTACATAATTAACAGTTAACTAACTTCAACTTATTAATAACCAGGACAAGTTTCACCAAGGGTATTTTAATACCTCTTCTATAAAATGTTCCCTATATAATAATATATAGAAAATACTATGAATTTGTAACGTGATTTCGATACGTTGGCAGTACGTGACTTGATTTTCTAAGGAGTACTTTGCAAAATAAAAGTCTCAACTCTATATTTTTATTTCGATACAACAAATAGTCGCAATAAACTTATAATAAAGGTTTCAAACAATCATATTCACGAATTGTATTTTTATTATAAAGAAAATAACCATCCAATTTCTTACAAAGAGTACATTTTATTTATGAAACTATATAGTAGCAAATTCATGCGTTTTCACCTGAGTTCTCGTTTTTGTAAATATATGGGAATAAAATATATATAATACTAGCAACCCGCCCTCGCTTCGCTTCGGTTTCAGTCGCTTAAACCCGCGTAGTTCCCGTTGCTGTGGGAATACCGAGATAAAATATAGCCTATGTTACTCCCTGATATTATAGCTTTCCATTGGTGAAAGAATTTTTGAAATCGGTTCGGTGTTTAAGCGTGAAAGCGCTACAAACAAACAAACATCCTTACTTTCGTAATATCATTTATAATATTAGTATGGATTATTCGCTGATAATGAAGTTTACTATTGGTAAAAGAATTTTTAAAATCAGTGAAATGCCTGCAGTTTTGACAGCGTAGCACCCATTCCTGCGCGAATACTGAGACATGAATGATGGTTAAAGCATTTTTAAAACCGATTTAGTGATTTAGTAGTGAAAGCATAATAAAGAAACTTATTTTCGCATTTATAATACATAATTATTAGAATATTTCTACATGAAAACCTGTTTACCACCAAATCACGTGCTGTATTTTTTTTTTAATTGCAAACGGTGGCAAACGAGCAAACAGTACACCTGATGGTAAGTGTTGCTGCCGCTCATGGACCTTTACAAGGCCGCTACCTATTGCGAAGAAAGTGAAGGGAGTGTGAATGCGTGCATTTAGGTTCGGTGATACCAAAGGAACCACCAAAACCCTCCACATACAAACACTCTCAGAAAGTTGGGCTTCCGGCTCCCTCGCTCACCGAACGAAGCGCAGTAACTAATTGCTACTACTCAGACGTCGATTTTCTGCGAGAGCGTGGTACTGCTCCAAACGGACCGGCCCGCGGCTGTAGACAGATAACTGTCGACAATGTGGTCCTACCACTATTATAGATATTATATCTCTCTTGCCATTTCAGTGGACCACTGGTACCATGTAATCGTCTTCGATGGGATGGTCAAGTTCCTACTTACTTTCTAGATATTTGTCACGTTGAAATCCACTACTTTTCATGTGGTGACGGAGTAAGAATACAATTCACCACTCCCTCTCTTGCCTGTTGGTGTCATAAAAGACGACTAAGGAATAAAATATGCATATAACATCTATGCAAGAGAAAGAAAACTCGAAACAAAACCCTGTATCAACACGTTTGACCAGCGTGGTATAGTAGGTGAATTTCCTTCTTATAGTGAAGGAGACCCGCGCCCAACAGTGGGACGTTTTTGGCCTGAGATGATGAGATTCAAAAATCACACTAATATTTTAAACGTGAAAGTTTGTGAGTATGTATGTGAGGATGTTTTTTGCTCTTTCACGCAGAAACTACTGTATGGATTTTGATGAAACTGCACAATAATATAGCTTACATATCAGAATAACACGTAGGCTATAATTTATCTTAATATTCCTACGGCAAGGGAAACTATGTGGCTGCTAGTATTATATATAGTACTAGCGACCCGCCCCGGCTTCGCACGAGTGCAACGCTGATACTAAATACACTACAGAAAAACTGTGAAAGCGATATATAATAAATTATAGTTTAAAAAACTAAAAAAACACGCTTTTAAAATTGATTGAATTAAAAAATTAAAAATTAAACTGTAGTAATCAATTGAAAAATTGATATTATTAAATAAAACACGTGGGGTGCTTGTGATAATAACTACATTATATAATAAACTATTGATAAAATATTAACAACAGTTAAAATCAAGCCTTATTCAAGCCAAGCATTATTTGTTGTAAAAAGTAAATGACAAAAAAAATTATTGTGGTATCCATAAGAGATAGACATATACCATCGCGGAGTTTTCTGTAGACCTTTTCAATTTCTACAATACTTAGTACATTATTTTGATAAATCTCGTAGGGTTCAGCCTGCGTTTGCAATGTAAGCGGGAAAAATGTAATTATTTACGACATCACATTAGAAACCTCAAAAATAACAGTATTTCTCCACTATTTAATGGATGATATTATACATATAAATCTTCCTCATCAAAAATTAAAAAAAACCGCTTTAAAATCCGTTGCGTAGTTTTAAAGATTTAAGCATACATAGCGATATAGGGACAGAGAAAGCGACTTTGTTTTATACTATGTAGTGAAGTACACCTTGTATTTGACATTAAATATACGTTCAGGTAAATTGTATCCCTATTTTGATCTATATTATATGAGGGCGTGAAGACGTTGCATGATAGTTCACATAGAACAATAATAACATCACTTAGAGTTAAGTAGCTATCCAATATCATCGAATGCATTCAATCTCCATAATATAACAATGTATTATTGTAGCAAAGAATGACTCCTTAATCATAGACGATCTGCCAATTGTGAATATTCTGATAAATTTACTGGCGTAGTTTTCTTTTCTGTTTCTCAAATAGGAAATGAACTCAAACTGAACGGATCTTACAAAATACTAATTAAAAAAAGATACCTAATCTTTTTTTCATTATTTCGGCTCATATACGTCCCGCTGCTGGGCTTGAGCCTCCTCCACGATAGGAGGGCGATTGATCTTAGTATACCATGCGGGTCAGACAGGTTGGTACAGGCCTTTGTTACCTTCTCTAAGATAGATTTTATATATCACCCGCTAAGAGGCCGACCGCGTGAGGAAAGGCCAACGTACCCTCGCCCTACGTCGGTCGATGGGAGGGTACCCCAAATAAGGGGTATTCCGTCGGGCCGACCACTGACGTCAAGTCACCCTGCTCCGGTGGTTGGCCCAACGACGAAGGCGACGTGCATCGTGGGCGGATTGAGGGTGTGCGTGCGGTCGAAGTGGTGCGAGGAGCGCGCCGACCGCAGCCCATCCCAAAAAAAAAGATAGATTTTATATAGAAGAGAAAGAAAGAAAAGAAAATTATATGTTTACTATATCCCTTACTCGTCCTTTACGACATCCACGGGTAAGATAGGGAGTGGTGAATTGTAAGTCCAATATCCTCCTATTATAGAGTAGGCTCGAGTCCAGCAGTGGGACTTATATGAGCTGAGATGATGATATTTAATTAAATTAAGTAAAACTAGTTAAAACGTGTAGTTAAAAATAGGACTAAGGTTAGAAATATGATGATAATAAGGTCTCGTGCCTTTTTACTTAGTCACCCTGCGAGTTAGCTCAAGTAATTTGTTAATACATAAGCTGATAATCTAAGAAAGGCTCAGTGTCTGAAAACACAGGTTTACGATCAGTGATGACTTACGGCACGGAAACGTGGTCCCTAAATGTAGGCTTCATAACCAAGCTCAAAGTCACTCAGCGTGCTTTAAAGTAGGCTATGCTCGAGATTTCTCTGCGAGATAGAATCCGAAATACGGAAATCCGCATAAAAATGGGTGTAACCAACATAGCAAGAAGAATTAGCACACTGAAGCGGCAATGGGCAGGCCATATCGCTCGACGAACTGACAACCGCTGGGGAAGTAAGGTTTTTGCGTGGCGACCACGTATCCGACGACGCAGTGTAGGATGCCCTTCCACTAGGTGGACTGACGACCTGATGAAAGTTGCTGGACGTCGTTGGATGCAGGCGGCACAGGACCGCACTTTGTGGCGTAACATGAGGGAGGCCTACAGCAGTGGACAGCGATAGATGTTGATGACATAAGCTAATTGACTCGAGGTTTTAAACATAAAATATTTAGACTTGCTAGACGTAGGTATATCGTCTAGCAAGCCCTTTAAAGTTTGGATGAGCAGCATGACTTCCAGTTTCATGATTATCTACAAAGTTACGAAGTTTAATCCGTCCTCAAATTTCACCTAACTAGTTAAAATGTTTTAAATCTACCCGAATGTTTATACCCCTCACCTAAACTTGTGATTAAGAAATTACTAATTCTAAACACATATTTTAAACTATTATATCATACTAGCTGACCCGGCGAACTTCGTAACGCCATAATTTTTTTTCGTAAATGTATTTTCTAAATTTTCAAAAATATAGTTTCTAATGGCAGAACCATTACAGCTTTGTCGGGAAAGATTCGATAGTTTTGGTCGCGGCATTGTTAATGATGATTCAAAGAGAATTCAAATTACTCATTATTGATTTCTGACAAAATTATAATTATCAAATTTTCAACCATACTTAACTATGGACAAAATTTAGTTTAGCTGTCATTTGCATTTTGTAATTACATATCAAATGCGTTTTTTTATACTACGTTTTATAGTAACTTGTTTTCTGTTTGACATTTTATGTCACGTCACACGGGAACGCAATCGAACGGGATAAAAAGTAGCCCATTGCCATTAAGAAGAAGAAGAACGGGACATAAAGTATCCTATGTCCGTCTCCTGGTTCTAAGTTATCTCTCCACCAATTTTCAGCCAAATCTGTACAGCCGTTCTTGAGTTATAAACGAAACTAACATGATTTTCTTTTATATATATAGATGAGAAAATCAAGTGTATAATCAGTACATCGAGTTCACGGAATCACCTGCAGTTGCCCATTCAATTCACGTAAATCATCATCGACATAGCTAAGTGATATTTTAACGCTGTGTGGTGCCGGCTTGAGAATAGTACCACCTCATCTATTCCTGTGGGTGTCGTCAAGGGGATTAAAAGATCCATATACCAGAGAACGGGCAGCAGCGATATTCTGTGTACTCCAACATACTGCGACCGTCAATCCGCCTGATAAGCGTGATGGTTATTCCAATTCTCCCAGTATAGGTTCTCTTGGGGAGACCCGTCCCAGTAGTGGGACACTTTATGGGTTAAACTGATAATGATGATTTTTTATGCTAACACTATATCTGTAGCTATTTCAATGTATATACCTATGCCGATAGATGTCAATACTAGATAAATGTAAAAAGTGTTAATTTACAATATTTAACTTAACATCAAACAATGTATTTGAATTGACAAAAATGACAAGTGTCTTTAGTGTTAAGTTTTCACTTCTGTCTGCAATACTCGTGACCCCTTTAGGTTCTTTTTTTACTTTATTTATTTATATATTTAATTTGTATGCAATTTTCCTTGTCACTAAAATCGATGACATGGTTCAAAAGAGCAGATCTTTGAGTATCAGATAGTTTTAGACTTGCGAGATTGAGCAATCTAATTTGGCCATCTTAGCGAGTGGCGATTATTAATATCGTAATAAAATATTGTAAAAATAAATTTAAAAAATACACATGACCGAAGCATGATTTTGAAATTTAATTAATTTTCTATACTTATGATTAGCAACCCGCCCTCGCTTCGTTTCAGTTTGAGTCACCTTACCCGCGTAGATCCCAATCCCGTGGGAACACCGGGATAAAATATAGCCTATTTTACTCCCTGATATTATAGCTTTCCATTGTTGAAAGAATTTTTGACATCGGTCCAGTAGTTTCGGAGCCTATTCAATACAAACGAAATTGACCTATTATACCACGTTGGGAGGGAAATTGACCTACTATACCGCGTTGGGGGGGAAATTGACCTGCTATACCAAGTTGGGAGGGGAATTGACCTATTATATCACGTTGGGTGGGTAATTGACCTACTATATCACGTTGGGGGAGAAATTGACCTACTATGCCACGTTGGGAGGGAAATTGACCTACTATACCACACTGGTCAGACAATTTGGTATGTGATTATGATGTCATCTGTATTGCCTTGCCATCTGTATCCCTTAGTCGTATTTTACCACACGGAACTCGGAATACAAGAAAGAGGATGGTGAACTGTATTCTTACTCTGTCACCACACGGAATATAAGTCAAATTATTAAAACAAGAATTTCAAAAGTTACTCTTTAAAAGGTATAGAAGTAACACAGGTTTATATTTGGGTTTAGGTATAAAGCCTCTAATACTTTTGGACCGCTTTAATCGCGTAACATATGAGATTAAACCTGTCATGCCGAGTTTGTTTTTAACCCCCAACGTAAAAAGAGGAGTCTTATAAGTTTGACGTCAATGTCTGTCTGTGAGTGTGTGTGTGTTTGTAGCATTATAGCCCTCAAACGGATGGACCGATTTCGATGGGTTTTTTTTTCATTTTCAGTTTAAAGCCAGTTTCCTTGCGGTGCTTCTTAGCTATGTTTGGTTAATATCGGTCCAGCAGTGTAAAAGTATAAGCTTTTTTCCAAAATGATGTGCTGATGTCGTAAGATTACTCTACCACATTATAATCGTTAAATCATCATTATCATCATTTCAGCCTATCGCCATCTGCTGCTAGACGTAGGCCTCCCTCATGTTACGCCACAGAGTGCGGACTTGTGACGACTGCATCCAACAACGCCCGGCAACTTTCACCAGGTCGTCGGTCCACCTAGTGGAGGGGTCCTACACTGTGTCGTCTGATACGTGACCGCCACTCGAGAACCTTTCTTCCCCAGCTGTTGTCGGTTCGTCGAGCGATGTGACCTGCCCATTGCATTGCTACTTCAGCGTGCTAATTTTTCGTGCTATGTCGGTTACACCCGTTCTTCTGCGGATTGCCGTATTCCGGATTCTATCTCGCAGAGAAATCCCGAGCATTGCCCGCTCCATAGCACGCTGAGCGACTTTGAGCCTTGTTATGAGGCCTACATTCCTTCCTTTCCTTACACAAATGTTTTATGCATATTATATCCTTTAGTCGTCTTTTACGACATCCACAGGCAAGATATGTTGAATTGTATTATTATTCCACCATCGTACGGAATCAGCCTATTGGCATCTCCCTCATTAGTAGTTAACTAATGTTATAATGACCCAAGTTTTTTAGTAGGGCGCCATTGTCCATTATCCACACAACCCCTTTGCCGGGTCTTAGTAAAGCTAAAAAGTATGTGAGTGAGAATGATAGAAGAATAAATAAAGAATAAAAACAATTTACTTTGATCAAATTGAAAGCTAATAAAAAACAACTAAAGAAAATAAGTTCTGACATAGAATAATCCAATTTTAACGACGCACAAAAAAGGCTATTGGCTCAGCTAGCGCGATTTTTCTCTGATGAAATAGCGTTTATAATCTTTTTCTTTTTTTTTTTAAATTCCAAACGGTGGTAAACGAGCAAACAGTACACCTGATGGCAAGTGTTGCTGACGTTAGGCATAGGCCGCTGCCTATCGTGAAGAAATTGAAGGGAGTGTGAATTGCACGCATTCACGCATGAGGTTCTATGATATTAAAGGCACCACCAAAACCCACAAAAACACCCTCAGAAAGGTGAAGCTGCCAGCTCTCTCGCTCACTGAATGAAGTGTCGTAACAAATTGCTTCTACTCAGACGTCGATTTTCTGCTCAGTGTGGTACTACCCCGGACAGACTAGCCTGCGGCTGTAGACAGATAACCTGTCAACATTGTGGTTTTACCACTATCTGTCAACAAAGTTTATACATTTGTAACTTAATTATCAAACTAGTATAGGTGTTTGTATCTAGATGAGGCCGCGAATGACTGGACCGAGGCATACTCCATCACCAGCAGAAAGTCTGACCGCTTGAGGGTGACGCCACAAAAGGGACGTCGGAAGGATGTTACTCGATAAGATATCCCGCCGGGCTGACCATGGACATCAAGGAACCGGTACCAGTGGTCGGGAGGGATACGGTGGGTTGTGGGGCCGCGCGGCGCCCTTTCTTCACCCTAGACGGAACGGACCGTGCGTCCAAACTATAACCCACAGAAAAAAAATAGGATGTATGTGTGCACGTTTATATGTGAAACGATGTTTATAATTCTGACTGGGATATTTAAGAAAAATAAAATTTATAATAGGCTAGCTGATTCAACAGACGTTCTGTTCAAATAAAATAAGTAGGAATATAATTCTCCAACCCCTATCCTACTGGGCGTCGTAAAAGACGACTAATAGACTACAAGCCCATGGCAAAAATTAACCTGTTAAATGAACCTACGTGAATAACGCTTAGAAGGCTGTTACTATATCATAAAATAACTCTGAGCCGCCTTTTCTGAGCGGTACAGGTGAGTACGTGAGTAAATGGAATTTCTCAAGTACAAGTGAGGGATTACGACAAATTATTAATGTACGGCTTTTTTATAGCTTATAGATGATTAAAAATAAATGTCGAAAAATCTAGTGCCGTACTAAAGTGATGGTGCCGGAAGTAGTCTATAAGGGAGACGATATCACACGAATGCAGGAAAAATAAAGCTTTAAGTAAAACCATATACCAACAAATTCGACCAGCGTGGTAAAGTAAGTCAATGTCTTGCCTAATGTGGAGAAAGCTAAGCTAAGAAAATATATGTATAACTAGCAACCCGCCCTCGCTTCGCTTCGGTTTTAATCGTTTTACCCGCGTAGTGCCCGTTCCCGTGGGAATACCGGGATAAAATATAGTCTAGTTTACTGCCTGATATTATATCTTTCCATTGGTGAAAGAATTTTTGAAATCGATTCAGCCGTTTTGAAGATTACTCGGAACAAATAGATAGACAGACAGACAAAAAAATTTTAATCTGTATTTTAGGCATAGGTGTCTTGCAAATAACCGTGTGAGCACGAAAAAAGCCTATTATTTTGACATCACAAACAGACAATCCAATTTTATTTATTGGTATAGATAAATGTATAATAAATGAAATAAAATATGTATTATAATATTTTTACTGATTGTATTGCCTTTAACTGAATTGATTAGTGATAGATTATTTTCCGTATGGTGTAAGGTGACGACGTAAGAATAACATTTATAACCCCCTCCTTTACCTGTGGGTATCATAAAAGACGACTAGGGGATATAATACGGATATAACACTTATGAAACAGAAGTAAGACTTCAATAATCTTTCTGTATAAACCCGTATGACCAGCGTACTATACTAGATCAAGTATTCATACTTAATGTCTGTTAACAAGAAAAGTGGTAAAACAATAAAATTATTTAGCTAACCGGCGCTGCTAAACCGCGCACAACATTGTTTAATTACGTGGACATTGATGAATCATGTGATTCTTTAGTGGAATCTGAATATCGTGTGCCTAACTCCCTGAGAACGTCGACATTTCGGATTGTTTAGGGAAAATATTAGATTTAAAGAAAATATTATGCTTAGGTCCAGTTGTGAGACGTCATCGTTCATCATTTCGGCTCATACACGTCCCACTGCTGGGCTTGAGCCTCCTCCACAATAGGAGGGAAATTGACCTTACTATACCATGCTAGTCAGACAGGTTGATCTATGGTTTTGTTTCGAGTTTTTCATATCTTTCATACATGTCATATCCGTAATATATCCCTTAGTCGTCTTTTACGACACCCACGGGTATGAGAGGGGTTGAATTGTATTCTTACTCCGTCATCACACGTATAAGGCGTATAATGGGCCTTATGAGGGAATAAAAAAGGATAAATTAATAATATTTACCATTAGTGAACAAAAATGATGAATAAATTGATTAAAAACCAGCATGGTATGACTCGATGACCAAGGTTTCTTAACGTCTCAGCTTATAAACGTCCTACTACTGAATTTTTTCACACTATTTTATGTCGAGTATTCCTTCTTTTGAATAAATGTTATATGTGTATTACATCCTTTAGTCGTAGTTTACTATAATCACACGAAAGACAGAGAGTGGTGAAATGTGTTCTTGCTCCGTTACCATACGGCATAACAGTTTCTTAACGTCGAAACTATTTATATTTTTTTTTGGGAGTGGGTTGCAGTCGGCGCGCTTCTCGCACCACTCCGTCCGGTGCGACAGAGGGGCGTAAGCACGCACACCCGCAACCCACCCACGATGCACGTCGCCTTCGTCGTTGGGCCGACCACTGGGGCAGGGTTACTTGTCATCAGTGGTCGACCCGACGGAATACCCCTTATTTGGGGTACCCTCCCAGTTACTCTGGGTGCGTAAGCGTCATTTTTCTACAAAATGTTTACTAAGTATTGCAGTACTTACGAGATACATTCTAGGCCTGAATATTAATATTTTTATATCTATACCAATAAATAAAATTGGAGTGTCAGTTTGTAATGTCAAAATAATAGGCTTTTTCCATGCTCACACGGTATCACGATACCTATGCCTAATATTGCAATTAAAAAATTTTTGTCTGTCTGTCTGTCTGTCTGTCTGTCTGTCTGTTTGTTCCGGGTAATCTTCAAAACGGCTGGACCGATTTCAAAAATTCTTTCACCAATGGAAAGCTATAATATCAGGGCGTAAACTAGGCTACATTTTATCCCGGTATTCCCACGGGAACGGGAACTACGCGGGTAAAACGACTATAACCTATAACCGAAGCGAAGCGAGGGCGGATTACTAGTTTATAATATATTGCACTTCAGTTGCAATAAAACTGGCACGAAAAGAATGAAAATATATGTGATAAAAAATAAAATTGTAAGCATGTCGCTCTTTCAAACTTACTTCGTCGGTTTCGTTGACTTCTGTCACAGAGATCAAGCTATATTTTATGGACTATAAGATATACTGCTATGTGATTTAACCCATACAAAAAGTGTTTATGGTGCACAGAAGCACACTGTGCGTGCGACAGGCATAAGCGTGTCGGTGACGCGAACCCATAAGATTTTCCCCTACCAAAGAGTGCCGAACGCAACTAAGGAAGTTTACACTTCAAAAATAGTCACTGTTTTTGTCAATAAGAATGTAGCGCCACACTAAAACGTTTAAAAATTATTTTAATAATAAAAAAAATAAGCTAAAATCCAACTGTAGAAACATAATTTAAAATCAATGTACTAAAAAGATTGAAACAGGATCGAAGAAGAAGAACGGAACAAGAAGACCTAAGATCGGTTCAGAAATATATTATTACAAAGTAATCGATGTTATGTCAATAAGTCATTTGGCCGTGAATTTATAGATTTCTTACATATTGGTGGGAAATTTATAACTAAACACAATACAATTTCAAGGTCATGTAACTTCAGTAACTTTTCAAATGTGTCCTTCGTCCCTTTACTTGACAAGTCGATTAACGAAAACATGTTATTTATTATTGAAAAATTAACGAGACATTCATGTTTTGTAATTAAATTTAATAATACATTTGGTTAATATTCATTTAGTAAGCTATAGAATAGTATAGAACTTAAAATATTAATGGCTTTTAATATAAGGAATTTTATAGTCATTCCTTATCTAGTTTTTATTTGCTACAATGGGGCAGATGTTGGTCTAACAAACCCACTTCTATTAATAATATTCAATCACACGAATTAGCCGGTGGTATTTAAATCACTTGACTTGACACAGTTTTCATAGAACATATGTAATTAGAGAAGCCCTCTGTCATCTTTACTTATTGAGACTTTGAAAATAGTAAACAAAAGCCCTCTTAGGCTGGCACTTCACGAACAAGCTGTTATCTCTCTCTTGGAAATATCACTTACCAGCGACTGTTCTTCGCTGTGCTTCCGGTTCAGTTCTTTGACTCCGCATCTGCAATATCTCCTAAGATCTCGGTTTAAATCCCGAACTAGGGCAAATTTTTACAAGGGTTTTCTGAGAGGAAAATATAGCACAATTTACTTCTTATATAGACAGCTACCTGGTAGTAAAATGTTATAAAATCGGTCCAGCCGTTTAAAGAATATCCGGTACAAACATAATTTTTTTCCTGACTTTTTGGAAAGAAATGCGTATTTATATATGTATAATTGTATATGTATATGTATATGTATATGTATATGTTCATAATTGGACCCGGTAGGTGGCACTGCTGTCGATTTCAAGGAGAATTCCTTTCAGCAGCGCCATCTACCGGGTCCAATTGTTAATATAAGATATTCTTTAATCCCCTTGAATGCACACAAAAATTTCACCAATACCGGTCCAGCCGTTTAGGAGGAGTTCAATGACAGATACGTACAGAAGAAATTTATATAGAAAAATAATTTGAATTGATATTGACTTTTTGTTTCTTACAGGATGCGCTTCGAGGCCGACGTTGTGCTTCTCTGCGTTCAGCCGCAACTTCGGTGCGTGCAGATGAGTCTGGTCGTAGCACACCATCCACGGCCCACCGAGCCTCTCCTTCACCGGCTGATACACCAGCTCCCAAGAAATCCAATTGGGAAGTCATTGAACATTTCTCTTCTAACAAAAAACAGAAGAGTCCCACGGCTGTAAGTTTAAACATTTTATAATAAAAATTAAGCAACATTTTTTTTTAATTATATAATCTACTAGCAAACTAAAAATGAAAGACAAAAGTGAACAAAAAATTAACCGTCTGATATCAGCTTAACCGCGTGGTGCCCGTTACCGTGGGAAAACCGGGTTAAAATATAGCCTATGGTGAAATAATTTTTGAAATTTGATTCGGTGGCTTAAGCGTGAAAGCGTTACAAACAAACAAATAAACTTACTTTCACAATATTAGTAACGATTTAATTTTGTGCTGCCAAAATTATAAATAATCATAATTAGTTGTATTCGCTATTAAAATTTTCAGAAAATGCATGCATGTAGTTCATATTATTAGCAGAGATTTTTTTACGTACACTAGCAACCCGCCCTCGCCGAAGCGAGGTTGCTAGGATACGTAAAATATCTCAAAAATACGTAAAAAATCGCTTCAGTTTCAATCGCCTACGTGTATAGTTAACGATCCCGTAAGAATCCCGGGATAAAATATAGCCTAAGATACTTCTTATATAGGCAGCTATCTGATAGTAATAGTTACTATAATATATTTTCAAAATTGGTCCAACCGTTTGAACATTACCTTAAACAAACAAACAGACAGACAGACTGAGGAAAAATTTAAACTGGTTTTTAGCCATAGGTGTCGTGCAAATAACCATGTGAGCATTAAAAATCCCAGTATTTTAACATTACAAACAGACACTTAAATTTTATTTATTTGTGATGTATAGATAACTGTAATCTATCAAATGGTAAATTTTTATTTTCACTCATTGGACCACGAATCTACTAATCTATCAGTACTTTAGAGATTTCTTAAGCCATTTTATATCCGCCTTTTGATTAAAGTAGACCATATAAAAATGATTATATTTTAAGGCAAAGATATTCAGATATGGGTCAGCCCCGTCGACTTCAAGCCAAGCTAGTACGTGCCTTGTAGCTAAATGCAATCTTGATGAAAATTTTAAGGTACAAGCTTAATTAAAAAAATCGTAATGCAAAGAGGTTCCACAATACGATGAAGGACTTTCTGAATTCCTAAAAAAGTTCGAGCTAAATATTGTGTGCTCTTAGATTGACAGAGACTATCATATATGCGATGACGGAGTAACAATGCAAGGCTCGCAACCACTTCTTTACTAGTGTATCTATGTGTATAATTAAATGAGCAATTCTTGTATATATATATATATATATATATATATATATATATATATATATATATATATATATATATATATATATATATTCGGTATCTCGGAAACGGCTCCAACGATTTTGTTGAAACTTGGCATACTAGAGGTTTCGGGTCCAAAAAATCGATCTAGCTAGGTTTTATTTATAGAAAATGTTGTTTTGTCCGTGTTTTTAGCAAAACAAACAATGACATTAAATTTTAAAAGAATATGAATTCAAATTTCGTTGTCAACGTCATGAGTTCCGATAGCTCAGGTGGGGAGGCGGGCGGTTTTAATTTTGGATTATGTGACATTTAAACAGCGGCGGTTCGAATCTCGGTGTTATTATTATTCTCTTTTTGTAGTTTTTTATATAATTTTCATTATTTATTTTTTATTAATATATATCTAAATAAATTCGACAAAAATATTCCGAGCGAAGCTCGGTCAACCAGTTATTCTATGTGTATAAGTGCATGGGTGTAAAACAAAAATATTCATTATCTGATTATACCATAGGTTAAGTGAAGTTATCACATGAAACTTGACCAAAATAACTAAAAAAATAATAATAAACTAACTAAATTAAAAAACTTATGAAGCTTTCGAAAAGGGGCTTGTTTATTTTTAAATATATCTTTGCAAGTACAAAATTGTGTTTGTTTGAACAAGTTAATCTCCGGATCTACCTATCCGGCTTGAAGGATTTTCTTTTGTTTGAAATACATTGTTTACCGTGGAAGGTTTATTGGTAATCTATACTTAAAATAACAGCAAACAGACAAATCTTCTTCTTCAAAGACACTTGAGAAAAATAGCACACTGTATTAACGCTTATTAGAAGTTTTTGGAGTTTACCTATATGTTAATTTATTGCCTGCTTCATGTAAAAACTACTGGCCAAATTTCTCAACTTAGGTATAATAACAGTTTATACTTTGAGATACAAAATGGGACAATTTTGCCATGTTTTTACTAACTCGCTTTCTTGTCCTAGTGGAATTTTGTAATTGATTTTAAACCAACTTCCCGATGAGTAAGATACTTGTAATTTGTATAATAGTTCAGAAGTCTAAGATAGTCTATATCTTATCTCCGTATTTCTAAGAGAATGGACATAAGCGGATGAAACTGTTGGAACATCAGATCGATTTTAAAAATTTTTTCACCAATAAAAAACTACATTATTAGTGAGTAATATAATATAAGATATATATATTTATCCTGCTTCTTCCTTCCTTATATGCTCAAAACAACGAGAACTGCTAGGATAACACTGAGGGAATTTATATAAAAATAGTTATTTCAAAAATATGATATAGGTGCGCTTAGTTTTTTACAAAAATCTCAGTTGCGGCCGCTTTCCATCGGTTGATAAATTAGTTTCAAATCCATACTAATATTAGAAATGCGAAAGTAAGGATGTTTGTTTGTTTGTTTGTTTGTAACGCTTTCACGCTTAAACCACCGAACCGATTTCAAAAATTCTTTCACCAATGGAAAGCTATAATATCAGGGAGTAACATAGGCTACATTTTATCCCCCGGACGGAATGGTGCGGAGGAGCGCCGACCGCGACCCAGCCACAAAAAAAAAAAAAAAAAGGCTACATTTTATCCCGGTATTCCTACGGGAACAGGAACTACGCGGGTTTAAGTGACTGAAACCGAAGCGAAGCGAGGGCGGGTTGCTAGTAAAATATAAAACTGATAATACCTAATTGCCACTTTTAAGCCTATTTCAAAGCTTTTTACATAATAAATAATTTAAAATTTTAATTAATGTATAGACGTCCAAATAGCCGAAGGCGCCATTAAGGCCTTTGTATTTTCTCATTGTAAAATCAATACAAATAAAGAGAGGCCTTGTGTGAGAGAGGTTTATATGACAATTTTCCTCTATCGGTTGTCTTACTATATATTTTATATACATACTCTGTTATGTCGCTATTATAATGCTACTGTTTGTATGTTTTTGTAATGTTTTTATCGGCAAAATACATGCTGTGTAATAGCGCCTACGAATACTGTTTAAATTGATTGTGGGTGTCGTAAAAGACGACTAAGAACTTAGGCCTGGCCACCTTCATCTGATACCGTCTGGTCTATAATTGCTAGGGATGTGACTTGGAGGGAAAATAATCGATTTTTTGTTCTTTAAAATAAATCGATTATGAAATAATTGATTAATTAAAAATAAATAATCGATTTTTTCTCCCAACAGGATTATGATGACCTGTTCTTTTTTAGGAATGTGAGCTTTATTTTCTAATATAGTATGAAACAATCGTGAGGACCTTTCTTTTTTTTTAGGAAATCTGGCCGTGAATAATTGATTAATTTCGATCGAATTTCGAATAATAAAAAATCGATTAATAATCGATTTTTATTATTTTGATAATCGATTGTAAAAATCGATTATTAATCGATAATTTTTTTGTAATAATCGATTATTATAAAAATCGATTATTTTTTCACATCTCTAATAATTGCATTCCTATGGAGGGTTGACATGAGGCAGGCTGTCGGCGGGCGATCGCAAAACGATTACCAATAACTTTTAAAACATGTTATGTTAGAAGAGTATATGTTGAGTTCATATCAAATTTGATTTAGGCCATGTCCTATAGCTATTGCCGTAAGCCATCATACAGCTTAGATTAATGATTAAATTTTTTTACAAATAATCACGTTCCAAAATTAGTAACAATATTTGTGGCCAGGCTAGTTACAACGAACCAATTCCTTTCTAGAATGGTAATAAATAAAAGGGACCTTTTTTATACGAAATCCGCGCATGATATGGTCGCGTGATATAGTAGAACGATTGCCTTACAAATTTGAGACAGGCTTATGGCTTACAGTGCATAGTAAATCTATTAAGAAAGGAAATGAATTCTTCTTTTCAGCCCAAATATGTCTCACTGTACTAAACGCACCTCACAGAAGAGGAATAGCTACTATACCATGCTGATTAGACATAGTCAAAGACATAAGTCAATTTTATATAGTTCTCTGTATTTTAAATAAAACTACTTTACGGATTTTATCGCGTTTGTATTTGATTTTTGATTACCCGACGTTTCAAACACTTTACAGCGTTCATAGTCACGGGTGGACTAAGATGTCTCACGTCCAACAAGTCATCGTTACTGCAGAAAATTTTTGCAGAAAATACTGCAGCAAATTCTGCATAAAATGCTGCAGAAAAACGATGACTTGTTGGACGTGAGACATCTTAGTCCACTCGTGACCATGAACGCTGTAAAGTGTTCAAAACGTCGGGTAATCAAAAAGTCTTATTTATAGCTACGGGCAGAAAATTGTGACCACTGATGACAAGTAACCCTGCTCCGGTGGTCGGCCCAACTACGAAAGCGACGTGCATCGTGGGTGGGTTGCAGGTGTGCGTGCTTACGCCCCTCTGTCGTCCCGGACGGAGTGGTGCGAGGAGCGCGACGACCGCAACCCACGCCCAAAAGAAAAAAAAAGGCTCTAATTGTAGAAAATACTAGCATCCTGCCTTCGCTTCGGTTTCAGTCTTTCCTGCGTAGTTCCCGTTCTCGTGAGAATACCGGGATGAAATATAACCTAGGTTACTCCTTGATATTATAGCTTTACATTGGTGAAAATTTTTTGAAATCGGTCCAGCCGTTTTGAAGATTACCCGGAACAAACAGACAGACAGACAGACAAAAAAATATAAAGTGTATTTTAGGCATATGTATAGTGCAAATAACCGTGTGAGCATGAAAAAAGCCTATTATTTTGACATTATAAACAGACACTCCAATTTTATTTATTGGTATAGATAACTTATTGATTTTTACATGCCTTATTTTGTCATATATTTGGATGATACAATATTGATGAAAGACTTGATCATCGTAATACTTTTCACTACATCATTATTATCATCATCATTTCAGCTTATATATGTCCCACTATTGAACTTCAGCCTCCTCTACAATAGGAAGGAAATTAATCTTACTATACCATGCTGGTCAGACAGGTTGGTATAAGGTTTTATTTCGAATTTTCCCTCTCTTGCATAGATTTTATATGCGTATTATATCCCTTAGTTATCTTTTATGACATACACGGGCAAGATACAGAGTAGTGAATTGTATTCTTCCTTTGACACTACACGGATAACTTAATATTCATCAACTTAACACACTACAGCATATTATTATTATACATTTGATAACATACATCTTTAACACACAAGGTTTTATTAAATACGAGTCGAGTATAGCAATTCACTGCGCTAAACTCGATCATTTAACCGTTATTGTAACATTTATTCTCGTAACAATGTATTTGAAGCGTTCTTTCTGCACTTTGAACATCCATATAATAGGGCGGGAGCCTTGTAATCGTTGCCTGTATTTCATTTAATATTGCCATTTAAATATAAACATTTAGTATACCTAAACAACGTATTTTAAAGTGTTTTTCTTCTTATTTCATCTTCTTATTTAATATGGCAATGAGCTACAATAATATGAGCTATTGGTGCCAGTGTCGAGTATATTGATTATTATTCACGTCTTTAGTCTTAGTCTTTCAGTCAGTCGTTAGCATGACTTGGTGCTGATATCCAAGTCATGCGTCTCTGGAAATTTGGGCAGGATGTCAAAATGCACTTAATTCACTATTATCTCATTTTCACTACATTTCAGAAATTTATCTGCATTATATTACATAAAATATCAGCAAAATTATTCAATATAACACTTTAAAACACTAAAATAATGAAAAGAATATAAAAGCGCTACATGACATTTTGACATTCGCGTCAAAAGTCTTTTAAAGTGTTGTTTGTGAAATAAGATTGGTTGTAGCTTATTTTTTTGAGATTGTAAACGCTACAAAATCATATTGTATTATACTAGCAACCGTAGTTCCCGCGTAGTTCCCGCGTCTAAATAACTTTCAAATTATCACGTTATAATTTGGCCATTTTCTTAAACATTAAAACGGGTATGGTACGTTATCCGTAAAAGATAGACAAATGCTATCCCGGACTTTTTTGTAGACCTATAAATGATACACAATTGCACCATACATTGTTTTCATATATCTGCAACGGATCAGACAGCGTTTTCGATAAAAGCTCCCGGGCGGCCTGACTTTTACCGACCTCTTCGACAATTATGGTTATATTTCAACCAACTTACACAAAACATACATAATATCGCCCAAAACAAACATTAATATTTCATCATCATCAGAACAACCCACATACGTCCCACTGTTGGGCTCGGGCCTCCTCCATAATGGGAGGGAAATTAACCTTACTATACCATACGATATGCGATGGTGCGATAGTGATCTATTTTAGAATTTAGGCGAAAGGAAAGGAAGTTAGCATGTTGTATTGTTTTACCGTGAGTAAAGGCACTAAGAGAAAAAGTTTTCTGGCGGCTATTTAAGTGTTTATATTAAGATCTCTGTCATACGGATTAGGTTAAAAATGAAGGAAAATGTAATATTATATGTTTACTCTTACATACATATAGTCATTTCTCTTTCCCATAGGGATAGGCAGAGACCTCTTCCTTCCACTTGCAATGATCTTGACATACCTACCACTTTCGCCCTCTCCACATTCATTAATTTCCTCATACATTTTCTTCGATTCAGTGTACTTCTAACCTAGCCTATCTTAAGAACGTCCCCGATTTGATCGTGGAACGTCCGCCTTTCAACACTTCCGTTCACATTCACCCTATAAATTCTCCTTATCAGTCTCTTTTCCCGAAGCCGCGGGTGACGTGACCGGGGATTAGTCCGTCACCCGCTGAGAGGCCGACCGCGTGAGGAAAGACCGACGTCCTCTCCGAGGGGGGGACGTCGGTCGATGGGAGGGTACCCCAATTAGGGGTATTCCATCAGGCCGACCACTGACGACAAGTTAACGCTGCTCCAGTGGTCGGCCCAACGACGAAGGCGACGTGGTTTTTGGGTGGGTCGCGGGAGTTGCGTGCTTAAGCCCCTCTGTCGCCCCGGATGGAGTGGTGCGGAGGCGCGCCAACCGCGACCCACCCACAAAAAAAAAATCAGTCTCTTTTCATTCATTCTCTGTACGTGGCCGAACCAACTTAACATATCTTTCTCAATCCTTAACACTACATCTACATTCATACCACAAGGTTCCCTCATCAATCACTCATTTCTTAACTCTATCACTCAATTTCACATCAATCATGCTGATGTTCATACTCATTTCACAACAATCATACTCTTTGATTAAATAAATACGAATTGAAAGAATAGTGATCAATGAAGAAGGTAAAAGAAGGATGGTGGAGTAGTCCGTGTGGTTACGGTTTAAGAATACAATTAACCACCCCCTCTATTTTCTGTGAGTATCGTAACGACTAAAGGATATATGTATGTAACACCAATCTAAGAGAAGGAAAACTCGATACAAAACCCTATTCCAATACGTCTGACCAGCGTGGAATAGTAGGTTAACCCCCTGTTGTTGTCTGTTTGTAATGTCAAAATAATAGGCTTTTTTCATGCTCACACGGTTATTTGCACGACACCTACGCCTAAAATAGCAATTAAAAATTTTTTGTCTGTCTGTCTGTTTGTTCCGGGTAATCTTCAAAACGGCTGGACCGATTTCAAAAATTCTTTCACCAATGGACAGCTATAATATCAGGGCGTAAACTAGGCTATATTTTATCCCGGTATTCCCACGGGAACGGGAACTACGCGGGTAAAACGACTATAACCTATAACCGAAGCGAAGCGAGGGCGGGTTGCTAGTACATAATATTCCTAACAATACTACCACCCTATATTTTAATAATTATCCTATATTTTAATATATAAGTATCCTTCTAGGTGACAATATAATAACCTTTAACTTTACAGAATACGAAATATAAGTCAATTATAATATAGATAGATTGATATAAAAGTTTACTAAATAAATAGCCTATACAAAAAAATAATTGAAGTGTCTGTTTGCAATGTCAAAATACTGGGCTTTTTTCATGATCACGCGCTTAGAATAATAACGTATAGAAGGATAGTGTCAGTACTTCGAACTTTAAAAATTTGAATCTAAAAATACTAATGGCGGGCAGACGATTACACACGTACACACGGAAACCACTATACAAATTATGAAATCAAATTTTGTTTTTATTAACATAAATCGTCGAAATACTTTTAAAAGTAATGTTAAAAACCTTTTTATGTTTTTCAAATGTGTTGTGGCACCATTTGAATGCACAAGCCGTCATAATTACCTATTTATTTTTTTAGAGTTGCGTACATTCGTGCAGTGCAATGACGTGTACATTACGGGACTGTTCCGGCGTAGGCTCCATTAGGCTCCAATTGAAACGCCTCACTTTTTGTACGTGGACTTACCTTCTATATGTTATTATTCTAAGCTCACGCGGTTATTTTCACGACACCTATGCCTCAAATACAGTTTTAAAATTTTTTGTCCGTCTGTCTGTTTGCTTGAAGTAATCTTCAAAACGGCTTTACCGATTTTGATAATATTTTATTACCAGGTAGTTGTCTGTATAAGGAGTAACTTAGTCTATATTTTATCACGGTATTCCGGGACGAGAATTATGCGGATAGGGGGCCTGAAACCGAAGCGAAGCGAGGCCGGGTTGCTAGTTTACCATATAAATGAATAAGCCTTACCATTATTTACCTTACATCAAATGAATTGATTGCAGTTATCAGTATTAGGCAGCTCAACGTAGCAGTCAATTTGGGTACAAAATTGTTAAATTACCGGACTATTTGCTTTGTGTTCCTCTGTGTCTATATTTATGATCAAGGGTTTTATCTGTAGGCTATTTCATTCAAACGATTACAGATATGGTTGTTATATATTTTCATTCATTTATCTGTATATTATCCCGGTTTACTATAGAATATAGGCCTAATAATCTATATAAATGATTTTGGTATTGAAATTATCGTGATATTGATACATATTATAATATCTACTAGCAACCCGCCCTCGCTTCGCTTCGGTTATAGGTTATAGTCGTTTTACCCGCGTAGTTCCCGTTCCCGTGGGAATACCGGGATAAAATATAGCCTAGTTTACGCCCTGATATTATAGCTTTCCATTGGTTCGGTGGTTTAAGCGTGAAAGCGTTACAAACAAACAAACAAACATCCTTACTTTCGCATTTATAATATTAGTATGGATAATGCTTCACCCGAAATTGGTACAAATACGTATAACTATAGCCACATGTACCCCAATCAATTTTGCAGTTTTAGATAATGGGGAGCAATTTAAATCTTTATTAGTCATCGGTGGTATGGACCACCGATGACTAATTATTAATTAATAAATATCATAATCCCTATCTTACCTATGGATGTCGTAAAAGACGTTATATAATATGCATAAAACATCTATGCAAGAGAAGGAAAACTCCAACTAAAACCCTATACTAACCTGCCTGACCAGCATGGTATAGTAAGGTTGATTTCCCTCCTGTTGTGGAGGAGACTCGAGCCCAGCAGTGGGACGTATGTGAGCCGAAATGATGATGATAATTGTGATGAAAATCATAATTCTCTTGATAATACTTGGACTAGAACTTGAAGCTTCATGTTTGGAATTAACACCCTTATATACAATACTAAATCTACGTGATAGATATAAAATTAAAACCTACCCATAAATCAGTCGCTACGACCTTCAAACTCTGAAATCTCATTAAAAACTCACTTACAAGTTATAAATGGATTTGTTTCCGTTACGTAAAGACAATTGTATTCTAGAACGTGGTTGTAATTTATCTAATATATAAAATTCTCGTGTCACAATGTCGGTGCCCTACTCCTCCGAAACGGCTTGACCGATTTTTATGAATTTTTTTATGCATATACAGTAAGTCTGAGAATCGGCTACTATCTATTTTTCAAACCCTTAAGTCATAAGAGGTGTCCACCCCAAATTTCTTTTTAAAGTTTTGTATACATTTTTTTTTAATTGTTTTTTTATTATGTGGCATTAAAAATTACATACAACCCTAAATTTTCACTTTTCTATCACCAACCCCTGTTTTTTAATAGTCATTTTAATAATTTTCTCATTTTTTAACCCGCTCGATAACATCAATTATTATCACTTGGTAAGTTATCCCCTCCATGTGTCTACCGGTGTCACTTCTCACTCAGTAAACAGCACGGAGTACGAATGACAACGAAGATGGTCTCCTATTTCTTTCAAACAATAAGCCTTCTCTCACTCCACTCACTCTCTATCCCTCGGCGCTGAGTAAGATCCGTGCACGGCATAATCCGAGACTAGATTTTCGGCAATTTATAAAATTTATTTACGACAAAAATGATGGCGGTACGAAGTTCGCCGGGTTACCTAGTACATTTATATTTATATCTTATTTTTACTTGTCACATCAGTATCTTGTGACAAGGGTAGCAGGTACTGAGACTGAATAACTGATAGCTCAGTTAACCTATTCAAGTGTTATCATTGTCATTATTTTGTCACTTAATGTAAAGTTTAGACCAGTCTATTCAAGAAAAACTTATTATGTTTACCAGCCTATTGAGATAAAAGTCTCTCCTAAGAAGGATATAGTTTGTCAATCGCAGTTGTTGTTATAATATCCCAGGAGCCAGTTCCCAATTCCTCAAGAGTTCGCTTAGCCGAATTCCACGACTCACTCGTGGTAGCACTTTGTATTCTCAACCTGTCCTCCATTGCGAGAGGGAAATTGACCTACGCTGGTCAGACAGAGTTGGTATACGGTTTTATATCGAGTTTTCCTTCTCTGGCATAGATGTTAAATGCATATTATATCTTTTAGTTGTCTTTTACGATACCCACAGGTAAGAGAGGGGGCTGGTGAATTATATTCTTTTTCCGTCACCATACGGAGCGTCACTAAACAGTAAATTTATATTTTACATATTTCCATATTTCATTAAATGAAGAAAATAATTGCGAAGACTGTGTGCAGGTGATTATAAATTCTGCAATGTGTATATCATCATCATCATCATCGCAGCCCACATACGTCCCACTATTGGGATCGGGCCTCCTCCACAATGGGAGGGAATTTGACCTACAATACCATGCTGGTCAGACATGTTGGTATAGGGTTTCATTTCGAGTTTTGCTTCTCTTGCACAGATGTTATGTGCCTATTATATCCCATAGTCATCTTGTACGACATCCACGGGCAAGATAGGTAGTGGTGAATTGTATTCTTACTCCGTCACCACACGGAGAAGAATGTGTATATGACTTGTTGTAAATAAAGAAGACGATTTCTGATGTTTACGGGAGTATTACAAATACTACATTATATACTAGCAACCCGCCTTCGCTTCGCTTCGGTTTTAGTCGTTTTATCCGTGTATTTCCCGTTCCCGTGGGAATACCGGGATAAAATATAGCCTAGTTTACGCCCTGATATTATAGCTTACACATTGGTGAAAGAATTTTTGAAATCGGTCCAGCCGTTTTGAAGATTACTCGGAACAAACAGACAGACAGACAGACAAAAAATTTTTAATCTGTGTTTTAGGCATAGGTGTCGTACAAATAACCGTGTGAGCATGAAAAACGTCTATTATTTTGACATTACAAACAGACACTCCAATTTTATTTATTGGTATAGATTATTACAATAACTTATTTCTGTATCGGGTAGATAATTATAAATTTTCTGCAATAACGATGACTTGTTGGACGAGATACATATTAGTCCACCCGTGACCATGAACGCTACACAGTGTTCGAAACGTCGGGCAATCAAAAATCAATTAAAAACGCGATAAAATTCGTAAAGTATTTTAAAAAGAAAGAAGATGCTAATTCCATAATAATAGGAGGTTTTTACGAGATAATACCATGATAATAATCATGATTATTTTTCTTATTTACAACATTTTTACGAGTTTGTCTAGGAAGGCTCACTTAGCTGTGCATAGCGGCGTGCTTGTACCAAACCTAATGTATGGAACAGAGAGCTGGGTATGGCAGAAGAAGCACGAAAGTAAAATTAATGCTGTGAAATGAGAGCGCTAAGGAGCATGATTGATGTGGAATTGAGTGATAGAATTAAAAACAGCGTGATTAGGGAACGTTGTGGTATGATTGTAGATGTAGTGACAAGGATTGAAAAAGGTATGTTTAATTGGTTTGGTCATGTAGAGAGAATGAATGACAGGAGATTGACAAGGGGAATTTATAGGGCGAATGTGAACGAGTGTTGGAAGAGGAAGACCGAGGCGGATGTTCTATGATCAAATCGGGGACATTCTTAAGAAAGGCTAGGTTAGAAGTACTCTAAACCGAAGAACATGCATGAATGTATGTATACGTTTCAATACTAGATAAATAAGATATCTACAAAAAGAAAGAAATAATGTAACATTTAAAAGGCTAATTTTGACAAGCATTTCAAGAAATTTCGACAACATACAAACTAATTTAGGATTAAACAAATATTTTACTCATTTTACGTAAAATGCGTGCGGATTCATAAGTGGTGTCTCAATCAATACTAACACAAATGTCAAATAAAATGGTAATATACGAGCAAGATTTATTCGTAAATAAATAGGATTATTACTAAATGTACCCAGCTTATATCAAATAAGATTATAGTGGGACATGATTTTGTTCCCATTTTTCATCTCTACAGAGTCTGTGTGCCCTCTTTTTGATGAATTAGTATTAACTAAATTTATGATGATTTTGGATTTAGACTAATAAATAATGGATTTTACATTCCGTATGAAAACTTATGACGGTTATTGCAATTCAATCTATCATTGAAAGAAAGAGAAAAAATATGTCTTCAGTTAAAGACGATTCTTGAAACTTTTGTCGACTACGTTTTTTTATTATACAACGTTCAAACGTTCTTTATGGAATAAAAAATGTCCAGTCAAACATTGAACATGAAGTATCAAGTATTGCTTAAAGTGGTATTTAAATTATATTTTCACACTAACGTAATATATAGAAATTAATACAATTTTCTCCTGGCAAAGTTAATATAATAAAAGTATTAAATTATTAAGAAATTTATCTAAATAATCAGGACACTATGATATAGAGTCTAATCAAACAATAAATTATCTATTTGTAAACATATTACAGTTTGCGTGTGGTGACGGTGAAAGAATACAATTCACCACTCCCTATCTTGCCTAGGGATGTGACTTGGAGGGCAAATAATCGATTTTTTAAATAATCGTTTCTTTGTTCTTTAAAATAATCGATTAATTAAAAATAAATAATAGATTATAAAATAATCGACTTTTTCTCCCAACAGAATTATGATGACCTTTTTTTTTAGGAAATGTGAGCTTAATATTCTAATATAGTATGAAACAATCGTAATGACCTTTTTTTAGGAAATCTGGTAGTGAATAATCGATTAATTTCGATCGAATTTCGATTAATAAAAAATCGATTAATAATCGATTTTATTATTTTGATAATCGATTGCAAAAATCGATAATTAATCGATTAATTTTTGTAATAATCGATTATTATAAAAAATCGATTATATTTTCACATCCCTATTCTTGCCCGTGGATGTCGTAAAAGACGACTATGGGATATAATATGCACATAACATATGTGCAAGAGAAAGAAAACTCGAAATAAAACCCTATATCAACATGTCTGGTATAGTACCTAGTCTGATCAGCATGATATAGTAGGTCAAATTCCCTCCCATTGTGGAGGAGGTCCGAGCCCAACAGTGGGACGTATGTGGGCTGCGATGATGATGATGATATTACAAATTGCCCCTATTTTCCACCATCATCATCTTTTTGGCTTATACGCCCCGCTGTTGGGCTCAAGCCTCTTCTACAATAGGAGGGCAATCCACCTACTATATCATGCTGGTCAGACAAGTTAGTTAGATTAGTATTCCTTTAAAAAAAATCCTTCTCTTACATAGATGGTATATGCATATTTAGTCCCTTAGTCGTCTTTTATTACACCCATGGGTAAGGAGGTAATGAACTTTATTCTTACTCTGTCACCACACGGCAAATGACTGTTCATATGAGGTTTTTTTTACGTTTATGTTTTCTGTGTATGTATTAGAATTTATAAGCTACTAGCTGATCCAACAGACGTTGTTCTGTTTAAATAAAACAAAAGGAATTCTCCTTGAAATCGATCGCAGTGCCACCTACCAGGTCCAATTGTGAATCTAAACCATTCTTGAATCCCTTTGAACACACACAAAAAATTTCGTCAAGATCGATACAGCCGTTTAGGAGTTCAGTGACTTACAGAAGTTTACAAGAAATATATATTTAAACTAGCTGATCTGACACACGTTGTTCTGTTCAAATAAAATAACGCAACCTACCGGTTCCGGTTGTGAATTTAAACCATTCTCAAATCCCCTTAAAACACAAAAAATTTCATCAACTTCCAGCCAGCCGTTTAGGAGGAGTTCAGTGACACACACGTATACAAGAAATATTTATATACATATTTATTTTAAATTTAATAAGATAGTGTGTAATAAAATAAATATTTATTTTAAATGGTGTTCTACTTTTCCTAAGTTGATCAGACATGAATGCCTATTTAGTATGTAGCTTTAGATATTAAAATAAGCGAGCCGTGTATTGTTTCGAATTCAAGTTCGCTCTGATGGACGCAGTAGATTCGGCGTGATTAAATTCTCAACATTCATTTTGAGATTGAAATGTACTTCAACAGATTTTTTTTTCAATTTATACTACAATACAATCTAACGTGTTTCGTTATTTCTCTTTTCTCTATATAACTTGGTACTTTATAAATTGAATAATCATTGAACACTCAAGAATTAATTGGCCTTGTGAAGCCTGTGAAACTAAAGCCAACAGTGTTACGTATTATTTAGTTGGCATTTGTCATCAGGCAATTATTATTAGCAGTATTTATATAGTGCTTATTGCCGAGAAATTTACACTCTTGTCGACTTGAAACTATTTCTCGGTAATAAGCTTGAATTTAGTAGATATCAGAAGACATTTAGCAAATGTGGAATTTATTACTGTTCTACGGAAAACATTGAGTATAATGTTGTAAAATATATCTGTCTTAGCATAATATAATTATTTGTCAATCGTAGACAAATATATAGATTCGTACTGTACATTTGGAAGTCACGTTTTAAATTGTTGGCGTTTACTTAAAACCGCTTTGTCAACTATGCCAGTCCCAAATACAAAACGCCCACCATGAATTTTCCCAAGTTCCTTCCTCAAATTATATTTTTACTCGTCTAGGAATTAAAAGTTTTTTGTTGTGATAGAGTAAGAGTACAATTCGCCATCTTCTCTCTTCCCTTAGTTCTCGTAGAAGATTAAGGGATATAATATGCAGATAACATCAAGTCACGAGAAGATAAACTCGAAATAAATCTCTACGCCAAAACATCTGACTAGCGTGGTATAGTAAGTCAAATCTATATCTGCACTAATATTACAAAGAGGAAAAACTTGTATTTTTGTGTGTGTGTGTATGTTTGTAATGAATAAACTTAAAAACTACTGTCCTGATTTCAAAAATTCTTTCACCATTGGAAAGCTACATTGACCCTAAGTAACATAGGCTATATTTTATCTCAATATTTCCACGGAACTACGCAGGTAAGGCGATTGAAACCGAAGCGAAGCGAGCGTGAATTGCTAGTCATCTTATAAAAGGATTGTGGTGAAAGTCCAATAGTGGGACATATGTATATGATCTGTGATGACAATGTTTTTTTTTTGTATGTGTATAGCTGTTAGCTGCAGATGGCTTCCACAGATTAGCTAACAATCATAAAAACGAGAATTTTTGAAATCGGTTCGGTGGTTTAAGCGTGAAAGCGTGACAAACAAACAAGCTTCGTTTCGCATTTATAACATTAATGAGGATGTTGCAAATAGTAACTACATTGCTTAGGGATAAAAAACTTATGCGTATAAAGAATATTTTCCTATAAATCTAGATTGCACAGATGGCTTAGCGGTTAAGTTACCTAACGTGCTAGTGTCGCGGTTTCGAATTCCAGGCAGTACAACACTTTGTGCGATCGGCAAATTTATTTTCTGAGTCTAGATGTAATTTGTGTCCGTTAAATATATGTTTGTAAAGTCTCACCTCAATACAAGGATTATTTTCTAGAGCTGGGCGTTGTCTTTAAAAAAAAAAACTTTATATGGCTTAATGTTAAGCGTGTATTAGCTAAGTAATTTATTAAGTAGCCTTTACATACTGAATAATTCTACTTACGTTTTTGTTGGTGTGTACCGAGCGAGCGTCTAAAAGTTCTCGATTAAAATTAGATCAGGCCTTCGTCCAAGTTGAGCAGTAAAGACGAGAAAGCAAACTGATATTTTATTAGGACATATAGTGGTGAATTGTATTCTTACTCCGTCACCACATGGAAAATGTAAGAATACAATTCACCCCTATCTTGCCCATGGATGGCGTAAAAGACGACATAACATCTGTGCAAGAGAAAGAAAACTCAAAATAAAACCCTATAGCAACATGTCTTACCAGCATGGAAGAGGCCCCACTGTGGAAGAGGCCCCACTGTGGAAGAGGCCCGAGCCCAATAGTGGGACGAATGTGGGCTGCGATGATAATGACGATATAATCATATCATATGGCGATAATATCTATACAAGAAAACGAAAAGTAAATATGTAAATCTACACAAACTGTCCGATGAGGAAGAGCCTCACATCTAACAGTGAAACAAATATGAGCTCAGATGAGTTTTTTTAAACACGTTCCCTGCGTCATCATTTTCAAAGAACTTTCAGCTGGTGCTTTGGAGACCTAAAAGATCTCGTAACTAACCTACCCTTTGGTGCGTTTGAGACCCAATCAGTCTCCTAAAAATACGGTTTTGAAAGTAATTTATATACTACTGTGCATTAGGGACCTAATTCATCTCTAATTGTTGACGTGACAACGTCTAATAAATCGATGAACGCTGGCTGCATGCACGGATAAGTGTCCCGTTGCTCTCATTGTCCCGTTACGCTCAATGTCCCGTTACACTGATTCAATTATATTCATAAAAGTATACAGTCATTTCATCAATGTTTTGTTATGACGTTGTCACGTTAAACTATCGTCCGTAAACCGACTTTACAGACAACCATGTTTTTTTTTTTATGTCCTTGAATTCACTTTTACGTAGGAAGCAAATATGTATATTTGTCTTACTCATACTTAAAGTACTTTACACGTTAACGCCGCCCGCAAGGAGTGGGAAAGCACGATTATAGTCAACGCATAATATAAAAGTCCTGCAAGAGATCTGATAGATCTCGAAACGCAGCGAACGTGTTAAAAGGCTGAATCAAAAAACAAAATTATATAGATGGTATTATATCGTCCGTGTGGTGACGAAGTAAGCATACAATTCACCTCTTTTGCCCGAGGATGTCGTAAAAGATGACTATGGGACATAATAATGTCTTAAAAGATGACTATGCATATAAGGTCTGTACAAGAGAAGGAAAACTCGAAATGAAACGCTATACCAACGTGTTTGACCAGCATGGTATAGTAGGCCAAATTCCTTCCCATTGTGCAGGAGGCCCGAGCCTGACAGTGAGACGTATATGGGCTGGAATGATGATGATGATAGATAGATAGTATTGATACACACTTGGTCCAACTAATATTAAATTTTGATGTTAATTATCCACGTGGTGACGGAGTAAGAATACAATTCACTCCCAACTTGCCTGCGGGTGTCGTAAAAGACGACTAATGGTATAATATCTATGCAAGAGAAGTAAAACTGGAATTAAAACCCCACACCAATACAAGTAGGTCAGTTTCCCTCTCATAATGCCTTTACTAGGCCCGAGCCCAAAAGTGGGATGTATATAAACTGAGAGGCGATGATGAGGATGTTGAAGTAAAAGTATTTTAATTAATTATAATAATTTAACTATAATAAAGCTGACTCAAAAGACGTTATTATATTCAAATAAAATAATTTATCCTTAAAATCGATCGCAGCGCCATCTAACTGGCCCAATTATTAATCTAAACTACACAAAATAATTATGAACAAAAATCCAACTAACCGTTTTCTAATGGATGCCATTCTCAAACCTGGACAAACTTGAAATGGAACCAAACGGCAAGCACTAGCTTTCAAATAAAAACAGAATCATTATAATCGGTTGGCTCAGTCGAAAGTTCTGAAGTAAAAAACATAAAAAAACACAATCGAATTGAAAACCTCTTCCTTATATGAAGTGGGTTAATCATCATTATAATCGGTCCAGCCATTTAAAAGTTCAGTCACTTGCACACTTACAAAAGGATATATATAAAATATTACGAAATAGCGTTCATTAGTTCAGCCAGTAAAAGATATAACAAGAATATCTACTTAATAGACCTTCGAACTTTCACTTCTTAAAGCAGCAGTTTGAAATAATGATGTTTAAAAACAAAATTTGTCCTTTTCGATTTTCGCTGCGGATTCAATGCCTTCAGGCGCGAGTTGATTCTGATGAGTTCTCAATAATTAAAGCGGTTATAGAAGGTGCTCAATAAATTTCAAACTTCATTATGAACGTTTGTCTCGCAATCGCAAAGTTTTATTGTCGTGATAGGTAAAATATTTCACTAAACTCCTATGTTTTTTTGAAGTGAAACTTTTTTGCGCGCATTTGGGTAATAATTTTACAGATGAAACGCAATTTAGTGACACGAAAATGTGAGACGTTTTCGTCCAAGAAGAGGGGAAGAGCGATTGAAATCGATTGAGAGAGAGTGATAAAAGGTAACATAGCACGAAGCACATAGCCATGGAGCAAGAGTAGGGAGCAAGCGAGTAAGAAAGATTGGGAAAGAGACGAGTACGATTTTTTAACTTTTTTTTTATTTTTTATTATAATATTAACAAAAAACACGTGGCACCAAAGAAGTTTTACTTCTGACCAACATGCGTACTTTGTACGCACGCAATTTTTTTTATTTTGTACTAGCCGTCCCGGCAAACTTCGTACTGCCACAATTTTTTTCGTAAATATATTTTCTAAATTGCCGAAAATATAGTCTGCCTATAGCTGTTATTTGAGTTTTGTTTTTAAATGATAGGTGCGTTTTTGTTATACCACGTTTTATAATGACTTGTATTCTATCTTTGACGTTTTATGTCAAGTCCCACGGGAACCCGGTCGAACGGGATAAAAAGTATCCTATTCCCGTCTCCTGGTTCTAAGCTACCTCCCCGCCAATTTTCAGGTAAATCGGTATAGCCGTTCTTGAGTTATAAATAGTGTAACTAACACGACTTTCTTTTATACAGGGTGACTGGTAAAAGATTGTACATATTGAAGGAAACGATAGATAATGGTCACAGGTAACCAATAAAAATGTAAAACAATATTAATTAACAACATAGTAAACATCAACAATATTAGTGTCGCAAGACTCCCAAAAATATGCTCACCCTATAGACTAGAGGTATCGGATCGTATTCGAGCTTAGTGCACAGATGGCGTAGTGGTTAAGATAGCGACTTGCAACGCCGGTATCGGCGGTTCGAATCCCCCACGCGGGACAACATTTTGTGTGATCCACAACTTGTTGTTCTAAGTCTGGATGTAATTTGTGTCCGTTAATTATTATTTTTTGTAAAGTTCCCAGCAATACAAGGATTATTTCCTTAGTGCATGGTGTAGTCTTAAAATTATTATTATAAATTATTATAGTCATTGATAAAGGTATCAGTCACTTTTTCTTCATACTTTGATACTGGCTTAGGACAGGCAAAAATACCTAGATAATAATAAACGTTCGTAACTGAATTTTTCAAAATAAATTCTTAATTTCTAATGTACTTAGATTAGAGGCAGTTGGTATAAATAAGGAGGTACCTTGGTGTTTCTGGCGTATTTAAAAAGTGGAATCATACCTATGTACAGTGATTAAATAATAAATCTATTTACAAATTACAATTACGCTAATCCCAGCAATCAAAATTAACAAAATAATTGCTTACCTCTTCGCGTACGTAAATGATCAACTTTAGTTACTAACATTGTTAATTCACAACGATTTAGTGAATATGAAATTAAAAATTCATATCACTATTCTATCACTTTTTACAAATATGGTTAAAAAAGCGCGGGCAATCAAATAACTCGTAACTGTCAGTTAATAAACACGGAAATGCAAAATGGCCAAATCGGCGCGCGCGCTTTGACAGAGAACGAGGGGGACACGTGCGGGATTAGAGGTACTAAGTTATTAGCACTTGTCAAGGTCACGCACTCGCATGCCGATTTACTGCTAGAATTATTAAAAGTAGGTATAGGGATAATGTTATTAATCTACAAACAACCGTATGTTATGTCGGTTGTTTGTACGACGTTCAGCGTGGCGAGAGCGCCTGTCTAAAACAATACATACAACATACCTTTCTTTTTATACTTGGGATCCTATAGACCGATCCTATGGACCGAACACAATAACACATTTACGTTGACTCTCACTTGATGCTTTTACGTTAAACACAGTAATCACTGTCAAAACTCGCGGGACATAGTCCATTCACTAAAGTCACACGTTGAAATTGACATCCATGTTTCCTGCCACGTTTTGAAATGTTCCGAATAGTTTTGTGACGTAGATATGTACGTTAAAACTTCGCGTGGCTTCTCTTGTGCTAGCTTGCAGTTCCTCTTGGAAGTACTGCAAGATATGTCCTTCAAGGCTTACTGGAAAAGTGGTTTCAACCACGTCCTTGACGGGTGACGCAGAATATGAAATGGGCCATAGTTAAGCAACCGCCTGCAGTATTATAGCATTATCAGCACAAGATGCAATCAACCACTACATCGAAAATTGTTATTTACATAATATCAAAAAATAATAAACGTGCATAAAAGACAATCCGACGAACGGAGCTACGCAAGGATTGGAAACACACTAGTACGATTAGGCCATCGCGGTCCGCAGAGAACTAAATGAATTTTAGAATATTTTGAAGGATTCGCGTATGAGGGATAAGTAGGGGTAGCGGCTCTGCGGTCTCATTGGGTCGAGACGGCCTTGTCGGCAAATCACCCAATAACTAGTTCCATGTAGTTGTTACGTAAATTTTTAGTGCAAGTGCGTTAACCTAATACATAGATAGATATATCTATAGGTAGGTATATTATCATGTGTCCAGGACTAAATATTTTTATAAGATAAATAGTTCAAAATTTAAGTACTATTTTTTTTTATATATTCGGTATCAGAATCGAGTACTGAGTAGCCTCCTTCAATATGTACAATCTTTTACCAGTCAGCCTGTATATATAGATTATGATTTTGTATACAAATATGTTAAATTATACTTTTCTTTTTCGTCTTAGCTCATACACGCTGATTAGACGAGTTGTTTTTTAGGTTTCATTAATTATTTCAGCGCATTATATCCTACTGTTGGGCTTGAGCCTCCTCCACATTAATATAACAGCAAGTAACTGAGTAGACTTTTCCTTAGGGTTTTATTTCTAGAGAAGTTAATTCTCTTTTTGTTTTTGTTGAGTTATTCTCCCTCCCCGAGGGGGGCACGTCGGTCGACGGGAGGATACTCCTCAAGGGGTATTCCGTCGGACCGACCACTGACGACAAGTCACCCTGCTCCGGTGGTCGGCCCAACGACGAAGGCGACATGTCGCGGGTGGGTTACGGGTGTGCGTGCTTACGCCCCTCTGTCGCCCCGGACGGAGCGGTCCGCGGAGTGCGCCGACCGTAACGCATCCCAAAAAGAAAGTGTTATATTTCTAAAGAGGTTAATTCTCTTTTTGTTTTTGTTGAGTTATTGTCTAGGCGTTTCGTCTGGGATAAGGAAAGGGTGGCGCGCATCCCCATAACCCACCGTATACCCTTTCCTTCACAATTGCGCCGCCGCAGTACCCGTTCCCGTGGGAGTATGAAAACAAAATACATCCAAATATTTAAAAAAAAAAATTCAACCTATGCTACTCACTAATAATGTAGCTTTCTATTAGTGAATGAAGTTTTAAAATTAGTCGTGTATTCCTGAATGAAGAATAACAAACACAAAATTTTATTGTTTCTATTGTTATTATTCAACTTAATATAATCTTATTTAAAAAAATATATATTTAATTTTCTGGTAACTCGCGAACAAATTAACAAAATTCTTATTAAATTCTATTCTACTTAAAAAGGAAGTTAAGACTATTTGAGGTATTTAAGACTGTTTTGATCAAAGCCTTGCCGCCTTTGAGTTAAAAGCTTGTACATGGTTCTGGTAATTAAATACTGTGACGTGAACTAAATGAAGAATGGTAACACACATTTTTATAAAATTAAAACTTTATAAATATTAGTTCTCTTTTTGCAAACATATAATTTCGGCTCATATACGTCCACTGCTGGGCTCGAGCCGTGTGTAATAGGAGGGTTATTGACCTACTATACCACGCTGGTTAGACGGGTATAGTGTTTTATTTTGAGTTTTCCTTCTCTTGCAAATACGTTATATGCATATTATTTCCCTAAGTCGTCTTGTACGACACGCCAGGGGTCAGAAAGGGAGTGGTAAATTGTATTCTTACTCCATCACTACACAGAAAATACTTATATGTATGTATATAAATACCACTCCGCTTCTATTTATCGTAGCTTTCTGTGCCATAGTATGTAGCCTGTCTAAATAAACATTATCTAACACAACAAGATTTATTGAAATTAAATTGGAACGAACAAACAGTCTTGAGATTTATGACTGTAATGTACTTATAACCAGTGGGTTACCAGCGATGACTTACGGCAGCGAAACATGGTCTCTAAATGTCAGTCTCATAAAAAAGCTCAAAGTCGCTCAACGTGCTATTGGTTCAAATAAAATAAAAGGTTTCCCCTTAAAATCGACTGCGGGGTCCAATTGTGAATCTAAACCATTCTCGAACCCCCTTGAACACACAAAAAATTTCATCTACATCGGTCCAGCTGTTTAGGAGGAGTTCAATGACATACACACGAACACAAGAAATTAATATATAAAGATAGAACAATAGATGCGGTAAACTACTTTAGGCATTTAAAATATGTCACCTTTTTTTTTTTTTTTTTTTTTTTTGGGTGGGTCGCAGTCGGCGCGCCTCCGCACCACTCCGTCCGGGGCGACAGAGGGGCTTAAGCACGCAACTCCCGCAACCCACCCGAAAACCACCTCGCCTTCGTCATTGGGCCGACCACCGGAGCAGGTTTACTTGTCGTCAGTGGTCGGCCCGACGAAATACCCCCTACGCGGGGTACCCTCCCATCGACCGACGTCCCCCCCTCGGGGAGGACGTCGGTCTTTCCTCACGCGGTCGGCCTCTCGGCGGGTGACGGACTAATCCCCGGTCACGTCACCCGCGGCCTCGGCTAGGGCGGCATGAGGCGCAGATAGTTGCGCCTGCGCCGCCCCAGTCGCCGGCGGCGGATCTCCTCATCGAGGCTGCGCTCCACGCGCAGACGATCCGCCGCCTCCTTCTGCGAGATCACTGTCTCGCAGAAGGCTGCGACCGCGTCCCAGTTCCTGACGCTGTCGACCATCGCCCTAGCGATGGCCGGCAGCGTCAGGTCGGCACCGATGATTGCGACGAGTTCACGGCGCTGCACTGCCCAAGCCGCGCAGGCCTCGAGCGTGTGGCGCGCCGTGTCCTCGTCGCAATCGCAGTGGTGGCAGGACGGTGTACTCTCCCTCCTCACGACCCTGTGCAGGTATTTGGCGAAGCTCCCGTGCCCCGTCAACACCTGCACTAGTCGGAAGGAGAGCACCCCGTGCCGCCTCTCCAACCACTGCATCAGCACCGGCCGGAAGGCCTCCACGGTTCGCACCCCGAACCGAGGCCTCTCCAGCCGGACTGCCCAACGGGCAATGACGTCTCGGCGGGCGTCGACGCGCCAGGCGGTGAGATCCCTTAACGAGATCACACCGCCCTCCCCGCGCACCCCCGACACCCGCCGATACAACTCGGCGAGCATTTCCGCCTCCAGGTCCCACGGGGGAGTCCCGGCCAATAGGCACGCTGCCTCCGTCGCAACCGTGCGGTATCCGCGGATGGCCCTGACCGCCATGACCCTCTGTGGTCGCCACAGAAGGGCCCTAAGTCGGACGGTCAAGGACCCCGCCCACACCGGTGCGCCGTACAGGGCCATCGACCGGATGACCCCCGTGTACAGCCGTCGGCACGTAGCGCTCGGTCCGCCCACGTTCGGCATTAGCCACGATAGGGCGGACGCCGCGCCGACGAGCCGCGGAGCGAGCCTGCGGAAATGCTCCCGGAACCACCATTGCCCGTCGAGCACCAGGCCCAAGTACCTCATATGGGCCCGGATGCTGATGTCAACCGATCGGACGGTGATCGAGACGCCGATGGGAGGGCTCATAAGGCGCCCATGGAACAAGAGGGCCTCCGTCTTGTCCAGGGCGACCCTCAACCCCAGCGCCTCGATCCGCCTGACGACCTCTTCGGTGCCATAGGTCGCCAGGCTTACCGCCTCTTCTAGCGTCCCACCGCGGGCTGTGACGAGCGTGTCGTCGGCGTAACAAATCACGCCCAGCCCGGGCGGGAGGCTCCCCCGCAACGCCCAGTCGTAGCCGATGTTCCACAGGGTGGGTCCGAGGACCGACCCCTGTGGGACACCGCACGTCATGGGCGTTCGCACAACGTCCCCTGCTCGGTTGGTACAGAGGACGCTGCGCCCCACCAAATAGTCTGCCACTAGCCGCCTCAGGTAAGCTGGCACTCCGTGATACCGGAGCGCCTCCCTGATGCAGCTGAATGGCAGACTATTGAATGCGTTGGCGATGTCTAGGGACACGCCACGGCCCTCAGGCGCAACAGAGCCGCGATCGTCGAACGACCCCTCCTAAACCCAAACTGGGCGTCCGACAGATCGGGCCCCGTGCCGACGAGGTGCCGCTCGATGCGGGCAGCTACCACCCTCTCCAGTAGCTTGCCCGTGTCATCGAGCAGCACGATAGGCCTGTAGGCCGAAGGCGACCCCGGAGACCGTCCCGGCTTCGGCAGGAGCACCAGCCTTCCCTCCTTCCAGCACCCAGGGAACCGTCCGGACGCTAAACACGCGTCGAACAGCTCCCTGAGGCGGGGACCCAGGTGGTCGAGGACCAGGCCCAACACGCGGTTTGGAACACCGTCGGGCCCGGGGGCGGTGGACTTTGCGCACATGCGCGCCACCGCCACTCCCATCTCGGGTTCTGTGATGGGCGGAACACTGTCGTCGTCGGCCTCCCGGTCAGTGTCTGGCGGAGCCATGACCGGGGGCGTGTGTTCCGCCCGCCGCGGGAACAGGTCCTCGACGACCCGGGTGAGAAGGCTGGGCTGGAGAGTCTCGGTGAGGGGAAGGCCCCGCGCGCGGAGCTTATTCAGCACCGCGCGATAGGGGCGTCCCCAGGGGTCACGATCGAGACCGTCCAGCATCTCCTGCCGACTGACGTCCTTGGCGGAGCGGACGGCCAGCCTGAAGGCCGACCGCGCATTGCGGTAGCCCTCATACAGCAAGGCCTCCCGCTCCGCGTCGCGTTGCCGCCGCCGGCTGCGGGTGTAGGCCCTCCGGGCGCGAATGCACGCGGCCCGGAGATCCGCCAGCTCCCGGGACCACCAGTGGACCGCCCTCCTCGGGGGCGGACGCCGTACCCGGGGCATGGCCGCATCGCAGATCTGCGTCAACGCACTGCGGATGCGGCAAGCCTCGGCGTCCACCCCGTCCGACTGGTTGGCAGAGGACAGCCACGAGTAAACGATGGCTGTCTCCGCCAGCTGGTCCCGGTCTAAGCGACCCACAGCCCATCGCGGGAACGCAGGACGTCCATCCGCCCCGTGACCCCTGCTGGGCGTCGGGATTACCGGGGAGACCTCCATCCGGATATACCGGTGGTCCGACAAGGTCTCCACCTCCTCCACGACGCGCCAGCTCCCCACGCGTGCGGCGACCTCGGGGCTAGCGAACGAAAGGTCCACCCGCCCCGTTGTCGCACGCACGTATGCACCGAGCCCCTGTTCAGCAAACAGAGGCCCAGTGCCGCCGCCCACTCCTCGATCGCCCGTCCTCGGTCGTTCGTCCGGGGAGACCCCCACGCCACGGACTTGGCGTTGAAGTCCCCCAAGACGAAGACCTGGCGCGATGCCATTCGCCGTAACGAGGCCTCCATGATGGTGAGGGAGGCCTCGAAATCGGTCACACTCCAGTTAGGGGAGAGATAGACTCCGAGGAGCGTAATCTCCCCCCAGTCCGCCGCGACGTATCCGACGCCCCTGTCCCTAAGGGTCAGAGGCGACGAAGGCCACGACGTGGAGGCGACGATTGCCACGGTGCCATCGGTGCTACCCAACCAGTTAGGCCGGGCGGGCACCACGTACGGCTCCGCGGCTACGGCTACTCCTATCAACCACTCCGCCATGGCTTGCAGGAACACGTCCTGCGCACCGGCGGTGTGGTTGAGGTTGGCCTGGAGGAGACGAATGGATACGGGGTCCATTAACGGTCCGTATCCATCGTCACCTCCTCCGCGCTGACGGGCGATCGGGCCGCGCTCGGAGCGGGGACTGGCCCGGTCGATGGGCCATCCCGCCCCTTCGGGGCCGATGCCGGGGGTCTGCAGTCCCCAGAGCCCATGCGGTGTTTGGCAGGCCTATTGCCTGCCGCACACGCGGGGCAGTGGGGCACCGCAGAGCACGATGCCGCCTGGTGTCCGGTCTGACCGCAACGGAAACATAGCCCGCTGCAGTCAAAGCAGTTTTTGCATGTCGGTCGGGTATGCCCGACCGCCATGCATTTGTAACACCTCGCGGGCCGGGGCTCTAGCACGGTTACCCGCGCCGAGCTCCAGCCCACGAGGAGCCTGCCTGAGTCGGCCAATTGCTTGACCGACTCCACCGGACACTGCATCCAGGCAGCACCGACGCCGCCCGGACCAGTGCGGATGGTGCCAATCCGGACGGTGTCCGAGGCACATCCGGTACGCGCCATAATGGCCTCCCGGACGTCCTCCACCGTCACGGAATCGTCCAAGCCCGTCAGGCGCATCTCTGCGCACTTGACAGGCCTGGCGATTCGGACACCATCCTCCGGCCCGAACAGCCCCCTCAACATCGTGGCCAAACTATCGGCCGTCTTCGCGCCCTCGGCCCCAGGGAACTCGAGTATTCGAGCCCCTGTCCGGGCCTTGCGGGTCCTCGCCTCGACGCCCCCGATACCGGAGACGTCCAGCTCCCGCCGGGCGCGTTTTAGGACGGCCTCATAGTTGAGGCCCCTCTCAGCCGCCTCAGGCAGCACGGTGATGACCACCGCGGCCGTCTTCGGCGACTTGAGGCCCCTGCGCGACCTTTTCTTCCCCTTTCTGCCGGCTCCCGCCTGGGGAGCGGCGGCCACGGCGGCACTCTTGGCCGCCGCTCTCCGCTTCTGGCCGCGTGCCTTCCTGCTCCGCTCAGCCACCTGCCAGCCCTGTTCGAGCCTGGCAGCAGCGCTGAGCGCAGCAGGAGCGGTCGCGGGTGCGCTGGCCGGCGCCTGCGGTGCAGCCGCTGGCGCCGGCAGCGGCCCGGCCTTGGCGGGAGCCGGCACCTTGCCGGCCTTCTTGGCCTCCTTGGGCCCGGCCGCGGCCGCAGCGTAGCTCACCACGCGGCCACCCTGACAGGGCAGCGGGGTGGAAGCTGACGCTTGCGGCCGTCTCGCCCCGTCCGCGGCGAGCGGCGGTCGGAGGGGCGGCTCAGGCGGGAGCCTGGCCGCTACGGCGGCGATACGCGCATCCACCATCACCCCTACTCGGGCTAAGATGACGCGTACCGCCGTCTCCGACACGCCGTGCACCTCGTCGAGCGGCGGCTCCTCCCCCTTCCGCGGTCTCCCGCGGCCACGAGGCGGCGGAGGGACCACGACGAGGGGAGGAAGCGCCGAAGCCGCGACGGGCGCAGCCGGCGCAGCAGCCGCGACGGGCGCAGCCGGCACCACAGACGCCGATGACGGGCCCGCCCTCCCCGGCGCAGCCCGTTTCGGTGGCGAGGCTGGCACCGGCGGCGTGGCCGGCGCCAGGCGCGCGATCTGGGCCCGCAGGTCGGCCATCTCCTTGGCCAACCCGCGGTTCTCCCGTCGCACCGCCGATAGCTCCGTCTCCAGCTTGCGGTTGCGTTCCCGCAAGCCGGAGACCTCCTCACTAAGGCGGGCGTTCGCGGCCTGTAGGGCCGCCACCTCGCCACCGTGGCCGGCCGGACCGGGGGTCCCTGGCCTCGCCACCACCGCCGATCCTCGACCTCTGCCTCCACGGGGCATAGTCGGGACCTTGGGAGGAGGCATGTTGGTACTCCCCTCCGAGTCGGTGTTCGAGCTGTCCCCGTTGAGGGGGCGCTTCCGGACGCTCGGGGGGAGGGCCTCCTCCCTCTTCTTCACCCTTGGGGATGGCGCCTCCGCAGCCTCCCTAACCCTCTCCTCGCTTCTCTTCGGCGACACCGACGACCTACGCAGAACCTCAACTGACGGCCCGCTACTCGCTACGGCGCATCCACCGCCCTCGCTACCACCTCGGCCGACCTGCATCCAGCCACCCTCCTCGGCGGACGGCTCCTTGGCACTGCCGCCCTCGTCCGCCGACATCTCCGAGGCCGTGTGTATTGCCGCCTCCAACGGTCCTGCGGCACTGCCGCCCTCGTCTCGCGACGGCTCTGCAGCAGTGCCGCCCTCGTCGCTCGGCAGCCTCGACTCCGAGCTGCCTTCCATCGTCTTGGACGGCCCTGCGGCAATGCCGCCCTCGTCCTCGGATCCGCTGCCACTGCCGACGCTCTCCTCCAGCGACGGCTCTGCGGTGGACTCGCTCTCCAGGCCCGACGGCCCAGTAGAGGCAATGCTGCCACCCGCCTCGCGTGCAGCAATGGCTTCTGCCTTCTTCCGCTCCCGCCTCGCCTTGGATGTTATGGCGCTTATGCGGGCTCGCGCAGCGGCGGAACGCCTCGGCTTCGTCCTCCGGGTCTTCTTCCTCACCGCCTTCTCCTCATTCCCCTTCCCCCCCTGAGCCACTTGATGTTGGGCCGGGCTCTCGGCCGTCAAAGCAGTTGTCGTCTCCCTCCCATACGTGTGGAGACTGACTGTGCTGGTGACTGTGCGCCTCTCGCGCTCAGAAACCAGCACAGTGAGGGATTCCCCGGCGTGGCCGGGACCCTCTGGAGTAGCTACGCTCGTTTCAACTCCTGCCATGGTGTTTGGTCATTTTTAAGTCTCGCCTTGACTACCACTCTAACGACTGGACGCTCGCGCGCTTCTTAACCCACCAGTCATACATCTCCTCGCCGAGTGGCCAAACTTAAGATTGGGGTGATTTTTTATAGGGGTTTTCTTCCCCGCGGTCCGAAGACCCCCGGTCCTGACCCCCCCATTCAGGATTACGGTTTGGGCCTTCCGGGTCTGGCCGCTCGCGAGCGACCGACCCATCACGCCCCCGGGCCGTGACGCAACCGTCCCTGGCGACGGAGTGCCATGAGGCACATCCGCCCCATTGGCCCCGGGTCAGATCCGCCGTGCTCTGCAAAATATGTCACCCTAGCCAAGGCCGCAGGTGACGTAACCGGGGAATTAGTTCATCACCCGCCGAGAGGCCGACCGCGTGAGGAAAGACCGACGTCCTCCTCGAGGGGGGGACGTTGGTCAATGAGAGGGTACCCCAAATAGGGGGTATTCCGTCGGGGCGACCACTGACGACAAGTAACCCTGCTCCGGTAGTCGGTCCAACGACGAAGGCGACGTGGTGTTAGGGTGGATTGCGGGTGTGCGTGCTTACGCCCCTCTGTCGCCCCGGACGGAGTGGTGCGAGGAGTACGCCGACCACAACCCACCCCAAAACAAAGGCATTTAAAATAATTGTTTGCCTTATACCAGACCCATCCATACCTTCCCATCCAATGATGCATCAGTCCATAGACGTCCATTATTGGATATAGGTCTCCCCATGAGCATTCCACTTCAGAACGATTATATGTATTAATAATCGTTCTGAGTGGAATGCTCATGGGGAGACATCTATGCCATATGAATTAAACAGTTCCCCACGCCGTTTATGATATCATCAATCCACCTGAGTGTCGTCCAGCCGATTCGTGATTGCCATTCGAAAGCCCCTCTTCTCCAACGAATATTTCCACGACAATAAAATTATAGGTATATTCGTTTTTGTATTTTTGCTTGTATTAATAAAAAATAAAATGATAAAATAATGAAAAATATCAAAAATTACAAAAAGAGAATAATAAGAACACCGAGATTCGATGTCACGCTGTTTGGATGCGACTGGACAATTTTTTAACTGAGCTATTGTCACTCTTGACGGCGACGACGAAATTTGAATCCATATTCTTTTGAAATTTTATGTCATTGTATTGATTAGCTAAAACACCGACAAAAGAACATTTTCTATAAATAAAACCTAGCTAGATCGATTTTTTGTCCCCGAAACCTCTAGTATGCCAAATTTTATCAAAATCGTTGGAGCCGTTTCCGAGATCCTGAAAAAAATTATATATATACAAGAATTGCTCGTTTAAAGATATAAGATTTGCCTTAAACCAGACTCGTACCTTAACTAAAATCTATTTTGTACATTACATAAATTTACATCATACATGAATTTTGTTTGAAATTTGTTTAGATATGTAAGCCAATACTGCTTTTACAAATACGTTTATAACAACAAAGATCATTAAATTTTAATTACGTGCTGGGTGTATCGATAATAATTTGTTTTATACACGACTATAAATGGGATTATAATAATTTCTAATTGTTACGCGATTGTTATAATTAATAAAATTTGTTAAATTTTATATTATAATGATTTCTTACATTTACGTGATTGTTGAATATTTGAAAATAAACTGTTTTACGGCTTTTATCGGATTTGTATTTGGATTTTAATTTCTTTATGTTTCGAATACTTTATAAGTTCTTACGGCAGAACTAAAGTTTTTCAAGTACAACAAGTCGTAATTACAGAAATTATTATCAACCCGCTACAGTATCTTTACTAATATTATAAATGCGAAAGTAAGTTTGTTTGTTTGTTTATTTATTTGTTTGTTTGTTACGATTTCACGCTTAAACCACGGAACCGATTTCAAAAATTCTTTCACCAATGGAAAGCTATAACACCAGGGAGTAACATAGGCTATATTTTATCGCGGTACGGGAACGGGAACTACGTGAGTAAGGCGACTGAAACCGAAGCGAAGCGAGGGCGGGTTGCTAGTTAGTTAATAAATTTTGAACCACATTTTGAAGAATAAGGTATATGTAATGCCTTGAACTAAGGAACTACTCTGCCTCTGAGCTGATCTGTGATAATCTTTTTAGTTATTTCCGTTTGGTGACGGAATAAGAATATAATTCACCACCCCTTCTCTTGTCGGTGTTGTAAAAGACGATTAAAGAGATACAATATGTATATAACATCTATATATGGTATACAATAGAAAACTCGTAATAAAACCCTATTGCCAACACGCCTACCACTGACGACAAGTCACCCTGCTCCGGTGGTCGGCCCAACGATGAAAATGACGTGGGAACGGGTGGGTTATGGGCCCGCGCGCCGTCCTTTCGTCGCCCCGGACGGAATGGACCGCGTGCGCGCTTATCATAGCCCACCTGTAACAAAAAAAAAATGCCAACACGCCTGACCAGCGTGGTATAGTAAGACAATTGCCCTCCTATTATGTAGCAGGCTCCGAACCCAGCAGTGGGACGTTCCACGCTCTCATAGGTATGAGAGCCGACAAGAGATAAAATAAACACCACTAGAATGATATTACCGTCGACGTGCAGCGGGGATTTCTCTTAAAGTCGTAAAAAACTAAAACGCTTTAAATATATCTTACATTTGGAGCTAAAACTACTGTCTGATGTCTGACTTCCAACCTTAGTACGCCCGTGACCATGAACTCTGTAAAGTGTTGGAAACGTCGGACAATCAAATCCGTAGTTTTATTTACATAGCAACCCGCCCTCGCTTCGGTTTCAGTCGCCTTACCCGCGCAGTCCCGTTCCCGTGGGAATACCGAGATAAAATATATCCTATGTTAGTCCCTGATATTATAGCTTTCCATTGGTGAAAGAATTGTTGAAATCGGTTGGGTGGTTTAAGCGTGAAAGCGGAACAAACAAACATCCTCACTTTTGCATTTATACTATTAGTAAGAATGTGTAATAATAATGCAATAGTCGCGTAAACATCAAAAAACATTATATATTTGGAGCGTTTTATTTTTTATTGAATTCTGTTCATCATTTCAGCCTATTGCCGTCCACTGCTGGACGTAGGCCTCCCTCATATTACGCCACAATGTGCGGTCCTGTGCCGCCTGCATCCAACGACGCCCAGCAACTTTCACTAGGTCGTCGGTCCACCTAGTGGGGGGGCGTCCTACACTGCGTCGTCCGATGCGTGGTCGCCACTCGAGAACCTTTCTTCCCCAGCGGTTGTCGGTTCGTCGAGCGATGTGGCCTGCCCATTGCCACTTCAGCGTGCTAATTCTTCGTGCTATGTCGGTTACACCCGTTCTTCTGCGGATTTCTGTATTCCGGATTCTATCTCGCAGAGAAATCCCGAGCATAGCCCGTTCCATAGCACGCTGAGCGACTTTGAGCCTTGATATGAGGCCTACATTTAGGGACCACGTTTCCGTGCCGTAAGTCATCACTGGTAACACACACTGGTCGTAGACCTGTGTTTTCAGACACTGAGGTATGTTGGACGAGAAGATCCTCTTAAGTTTCCCGAACGCTGCCCAACCGAGTTGGATTCGTCGGCTGATCTCTTTCTCGAAATTGGATCTACCTAACTGGACTGTTTGTCCTAGGTAAACATAGTGATTGACAACTTCGAGAATCGCATTGCCAACTAGGACCGGTACAGGAATGACATGGGTATTTGACATGACTTTCGTCTTGTCCATGTTCATTCGTAGACCCACTAGTTGGGATACCCTGCTGAGATCATTGAGCATAGAATTCTGTTCATCATTCATCTATTACTTTGACACTGTGTGATGAGGATTTGCTCTTAAAATACGCTTTAGGATACTTGAAGCTTGAATTTGAATGAGATATACTCGTTCAGAGACTCTACATATCGATCTTTTTTTGTTACAAAGCTTTTATAAAGCTTAGCTTTCAGTACTTATATAAAGCTTTTCAATTTGAACTCGTAATAAATGTTCAATAAATATGTTTCTTTATATTTTTATGTATGTTTATTGCTATGTGGTTGTGACGGCTGCAAATATTATAAACCCTTGAATTTCTTTTAGGTATTCTAAAATACGACTAAATGTAGGCTAGTGTAATACCAGTGGTTGGATCACACTGTTGACAATTGTCTGTCTACAGCAGAGGGGCCAGTCCGTCCGGGGTAATACCTACCACACTCTCCCAAAATTCCACGTCCTCGTAGTAGCAATTTGTTACTTTTTTTTTTGTGGGTGGGCTGCGGTCGTCGCGCCTCCGCACCACTCCATCCGGGGCGACAGAGGGGCTTAAGCACGCAACTCTCGCAACCCACCCGAAAACCACGTCGCCTTCGTCGTTGGGTCGATCACCGGAGCAGGGTTACTTGACATCAGTGGTCGGCCCGATGGAATACCCCCCATTGGGGTACCCTCCCATCGACCGACGTCCCCCCTCGGGGAGGACGTCGGTCTTTCCTCACGCGGTCGGCCTCTCGGCGGGTGACGGTCTAATCCCCGGTCACGTCACCCGCGGCCTCGGCTAGGGCGGCATGAGGCGCAGGTAGTTGCGCCTACGCCGCCCCAGTCGCCGGCGGCGGATCTCCTCATCGAGGCTGCGCTCTTCACGCAGGCGATCCGCCGCCTCCTTCCGCGAGATCACTGTCTCGCAGAAGGCTGCGACCGCGTCCCAATTCCCGACGCTGTCGACCATCGCCCTAGCGATAGCCGGCAGCGTCAGGTCCGTACCGATGATTGCGACGAGTTCACAGCGCTGCACTGCCCAAGCCGCGCAGGCCTCGAGCGTATGGCGCGCCGTGTCCTCGTCGCAATCGCAGTGGTGGCAGGACGGTGTACTCTCCCTCCTAACGACCCTGTGCAGGTATTTGGCGAAGCACCCATGCCCCGTCAAAACCTGTACCAGTTGGAAGGAGAGCACCCCGTGCCGCCTTTCCAACCACTGCATCAGCACCGGCCGGAAGGCTTCAGCAATTTGTTACTGCGCTTCTTTCGGTGAACGAGAGAGTCAGAAGCCCAACTTCCCGAGTGTGTTTGGGTGTGGTGAATTTTAATGATGCCTTTAGTATCATCGAACCTCATTCGCACGCATTCACACTCCCTTCACTTTCTTAGCGGTAGGCAGCGGCCTTGCAAATGTCCACGAGCGACAGCAACACTTACCATCAGGTGTACGTTTGCTCGTTTGCCATCGTTTGCAAGAAATAAATAAGAGCTGAGCCTCTGTCTGATACTGGCTGATCAACAATTATAATCCCAAAGAAAGTTTGATATCAAACAGATGGCCGTTGAGCCGCTGCTGTGTGATAAATACCGGGGGTTATACAGGAACGAAATAAAACTAATAATTTTTCATATTTTAGTTTTCACTTCATTAGTTAATATACATTAATATTAATTATTATATTAGTCAAGCGGTTTCATTTCATACCCATATTTAAGAATTGGTGAAATAAAATGTAATTCGCCATTTTATGATAGCGACCATCTTAGATTTGAAATTTATCATAGTATAAGTAGTATTCTATTAGTCAAGCCCTTTCAGTTAGTACTCATATCGAGGAGTTGTAAAAAATATGTAATCTGCCATTTTGTGGTCACAGCCATCTTGGACTGATTGTTATCAAACATAGCTAAGATTCATGGCGAATCTTCTCTTTTCAAACAAAAAGAAATAAAATCAAAATCGGTTCATCCTTTCGGAATCGACACTCACACAGCGACACATACATACGCATACGCACACTGAAGTCGTGGGTGACTGGATCGAGAAATAGTCCGTCACCCACAGAAATGCTGACCACGTGAGTCGGGGAAATAACGGTACCCGAAAGGGTATCCCGTCGAGCTGACCACGGGCGACAAGGACCTCAGCACCCGTGGTCGGTCCAATGGTGAAGGTGGGTACGGTGGGTTATGAGCCCTGGCGTCGTCCCGGATGGAACTGACGACGGCGTATGTACTCCCCATAGCCCACATAAAAAGCTTTATGATTCTTTATAATGCCCGCGGGTAAAGAGTTGATGTGATTTGTTTACTGATTTATAACTAAACGAAAAGGATAAAATATTGCTGTTTAAAACGCATTCTAGACATTGCCGAAAGCAAACACTACCCTCAATACTGAAACTAAACAACGGACCGGCAACGGTCTAAGTCTTAGATATTCAGTTATTTTCGAGAATATTCTATTAGTTACATAGCTTTACATACTTATTACGTATTTGAGTAAATTATGGAATAGCCGTTTGAGGTTATCTTAATATTATAAAGGCGAATGTACGTTTCTTTCTTTGTGATTTTTCCTACTGATTTTTAGGCATAGTTATCGTGCAAAAAATCGTATTAACATGAAAAAAACCGTATTTGACATTAAAAAGAGAAACTTCAATTTTATTTGGTAACTAGCAACCGTCCCTCGCTTCGCTTCGGTTTCAGTAGCCTTACCCGCGCAATTCCCGTTCCCGTAGGAATACCGGGATAAATATATCCTATGTTACTCCCTGATATTATAGCTTTCCATTGGTGAAAGAATTTTTGAAATCGGTTCAGTGGTTTAAGCGTGAAAGCGTAACAAACAAACAAATAAGCAACAAACAAACTTACTTTAGCATTTATAATATTAGTAAGGAAGATTATCCGTTACGTACTACAATTACACAATTACGTTTCATACTGGCGCTAACGAAAGGTCAACGTTTATTATATATAGCCAGTATATTAATTAGTTAGAACAATTTTGATAAATATAGGCACTAAGCATGATTTTTATTATATTACTAGCAACCCGCCCTCGCTTCGCTTCGGTTTCAGTCACTTTACCCGCGACGTGGTTCTCGTTCCTGTGGGAATACCGGGATAAAATATAGCCTATGTTACTCCCTAATATTATAGCTTTCCATTGGTGAAAGAATTTTTGAAATCGGTTCGGTGGTTTAAGCGTGAAAGCGTTACAAACAAACAAACATCCTTACTTTCGCATTTATAATACTAGTATGGATAGTTTATATCTAAAGACATGGTTTGTTTACTTAGACATAATCATCATCATCATTTCAGTCCATATAGTTCCCACTATTGGGCTTGATCCTCCTATACTGTGGAAAGGAAATTGAATTACTACACCACACTGGTCAGACGTGTTGGTATATCAAATCAAATCATTTATTCTGCATAGGCCCCTTGATGGCACTTACATATTATCAAATTTATACATCGTTTGAATATAATACAATATCTATCACAGGATCGGAACGCGGCCACGAGCTGAGAAGATCCGGCAAGAAACTCAGCGGGCTGTCATTTTTTTACCATCTTTTGAATACAATTACGTATACAACATATAGTATTAGCTCCAATGTGATGCCCTTCGAGATAGGATACAACTATTTTTTTTAATTTAGTTCAAATAAAAAAGGAAAGGAAAACATGGTTGGACCAGATCCCACAAGCAGCACCCCATCACGAGTTAACTACTAGAGCAGCCATCGCTCCCCTCAACCACATTGTAGGGAAGGCAGTGACCCGCCCCACATAGCTACTGCAAGCAGAACCTTATTCAGTGAGCATGACCAAACCATAACTTGCGAACTATGATAGGTATGCTAAAAAAACCAAAACCTAAATTCGTCAGGCAAAAGACGCTACGCTGTACAAACTCAAGACTAACAACACGATAAAAAAAATAATAAAATGCGAATTCTTACAAGAAAGGGGCCATAAAGCTATGACCATTACAAAAATAAAATTGCTGAAAGAGCTGTTTATAATCATTCAGTATTATCCTCTAAATAATCCGAAATTTTATAGTAGCTTTTTCTACAAAGTCTACTCTTTATAGCCTTTTTAAACTTATTCATTCAACTAATTCATTACTTATTATAGGATTTTGTTTCGAATTTCATATCTCCTGCATAGATGTTATCATCATCTCGGTTCTATAGGTCCCACTGTTGGGCTCGAGCCTCCTCCGCAATAGGAGGGAAATTGACCTTACTATGTCATGCTGGTCAGACAGGTTGGTATAGGCTTTTGTTTCGAATTTTCCTTCTCTTGCATAGATGTTATATGCGTGTTATATCCTTCAGTCATCTTTTACGACACCCACGGCAAGATAGGGAGTGGTGAATTGTATTCTTACACTGTCACTATACAGACAGGTTTTATATGCATATTTAATGCCTTAGTCATCTTTTACGACACCCACGGGCAAAATAGGGGGTGAATTGTATTCTTACACCGTCACCACACGAAAAGTTAGACATAAACGTACCGATTTGTGCGATCTACGTATTATTGTTCCAAGTCTGAGTCTAATAATTTTGTCCGATAATTGTCTGTTTTTTTGTGCTGGGCTGCAGTCGGCGCGCTCCACGCACCACTCCCTCCGGGGCGACAGAGGGGCGTAAGCACGCACAATCGCAACCCACCCGAACACCACGTCGCCTTCGTCGTTGGGCCGACCATCGGAGCAGGGTTACTTGTCATCAGTGGTCGGCCCGACGGCATACCCCCTACTTGGGGTACCCTCTCGTCGACCGACGTCCTCCCCCCCTCGGGGAGGATGTTGGTCTTTCCTCACGCGGTCGGCCTCTCGGCGGGTGACGGACTAACTCCCCGGTCACGTCACCCGCGGCCTCGGCTAGGGCGGCATGACGCGCACATAATTGTCTGTTTATCAAATGCTCCATAATATAAATATTATTTTCCTGTACTATCAATTCAAGTCACTTTATTTGCTAAAATACGGTTTATACAGGTTATACTTAGATTAAAAGTACATCATATTCTGCTCCATGGAGCTTGAAAATGGATATATAATATTATTTTAAATTAATTATATGTCAAAATGATAATTTTAATTTTCAGTAATCTAATTTTTAGATAATGATAATAAAAATAATTAAGATCTAGTTACAGTTAATTGCAATATTATTGATATTCATATGTTTATTGTAATAGTATTGAATTATAAATGTCAGTTCATATTTCAGTCAATTCATATTCAATTTTATCTTCTAAATATTCCTTACAATTGTAATAGATTTTATTGAAGTGAAACTTCTTTAGAATCGTTGTGGCTTAGAATAATAACGTATAGAAGGTAAGTTCACGCACAAAAAGTGAGGCATTTCAATTGGAGCCTAATGGAGCTTACACCGGAACCGTTCCGTAATGTACAAGTCATTGTACTGCACGAACGTACGCAACTCTTAAAAAATAAATAGGTAATTATGACGGTTTGTGAATTCAAATGGTGTCACAACACATTTGAAAAATATAAAAAGATTATTAACATTACTTTTAAAGGTAATTCGACGATTTATGTTAATAAAAACAAAATTTGATTTCATAATTTGTATAGTGGTGTGCGTGTGTACGTGTGTAATTGTCTGCGCGCCATTAGTATTTTTAGGTTCAAATTGAAAGTTCGAAGTATTGACACTATCTTTCTATACGTTATTATTCTAAGCGTTGTGGTTTCAAACTCGATGAAACGAAAAAGCGAGTCCATAAAGACACTAACACGTAAATATATAGAATTCACCCGGCGAGAGAATGAGAGAGAACACATTCGCGTAGCGTCCCCATTATCGTCTACTAAGCATTGTCCATAAGTGCATACCTATCATCCATCCCATCCCCATCTTCATCCTTTGTAGTGGGATAGTCAGTATATCTTTATTATTTTTTTTTTTACTATTGACAATAAACACGTGGGACCAAAGATGTTTCACTTCTGAAATGCGTACTCTGTACGCACTGTCTTTTTTATTCATTAATAAAGTACTACTTTTTTAAATTTGTGCAACGGTTAATCTTAATATATATAAATTACGTGTCACGTTGTTTATCCGCGATGGACTCCTAAACTACTTAACCGATTTTCATCATATTTGCACACCGTGTGCAGTTTGATCCAACTTGAAAGATAGGGTAGCTTACATCTTAATTTATAGTCGCAATATTATTTTATTGTAAATTATTTGTATTATCTATATATACCTATTATTTGACATTCACAATTATCTGTTAACTCCAAACGATTTTAACAGATGGCGATATCTGTTGACTGAATTGAGTAATTAATTAATAGATGGCGCTGCCATGTCAAACCTACAAATGTTTTACATAGAATTTGAACTTTTTTACATAGATGCCTATTGTAAAAAAATATGACGACCCCAATTACAGATGTTCTCCTACAGTTCCACTTAAATAGTTTAATAAAATGTAATATAACAAAAATATTAGCCACAGCGACGCGTGGCCGGGTCTGCTAGTATTTTATATTTTGTAGCAGGTTATTATTAAATATTTTTACTGACATTCAATATAAGTTTCGATTATATGTATAGTAGCAACTCGCCCTCGCTTCGCTTCAGTTTCAGTCGTTTTACCTCCGTAGTTCCTGTTCCCGTGGGAATACCGGGATAAAATATAGACTTTGTTACTCCCTGATATTACAGCTTTCTATTGGTGAAAGAATTTTGAAAGAAGTTCGGTAGTTTAAGCGTAAAAGCGTAACAAACAAATAAACAAACAAACGTACTTTTGCATTTATAATATTAGTAAGGATTAACAAATATTCGAACGAGTTCGTTCATTAGAATTGGTACTTGCTAAACATATCGTAAAATGTCTTAGAAAATAGTCTTGTATAAAAGTTTTATTAGAAAAAAAATCGACGCTGATTTTCTTGTCGGTTCTTCTCAGTAGCGGTCGCGTTCTGATCCAGCGATATTTGAGCTAATATTGTTAAAATTGACAATACTTAAGTGGCTTGCGGGGTTAATGCATAATAAATGAATATCTGGTTGGCATATTTTTGGTGTATTTATTTAGATATATATTAATAAAAGATAAAAATTAAATCATGATAAAAATGTAAAGAATTACAAAAAGAGAATAATAATAAGACCAAGATTCGATCCGACGCTGTTTGAATGCCAAAACAAAACAAAAAGGAAACTGGACAACTTCCCAACTGAGCTATCGTAACTCGTGACGTTGACGGCGAAATTTGAATTCATATTCTTTTAAAATTTAACGTCATTGTATTGTTTTGCTAAAAACACAGACAAAACAACATTTTCTATAAATAAAACCTAGCTAGATCGATTTTTTGGCTCCGGAACCTCTGGTATGCCAAGTTTCATCAAAATCGTTGTAGCCATTGCCGAGATCCTGAATATATATTGCTCGTTTAAAGATATAAGATTTGAATGGGGAGTGGACCACTTTGGATGTGGGCTTAGACCTCCAAGTTTTCCTTCACTAAAGTATAATTATACAAATAAGCATAGTAGCTGATTGCTTCTATTCAGACTACGATTTTCTGCGGGGGCGCGATATTACTACTTAAGATTTCCTTATATTTTTAGGGCCATTTGAAATCACAGTCTCTGTTTAGAAATCCTCATTGATCAAACACCACAAAATAAAAAAGTTCAAAGTTGTCTTCTCTCTCTTCCTGTTCAAAAGAGCTTTTAGGGGACCTTCACAACACTTATGATACTCTTTCCTTTTTTAATTTATTTATTTATGGATAACTTGGAATTAATAATAATAAAATATCGATATAGTTATAAAATGAAACTAAATATTTAATCAATAAGAGAAAGAAAACTAATTAAAACTTTAAGCGAACCCGTTTGACCAGAGTGGTATAGTAGGTTAATATAGTTCTAATAATTTTACCAGTTTTGACAATATATTTTGCAGGTCATAAAGAATTGTTCTATTACTAGCCTATGTTCTATTACTAGCCTATTCTTAATAAAAAAGCAGTAAAGCTTGGAAGCCAAGCATAAGTACACCAAGTTGCGGTTATACGTTGGCCACTACATTTTACCGCAACAGGGCAAATACCTCGGTAACCAAGCTTAACTCAACTTTTACATAAAGCTTGGTTAAGTTACTTTAACAATAATGGTAACAATATCTGCCATTATTGCTTAACAACTCGGAGAGCAGCTATCTTGGTTACTTTTGACAAGAGTTTAGAGAATTTTGAGTTACGGTTATAACATGTACCTACCTACTATAGTAAAATATATATTATATTTTTTTTATTATTGTTGGTGACAAACGATTAAACAGCATGATAAAACTTCATGGTAAATGATAGTGCTGTTGATGGAGCTTTGATAGGCCGCTGATTACCATGAGGAAATTGAAATAAGTGTCAATGCGTGCAATCTGGTTCGGTGATATTAAAGATATCACAACAAAACACTCTCAGAAAGTTGGGCTGCCGGCTCTCTCGCTCACCAAACGAAATGCAGTAACAAACTGCCATTACACAGACGTCAAGTTTTAGGAGAGTATGGTAATAACCCGGACGGATCGGCCTGCAGCTGTAGACAGGCAAAAGTGCGCTGCTACCATATAAAACTATATCATTATATAAGTCGAAATTTCCTTATACTTATTTAAACAGGGCACTCTAGTAGGACCATCGGCTAATACAATCGGTACAATGCATTTGAAATGTTTTTTATTTGGGTGCATAAATAGGCAAACTTGTATTTGCTAATACAACATTACCGATAGTTAACGTTTGACTAGTAATTTTACTAATACACTTCGTCCAGGAAGCGCGAAAGTCAGAGAAAGTCCTAAGCACCTTTTTTAAGTTGGCCAATTTATGCTCTTCCTATTAAAAGGATTTGAGTGACAGCTACCGCTTCCCACCTACTAAGCTACTTAGTCGTCTTGCACCAATATAAAAAGCGTATTAAGTAACATATCTACAAGAGTCTTAAACGCTGACTGAGGCATCCTCGTGAAAATAATAAGCGAAAGGATTGTCAGAATAATAGTGTGGCTAAAATGTTATCAGGCGATTATATATAAATATCAGGTTGACCTAGACCTGGTATATTTTTGTTGAATTTATTTAGATATATATTAATAAAAAATAAAAAAATAAATAATGAAAAACATATCAAAAATTACAAAAAGAGCATAATAATAACATCGAGATTTGATCCGACGCTGTTTGAATGCTAAAACAAAACAAAAAAAAACTGGACAACTTCCCAACTGAGCTATCGCCACTCTTGACATTAACGGCGAAATTTGAATTCTATTAACATTTTATGTCATTGTATTGATTAGCTAAAAACACCAACAAAACAACATTTTCTATAAATAAAACCTAGCTAGATCGATTTTTTGGCCCCGAAACCTCTAGTATGCCAAATTTCATCAAAATCTTTGAGGCCGCTGCCGAGATCCTGAATATAATATTGATTAATATTGATATAGATTATATATATATATATATATATATATAGATATATATATATATATATATATATATATATATATATATATATATATGTATATATGTATATACAAGAATTGCTCGTTTAAAGATATAAGATTATTTTGGCCATATTTTAAAACTAGGATTGCTGACACGTCTGTGAATACCTCGCTTACAGCATTATCGCCTCTAAGTTTAACCAACGTCCAAGAAGTAACATTCGATAATATATGAAATTCGATTTTAAAAACCAATATTTATTACCTAACACACAATTCATTCTATTGCCAGATAAGGAAAAGAAAACGCACTTTGTTCACTTTGGTCACGATGGAAATAAAATTCACTTTGTACTTCACTAACATATTATCTTGGGACAAAAGATAAATAATCACTCAAGGATAATGTAGCTGCCTGTTACTGATAGAATTTTTGTGATCGCATCAATGTATCCCAAGATTCAAACTTTCAAAGTAAATTTTAATATTGATGATCGGTCATTCAGTCACTGAGTAACAAAATTACACTGAGTAACAAAGTTATAATTCTTAAATTATTGGTTCAAATTGAATGAAATTTGAAATATACCGTGTATATACAATGCCTGATGGGTTACTAAAAATTCAGGCTTCTAGTTTTATTCATAACGAAGTTATGAAGGGGGTCGAAAATGGGAAATAATGAATAAAACATCAAAAAATAAAAATACAGGATAATAATAACACTGACATCCGATCTTAGGCTGTTTGGATGTGACTGGACAACTTCCCAGCTGAGCTAATACCACTTTAGACGGCAACGGCTAAATTTTCATTCCTATTCTAATGCCATTTTATGACATTTTATTGATTAGCTAAAAACACTGACAAGACGCCATTTTTTAAAAATAAAACCTAGCTAGTAATTTAATGATATAAGATTGTTGTTGTAGTCCAGTCTTCGCCTAATTCTATGGATATTGTATTTTTCTACGCTTAAGATACCAAAATAAATCCCTTATTTAATATATTATTAAAATTCAGAAGCAGAATAAAAAATATATAGGTAACATAAGAGTTCCCATTCCATGAACATCGATAAAATGATATAAAAATAATCTCACGTAACTGGGTTAATAGATAAATATACTTTTAGGGTCACTTCAGGCTAACTGTGTGTCGACATAGGTCATCTGATCTTAGATTTTATAATTAGCCTAGAATTATTCTTGCAAAACAGGTCACTAGTATAAAAATATAGACTGCATTTTTATTCAGCACAATGACTAGAGGGGTCGATTATAATGACGTTACCTGAAAATTTATCTCATGCTACAAGTAAACTAGATACCTAAACTATCAAAAATACTCTTGCTATAACTGTATGCAATGTAAACAAAATATCAATCGATCAATCATTTATTTGCAAATATGGGTACAAATATGATGTTACAAAAAGTTTTCCAGCTCTTCCATATTTCACCATAGGGCATGCGAATTTTGGTATTACATATACATTAAAATCATAGTAATTTATCTGGCAAGAAAAATTTTACACCACAATCCAAATAATTAAAATAATAAATAGTAATAAAAGTACCTATTTGCAGTAATTAGAAAAATAATAATGTTAAGGCATAAAATGATTATTACATTTAGAATTTCTTTTCCTCCATGAATTCTTTTACAATATAGAATGTTTTTTAATACAACATAGCATTTAATTTATTCTTAAATACACGAGGATAATTAATTTTGTATAATTCCGTTGGTAATTTATTGTATATTTTCGATGTCATGCAAAATATCTCTAAACAAATATCTTTTATAGATATATCATCATTATCAAAACTCATTGTCGTCCTGGGCCTGAAGCTACTCCACAATGGGAAGGAAATTAACCTGTTACACCTGGTGGCTGGTTTCTGCTGGTCAGACGCGTTGGTCTATACCAACCGTCCCTTCTATACCAACCCGTTTAACTAGTGTTAATTTAGATTTCACTTTGAATTTTCAATTTCTTGCATAGATGTTATATGCATATTATACCACTTAGTCGGCTTTTACGACCCCCACGGACAGCATAGGCGGTGGTGAATTGTATTCTCACTCCGTCACCGCACGGGCCGAAAGAAAGTATAATATTTATCATCATCATCTCGACTCGAGCCCTCCTCTATAAAAGAAGAGAAATTGGCCTATTATACGCTGGTCAGATAGGTTCGTATAGGATTTTATTTCAAACTAGCAACCCGCCCTCGCTTCGCTTCGGTTTCTGTCGCCTTATCCCCGTAGTTCCCGTTCCCGTGGGAATACCGGGATAAAATATAGCCTAGTTTACTCCCTGGTATTATAGCTTTCCATCCGTGAAAGAATTTTTGAAATCGGTCCAGCGGTTTTGAAGATTACCCGGAACAAACAGACAGACAGACAAAAAAAATTTAAGTGATTTTTAAGCATATGTATAGTGCAAATAACCGTGTGAGTATGAAAAAGGCCTATTATTTTGACATTACAAACAGATACTCCAATTTTATTTATTGGTATAGATTTAAGTGGAACTGTAGGAGAACATCTGTCATGGAGGTCGTCATATTTTTTTTATTGGTTACTCTAATTTTATTTATTGGTATAGATTTGCCTTCTCTTAAACTAAATAAAAACTATAAAGTTAAATTCATAACTTACGAGGCAAAGTTACCGTATCATAGAATCAGTTTGGTATCATTCATCATTTATGAAAATTGTAAAGACAGAAACTGAGAACTTTCAGATTGTAAAGTTTCTAACTTGAAGTGTGGATGCTTTGAACTTGACTGAACTTAACGACCAATTTGTTAAGGCCCCCCCACTATATAGATATAGCAGCGTGAAGTTCGTAAGTAAACATTTTAAGGAACTTTTGTTCTTACTACGAAGAGTTGAACTAAATGGAGCTTTTTTTTGTCGAATTTGAGTTCTGAATGTTTATATGTGATCATATAATGTAATATCTTTTTTTTTAAGATCCATAACCCACCGTATTTCCTCCCCTTCGCCATTGGGTCGACCACCGGTAGCGAGTTCCTTGTTGCCCGTGGCCAGCCCAGTGGGATACCCTTTTGGGTACTCCCTCCCGAACGCCCGTTCAAGGATGTGGGTCGCCTTCACGCGGTAAGCCTCTCTGCAGTTGCAGTTGCGGATGACGGTTCTCCGGTGCAGAAAGACACCCTGCACTAGGAAAATAATCCTTGCGTTACTTTACAAACATATTCATCATCATCACAGTTCATATACGTCCCACTGTTGAGATCGAGCTTTCTCCACAATAGAAATGAAATTGATCTATACCACACTGGTCAGACGTATAGGTGTGGGAATTGCTTCGAGCTTTCCTTCTCTTGCATAGCTGTTATATGCATGTTGAAAATCTTAACCGTCTTTTACGACACCCACGGGCAAGAAACAGGATGGTGAATTATATTCTTACTCCGTCACCACACGGAAAAACATAGAAGAATAATTTTTGGATGTAAGTATTGTCCTACATGGGATTCGAACCAACGACACTGGCATGGTCGGTATCTTATCCACTGCGCTATCTGTGCAGTCATTTTAATTTTTTTTTTTTTGGGGTGGGCTGCGGTCAGCGCACTCCTCGCACCACTCCGTCCGGGGCGACAGAGGGACGTAAGCCACGCACACCCGCAACCCATCCGAACACCACGTCGCCTTCGTCGTTGGGCCGACCACCAGAGCAGGGTTACTTGTCATCAGTGGTCGGCCCGACAGAATACCCCCTATTTGGGGTACCCTCTCAATGACCGACGTCACCCCCTCGGGGATGAATATAGTGTATTCCGCAGTATTGATCAATATTTTTATATGATCATCTCAGCTTATAAACGTCACTCTGGGTTCGAACCCAGTTTGGCTCGAGCCAAACTCCACTGTCAAATTGACTTAGTAAGTTAGTACACCACGTTTAGTCTAATAGGTCGCTATAAGATTATATTTCGAGTTTTCTCCTCTGCAAGATAATGTCAAAGACACAGGTTGCTTCATGAGAATCGTTTCTATGATATTGAGTACAAATGTTACTTAGACTTCGACGCCTGTAACGTAATCTTTAACATTTATTTTCTAGTAGCAACCCGGCCTCACTTCACTTCGGTTTCAGTCGCCTTACCCGTGTAGTTCGCAATCCTGTGGGAATACTGAGATAAAATATAACCTATGTTACTCCCTGATACTATAGCTTTCCATTGGTGAAAGAATTTTTTAAATCGGTCCAGCAGTTTCGGAGACTATCCAGTACAAACAAAAAAATCTTTCCTCTTAATATTATTAGTGTAGATGAGCACAACAAATTCCTTTTAATAATTTCGGGCACTTTATATTTTTCGACAACTTTTTCCATTCCAGCAATATTAATGTGATGAACTTAAAAACTTGTTATAACTAATCCTTTTGATGTTTATATAAAAATACGGTTTTAAGGCAATTTCGATCATGGATTTAATTCTCATGCAGATAATTCTTTGTAAGATTCATAAATAATTGTTTGTAACTGTTGATAAAGAAAAAGTCTTAAAAAAATATTGGCTGATAAAATATCATTCCGTGTGGTGACGAAGTAAGAATACAATTCACTACCCTCTCTCTTGCCTGTGAGTATCGTAAAAGACGACTAAGGGATATAATATGCATATAACAGCTATGCAACAGAAGGAAAACTTGAAATTAAACCAGTGTAGTACAATAGGTCAATTTGCTTCCTATTGTGGAGGAGACTCGAGCCCAAGAGTGGAACGTATATAGGGATGCAAATATCGAAAGCAAGAACATTGATGTATCGGTACATCGCTGTTAAAGAGCAAACATTGATGTACAAAGAACTCGCTCTAAAAACATCGATGTATCGAAACATCGATGTTTTTTTAATAATCTTTGGCACTAAGTAGTGTAAACAATTCTAAATTTAATTCAAAACGCAAGCTGTATTTATTTTTATACTGGCTGTCCACGCCGTGTCTTCGTGACGAGGAGGGCGAAGTCTCAAACGTCGCCTTCGTCCTTGGGCCGACCACCGGGGCAGGGTTACTTATCATCAGTGGTCGGCCCGACGGAATGTAAAATCATCCTAATACAACATCGATGTATCGATCTTTTGCAATAGTGAACATCGATGGCAAACATCGATGTATCGTTTGCATCTCTAGACTTATGAGCAGAAATGATGAAAATATCATAAAAAGGTCTCAGTTGTCAAATATCGAATAGAAATTAAATAATTAAAATACATAACATAATTATTGCCTCGTTCGTCAAATAAAAAAGATACGCTTCTATATATGTATTTACACGAGGCCAGTAATTGCATTAAAAGTGCTATACAGATTTTCCAGATTCTAAAGGACTTTCTCGAGATATTCTGAGCTTAAATTTGAATTTAAAAACTGAAACCTAAAGACAACTAAAACGACTTATCAAATTAATACTGGCAAGGTTACTAGCATATTCAAATTCAATTCAAATTCAAATTCAAATACTTTATTATGCATAAACCCCGCGGGGGCACTTACATATGGTCACTTTTTTACATTTTTACCTTACACTACTACCGGATCGGAACGCGACCGCACTGAGAAGATCCGGCAAGAAACTCAGTGGGCTTGTCTTCTTTTTTATTCATTTACTATTTTTTTTTAATAAGATAATATACAACAACATGTCTATTAATAGCTCCAGTGTGGTGATGCCTTTCGAATCATCATACAATACAGTTATTAAATATAACGAAAAAGTACCATGGCTGGACCAGATCCCGCAAGCGGCACCCGATCACGAGTTAACCACTAGAGCAGCCATCACTCCCCTCAACCACAATGGAGGGAAGGGAGTGACCCGCTCCTCGTAGCTACCGCAAGCAGACCCTTCAGTGAGCATGACCAATACCATGGGCCACAAACATAAAACACAGATTAAACAACAAATTCGTTTGGCAAAACACGCTACGCTTTACAATTATATTAACAGCAACAGAATAAACATGTATGTAACACCTTTTGAAATAATGAGAAAATGCCTGAATGAGGAGCTGCTCATAACCAGTCTGTATTATCATCAAGATAATCCGAGATTTTATAATAACCTTTTCTACAAAATCTACTCTTGATTGCTTTTTTAAACTTTTTAACTGGCATATCTCGAATATTAATAGGTAATTTGTTGTAGAAGCGTATACATTGCCCCATGAAGGATCTGTTAACTCGTTGAAGACGAGTACTGTGTACAACTAATTTATCCTTATTCCGAGTATTTACATGATGAATGTCACTATATTTTTCAAAGTTACCGATATTTTTCTTTACATAAAATACATTTTCGTATATATATTGAGATATAACAGTCAGAATATTTATCTCTTTAAATTTCTCTCTTAGTGACACTCTTGGGCCTAAATTATATATCGCGCGGACCGCCCTTTTTTGTAGAATAAAAATTCTATTCAATTCCGCGGAGCAGCCCCAAAGTAATATGCCGTATGACATGAGACTATGAAAGTATGCGAAATAAACTATTCTGGCTGTTTCAACATCGGTTAATGCGCGAATTTTTTTTACCGCATAAGCCGCTGAGCTGAGCCTATTTGACAGTTTCTCAATATGAGGCCCCCATTGGAGTCTATTATCTATAATGATGCCTAAAAAGGTGGTTGATTCCACAAGGTCCAGAGACCCCATTCATTTGAACATTGGTTTCCACTTGTCTCACATTGGGAGTAGTAAATTTAATACATTTAGTTTTTGTCTCATTTAGAACTAAATTATTAGAATGAAACCAATGAACAACGTTAGACAGTGCATTGTTCACATCGTCATAGTTGAGCATTTGTCGCTTAATCTTAAACAGTAAAGAGGTATCATCTGCGAACAACACAATGTTTTGATTGTCCCCTACATAATAGGGTAAGTCATTGATATATACAAGGAACAGAAATGGCCCCAGTATTGACCCTTGCGGAACGCCCATTTTGATAACAGAACCAGATAATCGTGCACCGTTAACATCGACTCTCTGAATTCTGTTGCTTAGGTAGGAAATTATAAGTTCCAGAGCGTTTTTCCTGATCCCATAGTGGTGTAATTTCTTGATGAGAGTTTCGTGGTTTACGCAATCAAATGCCTTAGATAAATCGCAAAAGATGCCCAAAGCCTCGTGCGATTCCTCCCAGGCTGACAAAATGTTTTTTAATAATTCTACACCCGCATCAATAGTAGAGCAATTCTTAGTAAAACCAAATTGATTTTTATGAAAAATACCATGGTTGTTAAAATAACTCAACATCTGAACAAGTATAATTTTCTCAAATACTTTACTAAGTGTAGGTAGTATGGATATCGGTCGAAAATTATTAACATCTGACATACTACCCGATTTAAACAAAGGAATTACTCTACTCATTTTCATGAGCTCAGGAAACACACCTCGAGCAACACAACCATTAAACACAGAAGTCAAGTGGGGGGCAATAATATTAATTATATAATTAACTGTCTTTACTGATAAACCCCACAGATCAACTGTTTTTTTAATATTAAGGGATTTAAAAGAGCGTAAAATATCTTTCACAGTATACGTATAGTTATACAGCTATATGTATATATGTATAGTTAGTTATATGTATATATGTATAGTTATACAGCATATATATATATATATATATATATATATATATATATATATATATATATATATATATATATATATATATATATATATATATATATACTAGCTGACCCCAACAGACGTTGTTCTGTTCAAATAAAGCGCTACCTACCGGGTCCAATTGTGGATATAAACTGTTCTCGAATCCCCTTGAACACACACAAATTACTCAATTCAATTAACAGATATCACCATCTGTTAAAATCGTTTGGAGTTAACAGATAATTGTGAATGTCAAATAATAAACAAATAATTTGTAATAAAATAATATTGCGACTATAAATTAAGATGTAAGCTATCCTATCTTTCAAGTTGGATCAAACTGATGGTGTGCAAATTTGATTAAAATCGGTTAAGTAGTTTAGGAGTCCATCGCGGACAAATAACGTGATAGGTATTTTATATATATATATATTAAGATATATTTGAAATGTACAAGAAACGCCCTTTAAATGATACCAAACACGACATTTACCTCATATTTATTTTTAAGGCACACTAGAGGGCGTCACATTAGATTTAGCAACATGTTAAATAATTTATAACCAGCGAACGATTAAGACGCTTCTAACGATACCTCATTTGTCCAGTTCTAATAAGTAGTTGAGGGGATATGAGGGAGCAGATGAACATACAAACAAATATACGTAGCCAGTCAAAATCATAACCCTCCTTTGGCTTTGCCGTAGTCTAGTAAAAAAGAACATGATGATTGATGAATTTCGCTGTTTCTGTATGACTAAAGCAATGAATGGTATTACACGCAATTAAAAATAATAGCTAAAGATATGATATCCAATTTTTAAATACTGAATAGCGGCGTGGATAGGCAAATATATACATATTTTCCTTAAATAAAAACAACGACAACCTCTAAAATATTCCATTCGAATATTGGTAGCAAATAAAAGAACGGTATTTTTAAATTAGAAATACGACTATTTGTTATACTTTCAGTTGACTTCACAGAGTAATAATATATACCGAACCACTCACAATAATTGTTGTCTTACAATAGCGATCTTGAGAATATTGCCTATGTATAAATAGCTATAGACTGCAAATGGTAGCAATAAATCAAAATTGGGAACAATTAAAGCTTATTTCATTTCCATTTTGTTTGTTATTGGTTTGTATTATTTACCTATGGAACGGGCTATGCACGCGATTTCTCTGCGAGATAGAATCCGAAATACAGAAATCCGCAGAAGAAGGGGTGAACTGACGACCTGGTGAAAGTTGCTGAGCGTCCCTGAATGCAGGCAGAACAAGACCGCACTTTGTGACGTAACATGAGGGAGTCTTACATCCAGCAGTGGACGGCGATGGGCTGCAATGATGACGACGATGATTTACCTTTTATTGTGTAATAATTATGCAAGTGTTGATTCTGTCCCAATTACTGGCTTCGTCTGTCATGAATATATCAATAACAGTAAAATATCGATGCGGCTAAGTCCAGGATGGAAGGAATTTTAACGGTTATACAAATTTGTTTTGACCATATCATACGTCCCACTACTTGAGCCTCTACCATATTGGAAGGAAAATTGACCTAATGTATCACGTTGGTAAAGCGGGTTGTTATGGGGATTTTATTGGGAGTTTGCCTTCATGGTATAACGGCATAGAATCTTTACTATTATTGATAAATTCATGACAGACAAAGCCAATAATTTCCATGTATTGACGGAGTAAGACTACAATTCACCATTTCCGGTGACTTTTTATCGTCTAAAAAAAAAACATAAAAGTATCCGACCAAAGAAACATATCTAACATATTTAAATGTTCAATAGTGGCAGTTATAAAAAAATAATAAAATAAAATAAAGTTAATATTTTGTAACAGCCTGTTTATCATGTTCCTGTCCTGTTACATTTTAAACAAAAGTAATCATGCGGCATTTCGTTAGCCAATCATAGGTACGAAGTCCACGTGGACGGCTTTTACAAAACGTAATTCCTTACGCTAGATACCTAACAGGTATCCTTTGCGATGACCGATTGGCGCCGCGGTCAAGCGTTCGTAGTACCTACATACTACATCAGCGGTGTTGAATACCTATGCGCTCGATAGATGTTGTTTGCTTACTATTTTAATTAGTAATTATTTATAATAACTTTTATTAAAAAATGTTCCAGTAAATATTCATTTTAACCTTTTATTTGTACGAATGAATAGTAGATACTGGATACTTTAATTGACCTGCTTTTGTATGACGACATAAATGTCACCGTGTATAACATGCAGATGGTCTATGCAAGAGAGAGAAAACTTGAATCAAAATCCTATGCTAACACCAGTGTAGTATAATAAATCTATTAAACAATAACGGAAGGGACGTATATGGGGGCTAAGATGATGATGATGATGGTACATTACCAAGAATTCGGTTTTTTTTTTTAAATTATAAACAGTGGCAATCGAGCAAACAGTACACCTGATGGTAAGTGTTGCTGCCACTCCTGGACCTTATCAGCCAACCTTGCTTCATGTCTCTCGCTTTGCATAGGAGGGAAGTAGAATCTTTCCAACTCCTCCTGTTATTCTTTTCTAATTAAATTTGTTGCGGGTCCCAAGACAATTAAAAGCGTTTCCCGGGACTTCCTGAGGGTCAAACCTCAGTGTCTTATACGGAGACCATTGTGGATCCTGGCTTAATGCCAAAAAAAATTAGTCTGCTGCCTACCGTGAAGAAAGTGAAGGGAGTATAAATTCGTGCAATGAGATTCGGTGAAACTAAAGGCATCACCAAAACCCAGCACACGCAAAGACCCTCAGTAAGTTGGGCTTTGGGCTCTCTCGCTCTCCAAACGAAGCGCAGTAACAAATTGCTACTACTCAGACGTCGATTTCCTGCAAGACTGTGATACTACCCCAGACGTACCGGCCCGCGGCTGTAGACACAACTGGCAACTGTGTGGTCCTACCACTAAACATTATTAGAGGTCATAAATATTAACGTAATGTACAATTGAAGGAGACAATATACTAATTATCTACGACAGTTAGTATAATATATTCTTTGGCTAAAATAACAGGAACCGCTAAAATAATATACCTTCTTCGTTGCGGTTATGAAGAATCTTTTCGTCTTAATTAATTAAAAGGTTTGCTCATCAACATAATTATCTCTCAACAAAGGATGATTATTACACTAATTAATGACTTAGAAAGCAGATTAAGTTAATAAATTGTTGTCATATGAAATGTCGGATAAGTGACGCCATTGTTTACTTTAGTTGATTTTTTTTTTAATTTAGTTTCAAGCAGAGGACCTTGTCATATATTTTTTTCGTATTAACACTGTGAAACTAATAACAAGCACTTTTGGAGTTCAATTTAACGACTTTTTAAATTTTCCATCTTAATAATGTTATAATTGCGAAAACTTGTATGTACATTTGTTACCCTTTACGCGTTAACCGTTGAACAGATTTGGATGAAAATTGGCACATAGATCATTGCTTAAATAAACATGTAAGTCAGATATAATATTGATCCTTGGCATAATATTTAAATTTTATTATTATTTTTTTAATCAATGAGATATAAATCGCTGTTTAACGGTCTCAACAATTTTGATAAAATTTGAGCATGGAAAAATAATTTTTTCAAGAGATAATTATGTTGAGAAGTCACGGGCCACTTAAGAAATAATGGAGTGATATTTTCTACAAATACTTCATCACATAAAGTTATACCAAAGAGTAAGCAATCAAAAACAGTCATACAAAAAACAATCACCAGTGAAATAAAAATAAAGGTCAACAGCGAAGTTTATTTTCACAATTCAAAGATCAACGAGATCGTATACGATCTAGTACTCACCATTAGGTTAAGAAATATCTCAATAGCCTTCAACATATAAACTTTTAGATGCCATATTTCAATATAATTGGCCAATTTTTATTGATAAACTTCGTATACCTACTAGCACTACCTTTCCCTGAGTGTACGTTTTCAGCATTTATTTTTCCCACACACGTGTAGGCTCTGAACAACCTGCTGCAATGTTTAATATGTTTAAAAGCTCTTCTTTTACGGTTGTACCCTTGGTATTGCTGAGATCTATAGACGCCTGTACGTCTGCTACTAACAGGCGATAAAAAAAGTCCAGTCATGTCCAGTAGAGACTAGATCAACCATGAATACGCAGTCCTATCTCGCCAGATTCCAACGAGTAAACAGTATACCTTAACTACAGTAGTGGCACGCTATGATGGCCGTTTTGACATATTACAATAGTGATGTGAAATGTCGATTTATTCTCGGAAAAAATATACGTAATGAAATCTACAAGTTTTTATTGCAAGTAGTACCTGATTAAAAAGGCTTAATAAAACAAAAATATAAATGCTTACTTAATATATTTGAAAGATCTGAATATTGGAATGAAAATGTATATACATACTTTATATGCACACAACAAACAAATTAATACAATAGGAGACCACAAAAGGTGGCACAAAAGGCTATTTTTAATCAGATTCGTCCATTCTGCTAGCAGTGACGACAGTGAAAAACTGTCGTCACTGCTATCATCACCTACATTAATTATAGGTTCGTTTTCTAAAATATTATCTATGTTCACATCTCTTTCATAGTCTTCCCTTATTAGTTTAACAGTTCTATTTACAACCTTTGCCCAGTCTCCTTTAGTCACATGTTCATATTTTTAGCATTTTTGCTGTGGTAAATGGGGGGGGGGGTTCTGTCTTAGAATAATAACGTATAGAAGGTAAGTTCGCGCTCAAAAAGTGAAGCAGTTCAATTGGAGCCTAATGGAGCTTACACCGGAACCGTTCCGTAATGTACAAGTCATTATACTGCACGTACGTACGCAACTTATTACGCGCCATTAGTATTTTTAGATTCAAATTTTGAAAGTTCGAAGTATTGACACTATCCTTCTATACGTTATTATTCTAAGGCCAGATCAAAACTATATCATAATCGCAGTGCACTCACAGTTTGTACTTTTCGAAGCAATATCAAGTCAAAACTGCTTTGTCTTGCATAGAGCATTGAAGCGAGTTTGCCGGAGGTAGTAGTTATGTGGCCAGCGATCCAATGTGACGATCGTATTAAATTACATTTTTTTAAATTTTGAATTTCGAAAAGCAAATCCCGAGTCGTATGGTAAATAAGTACACCAATAATTATAACCTTATAAAAATAAAAAAATAATGTTCGCGGGACTCTAACATATATAGGTTAGAAATAAATGTAATAAATAAATGTTGTGTCCTAAAATAATGATTCGATAAATTTTATGACTAACTGCACGTCACTATTGACAATAAAGAACAGCAATTTACTCCTTCAGATGAAATTAATATAAATACGAAACTTCATGAGTGGACAAACGTCAAAACGGCCATCATAGCGTGCCGGTAGTATAATAACTCTGCATGCTATCCAAAAGATGATTAATTATCTCAAAGGATTAGTTAATATTATAGATCTTCTGCTCGCGACTTCGCCCGGTAATTTACTTCCAACTTTAGCTCACATACGGCAAATTGACCTAATACACCACGCCCGTCACACAAATTGCTATCTAATTTCGAGTTTACCTTCTTTTACATAGCTGTTATATGCATATTTAATCCTTTACTCGTCTTTTACGACACGGGCAAGAGAGGTGTTGGTGAATTTCTATCTTACTCCGTCATCACACGGAAATAAGTAACTTTGGCAAGATGAAATTTTATCCAAACTTATTCTAAGGATTCTACTTGATTGAGTTGCAAAGAAATTAATAATTATTCCAAGCAAACATATAAATGCTCCAGGGGGTAGACATTTGCATCTGATGCCGCCCTAGCCGAGGCCGTGGGTGACTGGACCGGGGAGTTAGTCTGTCACCCGCTGAGAGGTTGACCACACGAGGAAAGACCCGACGTCCTTCCCGAGGAGGGGACATCGGACGAGGGGCGGATAATCCTCAGGGGTATTCCATCGGGCCGACCACCCTGCACCGGTGGTCGGCCCAACGACGAAGGGGAAGGGACGTATCACGGGTGGGTTACGGGTGTGCGTGCTTACGCCCCTATGTCGCCCCGGACGGAGCCGAGCGACGGGAGCGCCGACCGTAGCCCACCCCAAAAAAAAATAAGAAAGAGGCTAGATATAAATGTTTATAATAAATCTGTAGCGGGTAGATATAAATCTCTCTAATAACAATGACTTATTGGACGCGAAAAACCTTAGTCCTCTCGGAACCATAATCGCTGAAAATATTCAAAACGTTAGGCTATCAAAAATCAAATACAAACGCAAAATGAAGTCCGTAAAAATAGTATTATTTATAATGTATACCCGTGGTAAACATCATTGACATTTCTATACAAATATACACGAGATAAAAATGAGGATGTATTTTAATGGTAAAGATAGCGATTACAGTCTATACTGTAATCGTTCAGTTACGTTGACGCGGTAACGAGGACTAAAATGATTTGAGTATGCCATTTTATTCGAATACTAGCAATCCGCCCTCGCTTCACTTCGGTTTCTGTCGCCTTATCCCTGCAGTTCCCGTTCTCGTGGGAATACCGGGATAAAATATAGCCTAGTTTACTCCCTGATATTATAGCTTTACATTGGTGAAAGAATTTTTTAAATCGGCCCAACCGTTTTGAAGATTACTCGGCACAAAAAGACAGATAGACAAAAAAAAATATAAAATGAATTTTAGGCATATGTATAGTGCAAATAATCATATGAGCATGAAAAAGGCCTATTATTTTGATATTACAAACAGACACTCCAACTTTATTTATTGGTATAGATATTACTTGAGTACTAAATATTTGAGCTGTTATACAGGATGTATCAGGTTATGGGACAACTGGTCAAAAGGGGGCTAGGCAATAGTGGTAGGAACCCATAAAAAAAATTGAACGAAAAATATTAATTCGTTTAGAAATTGGAGACATGTAAAGTTTTCAATTTTGTCATCACTTTTTCGTATAAATTTGATTGAAATGTATAAAATCAATGATACTTAATACGCAACATATTCATACTTTGCTAAATATTCATTAGAAATTGAAGAAATCAATGATTACGTTCACATAAGCAAAACAAACTTCGCTTTAAAACAGGTGACATTACAAACAGACACTCACAATTTTATTTATTGGTATAGATTATTGCGATAAATATGCATATAAATACAAGAATATTTGGTTTCCATTAATTTTATTACTCGTTTCATGTTATAGATAAAATTATTGATTCATTATTTATCAATATAATTATTAAGTGTTTACAGACTAGTTATACGCTAATTAACTCTTACAGTTTCAGCAAATCTCCAAACACGCCATATCAAAATATACATTGAATATACGTAAATCTGTTAATTAAGAAGTAAAAAATACCAATTATCTCTGATTTAAAGGATTAACATTAATTAAATTCGAGGCATTATGAACAATGAAAAATACTACTATTTTTATACCAAATTTCTTGTATTAGGATTATTTTTCGTTTATATATTTTTTCAAAGGAAACGCCCCGCACTATCGCAATAGACTTTCTAAAGAAATAACAAAAACGCATAAACAATGTTCTCTTAATAATTTTGGCGTACATTTGAAACAATAGTTCAATAATTAAACCACTGCACCAACTACGTGGTCATAACTGTTCGTTCGTTATTATCTATTTATTTATTGCAATTAATAATATCAATAGCATCTATACGAGATTTTTTTCAATACGCTTTCATTAGCTTCAGTCGTATCTATGTTAGTATGTAACGGAATCTTTGAACATGATTTTGACCCCCTTCAAAACGTCGGATTAACTCGAAATTTGGCATACTTATTAAGGACAAGACAATTCAATATTTTTAACAGTTTGACCCGTTATCCTAGGATAATCAGGATTAGGGAAAATACAACTAAAAAATGAAAAATACTAGTTCAAAAAAACTAAAAAAATACGCTTTTAAAGAAAATCCAACTAAAAAAGAGAAAATAATTTCTTAAAAATTTGAATTAAGAATAGTGTATATAAGAAAAAAATATTTTTTATTGTAAAAAAAGCGTGGGGTGCTTTTTAAGATATTATCAAAATGATAAACCTTCTACTCATATCTGTCAATAAAATATTTAACTATTGACATCATGCACCCATGTACCCTTGATGGTAAGTGGTACTGCCGTTCGTGGACCTTAGGAATATAAATGTATGCAATGAGGTTCGGTGTTACTAAAGAGCTCACCAAATCCCACCACACGCAAATATCCTCAGAAAGTTGGACTTCAGGCTCTATCGCTCACCAAACTATGTGCAGTAACAAATTGCTACTAATCAACAACGTCAACGTTCTGCAGGAGTGTGGTGCTATTCCAGATGGACTTGTCCGCGGCTATGGACTGCCGACTATCGACAGTGTGGACCTTGCACTGATAAAGCAGTAATATATCAAAATGCAGTAATATCGTTCTTGTGTTTCAATCCAAGTTAAATGTCTAACTATATCTTTACGTAGCTTTATTTAAGCCAACATTTCTATAAAATAGTGGTTTTCTAAGTCCGAAAACGTGAAAACAAATTTTGATGTTAACACGGTCAGCAATTGGCGAGGGCATGGGCCTACATGCTGACAAAGATTATTAGTAAAATCTGTTGATTACATCATCATCATCTAATGCAAAGCTCAAATTTTGTAATGTATTGGTATAGTTGAATTAATGCTGGCTTGCATTCGTGTAATGAGGCAGGCTTGGTATATTTTTTCTTCGTATTTGAAACTTGAGTATGTTTGAGAAACTTGATAGTAAATCATTCGTTGCACGCTTCGAATTTCGTAAAGTACTGAGGATAAACATAAAATATTATTATTGTCATCATTATCTTTATATCTTTATCTTTATATATAAATTTCTTGTGTACGTGTATGTTGCTGACACTCCTAAACGGCTGGACCGTTGTTGATGAAATTTTTGTGTCTGTTCAAGGGAGTTCGAGATTAGTTTAAATTCACAATTGGATCCGGTAGAAGGCGCTTATTTGAACAGAACAACGTCTGTTGGGTCAGCTAGTCATATATATTATTTTGAGGTCAACGCAGTATGTAAAGAATATATTGCAAAAATTTCAGCAATAATTATAACACCGGGTTCTTTTACGTCAACCCTCCTTGGGCATTAATTATTGGACGTTTAAGAGTGGTAGTACCACACTGTTGACAGTTATCTGTCTACAGCCGCGGGCCAGTCCGTCCGGGGTAGTACCACGCTCTCGCAGAAAATCGACGTCCGAGTAGTAGCAATTTGTTACTGTGCTTCGTTTGGTGAGCGAGAGAGCCGGCAGCCCAACTTTCTGAGGGTGTTTGCGTGTGAAGGGTTTTGGTATCACCGAGCCTCAATGCATGCATTCACACTCCCTTCACTTTCTTCACGGTAGGCAGCGGCCTTGTAAAGGTCCATGAGCGGCAGCAACACTTACCATCAGGTGTACTGTTTGCTCGCTTGCTACCATTTGCAATAAAAAAAAAAACGTCGGATAGAGTTGGCCTAGGTCGATATAAGGCTCTTCTGAGATAAACATGAAACAGAAATGCATAAAATTTACACATCTTAAAACAAGCCGTGATGTTTAGTGCGAGACTCCGCCACAATACGAAGACACTTGCATAGACTACTACTACCTACCACGCTAATCAGACGGGTTTTATTCCGAGTTTTCCTTCTCCTGAATATTATTTTCTTTAGTTAGCACGACAACCATTCGCAAGAAAAAGGGTGGTGAATTGTGTTTTTACTCCATCCACACAAAGAAAACTAAAACTTAAATGTACAACCGATGCTCGTGGATCAAGGATTTTAATCTCTGATTGTGCATATTTTTTTTCACGTATGGCGAGACGAGGTGGTCGTCTTTTCTCGCGTTCCTTTTCAACATATCGTTAATTATAATTATGTACGCAATAAAGGGTACGGGCAACTTAACTCTTCGCGTCCAACATACCTCAGTGTCTGAAAACACAGGTCTACGATCAGTGCGTGTTACCAGTGATAACATAGGGCGCGGAAATGTAGTCTCTAAATGTAGGCTTCATAACCAAGCTCAAAGTCGCTCAACGTACTCCGGCTATGCTCGGGATTTCTCTGCAAGATAGAATCCGTAATACGGAAATCCGCAGAATAACGGGTGTAACCGACATAGCACGAAGAATTAGCACGCTGATGTGGCAATGGATAAGCCACATCGCTCAATAAACCGACAACCGCTGTGGAAGAAAGATTCTCGAGTGGCGTTCACGTATCGGATGATGCAGTGTCGGCCGCCGCCCCACTAGGTGGGAAGTGAAGAACGCCCCCATTAGGCGAACTGATGACCTGGTGAAAGTTGCTGGCCGTCGTCGCATGCAAGCGACACAGGACCGCACTCTGTGGCGTAACATGAGAGAGGCCTACGTCCGGCATTAGACGGCGATAGACTTGTAAAGATGTAATAAATCCTCTACGAATGACACACAATATAGGCACATTTTTTTAAATAAAATAGTCGAAAGAGACTTACATTTGTTGTAACATTTGTTGAAAATTATTCTACATTCTTTAACTCCTCTTCCATTTTCTCAGTTTCCCTCTCGAAAACAGACATACTTAGCAGATGGAGAAATTTAATTGATCTTAATACATACACATCACTTCTAAAGGCTTTATAAACGCTCATATTGTATTGTTAGTTCGTTAGATGGATGTACGAAATAAAGCAGTCTGAAATGTGAATATTTGAGTTTATTTCACCTGTAACAATTTAGAATAGAAAAGAATAGAATAGCATTTATTGTCCCATAACAACAGTTATTTTGTATATTTTTATGGTTAGCTTTGACAATAGCGGAATTCTCATTCTTGTGCTGCATAGAAATTATGCTGGTTTTCAGTAAACCCCTTTCCTCGAATATATAAGAAAGAAAATAACGAAAAGAGAAAAAGAGGAGAAATAAAATAATTAACAATATGAATGATAATAATATAAATATCATTAATGGATTGAATTATGAAGGATTTGCTTTTATATGAAATCGCTTCGCTTCGAAATGAGTTCGCTTTTTCATTTTTGTGTGTGCGAGTGTTGAGTGCTTGTTTGTGCGCGTGTGTGCATGTGTGTCTGTATCTATGTGGGCGACGATGGACGTATGCATTTATTGCAGATTTGTAGCTGACTTCATGTAATTATTCATTAGTTCGTTATATAAATGTCGCATCAAATATGGTTTTATTTCATAATAATAATATTAGCTTAGAATAATAACGTATAGAAGGATAGTGTCAATACTTCGAACTTTCAAAATTTGAATCCTAAAATACTAATGGCGCGCAGACGATTACACGCGTACACACGCACGCCACTATACAAATTATGAAATCAAATTTTGGTTTTATTAACATAAATCGCCGAAATACTTTTAAAAATAATGTTAAAAACCTTTTTATGTTTTTCAAATGTGTTGTGACACCATTTGAATGAATAAATCGTCATAATTACCGATTAATTTTTTAAGAGTTGTATACGTATGGGCAGTACAGTGACCTTGAACATTACGGAACAGTTCCGGTGTAAGCTCCATTAGGCTCCAATTGAAAGGCTTCACTTTTTGAGCGCGAACTTACCTTCTATACGTTATTATTCTAAGATTATTAGTTTAATTTAAGTGAAATAATTCTAAAATGTGAAATTTCATGTTGTGACGGAGTAACAATACAATTCAACACTCTATCTCTTGCCCGTGGATATCTAATGGATATAATATGATTATAACATCTGTACAATGAAAGAAAAACTCGTAAGAAAACCCTATGCCAACATGTCTGATCAGTGTGACATAGTAGGTTAATTTCCCTTCAATAATGGAGCAAGCTAGAGCCCAATAGTGGGACCTATATGGGTTGAGATTATGATGCGATAATGCATTCTAAATGTAAATGTCACGTTCGGGGCATAATTATTTCGCCTTTATCAGCGATTATAGATTCTCCCCTAGATGTAAATACTAATCATTAAAACAAACATCACTGGTAACGCACATTGGTAAAGGCCTGTGTTTTCAGACACTGAGGTATTTTGAATAAGAAGCTTCTCTTAAATTTCCCGAACGCTGATCGTGTTGGATTCGTCAACTTATACCTTTCTCGAAATTTAATCTACCTAACTCTTAGAATAATAACGTATAGAAGGTAAGATCGCGCACAAAAAATGAAGCATTTCAATTGGAGCCTAATGGAGCTTACGCCGGAATCGTTCCGTAATGTACAAGTCATTGTACTGCACGTACGTACGCAACTCTTAAAAAATAAATAGATAATTATGACGGTTTGTGCATTCAAATGGTGTCATAACACATTTGAAAAACTTAAAAAGATTTTTAACATTACTTTTAAAAGTATTTCGACGATTTATGTTAATAAAAACAAAATTTGATTTCATAATTTGTATAGTGGTGTGCGTGTGTATGTGTGTAATCGTCTGCGCGCCATTAGCATTTTTAGATTCATATTTCAAAAGTTCGAAGTATTGACACTATCCTTCTATACGTTATTATTCTAAGACCTAACTAAACTGTTTATTTTTTACAATGTACCTCACAAGTAATACATATTATATTATTTTTATTTTAAAGAACTCCCTGCACTAAGGAAATTAATCCTTGTATTGCGGGGGACTTTACAAACATATAATTAATAGACACAAATTACATCCAGACTCAGAACAACAATTTGTGGATCGCACAAAGTGTTGTCCCGCACAGGATTCGAACCCGCGACACTGGCACTGTAAGTCGGTATCTTAACCACTACGCCATCTGTGCAGTCAGTCAGTTTATTCAAGGTAAACATAACTATCGATAACTTCAAGTATTGCATTGCCAAGTAGGACTCGTACAGTAATTGATAATTTAGTAATGAGCATTTGATATGACTTAGGTCTTGTCCATATTCATTTGTTTACCCTCTATTTGGGACACCCAGCTGAGATTACTCAATTAGCAAATAATAGTTTTGAAATTGATATAAAACTTACCAATTTCTATTACTGCTTTAATTTACTGTTATACGTTATCTGCTGGACCGCATAGATAAACACACAAAATGAAAAACACTAAATGTTTTATTATAAATCCGTTTAAAGAAATCACATGAATTGATTTTTGTATATATTTGCATTAATATTAAAATTTAGTATAAAAAGAATGCTTTAAAATAACGTGATGACCAATGAAGATGACATTTTATTTTTAATTCTCAGTTCAGCATAGACAATAAGTTCTTCTTCTTCTTCTTTTTTATTGCCAATAATCTACCATATATGCGCTATTGGTGCCAGTATCTAATTAAAAACAAGTTGTGTTATTAAAAACAAACAACAAGGTGTGCCAAAATAAGGCGATATTTTTTATTTTTCACTCTCAGCCCAAAATCAGTCCAAACAAAATTCTGCCCAAAAGCCAGCTCTTAATTTCAATTTTAAAAGGTTCTCCATGGAACTTTAAGTTTACCCGTTTGAATAACATAGAAAATATGGTTTTTTAATAGTCACCCTAAAGTATATATATATATATATATCAACGCAGCCCACATACGTCCCACTGTTGGGCTCGGGCCGCCTCCACAATGGAAGGGAATTTGACCTACTATACCATGCTGGTCAGACATGTTGGTATAGGGTTTCATTTCGAGTTTTCCTTCTCTTGCACAGATGTTATGTGCACATTATATCCCATAGTCGTCTTATACGACATCTACGGGCAAGATAGGGATATATATATATATATATAAACTCATTTGCAAAAAAAACGGGCGGTTTTGATTTTCATTCATATTTAAAAAGATACAATACCAAAAAGGTTTCAATCGTTTGTACACGTTACTGGCCGGTTTTAAAAATGCTGTGGTATTTAAAAAAGTACGTTCTAAATTCAATTTTTCATTTGATGTTCATTTTTACAGAAAACCCCTTTTTATCCTACATTTTTGGCGCGAAGTTCCAGAAGTTAACATCGACTTTCATAACTTTTATTCAATTTTTATCGATTAATTTCATATCCTTGACTGTCAAAGCTTTATTTAATGCTGTTTGGCTGTATCAAAAATGGTAGATAAAGTGGTAAAAGCTACCAAAATTATCGCGCTGCTTGAAGAGGGTTGCAGCCAATGTTTCGTGGCTAGGAGGCTAAATGTTAGTCGCTCGACAGTCCAAAGGACCTGGCAGCGATATCAGGAGACTGGTTCCGTCGAGAGAAGGCCTGGTTCTGGAAGAAACCCATGTACCCAACCACGGGATGATCGTTTTCTTGTGAGTCGCGCATTGAGAAATCGCAAATCTTCGTATGTGGATCTTAAGAACAACCTCCAAGAAGTAAGAAATGTGCATATTAGTCTATGGACGGTCAGGAGGAGGCTTCTCGCTGCCAATATACGCAGTCACCGCCCGGCCCGCGGCCCCAAATTACTCCGTGAGCACAGAGTTCACAGGCTTAGGTTCGCTAGAAATTGTGAATCATGGACTCAAGACGATTGGAATAGGGTTTTGTTCTCTGATGAAGCCAGGATATCTCTGTTCGGTGAAGATCGACGTCGGCGAGTGCTAAGAAGACAAGGAGAACGCTTTGCAGAGGCATGTTTCGAAGAAATCACACCTTATGGTGGGGGCTCTGTTATGTTTTGGGCAGGAATAAATTCAATGGATCGTACAGAGTTAGTCTTCATTGAAAACGGCTCACGGAAGTTCTAATTTCTCATGCACAACCCGCATTGGCCGCTCTAGGTGAAGACTCGATTTTTATGGACGACAATGCTCGCGCCCACCGATCCCGCGATGTTAATGCGTATGTGCAAGAGGTCGGCATTCGTCGTTTGGATTGGCCAGCTCGAAGTCCCGACCTCAATCCCATAGAGCATGTCTGGGACGTTCTGAAACGGCGTGTGAGATCAGTACACCCGACTCCGCAGACCATCAGAGAGCTGAAGAATGTGATTACTGCGGAGTGGGAACGTATTCCGCAAGCAAGTATCCGGGATATACTCGCTAGCATGCCCAGACGAATTCAAGCTGTGATTTTAGCTAGAGGGGGTCACACTCGATACTAAACATTTATCTGCTTTTACTTTATTAAAGAAAAACAAACAAAAAAACTTTTTTATTTTTACTTCATGAGCATATGCACTACTAGCGAATATACACTACTAGCGAGGTTTAGCATTATTTCCCATAAATTGTATCTAAATTTTATGAAATACTGATGAAAACGATTATTTTCTTATTAATTTAGCAAATTGTGTGGATAAAACTACCTATAATTATCAAACAAAGAAATATTAACATTTGAAATGGTTCATTGCTTAGGTGCCCGTTTTTTTTGCAAATGAGTGTATATATATAATATATATGAGAGTCATATTAGTCTCAGTCGTTGTCATTGATCGGGAGCTGATGACCAAATCAATGCTTTCTCTGGAAATTTTGCAGAACATGAAAATACACGTAATTCACAATTAAATCATATTCACTATACTTCCGAATTTTCTCTGCATTTATTTCATAAAATACCACCAAAATTATTCAATATAACACTGTAAAACACCAAAGTAATAAATAAAATTTAAAAGCGCTACATGGCATTTGACATTGCGTAAAAATCTAGACAATAAGTTAATTTACAATGATGTAATTATAATAAAGTTATTACGGTAAAATAAAATCAATTGTATATTCATAAAGTTTTGATGACTTTCCTTATTTCTTCTTAAATCTTACTTAACCATGCAGGTCTGATAGGTGGGTGTAGGGTTTTTTTCCAGTTTTCCTTCTCTTGCATAGACGTTACATGCGTATTATATCCCTTAGTCCTCTTTTACGACATCCACGGGCAAGATAGAGAGTAGTTAAATGTATTCTTTTGCCGTGACCACATGGAAATTATTATACTCTAAACGTGCTATGGAATGGGCCGGCTAGCGATTTCTCTGCCAGATAAAATATGAAATAGGAAAATTCGTAGAAGAACTTGTTTAACGGGTATGACATAGCTCGAAGAATTAGCACGCTGAAGTGGTAATGGCCAGGAGGAATCGTCCTAAAAACCGACAACCGCTTCTTGAGTGGCAACTACGTACCGGATGATGCAGTGAAGAACGCCCCCATTAGGTGAACCGACGACCTGGTGAAAGTTGCTGGGCGTCGCTGGATACAGCCGGAACCGCACTCTGTGACGAAACACGAGGGAGGCCCATGTCCAGCAGTGGACGGCGATAGGCTGAATGATGTTAATGATGATGAGTGTGGTGAGTTCTATTTTAAAAGATAAAAATAATATTCGACCTATTTTTTACTACTTGTCATCTTCCATATGTTAAATCATTGTCATTTTGTGTGTGGCTTAAATGAACAGATCACCTATGATCGTTTTTAAAAATTAATAAACGTAAATGTATTAAATTGATAAAAATTAACATAATAATAATAACACAAAAACTTTTTTTGGTGTTTATTTTTACCGATCTCTTGATATAGAACCTGAACAAAGAATAAAAATAAATAAAAATCAACTTATGAACCATATCAAAATAAATATAGTTATTTGTATATACGTAAATATTTAATGGATAGAAAGAGACCATAAAACAGATTTGCACCTTCTAATAATCTGATAGTATTATGGACTGGATTATAACCTCAAAATTAACAATTCAGTGTATTTGGTGCCTCTTATATGTGTTGTTGACTATCAAGTTTATATTCAATATAATGTCAGCAGTCGTATGCTACTGGTTGGTGAAAGCGTACGTACGTTTAAATGTCTCTCCCTGACTTCAAAGGTAAGAAAGTGAGTACTACTGAAATTCTAGAATTAGAATGAACATTATTTCTCTGTGGAATAGTACGTCGCAGTCAGGTGGACTGACGACCTAGTTGATTGCTAAGCACCGTTGAATGCAGGCGGCAAAGGACTGCGCTTTGTGGTGAAACATTAGGGAAGCCTACATCCAGTAGTGGACAGCGAAAGGCTGAAATATATTGTTGATGTGCTATTCCAAACTAAGCTATCTCTGTGCTAAATCAATTTAGTTGTTCAACGTGAATCATTAACAAACATTCTCCAAAAGTATTTGTTAGAAGTAACTAAGTTCTTAATTAATTTTTAAATTTCGACCCACATTTGGGCTATCAAAAATCAAATACAAACGCGATAAAATCCGTAAAGTAGATTTAATTACAATAATTACATTTTAATTCAGTCCGTAGAGACACTGCGCCTTGTACGCGCGTCAGCTGTAGGTAAACGAATCGTTACGAAAATTTCCGAACATAGTCGAAATCGTGATCATCTGGGCGGACTAATGGGCCGATTAGTCGGCCTCTTTACAACCGACTAATCGCGACTAGTCGGCCATACTTATAGTTGGCACATCTCTGCTAAGAATCAAAAAACAGGAACGCTATTTCCGAGCGCTATGACATGTCCTTTAAACGAGGTTTAAGAAGAGCATTTTCTTCACGATAGGCAACGGCCTAGCTGTGCCCCTGGTATTGTAAAGTTTCATGTGCGGCAGTATGACTTACCATCAGGTGTGCTGCTTGCGCGTTTGTCACCATCGACAAAAACTTATTGTTTTTATCAATAAAGAATAATAGGTCATACATGTAAGACTGTAAACAAATTTGGTGAAATTTAATAAGAATGGCCATCACGCGTTCTGCGGCGTCGCTGTTGTAATGATAACTGCTGAGAAACAGTTAACGTGTGTGTTTAAACAAGATGATAATATTAAATGAGTAATCTATGTAATTGCTGATACAGCTAGTAAAACAATGTATTTTTTTGATGTGACACATCTATAGGTAAGGGTGAACCTGATCGTTGGCGTGGCGTTAACAGCTTGTGGCTTTTTTTTTGTGTGTATTTAGCTGTTGGTCGCAGATGACCTTGACAGCTTAACGCGGGCAATGGGCGAGCGGAAGGCTCTCAACCCGGTAGCTTGTGGCGTTACGACGGCACGCTATATAACGGAATATGCGAGGGTAAACCTGATTGTTGGCGTACCGTAACCACTTGTGGCGTCAAAACGCTACGCTATATATACATACGTACATATTTGTTGAATAAAAAATATCGTTTCCTAGAATAAAATCGTAATTTTTTATTTATCTATTATGCCATATTAGTACCTGTCGTAATTTATTCTTTTATGCATATTCACTTAAACAATATAATTTCGATGTTTGATCTGCCAGGCGTCGTGAGCGACGGCTCACTTTTTTATTGCTGATACAGGTAGTAAACCAATTATTTTTAGACCCCATAAACTAGCTCAAAGTCGCTCAGCGTGCTATAGAGATAAAATCCGAAATATGGAAATACGTAGAATAACGTGTATAACCGATAGTACGAAGAATTAGCACGCTGAAGTGTCAATGGGTAGTCCACCTGATGTAGGTGGTACAGGAACACACTTTGAGATGAAACACGAAGAAGGGCCTTCAGCAGTGGAGGTCGACGTGCTGAATGTTGATGATGATGAAGAAATTTTACACACACTAAGGAATTAATTCTTATAATAGGTCCTTACATATGAAATTGGCGTTTTGTACGGGAGGAATATTAAGTAATTTTTTTTTTTGTATGATATATTTAATCAATCAAAGTAGGCACAATTGTTATCTATGAACTTTTGCCATCTTATAGGTATTTCACCCCTTACTAAAAAAACCATGGGGGCGAGAATCAATAAACTCTTTGAAGGCGGTTTGGACTGCCGCATCGCAGTTGAATTTTTTTCCTTGTAAGAAAGAAGTCCAAATTCCGCAAAAAATGATAATCTGCTGGTGCAAGGTCCGGGGAGTACGGTGGATGTCGCAGACATTCTAATTGTAGCTCATCTAACTTAGTGGTTTTTTGTTGTGCAATGTGTGGTCTTGCGTTGTCGTGAAGCAGCAGTGGCCTAGAACGATTGACCAATCTCGGTTGTTTAGCAGCTAGTTCTTCCTTCATTGTTTGCAGTTGCTGATAATAGATATCTACCCTAATCGTTTGGCCAGATTTTAGAAAGCTGTAGTCTACGACACCAGAGCTAGTCCACCAAACACTCACAAGTAACTTTCCTGAGACAATTTTCGTTTAGGGGAGGATTTGGCTGGGTCTTCAGGGTTCAGCCATTGCGATGAGCGTTTCCGATTATCGTACAGTATCCACTTTTCATCACAAGTAATGATTCGATTTAAAATCCCTTCATTATTGTATCGGTTGAGCAAAGTAACATAGCAGTCGACGCGTGTTTGCAAGTTTGATTCACTCATTTCATGAGGTACCCATCGTTCATGTTTTTTTCCTTTCCTGATTTGCTTCAAGTGGATTAATACAGTTTTGTCACTTACCCCGAAGGCTGCAATTATCTTTGAAGTGCTTTATGATGGATCCGCTTCCACAATAGCCTTTAATTATTCATTTTCCACTTTGGTGTCCGGGGTTGGTTCTGAAGATCGAAATTTCTAGAACGAAAACGTTGAAACCAAAAACGTAACATGCTTTTCTTTGCGACTCCAGCGTACACATCATTAATCTTTCGAGCTGTTTCTGCAGCACAGGTGCCACGGTAGAGCTCGTACTCGTAAATATACCGATATTTCATTTTTCCATTTTGCGGTAATAAGCGACGCCAAAGAAAAATATAATGAGGAAAAAACAAATGAATGACTGTTTTCAAAACGCAAATGTACCAGCTAAATGAATTTATAAATTTGAATTTGGAATTCTTAACCAAAGAGGAGATTTTTCAGATCAAAATGGTCAGTACGGCAAAACGCTAATTTCATAAATATAAGGACCTAACCTATTTTGATGAACTTTATAAACATAATTAACTTACAGAAATCACATCCAGACTCAGAACAAAAATTTGCGTTTCATTTTTCTGAGTGGGATGCGAACTTAAGACAATGGCACGAAAGATATACCTCATATATGCAGTCATTATCTTTACTTACGTGAATTCTAAGAATTATGTATACAAAATATCACAGTACAAAACATCAACCGCTAATTATCTCCAGTGATATATGTGTTTAAAATATGCCAATGCATACATATTTGCCATTCTTTTAAGATGAAATGTTTAGTCTGCTAGTTCAAACAATAATAACATCATAATAACGATGAATTCTTTATCTAATATACGGGCAATTCTTTTATCCTTACTAATATTTGTATCGGCGGGTGACGGGGGTGCGAGCGGAGGGCGGTGTGGTTTCATTGAATGAGCTCACCGCCTGGCGCGTCAACGCCTGCTGAGACGTCATTGCCCATTGGGCAGTCCGGCTGGAGAGGCCTCGGTTCGGTGTGAGGACCGTCGAGGCCTTCCAGCCGATGCTGATGCAGTGGCTGGAGCAGCGGCATGGGGTGCTTTCCTTCCGACTGGTGCAGGTGTTGACGGGACATGGATGCTTTACCAAATACCTGCACACGGTCGTGAGGAGGGAGAGTATACCATCCTGCCACCACTGCGATTGCGACGAGGACACGGCGCAGCACACACTCCAGGCGTGTGCCGCGTGGGAGGGGGAGCGCCGTGAACTCGTCGCGATCATTGGTGTCGACCTGACGCTGCCGGCCATCGCTAGGGAGATGGTCGCCAGCGTCAGGAACTGGGACGCCGTTGCCGCCTTCTGCGAGGCTGTCATCTCGCGGAAGAAGGTGGCGGACCGTGTACGGGAGGAAAGACCCCACGTGGACCCGGTCCTCCGCCGGTGACTGGGGCGGCGCAGGCGCGAGTACCTGCGCCTGATGGCGCCCTAGCGGGTAATAATCCCCTGGACCAGGGATTTAGTCCGGGCACCCGCGGAGAGGTTAGCCTCGCGACGGCGATCGGCATCCCAGTAGGAGACGTCGAAGGGAGAGGGTACTCCCTCGGGGTATTCCGTCGGGCTGACCACTGACGTCACCCTGCTCCGGTGGTCGGTCCAACGACGAAGGCGACGTGTGGTGGTGGGTTACGGGTGTGCGTGCTTACGCCCCTCTGTCGCCCCAGACGGAGTGGTGCGAGGAGTGCGCCGACCGTAACCCACCCCAAAAAAAAATCCTTACTAATATTATAAATGCGTAAGTAATTTATTTGTTTGTTCCGCTTTCACGTTTAAATCACCGAACTGATTTCAAAAATTCTTTTTCAAAAAAGAAGATTTCAAAAAAGCTATAATATCAGGGAGTGACATGGACTATATTTTAACCCAGTATGCCAACGGAAACGGGAACTACGCGGTAAAGCGAATGAAACCAAAGCGAAGCGAGGGCGGGTTGTTAGTATTTTTATATATTCAGAATCTTAGAAACGGCTCAAATTATTTGCATGAAATTTAGTATATTTGGGGGTAATAAACCGATCTAACTTGGTTTTATTTATAGAAAACTTAAACATATTAGTGTTTTCAGGCAATAAAAATTTGTGTAAGGAGGTAATATTAACCACTGCAATTAAGAAGAAAAGTAGTAAATTTGTGGGCAATTAAGCACTCCCTTGATCTAGACTATGGATACTATGGAAATGAGGTTACGGATCTGGATACGGTTACAGATATTAGGATAAGTTTATGTCGGCTACGCTTATATAAGCAGTACGTCAATCCCGTGTATCATATACAATCCGTTACACGTATATCTACATAATTACATCTTCATAAATAAACACTTATAGTCCATAAAATATAGGTTGATCTCTGTGACAGTTGTGAAAATAGGGACAGTCGTTAGATCAATCGATCAACTACGACTGTTTTGTAAATAAATATGTTTAGTTTATTGACAATAATGCGTACATAATATTATCATTTACTCTGAGACAGAAAGTAGTTTTTTAATGTTTAATTAATTCAATTTATGTATTTTACAATGTAACTATCTGTTTTAATTGTAAAAAATATGTTGAAAGTTTTATGTAGGTACTGTATTGGGTTTATTTCTTTTATGAATAATTTAATAAAGATCAGTTATCGATTTACGTATATCGACCGTCCCATCTCTTTTTTATTTTCAGTCCAGTATGACCTTGTACGTGCGTAAGCGTCATTTATGTATAAAATATTTACTAGATATTTCAGTACTTACGAGGTACATTTTAGGCATGAATATTAATATTTTTAAATTTATAATATATTGCAATTCAATTTCAATAAGACTGGCACGAAAAGAATGAAAATATATTTGATACAAAATGATATTGTAAACATGTCGTTCGTTCATACTTACTTCTTTGGTTTCGTTGACATCTGTCATAGAGATCAAGCTATATTTTATGGACTATAGTAACATAACCTTAATAAGCACTTGTAATATCCAAATGTTATAATTCTTCCTTGCCTCTGTTGACTCTGCTACTCGTATGTGTGACCACCGAATGTCCTCAACGTATTGTGTGATTTTTTTTTATTGCCGATGGTGACAAACGAGCAAGCAGCACACCTGATGGTAAGTGATACTGCTGCACATAAACCTTTGCAATACCAGGGGCATAGCCAGGCCCCTGCGTGAAGAAATTAAAAAATGAAGATATTAAAAAAAAAGAATTAAAAGAAAACTGTCCAATAAAACTAAAGGAATTTTCCTTGAAATCGACAGCAGTGCCACCTACCGGATCCAATTGTAAATCTAAATCGTTCTCGAAACCCGTTAAACACACACAAAAAAATTTCATCAATATCTATCCAGCTGTTTAGGAAGAGTTCAGTACATTACATTCACACTCAAGGCCCTCAATTCCACAATATTTATAATCAAAATTTTGTAACATTAGACTATATAAGTTTGGTCTAAAACATTTACTTTAAGGCTAGCCGCACACACACAATAATATTGTCAATAATATTGTGTGTATGCGGCCCGTATTGCGGTATTGTTCAATATTATTGGCGAATGCCAGAAATTCTGATTTTGTCACGACAATATCGGGGGGAGGCAGGGATATTGTCAATAATATTATCGTATGCGGACTCGCGGTAATATTTTAGTAGAGGAAAAGATTTCAAGACGGGCGGACGTTCATGATTTTTGTAAAAAATGGAGGATTACAGTAGCCATAGCAAAAATAGTGTTGATAATATTACTTTCACATAAAATCAATATTTGTCACTATAAATTAAAACAGGGGAAACGTATCCTGATTATGTTATCCAGCGAAAGATATTGTGATAAAGTTAAGAAAAACGCTTGATAATTTGGTCGATATTTATAAAAAAAATTAAAGCAAATAGCACGAGAAAAGATGTAGATAAAGAAAAATTAAATTCTCTACGAACTAATTTTCGGAAAGAAAATACAAAAAGTGAAATAATCGGGCAAGGGGACTAATGAGGTTTACGTTCCGTCTTCCTGGACATATTATGAATTGCTGTTTAGATAAAATTAAAGCAATACTCAATGCAATTACTTTTGTCTTTCTATCCATTATATAAAAAGTACGCACACGAATCTAGCTGGCGAGCGACTAAGTCAGATTGCACCACAAAATATTGACAATAATATTGCGTAGTATGCGGGACCATATATTGAAGAACATTATTGATAATCTTGGATTGACAATATTATTGCGTGTGTGCGGATAGCTTAAGAGAAAATAATAATTGTCTTCGTAGGTGATATCGCGATCACAATTGTTGTTACAAATCGCCCAGGAGGGTGTCTTGTAGCATAATTGCCACGCTTGGCGGGTGTAATTAAATCATGAAAGCATTAGAATCATACAAATTGACATTCACATTTATCTCACTAACTAGAATATTTAATAATCGTGTGTAATACCAGACGCCATTAATATACGTGTCAAATTATAATTTGAAAAAATTTCATCAACTCGCTCGATTTTTACAATATTATTGAAAGAATATTATTTTACGAACTCTTATTTTTTGGGATGGGCTATGGCAGCGCACCCGCCGCCCGGGGTCTGGGGTGACAGAGGCAGCGCGCGGCCCCATAACCCACCCGTAGCCACGTCGCCTTCGTCTTTGGGCCGACCACCAGTGCCGAGGTCCTTGTCTTTAGTGATCAATACCCTGAGGGGGTACCCTCTCCTCTCGACGCCTCTTTCCCGGAACGTCAGTCGCCGTCGCGCGGTCATCCTCTCTGCGGGTGACGCACTAAAATCTCCGGTCCGGTCACCTGCGGCCTCGGCTAAGATCGCATCAGGCGTACGATCGCCGCCTTCCTCCGCGAGATGACTGCCTCACAGAAGACGGTGACCGCGTCTCAGTTCCTGACGCTGCCGAGCATCTCCCTAACGGTAGTCCGCAGCGTCAGACCATGAACACTGTAAAGTCTTCGAAACGTCGTGTAATCAAAAAATAATAAAAAAATTAAGTACAAACGCGATAAAATGCGTAAAATGGTTTTAGTCAGTATTATTGAAATTGCAATTTATGATATCATTTGCCACAGGTAGCCACGAGCCTACTCCACAATAGTAATTTCTGGCTCCTGCAACACAGTATACAACTAGCGTAGGAGCCAGAGATTCTCACATATCTATGTAATGTTTTTATGATAATAAATGAAATGAAAATGAAAAAAATAGGACAGAAATTGACTTACTATGATAAACGCTGATATGGGGTTTTATTACGAGTTTGCATTCTCTTGCATGGATCTTATTCGCATGTTAGGCATAGGCAAGAAACTGGATGACGAGTTCTTACTCCGTGACCATAGGGAAGAGAGATTTTACAGCAGTTGGGACTAATTGTGGCATCCTACAATTTAGAAGATAAAATACTTTTGTTTGTGAAAACATGTGTAGATAAAGTATTAATGATATAATTAACACGATTCAACATGTTTTGTCATTGTAGGCGGACAAATTATTATTAGAGTTCCTTAACCAAAGGGTAAAAACGTGTCCCTATTATTAAGACTTCGCAGTCTATCCGTCCGTCTCTCTGTCACCAGCCTGTATCTTAAGAACCCCGATAGCTAGACAGTTGGAAATTTTACAAATTATGTATTTCTGTTGCCTCTATAACAACAAATACTAAAAACAAAATAAAATGAATATTTAAAGGGGGCTCTCACACAACAAACGCAATTGTTTTGGCCTTTTAATAGATAATGGTACGGAACCCTTCGTGCGCGATTCCGACTCGAACTTAGCCGGTTTTAATATTAATTATTATTATATTATACAAGTGAATTGTATAATATTTAACAATTGAAATAAATTGAAAACCGGAAGTATATTCCATATTGAGCTATTTTCTTGTGTAGATATTATGAGGATATATGTACCTAATGGCTGGTCTAGTAGTTAAATAGAAGCACTTTAGAAAATTGTGTGCTATAAAACTTTACTGCATCGCTTAAAGTTTATACATCATTTTTATTGTTTGCCCCTTAGATTAAGGTCTCGTTGCATTTTTCTACAATTAAATTGGCTTTAGATCTGTAAACTGGCATAAAATTGTATAAAACTTCATAATTTCAATGCCTATATATAATACTAGCAACCCGCCCTCGCTTCGCTTCGGTTTCAGTCGCTTTACCCGCGGCGTAATTCCCGTTCCTGTGGGAATACCGGGATAAAATATAGCCTATGTTACTCCCTGATATTATAGCTTTCCATTGGTGAAAGAATTTTTGAAATCGGTTCGGTGGTTTAAGCGTGAAAGCGTTACAAACAAACAAACAAACAAACAAACATCCTTACTTTCGCATTTATAATATTAGTATGGATATAAAATTGCAAGGTAATAAAGTGTAAACAAAATCATTCTTACGCATTTCATCGCGTTTGTATTTGATTGTTGATTGCTCGACGTTTCAGCCACATTCCAATGTTCATGGTCACTGGCTGACCATGCGGTAATAAAGTGATTTATTGTGTTATCGACAAATAAACACTGGACATTTATGGTCATAATAAATTTTAATAATTGATAATGCAGTTAATTGAATTTATGTAAACAGAGTTTTTTTTTTACTTTCTTATACCTAAGAGAATTAAATGAAATTTAAAAAATGAATATAAATATTTATAGTGCAATTATACACGGTGACATTTATGTCGTCTTACAAAAGCAGGTCAATTAAAGTATCCAGTATCTACTATTTATCCGTACAATTAAAAGGTTAAAAACAATATTTACTAGAATATTTTTTAATAAAGGTTATTATAAATAATTACTAATTAAAATAGTAAGGAAACAACATGTATCGAGCGCATAGGTATTCAACACAGCTGATGTAGTATGTAGGTACTACGACCGCTTGACCGCGGCGCCAATCGGCCATCGCAAAGGATACCCGTTAGGTATCTAGCGTATGGAATTACGCTTTGTAAAAGCCGTCTATGTGGACTTCGTACCTATGATTGGCTAACGAAATGCCGCATAATTACTTTTGTTTAATAGCCCGTACAGACGTTGGCTGAGCCTAGGCCAATGCGAGCGTCGGCATATAGGTACAAGGCGAGTGCTAGCGTTTACACGTTGGCCGAGTGCGGCGAACGCCAACGCGAGTGGCCAACGTAGACGAGCGTTTGTAGAAGTGTCTACACGTTGGCCTCGGTCAGTGTTCATTGTGCACTACGGACATGCATTACGGACGTTGACATTGACGTTGCTGCAGTTTCGACTATTTATTTAATGAGCGTATATAACTATTATCTCAGTGTATACCGCAGTAAAGTGGGAAAAAAAGAAGGTGGTTGATACTGAGTATTCACAGAAATAGAACAGTGTAAGATATATCCGTGTGGTGACGGAGTAAGAAAAAAATTCACCAGTCCCTTCATCATGTCTGTGAATGTCGTAAAAGACGATTAAGGGATATCATGCATAATAAGCATTTTCTTTTTTTGATTGGGACTAATCCCACCACACATTCCCACCACTGTAACTCCTGTAAGCCAGGATCCACAATGGTCTCCGTTTAAGACACTGAGGTTTGACCCTCAGGAAGTCCCGGGAGTCGCTTTTAATTGTCTTGGGACCCGCAACAAATTTAATTAAAAAAGAAAACAGGAGGAGTTGGTAAGATTCCACTTCCCTCCTATGCAAAGCGAGAGACATGAAGCAAAGTTGGCTGATAAGCCAGTAAATAAGAGTTTGTACAACTACGTGAAACGCAGCGGTACAGCACCACGGATTGGACAAAGCTTAATGGACCTATTTGTGAGCTTTAGGTTTGATTACAGTAATAGGTATGGCAAAAGCGCCTAAACGCACGGAAATTTTCTCGAGTTGCTACAAGATCCGAATAGTATACTACCCCAGACGTGAGATGCATATTATTTAACATGACGTTCCGCTCGTTGCGCCAGAGAATGCACTCCCAAAGGATGTGATGGGCTGTTTGTTCAAATTTGGAGTTTGAGGTCGAACATAGACAAAATGGTGAATCTACTAGTGTAAAATAGAATAATTTACTTCTAAAATTCCCATGGCCTGTGAGGAATTGGGCTACATAGTGGTCAATTTCTAGCCAAGTTCTCTCCAAACGTTCACGAACAGATGGAAAGAATAGATATATATGACGACCTTTTGTTGACGAATCCCATCTTGCCTGCCATTCGGTCAGGAGCTTATCGTTAACGACGGATTGCAGCGCAAAAAGTCTAGTAATTTTATTACGATCGCGTGGTAAAAGAAAATTGTTGGTCATGTTTTCCCTAGTGGAATAATACATGGACGCACGTTTTTCTATCTCTAAGTCGACCGGAAGTACACCTGCAAGTACTGGTAAGGCTTCGGTGCTAACTGTTCGGTATGCCTTACACAGAAATATTAGCGCTAATCGTTGACTCTGTAGTAACTTACGCCGAGCCGCGCCTATGGTAGTACGATCAGCCCAGGCCGGTGTACCATAACAGATACAGCCCAGATATATGGCTGTATATATAATTTTAAGTGTGTTAAAAAATACATATGCATAATAAGCATATAACATATATGCAAGAGAAGGAAACCTCGAAATAAAACCCTATACCAAACTGTCTGACTAGCATGGGATACTAAGGTCAGTTTCCCGCCTATTGTGGAGGAGTCTCGAGCCCAACAGTAGGACGTATATTAGCTAAAATGATGAAGATACATTTTGATACTATAGGTAACATATAGGGTGACTTGGATCTAATTATTTACGTCGCATATCTAGAAGTAGTGATGCAAATTTGAAAATATAATCATTTATATTGAGCGATAATATCACATTAAACAAGTGTAACCGCGATGGATGTCAACCGTGTAATGACGACTCGGCCAATGTGTAGACGGCATTGGCCGAGCGTAGACGAGTGCCTTTGATTTGTGCACAAAAACCGACACCGAGGCGAAGTGAGGCAAGTGATCACGAGCGACGGCGAGTGACAGCGAGTGAAGACAAATCAGCTGTCCACACGTTGGCGCTTGTATTCACTCGGCCAACTAGGCGAGCCACGGCGAGCGTTGGCCAACTAAGGCAAATCGGGTATACACACGTTGACGTTCGCCATCGCTCGCCTGCACTCGGCCAACATGTAGACGCCCTATAAAATGTAAACGTGGTAAACAGGTTGTTACAAAATATTAACTTTATTTTATTTTATTATTTTTTTATAACTGCCACTATTGAACATTTAAATATGTTAGATACGTTTCTTTGGTCGGATATTTTTGTTTTTTTTTTTTGTAAGACGATAAAAAGTTACCGTGTATACATAACATATGTGTCCACTACTGGGCTCGAACTTCCTCTACATTGTAAGGAATTTGTTTTACTGTACCACGCTGGGCAAACGAATTGTTATAAGGTCTTATTTGGAGTTTTCTGTCTCTTGCCTAGATGTTATCTGTAATAATCCCTTAGTTGTCTTTTACGACACTCACGGGCAATAGGGGGATAAGAGGTGGTGAACTGTATTCTTAGTCGGTTAGCACACGAAGAAGAATATATACATGTACATTATATACTACTAGCTAGCTATCCCAACTAGTTGACCCAACAGACGTTATTGTGTTCAAATTAGCGCCATCTACCAGCTCCAATTATGAATCATAACCATTCTCGAATCCCCTTGAACATGCACAAAAATTTCATCAACATCGGTCCAGCCGTTTATGAGGAGTTCAGTGACATACACACGTACACAAGAATTTTATATATAAAGATATATATTGAGAAAAACGATTTATTGTAATTATTCTTGCGGTGACGGAGTAAGAATATAATCCATCATCCCCTGCTTTAGAAGTCTCTTAGGAAATGCATATAGCAACTTTGCAGGAGAAGAAAGATTCAAAAGAAAACCCTATAACAATCCATCTGATTAGCGTCGTATAGTAATCGATTCCACTCCTACTGTGGAGAAGATTGGAACCCGGTAGTCGGACTAATATGAGCCGCAATAGTTTTTTTTTCTAATTATAATATAACTTAACAGTTGTCTCATAATAATTACTATCTAGCCAAGAGGCTAATAAGTAATTTAAATCTAACTTAATTTGTTAAGATTTACAGAGTAAAGGATGTGTCCATTGGCACTTTTCTTATTGTCTCTAATAATAAAAAACCGGCTAAGTGCGAGTTGGAGTCGCGCACGAAGGGTTCCGTACCATTATCTATAAAAAGGCCAAAAAAACCGCGTTTATTGTATGGGAGCCCCCCTTAAATATTTATTTTATTTTGTTTTTAGTATTTTTTGTTATAGGAGCAATAGAAATACATGATTTGTAAAAATTTCAACTGTCTAGCTATCACGGTTCTTGAGGTACAGCCTGGTGGTTGACAGACGGACGGACAGACAGCTAAGTCTTAGTAATAGGGTCCCGTTTTTACCCTTTATCCTTAATAAAAAAACACCTTGTTATTATGTTCTTCAAAGATAGCACTCACTGCAGTACTTATCACTAATTTCACTAAACTAAGGGCTTATTAGGTACCTAGTTGTATGGCAAACCTTCTAGTTTTTTCAATCTTTGATCAAAAAGAGCTGAAATATTTAATATTTTATTAATATTGCTATTTAAATCGCAGTCTCACAACTTGGGTGATTATGCACCGTGTACCAGTGGTGGTATATGTGGCTGCTGTGCTTTCGTGGTTTGGGTATATGACACATTTTGCGATAGTAATAATAATTTTTATTGTTAGGTGAATAATAAAATGGCGTATGTTAAATTTATTGTGTTTTCCAGGTGGAGGCAGAAGGTGGTGTCGCGTCATCCACTCCGACGCTTCCTCTCTGTCCAGCCGGCCGACCCGATGTCGACGTACAACCATTACTCTCTGATGGTAAGTGAATTAAAATTAAATGAAGCTCGTATTGTTTCACATTATTTGCTTTAAAAAAAAAGAATGTTCTGCACTGAGAAAATAATCCTTGTATTGCGGGGATCTCGCAAACATAATTATCAGACGCAAATTATATCCAGACTCAGATCAACAATTTGTGGATCGTACTAATTGTCATACTGCGCGGGATTCGAGCAATACTGGCACGGTACCTAGTAAGGATGATCGATGAAAATCGATGGTCCATGATCATTGATGTTGAAAGACACAAGACAAAACATCGTAACATCGATGTTAACGGAATTCATCATCGATGTTGTTAAACGAAAAATATCGTAACATCGATGTTAACGGAATTGATCATCGATGATAACCCACGCAATAAAATAACGAGCGCTCGTCGATGCCCTAAAAAAAAATAAAGCTCATCACAGTTCAGCCCGTAGAAAAGTACTTACTCCGTACCAGATCCGAATCAGATTTTCTAAAAAAAAAACTCATCCCAATTCTGCCCGGAGAATTTTATTTCTTTGTCAACTATTAAAGCCTAACATCGATGTTGGACTTTCGATAATGACATCGATGTTTTTCTAACATCGATGTTATCCAACATCGATGTTCGGTTTTCGATAAATATCGGACATCGATGATGGAATTTCGATAATGACATCGATGTTTTTCTAACATCGATGTTATCTAACATCGATAGCGCGCGCGAAACCGCGATTCCCAAACTCTTAATTTATCCGTCGGGATACATAATCATTAGTTATAATAGAAAATTGTGTTAACGTTAATCATTGAATATAGTTTAAAAGTAGCCATCCGAAGTGTTATTTTATTACATCGCGATATGTGACCAATCTGATAGTGATACAGCACGGCGCCACCCCTCGATATATATATCAACTTGTCTGACTAGAATGTTCTACTAAGTCAATCCTAGCCGGTCTTGCGTGGTCGTTCTCTCTGTGAGTGATCGGATGCACGATTAGTCCGTCTCATCACCCACTTCCTTGAGTAGAAGAAATAAATATTCAGCAATTCGTCCAAAGTTCTTAACACTTAGACATTTCAGTCACAATATGTCTTTCAGTAAACTTAAGAGAATCATCTCGTCCAACATACCTCACTTAGTGTCTGAAAACGCAGGTCTACCAGCAGTGTGTGTTGTTAGTCCTGACTTACGACACGGAAACGCGGTCCCTAAATGTAGGCCTCATAACCAAGCTCAAAGTCGCTCAGCGTACTATGGAGCGGGCTATGCTTGGGATTTCTCTGCGAGATAGAATCCGAAATAAGGAAATCCGCGATAGAACGGATGTAACCGACATAGCACGAAGAGTTAGCATGCTGAAGTGGTAATGGGCAGGCCACATTACTCGACGAACCGACAACCGCTGGGGACGAAAGATTCTCGAGTGGCGACCACAAATCGGACGACGCAGTGTAGTAGACTCTCCCACTAGGTGGACCGACGACCTGGTGAAAGTTGCTGGGCGTCGTTGAATGCAGGCGGCACAGGACCACACTATGTGGCGTAACATGATGGAGGCCTAAGTCCAGCAGTGGACGGTGATAGGCTGAATTGATGATGATGATAATGTCTTTCGTATAGATGGATAGTTAATTTTTCGTACAAGCGCTGCAAGCTAACGTGGCAAATGTCGAGCGTTGATTCAGTCGTAAAATACAAAAGATTTTGGTACTAGAAAAGAAAATGATCCATTAACGAATCCGTCTTCGTTCGAATTTCATAGTACTCAGGTGTTTCTATTTATTTATAGAGCGTGTAATGGCTTATTGAATTGGTGAAAAGCAACTAACTTGCTACACTATTATGCCAAAATTATAGCTCGTAATGGGCTCTTTTATATTGTGTACTTTTATAACTGTTGTGGTATTTTCTGTGTGCTATGAGGTTTTCCGTATAGTGACGGAGTAAGAATACAATTCACCACTCCCTGTCATGCTTGCGGGTGTCTTAAAAAATTACTGAAGCTGGCAGTAGCTCTCTCCTGGGAAACGTATAAGAACTCACTGTAATCGCCAACCCACCTGCCAGGCCTGGTGATTGCGGGATAATCTCTACACACGACAGACAATTCATGAGCCTAAATCCAGAAATTGAGAGCAAAATGCTGCTTGAAGATAATGCTGAACATTATAAGACACAATCAAAGCTTGTTGGTAATGTCGAAACAGCTTTTAGTCTTAAAAGCACTACTTTGTTTTAATTACGAAAGTCAACAGTTTATGTGGCTAGCACTTAATTTTACGTACATTAATGTTGAGTGAAAAGTTTATATAAAAGACTAATTTTCTTTTTACTATAATAAATTACTATAATAAATTCCGTGTGGTGACGGAGTAAGAATACAATTCACCACTCCCTATCTTACCCGTGGGTGATCGTACGAGACGACTAAGGGATATAAAACGCATATAACATCTATGCGAGAGAAGGAAAACTTGAAATAAAACCCTATATCAACACGTCTGACCAGCGTGGTATAGTAGGTCAATTACTCTTCCATTATGGAGGAGGCCCGAGCCCAACAGTGGGACATATATGGGCTGTGATGATGATGAGATAATAAAGTTGACGCTTAAGTAATGTAATAACCAACCATTATAATTGGATACTGAATCACTCAGAATGGTTAGGTTTAAAATATCCTATTATTCTGGCTGTTTTTGATGTGAATCTATAGGCGAGGATGAACCTGATCGTTGGTGTAGCGTAAATAGCTCGTGACGTTATGACGTCACGCTATATGTCGGAATATGCGAGGGTAAACTTGATTGTTGTCGTGGCGACAAAACGCCACGCTATATATATGTACATAATTATGTAGTCTATACGTAGTAGTATATGAGTGAGACGGAGTGACCCGATGTTGTGCGCAAGTGCCTGTGCACTATCTCTAATGAAAATAAATGTTTATTGAATAAAAATAATCACTTGCTGGAAAAAATATTAATATTTTATTAATACGTTATGCCTTAGTTCTTGTCGTAATGTATTATTTTATGCATATAACTAGTACAAAATAATGTCGATGTTTCACATCTGACAGGCGTCTTGAATGATGACTCCCTTTTTGTATAAAATCAAGTACTTTATTGCTAACTACTTCGCAAGTGTATAAGAAAGTACTTCGTTTCAGCTCATACACGTCCCCCATTTAGACTCGCGCCTCTTCTTGGATAGTAGTTGATAGTCGTATTTTACGACACCTATAGCTAAGACAAAGGGTGATGAATAGTATTCTTATTTTTAGATATTAGTATCGGGTATTTCCATTATATATTGATGCAGATTTTGAATCTTATGGCGGGAAAAAGGAAAAAAGCTAATGGGGATTTCTGATTTTAATCATTTTGATTTGGGTAATTGTCCGTTTAGGGTCCATGAGCTCTACCTATAATACTATTGATTAGGTATATCTTATAATCATAGCAGTCCATATCGTTACTAATATTATAAATGCTAAAGTAAGTTTTATAGTGTTTGTTTGTTACGCTTTCACGCTTAAACCACTGAACCAATTTCAAAAATTCTTTCTGCAATGGAAAGCCATAATATCAGGGAATAACATGGGATATATTTTATCCTGATATTCCCAAAGGAACGGGAACTATGTGGGTAAGGCGACTGAAACCGAAGCGAAGCGAGGGCGGGTTGTTAGTACCTACATTATTGTTCTGGGTTCGTGTCTCCGTCACAACCGGACAAAATTTCAATGTTACGCAGAAGAAACTATACTGAACTCTCTATAAAAGTTAGGTTGTGTACAATATGAACAAACGGGTTGAGAGCCCTCAGCGCTCACCCACCAGTCAGGGTAAAGTTGTCACAGCCATCTGAGGCTAACAACTAAGTCACACAAAAAAAAAAAGTGAACAAATTGCTTGGAAATATTTTCGTGTGGAAAAAGAATACAATTTTGCGTCAACGCCCTGACGTGCACGTGAGTATCGTTAAAAGAAATCTACGTTGCTGCAACTTTTTGTAGTATAAAGTTTTTATGGGGCTATTTTTATACTCGTTGGGGTTATTTTTATTACCTGGGGCCTTCGTTTTAACACACTTAAAATTATATATACAGCCACATATCTGGGTTGTATCTGTTATGGTGCACCAGCCTGGGCTGATCGTACCACCATAGGCGCGGCTCGGCGTAAGTTAGTACAGAGTCTACGATTAGCGCTAATATTCCTGTGTAAGGCATACCGAACAGTTAGCACCGAAGCCTTACCAGTACTTGCAGGTGTACTCCCAGTTGACTTGGAGATACAAAAGCGTGCGTCCATGTATTATTCCACTAGGGAAAACATGACTAACAATTTTCTTTTACCACGCGATCGTAATAAAATTACTAGACTTTTTGCGCCGCAATCCGTCGTTAGCGATAAGCTCCTAACCGAATGGCAGGAAAGATGGGATTCGTCAACAAAGGGTCGCCATCTATATCTATTCTTTCCTTCTGTTCGTGAACGTATGGAGAGAACTTGGCTAGAAATTGACCACTATGTAGCCAAATTCCTCACAGGCCATGGGAATTTTAGAAGTAAATTATTCTATTTTAAACTAGTAGATTCACCATTTTGTCAATGTTCGACCTCAAACTCCGATTTTGAACAAACAGCTCATCACATCCTTTGGGAGTGCATTCTCTGGCGCAACAGGCGGGACCTCATGTTAGACAATATGCATCTTACGTCTGGAGTAATATACTATTCGAATCTTGTAGCAAATCGAGAAAATTTCCGTGAGTTTAGGCGCTCTTGCCATACCTACTATTGTAACAAAACCTAAAGCTCACAAATAGGTCCATTAAGCTCTGTCCAATCCGTGGTGCTGTACCACTGCGTTTCACGTGGTTGTACAAATTCTTATTTACTGGCTTATTAGACAACTTTGCTTCATTTCTCCCGCTTTGCATAGGAGGGAAGTGAAATCTTTCCAACTCCTCCTGTTTTTCTTTTTTAATTACATTTGTTGCGGGTCCCAAGACAATTAAATGCGATGCCCGGGACTTCCTGAGGGTCAAACCTCAGTGTCTTATACGGAGACCATTGTGGATCCTGGTTTACAAGAGTTACAGTGGTGGGAATGTGTGGTGGGATTAGTCCCAATAAAAAAAAAATAAAAAAAAAGTATAAAGTTTTTAAACTAAACTTTATTGCGTTTTATTTCGTCATTAGTTTTCATCATTTAAGATATTTTGCTACGAAATTATCAAAACAACTGAGTCTGTAGAAGTTGAGGTAGATTTGTTTTTTTTTTTAATCTATTTGAATGCGTTATTATTGGAACTACTAGTTGGATCAACTACTGGTTGCATCAAAAAATCTTATTCGTCGAGAAAAATATAGGCATATAGCCTCAACGCTACGAGGATTATATGCAGTGTTATTAAATATACAAAATATACGCCAAGCTGTTGGCGTTGTGACCGTTGTCATAGGAACTATTGAGGTAACAAAAGTTGTGAGTGATGTATGTTAGATATTAATTAAGTTTAAGTAATAATCTATATATATAAAAGAAAGTCATGTTAGTTACACTATTTATAAGTCGATAACGACTGTACCGATTTACCTGAAAATTGGCGGGAAGGTAGCTTAGAACCAGGAGACGGACCTAGGATACTTTTTATCCCGTTTTCTTAATGGTGGTTACAAGATTTCACTAATAACTCTATCCCGTTCAATCGCGTTCCCGTATGACGTGACATTAAATGTCAAAGAGAATACAAGTCACTATGAAACGTAGTATAAAAAAACGCATTTGAAATGTAACAACAAAACGCAAATGTCAGCTAAATGTAATTTTGTCTATGATTAAGTATGGTTAAAAATGTTATAATTATATAGCCAGAAATTAATAATCAGTAATTTGTATTGTCTTTGAATCATCATTAACAATGCCGCGACCTAGACGATTAAATTTTCCCCCACTAAACCGTAATGGTTCATCCGTTAGAGACTATATTTTCAGAAATTTCGAAAATATATTTACGAAATAAATATGGCAGTACGAATTTCACCGGGACAACTAGTATTTAATAAATAATTCCTTTATCTCCTCCGTTCAAAGCTAATTCGGTTCGCGCGTATATTAAAAATAGTTTTGTCCTTTTAAAGATTAAAGATCAGCTCATGCATTGTTCCTAAATTTGTTTAGTGCTTTAAGTTTATTTGTTCTATAATCCTGTTTAAATCGGTAAGAATTTTGTTATTATTCTCTAATTTTTTTCTAAGACTAAGCCCCTCGGCTTAAAATGTTCTCATTTTTTCATATACAACATTTTTTCTAAGACTAAGCCGGGGGGCTTAGACTCAAAAAAAATGTTCTCGTTCTTTAAAGCTCTAGGTAATAAGGCGAAATTTTTATGCACTTATTAGAATTACACTTCAACCTGGGATTTTCGCTGTATTAAACTTCAAATTATATACTAGCTGGCCCAACAGACGCTGTTTTGTTCAAATAAAATAAAAGGAATTCTTGTTGAAATCGACAGCAGTGTCACCTACCGGGTCCAATTGTAAATCTAAACCATTGTCGAATCCCCTTGAACACTCACAAAAAATTTAATCAACATCGGTCCAACCGTTTATGTGGAGTACAGTGATATACAAACGTACACAAGAAATATAATAATATGTCTGTGTGTGTGTGTGTGTGTGTGTGTGTGTTTGTGTTAAATGAAACTGTGAGGCTATGAAGTAAATTATTTAGTAAATTATCTATAATATACTGAACTCATTGCGTAAATTTCTCCCGTCTCTTCACGATTTAATGTGGTAGTTTTGTCATGCAAGGACTGTATATATCGTTTAGAGAAAATACTCCAAGAAGAAGACGGTTTTATTCCAAACAAAGTATTAGTTATTAAAAAGAAAATGTGCTTTTATTCAGTACTTAAACAGCACAGAAAATGTCACGCTCATTATATAATGGATAAACTGAAAATAGTTTCTGTAGGAAACGAAATACATTATAGTTAGTTCCCTATAATAGTTCCTATTTTACGAAACTCTGAGCCAGATTTAACAACATGGTTTTATTTTTGTCCTGTATAGTATCCTGAACGATAAATGTGAACATTTGAATGTATCTGAAAGCCATCCGGTCGCTATTCAATTTAAATGTCCTCGAATGCTAATGCGGAAGTGCTACTCGTGTTGACGTGTTCAAGGAAAATCAAAACATTGTGCGTCAAACGTTACTTATTATATCGAATATGAATTGATGCATTTTATGTATCGGCAATATTTTAGTCTTTTTATATCAGTAGGCTTGATAAATATTTCACTGTATTTTAAAGTTATTGCTGCAATTCTACTGTTATATTAAGCATTATAGGTTAGAATTTTTTTTAAAGTCTATAATAGATCGCTACCCAGCTACACCGTCCAGGGCGACGGCTTCTTCTAGTATGTCCTGCCGGTGAATTATGCTAATTATGGATTTGATTAAATATAAATTAACAGATTATTCATATAATTTTGTAATCACAAAAAAGTGTTTCTATTTGCTAATTTTCACAAAATACTGCATATACATGATTGACATACCATTTTGAAGATTACTGTCCCTGAAAAGTACAAAAAATAAGTAAAGAGATATCCCAGTTAATGTCTTCATTCAAAAGTTTTTAATTTGGTAACAGTTGCTGCCAAGTATACCTACACAGGCGTCTATAAGTCTAACAGAGGCAAGTTTTCATACTATCAATGTTTCATACTGCCAAGTATACACAGGAGTCTACAAGTCTGAGGCAGCGTTTTTATACTACCAACGTTTCATACTGCCAAGTATACACAAGAGTCTTATGCGTCTGAGGCAACGTTTTCATACTACCAACGTTTCGTACTGCCAAGTAAATACAGGAGTCTATAATCTAACTGAGGCAAAGTTTTCATACTACGTGACCCCTTTTCACTATTTTACCCCCTTCCCGCCGTTGGTGACCAGCTGTAATACACCTCAAGATCCGGTTCCGGCACGAAAGATTGGATCCAATACCACCATTACATTGGGATTATGGATGATAAGGACAGCTCGACTTAGCAAAGAGTGAAGTGAGGCTAAATGATGTTTGGGCGTACCTGAGCAATGATGAGAGCCATACTTCATGTATGGACGAGCTTATGATTTGTACAAGACAAGTCTCGCAGTGAAGACCGAATTACTCTGTTCAGGTCGCCCAGATCTTTTTTTGCCAATTCAGCTTTATTCTGCTTTGACTCTGCTGGATATTTCGACGCCGAGAATACCATACCTCCAGATATTTTAAGAGTTATTCTTTGGAACTAAAGTGCTATAATAAATGGTTTCTTCTTTATAGTGAACGTGTGTATCTTCACTGCTGGGCTCGAGCCTGTTCCAAAATTTAGTAGGAAATTTACTCACAGTACGGCACTGGTCAAACGTGTTGATGTATGGTTTCATTTGGAGTTTTCCTTCTCTTACATAGTTGTTTTGGGCATATTACATGGCTTAGTCGTTTTTTACGATACCCACGGGTAAGAAAGGGGGTGATGAATTATATTCCTCCATCATCACCACACGGATTGAAGTATATTAGGTACCATTCCGAGAATCGCTCTAGAGAGCGCTCGACTTCAGGTACAAGTTGAGATACTCTTTCTTTTAACTTGCTCCGAGGGATATACTATTGTGTATTGTCGTGCATTGCTCGCACTATCGTCTATATATCAATGTATGTTGTAATGCATAGAAAGTACGTTTTTGATACGCAAAGTGTGTCTTTGAGCAGCAAGCACCGAACTTTTAACGGTCCGTCTCGGGGCAGTAACCATTTGATACTATTTTTGTGAACTTACTTTTCGTTGTGTCATATGAATTCAATGTATTAAGCTTTCACACAGGGAGATGGTGGATGGTGTGGCGGCTTCCACGTTGAGACTCAAATTAGAGTTAGTCCAGAAGATTAGCTTTCTCCTCCTTACGGTGTGAGCCAGATTGTAATCGCATCGCCAAAGTGAAGAAGTCTACACAAATGTAGAGATTTGTTTTTCTACGGATTGCCGCATTTCGGACTTTACCAAGTAGAGAAATACCGAGCATCGTTCTCTTCATAGCGCGTTGAGTGACTTTAAGAATTTTTATGATGCCAACATTTAAATATAACATATCAGTACCATATACCATATGTTGGTAATATAATTTAGAGATACAAATTAGATCTAAACTTGGAACAACCATTTGTGTATCACACAAAGTATTGAACTGCACGGCAATCGAATGTACGATACTTGGAACAGTAGCATGGTATCTTAAACACTAAGCCAACTATGTGGTTTATTTATCCAAAAATAACTTATAATTCTAATCATTAGGCATTCGCGTATGAAAGAAAATCCGAAAGCCAACTAAAAGTTGTACTCGAGACCAAGCTAATTCTATTTATTACCCGGCCGGTCAATGATTACATTCCTGAGGACGGTTAACAATTTGCGAAAGTTGTAAATCATTCTTCTTTCTGTACTCTATTTCGCTACATTGATTCTCTGATAGATTTATAAGCTAGGCACGTGTTGTTTTTGTAAAGAGTTATTTTGGTTTTAAATAAGGCTGTTTCTGTTTTTGAACATTATAATATGAAATTGGTATTTAAGTTGAGGTAAATTGAAAAACTCTATACTTTTATACAAAAAGATAAACTTATTAAACTTCTTCAGTATGCTGAATTGTTTTATAAATTATTTTGCTAGTAGAAAAATATGACTAACATTTGGAACGAACCATAAAAGTATAAGAGGCTTAGAGCGTTATTCAATCGCCCACAATCACTGTGCTTCTTATTTATCAACTCAGACATTAACGAAATATAGTAGAAACAAAATTACACACTATTATTAAATATATAGTATTTTATGCGCTACAATTTTTTAGTCTTTAGTGGCTACAGTTATTAACTTATCTGTTCATTGTAGTAAAGTAGATCAATTGCCCTCCTATTGTTATGGTGGCCCTAACCCATCTGTGGACAAGTGAATACAGAAAGAGAAATTTGTTCTACACGTTTTACTGCTAGGTTCGGACATCCTTCTCAATGAAATGTTAAATAAGCTACTATATTACACTCCCTACGACTTTCATCGAGTCAGTACACTTGGTGGGAGCGTTGTATATCTCAAATGCGGTCGCCACTTTTTTTCCTCAGTGATTATTGGTGCGGTGAGCCATGTAACTTGTACAATGCTTCTTCAACATCCTAATTCGTCGTACTATATCGTTATACAGATTCTTCTGTAGATTGCCCTACGTAGAACTCTATCTTGAAGAGTAAATCCGTGTATAGATGGTTTCATCGTGCACTCGCAATAAACATTTATAGAAGGATACAGTATCCTGTATACTAATAGGTCTTTAGACATATAGTGTCGATCCCAAATGCGTAATATGAATAGGAACAAAATTGTGACGGATTTCCATTGTAAGGATTATACTTGTAAATTCTCATCTCGGCTTATATACGTCACAGTGCGGGGTTCGAGCCTCCTACACAATAGGATGAATGTTGACTTTCTATCTACCACGCTGTTCAGACGTTGGTTGGTTGGTGGTTGGTTGTTGGTATAGGGTTTTATTTTTGCCATGTTGTATTTCTTCTTCTGTATTCACTAATCTAATGCTGGGCTCTTTCTTTTTTTTATTGTGTGCGCTATGGTCAGCTCACACCCTATCCGAGTCGTCCAGGGTGATGAAAGGGCAGCGAACGACCTCATAACCCACCGTATTCCCTCCTCTCCGCCATTGGGCCGACCACTGCTACGAAGTTCTTTATCGTCCATGGCCAGCCAGGTGGGATATCCTTTCGGGTACCTCTCCTTCCTGACGCCCCTCCAGGAACTTCGGTCGCCCTCACGCAGTCAGCCTCTCTGCGGGTGACGGCATATTCCCCGGTCCTACCACCCGTTTCCCGGTACTGTAACCCTATCTACTGCTGGGCTAGAGCACAATAGGAGGGTGATCAACTATACCAGACAGGTTAGTAAAGAAAATCATCATCTTATCATCTCAACCCATATACGTTTCAGTGTTGGGCTCGGGACTTCTCCAATCATCATTCATCATTTCGGCTCATATACGTCCCACTGCTGGGCTCGAGCCTCCTCCATGGTAGGTGGGAAATTGACCTTACTATACCACGCTTGTCAGACAGGTTGGTATTTTTTTTTCCGACAGGTTGGTATACAGTTTTGTTTCGAGTTTTCCATCTCTTGCATAGATGTCATATGCGTAATATATCCCATAGTCGTCTCTTACGACACCCACGGGTAAAAGAAGAGTGGTGAATTGTATTATTACTACGTCGCTACACAGATAGTCTTGACTAAATTTTCTTAATATATATAAATTACGTGTCACGTTGTTTGTCCGAGATGGGCTCCTAAACTACTTAACCGATTTTAATCAAATTTGCACACCGTGTGCAGTTTTATCCAACTGAAAGATAGGATAGCTTACATCTTAACTTATAGTCGCAACATTATTTTATTGCAAATTATTCGTCTATTATTTGACAAATTCAAATTCAAATCATTTATTATGTATAAACTCCGCGGGAGCACTTACATATTGTCATTTATTTTACATTTTTCTTAAAGTTATAATTATCGCCGGATCGGAACGCGACCGCACTGAGAAGATCCGGCAAGAAACTCAGCGGGATTGTCTATTTTTTATTTATTTTTCTAATTTCTTTTAAATAAAATTACATCTTACAACATGCATATTAACAATAATAGTTCCAGTGTAATGCCATTCGAAATATAGTTCACAAATATAATAATAATCACAAATGTAATGAAAAAATTATGGTTGGACCAGATCCCGCAAGCGGCACCCGATCACGAGTTAACTACTAGAGCAGCCATCACTCTCCTCAACCATAATGGAGGGAAGGGAGTGACCCGCTCCTCATACTTTCACACATAGACATTCACACTTATCTATTAACTCCAAACGATTTTAACAGATGGCGATAGCTGTTAACTGGATTGAGTAATTAATTAATAGATGGCGCTGCTATATCAAACCTACAAACGTGTTATATACGATTTTAACTTGCTTTTAATACATAGATGCCATTTGTAAAAAAATATGACGAACTCCATGACAGATGTTTAATAAAATGTAATATAACCAAAACATTAGCCACAGCAACGCGTGGCCGGGCCTGCTAGTATAATTATATAAAACGAAACCTGGTTGCTAAATAATAAGACAAAACACCCGAGTATTTGTAATAAACAAGTAAGAAATCACAATTAAATTCTCAAAATAAGTCCTCTGATTAAATGTTACGATAAATTTCTTCATCTCAGTTAATTGCCAATTTGTATTAGTATTTACTGCTATTATTTACAACCACTGCTACTGTATTTAGTCAGTATGGCTTGAAATACAATACTGTAAGATATTCAGAAATATTTTACAGAGAAATAAAATTAAAAACATCTTAATTTTGTTTTGAATTTGATTTCTTTAATGTTTCTGTATGTTATGAATACAATTCACCACGCCTTTCTTATATATGAGTGTTGTAGAAGACGACTAGGACTATGTAAAAGAAGCGTCCTTACTAATATTATAAATGCGAAAGTAAGGAAGTTTGTTTGTTTGTTACGCTTTCACGCTTAAACCACCGAACCGATTTAAAAAATTCTTTCACCTATGGAAAGCTATAATATCAGGGAGTAACATAGGCTATATTTTATTACGGTATTCCCGCGGGAACGGGAACTACGCGGGTACGGTGACTGAAACCGAAGCGAAGCGAGGGCGGGTTGCTAGTATAATATAATAGACATATTCTGTGCCTCTGACAATATTACTGTGGCAATTCGCCGGAACTACACTTACTATCATAGAGCGTGGCGAGGTCTCGCCACGGTATGCGTCGCTTTACGCCACGGCATGCGTTAAGCCACGCCGCCGATCTGGTTTACCCTCGCCAATAGATTTTCACATCAAAAAATAGCTTATCTCAATTAAAACTGGCTATTCATTATATAAAATTGCTTCAACATCAGTCTCTTAACATCATATTAAATACTTCGGAGTGACAATAAAGTTTTTTGAGTGGTTTAATGGTCTCGATCCAAGAGTCAATTTGTGACGAGTACGGATGGCGATAAAAAAGTACCCTTAAACTTGATAGAAATTTTAATTTCGATTAATTTAGCAACCAAGGAGCACTGACACTTTTATTTGCTTCCGAAATTAATCTTGTAGATGTTTATTGAGTAAAATTTTAATTTTATTAACATAATTTAATTTGCTGGTGCTTGAGTTTTTATGGAAATATATATTTTTCTTTCTTTCTTTTTAAAAGCTTTTATTTGACTTGCCCTATTAGTATGGGACAAATCTTGCGAGTTAAATTAGGACCACTTCCTGTCGTTAGATTAGGTTGAAATTTAGTTTACTTACGTAACTTCGGTGACAATGCAATAATATGGTACCGTGAAGCTGGTTTCTAGATGGCGTCGGAAGGTGGCCATAGGAACTACCAAACTAAACAAGATAAAACCGTCGAGTTTAGACTCGTTTGAATAGTCTTGACAAGCACTTTTCTTTGTTTTAGAGCATTTAAATAAAAGCTTGTTTTTATTAATTTTTTTTAATAATTTTTTTTTAATCTTATATCTTTAAACGAACAATTCTTGTATATATATATATATATATATATATATATATATATATATATTCAGGATCTCGGAAACGGCTCCAACGATTTTGTTGAAACTTGGCATACTAGAGGTTTCGGGTTCAAAAAATCGATCTAGCTAGGTTTTATTTATAGAAAATGTTCTTTTGTCGGTGTTTTTAGCATAACAATAAATGACATTAAATTTTAAAAGAATATGAATTTAAATTTCGTTGTAAATGTCAAGAGTTCCGGTAGCTCAGTTGGGGGACGGCCGGTTTTAATTTTGAGTTTTGTAGCATCCAAACAGCGTCGGTTCGAATCTCGGTGTTATTATTATTCTCTTTTTGTAATTTTTTAAATATTTTGCATTATTTATTTTTTATTTTTTATTAATATATCCCTAAATAAATGCTACAAAAATATTCCGATCGAAGCTCGGTCAACCTGATATTTAATATATTATATGAAACAACAGTTAATGGTTACAATATACAATGACGCTCAAAACACCTATTTATGTACTATACAGAGCATTGTCCCGCGTGAGAATCGAATGTACGATTCATTTTGCTATTTGAAGTTGTACTTCTTTTGGTGCATTAGGGAAAAAGTGAGTCAATTTTAACGATGCGCGCGCACAACGTCACAAATAAAAATAATTTTAACAAAAAAAAAACCGACTTCAAACGAAAAACAATGCCCAAACAAATTAAAATGCACTAAAAAGCAAAAAAATAATTCTTCTACAACTTGATGAAATAAATAAATACTCTATATTTATTTATTTCATCAAGTTGTAGAAGAATTATCACTTAAAAGTCAATCAAATTATTACGATAATATAATGTAGTTACAATTATTGTCATTTCTGGAGTCGGTGTCTATGTCTATGTCTATGTCGGTGTCCTAATAATTTGATTTCTCCTTAAAATCGACAGCAGCGCCATCAATCGGGACCAATTGTGAATCTGAACCATCCTCGAATCCTCTTGAACACACAAAAAATTTCATCAACAGTCCAGCCGTTTAGAAGTTTATATATAATGATTATAAAGAGGAAAGATTTGTTTGTATTGAATAGGCTCCGAAACTTCTGGATCAATTTAAAAAATTATTTCACCTTTCACCAAGCTATAATATCAGGGAGTAACATTGGCTATATTTTAGCCCTGTATTCCCACTGGAAGGGGAACTATGCGGATAAGATGACTGAAACCGAAGCGAAGCGAGGGCAGGTGGTTTGTCATCTTATAAACTTCTTTTTCGCATTAAATTAATTTTCTTTCTTTCTTCTTTCTAATATTTGGTGGAACCATACTGTCGATAGTCGTCGCCTGTGTACAGCCGTAGTCCGATTCATTTAAGGTAATACCACACTCTCGCAGAAAAGCGACGTCTGAGTGGTAGCCATCTGTTGTTACACTTCGTTCGGTGAGTGAGAGAGCCGGTAGTTAACTTTTTGAGGATGTGTGTTGAGTTTTAGCAATACCTTTATCATCACCGAACCTTCTCATTCCACGCATTCCCACTCGCTTTACTTTCTTCGCAGTAGGCAGCTACTTAGCAAAAGATCCATGGCCGGCAGCAGTGGCGGCTGTACCTTAAGTGCGCTCGTGCACTGAACCACCAATTCAAAAGATTTAATAATTACAATGTTAGTTCATCTTTATATTATAAATTACTATATTAATATTTATTACTTAAACATACAAAAACATATAACAAATATAATTTCAAATTATGACGAAACAATTTAAACGCTTTACTAAACTATTCTAAACTATTAAAACTTATTTTCCCTGTAAAAAAAATCTCGTGCACTGAGGTGAGCGCACGGGGACTGCTAATACAACTTGTATTAGTTATGAGTTAAATTTAGTTTTATTTTGGTCTTAGTTCTATTCTATACTTCGTGTACCGTGTGTGGTGTGAGTGTAAATGAGCTTAGCATGATAAAACTTTTCAAAATAAAATTGCTTTAAAATTAGCGGGACCGCCAAGACCCTCGTTAAATTTAATAAAAGAATTCAAATCAAAATATTTTTTTATTTGCACTCTTTTATAAATATTTTTTGAAGTGTGAAAAGCAAATAAAACCAGCAATAATAAAGCAATAAAACCATACCTAGAAAATTAACAATAAAGCAATAAAACCATACCTAGAAAATGTAACGAGTTCGAAAATAATAAAAAAATGTCATTTTTTTTTTATAAATTGTTGTTCCATTGCAATTTCTGATCTTAATACTTAGTGAGCAAATACAGTGCACCACCACTTTGTTGACCCACCAGCCGCCACTGGCCGCCAGTATCAGTTACCATATAGTGTGTTGTTTGCTCGATTATCAGAAGGAATAAAATAAAATTGAAAATATTATCCATAAAAATATAAAGAATTCAAGATTCTTGTCTAATATTTGCATAGTAAAAAGCGCATATATGGATGAGCTAAATAAAAATGAAAAACTATAATTAAACAATACGTGCTCATGGCTATTGGATTCCGGGATTGAAACGTGATCAAACCACGCTGTTCTAGCTCAAATTCTTTATTATCATAGTAGAAATATAAAGTTTTGAAATTGCGACATTGTATAACTATTAACATCTTTTTCCTCAGAATGGCTCATTTTATTATTGTCACTTAATTTTAAGACTATAAATAAATATAATAGTCCGAAAAAACTAAAAAATACGCTAAAGTTAAAAGTTATTTTATTCCCTTTTTCTTATTTTTTTCTTTTCTCTTTTTTTGTTATTTTTTCTTTCTTATATATTTGAGGAAAGGGGTTTTCTGAAAACCAGGCCTGCATAATTTCTATGCAGCACAATGCTGAGCACTCTATTGTCAAAATAAATTAAAAACATGTATTATAATTATTAGTTATTATGTGACAATAAATGCTATTCTATTCTATTCTAACTGTCTGATCAGCATGGTATAGTAAGGTCAATTTCCCTCCTATTATGGAGCAGGCTCGAACCCAGCAGTGACGTATATAAGCCGAAATGATGAAGTAATCAAATATTAATGGACCTATTACACCACGCTGGTCAGACGTGTTGGTAAAGGGCTTTGCTTCGAATTTTCCTTCTCTTGCATAGATATTACATTCATATTATTTGCCGTAGTCGTCTTTTACGACACCCATGGGTAAGAGGGTTGGTGAATTGTATTCTTACTTTACTGAAAAAAAAATGATAATTGAAAGATTATAACGGAGAATACAAAGAATTTTAATTACTCCTTTCCTTAATGTCTAACCCTGTGGAAAACAGGCAAAGCAACTGAACAAATTCGATGTATTACTAAATTAATCTCATAATTATCTGAGCTCATATTTACATCCTTCTAGTCTGTGGGTATCGTAAAAGACGACTAAGGGATATAATATGCATATAACATCTATGCAATAGAAGGAAAACTCGAAATAAAACTCTATACCTACACGTCTAGCCAGCGTCTTGAGCCCAACAGTGGGACGTATGTGAGCTGTGGTGATGATTGGGCTTAAGCCTATCCCATAGTAGGAAGGCAATTGATCTACTATATCATGTTAAAGAGATATTTTGTAATATGCTTTCATTTCGAGGTTTCCAGCTCTTGCTAGATGATTTATCTATACCAATAAATAAAATTGGAGTGTCTGTTTGTAATGTCAAAATAATAGGATTTTTTCATGCTCACACGGTTATTTGGACGATACCTATGCCTAAAAATCACTTTTTTTTTGTCTGTCTGTTTGTTCCGGTTAATCTTCAAAACGGCTGGAACGATTTCAAAAATTCTATCACCAATGGAAAGCTATAATATCAGGCGTAAACTAGGCTATATTTTATCTTGATATTCCCACGGGAACGGGAACTACGCGGGTAAAACGACTAAAACCGAAGCGAAGCTAGGGCGGGTTGCTAGTACACAATATATCCCTTAGTCATCTTTTACTATATCCACGGGCAAAATAGCGAGTGATGAATTGTATTCTTACTTTGTCACTACTCGGAAATTAATTAAATTAAACGTAGTGAAATTTTCATTGAAATTTGTTCGTAAAATGAGTTATTGGATATCATGGAATAATTAACCCCGATTTACTGGCCAACAGGCCACACAAAGCTTATATAATAGACCGGTAATTAAGTTTATTGTTGGCTCAGTGAGTTAACACCTTGTAATGGTAATACTATTCCTTGTCTCATTTTATACGTCTAGATTTATACCCGGGTGAATTGGATTGGACTAATTTTAAAATTAATAATAAATTATTTACTGATAATTTATATTTGTAGTTTATATGCGTTATGCTTAGACAAAGGTCTTTATAGCATTCATCATAACTTCTTCAAATATTAAAAGGATTTATTTTCTTTGCTTTACAAACTTGCCTAACATATATAATATATATATAAATAAAGACTAAAGAATCCAATAACTCATCCAAAGTACCTTGGTGTTTTAAAACACAGGTATGCGACCGGGGTGTGTTACCAGCGATTACTTGACGGTACGGAAACATAATTCCTAAATGTAGGCCTCATAACCAAACTCAAACTTTTTCAGCGTGCTATGGCTATGCTCGGAATGTACCTTATTTTTTTTTTCTTTTTATTGCAAACGGTGGCAAACGAGCAAACAGTACACCTGATGGTAAGTGTTGCTGCCGCTCATGGACCGGCCCACCACGAAGGCCGTTGTCTACCACGAAGAAAGCGAAGGGAGTGTGAATGCGTGCATTGAGGCTCGGTGATACCAAGGGCACCACCAAAACCCTGGAGGGCACGCAATTACCCTCAGAAAGTTGGGCTTCCGGCTCTCTCGCTCACCGAACGAAGCGCAGTAACAAATTGCTACTACTCAGACGTCGATTTTCTGCGAGAGCATGGTACTGCCCCGGACGGACCGGCCCGCGGCTGTAGACAGATAACTGTCGACAGTGTGGTCCTACCACTCCTAAAGTGAGCAAGAATCCGAAACATAGAAATAGTAGAACGGGTGTAACCGAAATAGCACGAAAAATTATGGAGATGGACCGGCCACATCTCTCAACGAACCGACAACCGCTGGGGACGAAAGGTTTTTAAGTGGCGACTACGTATCAAATGACGTGGTTGTAGGACGCCTCCCATTAGGTGGACAAATGACCTGGTAAAAGATGATGAGCGTCATTGGATACAGGCGGCACAATGTGGCGAAACTTGAGGGAAGCCTATGTCCAACGGCGATAGGCTAAATGATGATGAATGAGAGACAAAAAAGGCTATGCAAAACTTGAAATTGCAAAACAATTTTATTATATTAAAAATTACGAGATTTAGCATTTAATATGCTAGGTTATTTATAAAAATTAGTTTGGGAATTAAAAAATAATACCACATGTAGGATACGAATCCACACCTATTGAAAATCCATTCCAATTAGTAATTGCGGACTGTCGTAGGACAATGAAATTGTCGCTCGTATTTGTCGTCTTTTTGTGAGATGTTTGCCATTTTTTTTTTTTTTTTTTTTATTTATTTTATGGACTTTGTATGTTTGCCATCTATTGAAGAAACGTTTTACACTTCTTATATAATAATAATACTCTAACTAATCTTATACTCTAACTAAATACTCTTAATAACTTTTAAATTAGAATTGTACTATTTCTTTTTTTTTTTTGCTGGACTACGGTCAACGCGCCCGGCTTTGTCGCCTTGTTCCCGGGACATCGGTCGCCGTCGCGAGGTCAGTCTCTCCGCGGATGACGGACTAAACTCCCCAGGCCGGTTACCTGCAGCCTCTGTTAGGGCGGCAACAGACGCAAATTAGAATTCTATATACGATGACACGAACCTATTATCCCTTATCCCTTAATTGTCTTTTCTAGGCAGTAATGTATTGTATAAAAAATATTGCTTCTGAATGAAAAATGATTACCACAATTGGAACTCTTTCAATAACGTTGTCGTAGTTGTCTTTTACAATATCCACTATAATAAAGTGGTTAGTAAATGTGGTATTCTTGTTCTGCCACCCAAATAATAATTCACCAATAGAAAAACATATAACTTAATAATGAAGGTTCTAAAAGAAATTATATCTAGCGCGCTGTGTAAACAAGTAAATAAGATGTTACTATCTAATTAATCACTTCGGAAGTTGAAGCAAGTTTTACTAAGTTTTACCGGAACGGTATTCCTTTACGTTTGGTCTATCAAGAGACTTCCACAAGTATTTTTAATTAAATGAAAAAGTGTTTGTTAATTAATTTATACTATCTTCTTGCGAACCAGCTGGAGTGCTTGGTTTGCTTTTCACGCTTTTTATTTCTGAAATGAATCAATTAGTTTAATAGAATTAATATTGTGGCTTGTATTTCTTTTTTAAATTGGCTAGTATTTCTTGACTTTCCTATTTTTATATAATATCTGATTATAAAACAGACTGTCATTTTTTACCCTTAAAAAGGTTTTTACAGAAGTTTTTGTTAACTTACTGAATGGCATAGTTTGTTGTTGTAATCATGAAGACTTGGCGAAGTGTACCGTATTAAACATAATCAAAGTCGTCTCGTCTCAGCTCATATACGTCCCACTACTAGGCTCGAGCCTCCTCCCCAATAGAAGAGAAGCTGTCCTACTACAATATGCTAGTCAGAAATTTTGGTATAAGGTTTTATAATTAGTTTTCCTTGTCTGTGTAAGCTATTATTCCGTATGGCGACGGAGTAAGAATACAATTCACCACTCTTTTTCATACCCGTGAATATGTAAAAGTACAAGTCTGTCAGCGTAGTATAATAGGTCAATTTTCACCCCTTGGTGGATGAGGCTCCAACAGTGGGTCCTATATACGTATAGCTGTGATAATGATGATGATGACAGCTGTTATGTGTACTTATTAGCCGTCGTTTACGACATTTATATACAAGATAAGGAGTGGTGAATTGTATTCTTACTCTTTTATCACACGGAGAATAATAAAAGTGTTAGTATTTATTGCAAATTTCTGTATTTACAGTATTCCCAAAAATTTTCAACAATTAATTGAAAGAAGACTATTGGCGTTTGGCAGCACACTTATTCAAATGCGTAGTACTAAAGATAAAATGATTTATTGCGTACGTGATTTTAATGAAGATCGATAGTGATAAAGGTGCTTCGTTTTCTTGTTGTGTAAAACACTTTTATACATTTCCTTTTCATGTCATGGTAAACTGGACACAGGAGCTTCATCATCATCATCATTCAGCCTATCACCGTCCACTTCTGAATGTAGGCTTCCCCTCATGTTTCGCTACAAAGTGTGGTCCGCCTGCATCCAACGACGCCCAGCAACTTTTGTATCGTTGGCCCTCTAATGGGGTAGAGTGGTCGCCACTCAAGAACCTTTCTTCCCCAGCGTTTCCTGGATCGTCGAGCGACATGGCCTGCCCATTTCCGCTTCCGCGTGCTAATTCTTTGTGCTGTATCGGTTAACCATCCTTTTACGAATTTCTATCTTGTAGAGAAATGCCGAGCATAGCCCACTCCATAGCACGCCAAACAACTATGAGCATGGTTATGAGGCCTACATTTAAGGACCACGTTTACATACTGTAAGGTATTATTGGTAATGTACACTGGTCGTAGATCTGTGCTTTCAGATACTGACGGAGGATGGTACAGGAATATCTAGGGATAGGAAACCTTCACATTGTATTTTAGTATTGCATTCATCATCATCGTGGTCACAGCTCATATACTCGTACATCCCACTGTTGGGCTCGCTCCATAATGGGAGGGAAATCGACCTACAATACCATGCTGGTCAGACGTGTTGGCATATGATTTTATTTCGAGTTTTCCTTCTCTTGTATATATGTTATATCTATATTATATCCCTTATCTTCCTTCCGTGTGGTGACGGAATAAGAATACAATTCATCACTCCCTATCTTGCCCGTGGATGTCGTACAATACGACTATAGGATATAAAATGCATATAATATCTGTACAAGAGAAGACAAACTCGAAATAAAACCCTATACCAACATGTCAAACCAGCATGGTATAGTAGGTCAAATTCCCTCCCATTGTGGAGGAGGCCCAAGCCCAATAGTGGGACGTATGTGGGCTACAATTAATGAATGATGAAATATCCCTTATGCGTCTTTTACGACAGCCACAGGCAAGAAAGAGGGTGATGAATTGTATTCCTACTTCATCACCACACGAATATTATATAATACAGGGAGTATTGCATTAGCTCAATGTTGTCTGTTTTAATAATACGAAGACACAAAAAATCCAATACCTACATTTATATTTAATACCTTTAAAACAGCAATTCTAATATAATTCTGTATTACCACAATTTTGGGAACGAAGATTTAGTATGTGGGAGGTTTCGGGAGCGATAAATCCATCTAGCTAGGTTTCAATTATAGAAAATTCCTTTTTATTAGGGTTTTCAGGCAATGAAAAAATATAATTAGAATGTGACGATAAATGTAGCCACTGCCACCAAGAATAAAATGGGCAGAATTGGGTAATCGCTCAGTTCCTTTATCTAAATAGGCCCAGTTCAATGTTGATATTCACTTTTATAATTTCTCACTATCTACCTATTATTTTTATTGATCGTTTCTTTTTTGTTTATATTTTTGTTTTATAACCATTTCATGGCCTTATTATGTCGATAAACATTTTCATATCTGTGTGGTAGCGGCTTCGAATACTACCAACCCTTGCTTTGCTCGAGGGTGTCGTAAAAGACGACTAAGAGCCCTAGATTGACCCGGACCAACTCCATCTGGTACCATTTGGGTCAACGATTACATTCCCAAGGAGGGTTGACGTCAGGCAGGCGGCCGGTCATAAAAGTCATTGCCGAAACTTTTTGCAATATGTCAAAACAGATGACATATTGCGTCGACCCCAAGTAATTGGGATAAGAGCAAGATGATGATGATGAAACATTTTCATATCTCAACGATACTTCGAAACTGTAATAATCTTGAACAATATGTAAATAGATTATACAAAAAAATTCAAAAATGAATTACCAAGCTAAACTCTATTATCCAGATATTTTTTATTTATTTATCATTATAAATAAAACAAATTCTATGGATTTTATCGCGTTTGTATTTGATTTTTGTTTGACGGACGTTCGCTCGTGACCATGATCGCTATAAAGTGTTCGAAACGTAATTTCTGGTAGAATATAAGTATTACACACGCGTGGTGACAGATTATTATTATAGTTTTTGCCACCCCTTATGTGCGGACGGAGTAAGAATACAATTTACCGTCAACTTTATTGCCCGCGGGTGATGTAAAAAATGACTAAGGAATATGATATGCACATAACATCCATGTACAAAATGGCAAATTCGAAATATAACCCTATACCAACTCTTTATGTGCCGGCGAATCGTGCGCGAGAGGAACTTCTCTTCAGCAACACAGTTTACCGCCGGCGCTTAGGGCGACGCAGGCGCGAGTACCTGCGTCTGATGCCGCCCTAGCCGAGGCCGCGGGTGACCGGACCGGGGACTTTAGTCCATCACTCGCAGAGAGGCTGGCCGTGCGATGGCGACCGACGTCCCGGGAAGGTACGTCGATACGTGAGGGTACCCGAAAGGATATTCCGTCAGGCCAACCGCCAAGGATAAGGAACTCGGCACTGGTGGTCGGCTTAACGACGAAGGCGACGTGGGTACGCGTGGGTTATGGGCCCGCGCGCCGTCCTTTCGTCGCCCCGGATGGCGTATTCGCTTACCATAGCCCAAACATAAAAAAAATATATCAAGCTGTCTAATTAGAGTGGTATACTATGATAAATTATATTTGGAGACATACCGATAGCAGTGCCACCTATGGGGTACAAATGTCAATTTAAATCATTCTTGAATCCACCTAAATACATCACCATCATCATTTCAGTCTATTGCCGTCCACTGCAGGACGTAGGCCTCCTTCATGTTACGCCACAATGTGCGGTCCTGTGCCGCCTGCATCCAACGACAACCAGCAACTTTCTCTACGTCATCGGTCCACCTAGTGGAGAGGCGTCCTACACTGCGTTGTCCGATGCGTGGTCGCCACTCGAGAACCTTTCTTTTCCAGTGGCTGTCGGTTCGTCGAGCGATGTGGCCTGCCCATTGCCACTTCAGCATGCTAATTCTTCGTGCTATGTCGGTTACACCCGTTCTTTTGCCGATTACCGTATTCCGGATTCTATCTCACAGAGAAAACCCGAGCATAGCCCGCTCCATAGCACGCTGAGCGACTTTGAGCCTTGTTATGAGGCCTACATTTAGGGACCACGTTTCCGTGCCGTAAGTCATCACTGGTAACACACACTGGTCGTAGACCTCGTGTTTTCAGACACTGAGGTATGTAGGACAAGATGATCCTCTTAAGTTGCCCTAAATACATACTAAACATTTTATTGAAATCGATCCAGCCATTTAGGAGGAGTTCAGTCACATACAATCGTACGGAAGAATTATATATGTACTTACTATTATTACAAAAAAAGGGACCGAATTGTGTGAGTTTGCTTATATATCGGAGGGTAATCTTTATCGCCACTGCACTTATTCAACCATTTGAAAGGTACACAGTCCTTAATGGACATATATCCTTACTGATATTATAAACGCGAAAGTTTGTATGTGAAGATGTGAAAATGTGAAGATATTTGTTGCTCTTTCATGCAAAAACTACTTAATGGATTTTGATGAAACTTCACAATAATATAGTTTACATATTAGAATAACATATAGGCTATAATTTAACCCGATATTCCCATGGAAAGAAGAACTGCAGGTGAAACCACAGGGCGCTGCTAATTATGTAAAGTTATGATGATATTACCAAGTCAGCAAAAATCGTGCGTCTTGATAACTTTACGCGTGTACACAGCCCGAACGGTCACAGATACACAAAAATAATGTGTCGTCAAATTATTTCTCTTAAAAAGTCTTATAAAAAGGCCGCGACAGCATTATCCATATTTTAAGCATACCGCACACCAGCCTATTTTTTAAATATAGATGAGAAGGTTTAGTCAATGATCGTTTTAATATATCTCTAATTAAATAAATTTATGATTAAAAGTATTTAATTTTAAATATGTTGCCCTTTACAGCAAATAATATAAAATTTTATCGTAAGTGCTAGTGCGAAATAAAAATTCTGGCACGCGTTTTATAACAAAATGGATTGAGTTAAAAAACATCCATAAAAACCTAATCGTAGTGAACGTGGATTGTTAGTTATAATATAAAGAAATTTATGGTAATTTCATTGTTTACAATTGTTATGATTTTTATTTTATTTTTTTGTCTTATATGAGCAGCAAAGGTTTATAAAAGCTAAAAAGGAAGGTTGAATATATATTTCAACGTGCAGTTTTCATATATCTTTGAGTACGTTTTTCTTGTATTTTCCTTAAGTATTAATCACGTGATAAGTAATAAGCTATAATCTGCCTGAACTCCTGACTCTTGAGAATTATTTGAAGAGTTAGAATTCCCAATCTAAGACATCTATAAACTTGCGTACTGAACCCTGTATAGAATAAAATATCGAACTTCGACAATCTTAGCCCTTTACAAAAACAGTAAAATTAATCTCTAATATAATACAAATAATTATAAAACTTTGAAAGCAAATACCAAACAAAATACAAGATAGTTAAATTTGCGGTCTCATATCACAAGTGAAACGCAAGCAGAAGTTACTCGGCAATTGGAACTGGGACCACAAACGACCCGCAGTTAACTGCAAACGGATCAAACGTGTGCTGACTTTGACTGTTTAAAACTATTAACTTAAACTAAGTTAATGAACCTGCTCTATTATCATAATATATGTCTGTATATATAATCAGATCAGCTCATATATGTCCCACTGCTGGTCTCGAGCCTCCTCTACAATGGGAGAGAACTAGACTTACTATACCGCGCTGGTCAGACGTTTTGTACGGTTTTGTTACGAGTTTACCTTCACTTGCAGAGATTTTGTATGCATAATATTTTCATCTTTTACTGTCATAAACGATATGGAGGGAGTGGTGAATTGTTTTCTTGTTCCGTCACCACACGGAAGGTATATATATAAGTACCTTTAAGAAAATACCTTTGAAAAATGTCCTGCATAGTACATGAACGAAGTCACTTGGACTGCGAGTTTACTACTGTTTAATACTATTAATCCGATGAAGTTGATTTTAAATGTATGTTTTATTTCTTCTCGCCATATATATCCTACTAGCAACCCGCCCTCGCTTCGCTTCGGTTTCAGTCGCTTTACCCACGGCGTAGCTCCCGTTCCTGTGGGAATACCGGGATAAAATATAACCTATGTTACTCCCTGATATTATAGCTTTCCATTGGTGAAAGAATTTTTGAAATCGGTTCGGTGATTTAAGCGTGAAAGCGTTACAAACAAACAAACAAACATCCTTACTTTCGCATTTATAATATTAGTATGGATTATTAATCACAATCTAAACTAAACTATGGTTGATAAATTAGCATATTTTTCTACACTCTTTTATTTCAAATTTACCTTTTTTGCAGTAGGTAATGTTATCTGATTATATCGTTTAACTGATTGTTACGCATCCATGCGAAAGAAAAGGGTCTTGGGCATTGTATTCTTGCTCCGTCACTATACGAAAAGTGGGTATTTCACTTCCTAACAAGATATGCAGTAAAGCCTATTATCCTTTTACTCTGTAATATTTATTTTTTCGTTACCCTTCCACTCCATACCGACCTATTATGCGATACATCCGTGTTCATAACCTCTCTTGAAATACATTTTTTCACGCAATTTATTCATCTTTTCCTCCGGTTATTTTCATTTCGATTATTTTCAACCTTTGCAGTACATTTATACGCAATGCAATAACTATCTATACAAATAAATATAATCGAGGTGTCTTTTGTAATGTCAAAATAGTAGGTTCTTTTCATGCTCACATGGTTATTTGTACGATAGTATCGTGTATCGAAGTGGGGAAGGGGCTAGGTGGGTTAGGGCCTTACTATCTATTATTTCGTAGCAGTTGTAAAAGCATTTTCTGAGAACATTTACCATAGTAATGTATATTTTTTACATCATCAGAAAGAAGAGGTTTCAACGAACAAAAAACCCGCCGGCTATTTTAACAAAGCTTATATTTTGAAGTGAGAATTTCCGATTGAAAATTGGAGTATTTTTTCGATAATAAGTCAAAACATCGAGATAAACTGTTTTATACCCTTAAAAACTCACCCCCTTCCACTTCCCGACCTCAGATCACCCGTAAATTATTTTTCCTTTAATTTTTGTTATATTCTCTTCCTTTTCCAACGGGTTTTATCCTACTATTATTTTTAAGTTTCCGTACTCAAAGGGTAAAAACGGGACCCTATTACTAAGACTTCGCTGTCTGTCCGTTCGTCTGTCTGTCTCCAGGCTGTATCTCAAGAACTGCAATAGGTAGACAGTTGAAATTTTTACAAAATATGTATTTTTGTTGCCGCTATAACAACAAATACTAAAAACAAAATCAAATAAATATTTATGGTGGGCCCCCCCATATAACAAACACGATTTTTAAAGATAATGAATAACGGAACCCTATGTGCGTGACTCCGACTTGCACTTAGCCGGTTTTTTTTGTTCTAGAAATTATCGACCCTGGTCTAATAGTACCTACTTTCTACTGACAAGTAAAACAATATATGCGAAATTGTTCCTTAAATATTCTTTGATAGACTGAGTTACTATAATGCTGCTCAGTGAATGATAGAACACGAGTTTGTTTTTATTTCCTTTTTTTTATTGCAAACGGTGGCAAATAGTAAACAGTACATCTGATGGTAAGTGTTGCTGCCACTCATAGACCTTTGCTAGGCTGCTGCCTACCGTGAAGAAAGTGAAAGGAGTGTGAATGCGTGCAATGAGGTTTGATGAAACTAAAGGCCTAAACCCATCACACACAAACATCCTCAGAAAGTTGGGCTTCCGGCTCTCTCGCTCACCGAATGAAGCGCTGTAAAAAATTGCTACTACTCACGTCGATTTTCTGCGAGTGATAGTACCACACTATCCCTGACGAACCGGCCTGCGGCTATAGACAGGTAACTGTCAACAGTGTGGTCCTTCCTACCACTAATAATTTGTTACACTTTCGCGTCCTAAATCGATTTTAAAACTTCTTTCACCATTGGATGGTATAATATTTTAATTGAGACTAATCCCACCACACATTCCCATCACTGAAACGGCTGTAAGTCAGGATTCCTAATGGTAAAGGGACCATTGCGACACCAAGGTTTGACCCTCAGACAATCGCACTAAATGATTTTAATTTTATGTCCGGCAACAAAATTATTTTAAAAAGTTATACAGGAGAATTTGGAAGAGATTGACTTCGCTTCTCTCTTATGCAACGCGGAAGAGAGGAAGAAAAATTATCTAGTTAGTCTATATGCGCAGTCGGACTGAAGTACGTGTATGACAATGCTTGATGGGGGCTATATGTGAATCTTAAAATTAATTGCTATAATAGCTATGGCAGTAACGCATGAATACATGGCAATGTTATCGGCAAATGTAACATACTACTCCAGACGTTACTTGCTAAATGTCTAACATATGGTCGCACTCGTTATGCTAGAAATCGCACTCCCAGAGAATATGGTTTGCTCATTTTTTACACTCGTAATCAGATGTGGAACATTGACATAATGGTACGAGTTTAAAAGGGAATAAATTACTTCTGAAATTATAAGGGCCACGCTTATACCACCATACTATAAATTGGGCCCCACAATGGTAAACCTTAAGCCATATTTTCCCAATGAGCTTGCGAATACGTGGAGAATATTGATAGAGATGACCACATTTTAATGACAAATGACATCTCTTCTGCAATTTGATTAGAAGTTCTTCGTAGACAATGCATTGCGGCGCAAACAATCCAGGGATTTTATTACGGTCGCGTGGTAGAAGGAAAACATTCTATACCAGTAGTCAGCTCAATGGTCATGAGGAGAGAATACACCGGGTTGTGGGACCACGAACTACCCTTTTGTCTCTCTGGACGGAACCGAGGGTGCGGGTCCACACCATAGCTTGCCAAAAAAACCTTGTAACAATATATACTGTACTATTATCATATATCTTTGTCTTAAAAATTATTTCATATGTTGGAATAAGTCGTCATAATGCATCATCTATGCTTGAACGAAGAATAAAAGCGTCTTCAAAAAAGCCGACCCTGGCCGCGTCTTCAAAAACACCAGCTTTTTTTACACTTATTTTCCTTCTGGGATAGTATTTTAAAAATACATGAACATTTAATAGTGATTATAGACCAATATTATAACCACTTTGTCTCATTTATAATTAACGATATGCAACGTCACGCTTCGAGTTTGTCAACATGTTCGTGAATGGTGTACTGAAGCCTCTTGTGATATTATTTACCAATAGCTATCACCATTAACCACAGTATCCTATTTAGATTAGCTTTTATACTTAAAAGCAACATAATAAATATGCTACTCGTGATTATAAGGTCTTGGATTCGAATCCTGGGTCAGAAAATGCATTGCTTAGGTTTTTAGCAAATGTTTTTAAAATTTTCAGTAAGAAACAAAATATGACAATTGTGTCTGGTTTTAACCATGTATAGTGTCAAAGCTTTGGTTAAGATTGTTCGTTAATAAGTAGTGAAAGTTGATATGGACGTTTTTGTGGCCAAAATTGATGTTTAGCCGCCATTCCATCGCTTCGGATGTTGGAATGGAGTGTGTCCAAATCATCGCCTACTCGAAGAAAATGAAATGACTTGAATTCTCTTGCATTAGAAATTCCAAAATTGTTTTATCACTTAAGCTTACTATAGCTGTGCCCGCGTTCTTTTTACTGTTGAAGGCAGTATGTGTTACTGCTGCTCATGAACCTTTTCTAGGCCGGCGACAGAGGGGCGTAAGCACGCACACCCGCAACCCACCCAATGCTTCACGTAGTATCGGGACGTTCCCTTATCCGTTGATTATATCTTTGTAAATTTACCGCAAGGATTAGTTTCTTAGAAATACACTTATTAAATGAATTATATTATGTGTAACAGATAATAAATCTGTGTGGTGACGGAGTAAAAACACCACTCAGCACTCCGTTTCATGTCCCGTGAGTACCGTAAAAGACGACTAAGGGATGTAATTTGCGTATAATATCAAATATCCGGTTGACCATAATTTTTTTTTCGTAAATTGTATTTTTGAGTCATATATAATATATTAATAAGAAATAAATATGATGAAATAATGAAAAAAATATCAAAAATTACAAAAAAGAATTATAATAACACCAAGGTTCGATCTCACACTATTTGAATGCGACTGGACAACTTCCCAACTGAGCTATTGTTACTCTTGACAGCGACGACGACGAAATTCGAATGCCTATTCAGAGAATGTCAATAACATTTTATATCATTGTATTAATTAGATAAAAACACCGACAAAACAACATTTTCTATAAATAAAACCTAGCTAGATCGATTTTTTGGCACCGAAACCTCTAGTATGCCAAATTTCATAAAAATCGTTGGAGCCTTTTCCGAGATCCTGAAAATATATATATACAAGAATTGCTCGTTTAAAGATATAAGATACAAAAGTGGAGAATCTTGAAATAAAATTCTATCCCAAAACCTCTCGTGGTATAATAGATCAGATTTCCTTATATTTTGAAGGCGCAAATAGCAGTGGGACTTATAAGAGGCTGGGGTGATAATGATGATCTTTTTTTTTTGGGCCGCTCACCAGCAGCTCACCTGCCGTCCGACTCCGTTTGGAGTGACAGAGGAGCGGTGCGCGGCTCCATAACCCACCGTTGCTCGTCGCCTTCGTCTTTGGACTGACCACCGGTACCAAGTTCCTTGTCCTCCGTGGTAAGCCTGACGGAATTCCCTGGTACCTTCTCCTCTCGACGTCCCTTCCCCAGGACGTCAGTCGCCGTCGTGCATTGATTATGATGATTAAATTATCTCTGTATCATCATCATTTCAGCCTATCACCGTCCAATGCTGGACGTAGGCCTCCCTCATGTTGCGCCATAAAGTCCGGTTCTGTGCCGCCTGCATCCAACGACGCATAGCAATTTTCACCACGTCGTTGGTACACCTAGTGTACGTCCTACACTGCGTCGTCCGATACGTGGTGGCCACTCGAGAACCTTTCTTCCCCAGCGGTTGTCGGTTCGTCGAGCGATGTGGCCTGCCCATTGCCACTTCAGCGTGCTAACTCTTCGTGCTATCTCTGTGTATAATTGAATATTTTTTTATCTATTTATACATATATAATGAGATGAAAATGAATATAAGTGAATAATAATACAAATATATTTTATAATATGATGTAAATCATCATTTTGGTCTGTTCTCATTATTCGAGGAATATGTGTATGTAAACATTGAAGTAATTATATTGCTTGAAGGCATTACGTATCTTCTATATAAGTATCTGTATATATATTTATATATACATATGTATATATTGGTAACATTTGTCGGTTCAGAGGCAACTCTAATGAGCATTATTATTGAAAGCACAATAATATATTACTCAAGCGAAATTGATGTATCACGATTATTATTCTGAGATTTATTGAAATAGGGAAATAGACCGGGGAAAGTATTGAGTTAAATAAACTATTATATCTGGTAGACTGAGCTTTGCTATTTACAATTTTTTTTATTTTTAACGATCATATTTAAGATTAGCAACCCGCCCTCGCTTCGCTTCGGTTTCTGTCGCCTTATCCCCGTTGTTCCAGTTCCTGTGGGAATACCCGGATAAAATATGGCCTAGTTTATTCCCTGATATTATAGCTTTCCATTGGTGAAAAAATTTTTGAAATCGGTCCAGCCGTTTTGAAGATTACCTGGAACAAACAGACAGACAGATAAATAACATATAAAGTGATTTTTAGGCATATGTATAGTGCAAATAACTATGTGAGCTTGAAAAAGGCCTATTATTTTGACATTACAAACAGACACTCCAATTTTATTTATTGGTATAGATATACAATAACAAAATACTGCAAAAAGATGAAATAATGAAAAAAATATGAATACGGCTAGACAACTGCCCTACTGAGCTATTGTCACTCTCGACGTCGACTGCAAAGTTTACATTCCTATACCATTGAGATTTTATGTCATTGTATTGATTAGCTAAAAACACCGACAAATAATATTTTCTATAAATAAAACCTAACTAGATCGATTTTTTGGCCACGAAACCTCTATAGTCCATAAAATATAGGATGATCTCTGTGACAGTTGTCCCTAGTGCTGTCACGCTTACGATAAAGTCCGTAGGTCTTTTTCACACCGCAAGGTTGTCAACTTGCGTCGTGATTCCAGAATTCAGCTAAGACTTAAACGTCGGTTCGTTTTTTTCTTTCTGTTGATAAGGTTAAGTTAGTCACGTTTTTCTTTGCTAGATTTTAATAAATATCTTGGAAGATCTATTTCGAAAGCGAACTACATAATTTGAAGCTGATTACTGAATATAGATGTTTTTAAGAAGAATATCAAGCAAATCGATGGATATATAATTTCTGATACAACGAAGTCAATGGTTAATAAATGGGATCACCAATGTCACTGAATTGACACATTGTTGTTTCGGAGATTTTGGTGATTTTAGTTTCTTTAACTATTTTATCTTAATCAAAATATAATAGCCACTTTATCAAGTGTGTGTCACTAATAATTCCCCAATTATTCTCTACGTAGGTTAACCCTATTAAGATGAGTGAAATGGAAATAATTCCTCCAGATCCACCTCCACCCGATCCTCCTGATCGGGGCCGTATAGATATGCCATTAAAACGACGTGCCGTAATTGATGAGACTACAATTTCAACTAAAAAAACTATTACTACTACTGAAATAGCCTCGGCATCCATTCAAACAATCTACTCCTCCCCAGCATATACTGTTGGTATATCAGCATACAGTGAGAATGACACTGGCCCGTTTGTTGTGCATGTGTCAAAATCAGCTGTTGATACTTCATCTTCTATGCTTAAATCAATAAAATTTGGCCAATTTTTGTCAAGGAATAAAATCCAAAATATTTGCCCAGATGGCATTAAACTCATTGGAAGAAATAGGGTAGCTGTATCGTTTAAGACTGCACAAGATGCCAATAATTTTGTCATTAATCCAATTCTCGGTCTCAGTAACTATAATGCGGTTATTCCGACATTTAACATTTGTAAATATGGTGTCGTCAGAGATGTTCCCATTGACTTATCAATGGAGGAGTTCGTATCCTCCCTCGTTCTTCCTTTGGGATATGGGGAAGTTCTTAAAGCTAGAAGACTAAACCGCAAATCTTCTATTGACGGGCAAATTACATGGATTCCTACTCAGTCTGTGGTCTTAACTTTTCGGGGTCAAAAACTTCCACCAAATGTCTACTCCTACTATACATCTCTTCCAGTTGAACCTTACCTTTTTCCAACAATCCAATGCAACAATTGTTGTCGGTTTGGCCACATTCAAACGCAATGTCGCTCCAAGCCTATATGCTTTAAATGCGCTCAACCTCACTCTGGTAATACTTGTGATATTACCGAAGATAAATCTACATGCTTACACTGTTTGGGTAATCATTTTTGTACCAATAAATGTTGCCCAGAACATGAACGTCAACGTTCAATAAAAACTATCATGTCTCAAGAAAGTATTTCTTATCAAGATGCCAGTTCTAGGATTCCTAGAGTCAACCATTTTTATGCTAATGTCGCTTCCCAAAATTCTTCTTCAGACCGGCTAGCTCCATCAATCCAAACTTCTCTGCCAACCACCACATCTTATAAGAAAACTGTTTTCACTACCCCTAAGCCTAAATTGCCGCTTGGGAAATCCTTCGATAGGGCTGCCCATCAGTCCATCATTAATCAAGTTCCCTCTGCCCTCCCCAATGGTTACGCGCTTTCTTCACAACTCTCTTCTAATGAATCACAAGATAACTTACTCGATATTCTATTATCCCTCCTAATTACTGTAATATCCCAAAATAACTCTAACTTACCGTCCAACGTCGCCACAAAACTTTCCACATTAATTTCTTTAGTAGGTATAAATGGCTCCCACACCAATCCTACAGTGGAACTGTAAAAGCATTCGTCCACGAAAACCCGAACTACTTACACTAATTGATAAATTCCATCCCTCTGTCATTGCCATCTCGGAGACATGGCTTGTTCCTGGCTCTCATTTTCGAGTACCGGGATATAGATGTGTCCGGGATGACAGATATGACGGTTTTGCTGGTTGTGCCTTACTATTAAGGCGCTCCCTTCCCTTCAGTCAAATTTCTCTTCCTTCTCATCCTCCACAGATCAACATTGTTGCAATCAGAGCTTTAAATATGTCTTTATTATCTATTTATATTCCACATCCTAACTCTAGACTCATTGCTGATATTCTCCATTTAATCTCATCTGTTCCTCCGCCCATTATTCTAATGGGAGACTTAAATGCCCACCATTCTTCCTGGGGCTCTCATCGTTGTGACTCCTTTGGTTATTCTTTATTAGATGTATTTGATGAGCTTAACCTTTGTATTTTAAATGATGGCTCTCCTACCCGCCGTGTTCTTCCTTCTCAAAATCTAAATAGTGCAGTAGATCTTACCGTGTGTTCCTCTTCCTTGTTCACTCTTCTATCTTGGAGCATCTTACCCTTATCATACGGGAGTGATCATTATCCCATAATAATCTCCTTTCCACAAAGAATAATCCCTTGCTCTTATCATGATTCACGTCTTAAATTCAAAACATTAAATGGTGACTGGTCCTCTTATTCATCAACTCTTGATTCAAGTATTGACCTGATACATACTCCTACCGTTCTGAACTTTAAAGAAACTTATACTTCTTTTCAAAACAGTATTATTTCATCCGCTAAAAGCCATATTCCTATTAAAAAGAAATCCCAATCTCATGCTTCACCTCCTTGGTGGGACAGTGAATGCTCTGCATTAGTTAATGAAAGAAACCAATCCGAATTAGTTTACAAATCATGTATATCTCCAGAGAACCTGATATCTTATAAACGAACTTCTGCAAAGCTTCGTAAAACCTTCCGAACAAAGAAAAGATTAGGATGGCGCTCGTTTTGTGAACGTCTTGCCCCGAAAACTCCAGCGTCGATAGTCTGGAAACAGATAAAACGCTTTAGAGGAGCATATACAGAAGATAACTTAACTTCCAATAAACAGTCAATGTGGCTTGACTCTTTTTTTGACAAACTCTGTCCCTCTTACGTTCCTACCTTTGATTCAATTCCTTCTTCTTTAATTTATACTCCTTCTCATGACCATTTATCCTCACATTTTTCTTTTTCAGAACTTAAGTTAGTTATGGATGCCTTGCAAGACTCTTCTCCCGGTATAGATAGTATTGTTTATAGTTTTCTAACCAAATCTTCGGACAAGGTCAAATTATTCTATTTAAATATGGTAAACTTTTTTTTTGACTATGGTATTATACCTGAGCAATGGAAATCGCAGTTAATTATTCCTATTCTTAAAACTAAAAAGAACCCTACAGATCCAAACAGTTATCGCCCTATTGCCCTATCCTCTGTCCTATTAAAGATAACGGAACATTTAATTAAGAACCGTATTGAATGGTTTGTAGAAAAACATAATATTTTAGCTAGCTCTCAGTACGGATTTCGCAAAGGTTACAGCACTCTTGATAGCCTTAGCATATTAACCACAGATATACGTATTTCCTTTTTAAAAAGAGAGTACTGTGTAGGTGTTTTCCTTGATATAACCGCTGCTTATGACAACGTTTTACTCCCAATGCTTAGAAATAAACTTGCCCAACTAAATATTTCAGAGAAGCTTATTAGATTTTGCATGCAATTACTTTCAGAAAGATCCGTTTCTGTAATTAACAACCTTCTCCCTCCTAGAACTACCTGGAAAGGTTTACCTCAAGGATCCGTTCTAAGCCCATTACTATTTAATCTGTATACACAGGATCTTGAGCAGTCAATTCTCGCACAATGTCAGATTTTACAATATGCCGATGACCTGGTCATTTATACTCAGTCTCGGGATATTGTCAGAGCCTGTAACTTACTTAATTCATCTTTAAGATCATTAAGTGGATATCTCCACAATCACGGCTTTTGTATTTCTGCTAACAAAAGTAACGTCGTCATATTTACAAAGAAAACACATATTCCCAACATATCTTTGGAAGTAGACGGTGAATCAATTCCTCAGGAAAATAAAGTTAAATTCCTAGGTTTGTGGTTAGACTCCAGACTTTCTGGCGCCATTCACATGGAATATATATCGCAGAAATGTGAAAAAAACACTAATATCCTTAGATCCTTAGCTGGTGTATGGTGGGGTTCTCACCCATTTTTTCTGAAACTCCTTTATAATGCTATTATCCGCAGCCATTTGGATTATGGATCCTTCGTTTTAGACCCTATCACTAAATATTCCTCTGATAAAATTAATAAAATACAATCCAAAAGTCTTCGTATTATTCTAGGTGCCATGAAATCCACTCCAATAAATGCTATGCAAGTCGAGTGTGTTGAACCCCCACTATATTTACGAAGACAATATTTATCGGATAGATTTTTATTCAAGTTAGTACAAAACTCTCGTCACCCTCTTTTGAACAAACTTGAACTCCTTTCCGGCCTCGTGAGCAATCATGATATCACTTACTCAAATAATCTCCCGTCTCTCCTATATAGTTTTTTGAAATTCTCTCGCCTTCCTCATCCGGTACAACATAGCTTAACTCACCCGCTATTTTCACTTTCGTTTGAAGCACTTTTGTTTCAACCTCACGTTATCTTAGATTTTGGTATTAACAAGAATGACTCTGGATCTCGTGCTAAATTTAACAGACATATTGCAGAACATTATGATGATTTTGTAGCTTTTTACACAGATGCCTCTAAGTTAGGATTTCATAGTGCAGTTGGGTCTGCAGTCTGGATCCCATCATCGTCAATTATTTTAGAATTTAAGCTTCCGTCTATCTCATCAGTCTTTACAGGGGAATCTATTGCCATTTTAGAAGCCATTTGCTTTATAAAAGCTCATAATATTCCAAAATCTATTATTTTCACCGACTCAAAGAGTACTCTTCAAGCAATAAAAGCCAATCCGTTCAAATTTAAATCCTTTTTCCCTCCTATTTTTAAAATTAAAGAGTCTCTTTTTCAGTGTCACCAGTTGGGGTTACAGGTTTCATTAGCTTGGATTCCGGGCCACTGTGGAATACCTGGCAATGAGTCGGCAGACTCTTGTGCCAAACGGGCTACTATCACCGGTTCAATAGATCACGCCGTTATTTACAGTTATGATTTGTGCTCTTACTCGAAACCTCTCCTTATTAACAATTGGACTAAAGAATGGGAGAAATCACGAGTATTCAAAGGCAAATACTTTGGATTTATTCAACCTGTTATTCCTTACCGGCCATGGTTTTACAAACATAAAAACTTCAATAGAACTATTACCACCACAATTTGTCGTTTACGATTTGGTCATTCTTGTACGCCAACTCATTTACGTAAACTAAGGATTAGGGATAATTCTATCTGCGAATGCGGATTGGATGAAGGATCAATAGATCACATAATTTTTAGTTGCCCGCTACAAAATATTTCACTTTATGATGTGCTTCCTACAGAAATTCCTCGTCCTACTTCTGCTGAATTAATTCTCTCTCTTGCTTTTACTCCATTCATAAATATTTTATGTAAATATATTAGTGTTACTAAACTTAAGCTTTAGTATGTTTTTTAAAGTTAACCTTTACATTCTTAAAATTTGTTTTACATTCCTAAAATTTCTTTAATGACCGTCTGGTTATCTTTCTTTATAATTATATCTTTTTTTTCCCCTTTATCCTTCACCATTCTCAACTCAACATGTGTTAAAGAGTGTGTCTGTGAACCCAAGAGTTGCACCTATGACTATACCGACCAACAAGATCGTGAAGCATCGAAAGGCAGCATTACCGACCATCAAGATTTGGAGGATTTAATTTGCTAAAGGAAAGCTTTCAGAAAACTCTAACGACTTCTTCGAGACCTTTTACTTGGACATTGGCGAAATTGCTCCTACAGTGCAGCAGAAGCTAAAAAGGAAGAAAAAAAAAAAAAAAAAAAAAAAGATAAAGTCCGTAGTTTTTTATCGATAAAACTCTTTTAAAATGTGATTTTCTATTATAATTAAAATACATCATCATCATCTTGCTCTTATCCCAATTACTTGGGGTCGACGCAATATGTCATCTGTTTTGACATATTGCAAAAAGTTTCGGCAATGACTTTTATGACCGGCCGCCTGCCTGACGTCAACCCTCCTTGGGAATGTAATCGTTGACCCAAATGGTACCAGATGGAGTTCGTCCGGGTCAATCTAGGGCTCTTAGTCGTCTTTTACGACACCCACGAGCAAAGCAAGGGTTGGTAGTATTCGAAGCCGCTACCACACAGCAATTATTATTATTATTAATTATTATATTATTATTATTATATTATTAATTATTATATTATTATTATTATAATTAAAATACAATCAATGAAAATCTTTTTGAATGTATTTCAAACAAAACTGTTTTTTGACTATTTTAATTATTCAAAAGGTCAAGACAATTAAGATCTAGGTCACTATTATCGTCATCACTGGAGCGTTCCTGCTAGAACATTTATCATTTTTTGCCAAAATAGGGACAGTCGTTAGATCAATCGATCAATTACCACTGTTTTATAAATAAATATGTCTAGTTTATTGACAATAATGCGTACCTAATATTATCATTTACTCTGAAACAAAAAGTAGTATTTTAATGTTTAATTAATTCTGTTTAATTCCTGTCTGTTTTAATTGTAAAAAATATGTTGAAAGTTTTATATAGGGGCTGTAGTGGGTTTATTTCTTTTATGAATAATTTAATAAAGATCGGTTATTGATTTACGTATATCGACTGTCCCGTCTCTTTTTTATTTTCAGTCCAGTATGACCTTGTACGTGCGTAAGCGTCATTTATGTATAAAATATTTACTAGGTATTTCAGTAATTACGAGGTACATTTTAGGCATGAATATTAATTCCGCCGCCGGCGACTGGGGCGGCGCAGGCGCAACTATCTGCGCCTCATGCCGCCCTAGCCGAGGCTGCGGGTAACGTGCCCGGGGATTAGTCCGTCACCCGCTGAGAGGCCGACCGCGTGAGGAAAGACTGACGTCCTCCCCGAGGGGGGGACGTCGGTCGATGGGAGGGTACCCCAATAGGGGGTATTCCGTTGAGCCGACCACTGACGACAAGTTAACGCTGCTCCAGTGGTCGGCCCAACGACGAAGGCGACGTGGTTTTTGGGTGGGTCGCGGGAGTTGCGTGCTTAAGCCCCTCTGTCGCCCCGGACGGAGTGGTGTGGAGGCGCGCCGATCGCGACCCACCCACATTAAAAAAAAATTTAAAAATAAAAAAAGGCATGAATATTAATATTTTTATATTTATTTTATCATTTCTTTATATATAATAGCTAATTTATAGTCATGTCCGTCAGTAAGTCAAGTTGTTACCAATAATTAGGCGCTAATTAAATGATTTTCTGGGATTTTAGGTAGAATATGAAAATACACGTTAACCACTCTTATATCACATTCGCCAAAATTCAGCACCTTAACTGTATTATATTACATACTAGCAATACGCCCTCGCTTCGCTTCGGTTATAGGTTATAGTCGTTTTACCCGCGTAGTTCCCGTTCCCGTGGGAATACCGGGATAAAATATTGCCTAGTTTACGCCCTGATATTATAGCTTTCCATTGGTGAAAGATTTTTTGAAAACGGTCCAGCCGTTTTGAAGATTACCCGGAACAAACAGACAGACAGACAGACAAAAATTTTTTAATTTGTTTTTTAGGCATAGGTGTCGTGCAAATAACCGTGTGAGCATGAAAAAAGCCTATTATTTTGACATTACAAACAGACACTCCAATTTTATTTATTGGTATAGATGTTTGTTCGAGTGGGTGTATGTGTGTGTGTATGTGCGTGACAACACCATGTGCGATCCACAAATTTTTGTTCTCAGTCTGTAATACAAGGTCGCAATACAAGGATTAATTCCTTAGTGCGGGGTGTCTTGTATAATAAAACCGTGTAGTTGTAAATTTTAATTCAATTCTAATATGAAACAAAGTTTATTCAAAAGGCGAACATAGATGTGCAGTCACCCGCTAAGCTGCTATCTTGAACTTATTGTGTGCCTGGCTATCATGAAATGAGACCATAGCATGACTCAAACAAACTATGTATGTCTTACCACCTAATATTGAAATTAGGAGTACCATATTATATATGAATATATGAATGTCGGGCTGACCGGGTTTTTCTAAATTATATTTTTGACGAACATATTTAGATAAATATAATAAGAATTATGAAATAATGAAAATAATATCATCATCATCTCAGCCCATATACGTCCCACTGTTGGGCTCGGGCCTCCTCCATAATGGAAGGGTAATTGACCTACTATACCACGCTGGTCAGACGTGTTGGTATAGGGTTTTATTTCGAGTTTTCCTTCTCTCGCATAGATGTTATATGCGTTTTATATCCCTTAGTCGTCTCGTACGATCACCCACGGGTAAGATAGGGGGTGGTGAATTGTATTCTTACTCCGTCACCACACGGAAGAAAATAATATAAATAATTATAAAACAGAATAATAATAACGCTCCTATTCTAATGAAATTTTAATAATTATTTCCATAAACAAAACCTAGGTAGATCGATTTATCACCCGTGAAACCTGTTGCATACCAATTACCAAAAATTCATGCAAATCGGCAGTCGTTTTTTTTTTGGCGTGGGTTGCGGTCGGCCTCTTCCATCGGTAGTGTCGTTACCAAGATTCTGAAAATATAGAAATATACAGCAATTACTCGTTTAAAGATGTAAGATTATTATTGTGCGTATTGCTTTTGCCAGTATATTTAAATGAAAAGTTACTTTTTTTTAATAAAACATCTATGACTGTTTTAGAAGTAAAAAAAAGTAATGGCTAAAGTTTGCGGCAACAAAAAGTTAGCCGTGAGTAATTGCTTCTTGTAATTTTATCTCTACCTATTAAGATAAAATATAATCATTATTTGAGTTATATTTAACTTTTATAATGAATGACAAGAGCTTCCAAAAAGAAGAAACTGTGTCTACGCACGTAAGAAGTTGTAATTCTTTGCCGTAAGAATTTTTTTTTTTCAAAAAATCTTGTCCTTCACGTTATCCTCTTTGTAGAAAAAACGACACTAATAATAGAAGAAAAAGGTTTTTTTTTCCATTGAAAGTATTATTATAATGTATTATCTAGTTGACATTTGTGACGGCGTGCGTACGCGTCGTTTAAACATGTTGACTAGCTAACTTCAGAGAGTCAGCTTTTCGTAACAGTGTGCGCGCGCATCCTAAAAATTTACCCTCACAATTTTTCTTTGACGCGTCATTAGAGGTATAACTCCAAAAAGATCTCGTCCATGAGTTCTTCATTGTAATGAAATTTGTCTATCTATACCAATAAATCCGTCGGGCTGATCACTGACGACAAGTCATATCTGCTCCGGTGGTCGGCCCAACAACGAGGTGACGTGGGTACGGGTGGGTTATGGGCCCGCGCGCCGTCCTTTCATCGCCCCGGACGGACAGGACCGCGCGTGCGCTTACCATAGCCCACCCGAAAAAAAAAATCTATACCAATAAATAAAATTGGAGGGTCTGTTTGTAATGTCAAAATAATAGGCTTTTTTCATGCTCACACGGTTATTTGCACGACACCTATGCCTAAAATAGCAGTTAAAAAATTTTGTCTGTCTGTCTGTCTGTTTGTTCCGGGTAATCTTCAAAACGGCTGGACCGATTTCAAAAATTCTTTCACCATTGGAAAGCTATATAATCAGGGCGTAAACTAGGCTATATTTTATCTCGGTATTCCCACGGGAACGGGAACTACGCGGGTAAAACGATTATAACCTATAACCGAAGCGAAGCGAGGGCGGGTTGCTAGTTTATACTATTTAAGAACACTATCCCGCGTTAAAAATTTAAGAGAAAGAAATTTTGTGTAATGGATTAAGAATACAATTACTATTCTCCCCGTTCCCGTGGGCGTAAAAGACGACTGTGAGAGGTAATAAGATATTACATAGTCCGGTCAAATTAGAACCAAAAATAGGGGTGGGGTTACAAATATTCACATCCAGCTGAAAATTGGTAGGATTGTACAAAACACGTTCAAAACGCGAAGTTTCATCATAAAATTATCTCGGACAAAAATAATAGATCAGATAATCCATACTAATATTATAAATGCGAAAGTAAGGATGTTTGTTTGTTTGTTTGTAACGCTTTCACGCTTAAACCACCGAACCGATTTCAAAAATTCTTTCACCAATGGAAAGCTATAATATCAGGGAGTAACATAGGCTATATTTTATCCCGGCATTCCCACAGGAACAGGAACTACGCGGGTTTAAGCGACTGAAACCGAAGCGAAGCGAGGGCGGGTTGCTAGTTATCAAAAAAAACCGGCTAAATGCGAGTCGGAGTCGTGCACGGAGGGTTCCATACCATTTTATAATATACTAGCAATCCGCCCTCGCTTCGCTTCGGTTATAGGTTAGGTTATAGTCGTTTTACCCGCGTAGTACCCGTTCCCGTGGGAATACCGGGATAAAATATAGCCTAGTTTACGCCCTGATATTATAGCTTTCCATTGGTGAAAGAATTTTTGAAATCGGTCGAGCCGTTTTGAAGATTACCCGGAACAAACAGACAGACAGACAGACAGACAAAAATTTTTTAATTGCTATTTTAGGTATAGGTGTCGTGCAAATAACCGTGTGAGCATGAAAAATGCCTATTATTTTGACATTACAAACAGACATTCCAATTTTATTTATTGGTATAGATAAAAAGAGCAAAAAAACGCATTTGTTGTATGGGAACCCCCTTAAATATTTATTTTATTTTGTTTTTAGTATTGCCTGTTATAGCGGCAATAGAAATACATAATTTAAAAAAATCAACTGTCTACCTATCGCGGTTCTTGAGATACGGCCTGGTGCTATACAGACGGAGGGACGGACAGACAGCGAAGTGTTAATGATAGGGTTCTATTTTTACCCTTTGGGTGCGACACCCTAAAAAATATCTAAATCCTTTTTTCCTACGAGCCACCGTTTTTGAGATATAACGATTTAAAAAGTTCAAAGAGTTGTAATTGTTTTAAAATTTTTGCATTATGTAAAATGTAGCTGAAGAATACTAAAAAAAAAAAAAATACACAATATATTTTCATTATCATTAGAGACTAATGATGGACACATTTTTTTACTTTGTAAGTATTAAAAAATAAGCAAAATTTAAATTACTTTGTAAATAAAACTATTTTACAAATTTTATTTCGTATTTCGAATACTTTACAGAGTTAATGGTTACGGGTGGACTGACGCTGTAAAGTGTTTGAATCGTTGTACAATCAAAAATCAGATACAAACACGGTAAAATCCGTAAAATAATTTTATTTACAATGTGTAATACTCGCGTAAAGATCAGAAGTTTAAATAACTTATTAGTTTCAAGGCTAGATTGCATTATTATGAAGTAATCATAAAGTTTCCGTGTGGTAACGGAGTAAAAATACAATTTACCACTACCTTGCCCGTGGATGTCGTACAAGACAACTAAGGGATATAATATGCTCATAAGGTCTGTGCCAGAGAAGTAAAACCCGAAATAAAACCCTATACCAACATGTCTGACCAGCATGGTATAGTAGATCAAACTCCCTCCCATTGTGGAGGACGCCCGAGCTCAACAGTGGGACGTATGTGGGCGGCGATGATGATGTTGATGAACCATTAAATTATATCATAATAAAAAAATGTACTAATTGAAGAATAGATCATATATTCAAAGTTTCAAGTTCCCTCTGATATTATCCATAGTTCCATACTAATATTATAAATGCGAAAGTAAGGATGTTTGTTTGTTTGTAACGCTTTCACGCTTAAACCATCGAACCGATTTCAAAAATTCTTTCACCAATGGAATGCTATAATATCAGGGAGTAACATAGGCTATATTTTATCCCGGTATTCCCACAGGAACGGGAACTAGGCCGCGGGTAAAGGGACTGAAACCGAAGCGAAGCGAGGGTGGGTTGCTAGTAGTTGTATAAATATTGATCCTGTCAATTCGAAATAAATTGATCTGCGGACTTTGGACGAGTGATCCTTTAAAGATATAATTTTCCATATGTATGAATTCATAAAACGTATAAATAAAAAATCAATCTTTCAAAGTCATCCTATTATAAACAATTTCAGCGTAAAATATAATTATTTCAATATTTAACACCTTTCTATAAATACATATATTACAAGATAAGTATCCACCTTAATACGTCAAATACGTCAATACTCCAATGGGTGTTAGTGATAGACGTTGTAAAGTCTCAAAGATGCTCCAAAGAAACTTCTTAGGTAATTAAGCCTGCGAGCTTCACCTTACTCGGAGATTTGTGAGGCGGTAGAGAGATTAGCGCTGTGATAAACGTCTCGGGCAAATGGTGGCAACAAGTTTCTTGTACATAATTTCAAATACGTTAAAGGTTATTTTATATCGATTGTTTTATAATCGATTTTTTTTTAATTAATCGATTATTTTATCATCGATTTATTTTAAAGAACAAAAGATCGATTATTACAAAATCGATTTTTCCCTCCAAGTCACATCCCTAATTATTTTGTATTGTTACCCAGTTATTTCATAATAAGTTATTAGTTTTCTGTGTTCAAGTATTAATCTTGTGAATAAGTCTTATAACAATGACTGAAACTGGTTTCGTCAAAGTATAGTCAGGTAATCTTTCTAAAATAGACGTGTCTATGATGACAACATATTTCGCGTCTAATTCAAATTTAATGTCTGTTAAACTCGGAAGAATAAAAGCTGCAAGGTAAATAAGATATAATATATTTAATAATCGTAATAATAATAAAAATATCGATATTTTTATTGACATATCGATTTTTATCGATATTTTTCCGATATAGCGAACCCCGGTATTGATACATTGTAAAATATTGATATGTCGAAAAATGATATTTATAAAAATATCAACAGCCCTAGTTGGCAGCCCTAGTAACTTGTACGAATGTCGAGTACTCTGACGTCACAGAATACGCGCGCCGAAGTAGTCGCGTTTACATCGCCCATAAATAATGGCGATTTTTAAAAAAATTTTTTGGGTATTAGTTTATATTTTGGATGTGTTATATTTATTTCTAGTAATGTAATAACTAGTAGAAACGTTTTATAAATAAAAAAAAATCATGCATATTCCCTATTTATCTTATGAAATTCCAATTAAATTATAATCTTTGCTAGGGATTCAACGGATAAAATATGTAATCTTATACTTTTTTTGGTGTGGATAACGGTCGGCGCACTTCTCGCTCCGCTCCGTCCGGGGCGACAGAGGGGCGTAAGCACGCACACCTGTAACCCACCCGTGACACGTCGCCTTCGTCGTTAGACCGACCAGCGGAGCAGGGTGGGACGGACTAATTCTCCGGTCCAGCCTGTCTTATACCTGACGGACTAAAATATTTTATATATTATTATTTCTCAAGGCCATCACTAATATTATTGCATTATTATTTTAAATTTCATTTTATCCTTTATTGAAGAAAGATAAAGTAAAAATTTGAAATTAATTCCTTTATTAAAAATATGTTTATTCTCTTGGGCTTATCAATCATTAAGAACATGAATATGTTTATCAAAGTTTAGAAACATATGATGTTTCTTGTATTGTTGTCAGGAGAGATAATTAAGGTCTTGCAGACTTTCAGAAAATGCCATGTATATCCAAAAAGAAAACAGGGTAATTTCTTGTACAATTTTTTGACTCCAGCTCACTATAACTCAAAATAAATGAACCAAAAATCAATTCAATGTTTAAAAATCGGCCAAGTGCGCGTCGGACTTGCGCACGAAGGGTTCCGTACCATTGAGCAAAAAGGGCAAAAAAATCGCGTGTATGGGAGCCCTCCTTAATAATTTATTTTATTTTGTTTTTAGTATTTTTTGTTATAGCGGCAACAGAAATACATAATTTGTAAAAATGTGAACTGTGACAGCTATCACGGTTCCGGAGATACGGCCTGGTGACAGACAGACGGACGAACAGACAGCGAAGTCTTAGTAATCGGGTCCCGTTTTTACCCTTTGGATACGGAACCCTAAAAACTGATGAATTTAGATTATTGTATACACAAAATAACGTGGTGACGGAGTAAGAATACAATTCACCACTCCCTATCTGGCCCGTGGATGTAGTAAAGTAAGACTATGGGATTTAATATGCACATAACATCTATGCAAGAGAAGGAAAACTCTAAATGAAACCCTATACCAACATGTCTGACCAGCATGGTATAGTAGGTCAAATTCCCACCCATTGTGGAGGAGGCCCGAACCCAACAGTGGGACGTATGTGGGCTGCTATGATGATGATGATGATACAAAAAATATTTGATCACTATCGAATATACATTGAAATATCACTTCTAAAGTAATTCTTTTTCATAAAATATTAATATTTTTAGCAGAGTTTGTTACTATGTATATGTATAATAGCAAACCTGTCAAGATAGAGGCCATTTTTTTTTTTGGGCTGGGCTGCGGTCGGCGCGCTCCTCGCACCACTCCGTCCGGGGCGACAGAGGGGCGTAAGCACGCAACACCCGCAACCCATCCGAAAACCACGTCGCCTTCGTCGTTGGGCCGACCACCGGAGCAGGGTTACTTGACATCAGTGGTCGGCCCGACGGAATACCCCCTATTGGGGTACCCTCCCATCGACCGATGTCCCCCCATCGGGGAGGACGTCGGTCTTTCCTCACGCGGTCGGCCTCTCGGCGGGTGACGGACTAATCCCCGGTCACGTCACCCGCAGCCTCGGCTAGGGCGGCATGAGGCGCAGGTAGTTGCGCCTACGCCGTCCCAGTCGCCGCCGGCGTCCCAGTCGCCTTTCCGCGAGATCACTGTCTCGCAAAAGGCTGCGACCGCGTCCCAAAAATAGAGGCCATATTACTTCTGATTGTTGCGTACATAAATACATGTACGTATATATATGTATTTGATCTACGCTGAGCGCTTTGTAGAGAGAGCGACGCTGCTCGAACCGTGGATATCAGCTATACTCATGTCAAGATGACATTATAAAAAGTTATGGTCAATTTTTTTGACATTTCTTTTTACCAAGTCACTTTATTTTTACTAGATTGATGGTAAAATTGGATGAGGACTTTGTTGTTGTTGGATATTTGCTATCAAAGTAATCATCATCATCTTGCTCTTATCCCAATTACTTGGGGTCGACGCAATATGTCATCTGTTTTGACATATTGCAAAAAGTTTCGGCAATGACTTTTATGACCAGCCGCCTGCCTGACGTCAACCCTCCTTGGGAATGTAATCGTTGACCCAAATGGTATCAGATGGAGTTGGTCCGGGTCAATCTAGGGCTCTTAGTCGTCTTATACGACACCCACGAGCAAAGCAAGGGTTGGTAGTATTCGAAGCCGCTACCACACAGCACAAAGTAATGTAATGTATCAAAGTAATGTACTTCAATAAAAGGTTGCTAACTACATTTACTATTATTGCTCAGCTTTCGCAGTTTGAGGTGATCACTTCAAAACAGGTATATTTTATTTCACTATTAATGTGATGTAGTTTGTAAATTATCGAGAGCATTTTTTGTCTTTGAAAAAATTTTACAAACAAGACGCACACAACAACAGTGGCTTATCAACTAGGTTTAATATAAATCGAAATTATTTTGTTTTTATAGTTCAGTTTTGTAAGTTTCATTTTATGTTTATATTAGTGAATGATAGACTATTTTTAGATAGAACTACTAACTAGACTATATTTAGAAAGAATAGAAGATAGACTATTTTTCTGCCCACAAAAATATTGACCTTATAATTTACACAGAAGTTTCGGTTTCGGTATCGGCCGAAACTGAGACTGAAGCCGAAATTCGGTTACCATTTCGGCCATAAAAGTAGTTTCGGTCGGACGCTATTGATGACTAATTAAATATACAAAATGTCATCATCGCTTAGTTTCTCGTAAGGAGGTAATAAAGACCGGGGATTAGTCCGTCACCCGCCGAGAGGCCGACCGCGTGAGGAAAGACCGACGTCCTCCCCGAGGGGGGGACGTCAGTCGATGGGAGGGTACCCCGCGTAGGGGGTATTCCGTCGGGCCGACCCCTGACGACAAGTAAACCTGCTCCGGTGGTCGGCCCAATGACGAAGGCGAGGTGGTTTTCGGGTGGGTTGCGGGAGTTGCGTGCTTAAGCCCCTCTGTCGCCCCGGACGGAGTGGTGCGGAGGCGCGCCGACCGCAGCCCACCCACATAAAAAAAAAAAAAAGCAGGTAATAAAATCGGCGGCATAATCGCCTAGAGAATGAGTGGCTACGAACGCCAACTCGTCTGCCAACCGCGGCGTTTAGAATATTATCAAGCTTTGAGGACACTAGTTGACGTTGAACAGTTGCTGAGTAAAATATCGTAACATAAATTTTTGAAGTATAAAGAGTTTAATAATTGTTGTCATTCGAACTAGGGAGAACATCCTCCACAATAGGCAATTGACCTATTAACTGGCCCTGGTCAGGCATAAGGTTTTATGTCGAGTTTTCCTTTTCTTTCATAGATATTATCCACATATCCTATCGCTTGGTCATCCTTCACGACATCCACGTGCAAAGGATGATAAATTGTCTTTTCACTGCGTCACCATATGGTAAAGTTTGAACAGAGAAAATTAGAAAAAAAATTATACTTGCGTTGTTTGTATTCATACAAATTCTGTCTATGACTAAAGTGTTCAGGTATATTGATCAGTTAGTCTTTACATATTAGAAAATAATAGAAACAATGTGTTCATTAATTTGATAAGTTTGTTAAAAAAATAGTAATGTAGAAAACGGTAATGGTAAACAAAAAATATTTTATGAAGTTTTTGTCTGTCCCTTTATCGGTATGTACCTACGTGTAAATCTCAGAAATCACTAAACTAATTTAACTGCGGTTTTCATGAATAAGTTTAGAGTCCTTTGGAGAAACATTTTCTTTTTGTTTCGTCGAAAATTGATTATACCTTCCTTAAATAAATATACCTTCATACTCTAATTATATGTTATTAATTGTTTGAAAGCGCTAATAAAATATATTTTTTTTTATAAATGAAACCTAGCGAGATCGATATATCGCCCCCGAAAACTTTCGCTTAATAAATTCAATAAAAATCTTTACAGTTGTAGCGGAAGTTCTGAATACCTATATAGAAATATAAAATAATACCTCCCTCAAAGATATTAAGATGTTTCTTTTTATAAATGACGTGACACTCTGCAGTAAGGAAATAATCCCTTTATTGCGTCTGAATTTTCAATTATACATTTAACGTACACAAATTTGATCGCATTGTTTCAGCTGTATTTAGGAAAACCGAAATTAGTATCCAGTTATATGCAGTACGTGACTCTGAATGAAAGGAGAATGCCCATTTTGTTCGAGAGTTAGTTTCAATATGAAAGTCAATAGGCCTTTATAATTTCTTTTTTATGTTGTAGGATAATTATTCTAGTTTTATATTTAGTAATTAGTTTTCATTTTCGTACCCAGGTTTAAGCGTAATCTTATTTTTAGTGAACTGTTTTGAGGTTAGAAAATACGTCAAACGAAAATATAACTACCTATATATTATCTTTATTCAATACGCTTACAAAAGTAATAATGTAGCTAATACTTGTATCATAAACTTAAGATATGGTCCTGTGTGATAATAATAGGTGTGGCCTACCAACTGAGGTTTTATGAATGTGATTTAGGTATATGGTCATAGAAAGTTATAATTCTATGAAAGGGTTCGCCTTTGGCAGCAACTACAATATACTGCTAACTGAATACCAGGAATAGTAAAATCAACATTTTATACTTGAGAACAATTTACGTAATAGGTATATTGTCTAAGAATTGAGCTGGCGCATTTATATACATCATTAACAGGGCCTCACCTCAAGTAAGTACCATAATACTGTCATTGTGTGTACGCAGCACCCTACCGTTGGATTTCCAAGAAGACAAATACAATAATAAGTAATTAATGCATTCGAGAGGATTTGTTCTATTTAAATCCTTACTTACAAGCAAATAAAAATAATATGTTCTACCTATATTATTTACATGTTGCGTTTTAATTCTCGCCCTAATTAAAATAATTTATTAACCTAATATTATGGGGAAATCCACTTCCATTTCGTCACTTATTTCTATACGGTAAATATAATTACCTTTATATTGCGTCGCTTTTTAATATTTTCCCTTTGTATAGAAATTGACAAATAATTAACTGTATTAAATTATAAAAAAGTACATATTTAAATGTAATAACACTACTTGTCTACAATAGCCGGATGGAATTTATTTCATAGAAACTATAAAAAATTAAAAATAGCATAAGATAAAATCCTATAATCAATTTGCGGAATAGTTTTGTCCCTTTCTATCCTTCCATTCAACTAAACGTACATGGTAAATACGAAATTGTAAACGACACGGCGCCATAGTGTTCTGTGTTACCTTTAACTATTTATTTTTTTAAAATCGATCAATCGATACTCGATTTAAAAAGTAAATTAAAATATATTAAGTTTGGGTATCGTGTTTGATATTATCTGTGTATTGCCTGTAATTTAAAAAATAAACATTACTTTTGTAATTTTTATAACTGCAAAATTCGATTTAACATGAAAAAAATACATTTTGCAGCTATTCTTTATATTATTTTTATTCAAGAACCTTAGCTCAACGATGTTAACTGAGTATCCCAACAAGCGCGTTTACGAATGGACATAGGTAAGACGAAAGTTATGTCAAAAGCCCAGTCATTTTAGTACCGGTCCTAGTCGACAGTGCGACTCGAAGTTGTCGATCTAATGATCTTGTCTGCCTGTTTGTCGAACGAATTAACGTTACCTAGGACAACCAGGTAGATTCAATTTCAAGAAAGAGGTTCACCGACAAAATCACCTCGACTTGGCAGCGTTCAAAAAACTTAAGAAGATCTTCTTATTCATCATACCTCAGTGACTGAAAGACTGGCGACACGGAAACGTGTTCCCTAAATGTAGATTTAAAAACTTAGTTTAAAGTCGCGAGAGCAGGCTATGCTTGGGATTTCTCTGCAGGATAGAATCCAAAATACGGAAATCTGTAGAAGAACGGGTATGACCGACATGGCACGAAGATTTTGCACGCTAAAGTGGCATTGGCCAGGACACATTGCTCGACAAACTGAAAACCGCAGGGAAAGAAAGACTTTCTTGTAGCGACCACGTATCGGACAGTAATATCAATGTAGGACGAATTAGGTAGACCGATGGCCTGGTGAAAATTGCTGGGCGTCGTTGGATGCAAGCGGCACAGGACCACACTTTGTAAAGAAACATAAGGCAGGCCTACATCCATCCTATACGTGGACAGCGATAGGCTGGATGATGATAATGATTGAATAAACATGTTGTGGGTTTTGTACTTATTGCCGCCATAATATCTGTAAAAACTAAAAATAATAAGGTGAGATACAGCCATAAATATACATGTTAGTTTTTTTACTAAAATTATTCATCTAATTTCACCTTCATAATCGATAAGAATGTATCGATATATATTGATAAATTCTTTTGGCTTGATCTGGCAGCACACATGTGTCACTCCGATTTTTACAAATTACAAACCTAAGTTCATTTGTATGACTTGTAATTATTATTTTTAATGCTAGGGTATAAGTTACACTAAAATTAATTCTGAGAAAATATAAAAATAAGATATGAATTTAGGATAGTAATTGGTTTGGCCCCATTACCAACAGAAAAAGACCTGGTTTTGGGCATTCTCCTTTTGCATCCGAATTACACACAATTAAACATGCGACGTGGATTATGTGTTAATTGTTTTTGTTTGCGCACGTGATTGTGTTAAAATTATACCAAAGTAAAGAGTAAATCTTCGAACGTCCTCTATCAATATTCATAGTGAACAGAATTGGTCGTTTTTCCTTTGAATTGTTTACATACCTATCTGAAACAATTTCGGCATCGTTGTTTTCATTGAAAATACCTTTAGCCTTAATTAATATTCTGTGTTTCATAATAAATCTACAACACAAAAAATGTTTTATGTCGGTTGTAGACTTTGAAACTGTCCAACCCATTTATCCCAAACATGTTTAATTATAAAGGCAATAATGCAAAGATGGTTTTAAACTATTAAAACAATCTGAACGCGGTAGGTAGCTCTGTAATTGATTTCAAGCTGTTTTATTTTAAACTAGCAACCCGCCCTCGCTTCGCTTCGGTTTTAGTCGTTTTACCCGCGTAGTTCCCGTTCCCGTGGGAATACCGGGATAAAATATAGCCTAGTTTACTCCCTGATATTATAGCTTTCCATTGGTGAAAGAATTTTTGAAATCGGTCCAGCCGTTTTGAAGATTACCCGGAACAAACAGACTGACAGACAGAAAAAATATAAAGTAATTTTAGGCATATGTATAGTACATATAACCGTATGAGCGTGAAAAAAGCCTATTATTTTGACATTACAAACAGACACTCCAATTTTATTTATTGGTATCGATGTATAGTTATAGAACCGCATCAGCTAGCAAACAATTTTGTTTCGTGAGATACTTGTGACAATGTTATTCTCATCATTCATTATTCCAAATCATACGGCCCAACGCTGGGCTTAACGGTCCTGCACGATAAAAGGGAAATATACCTTAATATACTACGCTGGTCAGACGGTTTGGTGTACGGATTTTATTTCGAGTTCTCTTGATCTGGAATAGATGTTATATGCATATTAAATATCTTAGTTGCCTTTTACGATAGCGACGTATAAAGTAGGGGGGTAGCGAATTGCGGTTTTCCTTACCACCACATGGAAACATTATTGTATCAAGTACCAATCATCGAATCTACAGTTTAGATAGGTATTATTTTACTACAACAATTCTAAAACTTAATGAATATAGATCAATGGTTTCTAACCAGTGATTCGTGGACCACCAGTGGTCAGGAGAAGTTAAAATATGGTCTGCGAATGATTATTTATTACACAACTTATTTATGCGAACAATAATTTTCTGCTTCGTTGGTAAATAAAAACAAGGTCAGGAATCGCTTAAAACTATGGAATGATTTGCGTGAAGCTGAGTAACAATATTAGGCCTAAGATAGCCGAACAGAATCATGCAAAAGATGCAAGCTCAAAAATCACATTAATACCAAATAAGTTTATCTTAAAAATTTAATTATTTCTTTTTATGTAATTTTCTATTGATTTTTTAATTAAAGTTTCAGTTTGATTATTACAGTTTATTTTTATTATAACTACATAGTGGTCCCTGTTAACAAGAATAATACAAAAGTGGTCCCTGATCAAATAAAAGGTTGATATAGATACACTGTTTGAAGGGAAATTTTATGATAGGGCTTTGAAATTTTGATCTGATTCCTCGAGAAAAAACCTTACACGACTACTGTGATATATTTTTATCTATTTTATCGCGATTTTGTATTTGATTTTTGAACACTTTTCAACGTTTATGGTCACGGCAGGACTTAGATGTCTTATGTCCTACAAGTCATCGTTATTACAGAGGCTTATAAATCTACATACGTTTTTCTTTTTAGGAGAGTTATGGCGTTTGAACTCACACCTTTCATAATACCAGGCAACAGCTAGGCCCTTGCCTACCGTGATGAAAATGCTCCTATACGTCTTGCTCTCGTACTCTCTATTAACGTATGTCTATGAAAAGACACGGCGATTTGTCGCCTGATATTTCAAAAATACACCAAGGACTGGCATTACTTAAATGTTCAAATAAAATAATGAACTCACAGTAACGAATCTATTAAATTCAAAATGATTGTAGACAATATGTTGTAATATCAGCTTCAACTTAATTCTTCATCTTAACTGGGGCTTAAGCTGAGAAATGATTTAAATCAATACTTTATCAGAAAAATACAAATTCTCATAAGATTGAAATAATATTACTACCAAAAAATGGTATAAGTTATTGGTTTAAAAGGATAAGGTATATTTCAATAAAATATTTACACAACAGATAAAATGGTTTTATATTTTTTATACTTTTTCAATATTTTGAATTTGGCGAAGTATTTGAACAAATTGGCGAACATATTTTTGAAGTTATTATTTGTAATTTTTCAAAGATAAATAACCTGACGTGGATGAGCGGATAGGAAAATTAAATCGCTTTGCTCCCGCATTTTAAATCTTCAATTTTTTTAATAAATTCAAGGCCGTGTTCACCAATCCGTCTGACCAGTGTGGTGTAGAAGGTCGATTTCCCTCCCAATACGGAGGAGGCTCGAGCCCAGTAGTGGGACGTTTATGAGCTGTGATGATAATGATGACGATATCTTGCCCGTGGATGTCATAAAATACGATTAAAGGATATAATGCGTATATAACGTCTACGCGAGAGAAGGAAAACTCGAAATAAAGTCAACCTGTCTGACCGTCACGGTAGAATAAGGCCAAATACCCGCTATTGTGAAGGCTCAAGCCCAGTAGTAGAATATATATGAATGTATTTCCATACAAGATTTTAATAGCTTTTACGTTTTATAAAATGTTAAAAATAATTTTCAAAATTGTAACGCCTTGATGTCTCGACGCAATTACAATATAATAAAACCATCCTTATACCGAGAGCCTCTACTTGAGCTGCTAAACGTCCCTCTACCGTAAGGGTCTCACAAGAGTTTCAATTTAACACTTCAATCAAATACTCCACTTGCTTAGCCAAGGGTATGTGCACACCCTTAAAAAGACTTAAGAAAGCTATTAAGAAATACGGCGAGTTAGCCGCATCTGACTTTCACAAAAATAGATGCAAACTTAGTAATTATTTTTTTATGTTTTTGAAAGACAACATCCTGCACTAAGGAAATAATGTATTGCGAGGAACTTTACAAACATATAATTAACAGACACAAATTCAGACTCGGATGAACGTGAAATTCTCATTTCTACATCGCCAGTACATGTTTTTCTGTGTACTAGCAACCCGCCCTCGCTTCGCTTCGGTTTCAGTCGCCTTACTCGTATAGTTCCCGTTCTCGTGGGAATACCGGTATAAAAATTTGTCTAAGTTACTCCTTATATAGACGGCTACCTGGTAGTAAAATATTATAAAAATCGGTCCACCCGTTTTGAAGATTACCCCAAATACACAGATAAAAAAAAATTAAACAGGTTTTTAGACACGGGTGTCGTAGAAATAACCGTGTGAGCAAGAAAAAAGGTATTTTGACATTACAAACAGACACTTCAATTTTATTTATTTGTATAGATGAGAAATCGAATGGCTAAAAGAATTTAGTTCTTTATATATTAACACAAATACGTGAATTATACCTATAGTCAGAGTCCACACTAGCCCTTAAAGATTTTGTATAGAAATAGATACTCCATTCATTTCGATTAATATGTCCCACTGTTGAGCTCGAGCTTTCTGTATAATAGAAGGGAAATTGGTATAGTAGATACCACATTGGTCAGACGTGTTGCTATAGGGTGCCGTTTCGAGTTTCCCATCTCTTGCATAGACGTTATATACACATCTTATCTCTCTATTTTTATGACAATATCTGGTTGACCGATATATTGGTATATTTTTGTTGAATCTATTTAGATATATATTAATAAAAAATAAAAATTAAATAATGAAAAAAATATAAAAAGTAGAATAATAATAACATCGAGATTCGATCCCACGCTGTTTGAATGCCAAAACAAAACAAAAAAACTGTACAACTTCCCAACTGAGCTATCGCCACTCTTGACGTTGACGGCGAAATTTGAATCCATATTCTATTGATATTTTATATCATTGTATTGATTAGCTAAAAACACCGACTAAACAACATTTTCTATAAATAAAACATACTAAGGTAGATCGATTTTTTGGCCCCGAAAACTCTAGTATGCCAAATTTCATCAACATCGTTGGAGCCGTTACCGAGATCTTGAAAAAAAAAAAATATATATATATATACAAGAATTGCTCGTTTAAAGATATAAGATACACGAACAAGACGGGGAGTAGCGAATTTTACTCCGTCACCACAGGGTCTATATAGTTCTTTAGCCACATCATACTCGTAGTTGCGTAGTCTTTACTGTACTTAACTAGCTAGCCTAATGAACCTTTACCACTTCCAAATCAGTAAATGTAGTGTTCATCATATTAGCTCATAAGCGGCCCACTGCTGGGATCCAGCTTCCTTTATATGGAAAGCTGGGAGGGCGTTTACATGTGGTGGCTTTTGGTGATGCCTTTGGTATCACCGAAATTGCACGTATTCACACTCCCTTCACTTTCTTCACAGTAGGCAGCGCCCTAGCAATGATCCATGAGCGGCAACAACACTTACCATCAGGTATACTATTTGCTCCTTTGCCACCGTTTGCAATAAAAAACGACCAACATAAGCACGCGGGTCAGTAGTGTTAGTATAAGGTTTTATTTCAAGTTTCGAGTATATTATAGCACTCTTCCGTGTGGTGACGGAGTAAGAATACAATTCACCACTCTCTATCTTGCCCGTGGATGTCGTAAAAGATGACTAAAGGATATACTACATATATAACATCTATGCAAGAGAACGAAAACACGAAATAAAACCAACCTGTCGGATCAGCATGGTATAGTAGGTCAATTTCCCTCCTATCAAGGAGGAGGCTCTAGTCCAATAGTGGGACGTATATGAGCTGAAATGATGATGATGATAATCCTTAGTCGTCTTTTACTATCCCCTAAAAATAAGACGAGAGCTTTAGGAATCACTACAAACAACGAAGCATTAGAGTCCCGTAGGTAGTGCTACGATTGGTTTTCAGTAATTGTTTTTTTTTCCACAAGATAGTGTCTATTGAGTCAGCTAATATAGCTATAATGTCATAAAGCCACGTCAAAGTTTGGTGACTGAATATTTTATATAAATTATACATTTTCTATGCATACTAAAATTACAGTGTACCATCGCAAATTTATTTTACTGGACCCTTAAGAGACAACTATATGTAATTTGATTAATTTGATTAAAACAATTAAAATAACATACACTTAAAGGTACTTATGAATGAAAATTAATGCTAATGTCCATCTTGCCGGGCTGGCCGCGGACGTCAAAGTGCTCGATACTAGTGGTCGGCCCAATGCAAAGGAGCCGCGCACCGCCATTTCGTCACATTATAGCGGCGTGTATCCACATCATAACCCTCCCAAAAATAAAGAACAAAAAAGAAAGCGATGTCCCTTTCATTTTTTTTTCGAAGAGCTCTCACGACAGGAAGCTACTTGGCTGCAGCCTCAGTATTGCTGTGGTCAATAGGAATAGTTATCACTTACCATTAGATGACCTGCTTGCTTATCTGCCATCAAAAAGCAAAAAAAAACTGAGTCATCAGCATTTTAAAATATAAAATCTTTACAATGTGATTCAGATTTATTTGCATTGAATTTACGATTTCATATCCTCAAGTACAGAGCAAATTTCCTTCCATTTCAAAACTGCTTCGTTATAGCAAACTCGGCTGTTGAATAAATATGAAAAATATGTCTTCATATTTTAAAAATCAAATTTTGTATACGCAAATGTCGTGTTAGATATTTTTAAGTTCTAAAGTAAAAGTAGAGTGGGAGTACTAAAGTTTCCTTCTGCACTTCTTCATTGCGTATTTGGCATATAGGTACAATATAGTGGAAGTCCACGAGCAATATTTTACGCTTATTAATCAGTTGACTGTTCGCATCTCTGCCACCAATGACAATAAAAAATAGTACATTATGCGAAGCAGTATTGCATTTCTATCAATCATTATAGAAAACTACACCTTTGGAGACATAGTTTACTAAGTAGCTTAATAACCTTAGTAAGTTTATTAAGTTTACTAATATTACTAAGCTTACAAAGCTTACTACAATTAGCACATACTAAGCTTAATAGTAGAAGAATAGAATCTAGAATCCGGAATACGGAATTCCGCAGAAGAACGGGTGTAACCGACAAAGTACGAAGAATTAGCACGCTGAAGTGGCAATGGGCAGGCCACATCGCTCGACGAACCAACAACCGCTGGGGAAGAAAGGTTCTCGAGTGGCGACCACGTATCGGACGACGCAGTGTAGGAGGAGCGATGACCTAGTGAAAGTCGCTGGGCGTCGTTGGATGCAGGCAGCACAGGACCGCTCATTGTGGCGCAACATGAGGGAGGCCTGCGTCCAGCAGTGGACGGCGATAGGCTGAAATGATGATGATGATGATGAAGCTTAATAAGCTGGCTGAGCTTACTAAGCTTACTAAGCTTACCAAGCTTACTAAACTTGGTAAGCTGACTAAGCTTAATAAGCTGACTGAGCTTACTAAGCCTACTAAGCTGGCTGAGCTTACTAAGCTTGGTAAGTTTAGTAGTAAAAAAATCCTTGTGGTGATGGATTAAGAATATAAACATTAATTTATCACTCTCTATCTTGCCCGTGGATATCCTAAAAGACGACTAAGGGATATAATTAGCACAATAAACCTGCTTTTCGAAATAAACCTTCTTATTTGACCAGCATGGTATAGTAAGATCAATTTCGCTCCTACTGTGGAGGGTACTTGAGCCCAACAGTGGGACGTATATGAGCTGATATGCTGATTATTAAAATTTGATATCGATGATAGCGGGGCTATAAAAAAAATCTACTGATTTAAATTAATACTATTAATTGTGTTACTATCATAATTAAAGCTGTGTATCAAATATTAGATTAATCATTAATCAAAGGCTAAAATATCCATTACTAAATTTGAACCGAAAAGCATTAGGATAAACTAAATAAAAATTATTTAAAATATATCAACGCTGTCCAATACATGATTAGTCTTATATCTTTAAACGAGAAATTCTTGTATACCATCAAAAACAACACTTGTAAAAAAAGCCAAGCCTCGCAACTGAGTTCTTCTACCATAAAAATTTGTGAGATCCATGTTATACCAAGTCGGTTAACACATTCAGTCCCTGCTTAAGAGATCTTTCTTCTTAAGTTATTACGTAAATAGCTAACCTAACAACTTCTTATAGTGACTATATCAATAGATATATATATATATATATATATATATATATATATATATATATATACCTATATATATATTCAGGATCTCGGCAACGGCTCCAACGATTTTGTTGAAACTTGGCATACTAGAGGTTTCGGGTCCAAAAAATCGATCTAGCTAGGTTTTATTTATAGAAAATGTTGTTTTGTCCGTGTTTTTAGTAAAACAATAAATGACATTAAATTTTAAAAGAGTATGAATTCAAATTTCGTTGTAAATATCAAGAGTTACGGTAGCTTAGTTGGGGGAACGGCCGGTTTTAATTTTGGGTTTTGTAGCATCCAAACAGCGTCGGTTCGAATCTCGGTGTTATTATTATTCTCTTTTTGTAATTTTTTATATAATTTTCATTATTAATTTTTATTTTTTATTAATATATATCTAAATAAATTCGAAAAAAATATTCCGAGCGAAGCTCGGTCAACCAGATATTAAATATAAAACATAACTACACAAACGGCGGGTGGTAGTATTGGCAGCTAGTTTCTACAGACCCGCCTCACTATTGACAGGTGGGAAATTGTGTTCAGCGTGTGACAATTAGTCTGTATTGTTATTTTGTATAACGTTCGCCAACGCAGAAATGGGTTCCCATTTCTATACCGTGACACAATTTTAGCCAAAGTTTCTCGTAGTCATGAAAAAAAGAAAGCCGTCGCTCAGGACGCATGGCAGATGTGAAATGTCGAAATTATTTTGTACAAGTATATATGCATAAAATAACAGATTGCAACAGGAACGAATATGCCATAAAGTATTAATAAAATATTACGATTATTATGCTAGAAAATGATGATTTTTATTCAATAAAGAATTATTTTCATTAGTATATCATCATCGCAAATTCAAATTCAAATACTTTATTATGAATAAACCCCGCGGGGGCACTTACATATGGTCACTTTTTTACATTTTACCTTACACTACTACCGGATCGGAACGCGACCGCACTGAGAAGATCCGGCAAGAAACTCAGTGGGCTCAGATCCCACATAGATCCCACTATTGGGCTCGGGCCTCCTTCACAATGGAAGGGAATTTGACCTACTGTACCATGTACCATGCTGGTCAGACATGTTTATATAGGGTTTCATTTCGAGTTTTCCTTCTTTTGCACAGATGTTATGTGCATATTATATCCCTTAGTCGTCTTTATTAGTATATAACTATATACTATAGGTTAATAATTTATTTTGAGCTCAATAGACTGCGTTGTATAAAATTCTAAAACTAGTTATGGTTACGTTACACAAATGCAGATATCCAAGCGTGGCGTTAACGCCACGCCAACGATCAGGTTCGCCTATAGATGTTTCACATTAAAAACGAAATAATACAATTTACCTCATTTTAAAATATACTTAAAATATCTTCCGTTTTATAATAAAAAATACAAATCGGTCCCTCCCTTTTAGATAGTACAGGCAGATAAAAAAAAACAAATATACAATTTGAGAGTTTTCTTTTGTTTTTAATTTAGTTAAAAATTAAAGCATTCTTTAGCCTCCAAACATTACACAACTAGTTTCATTAATGTTTGTAATGCTCGCGTAAAATATCAGAATTCTCAATGAAATTCAAATCGGTCCAGCCATTTTGGAGTAATCGAGTAAACTTACATTAACAATAAAAATATTGTGCGAAGCTCCGTCCATCTTAAATATGGTTAAAATTTTAAACATTCTTTCCACTCCAAAAACTGTAAAAAAACTTAAACAATATTTCGGCGAAGTGCTATCAGATTACATTTGAAGTTATTGAGTTCGAATGCAAATTTTCAATTAAATTTTATAACAATGATTGAAAGGATTCAAAATGAAGGACATCTTCGTTGAAATGTACTTATGGTAGAATTTAGATGATGATTATCGAGTATTCGTTTCGATGAAATATTCACATTCAACTTGCGTCAAATAATCTCAGGAACTAACACTTGTAACGTATGTGTGAAACTTCCAAAGGATTGTTTTAATATCACTACACCAAATATGCAGACTTTTAGTGCAAAATATACTATAAGTACTACGTCGCAAATTTAAATGAAATTGTTTTATGGATTTTGTTTAAAATCCTCCTATTTTCTTTTTTTTTGGGGTGTGTGTCGGCGCGCTCCTCGCACCACTCCGTCCGGGGCGACAGAGGGGCACGCACACCCGCAACCCACCCACGATGCACGTTGCCTTCGTCGTTGGGCCGACCACCGGAGCAGGGTTACTTGTCATCAGTGGTCGGCCCGACGGAATATCCCCTATTTGGGGATGGGAAGGTATCCCATCGACCGACGTCCCCCCTTCGGGGAGGACGTTGGTCTTTACTCACGCGGTTGGCCTTTCGGCGGGTAACGGATTAATTCCCCGGTCACGTCACCTGCGGCCTCGGCTAGGGCGGCATGAGGCACAGGTACTCGCGCCTACGCCGCCCCAGTCGCCGGCGGCGGATCGCCTCATCGAGGCTGCGCTCCTCGCGCAGGCGATCCGCCTCCTCCTTCTGCGAAATCATTGCCTCGCCGAAGGCTACGACCGCGTCCCAGTTCCTGACGCTGCCGACCATCGCCCTGGCGATAGTCGGCAACGTCAGTTCGGCACCGATGATTGCGACGAGTTCAAGTCGCTGCGCTGCCCAAGCGGCACAGACCTCGAGCGTATACTGCGCCGTGTCCTCGTCGCAATCGCAGTGGTGGCAGGACGGTGTATTCTCCCTCCTAACGACCTTGTGCAGGTATTTGGCGAAGCACCCATGCCCCGTCAACACCTGCACCAGTCGAAAGGAGAGCACCCCGTGCCGCCTTTCCAACCACTGTATCAGCACCGGCCGGAAGGCCTCCACGATTCGCACCCCGAACCGAGCCCTCTCCAGCCGGACTGCCCAACGGGCAATGACGTCTCGGCGGGCGTCGACGCGCCAGGCGGTGAGCTCCCTTAAAGAGACCACACCGCCCTCCTCTCGCAACCCCGTTACTAAAATCCTCCTATAACCATGAACGCTGAAAAGTTTTAGAAACATCGAGACAGTAAAAGTCAAATATAAACGCGAGAAATTTGTAACAAAATTTTATTTCATACGTATAATTAGTTACACATACACTGATAATTATATAAAAGAAGTTACTAAGAAAAAAAAAATTAGAGACAAGCCAACTGAGTTTCTTGTCGGATCTTCTCAGTAGCGGTCGCGTTTTGATCCGATGGTAGTTTATTGGACTAATTTAATTTAATTATGCTAAAATTGAAAGTAAATAAATAAGGCCCCTCGGGGTTTTTGCATAATAAATGGCTTTAATTTGAATTTGACATATCCCTTAGTCATTTACGACACACTTTCAACAGGTGATGAATTGTAGTCTTACTCTGTCACCACACGGAAAATAATAAATGTATTAAATTTATCTGGTTTTAACATCTTTAGGATGTTACGCTTTTACTGTGGATAGTTACTGAAATAATTTTATTCTCACCTCGTAATGCTTTCGGTAAGTCATAATATATTCGTACATAAATCCTTGTCTCCCCGGTGAAACGATCGCTATTTGCGCTTTTGTGACTTGCTATCTCGAATTTACGACTTAGTGTCGGTGCGTTATCGGCAGATGGAGTTAATGTTCGATCGTATCCCGCTGATGTGCACTAAGCTTTATTTGAATGTCAGGTGATTAAGATTAAGTGGAGTTTACCTTACAATGGAGTTGTTTAATGGTCGTTTTTAGATATTTTCTATCGACCGTTACTAATAAACAAATCTGAGAACCTTTTTTGTAGTTGACTAGAGTCTGAACTCGCCTCGCCTGTTCTAAGGTGGCGTAGGAACCCATAACCTACCGTATTTCCTTCCTCGTTGCCCATGGACTGACCATGACCGGCCTGATGCGTTACTTTTTCGAGTATGGTCTTCCGTCAACAATTCTGCAACAAATAGCGTTGCTGCAACATACTCATGTAGGCGGCCTCTCTGCGAGTGACGAACTAATAGCTTAACTAATCACCCGCGGCCATATCTAGAGCGGTACCAGAAGTAGGGATTCCTGCTCGAGTCGCCCGATCTGTCTATCTACGTGCGTATAGATTATGTACGAATAAGTTTTTTTTTTACTATTTATACATTGTTGCATCAGAAATCGTAGTATTTTTTTATTCTTCAAGATATAGACAATTAATGATTTCTGATGTTTACGCGAGTATTATACATTTTAAATAAAACTACTTTACGGATTTTATCATTAATAAGATAAGCGTTTGTATTTGATTTTTGATTACCCGACGTTTCGAACACTTTACAGCGTTCATGATCACGGGTGGACTAAGATGTCTCACGTCCAACAAGTCATTGTTACTGCAGAAAATTTATAATTATCTACCCGATACAGAAATTAGTTATTAAATATTGACCCACATTTTGATACAAAATTTATTGCCAGTGTAAGAAGAAAATGATTCTATATGAAAAAATTATATTGTTTATGGTTAGTAATAATTAAACATTAAAATTAATAGTAATTATATTTAAAAACTAAGTAATAATCTAGTATACTACCACCGGATCGGAACACGGTCACACTGAGAAAGATCCGGCAAGAAAACTCAGGTAACATGATGCTAAATTAATATTAATTTTGAAGGCGGCTTACTTTATGTTACTAAAAGGTTTTAATTTATAAAATTATCTTTAGTTATTATTATTGTGGGTCAAATCTATACAATATGAGCTCATATCCATAGTTGTCAGTTGTTCTTTATTGATACTTTGTAAACGTAACAGCGAAATAATTTTTGCAATTTTATACTATTTTAGTTTTAAAAGCGTCATTCGCAGTAAAAACAACTGCGTGAGGCCAATGGCCTGGCACATCTTTGCTGGGACATAGATAACGAGAGGTACCTGATAGTGAAACCTATTATACGGGCCATTGAAGTCAAATCTTCAGTGGCCGGCTCAACAGACGTGGAGAGACGTACGACAATTATTTAATTTTACACAAATCATAAATCATTGTTCTGAACTTAATGTTACACAGCTGATCATCACGCTGAAATCGGCAGACAGGTCTCGTTAAAGTCGTAATAGTGGATACTTTTTTTTTTTTAAATTCAACTCTACACTAAGGGAATAAGCCTTGTATTTGCGGGTGACTTAATAAACATAATTAATAAACACAAATTACACCTAGACTCAGAACAACAATTTTTGGATCGCAAAAATTGTTGTCCTGCGTGGAATACAAACCCGCAACACTGGCAATGTAGGTCGGTATCTTAACCACTACGCCGTCTATGCAGTCTGTCAGTTTTTATCAATAATACATAGAAGAGATGCTTATACAACAAAGTGAGTGTCTTTATGTCACTGAAGTTACATGGCCATTTGAAACCAACTGTTTAAGTTAAACGATATAAAAACTTTATATATATATTTCGTGTGTACGTCACTGAACTCCTCCTATACGGCTGGACTGATGATGATGAAATTTTTTGTGTGTGCTATAGGCCATTCGAGAATGGTTTATATTCACAATCGGACCCGGTAGGTGGCGCTTTATTTGAACAGAACAACGTCTGTCGGATCAGCTAGTGTTATATATCATCATCATCATCTTGCTCTTATCCCAATTACTTGGGGTCGACGCAATATGTCATCTGTTTTGACATATTGCAAAAAGTTTCGGCAATGACTTTTATGACCGGCCGCCTGCCTGACGTCAACCCTCCTTGGGAATGCAATCGTTGACCCAAATGGTACCAGATGGGAGTTGGTCCGGGTCAATCTAGGGCTCTTAGTCGTCTTTTACGACATCCACGAGCAAAGCAAGGGTTGGTAGTATTCGAAGCCGCTACCACACAGCATGTGTTATATATAATACCATATTTTAATGCATTCCCATGACGAAAAATCACGCCTGCGTGTGTGTTGATTTTGCGTATGTTTTGGGGTATTTACGTGTTTTATGGGGTATCTATGGACTTGTGTCGATATAGCCTTGCCCTATAAGTATCAGACACTAAACTGGCATTCTTGTGTTTAAGTTGGAAAATAAAATAATTTAATTAATTCTAATTCTTTTCTCTCATCTTACCCTACAGAATAGCCAAAACATATTTGATTGGGTTTAAATCTGAGATTGGGCCGGTCATTATAACAAGACAATACGGTTACTTCTAAACCAATTCGTAGTGGTCGCTTGTCCCTCAAATTTCAACGTCCATCGTCCTACGTCATCTCAGTATGTGTCGCCGAAGGCAATAGCGTTGTTTCTAGAACATTTATGTACTTCTCACTATAAATACGGCCATTGAAAACGAATATTTTGTTAATACCATTAGCTGTCGTAATACCCCACCTACCACCATACCATAACCTTCACTTTATTTACCAGTGTGATCCATATAACTGTTATAATGCCATAATCGCCACGCTTGGCAGACGGGTTGGCAATCGCAGTAGATGTAATAAGTTTTCCCAGGAGATAGCTGCTGCCCATTCTCAGTTGGCGTCATGACAACTCTAATTATGCTCCTCGATCCGTAACTTATCTACTATCTATACCGCTATTTAAAACTACAGCTTTCAGGGCATGTTTCAAATTCGCTGCAACCAAGTGTTGGAATTCTATTCCCCCACCGTGACAAAATAAAACTAACAAATTTTCTTTTAAATTATACCTTAAAAGATATCTTCTTAAAAAGCAGCTAAACATGTGACATATATTTATAAAAATTGTGGCTACACGTTTATGCTTATGTTCGTGACTCGATGATTAAATAAATGCTTCATATCATAACTATGAATGATGTTCAACATAGTAAATCTTTTGGCCAATACCAATCAATATACCTAATTCTTATCATAACATTCTTATTTTATATCAAATTATTATTAAAATATACTTCTTATTTATTAAATTCTTATTATGTATCTGTATATTTATGTAACTGCTATCTTTTCGCTTAGGCTTTTTGTTCGTTTGAATAATTCGTACGTCATTAAGGTACCCATTGAAAATCAGCGTTGCAGTGTAGCATATGTTGCACTGTAGCATTATTGCTGAATGTGAACCTCGTTGACACGACTTATCATATTTTATTTTTCTTCTTTGTGTGGTATTTACAGTTAAGTTTAGCTATTATTTTAATTTTCTTATAAAACCTTTATATTTCATTCGACTTTCCGTAATACCTAAATTTAAGCTAAGTGTCAATAAAATTCTCTCTCCTGGTGAGGCCCTCAGCCGATTTTTACGACTCCCACGGGCAAGCAAGGAGTGACGACAATTGTATTCTATCCCGTCGCCACACGGGAAGTATGCTGCTATATTCAAGTTTGTCATTGATTTTTGATTGCCTGACATTTCGAACACTTTACAGCGCTTACGTCCGCCCGTGACTGTGAACTCTGTAAAGTATTCGAAATGTCAGGCAATCAAAAATCAAAAACAAACGCGATAAAATCCGTAAAACAGTTATATTTACAATATACAAAAAGTTAACAAAACTTTATGCCCTCTCGTACAAAACCTCCAATGTCAAATTAATGCTAGTAAAAACCGTATCATTGTGACGATTAAGAGGCAGACGCGTACCCCATCCCGTTATATCGCAAATAAAATGGTTTTTATTATACTTTTTATTACCACCGCCATTGTGGCGAGTAACAGGTAGCGAGTGAAGGTATAGTTGCGGGTTATATCAAATAAACACAGTAACGTAAATATTTTCTCTTCTGTAAAGCGTTTTGTAAGCCCCAGTTAACGAAGGTCTTAGAGAATTAAATAATTAATATTATTTGGCTTCAACCAAAAATAAATTATTTTCTAATTGATTTTGGTCAGATATTCCGTTTCATTCACAGAATAATTTATTTACCTGCCTCCAGCTTTCTTCTTTTCAAACTATTGAAAATTTTTCCCCCGTTACTCGAATATCTCGTACACCTTTTTTGCCGATTTACGATCTGATCACTATAGTCTGGACATCCAGGCCGGTAACAAAGGTGCTCCAATACAACCATAGATAATATTACGCATTTTGAACGGAACATTACCGTTAAATAGGTGTACTCTTGAGTGACGATTTGCCTTAAAATGCAGTACAATTACGGTAAATTATATTCTATCATAGCTCCGCCCATTGTATTCTCCTTGTAGTAACGAAGTAGGAATATAATTCGCTACCTCCCTATCTGGTCTATGAGTATCGTTAAAGAAGACTAAAAATATGCATATAATATTGTGCAAGGGAAGGAAAGCTCGAAACAGATATCCTATACTAACCCGTCTGACAAAAGTGGTATAGTGTGTCGATTTCCTTCCTATTTTGTAGGAGGTGAACCCAACAGTAAGAGGTATATAATCTTAGATGATGATATCCCACCTATTATGGCTATCAAAAAATAAATCTAGCCGTATTTTATCATAGTACAGTCATTTGGTATTTTTACATGGAAAGCTTACCGGGAGTTTTGAAAATTGGCAGTTTTATAGATTTTGACGTGCTCTTTCCGAATTTCAACTTTGCCAACTCTTATCTTTGCCGCTCGCGCTACCATATTGGAAAAATGGCGCCTAAAAGCAGTTTTTTGATAATAACTCCTTTCCGACGCATTTTACAGGAAAATAAATCTATACAAAATAATTGTAGAGGAAATTTCCTACAATGTATGTCTTAAACTTTTTTTCCTAAAATCAATAGTTTCGGCATACGAGCCGCCCGCAATTATTATGAGAATGGTTTAGATTTATAATTGGAACCGGTAGGTGGCGCTACGATCGATTTCAAGAAGAATTCCTTTTACTATTTTTTAGATTTGAATAGAACGTCTGTTCGGTCAGCTAGTAATTTATATGACCATTGGCCATGCTTGTGTAAAAGATTCTGAAGGACTAGATTTTTAAAAGAAAAAGTTTATACGCTATACCGCACATGTAAAGGAAGTGAAGTTTCTGAAACTTTACCATATCGTCATCCTACCATATTAAAGATGCGAATGTGAGTGTGTTTGTTATGCTTTCACGGCTGAACCGCTATAATCGATTTTATAATTCCACCAATGCAGAGCAAGTTACAAGTGAGTAACATAGTCTATATTTTACTTTAGACGACGAGATTATGTTACTATAAAATCAAACATATTACTTTAATTTTTTTTACTGCAAACGGTGGCAAACGAGCAAACAGTACACCTGATGGTAAGTGTTGCTGCCGCTCATGGATCTTTACAAGGCTGCTGCCTACCGTGAAGAAAGTGAAGGGAGTGTGAATGAGTGCATTGAGGCTCGGTGATACCAAGGGCACCACCAAAACCCTCCACACGCAAACACCCTCAGAAAGTTAGGGCTTCAGGCTCTCTCGTTCACCAAACGAAGCGCAGTAACTAATTGCTACTACTCAGACGTCGATTTTTTGCGAGAGTGTGGTACTAATCCGGACGGACCGGCCCGCGGCTGTAGACAGATAACTGTCGACAGTGTGGTCCTACCACTCGTCCTTCTTCCGCCTGATAGTCGGATGGATGAAATTCTACAGCTTAATTATTTTAGTGCAGTTTTTAATAATTATGCTTTCAACTTCGCAGTCCATATACGTCGTTAGGAGAGAAATTGACATACTATAATAGGCAAGTGAGATGTGTAGAATAGAATTTTTTCAAGTTTTCCTTCACTCGATGTTATCTAGTTGTAATATCATTTGGTTAAGTTCCGTAAACTTAAGAGGATCTTCTCGTTCAACATATCTCAGTATCTGGAAACAGGTATACAACGTGGTCACTAAATTTAGGCCTCATAACAAGGCTCAAAGTCGCTCAGCGTGCTATGGAACTGGTTATGCTTTTTTTTTTGCGGTGGGCTGCGGTCGGTGCGCTTCCGCACCACTCCGTCCGGCGCGACAGAGGGGCTTAAGCACGCAACACACGCAACCCACCCGAACACCAAGCCGCCTTCGTCGTTGGGCCGACCACTGGAGCAGGGTTACTTGTCATCAGTGGTCGGCCCGACTGAATACCCTCCCATCGACCGACGTCCCCCCCCCTCAGGACCTCGGTGTTTCCTCACGCGGTCGGCCTCTCGGCGGGTGACGGACTAATCCCCGTTCATGTCACCCGCGACCTCGGCTAGGGCGGCATTGCACGCAGGTAATCCCGCCTGCGCCATCCATCGAGGCTGTGCTTCTCGCGCTCGTGATCCGCCGCCTCTTTCTGCGAGATAACTGCCTCGCAGAAGGCTGCGACCGCGTCCCAATTCCTGATGCTGCCGAGCATCTCCCTAGCGATGGTCGGCAGCGTCAAGTTGGCACCGGTGATTGCGACGAGTTCACGACGCGGCTCTGCCCAAGCGGCACAGACCTCGAGCGTATGCTGCGCCGTGTCCTCGTCGCAATCGCAGTGGTAGCAGAACGGAGTTCTCTCCCTCCTAGCGACCCTGTACAGGTACTTGCCGAAGCATCCATGCCCCGTCAGGACCTGCACGAGTCGGAAGAAGAGCACCCCGTGCCGCCTTTCCAACCACTGCATCAGCATCGACCAGAAGGTCTCCACGGTCCAAACACCGTATCGGGGCCTCTCCAGCCGGTCTGCCTAACGGGCGATGACGTCTCGGCGGGCGTCGACGCGCCAGGCGGTGAGCTCCCTCAAGGAAACAAAACCGCCCTCTCCGCGCATCCCCGACACCCGCCGATACAAGTTGGCGAGCATTTCCGCTTCCAGATCCCACGGGGGAGTCCTGTCCAATAGGCACGCTACCTCCGTTGCCATCGTGCGGTACCCGTGGATGATCCTGACCGCCATGACCTTCTTCGTCGGGTGGTCATGGATCCCGCCCACACCGATGCGCCGTACAGGGCCATCGACCGGATGACCCCCGCGTACAGGTGTCGACATGCCGCGCTCGGTCCGCCCACATTCGGCATCAGCCATTGTAGGGCAGATGCCACGCCGACGAGCCGCAGGACGAGCCTGCGAAAATGCTCCCTTTTTTTTTATGGGTGGGCTATGGTAAGCGCACGCGAGGTCCAGTCAGTCCGGAGCGATGAAAGAACGGCGCGCGGGCCCATAACCCACCCGTACCCACGTCACCTCGTTGTAGGGCCGACCACCGGAGCAGATGTGACTTGTCGTCAGTGATTGGCCCGACGGAATACCCTTTCGGGTAACCTCATCTCTCGACGTCCTGGGACGTCGATCGCCGTCGCGCTGTCAGCCTCTCTGCGGGTGACGGACAATTCCCCGGTCCGATCACCCGCGGCCTCGGCTAGGGCGGCATTAGGCGCAGATGGACGTGTTGTGATAGCGTTTCATTTCGAGTCTTCCTTCTCTTTAGTATATTGTATTTCTCTCATCCTCTCAGTCCATATGCGTTCCACTAATAGGCTCGGGCCTCCTCCACTATGGGAGAGAAATCGACCTTCTATACCACGCTGGTCTGACGTGTTGGTATAGGGATTCATATCGAGTTTTCCTTATCCTTCATAGATTTTAGATGCATATTTAATCTCTTAACCGTCTTTTACGACACCCACGGGGGTGGTAAATTGTATTCTTACTCGCAGAACAAAGCAAACTTTTACAGTTATGACGAATTATTTAAACTAACTTAAAATAATAAATATATACAAACAAGCTGACCCAACATACATTGTTCTGTTCAAATAAAGCGCCCCCTACCGGGTCCCTCGAATCCCCTTGAGCACACACAAATTAGGTACTTACTCAATCCAGTCAACAGATATCGCCATCTGTTAAAATCATTTGGAGTTAACAGATAATTGTGAATGTCAAATAATAGACAAATAATTTGCAATAAAATAATATTGCGACTATAAATTCAGATGTAAGCTATCCTATCTTTCAAGTTGGATCAAACTGCACACGGTGTGCAAATTTGATTAAAATCGGTTAAGTAGTTTAGGAGTCCATCGCGGACAAACAACGTGACACGTAATTTATATATATTATAAGATAAGATAAATAAAATTGAAGTGTCGGTTTGTAATGTCAAAATAAGCCGCTTTTTTGATACTGATGCGATCATTTATACCTATGCCTTGAAATCGGTTGAAAATTTTCTTTGTTTAAGGTAATCTTCAAAACGGCTGGACGGATTTTGATAAAATTTTACTACCAGGAAGCAGTCTATATAACTAGGGCAAATTGATTTTTATTATATAAATGAGTATGATCATAGAATATATCACCTTAAAAGTATTATTAAAAAACAAAAGTATTAGTATATTTATTTAGTACTAGCTATTTATCTGCACAATGATATTTCAATTAAACCATTCAAATAAAAATCAAACAAAAACATTATTTCAACAATGCACAGTATATACACATTGAACTTTTCACTAAATGCATTTCATTTCACTTATAAGATATGCACTATACGTCGGCTGTCTAGCTACTGCTATAAGCATGTCGGTGACGCGAACCTATAAGATATTCCCCTACCAAAAAGTGCGCAACGCGACTAAAAAAGTTTTCACTTCAAAAATGTTAATGGTTCTTTAAATTTACCATAGCAAGACAACAGACTAACTTTTATAGTACCGTAGAGTTGGGTAACTCGTTTACCTAATTTCATTTTATTTGGGGGGAGTAATAAAGTCTTGATTGACGCGTTACGATCCGTCTCCGCAGTGACTTCTGTTGCTGATAGGAAGGGAGAAATAAAAATTACAATGATTATTCGTTTATTTCGTACATTTTACGGTAAATACCTTGGTGATATTATTTTAGTACGGTTGTCAAAAGATTCACGGTACAAGATGAAACGAAGATATTTTTTTATGAAGACTGGTTTTATACTCGATGACGAAGAAACGGCTTTTCTTTTTATTTAGTACTTAGCAAATACCCGAGATTACATCCGCGTAGTTCCTATTCCCGTGAAATATCAAATGAAACCTAAGTTATTCCTTATAAAGATAGCTATGTGGTAATAAAATGTTATCAATATCGGTCCAGCCGTTTTGACAGTTCCCCGAAAAAATCAGATATAGATTGACAAAAAATAAATGCCTAAATCATAGGTTTTGTGCAAATAACCGTGTAAGCATGAGATAGTTGTTGTTGGTTGTTTGTTCGTTTGCCAACGTTTGCAATGAAAAAAAAAATGTTTGACAAGATGTACGCTTTATTTTTGGCACTTAAATCACAAAATGGCTTTTAAAGCAATGAGCAAAGTAGTAGGAACTTTATCGCCTTATTTAAGTCCTTGTTAGATATAAGCCTTAAGCCTAATATAATCCATAATCTCAACGTTAATATTCAAGTCGATGGGCAAATATATTTAGTGTTACAAGTTTTGCAGGCGAGTCCCGTTTATCATTCTCCTACCACTACTTTAATCGGTTAACTCCAATTGAATCGTCTCAGCTCATCCGCGTCCTACTGTTTGGTTCGGGTCTCCTCCAAAATGGATGAGAAATTGACCTACGAAATCGCGCTGATTGGAAGTTTTGGTAAATGATTTTTTGGTCGTATTTGCCTTCTCTTGCTGATGGCCTGAAATGATGACAATTATGATTGTGGTAAAGGCTCGAGGTTGGAGATATATATATATATATATGAGCTGAATATAATGATTATTTAATAATTTATAAGTAAAATTGAAAATTTTCAATAACCCCTAACACGAACTAAAATAATACAACAAATAAGTATCGCATTCTTTTCAACTGGAATTATTAATTAATTATCATTTAACGTCTGTACTGACAAGTCTTGACTTGTCAAAGACTTGTCCGTGTGGTGACGGAGTAAGAATACAATTCACCACTCCCTATCTTGCCCGTGGATGTCGTATAAGGCGACTATGGGATATAATGTGCACATAACATCTGTGCAAGAGAAGGAAAACTCGAAATGAAACCCTATACCAACATGTCTGACCAGTATGGTATAGTAGGTCAAATTCCTTCCCATTGTGGAGGAGGCCCGAGCCCAACAGTGGGACGTATGTGGGCTGCGATGATGATGATGATGATGATGACTGTACTGACAAGCATGAAGCACCTAATCGTATACGCCATTATATCACTTTGGATAAGAGCTGATACTCTTACACTGCTGAACCGATATTAATCAAACATAGCTAAGAACTACCGCAAGGAAGCTGGCTTTCAAAAGAAGAAAACAGCGTTGAAATCGGTCCATCAGTTTGAGAGCTACGATGCCACAAATGGAGAAACATACACAAAACGACGTCAAAAATATAACCTGCACGAAATTTAATTATTAAACCTAATATATTGAATCCAAACAGGATATGTCTGCTGCAAGTTTTCGAGGAGTTGGGAACTCCGAAGACCATCCAGGTTGTAGTACCAGGTCAACGTGACCGTATTGCAAGATCATAACCTGCAAGGTACCTACTCATTGAAACTAATGAACCCAACACCTGAACTCAAAAATACGATATATCTGTTGTGAGTTTTCGAAGAGTTGGGTTCTCTGGAGACCATTCTGAACGCATGAAGCACTTAGTCGAGTAATCGTACGCCATTACATAATTTGGGAAAAGAGCTGCTACTCTTACACTGCTGGGCTGATATTAATCAAACATAGCTAAAAACCACCGCCAAGAGACTGGCTGTTAAATAAAAAAGCCACATCGAAATCCGTCCATCCGTTTGAGTGCTACGATGTCACAGACAAACAGACAAACATACACACATACACACACATTCCCTATAACACCCCTCTTTTCCCGTCGGGGGTTAAAAAACACAGAATGTAATACTGAACGTAAATACTATAAAATAAAAAGTTTTAAACTAAGATATAGCTCAAAATATAATAAAGAATTTTTATTTTATAAGTCATAATAAACAATATTTATGTTTCATCTTGGTGCAGTTTTATGCGTATAACTATAAAGTGTGGATATATTATTTAAGTTTTACTATAGTAAATATTACTTTTATTTAATATTATGGCTGACGCAGATATATCAGCCACAGAAGGAAGGGAAAACATATAAAAAGACATAATTTAAAAATTAATTTCTGTATAATGGATCAATATTTAATAACAAATTTCTGTAGCAGGTTAGATATAAACCTCTGTAATAATGATAACTTGTTGGTCGTGGAGACATCTTAGCCCAATTTTTTTTTTGGTGGTGGGTTGCGGTCGGCGCGCTCCTCGCACCACTACATCCAGGGCGACAGAGGGGCGTAAGCACGCACACCCACAACCCATCCACGATGCACGTCGCCTTCGTCATTGGGCCGACCACCGGAGCAGGGTTATTTGTCATCAGTGGTCGACCCGACGGAATACCCCCTATTTGGGGTACCCTCCCATCGACCGACGTCCCCCACTAGGGGAGGGCGTCGGTCTTTCCTCACGTGGTCGGCCTCTCGGTGGGTGACGGCCTAATCCTCGGTCACGTCACCCGCAGCACATCTTAGCCCATGACCATAAACGCTGTAAAGTGTTCAAAACGTCGTGCAATTAAAAATCAAATACAAACGTGATAAAATCCGTAAAATAGTTTCATTTACAATGTGTAATATTCACGTAAACATCAGATATCAATTATATAATAAGTGTTAATAAGATGCCCATTGAGCAATTGCCATTGTTCCGTGTGATGACGGAGTAAGAATACAACTCACCACGCCCTATCTTCCCCGTGGATGTCGTATAAGACGACAAAGGAATATAATATGCATATAACATCTATGAAAGAGAAGGAAAACTCGAAACAAAACCATATATCAACCTCTGACCAGCATGGTTATAATAAGGTCAATTACACTCCTATTGTGGAGGAGGCTCGAGCCCAATAGTGGGCAGTATATGAGCTGAAATGAATGAATGAGCAATGAGGCTACATATGCAACATACAGTACACTTCTCTTTTTTTTGGGATGGGCTGCGGTCGGCGCGCTCCACGCACCACTCCGTCAGGGGCGACAGAGGGGCGTATAGTACGCAACACCCGCAACCCGCCCGAACACCACGTCGCCTTCGTCGTTGGGCCGACCACCGGAGCAGGGTTACTTGTCATCAGTGGTCGGCCCGACGGAATACCTACCTGGGGTACCCTCCCATCGACTGACATCCCCCCTCGGGGAGGACGTCGGTCTTTCCACACGCGGTCGGTCTCTCGGCGCGTGACGGACTAACTCCCCGGTCACGTCACCCGCGGCCTCGGCTAGGGCGGCATGACGCGCAGGTAGTCACGCCTGCGCCGCCCTAGTCGCCGGCGGCGGGTCGCTTCAGTACACTGGAATGCTAATTTTCAATAGATATCTTAAAAGGCGGTTCCACACGAGCATCGAGTCATAAAGCAATATAGAGGCAATATAGAGGTTAGAAAATTCTATTTTCCGTCACCACACGGAAAATTATTATTTGGGACTAATCCCAACCACACATTCCCACCACTGTAACTCCTGCAAGCTAGGATCTACAATGGTCTCCGTATAAGACACTGAGGTTTGACCCTCAGGAAGTCCCGGGAAATGCTTTTAATTGTCTTGTGACCCGCAACAAATTTAATTAGAAAAGAAAAACAGTAGGAGTTGGAAAGATTCCACTTCCCTCCTTTGCAAAGCGGGAGACATGAAGCAAATTTGGCTAATATATTTATATATTTGTCTTTCAAACCTAGTGAAACGTTGTCAGCTGTAAGCAAGATCAATGAACAGCTTGAAAAAATAGTAACATGGTCTGACCAGAATTCTCTTGTCTTAAACCCTGATAAGACTAAATATCTTATAGTGGGAAGCAAAAAGCAAGTAAAATCTATTTTATCAGCGAACCCAGATATAAAGTTAATGGGTAAGTCAGTTGCCCGTTTTGAATCAGCGAACAGCCTTGGGCTAATTTTAGATCCTGAATTACACTTTGAAGCATATATTAATAATATAGTAAAAAACTGTTTTTATAGATTAAAATTATTATACAAACTTGGGCAATATCTTAGTGTCGAAATAAGAAAACGATTGGTTGAGAGCCTAATATTAGTAAAATTTAATAATTGTGATATTGTATACGGTCCATGTATTTTTTCGCGAACTGAGAAGCTCATACAACGTGTACAAAACGCTTGTGCAAGGTTCTTTTTTGATATTCCACGCCGTAACCACGTAACACCTTACCTTAATGATGCCAACGCTTTAAAAATGACAGCCAGACGCGAAGTTCATCTTGCAACCTTGCTGTTTGGTATCATTAGAAGTAAATTGCCTAGATATCTATATGACAAACTCAGTTGGCGTCATGACAACTCTAATTATGCACCTCGATCCGTAACCTATCCGCTATCTATACCGCGATTTAAAACTACAGCTTTCAGGGGATGTTTCAAATTTGCTGCAACTAAGTGTTGGAATTCTATTCCCCCACCGTGTCAAAATAAAACTAGCAAATTTTCTTTTAAATTATATCTTAAAAGATATCTTCTTAAAAAGCAGCAAAATATGTGACATATATTTATAAAATTGTGGCTACACGTTTGGACTTATGTTCGGGACTCGGTGATTAACTAAATGCATTATCATAACTATGAATGATGTTCAACATAGTAATACCTTTGGCTAAAACTGATCAATATACCTAATTCTTATAATTACATTCTTCTTTTGTATTAAATTGTTATTAAAATATACTTCTTATTTATTAAATTCTTATTATGTATCTGTATATTTATGTAACTGCTATCTTGTCGCTTAGGCTTTTTGTTCGTTTGATTAGTTCGTACGTCATTAAGGTACCCATTGAAAATCAGCGTTGCAGTGTAGCATATGTTGCACTGTAGCATTATTGCTGAATGTGAACCTCGTTGACACGACTTATCATATTTTATTTTTCTTCTTTGTGTGGTATTTACAGTTAAGTTTAGCTATTATTTTAATTTTCTTATAAAACCTTTATCTTTCATTCGACTTACTGTAATATCTAAATTTAAGCTAAGTGTCAATAAAACAGTTTTATCTTTTATCTTATCTAATAAGCCAGTAAATAAGAATTTGTACAACTACGTGAAACGCAGCGGTACAACACCGCGGATTGGACAGAGCTTAATGGATCTATTTGTGACGAGTGAGAGACGGAAAATTATTAAACAAATTCTTATCTATACCAATAAATAAAAATGGAGTGTCTGTTTGTAATGTCAAAATAATAGGCTTTTTTCATGCTCACACGGTTAATTGTACGACACCTATGCCTAAAAGTCCGTGTGGTGACGGAGTAAGAATACAATTCACCACCCCCTATCTTACCCGTGGGTGATCGTACGAGACGACTAAGGGATATAAAACGCATATAACATCTATGTGAGAGAAGGAAAACTCGAAATAAAACCCTATACCAACACGTCTGACCAGCGTGGTATAGTAGGTCAATTACCCTTCCATTATGGAGGAGGCCCGAGCCCAACAGTGGGACGTATATGGGCTGAGATGATGATGATGCCTAAAATAGCAATTAAAAAATTATTGTCTGTCTGTCTGTCTGTTTGTTCCGGGTAATCTTCAAAACGGCTAGACCGATTTCAAAAATTCTTTCACCAATGGAAAGCTATAATATCAGAGCGTAAACTAGGCTATATTTTATCCCGGTATATACACGGGAACAACGCGGGTAAAACGACTATAACCTATAACCGAAGTGAAGCGAGGACGGGTTGCTAGTATTTTAATAAATTGTGGCAAGTATAACGAATAATAGTCATTTGTTAAATACCTGGTGTCATTATACCCGTGGGTGGGGTTAGAAATACAACGTATCTTCGCCCATTAGGTTTCCCTGTCATAAAAATCGATTAAGAGATTATTAAAATAATGAGTAGTAACACTTTACTGCTTACGTAAGACGCTAATTGCGATCAGGGTTCATTTTGCCATAATTGCCATTATTCTGGTCCTTTTATCTATACCAATAAATAAAATTGGAGTGTCTGTTTGTAATGTCAAAATAATAGGCTTTTTTCATGCTCACACGGTTATTTGCACGACACCTATGCCTGAAATAGCAATTAAAAAATTTTTGTCTGTCTGTCTGTTTGTTCCGGGAAATCTTCAAAACGGCTGGACCGATATCAAAAATTCTTTCACCAATGGAAAGCTATAATATTAGGGCGTAAACTAGGCTATATTTTATCCCGGTATTCCTACGGGAACGGGAACTATGCGAGTAAAAAGACTATAACCTATAACCGAAGCGAAGCGAGGGCGGGTTGCTAGTAGGAAAATAAAATTTTTTTATTTTATTAAATAAACTAATAAACCATTTTTTTTTAAGTTCCTGGTGTATTTTTTTTTTGTTCTAAATACGGTAGCTATATTTAGCATATCTATCGCCGAATAAATGTCTTTGATTTCTTTATTTTATTGATGAAAAGTATTATTGTACTTATTTATATAACACTAGCTGACCCAACAGACGTTGTTCTGTTCAAATAAAGCGCCACCTACCGGGTTTAATTGTGAATCTAAACCATTCTCGAATCTCATTGAGCACACACAAATTACTTAAATTACTTAAATCCAGTCAACAAATATCGCCATCTGTTAGAATCTTTTGGAGTTAACAGATAATTGTGACTGTCAATTAATTATAGACAAATAATTTGTAATAAAATAAAATTGCGACTATAATTAAAGATCTAAGCTATCCTATTTCTCAAGTTGGACCAGACTGCTCACGGTGTGCCAATTTAATTTAAAATCGGTTAAGTAGTTTAGGAATCCATCGCGGACAAACATCGTGACAGGAGATTTATATATATAAGATTATTTATATAACATTTTATTTCTTAATATACCTTTTAAATGAAAGCGTAAATTTTCTTTTACATACCTAAATTGCTTAAAAGCTGTCGTTTTATGGTACGTTTAACATATTATCAAAGGCTAAAAGTTTAACAAGTTATGCTGTACTTCCATATTAGAATGTTTATTTTTAAAAAGTATTATCGTTTCGCTTGTCTAAATTTCTCTAGATTGATAGCAATAATTTGTCCGTAATTAGTTTGTAAAGCAAGTTCTGCTTCAGATTTATTAAATATTTGCTAGCTGTACCCCCGGCTTCACTGGGCTGAAATCGAAATTCATGTTTAGTTATTAACCAACTATAGGTACTTGAAAAATTAACATATGTATTTGCCAGTTATTATTAAGTTTAAATGACAGTTATGATAGCTAAATAATTTCATCATTAGTATAAATAATTCATGAGAGAGTTATTGGCGTAATCCCTGAAGACCATCCTTACTAATATTATAAATACGAAAGTATGTTTGTTTGTTACGCTTTCACGCTTAAACCACCGAACCGATTTCAATAATTATTTCACCAATGGAATGCTATAATGTCAGGGAGTAGGACATAGGATATATTTTATCTCGGTATGCCCACGGGAACAGGAATTACGCAGGTAAGACGACTGAAGGCGAAGCGAGTGCAAGTTGCTAGTTAAAAAATAAAAACAAAAATTCTTGACAGTCCTCGATTAACCAAATGTCAAATTGATGAATAAACATAACCAGTAGAAATAAAATGACAATCGAATAGAATAAATTTAGTTAAAATAGAGAATTCACTTTTCTAAAAAAAATTTGTTGATTACTTATCCAGTACCTATGTACCGGATAAGTTTCGCCAACATATTATATAATCTTGTCCGAAACACGCTTCAAGTACGAGTATTACTCCGATCGGTCCAGTATTTTTTGCACTATAATGGAACAAAAAAAAAACTGTCTTTCCATTTATTAGTATAGACGGGATTGACCGCTTATATACCTTAATCCAATATCAATAAATAAAATTGGAGTGTCTATTTGTAATGTCAAAATAATAGGCTTTTTTCATGCTCACACGTTTATTTTCACTATACATATGCCTAAAATAAGCTTTATATTTTTTGTTTGTCTGTCTGTTTGTTCCGAGTAATCTTCAAAACGCCTGGTCCGATTTCAAAAATTCTTTCACCAATGGAAAGCTATAATATCAGGGAGTAAACAAGGCTATATTTTATCCCGGTATTCACACAGAAATGGGAATTACGCAGGAAAGACGACTGAAACCAAAGCGAAGCGAGGGCGGGTTACTAGTTATAAAATAAGGGCAATATATTATTCTGTTTCTAAGAACACTACACTTGAGCTTAATAAATATATAGCATACAATTTTATGTAAAGGAAGGTTACTTAACAAAAACTCACAAATGTTGCTACAGATTAAAAATATACATCTTTCTTTTTTTCTATGGTTCATTTACCTACGTAATTTTATTTTATTTTTTAAGATGGTCTTATCTTTTATTTTAATATTATCTTTATACATGTTTTTAGGTTAGATTATTGTTATTTTTGTTATTATTGTGATAAATTATTATTTGCAAAGGGATAGCCATGTTTTGACAGTATCTTCTATACTCTGCTGCCTGGACATCGCTGACGATCGTTGCAGGACGCTGCAGAATAACAGCGTTGTAGTATTCATTTTACCGAGTGGATACCTCAACAGTATGCTGAGCAGCGATCCTTTTCCTCTTTTGCGAAGGGGACTCTAATCTTCTTATTTTTACTGTGTATTCTCTTTTATTATCTATTGTTTTTTATGTTATTCTATTTTTATTCTATGCTATTGTACGTGTTCCTCCCGTAAAGGAGATATAAATTATTTTTCTTTCGTTCTTTCTTTCTTACAAAATTTCGAGCCCGCCGAGTTTGTTGTCGGATAATCTCAGCTTGCAACCGCGTTCATATCCGGTGGATTATTAGATTAATGTCAAACATAATGTAAATACGTACGAAAGTGCCCTTATGGGGCTTAAAAGCCTATACCAACCCGACTAGCCACCGTGGTATAGTAGGTCAATTACCCTCCCATTGTGGAGGAGGCTCGAGCCCAGGAGTGGGGCGTATATGAGCTGTGATGGTGATGATGATTAGACTGTAGGTATGCTTATAGTCCCCGCCGAGCTGGCCACGGACGACAAGGAACTAAGTACCGGTGGTCGGTCCAATGGCAAAGAAGAGGGATTACAGTGGGTTATGGGGCCCCGCGCCGTCCTTTCGTCGCCCCAGACGAAATGGACGGTGAGTGCGCTCACCATAGGCCACCAAAAAAAATATTTATGCTTATAGCCATATAAATATACAGGGTGTCCCTAAATTAAACGTCCAACGGTAAGTGGGTGGTAGATGAATTTATGACAGCTATGAAAAAAATAAAAAAAGTTGTGAAAAGGTACTAAAAACGGTGAAAAATCAGGCCTTTTACGATATTTTCAAGTACTATAACCACAAATAGGCTAGTTTTGGCATCGAATATTTCTTGTTTCAAGCGCAGATAATTGCACTATCGACCATAAGTACAATTAAAACTAGACATGGTACAATAAAAATATACATTTGTTATGGCTATTCCTTAATTTTTTTTAAGAAACCGTTAATCATTTGAGTTTAATACACCACGCTGTAAAAAAAAATGTACTGTAACCATAGTGGCAAGTAATTTCAAAAGATGGGCAAATTATTCGTTATTCCAAAATAGTATAATACCTGCTACATGTTATCGTAACTTTTAGAAAAAAAAAAATGTTTTTTTAAAGACAACGAAGTTTATGAAAAATTCTTTGGTATGTTTTTATGTTCTATTTATTAGATCTCATATAAAAAATCTTATTGCGTATGTGAAAGAGAGACAGAGAGTAACGCCTATTGTATTTAATAGGGCACTAGGTAAATGACCCTCCGAATATGCTCGAGGAACATTAATGAACACTCGATGGTCTGGATAGCGTTCAGTATTCGCATATCGCTCACGATACAATCTACTTGCAGCATGATCATTGCATCTGTACTCTCCATAAATCAAATGCATATTAGGGGATTCTAACATTGTTTAAGAAGACGGCATCGTAATCACACAAGTCACTTTTTATTTTTAATGTCGCTCTTTCTATACTAGTACTATCTACTTTATGCAAATAAATGGCGTGGCTGCGGGTGACCGGATCGGTGATTTAGTGCGGGCACCCGCGGAGAGGCTAGCCTCGCGACGGCGTTCGGCGTCCCAGTAGGGGACGTCGACGGGAGAGGGTACTCCCTTGGGGTATTCCGTCGGGTCGACCACTGAAATCAAGGAAATCTGCACCGGTGGTCGACCCAACGACGAAGGCGACGTGCTGTACGGGTGAGTTTCGGGTGTGCGTGCTTACGCCCCTCTGTCGCCCCGGATAGAGTAGAGTGAGGAGTGCGTCGACCGCAACCTACCCCCAAATAAAAAATGCAAATAAATGGCATAGAACATAAATCCTTTTCTTAAAAAACAATAATTTACAATAAACATCGTTGTCGTTAACAAAAACATTTTTTTTCTAGAAGTTATGATAACACGTAGAAGGTATTATACCATTTTCGAATACTGAATAATTTGGCCATCTTTTGAAATTACTTACCACTATGCCACTATGGTTAAGGTACATTTTTTTACAGCGTGGTGTGTTAAAGTCAAATGATTAAGGTTTTCTCCAAAAAATTAAGAAATAGACATAACATATATATATTTTTTATGTTATTGTAACATGTCTAGTTTTAATTGTACTTGTGGTCGATAGTGCAGTTATCTGCGCTTCCAACAAGAAATATCCAATGCCAAAACTAGCCTATTTGTCGTTATAGTACTTGAAAGTATCATACAAGGTCTGATTTTTCACTGGTTTTAGTACCTTTTCACAGCTTTTTTTATTTTTTTTGTAACTGTCATAAAGTTATCTACCACCCACTTACCGTTGGACGTTTAATTTAGGGACATCCTGTATGGCTATAAGCGTAAGTATTTTTTTTGGTCATACCAAAAAAAAAGACTGACATGGATTTTTTTTCATAGCTGTCATAAACTACCACCTACCACCATCTACCACCCACTTACGTTGGACGTTTAATTTAGGGACACCTTGTATATATACATATATATATATATTACTGGTTATGTAAATACATTATCATTAATGTACTGTTTCTATTTATCTGTGAAATAACTGTGTATTCAACATTTGTAACAATATTTGTGTTTAGTTTTGTTCTTTGCAGTTGAGATTATAAGAAGTCGTCCCCTGACACTCATTATAAGGTTCCTAATAGGAATAAGCGAATATTGGTCCATATAGTCCGTCTGTTATCTCTCGAGTTGCTTCAGTAAATCCCTTCATTAGTAATAATGAAACTTGTTATCGTTTATTATAATATAATAAACTTTCTATATATAAATCTGCTGTTCGTGTCTTTGTAATTGAACTCCTTCTAAACAGCTGGACCGATTTGATGAAAATTTTTGTGTGTAAGTAGGTGGCTCTGCGATCGATTCCAAAGAGATTTCCTTTTTGAAGTGAAACTTCTTTGCGTGCATGAGGGTAAATTTTTTACGCATGAAACGCAATTTAGCGTCACGAAGATGTACAGCGTTTTTGTCGAAGAAGAGGGAGAGAGCGATTGAGACCGATTGAGAGAGAGTGAGAAAGGGCGAACATAGCACGAAGCACAGCCATGGGGCGAGAGTAGGGAGCAAGCGAGTGAGAAAGATCGAGAGATTTTTTATTTTTTTTTAATACTGATAAAAAACACATGGAACCAAAGAAGTTTCACTTCTAACATGCGTACTTAGTACTCAAGCTATTTTTTTTTTTATTTGATCAGAACTGCTTCTGTTGGGTTAGCCAGTAAAATTATACGTATCAAACAAACAAACTTACTTTCGCATTTACATTATTAGTAAGGACTAGCAACCCGCCCTCGCTTCGCTTCGGTTTTCGTCATTTTACCCGCGTAGTTCCCGTTCCCGTGGGAATACCAGGATAAAATATAGCCTAGGTTACTCCCTGATATTATAGCTTTCCATTAGCGAAAGAATTTTTGAAATCAGTCCACCCGTTTTGAAAATTACCTGGAACAAACAGACTGACAGACAGACAAAAATTTTTAATCTGTATTTTAGGCATAGGTGTCGTGCAAATAATCGTGTTAGCATGAAAAAAGCCTATTATTTTGACATTACAAACAGACACTCTAATTTTATTTATTGGTATAGATGTACATTTTTTATTTTACTATAAATCGAACTGCAAGTTTACGGGACATAAACTATCGTCCTGTATATGCTTATACTTCGATTTATGCAATTTTTATAGTTACTACTAGCAACCCGCCCTCGCTTCGCTTCGGTTATAGGTTATAGTCGTTTTATCCGCATAGTGCCCGTTCCCGTGGGAATACCGGGATAAAATATAGCCTAGTTTACGCCCTAATATTATAGCTTTCCATTGGTGAAAGAATTTTTGAAATCGGTCCAGCCGTTTCGAAGATTACGCGGAACAAACAGACAGACAGACAGACAAAATTTTTTTAATTGCTATTTTAGGCATAGGTGTCGTGCAAATAACCGTGTGAGCATGAAAAAAGCCTATTATTTTGACATTACAAACAGACACTCCAATTTTATTTATTGGTATAGATTATTCTATGTTAAGTACCATATATACCATTGTACTATTTTTATATTGTTACCAGCTGACCCAACAGACGTTGTTATGTTCAAATCTAAAAAAATGGTATGAAGAATTCTCGGTTAACCAAGGAGCTAGGCTAGGAATACCGGGATAAAATATAACCTATATTACTCCCTGATATTATAGGTTTCCATTGGTGAAAGAATTTTTGAAATCAGAAAGGTGGTTTAAGCGTGAAAGCGTAACCAACAAACAGACAAACTTACTTTCGCATTTATAATATTAAGTAAGGTTACTCTAACTATGACGTATAAGTCGCGAACGTCAGAAAGCGCGTGCGGCTGCGATCAGCCACAATGCACGAAAATTAAAGACCACGGTACCAGTAATCGGCTCAATGGCAAAGGTCTGAGAAAAGGGTGGTTTATGGGGCTGCGCGTTGACCCTGTTTCACCCCCGACGGGATGGCCGGCGTGTGTGCTAACCATAACCCGCCAAAGAGCAAGAGCGAGCAGTACGAATGGATAATGCTCTTATCCATTCGTACTGCTTATCGAAGACGCTCGACACGCCTATTTTTAAACGACTTCAAAAAAGGAGGAGGTTCCCAATTCGACAGTATTTCTTTGTTATATATTTTTTTATTTTTGACCTCATAACTTTCGTCTGGGTGAACCAGATTTTTGTTGATTTTTTTTTTTTTAAATTGGTGCTTTCTATGTGGTCCCAAATTGGTTTTGACCATGGTATCCGTAAGAAAACGGTTGAAGTCATTCTCTGTTTAGATTTATTCAATCTCATAGATAACTATTGAGCGTAACTTTCTTAATCATTTGATTAAGAAAGTTATATAAGTCGCGAACGTCAGAAAGCGCGTGCGGCTGCGATCAGCCACAATGCACGAAAATTAAAGACCATGGTACCAGTAATCGGCTCAATGGCAAAGGTCTGAGAAAAGGGTGGTTTATGGGGCTGCGCGTTGACCCTGTTTCACCCCCGACGGGATGGCCGGCGTGTGTGCTAACCATAACCCGCCAAAGAGCAAGAGCGAGCAGTACGAATGGATAATGCTCTTATCCATTCGTACTGCTTATCGAAGACGCTCGACACGCCTATTTTTAAACGACTTCAAAAAAGGAGGAGGTTCCCAATTCGACAGTATTTCTTTGTTATATATTTTTTTATTTTTGACCTCATAACTTTTGTCTGGGTGAACCAGAATTTTGATGATTTTTTTTTTTTAAATTGGTGCTTTCTATGTGGTCCCAAATTGGTTTTGACCATGGTATCCGTAAGAAAACGGTTGAAGTCGTTCTCTGTTTAGATTTATTCAATCTCATAGAGAACTATTGAGCGTAACTTTCTTAATCAAATGCTGCATATGTTTAGACTTTGATATAAAAGTGATGTCTACGCTGTGTCTTAATAACCATTGAACATCACCATCATCATCATTTCAACTCATATACGTCCCACTGCTGGGCTCGAGCTTCCTCCAGAAAAAAAAAGAAAAACAGGGAAATTGACCTTACTATAACCATGCTCAGGGTTTTATTTCAAATTTGCCTTCTCTTGCTGATGTTTTATACGTATTATATCTCTTAGCCGTCTTTTACGACCTCCACGGATAAGATTAGGAGTGGTGAATGGTATTCTTACTCCGTTATCACACGGAGTAAGTAAATTAACATAGATCCATGTTTATTGGTCGTGCGTGCATTCCAATCAAAAATTTGAAGCGATATTGAAACTTTCCATCAGTAACTTGAACGCTTTCAATCTGTTTTAAAATTACATTTGTTTATAATATAGATCTAGTAAGGTGTACGTAATATTGCAGTTATTACAATGAATGATTTATTACCATTTTCTGGAACACGGAATGGCTTTCAAAAGATTTATTTTATGTATAATATTACGAGATGCCGGATTTTCGAATTTGATGTAATTGGTACTTACATGCTGCTTTTGCACGACTTCGCATCTGTCATTTGTACTTACAACCGACGTTTATTTTGATAATGAAATATATTTAAAAATAAAAAATAAAATTTTCGGTATAGGTTCTATATATTATTATATCTATATAGGAATACGTGAAGCAAAAACTTTGTACCCCTTTTTACGAAAATTACGTGGATGGATAAGTATGAAATTTGGCACAGTTGAAGTATATAATGAGGACAAGTGCATACAACTGAAATTTCATATAATAATGGATTAGAAATGCATTAAATTCCTTAGAATAATAACGTATAGAAGGTAAGCTCGCGCACAAAAAGTGAAGCATTTCAATTGGAGCCTAATGGAGCTTACGCTGAAACCGTTCCGTAATGTACAAATCATTGTACTGCACGTGCGTACGCAACTCTTAAAAAATAAATAGGTAATTACGACGGTTTGTGCATTCAAATGATGTCATAACACATTTGAAATACTTAAAAAGGTTTTTAACATTACTTTTAAAAGTACTTCGACGATTTATATTAATAAAAACAAAATTTGATTTCATAATTTGTATAGTGGTCAACGCCCAAAAGTTGGGCGTCCTCAACAGAGCCAGGCGTTACTTCACACCGAGACAGCGTCTTGTGCTATACAAAGCACAAGTTCGTCCTCATGTGGAGTACTGCTCACATCTCTGGGCAGGTGCGCCCAAATATCAGCTAGACCCACTTGACTCCCTGCAAAGACGGGCTGTTCGAATCGTCGGGGATCCCAATCTTACGGACAGATTGGAGTCGCTGGAGCGGCGTAGAGACTTTGGGTCACTCTGTGTACTCTACCGACTCTTTCACGGAGAGTGCTCCGAGGAACTGTTTGACTTGGTACCACCGTCACCATTCTACCAACGTACCACTCGACATCGTAGCAGGGTTCATCCATTTCACCTGGAAACGTTATGGTCTTCAACTGTACGTTTCCGCGCGACCACCAGTATATATAACTCTTCATATATGTTCTAGCACGTTGAAATGGCAATGGGCAGGCGACATTGCTCGTTGAACCGTTAACCGTTGGGGAAGAAAGGTTCTTGAGTGGCGACCACAAACCGGACGGCGCAGCGTAGGACGACCCCGCACTACGTGGACTGACGACATTCTCAAAATCGCAGGGAACCGTTGGGATGCAAGTGGCGTAGGACCATTCTGAGTGGCATTCTCGTGGGGGGGCCTATGGCAAGCAATGGACGTCTGTAGGCTGATGGATGGATGGATATGTTTTATATATATAACCCTTCATAGGTTACTATGTGTCTTTTTAACACGTTTCTTATTATTCAACTAGCTTTGGCTCGCGACTTCGTCCGCGTGGTATAGATACTTTGGTCTTTGTTTATGTAGAAGGTGAAAATATTTTTTAATAATACAATTCCTGTCACACATGATTTCTTCGAAAATTTAGCAGTTTACGCAGCATAAGCTCTCAAAAGGGAGAAAACCCTGATTTTGAAACATTCTTCATTGGCACTCCGCTTCTGTTTGCATTAGCATGACGATATATAGCCTATAGCCTTCGTCGATAACTGGGCTATCTAACACTGAGAGAATTTTTCAAATCGGTCCTGAAATTAGCGCGTTCAAACAAACTCTTCAGCTTTATATTTTAGTATAGATACAGATAAGCAAATTCCAGTGGTTTCACTCGCACAGTTTCCGTTCTCGTGAGCATACCGGGATAAAATATAAGCTAGGTACATACAGCTATCAAAATCGGTGCATTCGTTTTAAATATTACCCTGAACAAACAGATGGATAGACAGACTGACAAAAAATACTTAACTGTTTTAGGCATAGGTATCGTGCAGATAACTGTGTATTATTTCGAAATTACAGACCGACACATCAATCTTATATCTTGAAACGAGCAATTCTTGTAGGTATATAGGATCTCGGAAACGGCACCAACGATTTTGATGAAACTTGGCATACTAGAGGTTTCGAGGCCAAAAAATTGATCTAGCTAGGTTTTATTTATAGAATATGTTGTTTTGTCGGTGTTTTTAGCAAAACAATACAATGACATTAAATTTTAAAAGAATATAAATTCAAATATCGCTGTCAACGGCACGAGTTACGATAGCTCAGTTGGGAAGTCGACGACTTTTCTTTTAGTAGGTATTGTTTTGGCATTCAAACAGCGTCGGATCGAATCTCGGTGTTATTATTATTCTCTTTTTGTATTTTTTTTATATTTTTTTCATTATTTATTTTATTTTTTATTAATATACCTATATCTAAATAAATTCGACAAAAATACAACAAAAATATTCCGAGCGAAGCTCGGTCAACCCGATATTTGTATTTATTTGTAGAAAGGTGAGTCATAAATATGATCTTTGGAAACTAAATTCTTTATACCTACAGTCTATGGTCAGTATCCGTGTGGTAACGAAATAAGAATACAATTCACCATTCCCTCTCTTGCCCGTGGATGTCGAAAAAGACCACTAAGGGATATAATATGCACATAACATCTGTGCAAGAGAAGGATAACTCGAAATGAAACCCTATACCAACCCTATATAGCGAGGGTACCCGAAAGGGTATTCCGTCGGGCCGACCACTGACGACAAGTCACCCTGCTCCGGTGGTCGGCCCAAAAACGAGGTGACGCGGGTACGGGTGGGTTATGGGTCCGCGCGCCGTCCTTTCATCGCCCCGGACGGAATGGACCGCACGTGCGCTTACCATAGCCCACCCATAAAAAAAAAATATACCAACTCTATACCAAATGCTGGTTAAGCATGGTATAGTAGGTCAAATGCCCTCCCATTGTGGAGGAGGCCCGTGTCCAATAGTGGGATGTCTGTGGGCTGCGATGATGATAGTCTGTCGTTAGGTCACCTTCAAAACGTTTTGGTGTAAAAAAAAATAGATATAATATGCAGTTAACATCAATGCAATCGAAGGAGAACTTAAAATGAATAAGTTGAAACAGCGTGGGCGTGAACAAGATCAACCAGCGTAGGTCAAACATTGGAGCAGGCCCGAGCTCAACTCTGGGATGTTTATTATCTGGGATGAGAATAATAATCATAACAGTGTGTTGATAAAAGTTTCCAACAATACCAAAATAAAAAAATATGTATTTTACTTTTTAAATTTGTTGTTGTAGCTATAAAATATGTTTTATAAAATTATAACACTTCATATTGTGTTGCCAACAGCGGAACAAGCTGAAGGCGGCCCGGGAGGAGGTGGCGCCAATAATGACATTGACGTGGAGGCGGACTGCCTGCAGAACTGCACGGATACCTGTCCTCCACCTATCAAGACTCTGTGTGCCTCCAACAGATTCGACAACCTACATGTGAGTATTTAATGCGTAAATTTTATCATCACACAATTTCTGAAGTGAACTTCTACAAACAGGTTTGGATGGAATTCCTGTGAGTCTTCTTCGATGGTTATTTGACATATTAACGTTAACATTATATTTGTAGCTATGTCAATATCGTTATATCTGTACCCATAGAGGTGAAAACCAAATACAATGTCATTATCATTTGCCTGCCCTCATCCCACGCTAAGTGGGGTCGGCACAACATGAACTTACCTTTCTTAAGTTCATGTTGTCTACAGTTCCGGCTATTTGTTTTATGACCGGCCGCCCGCCTGACGTCAACCCTCCTCAGGAATTTTCGTTAATGGGAAAGGGATGGGGATATGGTGGATGTATATGGTGGGAACTGGATTAGGGGACACTACTGCCATGAGATATGGGATAGGAGTATGACAGGAGCAGCTGGAGCAGTCCGGGATCGCGTGCCCGTAGCGACACTAATCAGTTAACGAACAGTCAACTGGTATTGGCACCCTCTGAACTGAAATACAACCATCTCTGAATTGAAAACCAAATACAATGTACAAATTTTAATTTAATATCAAATAAATGATTATTATAAATTAAAAATCTTTTAGTAAGACAAAGTAAGCCGCATCTAAAATTAAAAATCAATATTAATTTAGCATCATGTCCCCTGAGTTTTCTTGCCGGATCTTTCTCAGTGTGGCCGCGTTCCGATCCGGTGGTAGTATATTAGTTTTGATAGTTATAAATCAACAAATTGTAACAATAATTGCTACAAATTTAATAATTAATAATTACTAACCATAAACAATATAATTTTTTCATATAGAATCATTTTCATCTTACACTGGCAATAAATTTATACTAAAATGTGGGTCACAATTTAATAAATTTATAACTAATTTTCTGTATCGGGTAGATAATTATAAATGTCTGTAATAACGATTACTTGTTGGACGTGAGACACCTTAGTCCGCCCGTGACCATGAATGCTGCAAGTGTTCGAAACGTCGGGCAATCATAAATCAAATACAAACGCGATATAATCCGTAAAAGTAGTTTTATTTATAAAATGATTATTAATAGCGTAGTTACCACGCTATTGGCAGTTGTCTGTCTATAGCCGTGGGCCGGTCCGTCCAAGTTAGTACCACACTTTCGCAGAAAATCGACGTCTGAGTAGTAGCAATTTGTTACTGCGCTTCATTCGGTGAGCGAGAGAGTCGGCAGCCCAACTTTCTGAGGGTGATTGCGTGTGGTGGGTTTTAGTGATGCCTTTAGTATCACCGATGCTCAATGCACCCATTCACACTCCCTTTACTTTCTTCGCGGTAGGCAACGGCCTTGCAAAGATCCATGAGCCGCAGCAACACTTACCATCAGGTGTACTGTTTGGTCGTCTGCCACCGTTTGCAATAATCCCTAGCCGAGGCCGCGGGTGACGTGACCGGGGATTAGTCCGTCACCCGCCGAGAGGCCGACCGCGTGAGGAAAGACCGACGTCCTCCCCGAGGGGGGGACGATGGGAGTGTACCCCACGTAAGGGGTATTCCGTCGGGCCGACCACTGATGACAAGTAACCCTGCTCCAGTGGTCGGCCCAACGATGAAGGCCAAGTGGTTTTCGGGTGGGTTGCGGGTGTTGCGTGCTTACGCTCCTCTGTCGCCCCGGACGGAGTGGTGCGAGGAGCGCGCCGACCGCGGCCCACCCAAAAAAAAAATTAAAAAAAACCGTTTGCAATAATAAAAAAGAAATTAAATGTCCGCAAACAACAACTGTTTGTAAATAGTTTTAAGTTTTCACTTCTTTCGGTAGTTCTCATGACTGCTTTGTGTTCTATTAAATAAGGATTATATTGATTTTTTTAACTTCCAATTCGCTAGCCACCAAAGATAAATACCCGGTAAAGGTACAACCATAAGGTTGCACACCATTTCTTTCATTGTCCCGAGTGGTTTGGGTAGATTATAATCAATTTACCTTATTCACTGTTATAGAACGTAACACGGTACTAAAGCGGGACGTAAACTTTATTATTAATTTTAATCATTACATTGTACTAAAATATGTCAGGTAAGCTCGAGTTTGACTTAAACAAATAACGTAAACCCCGTAAGACGTGGAAAGCAAAATTAAAATAAATTTTAAAGTACAAGAGTTAAAGGAAACTGCAGAATGTTCTACGTTATGAAAATTCTTAATCTATATATAAATACGTGAAGCAAAAACTTTGTACCCCTCTTTACGAAAATTACGTAGATGGACAAGTATGAAATTTTACACAGTTGAAGTATATAATGAGGAGAAGTGCATAAAATTGAAATTTCATATAATAATGGATTAGAAACACATTATATTAATTAAAAAACGCATTATGCACACTACAACACAATCGCTACACACACACACGTTTGTTTGAGTGTGTTGCGTAGCAACGCTTATACACTTTTGTTTACGGTTAAAATCTCTGGTCGAACTGAATGTCAAACAATCATAATTATGATGACAATGTCTAATAGAGATTTGTGCTTATATATTAGTTATTGGTGAAATACAGCTTGCTCAATTTACAATTATACATAAATAAAATTAAAGGAAAATTGTGTAGCAGAAAAATTAATTAAAATTAATTATGGCCGAATTTCGACCACACGGCGACCACTAGTAAAATTAAATATTCATCAACATCATTTCAGCGTATCACCATCCACTGTTGGAAGTAGGCCTCCCCCATGTTACGCCACAGAGTACGGTCCTGTGCCGCCTGCATCCAACGACGTCCACCCAGCAACTTTCACCAGGTCATCGGTCGTCCACCTAGTGGGGGGGTCTCACACTGCGTAGTCTGATACGTGGTCACCACTCGAGAACCTTTCTTCCGCGGCGTTTGTCAGCTTGCCGAGCGATGTGACCTGCCTATTGCCATTTATCCTATTATTATTATTATATTCATGTATCTCCGTTTCACGGAATCTTCCTAGGGAAGATACCCGGTCCTTTGAAAGGCTTACATGGGGATATGGATCCAACACGCAGAGGCCTTTGGAGAAATTTAATTTAATTATGGGATGGGACGTCTACCGATGACACTCCACGTCTGCATATAACACACGTGGACTGCCAACGGTAGGTGTAAAACTATTGTGTGATGATGATATCTAATACATGATTATGGGGTTGGAGGTTTGATGGACTGGATTAATGGAAAACTATTGATTTAAAACTGTCGTCTGCCTTCAATAGACAGACAGACAGACACTTCAATTTTATTTTGTAAACCTCACACAATATATACAACAACGAAAGAAATAAGAACTACTAACTAAAAACAAGGAGTGAAATATGTGAGGCCAAAATATGGTGCCCATCTCAGCTTATGGTACAGTAAATATGATACTACACCGCTGATATTCTGATGGACCCGTACAATCAAGTCGCGGAAGCAAAAATATATGCAAAACAAATATATTTAAAAAAAGTTAAACAGTAATATTTGAAATAGTAACATTAAATTAAGAATTAAATAAGTTAATACTATAATATATCATATTCTAGTTTGTAAAAAATATCATAATTATCACATAGAATAGCTTAAGTAAAAGAAAATAGCTTTATCGTCTTGAACTTTGGCAAATAGTGACTAGACAACTCACCGAATGGGCCCCCCTAAACGGGCGCCACAGACACGCAGGCCATATGGGCAACAGGGGGCAACATTGGTGCAAGTGGCTTGGGGTGTCGACCGGTGCGGCGCCGGTTTCACCATCGCAAGTTCCCGATAAACGGAGGCCCGCAGTGGTTTCCCCGTAGTTATGGCCTTGAAAATGACACTTACACCCCCGAGCATATAGCTCTGGCGACCCCTCTCTGATCAGCCGTTTAAGGCCAGCCAGAGTTGAGAATCCTGCGGGCACTCTTCGGTTTCCACTCCAGCCAGCCAATAAAGGCGAGCTGGATACGAGGCCCTGGCCGACTCTCTGGGGCACTCAGGACCGCAGTGTCGTCACTCACATTCAGCACGCCACAAGCTGCCCTGCGGCTTATTGGCTTTCCTATAAATCTTGTGATACATTTTTCTTTTATATCAAAAGAACTTGAGAGCCATATAATGTTCCTCCGAGGTTTGCGTTAGTTTCATGGTGAGATAACGCCTGGCCCAGAGGGTTTATTATTATTATATTATAGCGAGTAGGTACGTATTTTTATGTTTATGTGGTAGCGGCTAGAAAATCGTGATGGCGAAGGGAGAGGGTACTCTGTCGGGGTATGCCGTCGGGCCGACCACTGACGTCAAGTCACCCTGCTCCGGTGGTCGGTCCAACGACGAAGGCGTCGTGTCGCAGGTAGGTTAAGGGTGTGCGTGCTTACGCCCCTCTGTCGCCCCGGACGGAGTGGTGCGAGGAATGCGCCGACCGTAACCCACCCCAAAAAAAAAGCGGCTAGAAATACTTACTACTAACTTATATATACTATAGTATATGGAAAAGAGTTATAACTTAGTCACCTTTTACGACACCCAGGGAGGGGGTAGTGAATTATATTCTTACTCAGTCACCACACGGAATCGCTGAAACATCTCTTTATTTAATTTCACTTAAGTGCATTTGTGATAAAATTGGATACAATGGACAAATATTTTTTCCTATACAAACCTTGTGAGTCTCCTTTACGATAGTATTTTGTAAAAGTATTTCTTAGTGAATCTCCACATCAAAAAAAAAAGAACCTAGTGTCAAAATAACATATTTTAGTTACAGTATTTTCGTTCAGCACGGCATTAATGAATTATTCAACTAGGTCCTTTATATATCTAGCAAAATTTAAGTTGGCAATAATAACATCAATGACTTTATTTTTATGTCTACATCAGTGATATGTATTAAAGAAATCAAAGCAACCATGAGGACTGCGTACAGAAGCGAAAACTTAAAACTGTGAACAAACAATTGTTATTTTTGGATATACAAACTGTTTGATCTTAAATTAAAATTTGTAAATTAAAACAATTACATTTCTCTAGTTTTGACATCCATCGGCACGTGTCACATAACCATAATATAGATGGCGAGTTACATAAATTTACATCACAATCCGATTTATCCGTTGAAGTTTTCTCTTCATAAATTAATTTATACTAAGAGCTGTTTTCCGTGTGGTGTAGGAGTAAGAATACAATTTACCACTTCTTATCTTGCCCGTGGATGTCATAAAAGACGACTAGACGGATATAATACACTTGTAACATCAATTGCAAGAGAAGAAAAACTTGAAATAAATCCCTATATCAACCTGTTTGACCAGCATGGTATAGTAAGGTCAAATTCCCGCCCTTTATGGAGGATTAGAGGTAGGATCACACTGTCGACAGTTATCTGTCTACTGCCGCGGGCCGGTCCGTCCGGGGTAGTACCACGCAGAAAATCGACGTCTGAGTAGTAGCAATTTGTTACTACGCTTCGTTCGGTGAGCGAGAGAGCCGGAAGCCCAACTTTCTGAAGGTGTTTGCGTGTGGCGTTTTGGTTTTGGTGGTACCTTTGGTATCACCGAGCCTCAATGCACGCATTCACACTCCCTTTACTTTCTTCACGGTAGGAAACGGCCTTGTAAAGGTCCATGAGCGGCAGCAACACTTACCATCAGGTGTACTGTTTGCTCGTTTGCCACTACTTGCAAAAAAAAAAAAAATGGAGGCTCGAGCCCAGCAGTGGGACGTATGTGATCCGAAATGATGAATGATGAATGAAAAGCTATAAGCATATAATATCTCATTAAGAGATAAAGGCAAAAACATTTCAATGATAATCCATCAGCATACTTTTACAAGCTGATTAGAAGAAAAAAAAATAGTGTTACCTACATGATTGATAACGTCAGTAATTGACACATTATAGACGCTTTAGGATGAATAAATTCATCGGGTATTTTACGAGAATGATTTTTTATGTACAACATTTTATTTTATTAACATTTTAAAATCATCATCATCGTCTCAGCTCATAAACCTCCCACCGCTGGTTTCGAGCTTCCTTCCCAATGGGAGGGACTTTGAGGTACTATATACTGGTCAGATAGGTTGGTATAGAATTTTATTTCGAGTTTTTTTTTCTCTTGCATAAATGATATATGCATACTATACCCCTTAGTCGTCTTTTACGACACCCACAGGTAACAAAGGGAGCAATTTTAACATGCAACCTGACAAATATATAATAACAGTAGACCTTCTAGAAGTAACTGTATTTCTTTTGCTCTTTACTTCGCACGATTAATGATGGCTGCTGCAAATAGTTGTTAATTTTTAGGCAATATTTGTAAATATATCTTGGTTAGACTTCTCTACTTCTTGTAAATAAAACCACTTTACGGATTTTATCTCGTTCTCTATTTCTGCCAACTGTAGCGAACGATCTCTACGTAACAACATTTCCTTATCTACAATTTATGTACAGTTTCGGACGTTTTTCTCACTCGAATTGTATAGATACTAATAATAAAGCAGTTTAAAATGATATCGAGTCGACGTCTATGTTACGCTCTTGATACGGTATTGAGCGCTGAGAAGTTTGCTTCTAACCAGCCCTGGCGACTCTTATCTGTGAGATATTTGTCTTGCAAAAGTCGGCGAGCCAGTTTCTCACAATGTATATGACAGTAATGACTTACGCGGCGCTGATCTGCTCAGCCGACGTAGATCTCGAGGTTATACTAAGCTGCGGCCTCGTCACCATGACAATGACAACAAATCGATGTCCTTTGTCACCTCCTGTTTTTTTGGTGCGAAAACAATTCAACATCTGAGAGTATAAAAAGCCTTTTAAGAGTTTGTTGCCGTTAGTCCAGCTGATTTGTTCAAGAAAGGCCTCGATCAATTGCCACTGCGTTTTCAAATATGCGTCATCCACATCATTCAATGATAATTATTAAAAAAATGTGAATATATTAGGATTCTTAAAAAATAACATTTAATAGTTAAATATCAAATATAAATAACGGGATACATATGGTTATTAGAATCTATCCATATTAACTATACAAATAAATAAAATTAAAGTATCCAAACAGTAGGTACACGATACCTATGTCTAAAAACCAAGTAAGAAATGAATTATCTGTCTGTATATTTGTTTTGGGTAATCTTCAAAACGGCTGGATATAAAGAATTTGACCTACAATACCATGTCGTTTAGACATGTTGGTATAGGGTTTTATTGCAAATTTTCCTTCTCTTGCGTAAATGTTATGTGCATATTGTTATAGTCGTCTTATACGACATCCACGGGTAAGATAGGGAGTGGTGAATTGTATTGTTACTCCGTCACCACACGGAACAAATACATATATATATACTAGCAACCCGCCCTCGCTGCGCTTCGGTTTTAGTCGTTTTACCTTTACCCAGAACAAACAGACAGACAGACAGACAAAAAAGTTTTAATCTGTATTTTAGGCACAGGTGTCGTGCAAATAACCGTGTGACCATGAAAAAAGCCTATTATTTTGACATTACAAACAGACACTCCAATTTTATTTATTGGTATAGATAAGGTATAACTAAGGCAATATGTTATCCCGATATTCCCACGGAAACAGAAACTACGTGCGTGAATCCACAGTAATTTGTTAGCCATGAATATCTTTAGAAATAAAATATGAAAAATTTCAGTAAAATATATTGTGGTGAAATCCATTATACAGACACTCGCTGCGCGCCAATGTTGATCTGAAAATATTTCAACAATGATTAATAGATGAGATAGAACAATAAATCGGCTATCCAACGTGATAAATAAAGTTTACATGTTATTTAAAATATGTATCTTTTCTTTTTTTTTTTTAAATTTTATATGGTTCATTTACGTAATTTTAAGACGATCTTATCCTTTATTTTGTTATTATTTTTATATATGTTTTTTAAGTTAGATTATTGTTATATATGTTATTATTGCAATACATTATTTGTAAAGAGATACTTATAATTCGACAATATCTTTTATACTCTGCTACGTGGACATCGCTGACGAACGTCGCAGGACGCTGCAGAATAACAGCGTTGTGGTATTTACTGAGTAGATACCTCAGCATTATGCTGAGCGGCTATCCCTTTCCTCTTTTGCGAAGGAGACGCTAATCTTAATGTAATTTTTGTTATTTTCGATGTTTCTCTTTTTCTTTTTTTTTTTGTTATTTATGGTTTTTATGTTATTGTACTTTTATTATTATGTTCTTGTACGTGTTCCTCTCGTAAAAGAGTAATAAATTATTTTTCTTTCTTTCTTTTTCTATTTACAACTACCGGCTATGATGTATTTTTTTAATCATCACAATTTATATACGTCCCACTATTGGGCTCGAGCCTCCGCCACAATGGGAGATAAATTTACCTACTACACTACGCTGGTTAGACGTATTGGTATAGGATTTTATTTCGAGTTTTACTTCTCTTGCATAAATATTATATGCGCATTATATCCCTTAGTCGTCTTTTAAGGCAGTCACGGGCGAGAAATGGGGTGGTAATTTTTTTCTTACTCCGGCATTTCACCAAAAATGTAACGATATTATGTAAAGCAGGTAATCTATACCAATAAATAAAATTGGAGTGTCTGTTTGTAATGTCAAAATAATAGGCTTTTTTCATGCTCACACGGTTATTTGCACTATACACATGCCTAAAAATCACTTTTTATTTATTTTGTCTGTCTGTCTGTTTGTTCTGGGTAATCTTCTAAACGGCTGGACCGATTTCAAAAATTCTGTCACCAATGGAAAGCTATAATATCAGGGCGTAAATTAGGCTATATTTTATCCCGGTATTCCCACGGGAACGGGAACTACGTGGGTGAAACTACTAAAACCGAAGCGAAGCGAGGGCGGGTTGTTAGTTCAGGTAATAAAACGCTCTTTGAGGATGCGGAACACTAGCCAACCTTTTTTTACTATTTTGTACGGGCTATGGTTAGCGCACACGCAGTCCGTTCTGTCCAGGGTGATGAAGAGCGGACCGCAGCTCCATAACCAACCATATTCCCCTCTCCTTCGCCATTGGGCTGACCACCGGTACCGAGTTCCTTGTCGTCCGTGGCTAGCCCGACGAGATACCCTTTTCGGTACCCTCCCTCCCTAACGTCCTTTCGACGACGTCGGTCGTCCTCATGCGGTCAGCCCTTCTGCGGATAATATTTATGCACTAGGAAAAAAGTTTGTTCAAAATCATATAGTAAACCCAAGAGCAAATTTAGTAAGGCGTCATGGGAGCCCTGACTCTTGGCCTAATTCAAATAATATCTTTTTGGCAATTACTGAACTCACTAACTGAACCTTAAGATACGTACGCTGGACACGTCCTTAGCCAAAATAATCTGCCTCCTCACTATGTTTTTTTTTTTTTTTTTTTGGTTTGGGCTGCGGTCGGCGCGCCTCCACACCACTCCGTCCGGGGCGACAGAGGGGCTTAAGCACGCAGCACCCGCAACCCACCCGAACACCACGTCGCCTTCGTCGTTGGGCCGACCACTGGAGCAGGGTTACTTGTCATCAGTGGCCGGCCCGACGGAATACCCCCTACCCGGGGTACCCTCCCATCGACCGACGTCCTCCCCCTCGGAGAGGACGTTGGTCTTTCCTCACGTGGCTCACGTGGTCGGCCTCTCGGCGGGTGACGGACTAATCCCCGGTCACGTCACCCGCGGTCTCGGCTAGGGCGGCATTGCACGCAGATACTCCCGCCTGCGCCGCCCCAGTCGCCAGCGGCGGGTCGCATCATCGAGGCTGTGCTCCTCGCGCTCGCGACCCGCCGCCTCCTTCTGCGAGATAACTGCCTCGCAGAAGGCTGCGACCGCGTCCCAATTCCTGATGCTGCCGAGCATCTCCCTAGTGATGGTCGGCAGCGTCAGGTCTGCACCGATGATTGCGACGAGTTCACGACGCGGCTCTGCCCAAGCGGCACAGACCTCGAGCGTGTGCTGCGCCGTGTCCTCGTCGCAGCCCCCTCACTATGTAAGGGTTAGCCATTAAGAATATTCTACTAAATTATCAATAAAATTTCTTTAATCTGTAAAATAATGACTTTTTAATATCTGTAGTAATACTATATATAGCTAATGAGTTTGTTATTTTTAATAATATTTACCTCAAATTTTAAGCACTTAACAGAAATATAGATTAAGTATATATGCATAAAAGAACAGATTACGACAGGCACTAAAATAGCACATTAATAAAAATAATATTACGATTTTGTCCAAGAAAATGATATTTTTATTCAATAAACATTGATTTTCATTAGTAAACAATATAGGTAACAATTTACTTTAAGCGCACTAGATGACGTTGTACAAATTTTAAATCGCACTATGGTTTCGTTACAAAAATGTACACATATATTCGGATTTTCATTTTTCATTAATTAAAAGGGTGCCACGAAGCGTGGCGTTTACGCCACGCGATGATCGGGATCACCCTCGCCTATAGATGTTTCACATCAAAAAAGAGCTTCTAAAAGACTCAATTTCAGAGTATAACATTTTAACGAGCCTTCATTGAAGGCACATTACATACCAACCCACATACATATGTACATATAGTCTGTAAAAATACTACCTCGACATTTCGCACAATTCAAATAGATCGGTATCTATGTTTGGCATATTTAATACGTGCTCCAATGCGTTGTTACAGAAATAGTTCGCCACGGACGCCGCCCACGTATTAACGTCGTGGCGTCGTACGAATAGAACTATCATAACATGACCTACTACTTACTTTTAACAAACAATAAACTTTCCACTTCAAGAACATCTTAGTTCTTTGAAATATTTCATTTTTTTGGTTGTTAAGGGACGATAATGTAAAGTTCCATATGCGTGGAGTCGCCACTCTTTTATTAAGGCTGCCAACTATTAAAAAAGGATGTGAATTAATTTTACGCACTATCGGTCTAAAACTATTATAGTTCAGTCTTAAAAGATATTGCTAAAACTATTTTAGTTCCAAATTAAGTTTTATACAAAGTCAATTCCATAGCTTTTAATCATAGAAACAATACTTTTTTTTTTATCATCCCTAAAATCTTTCCTGGATATTTTAGTGAAAAAAAACCTCAATACGTTTTCATAGAGTGTTATCATCATCATAACTCATATATGTATCTTCCACTGCTGGGCTCGAGCCTCTTTCACATTGGGAGGGAAATTTATCCAATTTACCAAGCTGATCAGGCGGGTTGGTATAGGGTTTCCTTGTCTGGCATAGTTGTTATATGCACAAGATGCCCATTTTACGGCACCCACGGGGAGGAGAGGGAAGGTGAATTATATCCCGGCCCCACACAGAAGAGGCATTTACAAGAAGGATATTATAGCGGGATATACAAAAAAAATCCATTGCAATTTCATCTAAAATTGTATTTATATCTGGGGGCACGGTAGTGCCCCCGCCAAGTCGAGCAAAAAAAAAAGTCGGGCAAAACGCAACACTGTCGTAACATACTTTTCTCGAAGCCATTCAAGCCATTTTCGACCCCCTATAACTTCGTTGTTAATAAAACTAGAAACCTGAATTTTTAGTAACCTAGCAGGCATTGTATACACATTGTCTATTTCAAATTTCATTCAATTTGAACCAATAGTTTAAGAATTATAACTAGTCAAAATTTCGTAATTTTGTCACTCACTGACTGACTGACCGATTATCAATATTAAAGTGGCACTTCTAGCAGACCTAGAAGCTTCAAATTTAGAATACAATTAGTGTTTAGTGTATAAATGAAGGAAAAATTATGAAACATTATAATTTTCATCCAGTTTCCGAGATACATTGACTAAGACGATATTGAATAGCGCATCTGAAAAAAAATACTTCACCATAGCTTTGTTTATTATTTTCTAATTATGAATTACTAGCTGACCCGGCAAACTTTGTACCGCCATAATTTTTTCGTAAATATATTTTCTAAATTGCCAAATATATAGTTTCTAGTGGAGGAACCATTATGGCTTTGTCGGGAAAGATTTGATCGTCTTGGTAGCGGCATTGTTAATGATGATTCAAAGAGAATACAAAATACTGATTATTTATTTCTGACAAAATTATAATTATCAAATTTTCAACCATACTTAACTGTAGACAAAATTACATTTAGCTGTCATTTGTATTATGTTATTACATATCAAATACATTTTTGTTATCCTACGTTTCATAGTGACTTGTATTCTCTTTGACATGAGTTTCGGCGCGAATATGGAAATGTCATGTTAAGCTCTTGTATTATATTATTTTTTTTAGTGTTTTATAGTGTTATATTGAATAATTTTGCTGATATTTTATGTAATATAATACATTTAAGGTGCTGAAGTGTGGTAAATGTGATATAAGAGTGGTTTACGTCTATTTTCATCTTACGTGTATTTCATAGAAATCATTTAATTCGAATTTCAGCGCCTAATTAATGGTAACGACTTACATGACTATAAATAAGCTATTCTATATAAACAAATGTTAAATAATATGAAGAAAATTGTATCAAACTTGGTTGTATTTTTTTTTTTTTTTTTTTTTTGGGTGGGCTATGGTAAGCGCACGCGCGGTCCAGTCCGTCCGGGGCGATGAAAGGACGGCGCGCGGGCCCATAACCCACCCGTACCCACGTCACCTCGTTGTTGGGCCGACCACCGGAGCAGATGTGACTTGTCGTCAGTGGTCGGCCCGACGGAATACCCTTTCAGGTACCCTCACCTCTCGACATCCTGGGACGTCGGTCGCCATCGCGTGGTTAGCCACACTGCGGGTGACGGACAATTCCCCGGTCCGATCACCCGCGGCCTCGGCTAGGGCGGCATTAGGCGCAGATACTCGCGCCTGCGCCGCCCGAGTCGCCGGCGGCGGAACGTGTCGCCGAATAGGAGCTCTACTCGCACACGATCCGCCGCCTCCTTCCGTGAGATAACGGCCTCACAGAAGGCGGCGACCGCGTCCCAGTTACTGACGCTGACGAGCATCTCCCTGGCGATGGTCGGCAGCGCCAGGTCGGCACCGATAATCGCGACGAGTTCACGGCGCTCTCCCTCCCACGCAGCACACTCCTCGAGCGTGTGCTGCGCCGTGTCCTCGTCACAACTGCAGTGGTGGCAGGACGGTGTGCTCTCCCTCCTGACAATCTTGTGCAGGTACTTTGCGAAGCATCCGTGCCCCGTCAGCACCTGCACCAGTCGGAAGGAAAGCACCCCGTGCGTCCGCTCCAACCAATCCATCAGCACCGGCCGGAAGGCCTCGACGGTCCTGACACCGTACCGAGGACTCTCCAGCCGGACTGCCCAACGGGCAATGACTCCACGGCGGGCGTCGACCCGCCAGGCGGTGATCTCCTGCAGGGAGACCATACCGCCGCGGGCGAGCGTCTCCGACACCCGCCGATAAATGTCGGCGAGCATCTCCGCCTCCAGGTCCCACGGGGGAGTTCCGGCCAAGAGGCACGCTGCCTCCGTCGACATTGTGCGGTAACCGCGTATGGCCCTGACCGCCATTACCCTCTGTGGTCGCCTCAAGAGGGCCCTCAGCCGGACGGTCAGGGACCCCGCCCACACCGGTGCGCCGTACAGAGCCATCGACCGGATCACCCCCGCGTACAGCTGTCGGCACGTAGCGCTGGGTCCGCCCACATTCGGCATCAGCCGCGAAAGGGCGGACGCCGCGCCGACAAGCCGGGGAACAAGTCGATGGAGATGCTCCCGGAACCAAAAATGCCCGTCGAGCACCAGGCCCAAGTACTTCATGTGGGCCTGGATGCTGATGGTGACCGACTTCACGGTGATCGAAGCGCCGGCGGGAGGCCCGGCGGTACGGAGGCCATGGAACAAAAGGGCCTCCGTCTTTTCCAGGGCTACCCTTAACCCCAGCGCTTCGATCCGCCTGACAATCTCCTCGGTGCCGAGAGTTGCCAGGCGTGCCGCCTCCTCTAGCGTCCCACCCCGGGCTGTGACGAGTGTATCGTCGGCGTAGCAAATTACACCCAGCCCGGGTGGGAGGCTTCCTCTCAACGCCCAGTCGTAGCCGATGTTCCACAGGGTCGGACCCAGAACCGACCCCTGTGGGACACCGCACGTCATAGGCGTTCGCACAACGTCCCCTACTCGGTCAACGTAGAGGACGCTGCGCCCCTCCAAGTAGTCTGCCACCAGCCGCCTGAGGTACACGGGCACCCCGTGATACCTCAGCCCCTCCCTGATGCAGCTGAATGGCAGACTGTTGAAGGCGTTGGCGATGTCCAGGGACACCGCCAACAGGACTCCTCCGCCGGTGACGGCCTCCGCTACCACAGCCTTCAGGCGCAGCAGGGCCGCGATCGTCGAACGCCCTCTCCGAAAACCAAACTGGGCGTCCGACAAATCGGGCCCGTCCCCGACGAGGTGCCGCTCGATGCGGGCAGCCAACACCCTCTCCAGCAACTTGCCCGCATCATCGAGCAGCACGATGGGCCTGTAGGCCGAGGCCGACTCGGGAGACCGTCCCGGCTTCGGCAGGAGAACCAGCCTCCCCTCTTTCCAGCACCCAGGGAACTGCCCGGACGACATACAAGCGTCGAACAGTCCCCTGAGGCGTGGTCCCAGGTGTTCGAGGACCAGGGCCAACACACGGTTCGGAATACCGTCGGGCCCGGGGGTGGTGGATTTGACTCGCATACGCGCCACCGCCGCCTCCATTTCCGGCTCCGTGATGGGCGGAGCACTTTCATCGTCGGCCTCCCGGTCGCTGTCCGGCGAAGCCATGACCGGGGGCGTGTGCTCCGCCCGCCGTGGAAAGAGGTCCTCGACAACTCTGGTGAGGAGGCTGGGCTGGAGAGTCTCGGTGAGGGGGGGGCCCCGCCCGCAGAGCTTGTTCAGTGCCACGAGGTAGGGGCGACCCCAGGGGTCACGCTCGAGACTGTCCAGCATCTCCCGCCGACTAACGTCCTTGGCGGTACGGACGGCCAGCCTGAAGGCAGACCGCGCACTGCGGTAAGCCTCGTACAGCTGGCCCTCCCGCTCAGCGTCGCGGTGACGCGCTCGACTGCGGGTGTAGGCCCTCCGGGCACGTATGCACGCGGCCCAAAGGTCCGCCAATTCTCGGGACCACCAGGGGACCGCACTCTTCGGGGGCAGGCGCCGTACACGGGGCATGGCCGCATCGCAGATCTGCGTTAACGCACAGCGGATGCGGCCAGCCTCGGCATCCACCCCGTCCGCCTGGGGCGGTGAGGACAGCCATGACTGAACGATGGCTGCCTCGGCCAACAGGTCCCGATCCAATCGACCCACAGCCCACCGCGGAAACGCGGGAGCTCCGTCCGCCGTGTGACCTCTGCTGGGCTGCAGGAGGGTCCGGGAGACCTTTATCCGGATGTATCGGTGGTCGGATAGGGTCTCAACCTCCTCCTGGACGCACCAGCTCCTCACACGTGCTGCGACATTAGGGCTAGCGAACGACAAGTCCACTATCGACCCGCCCTGCTGCCGCACGCACGTTTGCACCGAGCCCCTGTTCAGCAAACAGAGGCCCAGTGCCGCCGCCCACTCTTCGACCGCCCGTCCGCAGACATTCGTCCTGGGGGACCCCCACGCCGTGGACTTGGCGTTTTAGTCCCCCATGACGAAGACCTGGCGCGGTGCCAGTCGCCGTATCGAGGCCCCCAGGATGGTGAGGAAGGCCCCGAAATCCGTCGCGCTCCTGTTAGGGGAGAAGTAAACACCAAATAGCGTAACCTCTCCCCATTCCGCCGCGACATACCCATCGCCCCTGTCCTTGAGCAACAAGGGCGGGGAATGCCACGACGTGGAGGCGACGATTGCCACAGAGCCGTCACTGCTGCCAGCCAGTTGGGCCGGTCAGGCACCACGTACGGCTCCGCGGCTACGGCTGCACCGATCAACCACTCCGCCATGGCTTGCAGGAAAACGTCCTGTGCCTCGGCGGCGTGGTTGAGGTTGGCCTGCAGGAGGTGGTAGGATTCGGCCGCCATTAGTGGGCCGTATCCATTACCTCCTCCACGCTGGCGGGCGATCGGGTCGCGCTAGGGGCGGGAGCGGCCGGGGTCGTCGGGCCGCTCCGCCCCTTTGGGGCTGAAGCCGGGGGTCTGCACTCCCTGCCCCCCATGCGGTGCTTGGCGGGCCTATTGCCTGCCGCACACGCGGGGCAGTGGGGAGTGGCGGCGCACGATGCCGCCTTGTGCCCGGGTTGACCGCAGCGGAAACAAAGGTCGCTGCAGTCAAAGCAGTTAGTGCATGTCGGCCGAGTGTGTCCGACCGCCATGCACTTGTAGCACCTCGCAGGCCGGGACTCCAGCACGGTCACCCGCGCCGAGCTCCAGCCCACGAGGAGCCTGCCTGAGCCGGCCAATTGCTTGGCCGACTCCACCGGGCACTGCACCCAGGCAGCACCGACGCCGCCCGGACCAGGGCGGATGGCGCCAATTCGGACGGTGTCCACGGGACATCCGGTTTTCGAGACGATAGCCTCCCGGATGTCATCCACCGTCACGGAGTCGTCCAGACCCGTGATCCGCAGTTCCGCACACTTGACGGGTCTGGCGATCTTGACGCCATCCTCCACAGCAAACAGACCCCTCAGCTTGGCGGCCATGCTATCGGCCGTCTTGGCGCCCTCGGCCCCAGGGAACTCTAAAATTCGAGCCCCTGTCCGGGCCTTGCGGGTCCTGGCTTCGACGCCTCCTAAGTCGGAGACGTCAAGCTCCCGTCGGGCGTGACGTAAGACGGCCTCATAGCTGAGGCCATTTTCGGCTGCCTCAGGCAGCACGGTGATCACCACCGCGGCTGACTTCGGCGGCCGGAGCCTCCTGCGCGACCTCTTCTTACCGGCTCCTGCCTTGGGAGCGGAGGCTTTGGCGGCGCTTTTGGCCTCCGCTCTCCTCTTTTGACCGCGACTCTTCCGGCTGCACTCAGCCGTCTGCCAGCCCTCTTCGGGCGCAACAGTCGCGTCGCTAGGCGCAGCAGTCGCCGTCGCGGCTGCGTTGGCCGCCGCCGACGGTGCAGATGCCGGCGGCGGCTTGGGTCCGGTCTTGGCAGGTGCCTGTGCCACCTTCTTCTTGGCGGCGGGCCCCTTCGGCTTTGGTCCAGCAGCGGCCGCAGCGTAGCTCCCTACGCGCCCACCCTGGCAGGGTAGCGCGGCAGGGGCTGACGCCACGGCCTTCGGCCTGTCCGCAGCAAGCGGCGGCCGGAGACGGGGCTCCGGAGGCAGTCTTGACTCGAGAGCCGCCATGCGCGCGTCAAGCATTTTTCCGAAAACGTCCACCATGGCGCGCATGGTCTGGTCTGGCACACCGTCCACTGCGGGCAGCGGAATTGGTGCTGCCGGCTGGGCCTCTTTGGGACTCGCCGCAGCGCGAGACGGAGCAGCAGGGGCGGCGGCAGCATCAACCCCCGTCGTCGGCGTCCGTGGCACTGTCGACGGTGGTAGCCCAGTTGTCGTAATCGGCGCGGCCGGCGACAGCCGCGCGAACTGGGCTCGCAGGTCAGCCATTTCTTTAGCCAACCTGCGGTTCTCCCTCTTCACCGCCCCCAGTTCCGTCTCCAGTTTCTTATTTTGGTCCTGCAGGCCTGATACCTCGCCACTAAGGCGGGCATTTTCAGCCTGCAGGGCTGCCACTCCCGTCATTGGGGGGTCGTTGCGCGCCGCGGACTCAGCAGCCGCCGCGCTGGTGGGAGGGATGTCTTCCAACACCCTCAACATCCTTGCGGCCGCCGCCTCATTCGCCCGCTTACGGGCCTCGGCCTCTCGCACCTGGATTACTGGAGACGGGGTCCCCGTCCTCGCCGCCACCGTAGCCCCACGCCCTCTGCGTCCCCTGCGTGAGGTCGCCACCTTGGGAGGAGGCATAATGTCTCCACTCCCCTCCGACTCAGATGCGGAGCTGCCACTCTTGTGCCGAGGGCGCTTCCGCACCTGTGGGGGGAGGGCCTCCTCCCTCGCTGTTTTGGCCGCCGCCTGGATTGAGTTGGACGGCCCTGCGGCATTGCCGCCCTCGTCCATCGACTGCTCCGCAGTCGCATCTGTCTCCATGGTCGCGGAACTGTCTACCTCATAGGCACCACCATCGCTGGGCGGAACGTCGGCAGCCTCCAGTAACTTCTGCTCCGCCCGTCGCAGCCTTGCAATGCGTCGTCTAGAGCGGGCCGTTTCCGGGCCGATTTTCCGGCCGCTTTTCTTCTTACGGGCCCCTATTTTCGCCGGGCCCTCGGCTAACTTTGGGGCCTCAAGTGCCAGACTAGCAGCAGAGCTGCAGTCGGACGAGGCATCTCCCTCCTCTGGGCCAGTTTTGCCGTAGCATGGCCGGGCTGTAGTGTTGGAACTAGTAGGCTCCCTGCTATTAGTGGTTTTGGGCGTCTCACCCCTCCTATCAACATTCAAATTGTGCAAAGAATCCATTCGGTTCCCACGAGTATGGGAGAAATAAAAGGTCGACCCGGGCAGAGATCCCGATACCCGGCCAAGCGTACATTTGTATCCCAACACAGGGGGTCCGCTGGTACCCTGGCTGGGGGCGCGCTAACGACTGAACAACCCATCAGCCATGCATCCTCTCGCCGCGCGCCAGAACTTAGGATTCTGGGTGATTGTTTTATAGAGGTTTTCTTCCTCGCGGTCCAGGCGGTTAAGCCAAGACCCTCGCTCCTGAATCTAGACCTCAAAACAAATGTCCCGAAGCAAGAATCAGGTCTACGATTTGTCGCGGTTGGCAAATGCCTGCCCAGTCCTCAAACGAATGAGTGACTGGGCCCGTCGAATTTTCGCGTCCAATACCCTCTACAATTAGAGGGCATGGAGCGAATTTGGGGCATCCCACAAACTGGGCCCCCCCCTCGGGCCAGATATTTGCCACGAGCGACAATTCCAGAGAGCAGTCCAAGGGATTGTCGCTCGTGCCCAGGGTACACCACGCGGAGGTTTCTGGCGTAGCACCCGTAACTTGGTTGTATGGGCTTTGATTCCTTTGCCTATCCGAATGGACAAACAGAACCAAAAAATCTATGTATTTCACATTTTATGTCACGTTACATGCGATCGAACGGGATAAAAAGTATCCTATGTCTGTCTCCTGGTTCTAAGCTACCTCCCCACCAATGTTCAACCAAATCTGTACAGCCGTTCTTGAGTTATAAATGGTGTAACTAACACGTCTTTCTATTATATATATAGATTTCTAGTGACACTACTTAGACGTGACAATAAAATGACACTCTTCAGTAGCAGGTCGTGAGCTATTTTAGTTACTGTTTCGCACTAGATTAAATAGTAATAAATAAGACCGCTATAAAAGATGGCAGTAGCTTCCCTGCTGTGGATATATTGTGATAATTGACACAGGCTAAAGCAGGTTATAAAATTTCATCCATCTATCCATCAGCCAGTAACTGTCCACTGTTGGAAATAGACCTTCCGACGAGAATATCACTCGGAACGATCTTGTTCCACTAGATCCGACGGTTCTCTGCTACTTTCAAAATGTTGTAAGTCCATCTAATAGAAGGTCGTTCTACGTGGCGTTGCCCAATTCACTGTCGTAGAATCTTTATTACCAAGAGTTTTCAGTTCGACCATCCTTATGGCCCATTGCCATTTCAACGTGATAATTTTTTAAACTATATCGGTTACACCCGTTCTTCTACGGATTTCTGTATTTCGGCTTTTGTCACGTAGAAAATTACCGCGCTCTCTCTGTAGTACACTGAGAGACTTCGAGCCTTTTTATACGGCCGCCAGAACTGGGACGTGGTGGCCGTCTTCTGTGAGGCAATTGTCTCGCAGAAGGAGGCGGCGGAGCGACACGCTCTACCACGATACACCCCGGCGCGTTGGGCGGTGTAGACACGAGTATCTGCGCTTGATGCCGGCCTAGCCGAGATCGCGGGTGGACGGACTGTGTGAGAGCGACGCTCCGGCAACACTGACTTGTTGCCGGGGCGTCGAATAGGACGGTACCCGAAAGGATAGTCCGCCGGGACGGCCACGGATGTCAAGAAATCAAGAAAGGTATCAGTAGTCAACCCAGTGGTGATGGGAAGGGAATACGGTAGGTTATGGGGCCGCACGTCGCCCATTCATCTCGGGCGGATTGGGTGGGGTGTGCCAGACCATAGCCTACCAAAAAAGGTATGTTATTTTAATTTACGAAATAATGTACATTTTTATTCCCATATTTAAACCTGCATATGTTGGGCATTGAAAAATACGGATGAGAGAAGAGTGCATGCTACAGAGATGCGAATTCTAAGATGGATGTGTGGGGTTACAAGGTTAGATAAAGTAAGAAATGAGTATATTAGGGGAAGTCTAAAAGTGGCACCAGTGATAGAGAAGATTAAGAGCGCGAGATTGTCATGGTATGGACATGTGATGAGGAGGGATGAAAGGCATGCGACAAGGAGGGTTGTCAATATGATTGTGGATGGACGAAAGAAGCGTGGGAGACCCAAAAAGAGATGGATGGACTGCGTGAATGAAGATATGCGTATGAAAGCAGTGAGTGCACATATGACGGCTGATAGGAGGCTATGGAAGGTAAAAACATGTTGTGCCGACCCCACTTAGCGTGGGATGAGGGCAGCAAAATGATGATGTAAACCTGCATATCAAGTGATAGAGATATTCTTTCTTTCCTTCTTTATAATAAAAGAATGAATCTGTAATGGATTACTCGGATATAAATATTAAAAAAATCAATATAAGTAAGTTCTCGAAATCGATTGTTTTGATACTCCATCAACATATGTAGACATACCTACATGGTTGTTTCGATTTGTTTCGTTTTATGTTTTGATAAACCTTTACGTTGGAATGACTTGAGGCTTATGGATTTATCCATAACACGATTCATCTGCTATTGTGATCCTCCTGTCGAAAAGAAAATATGTTTGTTTCTGCTCTAATCCTCAAAGGATATAGTGACAAATAGTACTAAGATTGAATAATCGTTCGTGGTAGAATTAAAATGCTGTATTATAACTCAATTTATACGGCACTATCGATATTACTGCCATTTAAATCTCTGATAACATGAAATATATTAATTTTATTAGTTAAGATATAAGTAGAGTAATTTTTTTCTATATTAAATACACAATTTTTAAAATGTATTTAAATGTATAATTTTCCGTGTGGTGACGTATTAAGAATACAATTTACCAACCGTTCTCTTTCCCGTGGGTGTCATAAAAGGGGACTTAGGCATATACATGCGTGTAATATCAATGCAAGAGCAGCAAAGCGCGAAACATAATCTTCAACACGTCTGACTAGGGTGGTGGTCGGACTATAGTAGGTCAATTCTTCTCTTGTAACGGAGGAGGCCGGCGCCCAATAGTATGAAGTGCATAGGCTGAAATGATGAATAAAATGTACTAGCGGTCGCCGATTGGTCGAAATTCGGCAATTTTTTCATTGCAATTAATTTTTGTGCTAAACATTTTCTTCCATTTTATTTATGTATAATTGTATATTAAGCAAGCTGTATTTTACTAATAACTAATATAGAAGTATAAATGTCTATTAGACATTGTCATCATAATTATGATTGTTTAACATTTTTCCAGATTTCCGTACGTATGTTGTTTTTTTTTTGTACATCCTTTAAAATACATAACTAGAAGTACGTTATTTTGATTTATTTCGTAAATTTTAACCAGAACGTGCAATCTCGCACAAAATATTTTTTTCTCGAAATCACATTACACATCTATGAAATTCTCGTTTTTCCTCTACTAATACGCATTTATTATACATATAAACATTTCCTCTTGTCAACTTTATTTATTGACGAAAACTGCATTAAAATCCGTTGGGTTGTTTAAAAAATCTTAACATACAGACGGCGGGCAGAGACTTTGTTTTATACTATGTACACGCTAAAATATAAGTGAAATCCCTTGCGTTGTTTAAAAATCCGTTGCGTTGTTTAAAAGATCTTAATGTACAGACGGCGGGCAGAGACTTTGTTTTATACTATGTACACGCTGAAATATAAAATCTTTCGCAAAAGATTCGTCTCAACGCAAAATACATTTAAATTATAAACGTTTCATCAAAATGTTACTTAATATTACCGACCATCTCATTAGTATAATGGCATATTCAAATCATAAGTTTGTTGAGTGAATTTAATATTTTTTGTAAAATTAGATAAAAATCTCTTCTTGCTTACATTTGCGTTGACAAAAAACATGAGTACCTCTCGTCATGTTTATTTAATGAACAAGTAAATGGACATTCTGAAGTTGATGTAAATTTTGAATAACAAGATAACTGCCGTAAGATTATTCATCTCGCGGATCATTTGGTACTAATTTGATTAATTTAACTGTGACTGGACAAGCAATTTTTGAATGAATATATTTTGAGTTTGATTATATTTATTGTTATGAAATGAATCGTTTCTATAAAGGTTATTGATTATAGTATATATAATTATGTATTTGAATGAACTTCCTTTCGTTGACTTTTTTTCAGATTCTCGGCAACGGTACCATCATGAAATCTAATACACCAGAAGTTTCGGGGGCAAAAAAAATGATCGAGCCAGGTTTTATTCATAAAAAATGTCGTCTTATCGGTGTTTTAGCTAATCAATAGAATGACATACAATGTCATTAGAATAGGAATCAAAATTTAGCTGTCGCTGTCAAGAGTAGCATTAGCTCAATGGGGAAGTTGTCCAGTCGCATTCGAACAGCCTAAAATCTTATCTCAATGTTATTATTATTGTTTTTATATTTCCTGATATGCTTTTTATTGTTTCATCATTTTTATTTTTCTATTAATATATATCCAAATAGGTTCGTCAAAAATTTACAAAAAAAAAATATACCGAGCAAAGCTCGGTCAACCAGATATTATCAATTTATATAGATGATTGACAGTAAAAAACACAATTTATCAAAAGATATTAGTTTATTATTGATTAACTAAATTATAAATTTAAAAATATATTTACAATTAATTAGTCAAAGTGATGTCTAATTTACTATAGAGACGAAACGCAATCACAAATATTGATGGCAATAGGCCTCGAGCTAAAGTGGCTTGTCATGAAACGATTCAGCTATCTTGTTACGGCTCGCTCAGGTGCCTCTGAAACTAGATCGATCATTTTGTTAATTACTTCACTCGTTAACTAATAAATTTTGATAACGTTGAACAAAAATAACCCTCGGGCCCTTCAAAGTCTCTGGGGTCCAAAAAGCTCGAATTTATGTAAATACACGGTGCTATCATTCAATTTAGTATTGTTTGTAAAGGATTATTATTACATAGGTCAAGTATAAAAGCTTTGTAGGACTTTATAGTATGTAGCTTTTCATTGGTGAAATAATTTTTAAAATGGGTCAAGTTCTCGTAGTTTCCACCGATTATTTTCTTTTCCCCGTAGAATACGGGGATAAAATATAGTCAATGTTGCTCGCTGATAATGTAGCTTTCCATAGGAGAAAGAATTTTCAAAATCGGTTAAATGCTTTATACTTGAAAGCGTAACTAACAAAAAACTTACATTCGTATTTTAAAATTAGTCAGGATTTAACATCACCTAATTAAAAAAAACTAAGCGTCTGTTTGTAATGAGAAAATATTGGCCTTTTTTCGTGTTCTCACGGTTATTTGTACGACAACTATGCCTAAAATATAGTTTAAAATGTTTTTGTCTGTGTGTCAGTTTCTTTGACAGACCACATTTTTTTTTTTTTTTTGTGGGTGGGCTGCGGTCGGCGCGCCTCCGCACCACTCCGTCCGGGGCGACAGAGGGGCTTATGCACGCAACTCCCGCAACCCACCCGCAAACCACCTCGCCTTCGTCGTTGGGCCGACCACCGGAGCAGGTTTACTTGTCGTCAGTGGTCGGCTCGACGGAATACCCCCTACGTGGGGTACCCTCCCATCGACCGACGTCCCCCCCTCGGGGAGGACGTCGGTCTTTCCTCACGCGGTCGGCCTCTCGGCGGGTGACGGACTAATCCCCAGTCACGTCACCCGCGGCTTCGGCTATGACAGACCACATTGCTAGTCAGTTCGACGTGCGTTGTGGTCTGCCCATTATCATTTCAACGTGCTAATTCTATGGGCTATTTCGGTTACACCCGTTCTTTAATATATACCAAATAATAGATACGAGAAAATAAAGTATACTTTGGCTATCATAAAGGCAAAATCTATATATATAAAAGTAAGTCGTGTTGGTTGCACTATTTATAACTCAAGAACGGCTGTATAGATTTGGCTGAAAATTGAGTGGAAGGTAGCTTAGAACCAGGAGACGGGCATAGGATACTTTTTATCCCGTCCTTCTTCTTCTTAATGGCAATGAGCTACTTTTTATCCCGTTCGATCGCGTGCGACGTAACATAAAATGTCAAATACATAGGTTTTTTTGGTTCTGTATGTCCATTCGGACTGACAAAGGGATTATAGCCCATACAGCCAAGTCTGAGACATTTTTTTTTTCATATAATTTAAAGTCCCGTACAGACGTTGGCCGAGCCTAGACCAACGCGAGCGTCGGCCAATAGGTACAAGGCGAGTGCTAGCGTCTACACGTTGGCCGAGTGCGGCGAACGCCAACGCGAGTGGCCAACGTAGACGAGCGTTTGTAGAAGTGTCTACACGTTGGCCTCCGTCAGTGTTCATTGTGCACTGAAACACTACGGACGTTGACATTAACGTTGCTGTAGCTTCGACTATTTATTTAATGAGCGTATATAACTATTATCTCAGTGTATACCGCAGTAAAGTGGGCAGAAAAGAAGGTGGTTGATACTGAGTATTCACAGAAATAGAACAGTTTAAGATATATCCGTATGGTGACGGAGTAAGAAAAAAATTCACCAGTCCCTATCTTGTCTGTGAATGTCGTAAAAGACGATTAAAAGATATAATACATAATAAGCATATAACATATATGCAAGAGAAGGAAACCTCGAAATAAAACCCTATACCAACCTGTCTGACTAGCATGGAATACTAAGGTCGGTTGCCCGCCTATTGTGGAGGAGGCTCGAGCCCAACAGTAGGACGTATATGAGCTAAAATGATGATGAATGATGAAGATACTTTTTGATACTATAGGCAACATATAGGGTGACTTACTCCTCTGTCGCCCCGGACGGAGTGGTGCGGAGGCGCGCCGACCGCGGCCCACCCTTTATGAAAAAAAGGGATCTAATTATTTACGTCCCATATCTAGAAGTAGTGATGCAAATTTGAAAATATAATCATTTATATTGAGCGACAATATCACATTAAACACGTCTAACCGCGATGGATGTCAACCGTGTAATGACGACTCGGCCAACGTGTAGACGGCATTGGCCGAGCGTAGACGAGTGCCTTTGATTTGTGCACAAAAACCAACACCGAGGCGAAGTGAGGTAAGTGATCACGAGCGACGGCGAGTGACGGCGAGTGAAGACAAATCAGCTGTCCACACGTTGGCGCTTGTATTCACTCGGCCAACTAGGCGAGTGACGGCGAGCGTTGGCCAACTAAGGCAAATCGGGTGTACACACGTTGGCGTTCGCCATTGCTCGCCTGCACTCGGCCAACATGTAGACGCCCTATAACATCTATATATATAGAATAGCTTATTTACAGTCATGTCCGTCAGTAAGTCAAGTCGTTACCATTAATTAGGCACTGAAAACCTAATTAAATGATTACTCTGGGCAATTCGGTAGAATGTGAAAATATACGTAAATCACTCTTATGTCACATTCAACACACTTCAGCACCTTAACTGTATTATATTACATAAAATATCAGCAAAAATATTCAATATAATACTATAAAACACTAAAAAAATGAATATAATACAAGAGCTTAACATGACAATTCCATATTCGCACCGAAACTCATGTCAAAGAGAATACAAGTCACTATGAAACGTAAGATAACAAAAAGGCATTTGATATGTAATAACAAAACGCAAATGATAGCTAAACGTAATTTCATCTATAGTTAAGTATGGTTAAAAATTTGATAATTATTTTGTCAGAAATCAATAATCAGTAGGTAATTTGTAGTCTCTTTGAATCATTATTAACAATGCCGCGACCAAGACGATCAAATCTTGCCCGACAAAGCCGTAATGGTTCTTCCATTATATACGGATACTGTATATACGGAAATTTAGAAAATATATTTACGAAAAAAAATTATGGCGGTACGAAGTTCGCCGGGTCAGTTAGTAGTTATTAAAAATGTTAAATACACCTAAGTAGATTATGGAATTCACGTGGTCGTTGTACTTGGAATAATTTATATTCAGTAGCACCTGGTTACACTTGAATAAGTATGAGAATAATAAGGAGAAAGATTGAATTAAAAGGTGTAAAATATGTTTTTCTATGTTGCTCCAGTAGGTATTCGCGAGAGGGAGTGATTGAGGCGTCATTAAAAGTTGGAAGTTAGCAGCAAATTCCGTTATAATGAGCGCTGAGTTCGCATTGCTTTAGTGAATGTTCAATTATTTTTAATGCTAAATTGAAAAACTCATTTATCATTATGTTTTAAATTACTCTGAAATTGTGAAATTTCAACAGACGAAATAAAATGACTATGTTTAAAGAAGACGATGCTTTGCTGCCGACCGGTAATCGCTATTATGGCCACATGTTCGTGCGATTTTGTGAGGCGTTTGTCTCCTAAATAAAGGTAGTGGTGTACATCAGGGAGGGGAACTTTTTCTAGCACTGGGACGAAGATATCTGATACGGCCCTTCGCGGACCAGGTATCAATCCAATGCCTGTAGAAAATCTAACTGGCAGTATTCATATGCTTTGTTGCCTAGGCTCCAGCGTAATGTTATCTATTGAGGAAAAAGTAAAAAAAAATATTTATTTGCATCGACAAAAATAACTCGCATGCTTTTAGCTGCCACTTTCCACAATGTAGGTTTTCTTCTAGTGCTTTCTGGGAGCATATCCTCTATTATCATGTCATCATCATCATCATTTCAGCTCGTATGCATCCCACTGTTGGGCTCGAGCCTCCTCCATAATAAGAGGGAAATTGACCTTACTATAGCATGCTGGTTAGACTGCATGCTGGTTAGGGTTTTATTTCGAGTTTTCCTTCTCTTGCATAGATGTTATATGCGCATTATATCCCTTAGTTATCTTTTACGACATCCACGGGCAAGACAGGGAGTGGTGAATTATTTTCTTACTCCGTCACCACACGCGATCCTCTATACTTAACGAATATTACATATGCATATTATGTCCTTTAAACTACTTTACAAAGATCTAAACTTGAATTACTGCTTTTTTACACAGTTCAAGACTTTACGTAACAATATTTTACCTATTAACCAAAAATCCAGCTTTTTGCAGCTCGCAAAAGTTACAATTCTAGTGTCCTTAATTCCATGTTATAACAATTGTGTAGCGAAAATTAATTAAACTACTTCTTTAACTAACATACCAGAGAAAAATGGTAAGCAGAGCGAGTATTTATATCTTTAATAACTAAAGTCAGTCCAAGCATTTGTTTTGTATTTTCTTCCTACGCAACTTTACGCAAGATGATTGTGTCCGTGAAATTTGGCTCAAGTTATCGTTACCGCAGTATATTACCAATTAATATAAGATTGGCAAGATTTCAAGAACCACTATTTATTTTTTTCATTCTATATATTATACATGCTAGTGTAGAAAATTAGTTTATTTTACCACTGTGGTTAAACTAGTTTATTTTTGTTCGTTCTCATTTGAGGCTAAGTAAGGTTTTGTATTTAAGATCAGTCACATCTTAAGGTTCTATAGATCATAACTTATGTATTTGCTTTTTGTTAATAATATGATTATTAAAGTTTAAAATTCATATCTATAAATAGCAAATATTATTGTAGTAGAAGAAAAAAGTAAGAGATTGCGATTACAAGTTTTTTTTTAAAGTTACCTAAGAATATTATTTCATCCACGTTGGATATAGGCCTCCCCACGAGAATGTCATTCCAAACGGTCCTGTGCCATTTGCATCCAACAGCTCCCTGCGACATTCAATACGTCGTCAGTCCACCTAGTAGGGGGTCGTTCTATGCTGCGTTGTCTGATCCATGGTTGCCACCTGAAAACCTTTCTTCCCCAACGATTATCGGTTCGACGAGCAATGTGATCTGCTCATTGCCATTTCAACGTGCGTAGTTCTGCAAGCTATGTCGGTTACACCCGTTCTTCTACCGATTTCTGTATTTTATCGCGTAGAAAAATAGCCCTCTCCATAAGACGTTGAACGACTTTGAGCTATTTTGTGAGGTCGACATTTAGAAACCACGTTTCATTGTCGTATATTATCGCTGGTAACACACACACAAGAATAAAAAAGAAAGAAATTTTATTTAGAAATTTTACCATATTTTGTATCTCACAGATTAATATAGAGACCAAAGAAAAAAAAAATTAACTAAAAATACACGAGTCCAATATGTACGAAGCCAAAATATGGTGCCCGTTTCAGCTTATGGTACAGTAGACATTCTAACGCTGATATTATAACATGCCCGCACATTGAGTTGCGGATATCAAACAACGACAAATATATTAAAACAAAAGTAAAACAATAACATTTGAATAACATTAAATTAAGAGGACATGTATTCATGGATCTTTTATATTTATATAGTCACCATAAGAAGTTGTTTGGTTAGCTCTTTACGAAGAAAGGTCTCTTAAGCAGGGACTGAATGAGTTAACCGACTGGTATAACATAGATCTCACAACTTTTTATGGTAGAAGAACTCAGTTGCGAGACTTGGCTTTTTTTTTACAAATTTTGTTTTTGATGGTATATGTATATTCTTCTTATAAAACTTATTTTAGGATTATCTATAGAACCTGATACTCATTTGTATCTCAAGTTTTTTGTCGGTGAAATCGACAACCATAGCATAGTTATTATATTAAACTTGGCTCCCGTTTCCACTTTGTTTTTACTAACTTATAAATTTATGTATACAAGTAATGCGGCCTTATAAATAAAACTTAAGTTATTCATCATCATCATCTTCTCATCATCTCAGCCTGTATATAATATATCCCACTGTTGGGCTCAGGCCTCCTCCATAAAGGGAGGGGAATGCACATACTATTCCACGCTGATCAGAGGTATAGGAATAGGGTTTTGTTTCCAGTTTTCTTTCTCTTGCACACATGTTATATGACTATTATATCCCTTAGTCGTCTTTTACGACATCCACGGGCAAAATAGGGAGTGGTGAATTGTATTCTTACTCCATCACCACACGGACGAAGTTAAGTTATTGGTAATCTGGATATAGTTATGAAACCTAATTGGTTGTTATTATATGCAATTTGTGAGGAAATAAAATTCTAAAAACATTATTCAACAACAAACTGGCTATTATTCCTGTTTATTATGAATATAAATTTATGTCCCAGATTTCTGAATAGCCCTTCGGATCTGAGTACTCCAACTTCGATTCTCAAACAGACCGTAAGCTAATCATTATTGGATCCAAAATTGTGTTTAATTGTCACTTTGAATTAAAGGTTTTTTCCCGTGATGAATGCATACAAATATACATTGTATACTTCCATTACAAATATATGTACATTGTATTATCACGAAAAATAACAAATTTTATAATTTTTATTATGATGCGACCATCCTATGTCCTTAAGTTCTTGGGATATCCTCCATTATAAGAAAGAACAGAAGCATATTTGGTACTGAATTATTTCCTATCAGTGCTAAAGTGAAATTATGTATCAATTCAGTTACGATTTGCTATATGTTATTTATCCGCGAGTGTTATAAAAAGCAAGTATGGAATATAAACCAATAATAAATGCTAAAAATTTTCCAATCTTTGTGCTCAATGCTTTAATGCGTCTATTTTATTTACTTCTCTAAAGAAGGCTCGTTCCAAACAGTAGAGCTAATATAGACCGAGAAAAAGATAATGCTGTATTAATGCGTTGCTATAACGCGATTTTCCTAAATCTACATATTTTAGATAAAATTCTTCTCCTCAGGACATATTATGCAACTATAGTTTCGGGCCTCTTTTAATTGTTGGAAAATCGCCTATCATACCACGTTACCTAGACGATTCGATAAGAGGTTCTGATTCGGTTTTTCCATCTGTTGTAGTAATGTTATTTGCTTACCTAAGCCATTTTTATTATTAGCCCCGGGTCATTCTGTTCCCCTTGTTGACTAACGTGTTCTTGTCATACCCACTAATGCGTCACCATACGCATTAAAACAACTTTAACTTTCCTAAATAAATAAAGCGCCACAAAACGATTGTTTCAAAGGTTTGGAATATTTAAAATATTCATCATGGTATGCACGTTTTCACAAACGATCTTTAAATTATAGATAAGACCTAAGCCAATATACATAAACGACACATAATATTTATGTATATGTATATTCATTCGGAAACCCACTAGTTGAGATACCCTACCGAGATCATTTAGCATGGTGCCAAGGTCCTCAATGGATTTACAGAGGATATCGTCATTGTGCGTCCCATACGCTCTCTATAAATCGAAGGTGAATGATGTATTAGCCGTTTATGTTTATGCCAAATGTCGTAACTGTAGTTAATTCAGAAAATGTATATCGTTCTAAATTAAGAAAAGCTTTAACGATAAATCTTTAAGAAGAGTCCAAGGAATCTTTTACAGCTCCCACGACTTAGTAGGTAAGATACAACACACCACGCATATTATATTTTACACCGTCATTACATTCTGTGGACATCCAGAAACCGTAGCTCTCGCCTAACTGCTCATTAAGTGAATTAGAGCCGATGATCTTTCACTATATAGGATGGTGGGTTGTATAGCGACTCTCCCGTCTAAAGTCGAGTTGTAGGCCAAGAGTTGATCCAAAAGATCCACCAACTCTTTCACACAGTGAGCTAAACTGAGACTTCCAAATGAGACTTCCAGAAGATGCCTTCGGCGACCGATTACGGTACGTTTCTCACAGCTGAGTAGCTTGGCAATCTCTCGTTAATCCTGTCAACATAACTCTTGAGGTCCGGCAATAGCTTTCTTACATAAATCCCCCATAATCCCCATCAAATATGGTTAGGATAACCGCCGTATAAAACTTACTCTTTATTTGTTATTGTTATTTTCATTAAGAAGGAATGTTCATTGGTTAACAGAACATCCTACTAGTAGATATAGTCCTAGGTTTGTGTCCCCTACTGACCGGCACATTTGCAGCGATGAAAATTCCCACCGGGTGTCCTTGTTTCCCATACCAGCCTCGCCCGCTCAAGATATCGCTAGAGCAAGTTGCAAGCATCACCAAAGCTCAACACACGAAAACAGATACCTGAAAAGTTAGGCATCCGACCCTTTTGCTTGGCAAAGGAAGTGTTGTAACAAATTGTTACTACACAGACGTCAATTTTGAGAGAGTGTGGTATTACCCCAGATGGGTCTGCCCACGACTGCAGACAGAAAACTGTATATAATATAGACCTACTACAATAATTATATATTGAAATATTTGTTACGCACAATTACAGAGATGGCCGCATTGGTCCATTGGCAAAAGTATATGATTGCCAGTTGCAAATTTTTTTTTTATTGCAAACGGTGGCAAACGAGCAAACAGTACACCTGATGGTAAGTGTTGCTGCCGCTCATGGACCATTACAAGGCCGCTGCCTACCGCGAAGAAAGCGAAGGGAGTGTGAATGCGTGCATTGAGGCTCGGTGATACCAAGGGCACCACCAAAACCCTCCACACGCAATCATCCTCAGAAAATTGGGCTTCCGGCTCTCTCCCTCACCGAACGAAGCGCAGTAACAAATTGCTACTACTCAGACGTCGATTTTCTGCGAGAGCATGGTACTGCCCCGGACGGACCGGCCCGCGGCTGTAGACAGATAACTGTCGACAGTGTGGTCCTACCACTCCTAAAGTATAATAAATTCTTAACATGGGACATAAGTATAGTAAATTCTTAACATGGGACAGCCAAAACAAGTCTTATTTGTTTTGTTGGGAATTTTTTCACAGAAAACTGTACTAAATTACTAATAATGTGCTAATAGTAAATAATATGGTGTCGCATCTCTTTTTACCTTTTGGAGATGAAGACACAATAATATAAACAAAAAATAAAATGATCTTTCAAAATCGCATATAATAGTCGATCGACTTCATTCAAACTCGAATGCAGTTCACCGGATATTAACTGTCGCTCTTGAATAAACAGACGTGAAACTAGGTTTTATAAATGTCAATGACAATACACTCAGGCTTAAAGGCTTTGGACTAAAATTCGCTAGACATAAATAATATTCTGCTGAAAATAGTGAGGCTAAAATTTCGAGCCAATTGAAATGAGAATAAAAAATACTAGGTTCGTTAGACTTGACGGTACTCAAAAGGGGATTAGGCTTTCAGAGAACCGAATTCGGTACTAGTGGTCGGTTCAATGGCGGTGGGGAGGGAATACGGTAAGTTATGGGGCTGCACGCGCCTATCCGTCGCCGTAGTCTATCAAAAAAAAAGTATGATTAATCTTAGAAATAAACTCTTCTATATTACTTACAGTTCGTGAGCATTCTGAGTGAAATTTGTTTGCATTTCTTTTTTTTTTGATGTTGCACATCTATAGGCGAGGGTGACCTCGATCATCGCGTGGTGTTGACGCCACGCTTCACGGCACCCTTTTAATTAACGAAAATTTTTTTTTTTTTTTTTGTGTGTGTACAGCTGTTGGCCGCAGATGGCCTTGACAGCTTGACGCGGACTATGGGTGAGCGCTGAGGGCTCTCAACCCGGAGAAGAGTATGCTAAGCGACATCGCCCAAGGGCTCCCCCTGTGGGGAACGGACCTCGGCTTGGGGCGTCGCTGGAGGCAAAGTGGGCGTGCCCACGTTTTTAGTAGTGACTTTTGCACGGCGCGGTTTCGCACCTCGACGGCGAGGGCGGAACCGCGGATATTTATTTGTTAAGGCCTCGCGGGCCGTGTAGGATCTTTGTTGAGCGAGTGTGATATTGTCGTCCTCTTCGTCGAGGACGTGACGAGGACGTCGGATGGAATTAACGAAAAATAAAAGTCTGAATATATATGTGTACATTTTTGTAACGAAACCATAGTGCGATTTAAAATTTGTACAACGCCATCTAGTGCGCTTAAAGTAAATTGTTACTTATAATGTATACTAATGAAAATAAATGTTTATTGAATAAAAATCATCATTTTCTTGGAAAAAAAATCGTAATATTATTTTTATTAATGTGCTATTTTAGTGCCTGTCGTAATCTGTTCTTTTATGCATATATACTTAATCTATAAAATAATGCATAATTCTCTAACTTGCCAATATAAGTATACCATACCTACTTACAGTACTTTCACGTACGAAAACTGGACAATCGCTTTTTATAGGTGTTTTATTAGTTTCAGATGTATATTTATTTGTTTGTATGTTACAGACTCCTAGGAATTAGATCTTGACCACTTTCAACATTCAGATTTCATTTAAAATTTGTTAATTTAACAAGAACCAATGACGATAAAATAATTTAAATAGCTTGTCTCATTATCATCATCATCCTTACAGGATTAGAGATTTCTTTATAAAATATATTTTGTAGCTGAGATTTAGCCTTAGCTCGATAAATGTCGTTATTTTTGTTTGCTAAATCACACTTTTTTAACCGATCCTTTTGATTTGAACTACGCAGAAGTGTGTGAGGGAGACGTAGCGACGCTATGTTAGGTCGTAAGCGGCCGAGCGGTAAATTAATATCATTTCTTTGTAATATCTTAGATAATAGTAGAAATCGTATTATTCTATTCAATACTTTACATATTAGTTCCTGTCGTAATCTATGTTTTTATTCATATATACTAGGGATGTCGGAAGTGAAAAAAAAAAAATCGATATTTATAAAAATATCAATATCGACGTCGATATATTAAGGGAAAATATCGATATATCGGTCAAATTTTTAAAAGATTTTGTGTTTTTAACATAATAATGTATTTAGTTCAATCAAAATTCTTTTTTATTAAGCAATAGTTACTAAAATATCAAAAACAAAAAAGCTATTTTCGAACCAATATTTTTCAACTTATTATATATTTATTCATAACCCATATTATATATTTGTACCTATATTATATATTTATACATATCCCAGGAGAGAGCTACTGCCCACTCTCCTGGTAAACCCTTATACGATTTTTACGACTCGAAAGAGGTGGTGACAATTATATTCTTAACCCGACGCCATACGTAACTTAGTTAAGATCAAATTACTAAAAACGAAATCACTTTAATTGGCGGGGAATTGTGTCTATTTTTTTTTTTAATAACAAGTCAATTGTATAGAAAAAAATAAGTGATATAAAACTATTCGCTTAATGATTTCTCATTTGAATTCTAAGCGACAGTTGGATATATGTATTGGAATAATTCGATTATCATGTGTGTCATATATATATAACAATAATTGTCCTTAATAAAAAGTGACAATCAAATGGCAATCAAAACATACTAATATAGTGTCAATAAAAAAAACATACTAATCACAGAGTATGTATACAGTTAATGCTATACTTTTATATTTCCTATCTTTTACGGTTCTAGATTCTAGACTTGATTTACATAAACAAAAAAAATATCGTTTTTGATTCGATTTCGATATTGGATATTTAATATCGATCAGCACAAAATATATCGGTTAAAAATATCGATATTTCTAATAAAAATATCCATATATCGATATTTTTTCAACAAGCCTAATATATACTTGTACAAAAATAATTTCGAAGTTTCACATCTGCCAGGCGTCCTGAGCGACGGCTCACTTTTTTTTCTTAATTTTATTTAAGTTTTAAGGTAAGTAGAAGCTAATAACAATAATAAAAGAAAAATTAAAGAAATATGTGCACATTTCAAAAGTTATCTATACATGTACCTGACGCCACCCTAGCAGAGAGCGACCGGACCGGGGATTCCGAAGATTTAGTCTGTCATCTGCGGAGAGGCCCGTGACGGCGACCGACAACCCGAGAAGGGGATGTCGATGGGAGAGGGTACTCTCTTGGGGTATTCCGTCGGTCCGTCCACTAAAATCAAGGAACGGGGCCCCGCGCAGCCCCGCTGTCGCCCCGGATGGAGCCGGGCGACGGGTGCCCTGACCGTAGCAAACCGCAAAAAAAAATACAACTATACAAATAAATAAAATTGAATTGTCTGTTTGTAATGTCAAAATACTGGCGTTTTTTCATGCTTACATGGTTATTTGCACGACACCTATGCCTAAAATACAGTTTAAAAAATTTTTGTCTCTGTTTGTTTGAGATAAAGTAGCTGTCTATATAAGGAGTATCTTAAGCTATATTTTATCCCGATATTTCCACGGGAACTATGCTGGTAAGACGACTGAAATCAAAACGACGACGGTTGCTAGTTGGAAATTATTTTATGAGCGGCCGTCTGACGAACGTCAACCCTCCTTAGGGATGTAATTTACCCCTAGCCGAGGCCACGGGTGAATGGACCGGGGAATTAGTCCGTCACCCGCCCAGAAGCCGATCACGGGAGGAAAGACCGATGTCCTCCACGAGAGGGGGACTTCGGTCGAGGAGAGGGGTACTCCTTAAGGGATATTCCGTCGGGCCGACCACTGACGACAAGTCAACCTGCACCGGTGGTCGTCCCAACGACGAAAGCGACGTGTCACGGGTGGGTTACGGGTGTGCGTGCTTACGCCCCCTGTCGCCCCGGACGGGAGTTGAGCGAGCAGTGTGCCGACCGCGATCCATCCCCAAAATAAAAAAATGGGATGTAATCTTAATACCTATATATAAATTACGTGTCACATTGTTTGTCCGCGATGGACTCCTAAACTACTTAACCGATTTTAATCAAATTTGCACACCGTGTGCCGTATGATCTAACTTGAAAGATAGGATAGCTTACATCTTAATTTATAGTCGCAATATTATTTTATTGCAAATTATTTGTCTATTAGGTATTTGACATTCACAATTATTTGTTAACTCCGAACGATTTTAACAGATGGCGATATCTGTTGACTGGATTGAGTAATCAATTAATAGATGGCGCTGCTATGTCAATCCTACAAATGTGTCATATACGATTTTAACTTGCTTTTTTAAATAGATGCCATTTGTAAAAAAATATGAGGACCTCCATGACAGATGTTCTCCTACAGTTCCACTTAAATAGTTTAATACAATGTAATATAACAAAAACATTAGCCACAGCAACGCGTGGCCGGGTCTGGTAGTTTATAATATATATTAATTATCGTTATATTTGTAACTTTTACCGATCATCAAATGAGCTTGCTATTACCATCATCATCTCAGCATGTCACACTATTGGGCTGGGGTCTCCATTGTGGTAAATTTGACCTACTATACCACACTGGTCAGACTTGTTAGTATAGTTTCATTTCAAGTTTTCCTTCTCTTGTAGCCATGTTATCTGTATGTTATATCCCTTATTCATCCTTTACTAAACCCATGGGCAACAGAGGGTTTGTTGTTCCTACTACTACTAATTGAATTCTTACTCCATTATCATACGCAAAGTCTGCTACCCTAATACTTATGGTATTATTACGATAAAAATACATCCAGTAGCTAAACCAACAGACGCTCTTCTGTTCTAATTAAATAAAATAGGGATTCCCTTTGAAATCGATCGCAGCGCCATCTACCGGGTCCAAATAATAATTTAAACCATTCTAGAACACGCTTGAACACACACAACAAATCATAGAAATCGGTCCAGCTGTTTAGAAGTTCAATTACAAACACAGCAGACGTTGTTCTGTTCAATTAAAGCGCCACCTAGCGGGTCCAATTGTATATCTAAACCATTCTCAAATCCACTTGAACACACACAAAAAATTTCAACGATATAGGTTCAGCCGTTTGGGAGGAGTTCAGTGACACACACGTACACACGAAATCTATACCAATAAATAAAGTTGGAGTGTCTGTTTGTAATGTAAAAATAATAGGCTTTTTTCATGCTCACACGGTTATTTGCACGACACCTATGCCTAAAATACAGATTAAAAAAATTTTGTCTGTCTGTCTGTTTGTTCCGGGTAATCTTCAAAACGGCTGGACCGATTTCAAAAATTCTTTCACCAATGGAAAGCTATAATATCAGGACGTAAACTAGGCTACATTTTATCTCGGTATTCCCACGGGAACGGGAACTACGCGGGTAAAACGACTAAAACCGAAGCGAAGCGAGGGCGGGTTGCTAGTTTATATATAAAAATATATAGATACTAGCAACCCGCCCTCGCTTCGCTTCGGTTTCAGTCGTCTTACCAGCGTAGTTCCTGTTGGCGTCGGTATACCGTGCTAAAATATAGCCTATGTTACTCCCAGATATTATAGCTTTCCATTGGTGAAAGAATTTTTGAAATAGGTACGGAAGTTTAAGAGTGAAAGCGTAACAAACAAACAAACTTACTTTCACATTTATAATATTAGTAAGGAAGTAAGGATGTACAATCAAAAGTTCAGTTATGAATTCAAGTGTAGCATTAGATATTGTGAGAGTTAATAGCGGTGTTACAAATCATTTAAACTAAAGTCAAAGAGATAATCCTTGGCAGCTTGCTCGGTTCCGAGACATGCAAATGTGATTACCGCCAGCTTGGCTGTTGGCACAATGTGCTTCGTTGTTCTATTACTAGTTTTAGTACAGTGAAGTCAAGTTGCAAGTTAAATTATAATTTAACAGCTACGCTCATCAGTTCTTGTATTCGCATACGTATCGGGTAACGGCATTTGAGTGGAATCTATTTATATAGTTTAGAAAGACAATGTAACACATTTTCCATATGGTAACAGAGTAAGAATACAAATCATCACTCCATTTCTTATCCGTGAATGTCGTAAAAGATGACTAAGGGATATAATAAGCATATGTCTGTGCACGAGAAGGAATACTCGATTTAAAACCCTATACCAACCCGTGTGACCAGCGCGGTAGATCAGTATCCCTTCTATTACGGAGGAGGCTCGAGCCCAGCAGTGGGATGAATGATGATGATGAATGTAATGCAAAATGATTTTCTTTTTCATTGTTAAAGTTATTCCTACTTCTTTTACCGCGTTAGGGAAAAATATCTGTATATTTTTGTTGTATTTTTGTCGTATTTATTTAGATACGAGCAACACGTCCTCGCCTCGCCTCGGTTTTAGTCCTTTTACCCGCATTGTTCCCGTTCTCGTGGGAATACCGGGATAAAATATATCCTAGTTTACGCCCTGATATTATAGCTTTCCATTGGTGAAAGAATTTTTGAAATCGGTCCAGCCGTTTTGAAGATTACCCGGAACAAACAGACAGACAGACAGACAAAAAATTTTAAATCTGTATTTTAGGCATAGGTGTCGTGCAAGTAACCGTGTGAGCATGAAAAAAGGCTACTATTTTGACATTACAAACAGACACTCCAATTTTATTTATTGGTATAGATATATTAATAAAAAATAAATAATGAAAAAAAATATCAAAAATTACCAAAAGAGAATAATGATAACACCGATATTCGATCCCACACTGTTTGAATGCCAAAACAAAACAAAAAGAAAACTGGACAACTTCCCAACTGAGCTATTGACACTCTTGACAATGACGACGAAATTCGAATTCATATTCAATAACATTTTATGTCATTGTATTGATATTAGCTAAAAACACTGACAAAACAACATTTTCTATAAATAAAACCTAGCTAGATCAATTTCTTGGCCCCGAAACGTCTAGTATGCCAAATTTCATCAAAATCGTTGGATCGCCGAGATCCTGAATAATATATATATACAAGAATTACTCGTTTAAAGATATAAGAGATAATGGTATTAATTTTTGACGATACGCGCGCAAATGTCACGAAGAACCGACACCCTGTTAGCTAGTTTACGATGCGCTCGCACACCATCACAAATGTCAATTAGATGGCGTTATAATAAAAATTTCAATGTTATAAATACCTTTATTCCATTATTAATGTAGTTTTTTCTATAAACGTAGGATATAGCGTAGGATAAAATTTTTAGAAAGATTTTATCTTGTTTCATCAAACAAGTATAACTTATTACGTGCGTACATAAGTATACACATTTTTTTCTCGAAATTACCTGTGACAGCAAACGAGCATGCATGTAACAGAATTCTTATCTTAGCAATATTCACAGGGAAGGCGTGCAAAAAGTCCTCTTTTTAAAGCTTATTTAAAAAAGAACATGTCACAGCATTCAGGGAACAACGTCGCTTGTATTGCATTACAGTTCGTACAGGTACGCGGGAGGAATACTACCGAAAACATATAGTCGAAGGCCGTAATATTTTCAGGTAAAACGAATGAAACTTTATGGCGTAGAATTTAACATGAATTAATAATGATTATTTAATAAATTTAAAGTTTTTTTCCATATTACTGTATTCATATTTTTTTCACGTTTTGCAAGCAAGAACAAATAAGTTATAGGTATTAAAATTTAAATTCAACTCATTTATTACATAAATTGTTTCAAAAATCCGCTACCGCATCGGAACGCGACCGCACTGAGATAATCCGGCAAGACACTCAGCGGGTTTGTCCATATTCTTTTATTTTTAGTGACTTCTTTTAAATAAAATTCCGTACAGTATATCTAGTAATAGCTCCAGTGCCCTTCGAACCAAGATATAGTTCTAAAATTAAATCCAAAACATTAATCATCTCATCATCATCATCCTACTCACAGAATATTTCTGTGATCCTACTGCATCCCACTACTGGACTCGAGCCGCTTCCACAATATGGGGACATTGATATTACTATACCATGCTGATCAGACAGGTTGGTATAGGGTTTAATTTCGAGTTTTCCATCTCTTGCAAAGATGTTATATGCATATTGTATGCCTTAGTCGTCTTTTACAACATGCACGGGCGTGATAAGGAGTGGTGAATTGTATTCTTACTCCGTCACCACACGGTAATTAATGCTGGACCGGATCTCATAAGCGGTACCCTACCACGAATTATCTACTAGCATTCATCACTCCCCTCAACCACAATGGAGATAAGGGCTCGCAGCTACCGCAAGCATACCCTTCCGTGAGCATAATAAAATTAGTTACAAATATAAATCAAAGATAAAATAACAAAAGTTGTTTGGTAAACCAAGCTACGCTTTATAATTACAAATATATATGTTGATTTTTGGTTTCACTAGACTAACTAGGTTAGCAATACAAAAAGCATACGACTATCTAAACCACGGGCGGCCTACAAATTGGTATTAACTGGCATTCAACGAATCCCTCAAACGTGTATAGGACCTTTAGACTTTTGACGGGCCACCGTAATTGAAAGTGAATGCAAAATTCTGTTTGTGCTATATACTATTGAGTATCTCAGTCTCTTATATCAATACGCTCATACTTAGCTTTTCAGCTCTAGTTGTATAGAAAAGAAAATATTTTTCAATCCTTTTTCAAACAAAAATATCGCTTTTTAAAGAAACTTATTACATGGAATTTTGTTTTAAATATTCATTTAACAAACTTACATCACAATCATTAGTGCCGATATGAGGCTGCCGACAGTCACTAGGGCGATGTTCGACAGTATCAGGAACTGAGAGGCATTCGTCGCCTTCTGCGACACAGTAGTCTTGCGGAAGGAGGCGAGATTTCTTCTACAGTGACACATCACATGACTACTCAGACTAAACGCCACGAATTTTAAAGTCACTTTCAGATCCAGCGAACCGTCATTACAGAATATCCATCTCAAACTCAACTCTTCAAATAGGTATATTGTTCAAGATAATGTACTTTTCAAAATGATTACATAAAAATTGGCTGATAATGCAATTAATAAAAGGCTAGCTGCCCTCGTTTCTGTGGGGGTTTTGCCACCCCGATCGGTAGCGGATGTTGATACAAGTGTCATTACCCATTTCTGTCCTGTTTATTCATAATTACCGTAGGCTTTAACGCAAAATGACTTTTGAAATTGTTTCCGATTTCATTATGAGGGGGCGAAGAGAATTTTTGCTGTGCCGACAACAGTGTTTTTCGGTTAAGGTTTTACGGATTTTGTTTACAGTTTATTGAATAACTTGGTACTTATTTACAATATAAAATATAAGATATTCATAGCCTAGTAGTGGGTGGCATATTATTAGTATTTTAAAGTATATTCGACTATTAACTTAAAATTTATGACACGTATAGTTTCTTAGCTTTTATGGAACAAGTTTGTACTTAAAATAAAGACATAAAAAAAGATAGGGAGTGGTGAATTGTATTCTTACTCCGTCACCACACGGAGATCTTGTTATATCTTGCCCGTGGATGTCGTAAAAGACGGCTAAGGGATATAATATGCATATATCATCTATACAAGGGAAGGAAAACTCGAAAACAAAACCCTATACCAACTTATCTGACTAGAGGTAAGGTCAATTTCCCTCCTATTGAGGAGGCTCGAGCCCAGCAGTGAGACATATATGAGCCGAAATGAATGAAAGAATAAAAAAAAAATGAAAGAAATATTTCTATATATCAATCAAGTAATAGTTACGGGAGGGCTATGGAGTCGTACGCCACACTATCTTCGCTCTCAACGAATTGGCCAAATTCTGTCCAGACCTTAGCCTAACATAAGAAAAAGGTCAACAGGAAAGTTATTTACTATTCCATCATTTACATCCCACGTCACATTTACATCCCACTGATGGGCTCGAGCCTTCTTCACGGTAAAACGGCATTTGACCTATTATACCACACTGGTCAGACGGGTTGGGATGCAGTTTTATTTCGAGTTTTCCTTTTGAATTGATATTCTGCAATTACCTCTTATTCGTCAATTACGAAAACTATGGGAAAGAAATGCGGTGATGAATTGTTTTCTTACGCCGACATAATCTAATATTTAAGAACTACTATTCAACTTTAAAAAGTTATAAACGCGAACGAGAATTTTTCACATTTCTATTAACACATTTTGTATTAAAACATAACGAGCCGTTATAAATGTTAAAACAACACAAATGTTACACGCTGTATAAATTTGTTTCACATTTATAATAAAACACTTCAAAGTCTCGAGTTATAATGAATATAACTTTGTCTTTTCGAGGAAACAATAATATTGATTGTAGAATAAATATCAAAATATCTATAATAAGCGTAACGTATAGTCAGTAGAAGGCAAATGAAAACAAAACTTCCAAAGCCATTCTATGGCTCGTTGCAAATTATATTCAATAAATATGTTATTATATTTTTATATTAGCAACCCGCCCTCGCTTCGCTTCGGTTTCAGTCTTTCCTGCGTGGTTCCCGTTCCCGTGGGAATACCGGGATAAAATATAGCCTAGTTTACTCCCTGATATTATAGCTTTCCATTGGGGAAAGAATTTTTGAAATCGGTCCAAGATTACCCGGAACAAACAGACAGACAAAAAAATATAAAGTGTATTTTAGGCATAGGTGTCGTGCAAATAACCGTGTGAGCATGAAAAAACCAAAAAAATTATTTTAACATTATAAACAGACACTCCAATTTTATTTATTGGTATAGATATAGATATAATTCATGTTTTTTTTTTCTACAGCAATCTCCACTGAACTTAGATCTCGAGTAAATAATACCTATTTTTTGACAGGCTTATGATCTAGGCACATACTGCCAAGAATACAATTCACTACTCCCTATCTTGCCCGTGGATGTCATAAAAGAAACAACTAAGGGATATAATATATGTGCAAGAGAAGGAAAACTCGAAATAAAACCCTATAACATAATGTCTGACCAGCATGGTGTAGTAGATCAATTTCCTTTCTATTGGTTAGGAGGCTTGAGCCCAACAATGGGACGTATTTGAGCTGAAACGACGATGAGGGTTTATAGCACCATAGCATGGCGATTTATCCTCCACCACTTATTGTAAGAGCCACCAGTATCGATCCCTTGATTTCTTTGGACCACTATTGAATCTTCAAGTAAACAACCCCGTCAAAGCTATACAACAAATATTTTGAACGTCACTTTCACGGTCTCTTGTCACTCCATCCACCTGAATAGCAGCCTTGACAACTGTAACGACTTTATCGGTCCATTTGATGACATGCTAATCTATATTGCGTCATCCAATACCTGACGATCATTCAAGGACCTTTTTCTTGAAATGGTTGTTGATTTGTCGAACGATATAGCTTAGCTATTTTCATTTCAATGTACTAAACTGTTGGGTTTGTTTCGTGTGGTAGAAGAGTAAGAGTATAAAAATGATTTCTGATGTTTACAGAGTATTATACATTGTAAATAAAACTACAGATTAAATCGCGTTTGAATTGGATTTTTGATTGTCCGATGTTTCGAACACTTTACAGCGTTCATGGTCACAGGCGGACTAAGATGTCTAACGTTCATCAAGTCATCGTTATTATAGATATTTATAATTATCTACCCGCCCACATTTTGGTACAAATTTATTGCCAGTACAAGAAGAAAATTATTCTATATGAGAAAATTATATTCTTTATGTTTAGTAATTATTAAACATTATATTTGTAGTATTATGACAATTTATTAATTTAAACCTAAAAAATCTAATATACTGCCACCGGATCGCAACGCAAACTAGTTTTATTTACAACTAGCAACCCGCCCTCGCTTCGCTTCAGTTTTAGTCGTTTTACCCGCGTAGTTCCCGTTCTCGTGGGAATACCGTGATAAAATATAGCCTAGGTTACTCCCTGATGTTATAGCTTTCCATTGGTGTAAAAATTTTTGAAATCGGTCCAGCCGTTTTGAAGATTACCCGGCACAAACAGACAGACAGAAAGACAGACAAAAATTTTAATCTGTATTTTAGGCATAGGTGTCGTGCAAATAACCGTGTGAGCATGAAAAAGCCTATTATTTTGACATTACAAACAGACACTCCAATTTTATTTATTGGTATAGAAGAGTTTAGAATTAACCACTCCCTATCGTACCTGCGGGTATCGTAAAATACTATTAAGGTATATAATATGTTCCGTTTAATGAAGGAGTGAGAATTTATCGCTTCCTTTCTTATCCATGTGCCAATAAGACGACTAAGGGATTATAATATACAGATAACATCTATGAAAGAGAAAAAAAACGAAATAAAACACTATACCAACTAATCTGACTAGAGTGGTAGTAAGTCCTTTGCCCTTCTATTTTGAAAGAGGCTCGAGTCCAGTAGTACGATGGGTTTGAACTGTGATGATGAAGCAAGCAATAATGCAAAACAAGGGAATCTCGAAATAAAATCCTGTACCTCCCCGTCTGACCAGCAGGTCAATTTCTCTACTATTATAGAAGAGGCTCTAGCCCTGCAGTGAGACGTATAAAAGCTGATGTTGTTGAGTTACCTGGGTTACTCTGCCGATGCAGCTTTCTTTACACTATTGGTCGCCGAGTAGTCAAAATTCAACCATAATTTATTTAAATTCATTTTTCTGCTACACAATTTTCTTTTAATTATATAGATGTACTAACAACCCGCCCTCGCTTCGCTTTGGTTTTACCCGCGTAGTTCCCGTTCCCGTGGGAATACCGGGATAAAATATAGCCTAGTTTATGCCCTGATATTATAGCTTTCCATTGGTGAAAGAATTTTTGAAATCGGTCCAGGCGTTTTGAAGATTACCTGGAACAAACAGACAGACAGACAAAATTTTTTTTAATCTGTATTTTAGGCATAGGTGTCATGCAAATAACCGTGTGAGCATGAAAAAAGCCTATTATTTTGATATAACAAACAGACACTCCAATTTTATTTATTGGTATAGATAATATTCCTTAAAATATAATAATCCGTGTGGTGACGGACTAAGAATACAATTCACCGCTCCCTATCTTGCACATGGATGTCGTAAAAGACGACTATGGGATATAATATGCACATAACATCTGTGTAAGAGAAGGCAAACTCGAAATAAAACTCTATACCAACATGGCCTACTATACTATATGTCTTACAATACTATACAATTATACAATTTGACCTAATATACCATGATGCATGGTCAGAGACCAGCATGGCATAGTAGGTGAAATTCCCTCCCATAGTGGAAGAGGCCCGAGCTCAACAGTGGGGCGTATGTGGCCTGCAATGATGATGATGATATAATTGTATAATAATATATTCACCAAGCTGTATTTCATTAATAATAAATAGGTACAAATTTCTATTACACATTCTCATCATAATTATGATTGTTTGACATTCAGTTCGACCAGACTTGAACTGTTAACAAAAGCGTATAAGTGCGCTTATGTGTATCGATTGCAAGGTAATGGTGTTTTTAATTATGTAATCAAAATTTAGTTTTCTGCACTTCTACTCAATATATTCTTCAACTGTGACAAATTTCTTACTTGTCCATCTGCATGATTTTCGTAAAAAGGGTTACAATATTTATAAAGACTAGTGGTCGCCGAGTGGTCGATAATCGCCATAATTCATTTAAATTAATTTTTCTGCTACACTATTTTATTTATTATAAACTCATTTGCAAAAAAAACGGGCGGTTTTGATTTTCATTCATATTTAAAAAGATACAATACCAAAAAGGTTTCAATCGTTTGTACACGTTACTGGCCGGTTTTAAAAATGCTGTGGTATTTAAAAAAGTACGTTCTAAATTCAATTTTTCATTTGATGTTCATTTTTACAGAAAACCCCTTTTTATCCTACATTTTTGGCGCGAAGTTCCAGAAGTTAACATCGACTTTCATAACTTTTATTCAATTTTTATCGATTAATTTCATATCCTTGACTGTCAAAGCTTTATTTAATGCTGTTTGGCTGTATCAAAAATGGTAGATAAAGTGGTAAAAGCTACCAAAATTATCGCGCTGCTTGAAGAGGGTTGCAGCCAATGTTTCGTGGCTAGGAGGCTAAATGTTAGTCGCTCGACAGTCCAAAGGACCTGGCAGCGATATCAGGAGACTGGTTCCGTCGAGAGAAGGCCTGGTTCTGGAAGAAAACCATGTACCCAACCACGGGATGATCGTTTTCTTGTGAGTCGCGCATTGAGAAATCGCAAATCTTCGTATGTGGATCTTAAGAACAACCTCCAAGAAGTAAGAAATGTGCATATTAGTCTATGGACGGTCAGGAGGAGGCTTCTCGCTGCCAATATACGCAGTCACCGCCCGGCCCGCGGCCCCAAATTACTCCGTGAGCACAGAGTTCACAGGCTTAGGTTCGCTAGAAATTGTGAATCATGGACTCAAGACGATTGGAATAGGGTTTTGTTCTCTGATGAAGCCAGGATATCTCTGTTCGGTGAAGATCGACGTCGGCGAGTGCTAAGAAGACAAGGAGAACGCTTTGCAGAGGCATGTTTCGAAGAAATCACACCTTATGGTGGGGGCTCTGTTATGTTTTGGGCAGGAATAAATTCAATGGATCGTACAGAGTTAGTCTTCATTGAAAACGGCTCACTGACTGGGCATCGATACATAACGGAAGTTCTAATTTCTCATGCACAACCCGCATTGGCCGCTCTAGGTGAAGACTCGATTTTTATGGACGACAATGCTCGCGCCCACCGATCCCGCGATGTTAATGCGTATGTGCAAGAGGTCGGCATTCGTCGTTTGGATTGGCCAGCTCGAAGTCCCGACCTCAATCCCATAGAGCATGTCTGGGACGTTCTGAAACGGCGTGTGAGATCAGTACACCCGGCTCCGCAGACCATCAGAGAGCTGAAGAATGTGATTACTGCGGAGTGGGAACGTATTCCGCAAGCAAGTATCCGGGATATACTCGCTAGCATGCCCAGACGAATTCAAGCTGTGATTTTAGCTAGAGGGGGTCACACTCGATACTAAACATTTATCTGCTTTTACTTTATTAAAGAAAAACAAACAAAAAAACTTTTTTATTTTTACTTCATGAGCATATGCACTACTAGCGAATATACACTACTAGCGAGGTTTAGCATTATTTCCCATAAATTGTATCTAAATTTTATGAAATACTGATGAAAACGATTATTTTCTTATTAATTTAGCAAATTGTGTGGATAAAACTACCTATAATTATCAAACAAAGAAATATTAACATTTGAAATGGTTCATTGCTTAGGTGCCCGTTTTTTTTGCAAATGAGTGTATGTATAATTGTAAATTGAGCAAGCTGTATTCCACTAATAACTAATATATAAGGTACTAAGTACATATGCCTATTAGACATTGTCATCATAATTATGATTATTAGACATTTAGTTTGATAAGATATTTTGACCGTAAACAAAAGTGTATAAGCGCGCGCATGTGTGCGTGTGTGTGTAGCGATTGCGTTGTAGTGTGCGTAATGCCTTTTTTAATAAATTTAATGTATTTCTAATACATTATTATATGAAATTTCAGTTTTATGCACTTCTCCTCATTATATACTTCAACTGTGTTAAATTTCATACTTGTACATCTACGTAATTTTCGTAAAAAGGGGTACAAAGTTTTTGCTTCACGTATTTATATATAGATTCTATAGCTCATATATATATAGCCTGTTGGGCGCGATCCTTCACCGCAATTAATGGTCAAATAACAAAATCAACATACAGTTTCATTTAAAACTAGGAATCCGCCCTCGCTTCGCCTCGGTTTCAGTCACCTTGATTCCACATTTTAAATCTTCAATATCTTCTAAAATATTACTATACTGTAGTCCCTACAATCGAGGGTTGAGTCCGATTCTCACACCCGGCAAAATTTTATACGGGTTTCTTGAGGGGAAAATAGCTCATGTTACTCTTATATAGACAGCTGGTAGTGAAATATTATTAAAATCGGTCCAACCGTTTGGAAGATTACCTGGAATAAACAGAAATCTTTTTTAAAACGGTTTTAAGGCATAGGTATCACCTAAATAGCCGGGGGAATATGAAAATGTATTATTAAGACATTACAAAAATACATTTCGGGGAGCACAGCAGTGCGCCCGCCAAGTCGAGCATAAACGCAACACTGCCGTAACATACTTTTCTCGAACCAATTCAAGCCATTTTCGGCCCTCTATAACTACTTTGTGAATAAAACTGGAAGCCTGAATATTAGGTAACCAAGTAGGTATTGTATACATATGGTATATTTCATTCAATTTAAACTGATAGCTTAAAATTTATTACTAGTCATAGTTTCGTAATTTTGTCACTCACTGACTGACTGACCGATCATCAATATTTTATTTATTTGTTTAGATAAGTCCTTTATTGTTGCCCTCCGATTACACATACTAATTTCTATTCGTGTTACTTATGACACTTGCGGCAAAGATAGAGGTAGCGGTTGGTCTAATAACGCTAAATACGAGCAAGAATTATTATTCAGTACTGTATTTTAGCACTAGATGAGTGCTGAGTACTACATTTTTTTAATATGAATTTTATTTGATTGCATTTTATTAAATTCTCAAGCGGCATTTCTTTTATATAAAAGTCTTTACCTACAGTAAAAACGGCACAGCGAACGTAAGTCTGACATTCGGTTTGTATTTTATTAAAGCAGTTTGCACTGTAGAATTGCAATCTTTTTATAGAGAGCGACTTGCTCCTAGATTGTGTTAGTCAGTATAAATGAGGAAAATTTAAATTGAAACTTTCATTTCTTAATTCTTTTAATAAAAAAATATTGTAGTTTTCAACCATTATTGCGGAGTTTATAATTTTTGGCAAGTATAGCTCGATGGGATATGGTACAGTCATGCCCCGTAGTCCATACGTGGCGACAGAGGTGTCCCCATAACCTCGTTCTTCGTATGCCTAATTAAGCGCCACGTGGGCAAACCGCCTCTACTTGGTTTTTGTCATAGCTACCAGGTGGGTTACCGTTTCATGCTCCATCTCGGGTCGACTGCTCAGTAGTATTCGCCGTTGGGGCGTCACCCTCCCGCAATTGGCCTCTCCGTGGGTGATAACTAATCCCTGATCCGATCACCACAAGCTACAAAAAGATTAAGATATTCAACATCCTACAGGTTTTCATTATTACAGATTACAAAATAAGATCTATAAGGACTTAGCACCTTGATTCTTTACGAAGCGAAGTAAACTCTAATCGGGGCCCGGAGCGATATCCCTGAATGTTTACGTCAAATATTACAGACTGATTTTATGAAAAATATTCGTATATATGTGCCGTTTCTTTACCACTAGAACACTTAACGTGGAAGACGTCAGTGAACTTTTAGATCAAGATATAAATCTTTTACCCGTGGGCTGTGTAAAAGGCGACTAAGGGATATTTTTGCATATCTATTATATATATTGCCCGTGTCACGATGTTGGTCCGGAATAAACTGCGAAACTCTATTTGAATTTTCTACAATTGTCGCGCAAATTGTCATAGTAGGATTTAAAACTATTTTACAGATTTTATCGCGTTTGTATTTGATTTTTGATTGCCAGACGTACGAACACTTCACGGCGTTCAGTCACCGGCGAGCTAAGATGTCTTATGTCCAACAAGTCATCGTTATTACAGGACGTGAGTCAAATACACACGCGATAAAATCCGTAAAATAGTTTCATTTTTATACTCGCGTAAACATCAGAAATCCTTATAGTAGAATGTACAACGGCTTTATAAAAATAAGAGACACCATTATTGTGGTGATGATTTAGGATTTATATGTATTGCATATATAGTAAGTCACCTAATTAACTCAGCTGAATAAGTGCCAAGAAAATGCATGGCACTGTGCTAAAAGCGCACAGCGCTCTGCTAAGAAACTTATAATCTAAAACTTGGCAAATCACAATGAACGTGACATTATCGTCCATCGTCTAACATTGTAGCTTCGTAAAGCTCCCTCCACATGTTGGCCGAGCCTAGGTCAACGCGAGCGTCGGCAAATAGGTACATAGCAAGTGTTAGTGTCCACTTGCCGCTGTCAGTGTTCATTGTGCACTGCAATACTATGTACGTTGACATTGACGTTGCTGCAGCTTCGACTACTTATTTAATGAGCGTATATAACTATTATCTCAGTGTACACCGCAATAAAGTAGTAAAAAAGAAGGTGGTTGATACTGAGTATTCACAGAAATAGAACAATGTAAGGTATATCAGTGTGGTGACGGAGTAAGAATACAATTCACCATTCCCTATATTGCCCATGGATGTCTAAGGACAGAAGACAATAAGGAAAGACGACTAAGGGATATAATACGCATATAACAACTATGCAAGAGAAGAAAAACTCGAAATAAAACCTTATACCAATCTGTCTGATTAGCATGGAATAGTAAGGTCAGTTTCCCTCCTATTGTGGAGGAGACTCGAGCCCAAAAGTGGGACGCACATATATGAGCTGAAATGATGATGAATGATGAAGATACTTTTTGATACTAAAGATAACATATAGGGTGACTGGGATCTAATTATTCACGTCGCATATCTAGATATGTTAGATCAGCTAGTTAATGGTATTTTTAAATATAATATGAAATATTTTAAAATATAAAATAAAAAGTGAGATGACATGATGACAGCGCATGCTAGCTAGCGAATAGTAATCTGTCGTTGGTTAGGTCTTCAAAGATAGGAACTTCCTCACAATGTGCGACGTGTTCGGTAACACCGCCTTATGCATCAATCTTTCAATGCAAATAACAAACCAAAGCCTCTCAAAGTATTAGTTGAGACTCTTGACTATTAAATCGTTGGACAACATGATTAACTCTCTATCGACAATCTCGTGAGCAATCATTATATTTTATATGTTTGTCTTTATTATATTTTACAAGATGCCCGTCCCAGGGGATAATAACATCGATTATCATTCCACGACACTCTAGCTAACCTATCACTAAGACGTCAAGCTTTTTGGCTAACAGTCTATCAGTGACTGACTGACTGACTGATATAGTCTAGTGCAATGTGGCACTTCTCTCACAAACTTGTAAAGGAAAGTAAATCTCTCGTGGCTGATCCTAGCTACTTCATTCATCTTATCTAAGCCCACATATTTCTACCCACTATAGGGTTTGGACCTTATCTATGTGGAATAGAAATTAAGCTGATCAGGACTGTTAGCATAAGGTTTTATAATGATTTCTGATGTTTACGCGAGTATTACACATTTTAAATAAAACTACTTTACGGATTTGAACGCGTTTGTATTTGATTTTTGATTGTCCGACGTTTCGAACACTTTGCACGTCCAATAAGTCATCGTTATTGCAGAAAATTTATAATTATCTACCCGATACAGAAAATAGTTATTAAATATTGACCTACATTTTGGTACAAATTAATTGCCAGTGTAGAAAGAAAATGATTCTATATGAAAAAATTAAATTGTTTATGGTTAGTAATTATTTAACATTAAAATTAATAGTAATTATATTTAAAAAAAAAACCGTGACCATGAACGCTGCAAAGTGTTCGAAAAGTCGGGCAATCAAAAATCAAATACAAACGCGAAAAAATCCGTAAAGTAGTTTTATTTAAAATAGGGTTTTATGTTGACTTTTGCTTCTCTTGCATAGGTGCTATCTACATATCATATTCTTTAGTAGTTTTTTACGACATCCAAGGGCAAGGTGATGAAGTGCTGAATTGTATTTTTACTCTATCATAACACGTATGAACTACTTCACTACCTTTACTATCCGTTACTATATTGAATTTTTTGAAGTGAAAATTTTAGCCGGGCACTATTCAGTAGAGGAAAATTTTAAGGGTTTACGTCACCGACTTGCTCATAACTGGTACATGCGCAGTGTGTGCGCCTTAGACACTTTTTGTATCGTTTAAATCTCGTGCGTTCGCGTCACCGAAATGCTTGTAGCGGTATATCTGTAGCTATAGAGCTAACGTATAATGCTGTGTATATCTTATAAGAGAAATTGAATGGATTTTTTTTTTTTGTTACCAGGTGGAAATGCTGTACCAGCGTTACTTCTTGCGAATGAATCAAACGAACATGACACATCTACTCGCGTTGCTCCTCGGGGTAGCTGTGGGTCTATTATTAGTACAGCTACGACCATTGATCCTGGCGCATGACTTTCTAAATAGTTTCATACCACAAGATAATGACGGACCAATATCTGGCTTTGACCCCCAATTAAGGTAAGTGCTTTATTCACGTTATAGACTACAAGCCCGTGGAAAAATTAACCTGTGAAATGAACCAACGTGAATAACGCTTAGAAGGCTGTTACTATATCATAAAATAACTCTGAGCGCTATTCAACAGTTTTCACGACCCCTTCGAGCTACTAAGAGGGGGGTTCATTTTGTATTCTCAAACTATTAAGCATTTACTATAAACATCCTTAATGACGTAAATAGACTTTTTTAGAAATTCTCCGTATACCTTTCGAGAGCTGGGGGCAATTGTTACACGCAGAAATAAATTATTTTGAATTGGGACTTTTCACAATCGTAAATCCAATTATACGCCACCCAATTCTTGTTTTCTTCGAAATAATCTCTAATTAGAGATCACGTTCTAAATTCATATTTTTTACAGGCAATTTTGGTTGGAATATTTTTAGTAGTATGTCCGTTAACTTGAAAACCACCACGAGTTATTTTTCACCTTTTGATGTTATACCTGGATTTTTTTTTATTCATTTTTTTTCTGATGCCGCCCTAGCAGACGCTGCGGGTGACCGGACCGGGGATTTAGTCCGGGCACCCATGGAGAGGTTAGCCTCGTGACGGCGATCGGCGTCCCAGTAGGGGACGTCGACGGGAAAGGTTACTGCTTCGGGGTATTCAGTCGGGCCGACCACTGAAGTCAAGGAACTCTGCACCGTTGGTCAGCCCAATGATGAAGGCGATGTGCTATACGAGTGGGTTACGGGTGTGCGTGCTTACACCCCTCTGTCGCCCCGGACAGAGTGGAGTGAGGAGTGCGCCGACCGCAACCCATTCCAAAAAAAAATATGGCTAGTATTTTATTTTTACACGTTTCATCATAATCATAAATCATGTGGTTCCATAATCATTACCCTCATCATTCTCTTATCTTAATTACTTAGGTTTGATGCAATATAGTACATATTGCATCGACCCCAAGTAACTCAACCTCATCTCTGTTGTAGGTACAAATTGCATAAGTTATTAACAATAATTTTATACCTGCCTGGGAATGTAATTATTGGCCATACAGCATCAGTGAAGTTGGCTCAGGTCTATGTAAAGCTCTCAGTCGTCCTTTACGACACCCATGAACAATATAATGGTTGATATTATTCGTAGCCGATAGTATACATAGCGAGATAATCCCAAGAAAAAAAAACGAGAAATTGAACCAGAATATTTTGATTTCATCATTATCATTTTTTTCATTTTAACCTATCGCTGTCCACTGCTGGGCATACGCCTCGCTCATGTAACGCCACAGAGTGCGGTCTTATACCGCCTGTATTCAACGATGCCCAACAACTTTTACCAGGTCGTCCTTCCACCTATTGGGTGTCCTACATCGTCCGATACGTGTTTGCCCCTCGTGCACCTTTCTTCCACAGTGGTTGTCGGTTCGTCGAGCTATGTGGCCTGTCCATTGCCACTTCAGCGTGCTAATTGTTCGTGCTATGTCGGTTACACCCGTTCTTCTACAGATTGCCGTATTTCGGATCCTATTTTATGTTATATTGAATACGCCTGCAGATTAACACTTTAGCTTACTTCATCGAAACTATGAACCAAGTATACAAAGTAAAAGGCATTGAAACTGAATTTAGCGATAGATTCTGCATGATGGTCATCTAGTGCTCATTTTGTTCCGTCGGGCCGACCACTGACGACAAGTCACCCTGCTCCGGTGGTCGCCACAATGACGAAGGCGACGTGTCACGGGTGGGTTACGGGTGTGCGTGCTTACGTCCCTCTGTCGCCCTGGACGGAGTCGGGGGAGGAGTGCGCCGACCTTAATCCACCCCCCAAAAAAAAGTGCTCATTTTATTACGAAATATTATATTACGAATTTCGTAGACCTGCAATAGAAATGATCACTTTTGAATTTCTAAGAAGCTACTCCTCATATAGTAACCTCGTCTCAGCTCATAAATGTGCCACTACTGGACTCGAGCCTCTTTCGCAATAGAAGGGAATTTGACTGTTATGTGGCCAGCCAGATCGTGTGATTTAACACCACTGGATTATTTTTTGTGGGGATAGCCCCACAAAAAATAAGTCAAGGACAATAAAGGACAATAAGGAAGTAAGTTAAGGACAGAGTCTATACGGAGCCAATCGAATCGAATGCAGCCTTAAAACTCAAAATCCCTGATGTGATTAACGAAATAGACACGCCATATTGCCAAAAATAAAAACTTTGATGAAAGAATCGACATCTCTCAGCGTGGTCGTGGTGGACATTTGCCAGATATCATTTTTCATTCAGAATTGCCGAACTTTTCTCTTCGTAATACAATAAAAACTTGAATCATCTTCATCTAAATTTCTTGTTTTATTTTGTTTTAGAAAACAAAGTTCTTGTTGAAAAACCCTTTACTAAACCATGCTATTCTGATATAGAGTTTACCTTATCTTGCATAAATACATATTATATCCCTTAATCGTCTTTTACGACTTCCACGAGCAATAAATGGAGTGGTTAATGGTATTCTTACTCCCTCACCACACAGAATTACATACAGCATCTAAATACATTTTAACTCGATTTATTGAGTAATTTACTTTTTTATGCCCAACAGTGACTCCACGTACCCACCATACATGAACTACATAAACAAGACCGATGGAGACGTCCATGAACTGAATATGACAATGTTCATGCAATACGCATACTACGAAAAAAAGCGCATGGCTCATGTTATTAATGTCGTCGTACTCGCAGTTTCTTCACTGGTTTACGCTTGTAAGTACTCAAGAAGACTACAAGAAGATTCGTAGAAATTTATCATTCCTTTAGTAAATGATTTATTATATTAGTGTATTATAAATGTGAAAGTAAGTTTGCTTGTTTGTTACTATACCATGCCTAAACCATTAAACTATTTTTTTAACTCTTTCGCCAATGGCAAGTCACATTATTGACAAGTAATATAGGCTATGTATTATATGGATGTTTCCTCGGAAACGGGCACTAAATGGGTGAAACCGTAATAATTTGATAAATTGTAAAAAAAACATTACTATTTATCAGCGAGTAACATAGAACCTATAACCGTATTCCAACAACTACAAGAGTGAACCCGCAGACATTTGCTGGTATAACTATAAACTAGGAACGACAGCTGTGTATCTACTATAATATGCAAAGTAGAAAAGCCTTGCTCGTACTTTTTACACAGAGACTGAGCAAGGCTAGGCAATTAAAATAATTTTATTGGTTCTTAACAAACACATCTTTTCTACGCATTCCTGTATATCTCTGATGGATATTCAGCATTAATCTCCGTAATAAACTTGCCATTTTAAAGGTTATTATATCCAAAGACAATTAATGTTTTCTTTTAGAAATTAATATCAATACAAAAAAATATATGAAATTGTTTGCTGCAGGTCTGCTGGCGTGTCTCAGCCGCCCAGCCATGAACGAAATCTATCTACTGACCATATCGTATGTTGTGCTTGTTACATTTGTACTGGTTGAGTTGGCTCTGGTCGGCACCTCTGTGTTACGGTAAGTCATCATTACTATCATCTTCAGTGACTTAAGATGAACGCAATATCTACATTTCTTCCAACGTGCATATTTACGCCCCGGACAGAGTGGTGCGAAGGCGCACCGACCGCAGCCCACCCACAAAAAAAAAAAAAACGTGCATATTTAAAATTTTATGAAGAGCGTGACAACCCTCCACAGGAAGGTGGTAGCAACACAAAACCGAATGGAATATATTTATAGTAAATAGCGTAATATTAATAACCGGGTCAGGTTCAGTTTGTTGCAAGTGAAGTTTAAAAAAAATACAGATATAGGACCTTAGAATAATAACATATAGAAGGATAGTGTTAGTTCTTCGGACGTTTGAAACATGAATCTAAAAATACTAATGGCGCGCAGACGATTACACACGTACACACGCACACCATTATACAAATTATGAAATCAAATTTTGTTTTTATTAACAGAAATCGTCGAAATACTTTTAAATGTAATGTTAAAAACCTTTTTTAGTTTTTCAAATGTGTTATGACACCAATTGAATGCACAAACCGTCATAATTACCTATTAATTTTTTAAGAGTTGCGTGCGTACGTGCAGTACAATGACTTGTACATTACGGAACGGTTCCGGCGTAAGCTCCATTAGGCTCCAATTGAAATGCTACACTTTTTGTGCGCGAACTTACCTTCTATACGTTATTATTCTAAGTATAGGACATTAAATTATGCCTATATAATACTTCGTACGCAGAAAGAATTATGTGTAACATTCCATCCATCCATCCCGTAGACGTACACTATTGGGCAAATGCCTCCAAAAAAAACTGCCACTCGAAACAGTCCTGTGCCTCTTGCATTCAACGGCTCCCTGTGACTCTCAAAATCCTAGGCTACGTCGTCCGATTTGTGTTCGCCATGCGAGACAATTATTTTTCCAACGGTTATCGGTTCGACAAGCGATGTATCCTGTCCATTTCCATTTCAACTAGTAGAGAAATACTGAGCATAACTCTCTTCATTGCACTTTGAGCGACATTGAGTTTTTTGTGAGACCGACACAGCAGTAAACTTACAACCAAAAGAATATGTTTTCCCGAGTTTTTTGGACTAATACCACTACACATTCCCACCATTGTAGCTCTTGTAAGCCAGGATCCACAATGGTCACCATAGACTACATTGAGGCCTGACCCTCAGGCAGTACTGGGAAATAATTTTAATTGTATGAGACCCATAACAAAATTAATTAGAAAAGTGTTCAGTCTGTGAATGTAAACAAGTGGACACAAGTAAAACGACTGCTTGCAATATGTAGGTACACTGATAGCTCACAAATACGTTTGCTGGTGAACGCAGCCACGCATATCTACTTACATACACACCATTCTTCCCCATATTCTAAGGTACCATAAATATAATAACATGAATAAAATAGAAGTGATGCGATATACATTTATCCACCACATAGCTTCACCTTAACGTTACGCTTTAACACTGGTACTATCAGTGACACATACTCTGCATGCTCAATCGGCTTTAACGCTCCTGATATAATTAAGCAATCTATTTCATCGTTAATCTTGTCTTTGAGAGTGAAAGCAATTGGACGCGCTTTAAAAAAAACGGTTTGAGAACCTAGTTTAACTTGTAATTTAATATTATATTTATTAAACGCGCCTAATCTGTCAGAAAAAACATCAGCAGACTGAGTTTTAACTTTTTCGCTTAATTTATCTATAGATACAACAACAATAAAGTTAAACAGGAAGAGTTGGAAAAGATTGATTTCACTTCCCTCCTTTTTTTTTTTTTTATTGCCAACGGTGGCAAACGAGCAAGCAGCACACCTGATGGTAAGTGAAACTGCTGCACATGGACCTTTGCAATACCAGGGGCACAGCTAGGCCACTGCCTACCGCGAAGGAAATACTCTTCTTAAATCTCGTTTAAAGAAGGACATGTCATAGCGCTTGGGAAACACAGCAGCAGGTAGTTCATTCCAGAGCTTGCACGTACGTGGGAGAAATGATCGCTGGAAACATACAGTTGAAGACCATAACGTTTCCAGGTGAAATGGATGAACCCTGCTACGATGCTACGATGTCGAGTGGTACGTTGGTAGAATGGTGACGGTGGTACCAAGTCAAACAGTTCCTCGGAGCACTCCCCGTGAAAGAGTCGGTAGAGTACACAGAGTGACCCAAAGTCTCGCCGCTGCTCCAGCGACTCCAATCTGTCCGTAAGATTGGGATCCCCGACGATTCGAACAGCCCGTCTTTGCAGGGAGTCAAGTGGGTCTAGCTGATATTTGGGCGCACCTGCCCAGAGATATGAGCAGTACTCCACATGAGGACGAACTTGTGCGTTGTATAGCACAAGACGCTGTCTCGGTGTGAAGTACCGCCTGGCTCTGTTCAGGACACCCAACTTTTTGCTTGCCAATTTGGCTTTGTCCTCCAAATGACTCCCAAACTGGACTTTGCTCGATATTTTCACGCCGAGAATCCCAATACTCTCAGAAATTGGGAGAGTTACTCCTTGGAACTGTGGCGCCATGACAAACGGGTCCTTCTTTGCAGTGAACGCGCAAACTTATGTCTTTGTGGGGTTGAACTGGACTAGGTTCCGTTCACCCCATTCCGAGGCCCGCCCCAGAGAGCGCTCGACTCGCGCTCGCAGACACAAGTTGAACCCTTCTTTCCTGAGTACTCCAAGGGATATTCCGTTGCTCAGTGTACCGCTCATCACCCGTGCTGTCATCCGCATAGCAACGCATACTCTCGATAGAGAGCATGTCATTGATATGCAGGATAAACAACGTCGGGGAAAGCACCGAGCCTTGTGGTACACCAGCATTAATTGATGGTAGCTTCGATAGAAGTGCCTTGTGCCAGACCCTATCGAACGCCTTTGCGATATCTAGGCTGAACGCCAGCGCCTCACCCTTGCCCTCCAAGGCCTCTGCCCAACGGTGTGTGAGGTACACAAGAAGATCACCAGCCGACCGACCATGACGAAAGCCGTATTGGCGATCACTGATAAGCTGGCGATCCTCAAGGTACTGCAGAAGCTGGCGGTTTATAACCTTCTCCATTATCTTGGAGAGCAAGGATGTTATCGCAATTGGCCTGTAATTCGATGGGTCAGACCGGTCTCCCTTTTTAGGGATCGCGTGGACATGGGCTACCTTCCACGAAGACGGAACCCTATTAGTAGCGTAGGAAAGTCGGTATAGGCGCGTGAGGATGGGAGTCAATTCAGGGGCGCACGTCTTTAGTACCACTGTAGGGATGCCATCTGGTCCACTCGACTTATGGACGTCTAAAAGCCGCAGCTCCCGCCTAACCGCTCGCTGCGTGATGCAGATTTCGGGCAGTGAGCTTTTACACCGTGGGATAGTAGGTGGTGTGGCAGCTCCGGCATCCAAAGTCAAGTTACAGGCAAAGAATTGACCTAGAAGATCGGCCTTCTCCTTTGCGCTGTGGGCCAGACTACCATCGTGTTTCTGCAGTGGTGGGAGATTGGGCTGGCAGAAGTTGCCTTGGGCAGCCTTGGCAAGCGACCAGAATACACGACTCCCAGCGGGATAGCTTTGCAATCACTCGCCAATTCTGGCAACATGTTCCGCCTTGGCTCTGGCAATAGCCTTCTTACTAGATCTAGAAGCGGCGTTAAATTTCCGCTTCACCTCTTTGGCGTTCGGGTCCTGGCATTTTTTGACCCTATTCCAGGCCCGATATGCGGACTGTTTCTGGCATGCAACCGTCCTGCAGGTTTTGTTAAACCAGGGTCGGCTGCGGCCACTGACGGGTATTTTGGTGTTGGGGATGAATAATTCCATCCCCGTAATAACCGTTTCGGTAACGCAGTCCGCACAGATGCCAGGGTCCCCAGAGGCGAAGCAAAGCCGCTTCCATGGGTAGGATGCGTAAAACTCGCAGAGTGCATCCCAATCTGCTGACTTATATTGCCAGACTCTGCGAGTCCCAGTCGCCTTAGAGCGACTAGGCCCTACAACAGGGGCACTGCTATGAATCAAGCAGTGGTCAGAAGATCCAAGAGGGGCTTCAACCACTACCAGATATCCGTGCTGGTGTGTAGTCAGCAGAAGATCAAATAAAGAAGACTCATGGCTCTCAATATCTGGGATACGGGTGGGCTGTGTCACCAGTTGTGAGAGACCATAGGCCGAGACCATAATGAAGAGATGTCGACCCTGGAGGTCAGTGGTTCGGGACCCCAGCCACTCTTTATGATGAACGTTGAAGTCTCCAAGAACCACCACCTCCGCTGATGGACACTGCTCCAATATTTCGTCAATCCCCCATTGGACGTTCTCAAATAATTGAATTGACCCCGGATCACTGCCATGGGACCTGTAGAGGCATGCGTAGATGCGGGTAAGGCCTCCATAGTCTACGCGTAGCCACAGGATTGACAAGTCACCATGTTCGAGGGCCCGAAGGCGGCGACAGCAGATATCACCTCGGATGAATACGCACACCCCGGCTTTACGACGGAAGGTATGCTCCAACTCGTAGCCGGGGTAATTTAGGTACGAAATGTCATCCGGAGCACCTATCTGCGTCTCCGTTAAAAAGAGTAAGGGAGGCCGCGCCGTCTCGAGGTGATGGTGGACGGCGTCGAGATTGCTATGTAGACCCCTGATATTGCAAAAATCCACATCAAATGTGGATAAGGGGACCGCCGTAGAAAAAGTTCTCTTTTTATTTTTCTTGGCCATGAATCATTGTTTAAGAAGAGGAGGAAGGGAGTGTGAATGTGTACAACGGAGTTCAATGATACAAAAAAAAATGGGCGGGGCATAGTGCATGGTCGAGGAGTGAGTTTTGTGAGGAGCTGACACGATGCACGGAAGGGCTCCCGATGCCCCCCCGTGCGTAGCCGCCGAGGTCCACTCCGGTTTCCCACACCGGCACGACGACTACCCAACGGGATTTTCGCCGGTTGGTGGGACAGCCTCCCAGGGAGGATGATCCTGGGTTCGGGTCCCCTGCTGACCGGCAGGTGGCCGGCGGTGACCATTCCCATCGGGTCTCCCTGTACACCATGCCAGCCCCTCACGCTCAATACCCCGACCAAGACCTCACCACCGCAGGTTTCAGGCCTCACCTAAACCCGCCGCACACAAACACACCCAGAAAGTTGGGCTCCCGGCTCTCTCGCTCACCGAACGAAGTGCAGCAGCAAATTGCTACTACTCAAACGTAGATCTTCTGCGAGAGTGTGGTACTGTCCCGGACGGACTGGCCCGTGACTGCAGACAAAAGACTGTCTACGGTGTGGTCCTACCACCAATAAATGTGTCCTCTTCAATGTGGGAAACATGAAGGCAAAAATGACTAGTTAGCCAATAAATAAGAGGTTATGCAGCTAAGATAAGCGCAGCGGCATAGCACCAGGGATAAGGGAAAGCTTGACGAAGTCTATACGTGAGCCTTAAGATATACTTGATTGCTATAATAGGTATAGCAAAAACGCCTGAACGCACGGCAATTTTTTCGACTTACTACAAGGTCCGTATACACTACTTCAGAGGTGACTTGTAAACTGTTTAACGTATGGTCGCGCTCGTCACGCCAGAAATTGCGCTCGTGGTGTGCTAATTACTCATACCGGTATGTGGAACATTGACATAATGGTGTGAAAACGAGATTAAAAACGATGATTCACGAGATACAGAAATAAAACAATTTTAAGCTGTCAGCTGACTTAATAAATAAGCAAGTAAAGGTAGTATGAATAATTCATCCATTAACCTAGGACGTCCACCATTAAACATAGGTCTCTCCACGAGAATGCCACTCAGAATAGTCATGTGCCAACAGTGCCCAGCTGCTTTCAAGATAACGTCAGTGCAGCTATTAAGAATAAAATATAACTAAAATTAGTTGCTTTATTATATGCATTTTAAAAACATTAACTACTTGAACAAGCACAAGTTAAATTACTTTGTCCATGAACAAACACGTGTAAACTTTGCTGTTAAAGTTGCTGTGTGATTATAATAGCCGAGAACGTCGCTAAGTAACTTTTATTGAATTTAAATTAAAACTTAACGAGAACCACAGCTCAAACAAAACCACAAACCAAGGGTCCACTTGTTTACAACACATTTTGAAATCTGTTTGAAATGTCAGAGCTATGCGAACCTTAGTAAGTCTGTTACGAATTAACTCCCTACATGTTTATAACGAATTTATATCAAAGGGAGTAACAATTTTATCTTCAAATTTACTCTTGGTACATTTTTATGGGGAGCATTATTGGGTAGTGTATTACGTGGCCAATATTTGGGCAAATTTGCTAGTCGTTAAGGGCGTTATTGTTTCATTTTTAACGTTCGGAAATAAGGGCTAACGTTATACATTAGGGAGATGGGAGTCCTTCGTGAGGAGGTGGACATTTACAGCGCCGGAAAGTGCTCATTGGAGCTAATGCTGCCTGAGAGCCGGAAGGCGTTGTCGCTGTTGATTTTCTTGCTTCTTAACATACAATATTTTTATTAGCTAACGCTTTCATAAATTATATTTACTTTATATTTTCATTGACTATATAAAAAGAAAATTACCACACGCATTTTAACTTTTATAATTATAATATAACTTTTAGAAATTTAAAAGAATATACTATAAAAGTATTCGCTTTATTAATTTCGAAAGTTCAACAATTTAAGTCTAATTCAACAAAGTAAGAAAATTGTTTTACTTTATTTCAAATAAATCTTTAAAAATATGAAGCGATCGGTGCGAGAACAAAAGAAAATACAATTTAAAAAATAAAGCATCAAAAAGATTCGTTGAAGAACGAAACATTTAAGATCGTCGAACAATCACGCATATATTATATGAAGAATATCAGAGAAATAATGATCAATTTACATTGCTCAATCAACTTTAAATTGCCCGATATTGGTATTAAATATAAGCATCTGCGGTATTACTATTAGTTTTCATTCTTATTTTATTTTCTACCCTTCGAGAAACTTAAGAGGATCTTCTCGTCCAATATACCTCAGTGTCTGAAAACACAAGTCTACAAGCAGTGTGTGTTACCAGTGATGACTTACGGCACGGCAACGTGGTCCCTAAATCCCTTCTCACGAGGCTCAAAGTCGTTCAGTGTGATATGGAGCAGGCTATGCTCGGGATTTCTCTGCGAGATAGAATCGAAAATATGGAAATCCGTAGAAGAACGGATGTAACCGACATAGCACAAAGAATTAGCACGCTACAGTGGCAATGGGCAGGCCACATTGCTCGATGAACCGACAACCGCAGCGGAAGAAAGGTTCTCGAGCGGTGACCACGTATCGGACGACGCAATGTAGGACGTCCCCCAACAATTCAGGTGGACCGACGACCTGGGGAAAGTAGCTGGGCGTCGTCGGGCATTGGATGCAAGCGGCACAAGATCGCACTCTGTGGCGTAACATGAGAAAAGCCTACGTCCAGCAGTGGATGGCGATAGGCTAAAATGAGGATGATGATGAATTTCTACCAACATAGAGAGAAAATGTTTGAGCTGTTATGTATCACTGAACTGAGCTATTACGTGATTTATAAGACTCACAAATATTTGCGGTTATTATAAAGCACCGGGGTCTTGATTACCTATGACCAAATATTCAATTGAACTGAAATGAAATCGTTGAATGGTATTCAATACAACAGTAATTTGATTGATATCTTTTTACATTTGAGTTTTGCCGTTTCATTGAACTTGTTCAGCTAAAATGAATTTATTCTCAGTATATAATATTTTATCATCATCATCATTTCAGGTCATTAACGTCCGATTTCTGAGCTCAAGCCTCCACAATAATATAAGGGATCGTAGCAGGGTTCATCCATTTCACCTGGAAACGTTATGGTCTTCAACTGTACGTTTCCAGCGATCATTTCTCCCACGTACGTGCAAGCTCTGGAATGAACTACCTGCTGCTGTGTTTCCCGAGCGCTATGACATGTCCTTCTTTAAACGAGGTTTAAGAAGAGTATTTCCTTCACGGTAGGCAGCGGCTTTGCTGTGCTCCTGGTATTGCAAAGGTCCATGTGCAGCAGTTTCACTTACCATCAGGTGTGCTGCTTGCTCGTTTGCCACCGTTGGCAATAAAAAAAAAATTAAAAAAAAAAGGGATTTAGACCTACACTAGTCAGACAGGTTGGTATAGGGTTTTCTTTCGAGTATTGCTTCTCTTCCATAAATGTTATACGCATATTATATCCTGTAGTCGTCTTTTACGACACCCACGGCAGCGGGTGCTGAATTGAGCTCTTACTTCGTCATCACACGGAAAGAATTATATATAACTAGCCGACCCAACAGTCGACCCAACAGAGCGCTGTTCAAATAAAATAAAAGAAATTCCTCTTGAAATCCACAGCAGCGCCACCTACCGGGTCCAATTGTAAATCTAGACCATTCTCAAATCCCCTTGAATACACACAAAAAAATTTATCAACATCGGTCCCGCCAATTAGGAGGAGTTCAGTGACACACGCGTACACAAGAAATTTATATATAAAGATAAAGATATACCTATATTCTTCAATTATTGAGCATATGTAAAAAACATTTTAACCCCCGACGCAAAAAGCCCTCTTTTTGTTATAAGTTTGACGTCGATATCTGTCTGTGTGTATGTGTGTCTGTTTATGCCATCGTAGCTCTCAAATGGATAGATCGAAAAAACCACATCGAAATCGATGTGGTTTTTTTTTCATTTGAAAGCCAGTTTCCTTGTGGTAGTTCTTAACTATATTTGGTGAATATCGATCCTGCAGTGTAAAATTATCAACCCTTTTTCAAAATGATCTAATGGCCTATGGTTACTCGACTAAGTGCTTCGTGCAAGCCAGTATAATCGGTAAATGATAATTAATTGATAATTCCTGTCGAAAAGAACCTAATATGTAATTATTTTTTAAATTTTTTAATTTGTGTCGGGGGTTTTTAAAAATTTTTTAATTTTACTTATAATATTTTACAGAGTACGTGAGAAAAATAAGGATATAATTAATCTAGAATTGTATTCCACAGTTCGCTGAGCTTGAGCGCGGGTGTTTGCGCCCTGTTTAGCTATGCCACATATGCAACTCTGCCGGTACGACTACATGAGGCCGCCATCGGTGGTCTGGCACTGGCCACTGTCAACATTGGAGCTCATCTCATCCTGACACACTCCACGGATTTGCAAGTGAGTCTTTATATTCAATTATATTCCTAAATATGCTAGCTACTTGAATTTTGCATAGTGAGCTACAGTAAAAATGACGAAATTTGAGCAAAACAAACAGTTTTAATACTTCGCGTACTTATAGATTTAAAATTAATAAAATTTTGCCCCGAAGAACTAAAATGAGAGTACGTATAAGTTAAAAAACGCAGACATCCTTGGAAATAAATATTACATTTAGAATAATTGAGTTCAGCCAGACATTTAAAAATGAATAATTTATTTTCGAATTTTATAGTTTAGGTTACTGCATTGTAGCAAATAAAGTAAAATAATAATATTTTCCGTGTGGTGACGGATTAAGAATACAAATCACCACCCCCTCTCATACTCGTGGGTGTCGTAAAAGATGACAAAGGGATATATTACGCAAATGACATCTATGCATGGTAAACTCGACACTAAACCCTATACCAACCGGTCTGACCAGCGTATAGTAAGCTCAATTTCCCTCCTATTATGAAGGAGGCTCGAGCCCAGCAGTGGGACGTATGTGAGCCGAAATAATAATGAAATGAAGCCGAATTAATAATATTGTACACAAAACTATTTTACGTATTATCGTAGTGTTAGAAACGTCCGACAATCAAAAATCAAATACAAACGCGATAAAATCCGTAGTTTTATTTACAACTAGCAACCCGCCGTCGCTTCGCTTCGGTTTTAGTAGCCTTACCCGCGAAGTTCCCGTTCCCGTGGGAATACCGGGATAAAATACAGCCTATGTTACTGCCCGATATAGCTTGCTAGCTTTCCATTGGTAAAACAATTTTTAAAATCAGTTCAGTGGTTTAAGCGTGAAAGCGTAGCAAATAAACAAACTTACTTTCGCATTTATAATATTAGTAATGATGTATAAAACTCGCGTAAACATCATAAAACTTATAATAGTTAAGTACATGTTTTTCTGTTATCCAGATCTACTCCTGCATTGCAACATTAATCGCATGCAACATCTCCGGTATCATGACTCACCAGCCCCGCGAGTTAGCGCAGCGCCGCGCATTCCTCGAAACTCGTGACTGTGTCGAAGCTCGCCTCGTCACACAACGTGAAAACCAACAACAGGTACAGTTTCACACCATGACATCTAGCATGTATATTTTTTTAAAGACCACACCCTGCACTAAGTGTATAAGCCTTGTACTGCGGAGGACTTTACAAACATATAATTAACGGACACAAATTACATCCAGACTCAGAACAATAACTTGTGGATCGCACAAAATGTTCTGCGTGGGATTCGACACTGCCGCGATAGGTCAATATCTTAACCGCTACGCCATCCGTGCAGTTAATTAACAAATTTCTAGACCTAGAGATATTTATTTATTGGATTTTATCACGTAACTACTGACTGTTAAACATGAAAATATACTTCTTTTTTTTTCTTTTTGGGGGGGTGGTCTGCTCTCAGTGGGTGACGGACTAATTCCCCGATCACGTCACCCGCGGCCTCGGCTAAGGCGGCATGAGGCGCAAGTACTCGCGCCTACGCCGCCCCAGTCGCCGGCGGCGGATCGCCTCATCGAGGCTGTGCTCCTCGCGCAGGCGATCCGCCGCCTCAATGAAAATATACTTCTGATAATATACTGAAATAATTATTTGACAATCTTACAGTTCATTTGCCGTTTTCGCAGCTTACAAATATCCTCGTTCTTGAACTTATATGCCTTCACCTCTTAAATCATTTGAGTGACTGCATATATAGCCTAGTGGTTGAGATAGGGACCTATCGTTCCAGTGTCATGGGTTTGAAACCAAAGAGCGACAACACTTTGTGCGATCCACAAATTGTTGTTCTGAGTCTAAATGTAATTTGTGTCCGTTAATTATATGTTTGTCAAGTCCTTCAAAATACAAGGATTATTGCCGTAATGCGGGCTGTGGTCTTTAAAAAAAAGTCCATTTTTATGTGGGAGGACCAAACTGTTGACAGTCGTCTGTCTATAGCCGTAGGTCGGTCCTTCCGAGGTAGTACCACAGTCTCGCAGAAAATCAACGTCTAGCAATGTAACGTAGTAGCAATTTGATATTGCACTTCGTCCGATCAGGAAGAGAAAGAAAGTCCAATTATCTGAGGGTGAAAATATTAAAAAAGTTATCCATGTGAATAGAATCTCTTATCACACTTGTATTTTTTGCTCTGCTACCACACAAATAGAGTTTATAAAGAATAGATTGGACCTTATCAAATATACCTAATGGCACTTCGAGTTAAATGAAGGCAACACATATCGATAGTTTCTTGGCTTTGTATGCTGAAGAAGTACACAATTAATCCCCTACATTACCTGCGGTTATCGAAAAGCAGACTAAGAGATATAAGGAAATAAAATACTTGTAACAAAATTTTAAATAAAATTCTCCATCAATCCCAAAAAAACAAGGGTTTATAACCAGTGTGTGTTACCATACGGCACTGAAACGTGGTCTCTAAATATCGACCTCATAAAAAGGCTCAAAGTAACTGAACGTTTCATGGTGAGGACTATGCTTGATATTTCTCTATGTGATAAAATATACGGAAATTCGTTGAAGAACGGGTGTCGCTGACATAGCCCGAAGAATTTGCACATTAAAATGGGTAGGCCATAATCCTCGTCCAGGTGACAACCGTGGGAAAAAAAGTTCCCAAATGGCCACCACGAATCGGTGGACGCAGCCTTCGATCCGTTACTAAGTGGACCGACCACATCTTGAAATTCGCAGGGAGCCGTTGGATGCAAATGGCACAGGACCGTTCCGAGTGGCATTCTCGTGGTCTATGTCCAACAATAGACGTCTATAGATTGATGGGTGGATGGATAGAACCATCTTTACTTTCTTATTTATAGCACATGATAATTCCTAATTAAAAGTTCGAGCCTCAATCAAAATGCAAAGGATTATTACTTTATCTTAATATATATAAATCTCCTGACACGATGTTTGTCCGCGATGGACTCCTAAACTACTTAACCGATTTTAATCAAATTTGCACACCGTGTGCAGTTTGCTCCAACTTGAAACATAGGATAACTTAGATCTTTAATTATAGTCGCAATTTTATTTTATTACAAATTATTTGTCTATAATTAATTGACAGTCACAATTATCTGTTAACTCCAAAAGATTCTAACAGATGGCGATATTTGTTGACTGGATTTAAGTAATTTAAGTAATTTGTGTGTGCTCAATGAGATTCGAGAATGGTTTAGATTCACAATTGGATCCGGTAGGTGGCGCTTTATTTGAACAGAACAACGTCTGTTGGGTAAGCTAGTATATTATATATAACTCCCGTGTCACGATGTTGGTCCAACTTCGAAACTAACAATCCGATTATAGCGTTTTCTTTTTTTAAATGTGTTCTGTTCCAATTTGAGAGATAGGATAGTTTTAATTGAGATTTTTCATAATTCATTTTCATGTTCTGTATATTATTAACTTTGTGAAAATGCAATTTATATTATATTTATGAGAAATAAATCAAATGTATTACTTACATACATACATAACTGATTTGATTATCAATAATTTTTCTAAGGAATGTAATAATTTTGGTTGTAAATTTTTACAATATTAAAAAGAATAATACACTATAAGATTGTTTATATTGGATGTGTATAATGGATAGAAAGTGTATGGGTGAGTTGAATGGAGACGGACGGTGACGGATGGGTTGAGTGGTGACAGATGGCGATGGATGGTTTGAGTGGTGACTGATGGTGATGAATAGGATGAGTGGTGACTTATGAGTATTGATGGGCTAAGTGGTGACGGATGGTGATGGATGGTTTGAGTGGTGACTGATGGTGATGAATAGGATGAGTGGTGACTTATGAGTATTGATGGGCTAAGTGGTGACGGATGGTGACAGATAGGTTGAGTAGTGACAGATGGTGATGGATGGTTTGAGTGGTGACTGATGGTGATGAATAGGATGAGTGGTGACTTATGAGTATTGATTGGCTAAGTGGTGACGGACGGTGACAGATGGGTTGAGTGGTGACAGATGGTGATGGATGGTTTGAGTGGTGACTGATGGTGATGAATAGGATGAGTGGTGACTTATGAGTATTGATGGGCTAAGTGGAGACGGACGGTGACAGATGGGTTGAGTGGTGACAGATGGTGATGGATGGTAATGGATAGGATGTGTCATGATGGATAGATTGAGTGGTGACAAATGGTGATGACAAAAATGTGTCGTGATGCATGGATTGAACGGTGACAGATGGTGAGGGATAGATAGAATGAGTGGTGACGGGTGGTGATGGATGCAATGAGTTGTGACAGTTGGGGATGGGCTGATTTGAACGGACGTAGTTAAGTTAGTATATTGATTAAATAAATGGTTGTTTTGCTATTTTTATAGGCTTCAGACATAAACCACGTCCTGATATCCACATACATACAATATGTTGGTTATTTTTAATTTAACTACTAAAACATTCGCTAGAATTAATTTATATGGCAAAACAACATTTTCCGGGCTAACTAGTTTTATTTAGAAAGAAAGAAAGAAAACTTATTTATTTCGATCTCATACTAATAAAAAACGGTACAAAATCTACAGAAATTTCTTAAAACTATACTAAAATATAACTTAAAAAGAAAAACTACTATTTATTTACTACTAGCAACTCGCCCTTGCTTCGCTTTCAGTCGCCTTACCCGCGTAGTTCCCGTGGGAATACCGTGATAAAATATAGCCTATGTTACTCCCTGATATTATAGCTTATTCCAATGGTGAAAAAATTTTTGAAACCGTTTCGGTGGTTTCAGCGTGAAAGCGTAACAAACAAACAAACATCCTTACTTTCACATTTATAATATTAGTAAGGATAGGTACCCAGACACATTAATTTATAGAAATACATTTCTAGTCATCCTTTTTTCTAGCCGAGATGATAGCTATTTCACATGGCCTTCATGAGAAAAAAATACGATAGTGATACAATGGACTTAACATAAAACAATCATAACGTAAAATCCATATTAAATAGTTTGGATCAATAAATTTCACTTGCCGATAAGAAAATGTTAAGTGCCGAATCAAACAGGTCCCGAGAGAGATACTCTATTTAACCACTTAGAAGGTAAACTCCTTTGTTAATTGGATCATTAACGCGGAATAATAGAGCAGATATTAATAATTATAAATCAGTTACATTTGCCGTATTGTGACGGACTAACTCCGTCATAAATAATTCACCACCCTATCATCTTGTACCATCTTGACCGTAGGTGTCTTAAAATACGACTTAGGGATTAAATGTGCATATAGAATCCAGTCGTCATGTCTGAAAGTCTTAGAGCGCGGTTTTAGATATTAAAAATGTGGGCTAAAAAAAAGCTCGTGTAAAAATAACAAGATACCTACGAGGCATGTCTTTTAAGTTTTGTCTTTTGAAGAAAAAAAACAACTAGAGCCTTATAGTACTTTTTATTGTTTTTCAAAGTATTCACCACGTAGGTTAATACACTTTTCCATTCGCTCAAACCAGTTATTATAACATTTATTCCACTCTAAAGTGAAGGTGTTCAAAATGGCTGACTTGAAAGCGTCGACTGCTTCTTCACCGGACTGGAACCTTTGGCCACGAAGTCTTTTCTTAATTTTAGAAAATGTAAAGAAATCGTTAAGGCTTAGGTCAGGACTGTATGGAGGATGGTCAAGAATTTCTACTTTTTCCCTCTTCAAATACTCAATTGTTTGACGAGCGCTGTGTGAGCTTGCGTTGTCGTGGTGCAGGATGATGCGTCGCTCTGAGTTAGATTTTCGAAGTTCGACGATGACTTGTGATAAATAAACTGTGGTATACCACTCTGCGTTAGCCGTTCTACGATCTTCAAGTGCAATAGTCGCAACATGGCCGGTTTTTCCAACGAACGTGGCCCCCATCTTCTTTGAAGTGCTTCGAGAACGAACAACTTTAGTCGGCTTTGGCTCGTTTTGAAGGACCCAGATTGCAGATTGTTGTTTGGAATCAGGATCGTAGGCATAGATCCGAGATTCGTCACCACTGATGATGTCGTAAACGAAATTTGACTCTCCTCGGTTGAACATTTGCAGAGTTCTCTTATCCTCTTATCTCTTACACCATCTGACGCGGGCCGCCTTTTGATCGTCGGCAAGCAGATGCGGTATCCAACAACAAACTAGCTTTCTCACAAGATGCAAGATCTTCTGCATGGTTGTCCCTGAGATGCCTAATAGAGCCTCTATCTCTCCATACATCACATGACGATCTTCGAGAATTAGTTGTCTCACAGCAATGATGTTATCTTCAGAGAAGGCGGATTTTGTGCGTCCTTCGCGAGATTTGTCACTAACACTAGTAGATCCACGCTGGTATTCTAAATACCAGCGTTCGACAATCCGCAGACATGGAGCTTCATCAATGAATACAGATGTTAACTCTTCAAACGACTGAAGCCGCGTCAGGCCTCTTCTAAAGTTGTAGAAAATTATTGCACGAACATTTTCCTTAGAAAGATTCATTTTCGTACTTAACCCAACAGATTCCAATCGACGCTGTGACTACACAATAGCATTAATCCTAATACTTTCAACTGTTTTGAGATTCAAAATTTAAACACATTCGAATATAGAACAGTTCCAAATTCAAAATGGCCGGGCAATATGGAAACGACAGAACTTAAAAGGCATGCTTAGTATATATTATCGTCATTGCCGTTAGAATAATAACGTATAGAAGGTTAGTTCGCGCACAAAAAGTGAAGCATTTCAATTGGAGCCTAATGGAACTTACGCCGGAACCGTTCCGTAATGTACAAGTCATTGTACTGCGCGTACGTACGCAACTCTTAAGAAATAAATGGGTAATTATGACGGTTTGTGCATTCAAATGGCGTCATAACACATTTGAAAAACTTAAAAAGGTTTTTAACATTACTCTTAAAAGTATTTCGACGATTTATGTTAATAAAAAAAAAAAATTCATAATTTGTATAGTGGTGTGCGTGTGTATGTGTGTAATCGTCTGCGCGCCATTAGTGTTTTTAGATTCATGTTTCGAACGTTCGAAGTATTGACACTATCCTTCTATACGTTATTATTCTAAGTCATTGCCATTATAATTACATCTCATATATGTATATCCCAGTGCTGGGCTCGAGCCTCCTCCATAATGGCAGGGAAGTTGATTACGATGGTCAGACGTATTGGTACAGTGTTTTATTTCGAGTTTTCTTCTCTTACTAGATGTTATATGCATATTATAATCCCCCAGTCATCTTTTAGGACACCTATGAGCAAGAAAAGGAATAATAAAAAAAATTGTATTCTTACTCCATCACTGCATGTAATTATCGTAATAACACATAATAAGGCACAAGCAAAGCTTAGTTATCTGGTACTTGTTATATATGCCATTCGCAAAAAATCCGATTTATTTAAGTCCATAAACCGTTTTAAAGACAAGCAAAAATTTGGTTTTTCCCGCTAATATTCTTATACGGTAATCTTCTACTCAAGAACTGCTATCTATAAAAATTATTGAAGTTCGTATTCAAAAAGTAGACACTTGGAGCTACAATTTTCTTTTTTTTAATTGCTAAACGATCATTTCTCTCTGCGTTACAGCCTGTTGAAAATCATCCCGAAATATTCAATTTTTTTCTATCCCTTAATTTTTGCGACTAGTGTAGGTATATGGTATAACACTCTACGTACCGACAATCGCTAGAGACGAAAGATTATGAGTGACGTCCACATATTAGACAACGCCTACTGGATCGAAGATCTGGTGAAAGTTGCTGAGCGTGGTTGAATGCAGGTGGCATAGAACTACAAACTGTGGCGAAACATGGGCAAGGCCTACGTCCAGCAGTGGACGGTGATGATAGTGGCATATCTATTGTAGATAAGGGTTAAAAAAAGTATCATTATGATAATTATCTTAGTTGTTAGACGTCCCACTACTGGGCTAGAACCTCCGCCACGATAGGAGGGAGAATGACAAAATCTTATATATATATATATATATTTATATATATATATTATATATATATTATATATATATATATATATATATATATATATATTCAGGATTTCGGAAACGGCTCCAACGATTTTGTTGAAACTTGGCATACTAGAGGATTCGGGTCCATAAAATCGATCTAGCTAGGTTTTATTTTTAGAAAATGTTGTTTTGTCCGTGTTTTTAGTAAAACAATACAATGACATTAAATAAAAGAATATGAATTCAAATTTCGTTATCAACGTCATGAGTTACGATAGCTCAGATGGGAAGTTGACAGGTTCTAATTTTGATTTTTTTGGCATTCAAACAGCGTTGGTTCGAATCTCGGTGTTATTATTATTCTCTTTTTGTAATTTTTTATGTATTTTTTATTTTTTATTAATATATATCTAAATAAATTCGACAAAAATAATCCGAGCGAAGCTCGGTCAACCAGATATTATTGTCTAAATTACGAAACAGTTTTATGTATTTAACTAACTTTGTTCTTCCTTTCTTTTTTTATCATCATCTTCTCGGCCCACTGTTGAGCTCGGACGTTCATAATCGGATGAAAATTGACCCAGTATACCATGCTGGTCAGACATAGGGTTTAACATTGAGTTTACCTTTTCTTGTATAGACATTATAAGCACAGATTCCCTTCACAGATTTCCTTCTACCGCGCGATCGTAATAAAATGACTAAATTGTTTTCGCCGCAATCTATTGTTTACGAAGACCTTCTAACTGAACGCCAGAAGAGATGGGATTCATCACCAAAAGTCCGTCATTTCTATCTATTTTTCCTATGTATACGCAAGCGCATGGAGAAAGTGTGGTTAGAGGTTGACTATTGTGTGACCCAATTCCCAACTGGCCATAGCAATTTCAAAAGTAAGTTATTTTCTTTTATCCTCACTATTATGTCAATGTTCCACATTTTACCACCCGTATGAACAATCAGCACACCACATACTCTGGGAGTGCGATCTCAGGTGTAACGAGCGCGACCATATGTTAAGCAATTTACAAGTGACCTCTGGAGTAGTATACTATATGGACCTTGAAAATTGCCGTGCGTTCAAGCGTTTCTGCCATACTTTCTATAGCAATCAATCTTAAGACTCATATATAGGCCTCGTCAAGCTCTCCTATATCCCTGGTAGCTGTGCAGCTGCACATATCGTAACTGCACGTCTTCTTATTTATTGACTAACTAGTCAATTTTGCTACATGCCTTCCGCATTGCGTAGGAGAGAAGTGGAATCAATCTCTTCCAATTTAACTTTGTCTAATTAAATTTGTTGCGGGTCCCAAGACAAAATCATTTTCCGGCACTGTCAGAGGGTCAAACCTCATTGTGATCTATGGAGACTATTGCGGATCCTGGCTTACAGGAATTAAAATGGTGGGAATGTGTGGTGGGTATAGCCCCCATAAAAAAGACAAGCGTATAATAAAACATAGATATATCATAAAAAAAGTCTTTATAAGTTTATTATATCCCTTATTCGTCTTTTGCGACACTCATGCGTGAGATTAAAATTCACCATCCATAGGTAAAAGAATAAAATTCACCACTCCACGCCATCGCCACAAGAAAAAAACATTAGTAGATAATATTTGAACCATATGGTTGAAGAATGACATAATCTTATTATCGTGGAGTAGCAAAACCCTAATGACGTAAATCAATTTGTAAATAAGATTTGAAATATATTGAAGAAATACATACGACAACAACGGACAAAGTTTCACAAATCTTTTATCTGTAATTACTAACTGTATTGAACTCAAATTCAATTTATAGTTTGGAAAGTGACTTTTTGGGTTACCTACTTAAAACTAACGTAACCAATTTCAAGACCAACAAAAATCTTATAATATTTATAACGGCAAAACATTCATATACTGAGATCGATTACGTCGACCCGGGCTTCGAGAATATCCGATGCTCATCATCAGAGCGAGTGTGCAGCGCCATCTGCGAGGCCCTGGCGTGCACGTCGCCTCCGATACCAGTACGTGAGCTTTGCCGTTATAGATTTTATAATATGTATTATTATTTCATCATCATTTCAGATCAAATATGTCCCACCGTTCGGCTTAAGCCTCCTCCACAATAGGAGGGAAATTGATCTTACTATACCACTATATCATGCTGGCCAGACAGGTTGGTATAGGGTTTTATTTCGAGTTTTCCTTCTCTTTCATAGATGTTTTATGTGTATTATATTCCTTAGTCGTCTTTAACGTATTCTTACTTCGTCACCACACGGAAAAACTCTCTATCATTAGCTTTTATTAATAGTAATTTGTGCAAGAAACTACTAGCGGCATTTCTGTATATATATATATATAATAGATTTTACCTTATATACATTATTATGGTATAATTGTAAACAACTCCCAAAATATTATTGGCCTATGAAAGTAGTTGGAAATTGCAAATTAGGATTGAGTCTTTGGTCCTGTCGCTCACCAAGCAAAGTTTTAACTAAGTATTACTTAGACGTCGATGATGAAAAACTCAAATCTTAACACTTGTCTCCGACTTTTTTTTAAAAAGATAACCATGATATCTTCTTTCTTATTAAAACGAATTCAATAATAGATAATTTGATTTTCTAGCAACAAAATCTTTTGTATTTACCGTTTCAATCATAGCTTGCAATCTGAAACGTTAGCTTGCGGCGTCCATTCGAACGATTAATTATGTATCAGGAACAGACGATACAAACTGAAATGCTTTAGTAGAATATATATATTATATATGTATATATATTATATATGTATGTATATTATAGATGTATATATATTATATATGCATATATATTTAAACGAGCAATTCTTGTATATTTCTAGTAATATCCTATCTCGAGGGCGACAGCCCGCTGAGTTTCTTGCCGGATCTTCTCAGCTTGTGGCCGCGTTCCGATCCAGTGGTAGATGTTGTATTATATTCAAACGATGTATAAATTTGACAATATGTAAGTGCCCTCAAGGGCCCTATGCAGAATAAATGATTTAATTTGATATTCATATATATATATATTTCTATATTTTCAGAATCTCGGCAACGGCACCAATGATTATGCTTCATGAAATTTAGTATACTAGAAGTTTCGCGGACAAAAGATCGATCTAGTTAGGTTTTATTTATAGAAAATGTGAACTTGTTATGATTAGAATAGGAATGTAAATTTAGCTGTTGCTGTCAAGAGTGACAATAGCTCAGTTGGGAAGTTGCCCAGTCGCATTCAAACAGTCTTAGATCGGGTCTCAGTGTTATAATTATTGTTTTTTAATTTTGATTTTTTTTTCATAATTACATCATTTTATTTTTTTATTAATCTAAATATGTTTCTCAAAAATACAATTTACAAATAAAAAATTATACCGAGTAAAGCTCGGTCAACCAGATATTAGTACAATAATTTAAACGTTAGAAGTGTTCTTGTAAAGAAAGAAAGAAAGAAAAATAATTTAATACTACTTAACGGGAGGGACACATTACACGAACTTAGAATAATATTTGGTTGACCGAGCTTTGCTCGGTATATTTTTTTTTTTGTATTTTTGCCGAATTTATTTAGATATATATATTGATGAAATTCGAGTTACTATTCTGAGAATGTCAATAACATTTTATGTAATTGTATTGATTAGCTAAAACACCGCCAAAACAATATTTTCTGAAAATAAAACCTAGCTAGATCGATTTTTTGGCCCCGAAACCTCTAGTATGCCAAATTTCATCAAAGTCGTTGGAGCCGTTTCCGAGATCCTGAATATATATATATATATATAATATCTGGTTGACCAAGCTTCGCTCGGTATATTTTTGTTGTATTTTTGTTGAATTTATTTAGATATATATTAATAAAAAATAAAAAAATTAATAATGAAGAAAATATCAAACATTACAAAAAAAGAATAATAATAACATTGAGATTCGATCCCACGCTGTTTGAATGCCAAAACAAAAAACTGGACAACTTCCCAACTGAGTTATCGCCACTCTTGACGTTGACGGCGAAATTTGAATCCATATTCTATTGACATTTTATGTCATTATATTGATTAGCTAAAAACACCGACAATACAACATTTTCTATAAATAAAACATAGCTAGATCGATTTTTTGGCCCCGAAACCTCTAGTATGCCATTCTTGTTTTCTTGTGTATATATATATATATATATATATATATATATATATATATATATATATATATATATATATATATATATATATATATACAAGATATATACAAGAATTAAATAAGTACAATAATATATAAAAAAAATCAATAAATAACGATAAGAAATTACAGCTAAGATTACAAGAATTATATCAAGATTGGCGTCCCTTTCGCTAAAGAGGAAAAGGATAGCTGCTCGGCATAATGTTGAGTTATGTACTGTTAAAGCGAACCTGAAGTTAAAACCTGAAGTTGTGTAACTACATTAGAAGTGTTATGTGCTGCGAATACTACAAACTCTTACATTGCTTGTGGGTGTCGTATAAAACGACTCATGTAAGTTTAGTCGAACTCTGTCTCCTACGTCAGGCAGGCGACTGGTCATGAAACTATTATTGGCAACTTTTTCAATATGTACTATAAAAAGAAGAGTAGGTACATATTGAGTCGACCTCAAGTAATTGAGAAAAAAGCTGGATAAAAAGTGAAGCATAATTATATCAGAATAGTTAAATCACAATATCATAAGTAAATGCCTTCGGATTTGTAAAACAATAAAAATATTTTATATTCTGAGATCAAAGAGAAAAACAAATTAGACATTTTGCCCGCTGGCTGTTTATCTAAATATTCCACAGAGGTATTGCTTATTTATTGTATCATTATATTTTAGGTAACGCGTTGTTTTCTAAAGAGGACAGGTTTTTCTCTGTTTATTATATATAAACATGTATTATATCGTCCATTTTATTCCTACGCCTTTATCCTCTAAGGGATGTTATGTGTGTAAACGTAACATAAATATTTTACCAAGTAACTTTTTATATATAATTAATAATTATAATTTTTGTTTATTAACTATTAATATATATATATATATATATATATATATATATATATATATATATATATATATATATATATATATATATATATATATAGATTATGCTTAGTACAGTCCTGAGTTGATTCTATAAACTATATACCGAATACCCTAGTAAGGAGAATTGTCGCAGGTGACTAACTAGTGGCTAGTCCTAATCCTCGAATACTTGGGATCAGGCCTCTGGGCATTGTACAACACTTGTCTAGTGCTACCCAGAGTGTTGAAAGGTAAGGAGGCTGGTGCTCCAGCGGAAGCCAGGACGGTATTCGGACTTGGCTGCAGCTTACAGGCCCACCTGGTCTTGGATGATTAGGGGAAGCTGTTGAAGTTAATCCTGGCCGCCCGTATTATCCAATATACCTAGGCGAGATTAGGTTCAATCGGTCAAACCCCCAGTTTGGATTCCAGAAGGAGCGGTTGTCGATCGCGGCCTTGCTGCGCTTGAGGGCCGTGGTCATCAAGGCCACGGACCTACGGAAGCTTATTTGGCGGTGTCTCTGTACATCGCCAAGGTATTTAGCTACATGAAGGAGGCGCTCTAGTATCATGGAGTGACTCCGTAACTGAAGCGGCTAGTGGAAGACTATTTAAAGGGACGTAGCGTCCAATACGAGGGAAAACAGGGACATTCTGTTGACACCCATGTCGTGTGGTTTCACACAGACTCGGTCTTAGTGCCGACTCTATAAAATATTGGCTAAGACTATAGCTCCTTTCTGGGCTGAGCCTAATTTGCTACCCTGACAACATGCTCGTTACAGCCTGATGTAGAACCCTAAAAGAGGCGAGATACCTGGCAACTCTCAGCACGAAGGAAATTGACAGGCAGATCGAGGCGCTGGGGCTTAGGGTAGCTATATCAAATGGCACCCGTAACGGTCCATCTACTGGCGCTTCGATCACCATCGATTCAGTCTCTGTCAGCATCCGGGCCAAATAAAATATCTGGGCAATTCTAGACAGGCAATCACATTTTTCACCAACTTGCTCTGCGCCTTGTCGGCGCTGCATTCGTCTTTTTGTGGCTCATGCCGTATATGGCAGTACCCAGTGCTACAACTCTCTCTTGTTGAACACAATGCACAATGCTTGTTAGGTGGAACGACTTCGTGGGACTCGAAGGCAGAATTTAGCCGCCGAATACCCCACGTAGGGGGTATTCCGTCGGGCCGACCACTGACGACAAGTTAACGCTGCTCCAGTGGTCGGCCCAACGACGAAGGCGACGTGGTTTTCGGGTGGGTCGCGGGAGTTGCGTGCTTAAGCCCCTCTGTCGCCCCGGACGGAGTGGCGCGGAGGCGCGCCGACCGCGACCCACCCACAAAAAAAAAAAAAAGAACAACCATTACTCCTCTCAACCACATTGGAGGAGAAAAAGCGAATCGCTCCACGCAGCCACCGTAAATAGAACCTTTTTAGTAAGCATGACTAAACCATAAACTAAGAACTACAATAGTAATGTTAAAATAACGAAAACCTAAATTCGTTAGTCAAAAAACGCTACGCTGTATAATAAAATAAAAAGCTATGAATCCAGACGACAAATTAGGAGCGCCTGTAAAACTGTAACAATTAGAATAACATAAATTGCTGAACGAGGCTGAGCTCGTAACCACACTGAATTAAATCCGGAATTTTTCAACAGCCTTTTATGTAAAGACTATTCTTGGTAGCCTTTTTAAACTTATTCACTCGCAAGTCTCAGCGCCTACCCAACATACAAAAGAAAAGATGGCGGATCCTAAAACTAATGCCAAAATTTGTACAATATGTTGTTCAATAGAAATGTCGTTCTTTAGTAATTGGGATAGGAGCCAGATGATGATGAAGTAAGAATACAATCACCATAGGTATCATAAAACCGGCTAAGTATGAGTCGGAGTTGCGCACGAATCTATGAAAAAATAGGCAAAAAATTACGTTTTTTTGTATGGGAGGCCCACTTAAATATTTATTTAATTTTAATTTTATTATTTATTATTAAAGTAAAAATACAACTGAGTATTTTGTAAATTTTTCTACTGCCTACTTGTTGCCATTATCGATGTCGACCAAAAAAAGGGCAAAAAAATCGCGTTTGTTGTATGTAAGCCGCCCTTATATAAACTAGTGGAAAAATTAAGGGATCAAAAAAAGTGATGAAAAAAGATTCAAGTGACTGCCTTTCCCTTAAAAATGGTCGTATGGGAATTTAAAAAAAAGGACTTTGTAGCTCAAAGCTTCTAGTTCTGAGATCTTACAATAAAAAAAAATTCAAGCAATGTGTTGCGCTCAATCCTAATGAATACTGAAAAAAAATTTTCGAAATTTTTGTGGTTTTTCTTTTTGTCTACGATCTTGGATTTTTTTTTTTTCTAACTTAACCACTATATGAATCGGGTAACTTGTTTGTTCAGCTTTAATTTGATTTCTTTTTAAAGTTCGATACGACCTCTTCTCGCTGAGATATTGATTTTTAAATGGCAAAGGATCTTTCTTTCCTTAACCATTAATATCTTCGCTACCGCTGATTGCATAAAAAAGCAAGGAGGGTTTTGAAATCTTGAATAAATTGCCCACAAAAGTCATGTACGGGTTTTTGAAAAATATTTCTTTTAATCCTAACATTAGTTTGAAAATTCAGAAAAAAAGGGCTGTTGGTGGGTTTTGGAATAATCAGGCCCCAAGTTGGATCTGTCAAGAAAACCGGTAACGTTGAGTATGCTTTTTACAGTTCAATATACCCACAAAAACCCCATAAAATTTCGATACAATCCATCGAGCCGTTTTTTTTTTTGTTTTATTCGATCAAATTTGATAAAAAATCAAAGGATGGTAATCCTAACAAAATGCAAAGGAAATGTTTTTTCAGACTTTTTTTGTTTGCCCGATTGATGCTTACGGCGGTGGATCAATCATGATTTGAGGCGGCTTTTCACGAAATTGTTCTTCAATTTCGTGAAAAGCCGCCGATCACTGCTGATATTGCGCGAAAACTTAACAGCTAAGCGCTATATTGACCAAATTATGAGACCAATTGTATTGCGCAGACGACAACATCTGAGGGCGTTTATTCTAATGCAAGATAACGCACGTCCACACACAGCCAACATCACTAGACGGTTTTTGAACGGCATGACGTCACATTGCTGCCGCACCCACCAATGAGTCCAGACCTCAACCCCATCGAGCATGTTTGGTACATAATGGAAGCGTGAATCCGACTGGGCAACCTCCACGTGGTACGCTTTGGGTAATGATAATGCTGGCGGTAGTTTCTGATCAAAGTCTTTTGAATCTTTTTTTTTAATTATAAAAACAAGGTTTTTTTTAATTGCTCATAAATTTAAACATTGTTGCTTGATAAGCAAATGCATAAAAAACAATTCTTTTGCATTTTGTTAAAATTCTGATCATTTAAAATGAATCGTGATCCTTTAATTTTATGCCAAAATTTTATCGAATATAACAAAAAAAATGGCTCGGTGTATTAAAACCTTGTGGGGTTTTTGTGGGTATATTGAACTGTAAAAAGCATACTCAACGTTACCGGTTTTCTTGACAGATCCAACTTGGGGCCTGATTATCCTGATGCTCGGCAGCATCAGGAATTGGGACGCGGTCGCCGCCTTCTGCGAGACAGTCATCTCGCGGAAGAAAGCGACGGAGCGCGCGCGGGAGGAACGCCTCCACGACGACGCAATACGCCGCCGGCGATTGTGGCGGCGCAAGCGAGACTATCTGCGCCTAATGCCGCCCTAGCTGAGGCTGCGTGTCACCGGACCCGGCATTTAGTCCGTCACTCGCAGAGAGGCTGACCGCGCGACGGCTACTGACGTCCCCGATGGGGAACATCGAGAGTAGAGGGTACCCCGCGACGGGGGTATAGGTACCGTCGGGCCGACCACTAAAGACAAGTTACCCTGCACCGATAGTCGGCCTAGCAACGAAGGCGACGTATCACGGGTGGGTCATGGGTCCGCGCGCTACCCCTCTGTCGCCCCAGATGGATCCGGGCGGCGAATGCGCTGACCATGACCCACCACTAAAAACAACAAAAAAAATTAGACGTGTGCCAACACGTGCCCAATAGGGTTTTATTAGGAGTTTTCCTTCCCTTGCATAGATGTTATATGCATATTTTATCCCTTAGTTTTTTACGACACCCACAGGCAAGAGAGGGAGTGGCGAATTGTATACCTACTCCGTCACCGCACGGAATATATTGTATTTGCACGGAATATACACTCATTTGCAAAAAAAACGGGCACCTAAGCAATGAACCATTTCAAATGTTAATATTTCTTTGTTTGATAATTATAGGTAGTTTTATCCACACAATTTGCTAAATTAATAAGAAAATAATCGTTTTCATCAGTATTTCATAAAATTTAGATACAATTTATGGGAAATAATGCTAAACCTCGCTAGTAGTGTATATTCGCTAGTAGTGCATATGCTCATGAAGTAAAAATAAAAAAGTTTTTTTGTTTGTTTTTCTTTAATAAAGTAAAAGCAGATAAATGTTTAGTATCGAGTGTGACCCCCTCTAGCTAAAATCACAGCTTGAATTCGTCTGGGCATGCTAACGAGTATATCCCGGATACTTGCTTGCGGAATACGTTCCCACTCCGCAGTAATCACATTCTTCAGCTCTCTGATGGTCTGCGGAGCCGGGTGTACTGATCTCACACGCCGTTTCAGAACGTCCCAGACATGCTCTATGGGATTGAGGTCGGGACTTCGAGCTGGCCAATCCAAACGACGAATGCCGACCTCTTGCACATACGCATGAACATCGCGGGATCGGTGGGCGCGAGCATTGTCGTCCATAAAAATCGAGTCTTCACCTAGAGCGGCCAATGCGGGTTGTGCATGAGAAATTAGAACTTCCGTTATGTATCGATGCCCAGTCAGTGAGCCGTTTTCAATGAAGACTAACTCTGTACGATCCATTGAATTTATTCCTGCCAAAACATAACAGAGCCCCCACCATAAGGTGTGATTTCTTCGAAACATGCCTCTGCAAAGCGTTCTCCTTGTCTTCTTAGCACTCGCCGACGTCGATCTTCACCGAACAGAGATATCCTGGCTTCATCAGAGAACAAAACCCTATTCCAATCGTCTTGAGTCCATGATTCACAATTTCTAGCGAACCTAAGCCTGTGAACTCTGTGCTCACGGAGTAATTTGGGGCCGCGGGCCGGGCGGTGACTGCGTATATTGGCAGCGAGAAGCCTCCTCCTGACCGTCCATAGACTAATATGCACATTTCTTACTTCTTGGAGGTTGTTCTTAAGATCCACATACGAAGATTTGCGATTTCTCAATGCGCGACTCACAAGAAAACGATCATCCCGTGGTTGGGTACATGGTTTTCTTCCAGAACCAGGCCTTCTCTCGACGGAACCAGTCTCCTGATATCGCTGCCAGGTCCTTTGGACTGTCGAGCGACTAACATTTAGCCTCCTAGCCACGAAACATTGGCTGCAACCCTCTTCAAGCAGCGCGATAATTTTGGTAGCTTTTACCACTTTATCTACCATTTTTGATACAGCCAAACAGCATTAAATAAAGCTTTGACAGTCAAGGATATGAAATTAATCGATAAAAATTGAATAAAAGTTATGAAAGTCGATGTTAACTTCTGGAACTTCGCGCCAAAAATGTAGGATAAAAAGGGGTTTTCTGTAAAAATGAACATCAAATGAAAAATTGAATTTAGAACGTACTTTTTTAAATACCACAGCATTTTTAAAACCGGCCAGTAACGTGTACAAACGATTGAAACCTTTTTGGTATTGTATCTTTTTAAATATGAATGAAAATCAAAACCGCCCGTTTTTTTTGCAAATGAGTTTATATGATGATAAAAATATAGGATATAATATTTCATTTTCTAATTATTACTAGATCCAGGAAAACACATTTCAGAACTACTAACATCCTATTTATAATTTTAATTAATGCAATTGTAGACAACTATACCACTACGCAAGACGGTAGATAAATATCACTTCTCGGCACTTATCAGCGATTAAATCATTTTCATCTTTTGAAATCAATCAATTTAACACATCCTTACTTAACATTATAAATGCGAAAGCAAGTTTATTTGTTTGTTTGTTTGTTACGCTTTCACGCTTAAACCACTGAACCGATTTCAAAAATTCTTTCACCAATGGAAAGCTATAATATCAGGGAGTAACATAGGCTATATTTTATCCCGGTATTCCCACGGGCACGGAAACTACGTGGAAATGACGACTGAAACCGAAGCGAAGCGAGGGTGGGTTGCTAGTTATTTATAAATTGGAAGTATCTGCTTTTACGTTCTTTGCTAACGATCTACAGCATTCCACCCAATTGACCGAGCGAGAGCATTTGGCTCATCAATCTCATTCCTCTTCCCTAACGAGTGGGACCTCGTGTTAGACAGTCTGCAAGCCACGTCTGGAATAGTATACTATACGGACCTTGTAGCAACTGGAGAAAATTTCCGTGCGTTCAGGCGTTTTTGTCATATCTACTGTTATAATCAATCGTGAACCTCACATATAGGTCCCTTAAGCTATGTTATATCCGTGGTGCTATACTGCTGCGCTTCACGTAGTTGTACATTCCGTTATTTACTGCCTTATTAGCTTACTTTACTTCATGTCTCCCGCTTTGCATAAGAGAGAAGTGGAATCTTTCCAACTCCTCCTATATATTTTTTTTTTCTAATTAAATTTGTTGCAGGGTCCAAGACAATTAAAGCGTTTCCCGGGACTTCCTGAGTGTCAAACCTCGGTGTCTTATACGGAGACCATTGTGGAACCTGGCTTACAGGAGTTACAGTGGTAGGAATGTATGGTGGGATTAGTCCCATTTATAATTCCTCTTCCCTCTGCATTGTTTAACATCACTTGCTGTCACATAGGAGACCCTATGAATACTTACCACTTCAGTGAGATCCCAGCGCAATCCTTACTTCAAAACGTGAACAATAATATGTATTAATAACCATTTCATCCAAATATTATGCACATTTTCTAAAATTACAAAAGTAAACAACTGAGCACTCAAAACATAATAGACCAAAAAAAAAGAATTTAATCAAACCTACGCGCTTGTTATTCGTTATAACAAAGATTCACAAGAAATATCTAATTATATTCTACAACATCTCAGCCAATTTCTTTGCAGAAGGAAAATATCGAGCACGTTTTAATTTTCAATAAAAAGCGTCGCAAATTGAGCCGGCATTTCATACACCATTCACAGATAAAATAATAAGATTACGGCAAATGAAACCAAATACATATTTTGCAATTGTGGTTATAACAAATTTCAATTGTAAGTAAAAGATCACGCTTATGTTATGTTAAATATTGTTTTTAATTTAGCATTTTATTTGATTACATTGTATTTTCCCTGTGGTGACGGAGTAAGAATACAATTCACCACTTCCTATCTTGGCTGTGGATGTCGTAAAAGACGACTAAGGGATAAAATACGCATACAACATCTAAGCAAGAGAAGGAAAAACCAAAAAATTACCCTATACCAACCTTTCCGATCAGTATGATATAGTAAGGTGAATTTCTCTCTTATTGTGGAGGAGGCTCGAGCCCTGCGGGAGCTATGGAGCCGAGATGATGATAATGATATATTGTATGAATATTTGGAAAATAGAAAACTTTATTGTTGGAATTTTTTTAAATGAAAGCATCTCGGCTGTATATTATATAATAAATAGAAGGAGAAGTTGACTGACATATCAACGCAGCGTCTAAACTATAAGGCTTAGAAAATAGAAATTTTGCACAGAGGTTCCTTTTATAATCTAGGGGAGCACTAAGAAAGGATTATTGAAAATTCATCTTCTATGGGGGTAAACGGGAGTGCAAATTTAGTATTAAAATGTTCCGTTTTTGAAGTTATTCGAATAAAAGTCAGTATTTTTATTTTTTTGGGGTGGGCTGCGGTCAGCGCGTTCCTCGCACCACTCCGTCCGGGGCGACAGAGGGGCGTAAGCACGCAACACCCGCAACCCACCCGAAAACCACGTCGCCTTCGACGTCCCCCCACCGGGGAGGACGTCGATCTTTCCTCACACGGTCGGCCTCTCGGCGGGTGATGGACTAATTCCCTGGTCACGTCACCCGCCATCCCGGTCACGTCACCCGCAATAAAATTCAGTATGAAGGTTCTTCATTAAAAGTCTTCATGACTTTGCACATGCTAAATATTTTGTCGAAAATCAGCCCTTAAGGGGGTGAGAAGGGGTTGCAAAGTTAGTATGAAAGTCCTCTGATTTACAAAATTATTACAACCTCTATCACACATGACATTTACGCGAACGAAGTCGCGGGCAAAAGCTAGTTATATAATACGCAGCCTGTTAAGTTGTAATGCGTACTTCTCTCAACCCACATAAGTGACACTGTTACGCTCAGCCCTCTTCTACAAGGGGAGAAAAATTGACCTACTAAACCAATTCTGCATTTCCTTCTCTTGAATAGAGCTATAAAGCATGGTCAACCGGATTTTAATAAATTAAACAAGAGAAACAGAAGAGTATAAAGCGTTAATAAATTTACTTTTCAGATCCTTTACGAGATTTTATTAATCGTAATAGGTAAGCAGTTGCAATTTTCACAGAGTATATATTTCAATCGTCAGTATAATAACGAGTAACAAAAATAAAATAGCAGAACACCTCGATCAACACCTTAAGAAACTCGTGTTGTTATATTGAGCATTTAATGCAGGTAGTACTTCTGAATACGGCACTTATTGTTAAGAATTCTCTCTTTCGCCAATCACCGGTGACTTTATCCGTGTATTCAGTGCCGGTTTATAGCGCTTGTTGATCGCAATACGCGTTATAATTTTTAAAAGATTAATTTTTTATTTATATTTTAAAATTTATTTTATTTATAACTTTTGCACAAACAAAGGTACAAGGCGGACTTAATTCCTTAGGCATTCACTACCAGTCGACCTAGGGTGGAGCAGAAATAATGCAAGGCAGGTGCAATACAGAGAGGTTAATCATATCGTGTAATTAATTATTATACAATAAATAGAGAGTTAAACAAGAATATATAATTTGTAATATACAATACATATATATACAAGTGTACAAATAAGTTGCCGCCGTTTTGAGAAACATGGCGTGACACGAGGTTTACGTTAAAATTTGCAGACAGTAACTGGCTTGAAAATTAGTTCGTTTATTTCATAACAACATTACCATATAATATTATTAAGTTCGCATTAGCATCATATATTTTTCTTCATCTAAAAATGTCTAAATATGAGGAAATTAAGTGTCATAGCGGGCGGTTTTCATTTACTTCTTTAATTTAAAAAAGCCGCAGTGGAGGCGCATCGATTGCTTGTAGAATCATTTAATGAGTGAGAGAACATGTCGTGAATGGTTTCAATAGTTTAAAAACGGCGATTTTGAAGTAAAAGATAAAGATTGCAGTGGAAGGTCAAAAATTACGGAAGATGCAAAATTAAATAAACTATTGGACGAAGATTCGCCTCAAATACAAAAGTAACTTGCACTCACTTTAAAAGTCACTCAGCAAGCATTCTCACATCGTTTAAAATCGTTGGGAATTATTTGTATGCAAGGTAATTGGGTTCCATACGAATTAAAGCTGAGAGATGTTGAACGCCGACTATGCAGGAGTAAAATTCTTCTAGCTAGGCACAAAAAAAGATTTTTATACATCGAATCGTCACTGGTGATGACAAGTGGATACATTATAATAATTCAAAAAGAATAAAATCATAGAGACTACCTGACTACGCGTCAACATCTACAGAAAAATCGAATACTCATAGAGAAAAACTCATGCTGTATATTTGGTGGGATTAACTGGGTCTGGTGTATTACGAGTTGCTTAATCCAAGCGAAATAATTACAGGAACTCTCAACCGAATATAATTGATGAGATTGAGCCGAGCTCTGAAGGAAAAACGTCCGCAATACTACTCCGGACATTACAAAATTATTCTTCTAAACGATAACGCTCGTCCGCATGTAGCGGTAACGGTGAAAAACTATTTGAAATCACTTGATTGGGAAGTCCTACCCCATCCGCCATATTCACCAGACATTACACCATCCGATTATCACCAGTTTTGGTCAATGCCACATGCATTATCGGAGCAGCAGTTCACATCACGTGAAAAAACTAAAAATTGGGTAGATTCGTGGGTAGCCTCAAAAGATAAGAAGTTCTTCAGACACAGAAAGCGAATGTTGCTTGAAAGTTGGGCAAAACTAGTTGCTAGTGCTGGACAATGCTTCGAATTCATTTAAATTACTATTCTTTCACAATAAATATTTTGTTTTTGACCAAAAACGGCGGCAACTTATTTGAACTCCTTATACTATAAAATATAATATACATATACATACATACATAAAATAATAATAATTAAGTGGATGTGAGCCGTCACAGATGTGTTGACTCCGCCAGAAAATCCAAGTATAATCTCTTAACCCTGGCCTTGAAATTGCCGCGATTAGCAGCCATCCTGATGCCAAGAGGTAAAGCATTCCAGAGAAGAATCTATTATTTAGTAGTAATATTTTATAATAAAATAATACTAAAAATGAAAACGGTCGCCGTACAAAAACATGTTTGTTAATGACATTTTTTACGAAAGTATTTCAAAAGCATACGAAGTTAAATTTTATACTATGCTACTAGTACGGAATACTTCGGGCCGACCACTGAAGTCAAGGAACTCTGCACCGGTGGTCGGCCCAACGACGAGGCGACGAAGGTGGGTTACGGAGCCGCGCGTCGCCCCTTTGTCGCCCAGAACGGAGCCGGGCGAAAGGTGCGCTGACTGTAGCCCAACCCCCAAAAAAAAAATAGTACGGAATAGTACAATTTGTTAAGACTTGATTTAGTTATTTAATCCTTTATTAAAACAAATTCTTTGTAATTTAGACACCATTATTGCCCACAGGAGCGCCTCTTACTATCGGTACTACCACGGCACGTTGCTATGGAGATGAAGGCTGACATCGCCTCCCAACCCCGCCAAGAGCAATTCCACAAGATCTACATCCAACGCTACGAGAACGTCAGGTAATAAGACCTTTTATACTTTATTAATTAAAATATTTAAAAATGTGATTAAAGATTATTAAAAATTGATTAAAGATTACAAAGGTAATTTAGCAGATTACACGGATTATTTAAAAGATAATATTAATTATTTGGCAGATTATATACATATTTTGACAAATTACACAAATATTTTTACAGAGTACACAGATAATTTAACCGATTGAAGTTCTCTGCTTACACTTAATGTGTAGACTAGTTAAATTAACCTTTCAATACAGTTTGCATATTTCAAATACATTTTATTGGCAAAATATCGTATCAACACAAATGAGTAAAAATATTTAACATTAACTGTATGTATGGTGGCTACAAATACTCATCATCATCTCGGCTCACAAACATCCCACTGCTGGGCTCGGGCCTCCTCTACCATAGGAGGGAAATGGACCTTACCATGCTGATCAGAAAGGTTAGTATAGGGTTTTGTTTCGAGTTTTCCTTCTCTTGTATAGATGTTATATGCTTACTATAATATCTCCTAGTATAGATATATAATATCTCTATAAACAGGGTAAGTGGTATAGTACCATAAACATACAATAAGTCTTAAAAGTTGCCCAGTAAATAGCTAGTACTTATTTAATTCGTGATCTTTTAACTGATTTTTACGGCCCCAAAGGCTTTACATCTAAAACGTATAAAGAAAACTAGCAGTGCCTGCGACTTCGTCCGCGTGGAATAGTGACTTTCAGGATTTATTTATTTATTCTGTGGCCAAACGTTAAGAATGTGCACTTGATTCCCGTTGTCGATTCGACGAAGTTCGAGTTGTTTGTGAAGCCAAATAATTTAAAAATATTTTAATCCTATTTTAATATTTTAGTCTCATTGCTGCGCATAAGTCGCAGTCGTTTTGCAATGACAGACTATCGAGAAAATTGAGATTTCTTTCTAGGCATTTCGCCCCTCATGACCGCCCGCCACATCATACATTCGCGCGCAATACTTAATACTTATTTGGCTACAACACTAATATGTACTTACATTTTTTATATCGCTATATCTTTGAGTGAAATGTCCGAATTTGATATTTAAAAAAGTTCTAGAAAGGTATTGAATCAGTCTTGAATATGAAGTAATTTATTTTGATAAGGATTAATACCAAGGTACAAAATAAAGAGTTTATAAAGCGACGGCATTTTAATTATTTTAAAAAATATAAAAAGCGCTTATTGTGAGATAACTAAAATAGTTAGACATAATAATATGGTGTCGCGATATTTTTTGTAGACAATTATATGTTTTGCAAAGTTGTAGTACGTTGTTTTGTTCTATAATCAATAGTTTTCGCAGCAAACGCGATGTAAGGATTTTTTCGGGTCATTTTTTAACACCTTGGGTTACATTATTGGACTTTTAGTACGGCTCCCTAATTTTTTTGAAAATATAATGCAGCCTACAGCCTTCCTCGATATATGAACTATCCAACCCTGAAAAAATTTTTCAAATCGGTCCTGCAGTTCCTGAGATTAGTGCGTTCAAACAAACAAACTCTTCAGCTTTATAATATTAGTATATATAGATAGTATAGATTAAGTAAAATTAATACAATAATCTTAAGAAGTTGGTATACAATTACTAACAAAAATAATACATATTAGGTATATTTTTGAGGGATAAATAAAGATCTATTATTATTACTAGCTGACCGAACAGACGTTGTTCTGTTCAAATAAAGCGCCACCTACCGGGTCCAATTGTGAATCTAAACCATTCTCTCTCTCTTGAGCATACACAAATTACTTACTCTATCCAGTCAACAGATATCGCCATCTGGTAAAATCGTTTGGAGTTCACAGATAATTGTGAATGTCAAATAATAGATAAATAATTTGCAATAAAATAATATTGCGACTATAAATTAAGATGTAAGTTATCCTATGTTTCAAGTTGGAGCAAACTGCACACGGTGTGCAAATTTGATTAAAATCGGTTAAGTAGTTTAGGAGTCCATCGCGGACAAACATCGTGACAGGAGATTTATATATATTAAGATAAGTAACTTTACAGTAAACGAAAAATATAATATAAAATTTAACAGAACACGTACACTTCATCATTGTAATTCTGTCCTATTGAAGGTACTATGAATTTTAATGCTCGTTAATATATAAACCTACAAGACACATATTGCATATGTAAGTATTATACAATTTAATACCCTCACCAGTTTCCTTTGGACCGTTAGCAGGTGGGATATGAATAGTTTAAGTCGTAGATTCACAATGGGTATATGGCCCCGAAGCCGACGAAAGTCCTTATAAGGCGATATTAGTTTCACATACAATTGAATGGATTATATACAGAAATTTATATATTATAAGCTGACCCGATAGACGTTATACTGTTCAGATTATAATACGCTAGAAGATCTTACTGTTAGAAGAAGTTTTATAACGTATGTTTTTTTATTTCGTTCTACCCAATTATCAGCCCATAGACGTCTACGTTTGGTCAAAGACCATAGACATAGTTTCGGTGACACTAAGGGCATCACCGAAACCCACCACACGTAAACACTTTAATAAAGGTGGGCTTCCAACTCCTTCGTTCACCGAACGAAGTCCAGTAACAAATTGCTACTGCTCAGAAGTCGAATTTCTGCGAATATGGTACTACCCCGGACGGACCGACCCGCGGCGACAGAAAACTGTCAAGATTTTGGTCCTACTACAGATTACATCATATTTGATGTCTTTAAATGAACAATTCTTATACATTTTTATTATTCAGAATCTCTGAAATGGCTTCCATTGATTTTAGTGAAATTTAGTATGCAAGAACCTTCGGAGGCGATAAATTGCTTGGTCTTTTTTTATATGAAACCTCAATTTATTAGTATTTTCTAGCAATAAAAAATATGAAAGCCAAGGCAAATTTATAATTTAGAATCCAGTAGCATCAAGAACATAAATTAGTCAGTTGGTCCATTAAGCAGTTCCTTGATATGAATAGCCCCAGTTCAATTCTTGGTTCTATCTTTTTTATTATTTTTAAAATAATTATATATCAATTATTTGAAATGCAATGAATGTATCTCCTGAAACTATTGTTTAGCGTAATATATCACCACCATCAATATTATATACTGTAAGAACTACATAATATAAGAAGACCTTATCCAAATATTTTTAAAAACTTTCAACAGTGCTTGATTTGAAATGCGTCAATACTATCTTCGTTTTGAGTTTGTTGTTTTGTGAGTTGACAGATGTTATATGCGTATTATATTATTTAATCGTCTTTTACGACACCCGCTGAAAAGATATGGGAGGTGAATTTATTATCTAGGTATATATTAAACGTAAAGCAAAAACTTTGTACACCTTTTTACGAAAATTACGTGGATGGACAAGTATGAAATTGGGCACAGTTGAAATATATAATGAGGAGAAGTGCATTAAACTGAAATTTCATATAATAATGAATTAGAAATACATTAAATTCATTAAAAAGGGCATTACGCACACTACAACGCAATCGCTACACACACACGCACACGTGCGCGCGCTTATACACTTTTGTTTACGGTTAAAATCTCTGGTCAAACCGAATGTCAAATAATCATAATTATGATGACAATGTCTAATAAACATTTGTACTTAGTACTTTATATATTAGTTATTAGTGAAATACAGTTTGCTCAATTTACAATTATACATAAATAAAATTAAAAGAAAATTGTGTAGCAGAAAAATTAATTAAAATGAATTATGGCCAAATTTTGACCACACGGTGACCACTAGTTTAATTAATAATTTCATGAATAAAAAGCTCCGTCTAGTGACGGAGTATGAATACAATCTATCACTCTCTTTGTTGCCCTTTGGTATCGTAAAAGACGACTAAGATATATAATATGCATATAAAATTTGTGCAAGAGAATTCCCCTCCATCAATTTCCCTCCCATTGTGGAGGAGGCTCGAGCCCAACAGTGGGACGTACATATATGATCTGTAATGATGATGATAATCTTAAATGATATGCCTATCCTATTGCTAATGTATGATGAACTTTAATTTGATGAATTGTTTAAAAAGAATATACCACTTTTTTTTTCTAAAACAGTTAATAGTCTTAGAAAATATTTTCAGCTATGGATAGTAATTGGCAGATTTATTACTAAACTAGCAATCCGCCCTCGCTTCGCTTCGGTTATAGGTTATAGTCGTTTTACCCGCGTAGTTCCCGTTCCCGTGGGAATACCGGGATAAAATATAGCCTAGTTTACGCCCTGATATAATAGCTTTCCATTGGTGAAAGAATTTTTGAAATCGGTCCAGCCGTTTTGAAGATTACCCGGAACAAAGAGACAGACAGACAAAAAATTTTTAATTGCTATTTTAGGCATAGCTGTCGTGCAAATAACGGTGTGAGCATGAAAAAGCCTATTATTTTGACATTACAAACAGACACTCCAATTTTATTTATTGGTACCTATAGACAACTTCAAGATTGAGTGAAGATGAAAAATAGGAAGTATTAATTGATTTTTTATGTTTACGCGAATATTACACTGAAATAAAACTAGTTATCAGATTAATTTGTTTTTTGTATGATGTTTTTTATCTCTATAATAACGATAACTTGTTTGGATGTGAGGTGCATTAGTTTTAACATGATCATGGACGCTGGTATTTTTTTGAAAAGTTGCTTATAAAAAATTAAGTACCACTGCGATATTTGGTGTAGCTTTATTCAAAAAGTGGTTATCTGTAAAGTCGGTTTATGTTCAATAATTTTACATAATATCGTCATAACATTGTTAAAAAATTGCATACCTTTATTAATTTAATTTAATAATTATCATTATTTTGAATAAAAAGAAAGAGATGACAATTATAATTGTTTCGATAAATTAAAATTTATTTGCACTCATTAATTCAAATATCTTTTCACTTAAATTAGAGATAACAGTCCAGTCATCTTAGACCAAATTAGGTGAAAATCTCGGAAAATTGACATACTCAGTATATTACCACGTCAAAACTTGTATTTCGGCATCCTAAACCTATTCTCAAAATTCACATATATTGGATGGTCGCAAGTTTAAAATTCAGGGATCAAAAGTCACAAAAATCGATTTTCTTATATTTTTTTGCAAATATCTCGTTTTTTATGGGATTTACGCTGTTTGTATTTGTTGTCAACTAGCTGACTCAGGAACTTCATACCGCCTTTTTTCGTAATTATTTTTTTTAGTATTTATCAGTTTAGTATTAGTATTATCCGAGCGGTGACGGAGTAAGAATACAATTCACCAGCCGTGTGTGTCGGAAATGACGACTAAGGGATATAATATGCATATAACATCTATGCAAGAGAAAACAAACTCGAAACAAATCCCTATATTAACACGTCTGACCAGCGTGGTATAGTAGGTTGATTTCCCTCCCATAGCGGAGGAGGTGCGAGCCCAACAGTTGGAAGTGTATGGGCTGAGACATCAAATGTTTGACACGTAAGATTAGTTTGTATGGTAAAATAAAATTGTTTTTATTTTTAGTATTTGACTTGCATTTTTCTATATTTACCCACCTTATAAACCTTCCCTGGACTTTCACAAATAATTCTAGACCAAAATTAGCCAAATCAGTCCAGCCGTTCTCTAGTTTTAGCGAGACTAACGAACAACAATTATTTTTTATATATATAGATATTGTAGAAAATTAAATTCTCTACAACTTTTGTATTTAACATTTTTTTATACCTTGAACTGTTTTCGAGATAAGATAAAAGCACCTATGACCGTGGTAAATCGAGGTAGCTTGACTTTAGACTAAAATACTACTTAGGACTATCCTTGCATAATAACGATTTTTTTAGTGTTGTATAGACTTTTAATTCCGTACTTTCGCACTTCTTTTTTATATATTTTAAAGCATTCTATTTATATAAATTATCAGGACTACTACTTCCTCTATTACCGAGGTAGGGCCTACCAGTTTAATCTATCACCGCGATATGTGGTTTCTATTACCGAGTATAGGACCAAAACAATACTTAAAAGTCCCCAGTGGTTCAGTATAAAATAAAATACACACAATATTGAGATCAAATTTATTAATGAAATTATTTTCACCGTGTAGTACCTACTTAAGAAACTACATAACAGTTTTGTAGGTAATTAACATTATGTAATATTTAATATTACTATAGATAGATTGGCCGTGTGGCGACGGATTGAGAATACATGTGTCGCCACCCCTTACTTGCCCGTGGGAGTCGTAAAAGTCGACTGAAGGTTCACCAGGAGAGTGGGCAGCAGCTCTCTCCTGGGAAACGTAAAACATCCATACTGCGATCGCCAACCCGCCTGCCAAGCGTGGCGATTACGGCAATATCCCCTTTTTAAAAATGGCGTACAACAAAAAAATGGCCCCCAGTCACGGCGGCTCCGGTACCCTACGGGCTCATTTTGGTGGCGGGCCCAGTAGTGGTGGAGCGGGGGGTGCGAGGAATCTCCGGCAGCGATCCGGCTACCAACAAAAACGACCCTTGGCCCTGGTAACACACAACATTCGGACACTCAGGACTGACGAGAGGGTCATCGAGCTGGAAGAGGAATTGAGCAAAATCCGCTGGGACATTGTAGGATTATCAGAAGTGCGAAGAGAGGGCGAGGGCACGATAATCCTCCAGTCTGGAAACTTGCTCTTCTACCGGGAGGGCGATCACCCGTCCCAAGGTGGTATAGGGTTTATCGTTCGTAAGTCTCTCATAGACAACGTGGAGAGGATCGAGAGTGTGTCGACAAGGGTAGCGTACCTTATACTCAGAATTACCAAGAGGTATTCGCTGAAGGTTATACAGGTATACGCACCGACCTCGACATACTCCGACGACGAGGTGGAGGCATTTTACGAGGACATCTCGAAAGCCATACACGCGTCCAAAACCCACTTCACGGTGGTTATGGGAGACTTTAACGCGAAACTAGGCAAAGGGAGTGATGATGAGTTGAGAATGGGGAAACATGGATATGGACAGAGAAACCAGAGGGGCCAGAAACTGGCTGATTTTCTGGAGAAGGAAAGCCTCTTTATGATGAATTCCTTCTTCAGGAAGCAGCCACAAAGGAAATGGACCTGGATTAGCCCCGATGGTTCAACAAAAAACGAGATAGACTTCATCTTGTCAGACAAACGACAGATATTCAATGATATCTCAGTGATCAGCAGAATTAAAACTGGGAGCGATCACCGGATGGTACGAGGCACATTGAATATCCATACAAAAGTCGAGCGGTCACGCTTGATGAAGTCTACACTCCGACCTACATCTGTCCAATACCAGAACCTCGAAAACTTTCAACTCGAACTACATAATCGCTTCCAATGTCTGGACGAGTGCGAATCTCCGAACGATATGAACAACAGGTTCGTGGAAACTGTCCACGCGGTTGGGTCGAAATTTTTCAAAGCTCACCGCGTTAATAGACCTAAAAAACTTTCTGACCAGACTCTCGAGCTCATGGAGCGGAGAAAAGAGATGACGGTGCAGTCTGCAGCCGATTGGTCCAAACATAGGCAGCTAAATAGACAGATCTCCAGGTCTGTGCGTCGCGATATTCGCCGATTTAATACGTTCCGTATTAAAGAAGCGATAGAGCGGAATCGTGGCTCGAAAGTGTTCGCACAAGATCTGTTTATTGGGCAAAGCCAAATGACTAAGCTGAAGACCGATGACGGCACTGTCATTTCATCCCAAAGTGAGATCTTGGGAGAGGTCGAAAGGTTCTATGGACAGTTATACAAATCATCCCGAAATCCTGTTGTCGGCTTGGTCCAAGATCCCAGATCCAAGCTAACTCGGCACTATACCGAAGAAATCCCGGACATCAGCTTGTACGAGATCAGAATGGCTCTCAAACAAATACGTAACGGTAAGGCACCGGGAGATGACGGAATTACGGCAGAGCTTTTGAAGGCGGGCGGCAAGCCGGTATTAATAGCCCTTCAGAAGCTATTTAATTCCGTTATCCTCGGGGGCGACGTTCCAGAGTCGTGGACCAGGAGTGTGGTGGTGCTGTTCTTCAAGAAGGGTGACAAAGCTCTTTTAAAGAACTACAGACCCATCTCACTCCTGAGCCATGTTTATAAGTTGTTTTCGAGGGTCATTACCAATCGACTCACGCGCAAGCTCGATGACTTCCAGCCGCCCGAACAAGCCGGCTTCCGAAAAGGCTATAGCACCATAGACCATATCCTCACGCTTCGGCAGATTATACAAAAGACCGAGGAGTATAATCGGCCCCTGTGCTTAGCGTTTGTGGACTATGAGAAAGCCTTTGATTCAGTCGAAACTTGGGCGGTGCTGCAGTCCCTTCAGCGGTGCCAAATCGACCATCGCTATATCGAAGTGCTGAAGTGTTTGTATAGGAACGCCACAATGTCAGTCCGTATCCGGGATAAGAGTACGAAACCGATCCAGTTGCAGAAAAGCGTGAGACAGGGAGATGTCATCTGTCCGAAACTGTTCACCACTGCACTGGAAGATGTCTTCAAGCTCTTAGACTGGACTGGACTCGGCATCAACATTAACGGCGAATACATCACTCACCTTCGATTCGCAGACGATATCGTCGTTATGGCAGAATCCATGGAGGACCTTGGCACTATGCTCAATGATCTCAGCAGGGTATCCCAACTAGTGGGTCTACGAATGAACATGGACAAGACGAAAGTCATGTCAAATACCCATGTCATTCCTGTACCGGTCCTAGTTGCCAATGCGATTCTCGAAGTTGTCAATCACTATGTTTACCTAGGACAAACAGTCCAGTTAGGTAGATCCAATTTCGAGAAAGAGATCAGCCGACGAATCCAACTCGGTTGGGCAGCGTTCGGGAAACTTAAGAGGATCTTCTCGTCCAACATACCTCAGTGTCTGAAAACACAGGTCTACGACCAGTGTGTGTTACCAGTGATGACTTACGGCACGGAAACGTGGTCCCTAAATGTAGGCCTCATATCAAGGCTCAAAGTCGCTCAGCGTGCTATGGAACGGGCTATGCTCGGGATTTCTCTGCGAGATAGAATCCGGAATACAGAAATCCGCAGAAGAACGGGTGTAACCGACATAGCACGAAGAATTAGCACGCTGAAGTGGCAATGGGCAGGCCACATCGCTCGACGAACCGACAACCGCTGGGGAAGAAAGGTTCTCGAGTGGCGACCACGCATCGGACGACGCAGTGTAGGACGCCCCCCCACTAGGTGGACCGACGACCTAGTGAAAGTTGCTGGGCGTCGTTGGATGCAGGCGGCACAAGACCGCACATTGTGGCGCAATATGAGGGAGGCCTACGTCCAGCAGTGGACGGCAATAGGCTGAAATGATGATGAATGATGACTATAGATATTTCTTTTTATACTTAACTAATAATGTGAAAATTACTTATACCTAATATCAGTCAGGACTCACTACACAATTAACAGAAATAGAATTAATAAAATCAACTTTCTAACTAAATATTGAGTAATATGTAGGAACTACTTAATAGCTTCATAGAAACTTGTTTTAAAACAATGGTATTATAAATGAGTCGAATCGATAAGTTCACTAGAAGTAAGTTAAAATTTAGTACAGGTGAACTTAATAAAAGTGCATTAAAAGTAAGTAGAAAGTAAATATATCTATTCAGTACTGGAACCCTAAATAAATAACCACTAATAAATAATACATATCTGGTTGACCGAGCTTCGCTCGGAATATTTTTGTCGAATTTATTTAGATATACCTATATTAATAAAAAATTTAAAATAAATAATGAAAATTATATAAAAAACTACAAAAAGAGAATAATAATAACACCGAGATTCGAACCGACGCTGTTTAAATGTCACATAATCCAAAATTAAAACCGCCCGCCTCCCCACCTGAGCTATCGGAACTCATGACGTTGACAACGAAATTTGAATTCATATTCTTTTAAAATTTAATGTCATTGTTTGTTTTGCTAAAAACACGGACAAAACAACATTTTCTATAAATAAAACCTAGCTAGATCGATTTTTTTGGACCCGAAACCTCTAGTATGCCAAGTTTCAACAAAATCGTTGGAGCCGTTTCCGAGATCCTGAATATATATATATATACAAGAATTGCTCGTTTAAAGATATAAGATACTACTTGGCTTATCACTCAGTAATAGATTATATGGAAACTGTTCCGAGTACTTGACACTCGGTAATACAATCTCATATAATGTTATTACCTAGGAATGCCGCGGTAATAAGAATAGAATGGAGTGTTCTAAAATGTAAATTCCGATCATTAAAAAACTAATACATTTATGATTTTTTGGTGTCAATTCGCAAAAAGAAATATGAATCTTCATGGAAAACTACTTTACATTACTAGATATCCTGTATTATACATATTTTTTAAATGAATTGGCAAATAATGTATGTCATTTTGAACACTCTGTATAAAATTTGACTTTCAGTACGATAGTTTTTATAAAAATATAAAGAGTTCTGCTGGACTTTGCATACATCGGATTTAGATTTTTTGTTTTTAGAATACATGAGGGATGAAAAATAATTCAATGTTCACTTACAAGATAGTGATTTTGAATATAACCAGCAAATATCTAGACACTTAATATTATCCATTATCGATGGTACACTCGGTAATATGGATGCTACGCCCCATTTCAAGCACCTATTTCCGCGAATATTTTAATTTAATATTATTATGTATTTATACAAGATTTCACCATGAAAAGTATAAGATAATACTCCTAGAAAACTCAAAAACAAGTAAACAAAACCCGTAGTCAGTTAGAGAGTGTACTACTTTAAAACAAACGTAACAAAAATATGAGTGTACTTACACAAATTGCCCTGTCCTTGTACGGATTCAAGCTGCTCCTGCGCTCTCGTCGCACAATTGAAAACTGATTTTTGTTGTACGTTGGCTCATAGGTATGATCACTAACGGTCGTTGATTCGGTGTAAAATATAACAAGTTACAACTTGTTCGAAACTGTATTGTGCTGCAGTTGCATATTATAAAATAAAACTCGAAAATATCTAATACCGCAGTAATTGGTACCTATATTACATACCACGGTCATAGGTGCTTTTACCTTAGAGGGCGTAGACCGTGCGATCAGAGAGTTATTTGAGGTCAACTGGTAGTCCCGATCAAAAACTCGTAATATTAAGGTTATAATTCATTGATGTTTTTTTTTTTTTTTATATTGAAAAAATATAAAAAATCGTTTTTTTTACTTTTGACCCCTGAATGCAAAACTTGCGACCATCCAATTATATGTGAATTTTGAGAATAGGTTTAGGATGCCAAAATACAAGTTTTTACGTGGTAATATACTAGGTATGTCGATTTTCCGAGTTCAACTCCCTATAATGACTGGACTATAAATGCCCCACAAGCCAAACGCTTAGGGCATTCCGGGTTGAGAGCCCTCAGCGCTCATCCATAGTCCGCGTCAAGCTGTCAAGGCTATCTGCGGCCAACAGCTGTACACACACAAAAAAAAAAAGAAAAGAAAAAAAAAAAAAAAAAAAACGCTTAGGGCAGAGGTGTCAAATTCAAAAAAAAATGGACTGAATTATTATAACATTTTATTTATTAAATTATATAGTACTAGCTGACCCGGCGAACTTCGTACCGCCATAATTTTTTTCGTAAATATATTTTCTAAATTTCCGAAAACATAGTATCTAATGGAAGAACCATTACAGCTTTGTCGGGCAAAAATCGATCGTCTTGGTCGCGGCATTGTTAATGATGATTCAAAGAGAATACAAATTACTCATTATTTTAAAATAAATAAAATTTTAACTATAGACAAAATTACGTTCAGCTGTCATTTGCATTTTGTTATTATATACAAATGGCGTTGCGTAACTTGTATTCTCTTTGACATTTTATGTCACGTGTCACAAGGTAACGCGATCGAACGGGATAAAAGAGTTATTGGCGAAATCTTGTAAGCACCATTAAAAAAAGACGGGATAAAAGTATCCTATGTCCGTCTCCTGGTTCTAAGATACCTCCTCACCAATTTTCAGCCAAATCGGTACAGCTGTTCTTGAGTTATAAATAGTGTAACTAACACGACTTTCTTTTATATATATATAGATATATAATATACGGTTGTTAAAAATCATGCGATCGCTGGCCTTGTTAATATGGCCCAGGGCACTTTGACATGATTGCGTACGGCGTTTGTGCTTCTCTATCGTTTGTTCTGCGCTTTTAAAATAGTTTTATCGTTATCTTTCGCTTGCACGCTCGGTTCAGGCGGCACGTGACAATAATTCATACTTTTTCTTGTGTGAAGCCGACGTTCATTGATTTATAAGACGTCAAAAAAGCATTTAAATTAAAATAAGTTGAAAATCGTAGCAAAATAATCACAACCAAGTATAATCCTATTTGCATGCAAGCAGCGCTGATTTTCTATTGTCACCAAATTGTTGATATCATAATAAGTATTGGAATAAATATCATTAATAAAAATAATAATCACTGCTACACCGTATATGGATATAACTGTGTATATTGAAAATACATATATAATTTAGTAGTCATAGGCATTTCATGCCGACAATGCGAAATGAAAACAAAGCGGAATTGTCATCATCATCATCTCAGCCCAAGTTCGTCTCACTGTTGGGTTCCGGCCTCGGGGAAGCCTTTAGAGCGCAATTGACCTGCTATACCATGCAGGTCAGAAGTGTTGATAAGGGGTTTTAATTCAAGCTTTCTTTCTCTTACTAGCATATTATATCCCTTAGTCTTCTTTTACGAAACCCAGAAACAAGAGAGGAAATGATGAACCGAATTCTTACTCCGTCACCACACGGAAAGTGCAATAAATTTGTCTATTTTTTGTAAATAATAACAATTTGGACTCCCTATAATTTCGTTGTGAAAAAGCTAGAAGCCCGAATTTTCAGTAATCAAACTGGCCCTGTATATAAACGTGGTATATTTTAAATTGCATTCAATTTGAACTAGTGTTGCCCAAATGCAAGACCAAGACGAGACTTGGACCGGTCTTGGTCTTGGTCTTGCAACATCACACCTGGTCTCGTCTTGGTCTTGGTCTTGCGCACCCGGGTCTTGGTCTTGGTCTTGGTCTTGCGCACCCGAGTCTTGGTATTGCAGCAAGAGTCTCGCAAAGTTTTGCAGTTAGAATAACGTAACAGTAATTTATCATGGCAATGAAAAATCCAACTAAATTAATCAAATATCCTATCCTATGTATCCATCTGTTAGCCTATAGTTCACTATTGAATACAATACTTACCACTGTAGAAAATTACTCTTCTATTCCCCTGGTGTTCCATTAGACAGCGTTACTACTCTTATGACAGGACTTTCGACCCTATTTTCTTAAGACGTCACCACACGAGGCAGTTGTTACAATAAATTTTATGTCATTTTATAATCAATGCGATATTTTACAATTAATGCGATTGTTTATATTCCCCTTCAAGTTAAGTGGTATGTATCTATTGTATTTCCAGTTTAGTTACTGATACTCTGGATACTTGAAAAAACCTGTTGCTCAATAGAGCAATTGCCTATATAAATACTTTGGCCGCTGGATCCATGTAGCTCTTAATATACTATTTATTCAAGAACATATAAAACTGATTTAAAATTTTATGGTTTTAATACTTGTAAAATGTATGATATTCGTCGTCATCGTCACAGCTCATAAAAGTGTTAAGTGTTAAGCTTCCTTCCAGTAAGAGGAAAATTGATCTACTATACCACGCTGGTCAGACATGTTGGTACAGGGTTTTCTTTCTAGTTTCACTTCTCTTGCACATATGTTATATACACAGGGTGTATCAGGTTATGGGACAACTGTTCATGTATGTTGTAGTTCAACAGTCATAGATCATAATTAGAATGTATATTACACAAAAACAATATAACGTAAAAGTTATAGTGATTACAAAAATGTGTGTCTAAGAGTTTATTTATGCCTTAAATTTTATGCATTATGTAGGTATGTACAGACAGGATATATGTAAGCATGTAAAATTTCGACAGTATAAATAGGTATTAGATTTGCACGAACCTTTCAATGATTACGTAGGTACAAAGGCGACTCATCAACGGTCATCGGCCGATCAGCTGATTTATGTTAAAGCGAAGTTTGTCTTGCTTATGCAAACGTAATCATTGATTTATTCAAATTCTAATGAACATTTAACAAAATACGAATATGTTGTAGATTAAGTATCATTCCTTTATACATTTTAATCAATTTACACGAAAAAACGATGACAAAATTGAGAACTTACATGTCTCTCAATTCATTAACGAATCGATATTTTTATTTAAATTTTTTTTTCATGGGTTCCTAACACCATTGCCCGATCCGATTTGATACGACATCCACGGGTAAGAGAGTGGTGAATTATATTCGTACTCTGTCTTTTTTTTTTGTGTGTGTGTAGCTGTTGGTCGCAGATGACCTTGACAGCTTAACGCGGTCAATGGGTGAGCGCTGATGGCTCTCAACCCGGTAAGTAAGTTAAGCGAACATCGCCCGAGGGCTCCCCCCTGTGGGGAACGGACCTCGGCTCGGGGCGTCGCTGAGAGCAAAGTGGGCGTGGCCAAGTTTAGGTTAATGACTTTTACGCGGCGCGGTTTTCGACCTCGACGGCGAGGCCGATACCGCGGAGTTTTATCTGTTATCGCTGCGCGAGCTGTGTAGGTCCTTTCTTGGGCGATCATAATAGCGTCATCTTCTTCTTCAAGAAGATGACGAGGACGTCGGACCGCGGATATTTTTGAGGGGACGTAGTTTACCGCCCCAACCACTAGTAGATTGGGGTGAGTCGTGGCAGAGGCAAAATAGCGCTGGGAGCAGCGCTTCATGTACTGCCAGATGGTGATCGTACTCTGTCCCTACATGGACATTTATATAGATTAATTGTAGGCATATTTCTATGTCCAACAGTGAACGTCGTTGGGCTAATGAATAAACGGATATATAAATATGTATAATGGGCAAGAGCACTCTCGTGATTACGGTATTTTTGTCCTTAAGCCTTTCCGAAGAGTAATTCTGAAAAGCCAACACCAACATTGGGAATCGATTGGCCAATAGATGGATATCTCAAGACTGATTTGACTTGCCGTGTAGTGACGGAGTAAGAATATAATTCATCACCCCCTATTTTACCCGTGACTGCGAACCCACGACTAAGGGCTATAATATATAACATCGGTGCAAGAGAAGGAAAACTTGACATGTATGACCTGTAACAACACGGCCGATCACCGTGGCGATTCCTCTCCGGCCACGGCCAATTCTCCTCCTGTTATGTAGAAGACACGAGCTCAACCGTATATAAGCTGAAATGGTGATTTGAATTAAATGCAAGACCGCGAGACTCTTGCAGGCCCAGTCTTGGTCTTGCTCAAGTCTTGCAGGGCCAGTCTTGGTCTTGGTCTTGCAAAAATTAAGCGGTCTTGGTCTCGGTCTCGCATTTCTCGCAAGACCAAGACCAAGACCGCAAGACCAAGACTTTTTTGGGCAACACTAATTTGAACCAATAGTTTAAGAATTATTACTAGTCAAAATTTCGTAATTTTGTCAATCACTCACTGATTGACTGACCTCATCAATATTTTTGGGGCCCTTTTATCAGATATAGAAACTGCAAATTTACAATACAATTAGTGCTTAGTATATAAAAGAAGAAAAAAATAAAAACAGTTGCTATTTCGGTCTAGTTTCCTAGATACACTAACTGCATAAATAATTTTGTAATCTATTCTAATATTATAAAGAGGTAACGTTTGTGAGTTTGTGACGTTGTAGCAAGATAATTAATAACTATTAATAACTTACAATAATAGCAGGATTGTTTACAGCCAGATATTTAATGCAAAACTTATCGATACTTCAATGAACTACGTTAAAATATAAATCAGAACTTGACTTACGAAGTGTAAATAAATTATTAATACGTGAAGCAAAAACTTTGTACCCCTTTTTACGAACAATACATGGACGGACAAGTATGAAATTTGGCACAAGTCTATAATGAGGAAAACTGCATAAAACTGAAGTTTCATATAATAATAGATTAGAAATACATAAAATTAATTAAAAAAGGCATTATCCACACTACCATGCAATAGCTACACACACGCATACATACACACCAACGCTTAAATATACACTTTGGTTTACGGATAAAATCTCTGGTCGAACTGAATGTCTAGAAATCATAATTATGATGCCAATGCCTAATATTTGTACTTTTATTTTAGTTATTGGTGAAATACAGCTTGCTGATATAAGAAAATTGTGTAGCAGAAAAATTAATTTAAATGAATTATGGCCGATTTTCGACCACTCGGCGACCACTATTAAACTTTAAATACATATTTAAATTAACCCTAGCCGTACGGACATTACCATACATATTATTTTAGATCTCCAGAAGCTTTTAGGTGCCCGCATTGTGGATGCCTTTAACAATACAGAAATATAATACTATATGAAGCCATTGTTATAGATTATATTGTTCTACGAGATTGTCAGCCACCACATTGGATATGTCTCAAAGGATTGTGTTAGTTTTGATAACAGATAATGAATACTGGTATTTAATAAGCGAGAGTAGGTTTCAACTTTGAACTTTAAAGTTAATAATATTTTTTAATGTATAGTTCTTTAAGGTAAAATGAGGAGGGAAAATTTTTATGATGTGCGCGCATACCGTTTCAATAAATCAACACCCCGAAGTTAGCTAGTCAACATTTTGTACGATCCGCGCGCTCAACGTCACATATGTATATTAAACTAGATAATGCGTTATAATAAAACTTTCAATGTATTAAGTACCTTTCTTTTTAGGGTTCCGTTTCCCAATGGATAAAAACGGGACCCGATTACTAAGACTTCGCTGTCTGTCCGTCCGTCTGTCTATCACCAGGCCGTATCTCAAGAACCGCGATAGTTAGACAATTGAATTTTTACATATTATGTATTTCTGTTGCCGCTATAACAACAAATACTCATCATCATCTTGCTCTTATCCCAATTACTTGGGGTCGACGCAATATGTCATCTGTTTTGACATATTGCAAAAAGTTTCGGCAAAGACTTTTATGACCGGCCGCCTGCCTGACGTCAACCCTCCTTGGGAATGTAATAACAACAAATACTAAAAACAAAATAAATATTTAAGGAGGGCTGCCATACAACAAACGCGATTTTTTTGTCCTTTTTTATAGATAACGGTACGGAACCCTTCGTGTGCAACTCCGACTCGCACTTAAACGGTTTTCTATTATTAATGTCGTTCTGCTACAAACGGGTAGGATAAAATTTTTAAAAACTTTTTGTCTTGTTATTCTAAAGAAGTATAACTTCTACGTACATACTTTTGTTTCTTTGTTAAGACTTTATATCTAAGTTACGATATTAGCACGATCTAAAATATCAGTAAAATTGACCTATAATGCAAATATGGTTTGCATCGGTTGGTACAACATTTTATTTCAAATTTTCTTCTACCGCAATGAGGTACCGTTCACATTTCTTTGTTGTATCCAAACCATCTCAATTTCTTTTCTTCATTATTTCATACACGTTCCAATATTGGTCTACAACCTCGGTCGCAATAGAAGTGAAATTGACTTACTCTACCACAATGGTCAGACGCGTTGGTATAGGGTTTCATTTAGCTTGCACTTTCACTGCCGATAGAAGTGAAAACTTGAAAATATTAGTGTACTAGCTGACCCGGCGAACTTCGTACCGCCATAATTATTTTCGTATCTAAATATATTTTCTAAATTGCCGAAAATATAGTCTCTGGAAGAATCATTACCGTTTTGTCGGGAAAGATTCGATCGTTTTGGTCGCGGCATTGTTATTGATGATTCAAAGAGAACACAAATTACTCATTATTGATTTCTGACAAAATTACGTTCAGCCGTTATTTGCGTTTTATTATTACATATCAAATGCATTTTTTTATACTACGTTTCATAGTGACTTGTATTCTCTTTGACATTTTATGTCACGTGACACGGGAACGGGATCGAACGGGATAAAAGAGTTATTGGCGAAATCTTGTAAACACCATTAGAAAAAACGGGCTAAAAAGTAAATCCTATGTCCGTCTCCAGGTTCTAAGCTACCTCCCCACCAATTTTCAATCAAATCGGTACAGCTGTTCTTAAGTTATAAATAGTGTAACTAACCCGACTTTCTTTTATATATAGATTTATTTAGTACTGTTGTAGTGCACAATGATTCTTCAATTAAACCATTCAAATAATAATCAAATAAAACACTATTTTAACAATACACAGTATATACACATTGAACTTTTTACTAAATCCATACAATTTTACTTATAATATATACAGAGCACTTATACGTAAGCTGTATATCTACAGACTGCTATAAGCATGCCGGTGATACAAACCCCCGAGATTTCGTTCATAAAAATGGGTCTAAGGTGCACAGCACACTGCGCGTGAGCCAGTCATAAGCATGTCGGTGACGCAAACCCATAAGATTTTCCCCTACTAAAAAGTGTCCAACACGGCTAAAGAAGATTTCACTTCAAAAATTAAGATGTCCTGTCCTCGTTATGTCAAATTGTCGCCATCAAAAGTGTTATGGCCACTGTTAATGGTATCTTCTGAGGATTTCGGTGTAAATAAAAAGGCATGTAAAGCACTTTTATATCATATTTACTACATCCCAGCAGTTATTTCGCCACATATTACATAAAATGTCATCAAAATTATTTAATATAATACGTTAAAACTAAAATATTGAATATATTACAAGAGCACCATATGACACTTCCACGTTGCCTCAAAAAGTCCCGTTAAATGATGTAATGTAAAGTTTTATTTTCGTAAAATCTTATGATATGCATTGTCTGCGAATGGGGCGATCCCAATCTTAGTAGACTCAATACCAACAAAGACAGATGTTATCGCCTACAATCCAATTCCTTTAGCTTTCTTCTTTATAGAATCAATTTATAATATACTCCAGACCGCTTTTAATGCGCTTATTCGCAATGAACATTCTACAACGACTGTTGTATAATGCACCTTGATATTTGGCTGTTTCTTAGTACCATTATAAAAGTAAGTAAAGTAAAAAAACTACTGGGAAAAATAAGCAGATAACATCGTCATCATTTCAGCTCATATACGTCCCACTGCCAAGCTCGAACCTTCTTCACAATAGAAGAGAAATAGCCCTTGCTTAAAGTACCAAGACCAGTATGGTCAGACAGGTTGATATAGGTATTTATTTAGAGTTTACCCTCTCCTGCATAGATATTATATGCACATTATATCCCTTAGTCGTCTTTTACGACATCCTCGGGCCATAGAAAAGTGGTGAATTGTATTCTTACCTGACACACACACGGACAATATACTTATACTAGCAACCCGCCCTCGCTTCGCTTCGGTTTCAGTCGTGTTACGCGCGTAGTTCCCGTTCCCTTGGGAATACCGACATAAGATATAGACTATGTCCCTGATATTTTAGCTTTCCATAGGTGAAAGAATTTTTGAAACCCGTTCAGTGGTTCAAGCGTGAAAGCGTAACAAACAAACAAACATCCTTACTTTCGCATTTATAATATTAGTAAGGATTACGTACCCAGATTTAAAACGATACATTGAAGTTACATAATTACAGGCGTAATGGATTTGATATAAGACGAATATTATCCAAATTGGAGAGGAAATTGCAGCTCTTAACATAGACGGTGACATTTGTATTTGACGTGATGTGCCGTGACGTCACGTCACTCTCGTGTGTTTCATACATATATTCATTGTTTACGTGTCACTGTTGACATTTGATTATATTTTTTATGCATATTATGTTACGGTGGTATTTATTAACATACAAATATATATATATATATATATATATATATATATATATATATATATATATATATATATACATATATATATATATATAAAAGAATATGATTTCAAATTTTGCCGTCAACGTCATGAGTTACGATAGCTCAGTTGGGAAGTAGTGCAGTTTCCTTTTAGTATTGTTTTGGCATTCAAAGGCGTCGAATCGAATCTCGGTGTTATTATTATTCTCTTTTTGTATTTTTTTATATTTTTTTGCATTATTTAATTTTTATTTTTTATTAATATATATCTAAATAAATTCGACAAAAATACAACAAAAATATTCCGAGCGAAGCTCGGTCAACCAGATATTAACAATGATTTGTGGAGCGCGTTATTGCTCTACGCAGCAATCGAATCCACTACAGTGGCACGTTAGGTTTTATTTTCTACTAAGCCTCATGTGTAATAAAAAAAAATTAAAATATATGTAAATAAATTAAATATAAGTATCTTTAGGTAGTACAAAACGATGTCGCTTCTGCTATCTATTCGCTTACATCTTTTAAACTATTCGACGGATTTAAATGCGATTATCATCAATAAACTGAGCGATTCATGAAGAATTTTATATGTGTAATACATGCAAGTTTTAGTAGAGAAATGCGGCAAATTTCAAATATTTGCCTGGCCTTAAAGAAACAGATTTTTATGTGCTTACATTGCTAACGCTGGCTAAACCTTACGATTAGAATATTTTTATTATTAAGATTTTTTTTATTAAAATAATTTAGATTAAAATATTTCACTACAAATGATTTGTATATTTTACAAAGATTTGCTAAATAGTCCGCGATGGTACATGTCTATCTCCTAAGAATAATTAACAGTAACCATTTCTATCTTTTACATATTAAAAAAATACTATGGATAATTTGCGAAGCTATTTCTAAAAAATACCGTATTATTTCATCTCTAATTAAATAGGTTAATAAAGAGATAATTATTAATTTAAAATTAACAAAAAGAATTAACTTCCACCGTTTTCCTATAAATGCCATTGCCGAAACTGGACCAAATTTAAATGGGACCGCATTGAAAGCACCAGCTTTCATATAAAAAAAGAATCATCAAAATTGGTTCACCCAATCGAAATTTCGTAGGTAACAAATATAAAAAAAAAATTGCACATATTCACACTCCCTTCACTTTGTTCACGGTATCCATCAGGTATGCTGTTTGCTCGTTTACTATCAACAGCATTAAATAAAATATCTTTTTAGTGATCTTATCTTCCATGTAGTGACAGAGTAAGAATACAATTCACCGCTCTCCATCTTGCTAGTAGATGTCGTAAAAGACGACTTAGGGATACAATAAGCATCGGTGCCGACCTGACGCTGCCGACCATCGCCAGGGCGATGCTCGATAGCGTGATACGCTCGGAAGCGTAGTCTCGCAGAAGGAGGCGGCGGGGCGCGTGCGCGAGGAGCGTCTCCTCGACGACGCGAACCGCCGCCGGTAACAGGGGCGGCTCAGTCACCACTACCCGCGCCTGATGCCGCCCTAGCTGAGGCCGTGGGTGACTGGACCGGGGAATTAGACCGTCACTCGCCGAGAGGCCAACCGCGCGAGGAAAAACCGGCGTCCTCTCCGAGGAGGGACGTCGGTCGATAGGAGGGTACTCTTCAAGGGGTATTCCGTCGGGCTGACCACTGACGTCAAGTCACCCTGCTCCAGTGGTCGGTCCAACGACGAAGGCGACGTGTCATGGGTGGGCGCGCTTACGTCTCTCTGTCGCCCTGGACGCAGTGGTGCGAGGAACGCGCCGACCGTAACCTATCACCCAAAAGAAAAAGAAAAAAGGGGATACAATAAGCACATAACATCTATGCAAGAAAAAGAAAACTCTAACTAAAAGTAACAACTTGTCTGACTAGCGTGGTTTAGTAATCTTCTTTTGCGAAGATGTTATAGCACAAAAGGAGGCTGCAGGTAGGGCTCGTGAGGCGGGTGCCCATGCTGACCCACCGCGGAGGCAACGTCTGGGGAGGAGGAGGAGACGTTACGCGCTTCTCTTCTCCCAGGCATGATTGACCCAAGACGTAGGCATTAAGTTAACCGCCGGGACGTTAGAGTCATATGCCCAAAAGGCGAACCTCTGGCGTCCCACAAAAGGCGAAGACGTGGGGCCGCTGTGGTTTTTAGTAGGTATTCTGACGTAGTTAATCAAACCACGTCAGCGAGTCCTACATACCCCTTGCCGTCACTAGCAATGGGTATGCGTAAATGCATTTTCCACAGCGCAAAAAAAAAGCATGGTTTAGTAAGGTTAATTTCCCTCCTGTTGTGGAAATGGCTTGAGCCCTGCAGTGGGACGTATATGAGCCGAGATGACAACGACGATTATATCGCATATTAATTTGGTAACGATAGTGACTCATACCGGAATCATGAATGATGAAACGAAGATAGTCGGTTTAAAAAAAAATTAAAAACTAAATAGCGACAAAATCTGGAACATTCATTTTACCTCATATGACTGTGTAATAACTAATTAAACCAGAAAAACAATAACAAATTTTCAATAAGCATTTTCTTTAATAAATTTAAATTCATACTAGCTTAATGCTTTATGAAATATACCTTTGAACCTCCGCATTGCTTATATTAAAGTGAATTTTAATCTGACAGAACTCACAAAGAAGGGATACCTTTGTACCCATCAAGAAACAAGTAAGGATATTAAGAGCATCCTTGTGTTACAATATTGTCGAGTAACATTTAATATTTACAAATATGTAAGCTAATATTCATAAAAGGGTTTGCTTCAATTCAAAGGAAATATCATAGGAAGTATTATAGGAAATAAGATAGGTAGGTAAGTGATATGTGATCATTTTTGTGATTGGAAAATACGAACTAAATTTATCATAAAATGTCCTTGATAAAATTATTTATGGAAAAGATGCGAGTTCAAAATATTTGATCTTAATATTTATAATCTTGTAGGAATGAGACATCAAAGTAAAAAGAAGTCACCTTTGCAAAATTTGACTGCTTTGCGCATAACACGAATGATGGGTCACGTGTAAAATACTTGTCAAGTTTATCTTTTACTAGCTGCCCGTCCTCGCTTCGCTTCGGTTTCTGTCGCCTTACCCCCGTAGTTCCCGTTCCCGTGGGAATACCGGGATAGAATATAGCCTAGTTTACGCCCTGATATTATAGCTTTCCATTGGTGAAAGAATTTTTTAAAACGGTTCAGCCGTTTTGAAGATTACCCGGAACAAACAGACAGACAGACAGACTGACAGCCAAAAAAATATAAAGTGATTTTTAGGCATATGTATAGTGCAAATAACCATGTGAGCATGAAAAGGGCCTATTATTTTGACATTACAAACAGACACTCCAATTTTATTTATTGGTATAGATAATCTTAGAACCAACTGCGCTAGGTATTTTCAATTTTGAAATAAAATAATTTTTATTTACTCCCGACACAAAAAGAATAAGTTTGACGTCGGTGTCTGTCTTTGCATCGTAGCTCTCAAATGGATGGACCGATTTTGAATATTTTTTATTCTATTTTAACGCCAGTTTCCTTGCGATGGTTCTTAGATATGTTTGATTAATACCGGTTCAGCAGTGTAAGAATATTAGCTCTTTTCCAAAATGATGTAATGGCGTATGACTACATGATGTAAGTGTTTCACGCCTGCTAGTATTATCATTAAATGGCAATTAATTGATAATTCCTGTTATACGTAATACTTTTTTTATTATTTTTTTTTTATTCGGAGTTTATTCAAAAGTTTCAATTTCACTTATAAATTTTATCGTATTACTATTTAATTTTTATTTTAACGAAATTGCTTATATAAAAACACTTATCAGCGTACTCGTATATGAGCACAGAAGGACTAAGATAACACGTACAACAAATCGTAGTCATTACAAAGGTTTTCACTTACTACAGTATTAGTTATTAAAATATCTGGTTGACCGAGCTTCGCTCGGAATATTTTTGTCGAATTTATTTAGATATACAAATAAATAATGAAAAATATATAAAAAATTACAAAAAGAGAATAATAATAACACCGATATTCGAACCGACGCTGTTTGAATGTCAACAAAAACAAAATTAGAACCTGTCAACTTCCCATCTGAGCTATCGTAACTCATGACGTTGACAACGAAATTTAAATTCATATTCTTTTAAAATTTAATGTCATTGTTTGTTTTGCTAAAAACACGGACAAAACAACATTTTCTATAAATAAAACCTAGCTAGATCGTTTTTTTGGACCCGAAACCTCTAGTATGCCAAGTTTCAACAAAATCGTTGGAGCCGTTTCCGAGATCCTGAATATATATATATATATATATATATATACAAGAATTGCTCGTTTAAAGATATAAGATTATGATACACATTGATACACATTCATCGTCAATTTATATATATCATTATTCAGACTCTGCATTTTTTATTTTTAACAAGCTAAATTTCAGTTTTATACAATAAATTAAACTAAATATTTTTAATAAGTAAATTAAAACATGTAGAAGACATTTGAAGATCGCGTTTGCTGTAATTATGAATAGAATACGTGATTCTTACGTACATACATACATACATATATTCACGCCTCTTTCCCACAGGCGTAGGCAGAGACCACTTCTTTCCACTTGCTACGACATACCACTTTCGCCTCCTCCACATTCATTAATCTCCTCATACATGTTCTTCGGTTCAGGGTACTTCTAACCTGGCCTTTCTTAAGAACGTCCCCGATTTGATTGTGGAACGTCCGCCTCGGTCTTCCCCTTCCAACACTTCCGTTCACATTCGTCTTATAAATTCTCATTGTTAGTCTCCTTTCATTCATTCTCGCTACATGACCGAACCAACTTAACATACCTTTCTCAATCCTTATCACTACATCTACATTTATTCCACAACGTTCCCTAATCACTCTGTTGTTTAATTCTATCACTCAATTGCACACCAATCATGCTCCTCAGCGCTCTCATTTCCACAGCATTTATTCTACTTTCATGCTTCATCTGCCATACCCAGCTCTCACTTCCATACATTAGAGTTGATACAAGCACTCCCCTATGCACAGCCAGGCGAGCCTTCTTGGACAGGCTTTGGCTGCCCATAAAGGTGCGCAAAGCACCATTTACCATATTTCCCTTACACACTCTTCTTTCAATATCACTTTCACATTAACCATCTCTCGCAAATGTAGATCCCAGATATACCCAGATATACGTGATTCTTAAAATATATTTATTAAGCATTTTATCAAAAGAAAATTGTACAATTATATTAAGTACAAGCTATTATGACTTTCGCCTTCTAGCACTCGTTACCGGAGCAAATACCTACCCCTTGGATACTAAAGAGACAATACCTCACCTCGTTATTCAAGCGAGACAGCAAATTTAACTTTTTCTATATATATATATGTATGACACGTATGCAGAGACGAACTTTGTGACATATCATTAGCATGTCAGTAAGGGTGACAGGTGAAAATTCTCGACATTTCAATGTAATACAGACTACTTTCTAACGTGTATATAACTTTATAATTGTTATTGTAACAATATACAATGCTAATTATACCTGCGAACTAAGCCTGCTCTTTTCAATTTCAGCTTTTGAATCATTATAAATTTCATTATCTATTTCATTTTGGTTAATTATTTATTTTCGTTGTGGTGAGGAATGCTTTCCGTGTGGTGACGGAGTTAAAATTTAAAATACAATTCAACACCCCTTCTCGTACCCGTCTGACCAATGTGGTTTAATAGGTAAATTTCCTGCCCATTGGGGATAAGACTCGGGCCCAGTAATGGAATGTATGTAAGACGAAATGAAAGATGAATTAATCTTTTAGATAGCAAATTACCTAATGTTTATGTTTATTATAATAAAATTGTTGAATGACAACTGGGATTTGGAATTCAGTCCCTAAATCGGATAACAAAATCGAGGGTTACTTGTCATCAGTGGTCGGCCCGACGGAATACCCCCTACCCGCCACCCTCCCATCGACCGACGTCTCCCCCTCGGGGAGGACGTGTGCTCCTCGCGCTCGCAACCCGCCCCCTCCTTCTGCGAGATAACTGCCTCGCAGAAGACTGCGACCGCATCCGAATTCCTGTTGCTGCCGAGCATCTCCCTAGCGATGGTCGGCAGCGTTAGGTCGGCACCGATGATTGCGACGAGTTCAGCGTCAAGAATTGGGATGCGGTTGCAGCCTTCTGCGAGACAGTGATCTCGCAGTAGGAGGCGACGGATCATCTGCGCGAGGAGCGCAGCCTCGATGAGGCGATCCGCCGCCGGCGACCGGGGCGGTGTAGGAGTGAGTATTTGCACCTCATGGCGCCCTAAACAAGGCCGCGGGTGACGTGACCAGGGATTAGTTCGTCACCCGCCGAGAAGCCGACCGCGTGAGAAAAGACCGACGTCCTCCCCGAGGGGGAGACGTCGGTCGATGGGAGGGTACCCCAAATAGGGGGTATGCGACGAAGGCGACGTGCATCGTGGGTGGGTTGTGGGTGTGCGTGCTGATGCCCCTTTGTCGCTCCGGACGGAGTGGTACGAGGAGTGCGCCGACCGCAACCCACCCCTAAAAAAAAAAAAAAAATCCTGCTCTTATCTCAATTATTTGGGGTTGACGCGATATGTAAATATGCTTTCATCGCATATTATATTGCAGACTAGCAGCACCTTGCGGTTTTACCCGCATAGTTCCCCTATTCCCCGTGGGAATATCGAGATAAATTATAGTCTGTGTTATTCTCATATATAAGCTATATTATTGTGAAGTTTCATCAAAATCCATTTAGTAGTTTTTGCGTGAAAGAGCAACAAACATCCTCACGTACTCACAAACTTTCGCGTTTATAATATTAATAGGATGTTATTGGCAATAGTTTTATGATAAGTGCTGACATGAATGAACTCTCCTTGTTACTCTCCTTGTAATTCTTATCCAGATGGCTTTAGATGATGTTAACTTAGGTCGATGTAAAACTCTTAGTTATATTTTACGACATCTACGTATTCGTAACTGCTAGCTTCCACACATTACCGTTAATTTAGCTCCTTATTTAATAATTATAGTCATGTATTATATAATTGATTGCTTTCGTATTTCTGGTCTCAATTAACAGGAAAGGGAATGCTCTGACAATTGAAAATGAGGTATTGGCTTTGTCTTTGATTATTCATCTCTGTTAGTCAAAGGAGTATTTATCAGTTGTTTCCTAAAATGTAATGAAATGTCTGTATTATTTAATTTTCTGTGAATTGAAAAGCTTTTGAGCCGCGCAAGCTAACAGTCTGAAACGGATAGATGGATTCTAATGCTCGACGTAACTAAATTTCAACGCTTTGATGGCCTACAGTTAGATTTATTATCTTTTAAAATTAAGCATTTCTGAATGGTAGTTGATTTGGTGCGGCTTTACCGACTAGCTGCGTTCATGCCATACAAAGCTTTTCGTCTTAATAAGATTATGTAATCATCCATCCATTCATCCATCAGTCCATAGAGGTCCACTGTTGGACATAGTCCTCCACACGAGAATACTACTCGGACTGTTCTGTACCACTTGCATCCTACGGGTCCCTGCAACTTTCAAGATGTGGTCAGTCCACCTAGTAGGGGGTCATCCTATGCTGCGCCGTCCGATTCGTGGCCACCACTCTAGATTCTTACTTCCCCAATAGTTGTCGGGTCAACAATGTGGCCTGCCTATCGCCATTTCAACGTGCTAATTCTGCAGGTTATGTTGGTTACACCCCGTCTTCTACGGATTTTCGTATTCCGAATTTTATCACGTAGAGAAATACCGAGTATAGCCTTTTCATAGTACGTTGAACGACTTTGAGCCATTTTATAAGGCCAACATTTAGAAACGACGTTTCAGTGACGGATTGTGTTTTGGGATCGATTAGATTTTAATTGCTCTTTTAAGGAAATATAATTGGATTGACTATTAGAATAATAGGTATATTTATTTGACAGCCGGGTTACTTGAGTTGGAAATTACTACCTCGCAAAGGCCGGTGATCGCATGAGAGATGACCCTATGACGAGATTGATTAGTTCACAATGCTTGATTCATCCATTAACTTATAAACGCTCCCTGTTCCACATGAGCTCTATCCGTAATAATGGATAATATCTGATTGACCGAGCTTTGCTCGGCATATTTTTTTCTGTATTTTTGCCGAACTTATCTAGATATATATTAATAAACAACGAAAATGATGAAATAATGAAAAAAATATCAAAAATTACAAAAACAGAATAATAATAACACCAAGATTCGATCTCACGCTGTTTGAATGCGACTGGACAACTTCGCAACTGACCGATTGTCACTCTTGACAGCGAAGTCGAAATTTGAATTCTCATTCTCTCATTGATTAGCTAAAAACACCGATAAAACAACATTTTCTGTAAACAAAAACCATTTACTAAAAATCGTTGGAGCCGTTTCCGAAATCCTGAATATATATATATATATATATATTCAAGAATTGCTCGTTTAAAGGTATAAGATTGTATAATTTACCATGCCAATATTGTTTTTACATTTCCTGTGATAACGAAGTAAGTATATAACTTGCCACACTCGAAACATTCTTCTGCGAAACTTGTAATACTGACTACGATCGCCAACAGTGTCACAATTATCATTGTCTCAGCTGATATTTCTCGCTCCTAGGCTCGCTCATCAATCATAATATAACGGCAATTGACCTACCACGTTGGTCAGACGGGTTCGATATAGGCGTTTTCAAGTTTTTCACCTCTTGCATAGCATATGTAATATATGTATATTATATTCCTGAAGTAGACTTTATCACTCCCACGGTAAGACAGGGGATGGTGAATTGAATTCTTATTCTGCTCATGTTAACACGAGGAATTTTAAAACTAAAAAAGAAAGGGTTTGTCAAGCTGCTTTTTGGTCATGTTACTCGCTCGATATCTCCGCAATCTGTGAACCCTTTTCAATATTTCTGTTTTTAATTGAATTCATTGTACCTACTCCAGTTAGAATAATTTGAATATTGGAAATTTAAACACAATTTTCGATCTGCAAGCTGGAAAATAAAGGGGGAGTGGTAATGTAAATAAAATATGAAGCCTAGAACATAACTTGCAACGAAAAAATTATATATATATACTAGCAACCCGCCCTCGCTTCGCTTCGGTTTCACTCACCCGCCTAGTTCCCTTAGAAGGTAAAAATTGACAAATGCTCTCTATTCATTTTTACTGACGAGCATTTTCCATGTGGTAACCGAATAAGAATACCATTCACCACCCTATCTCTTACCTATGGCTGTAGTAGGACACGACTAAGAGATTGTAATATGCATACAACATCTATGCAAGAGAAGAAAAACTAAAACCTATACCAACACGTTTGACCAGTGTGGTGTAGTAGGTCAATTTCCTTCTCATAATGGAGGAGGCTCGAGCTCAAGAATGGGATGAATAAGGGTTGAAATGGTGAAAAAAATTATGAATGAACAATATTTATGGCAAATTTAAAGAAAGTCGATGAAGATTTTTTTTCACCCCTTAGGGAATGAATTCCAAAAACTCCTTTCTTAATCCTTAAGATGTAGGGGCCCACGTCACAAAATAAAATTACGGTCAAAATTACATATTTCTAGCTCCAATAGTTGCAGCTCGGTGTTGATGAGTTAGACAACCAACTTCTTTATACTTATTTACACCCTTACAGGGTGAAAATTAAAAATGCTGAAATACGTGTTTATTTATTTTTATTAAAGTATGGAGAATTTTATGAAAATCGATGAAGATTTTTTCTATCTCTATACAAACTTTAGTACTGCAGTTTTCTGGCTTCAGTAGTTTCGGCTCTGTGATAAGTCGGTAAACCGACATATTTTTACCTATTTTACACCCTTAAAGGATGAAAATGGACAAACGCTGAAATACGTATTTATTTATTTTTATTAAAGAGTATTTATGCCTAATTTGAAAACAGTAGCTAAAGATTTTTTTTTTCTTTCCATACAGACTTTACCGTTGAGTTTCACCCCCTTAGGGGTGGAATTTCAAAAAATCTTTTCTTAGTGGGTGCCTACGTCATGAAATGAAACTACGGTTCAAATTTCATTTTTCTACCTTCAGTAGCTTCGGCTCACCCTGATTCTTTATATGTATATTATTGTAAATGCCCCCGCAACACCCTTTGTAGTTGGAATTTCGCAAAATCCGTTCTTAGCTGACCTCTACTCAACGAAAGGAATACTCATGCTAAATTTCAAGTCTGTACGCCTTATAGTTTCAGAGATATGGTGATGAGTCAATATATCGCTCGCAAAACCCGCCTCTCCTATATATATATAGATATATATACTTATACTTGACCTACCCTCATTATTTGTATTAATTGACTTATTAATAATACGTCAAATACCTATAAAAATATTTTAATGTTTAGGTTAGTATATTAAGGTATTTTTGTACACAATATATTTCACCTGCAATTCTACATAACTAATATTGAATTGATTGACATACACGATTTTGAAAATTACTTTACACTCCGATGAAGAAATCTGAATAAAATATCAATATGAAAGTATTTATATAAAACAAACTTTACGTTTAAACAAATTTTGATTCCAATGCGACATTTGTAGTATTTTAGTTGTCAGCTTTTTAAAACCTTTAGAGAATTCTAAGTATTATCGAAGCTTTTGTAATTGCATTAGCTTTTGTGCTGCTTTGTAACTTTTTCAGTGTGATATAAAAACTATACAGGATCATATTAAAAATAATACCTCAATGACGATTTTTTTATAATTTCAGTTAACATTTAATTTAACATTTGAATTCCTTATTTTATGACAATCGACTTTTTTGCAGTTATAATTAAGTATATCATTTAGTAACATTTAGTTCCATATAATTACATATACACCAGTACATTGAATTTTCGATTTAGGTCATCCTAAAAAAAACTATTTTCACGGATTTTATCGACTTTGTATTTGATTTTTGACTGCCCAGCGTTTCGAAAACTTCACACCGTTCATAGTCATGGACAAACTGAAACATGAACTAGTTTTCTTTACAATATGTAAACAGCAGATATCATCCTAAAAAATTCAAATAAATGATTATATTAATCGTTTATTCTCAATTTTGTAATATATTTTTTATTAATAAACAGTAAATGGTGATATTTAAGAAAAATAAATGTTTTGTAAATTTGCTAACTCTCCATGCAAGGAATATTAAATCCTAGTAAGAAAATGTTGACGTCGGTCGAGGGGAGGGTACCCCAAGTATTCCGTCCGTAAGTATTCCGTCGGGCCGACCACTGATGAAAAGTAACCCTGCTCCGGTGGTCGGCCCAACGACGAAGGTGACGTGGTGTTCGGGTGGGTTGCGGATATTGCGTGCTTACGCCCTTCTGTCGCCCCGGACGGAGAGGTGCGTGACAACCGCAGCCCACCCAAAAAAAAAAAAATGCGAAAATGTTATGACAGAAAAAAAAATGCGAAGTATAAATCCGGCATATTTTTATGTAATTGTGCAACAAGGAAAGACCGGCTTATTTAAATTTGTGAGCACTTAAACAAAAAGGTATCGCGTCGTTTCTGTGCCATTACCTTTGTGAATACATATTTCATTAGTTCTCTGGGTCACTCAGAAGCCCGTCGTCCAGAGCCCCGAGGTTTCGCTCTAAGCAATGTTGTTTAATATTTCGATAAATGAACTATGAAATAATAATCACGTTGGGCATGAGTTTGGATTTACATTTGTAATTATTATCCCACCAAAAACATTCTGTAAAAAACTAGCCAAGTCTCGATGGAGCTGCTTGTTTATCTCTAAAAAGTAATGAAATCTAGACAAAGTCGTGCCAAGTCTAAGGTTCCTTACTGCGATTTCTTTATTATTATAGTTAATGTTGTGTGACTTGACCGTTGAACATTCTTTATACGTTAGTGGGTACCTACAAGTCAATTTTGTTTACACGTAATGTTATATCTGTTGTAACTACCTATGTTTGTTAAGCGAGATAATAGCCCATACTGGTATTGGTTCGGGAAGTACCTGCACAAGATTGTCAGGAGGGAGAGCACACCGTCCTGCCACCACTGCAGTTGCGACGAGGACACGGCGCAGCACACGCTCGAGGAGTGTGCTGCATGGGAGGGGGAGCGCCGTGAACTCGTCGCGATTATCGGTGCCGACCTGGCGCTGCCGACCATCGCCAGGGAGATGCTCGTCAGCGTCAGGAACTGGGACGCGGTCGCCGCCTTCTGTGAGGCCGTAATCTCACGGAAGGAGGCGGCGGATCGTGTGCGAGTAGAGCTCCTATTCGGCGACACGTTCCGCCGCCGGCGACTCGGGCGGCGCAGGCGCGAGTATCTGCGCCTAATGCCGCCCTAACCGAGGCCGCGGATGATTGGACCGGGGAATTGTCCGTCACCCGCAGAGAGGCTAACCGCGCGATGGCGACCGACGTCCCAGTACTTCGAGAGGTGAGAGGTTACCTGAAAGGGTATTCCGTCGGGCCGACCACTGATGACAAGTCACATCTGCTCCGGTGGTCGGCCCAACAACGAGGTGACGTGGGTACGGGTGGGTTATGGGCCCGCGCGCCGTCCTTTCATCGCCCCGGACGGACTGGACCGCGCGTGCGCTTACCATACCCACCCATAAAAAAGAAAAAAAAAAATACTGGTATTGGTAATTGGACGCTAGTGTCTCATTTTAGGCTGTTGTTGATTGTGCAACACATGCATTCAGCATTGACAATGCTGACTTCTGCTCTCTTCTTTTTGGAGCGTCAAATCGACCACCGACCTAACATAAAATAGACGTACAGACAGACTTCTATCAATGATTAGAAATCCGTCTGTACTGGAAATAATTTTTTGTACTGTTTGTTTCAGGCTCGCCTACACATAAGTATTATTGAAATACACAGCTTTATCAAGCCTTCAATTGACTGGTTATTTAATCAACGTTTTCCAAGTGGCAATTTTCCATCGTCAATGGGTAGCGGTTCTGGCGACAGATTGGTGCAATGGTGTCATGGAGCACCTGGTTATGTACTCTTGTGTACCCTTCAACGGCCAAGTCACACAACATTAACTATAATAATAAAAAAATCGCAGTAAGGAACCTTAGACTTGGCACGACTTTGTCTAGATTTCATTACTTTTTAGAGATAAACAAGCAGCTCCATCGAGACTTGGCTAGTTTTTTACAGAATGTTTTTGTGGGATTTCACTTCTTTTTGTAGAAACGTGGGCATATTGATTTATTTTATTAGATTTTCTTATTTGACACATTTTTTTTCTTTTTAGGAGTAGTTTTTTTATTATTACAAATCTTTCTTTTCTTTTTTTCCGGTTCTGATTCTTGTACAGTAGCAACAGTTTTTCATATTGCCCATTCGCGTTCATTATTGATTCTTTTAGACGGTTTAGACGGTTTAATTTCTGAAAGATCGGCGCGGTATTTACGCCTAAGCCGGTTATATTCGGTGATCGCTGAAGCTTGAGCGTTTATACTCTTGAAGTCAACATTTATGAGGTGCACCCCATGAAGATTGGTTACTCGTGAAAGCGCCACGTAGGCTTGGCCACAAGAGAATAAGGATGTGCCAATGTCCATGAGGGCATTTTTTAAACTTAGACCTTGGCTCTTGTGAATTGTTAGGGCATACGCCACACAGATTGGGAATTGTTCTCTGTACACGCCCAGGGTATGATCTCAAATTTTGACTTAATAGGCAATAATTTGTGAATCAAATCATTAGCGAATTTTTCTACCAATTGTTTAGACAAGTGTCAATATAATTAATTATCAATGAACTTTGTACCAAAGGTATTACCTATCTAGTACTGAAATACAGCTAAATTAATGATATTTTTAAACGAAACGAAGTAATCTTATATCTTTAAACGAGCAATTCTTGTATATATATATATATATATATTCAGGATCTCGGAAATGGCTCCAGCGATTTTGTTGAAACTTGGCATACCAGAGGATTGGGGTCCAAAATATCGATCTAGCTAGATTTTATTTATAGAAAATGTTGTTTTGTCCGTGTTTTTAGCAAAATAAACAATGGCATTAAATTTTAAAAGAATATGAATTCATATTTCGATGGCAACGTCATGAGTTACGATAGCTCAGATGGGAAGGTGACAGGTTTTAATATTGGAATTTTTTGAATCAAACAGCCTCGGTTCGAATCTCGGTGTTAGTATTATTCTCTTTTTGTAATTTTTTATATATTTTTCATTATTTATTTTTTATTTTTTAGTAATATATAGGTATCTAAATAAATTCGATAAAAATATGCCGAGCGAAGCTCGGTCAACCAGATATTATCTACCTAAATAAACTAAACCTAGAATACTAGAAAAGTACTTACTTATAAACACGAACGCGATTCGAAATACTGCCTAACTGTAAATTAAACCTAGAAATCTAAGAGTACTAAATAAATAACAATTAAATAAAGTATTCAATTAATAGTACTTTTAAATCTAATAATTAAGTAATAATCATTAATCTGTCACTAATCACAAAATTACTAACCTATTCAAATCTTCGAATTGTTATAATAACAAACTGCTAATTAACCTTAGCAAACCTCACGAAATAATAAGCGAAATCAACGAAATGCAAATAATAATCCCTCCTAATCCCTAGCAAACGTTTTCAAGCGCAGTAGAAGAATGTCGTAAACGACTGTAATGCGGCCGGTTGCCACTTGGCCATATAAGGTTCGGAAATCGGAAAAACAAACGTAAGCGCATTTTAAAATACAGTCAGCGCCATCTAGCGACGTGTGCGGGTATCACCGCCACTCTTAGACCAATGAATTATATTTTGACCAAATTTTGAGCGAAGTTAATTAATATTTTAGTGTAATTTGTTTATTTAATTTGTGTAATGTTTGAGTAGAATAAAGTTAATCGTTCGACTATTTCTTCTTATAAACTTGTAAGTATAAGTATAAAAGCCAGTCCAGTCTTATCCAGAGTTTTCCTTTAATTTTATTTATATGCGTATTAAAAGCAGAAGGGGAGGCAATAGGCTAGATTAAATTAGAAGATGTGTCCCACTACGCTGGAGTTTTGCAATGACAGTCGATTTTTTTATGTACCAATAGTAGAAGGGGGCATTACCATATCTCTAATACAGCTGAGACAAGCTGAGGGTTCTTCATCAGATACTTCAGACCTTCGATTTTTGACATCAAAGGAAGAGGCAAACAAATATTTTTTGTAAAGGCTGTATGTCGATCTTTAATAGTTTGGTTGGGCTCTTGTGTTTTCAAATAAGGGTCACCAGGTACTCCAGACCTTCGATTATCCTAATTTTTATAGTTTTCCCTTTATGTGGCCATTAAACCCTAACTCTGTACCAAATTTCAGTTCTCTCAGTGTATGGGAAGTACTAGTTCTATTTTGAGGATCATGAGATCACTCAAGTGAGTGAGTGAGTGAGTGTCGCAAATGCGAAACTTTACTTTCGCTTAACTTCGGAACTAAATGACCTACAGACTTGAAATTTTGTTATTTAAATATGTTTTTATAGCTTACTGGATGACGAAAATTTCTGCGTTCTGGTCTCATCCAGAGGTTCTCAAATAGGGGCCTGAAAATGCGGCGAAATGGTTTCAGTAAAGGATGGTACGCCAGTGTTTGCTTCGCGCTCGACTTGGCGGGGTCACTGCCGTGCCCCCCGATTATTACTAGCAACCCGCCCTCGCTTCGCTTCGGTTATAGGTTATAGTAGTTTTACCCGCGTAGTTCCCGTTCCCGTGGGAATACCGGGATAAAATGTAGCCTAGTTTACGCCCTGATATTATAGCTTCCCATTGGTGAAAGAATTTTTGAAATCGGTCCATCCGTTTTGAAGATTACCCGGAACAAACAGACAGACAGACAAAAATTTTTTAATTGCTATTTTAGGCATAGGTGTCGTGCAAATAACCGTGTGAGCATGAAAAAAGCCTATTATTTTGACATTACAAACAGACACTCCAATTTTATTTATTGGTATAGATAGGCAAAAAATATTAATTTTGCTAATATATTTTTATAATCTCGTTATCCATGTGATGACGCAGAGGAGGGGGTGAATTGCAATTCACCCCCTCCTCTCTTCATCATTTCATTTAAGCTAACACGTCACACTATTGGGCTCGAGCCTGCTTCACAATGGGATGGAAATTGATCTACTACACCACATTGGACAGTATTTTCGAGTTTTTCTTTTTTTGCATTGATGTTATGTGCATATATAATCCCTTAGTCGTCTTTTACGACATCCACGGTCAAGATAGGGGGTGGTGAATTGTACATTTACTCCGTCACCACATGGAAAATCGCCGCTCTTACCTGTGGGTATTGTAAGAGACGGCTAATGGATATGACATGCAATTAACATCGATGGCAGAGAAGGAAAACTCGACATAAAACACTATGCCAATGTGTCTAACTTGCGTAGTATAGTAGGACACTCTTCATCCAATCGTGATTTTTTTTTTTTTTTTTTTTTTTTTTTTTTTTGGGCGGGCTACTTTTTTGTTGGGCCGACCACCGGAGCAGATGTCACTTGTCGTCAGTGGTCGGCCCGACGGAATACCCTTTCGGGTAACCTCTCGACCTGGGACGTCGGTCGCCGTCGCGCGGTTAGCCTCTCTGCGGGTGATGGACAATTCCCCGGTCCGATCACCCGCGGCCTCGGCTAGGGCGGCATTAGGCGCAGATACTCGCGCCTGCGCCGCCCGAGTCGCCGGCGGCGGAACGTGTCGCCGAATAGAAGCTCTACTCGCACACGATCCGCCGCCTCCTTCCGTGAGATAACGGCCTCACAGAAGGCGGCGACCGCGTCCCAGTTCCTGACGCTGACGAGCATCTCCCTGGCGATGGTCGGCAGCGCCAGGTCGGCACCGATAATTGCGACGAGTTCACGGCGATCCTCCTCCCATGCAGCACACTCCTCGAGCGTGTGCTGCGCCGTGTCCTCGTCGCAACTGCAGTGGTGGCAGGACGGTGTGCTCTCCCTCCTGACAATCTTGTGCAGGTACTTCCCGAAGCAACCGTGCCCCGTCAGCACCTGCACCAGTCGGAAGGAAAGCACCCCGTGCGTCCGCTCCAACCACTCCATCAGCACCGGCTGGAGGGCCTCGACGGTCCTAACACCATACCGAGGACTCTCCAGCCGGACTGCCCAACGGGCAATGACTTCTCGGCGGGCGTCGACCCGCCAGGCGGTGATCTCTGTGATGGAGACCATGCCGCCGCGGGCGCGCTTCTCCGACACCCGCCGATAAATGTCGGCGAGCATCTCCGCCTCCAGGTCCCACGGGGGGGTTCCGGCCAGGAGGCACGCTGCTTCCGTCGCCACCGTGCGGTAACCGCGTACGGCCCTGATCGCCATGACCCTCTGTGGTCGCCACAGGAGGGCCCTAAGACGGACGGTCAGGGACCCCGCCCACACCGGTGCGCCGTACAGGGCCATCGACCGGATCACCCCCACGTACAGCTGTCGGCACGTAGCACTGGGTCCGCCCACATTCGGCATCAGCCGCGAAAGGGCGGACGCCGCGCCGACAAGCCGGGGAACTAGTCGATGGAGATGCTCCCGGAACCAAAAATGCCCGTCGAGCACCAGGCCCAAGTACTTCATGTGGGCCTGGATGCTGATGGTGACCGACTTCACGGTGATCGAAGCGCCGGCGGGAGGCCCGGCGGTACGGAGGCCATGGAACAGAAGGGCCTCCGTCTTTTCCAGGGCTACCCTCAACCCCAGCGCTTCGATCCGCCTGACAATCTCCTCGGTGCCGAGAGTTGCCAGGCGTGCCGCCTCCTCTAGCGTCCCACCCCGGGCTGTGACGAGTGTATCGTCGGCGTAGCAAATTACGCCCAGCCCGGGTGGGAGGCTTCCTCTCAACGCCCAGTCGTAGCCGATGTTCCACAGGGTCGGACCCAGAACCGACCCCTGCGGGACACCGCACGTCATGGGCGTTCGCACAACGTCCCCTACTCGGTCAACGTAGAGGACGCTGCGCCCCTCCAAGTAGTCTGCCACCAGCCGCCTGAGGTACACGGGCACCCCGTGATACCTCAGCCCCTCCCTGATGCAGCTGAATGGCAGACTGTTGAAGGCGTTGGCGATGTCCAGGGACACCGCCAACAGGACTCCTCCGCCGGTGACGGCCTCCGCTACCACAGCCTTCAGGCGCAGCAGGGCCGCGATCGTCGAACGCCCTCTCCGAAAACCAAACTGGGCGTCCGACAAATCGGGCCCGTCCCCGACGAGGTGCCGCTCGATGCGGGCAGCCAACACCCTCTCCAGCAGCTTGCCCGCATCATCGAGCAGCACGATGGGCCTGTAGGCCGAGGCCGACTCGGGAGACCGTCCCGGCTTCGGCAGGAGAACCAGCCTCCCCTCTTTCCAGCACCCAGGGAACTGTCCGGACGACAAACAAGCGTCGAACAGTCCCCTGAGGCGTGGTCCCAGGTGTTCGAGGACCAGGGCCAGCACACGGTTCGGAATACCGTCGGGCCCGGGGGCGGTGGATTTCACTCGCATACGCGCCACCGCCGCCCCCATTTCCGGCTCCGTGATGGGCGGAGCACTTTCATCGTCGGCCTCCCGGTCGCTGTCCGGCGAAGCCATGACCGGGGGCGTGTGCTCCGCCCGCCGTGGAAAGAGGTCCTCGACAACTCTGGTGAGGAGGCTAGGCTGGAGAGTCTCGGTGAGGGGCGGGCCCCGCCCGCGGAGCTTATTCAGCGCCGCGAGGTAGGGGCGACCCCAGGGGTCACGCTCGAGACTGTCCAGCATCTCCCGCCGACTAACGTCCTTGGCGGTACGGACGGCCAGCCTGAAGGCAGACCGCGCACAGCGGTAAGCCTCGTACAGCTGGCCCTCCCGCTCAGCGTCGCGGTGACGCGCTCGGCTGCGGGTGTAGGCCCTCCGGGCACGTATGCACGCGGCCCGAAGGTCCGCCAATTCTCGGGACCACCAGGGGACCGCACTCTTCGGGGGCAGGCGCCGCACACGGGGCATGGCCGCATCGCAGATCTGCGTTAACGCACAGCGGATGCGGCCAGCCTCGGCATCCACCCCGTCCGCCTGGGGCGGTGAGGACAGCCATGACTGAACGATGGCTGCCTCGGCCAACAGGTCCCGATCCAATCGACCCACAGCCCACCGCGGAAACGCGGGAGCTCCGTCCGCCGTGTGACCCCTGCTGGGCTGCAGGAGGGTCCGGGAGACCTCTATCCGGATGTATCGGTGATCGGATAGGGTCTCAACCTCCTCCTGGACGCACCAGCTCCTCACACGTGCTGCGACATTAGGGCTAGCGAACGACAAGTCCACTATCGACCCGCCCTGCTGCCGCACGCACGTTTGCACCGAGCCCCTGTTCAGCAAACAGAGGCCCAGTGCCGCCGCCCACTCTTCGACCGCCCGCCCGCGGGCATTCGTCCTGGGGGACCCCCACGCCGTAGACTTGGCGTTGTAGTCCCCCAGAACGAAGACTTGGCGCGGTGCTAGTCGCCGTATCGAGGCCCCCAGGATGGTGAGGAAGGCCCCGAAATCCGTCGCGCTCCTGTTAGGGGAGAAGTAAACACCAAATAGCGTAACCTCTCCCCATTCCGCCGCGACATACCCATCGCCCCTGTCCTTGAGCAACAAAGGCGGGGAATGCCACGACGTGGAGGCGACGATTGCCACAGAGCCGTCACTGCTGCCCAGCCAATTGGGACGGTCAGGCACCACGTACGGCTCCGCGGCTACGGCTGCACCGATCAACCACTCCGCCATGGCTTGCAGGAAAACGTCCTGTGCCTCGGCGGCGTGGTTGAGGTTGGCCTGCAGGAGGTGGTAGGATTCGGGCGCCATTAGTGGGCCGTATCCATCACCTCCTCCACGCTGGCGGGCGATCGGGTCGCGCTAGGGACGGGAGCGGCCGGGGTCGTCGGGCCGCTCCGTCCCTTTGGGGCCGAAGCCGGGGGTCTGCACTCCCTGCCCCCCATGCGGTGCTTGGAGGGCCTATTGCCCGCTGCACACGCGGGGCAGTGGGGAGTGGCGGCGCAGGATGCCGCCTTGTGCCCGGGTTGACCGCAGCGGAAGCAGAGATCGCTGCAGTCAAAGCAATTGGTGCATGTCGGCCGAGTGTGTCCGACCGCCATGCACTTGTAGCACCTCGCAGGCCGGGACTCCAGCACGGTCACCCGCGCCGAGCTCCAGCCCACGAGGAGCCTGCCTGAGCCGGCCAATTGCTTGGCCGACTCCACCGGGCACTGCACCCAGGCAGCACCGACGCCGCCCGGACCAGGGCGGATGGCGCCAATTCGGACGGTGTCCACGGGACACCCGGTTTTCGAGACGATGGCCTCCCGGATGTCATCCACCGTCACGGAGTCGTCCAGACCCGCGACGCGTAGTTCTGCGCACTTTACGGGTCTGGCGATTTTGACGCCACCCTCCTCTGCGAACAGACCCCTCAACTTGGCCGCCATGCTATCGGCCGTCTTGGCGCCCTCGGCCCCAGGGAACTCGAGAATCCGTGCCCCTGTCCGGGCCTTGCGGGTCCTGGCTTCAACGCCTCCTAAATCGGAGACGTCAAGCTCCCGCCGGGCGCGACGTAAGACGGCCTCATAGCTGAGGCCGTTTTCGGCCGCCTCAGGCAGCACGGTGATCACCACCGCGGCTGACTTTGGCGGCCGGAGCCTCCTGCGCGACCTCTTATTTGCGGCTCCTGCTTTGGGAGCGGAGGCTTTGGCGGCACTTTTGGCCTCCGCTCTCCTCTTCTGGCCGCGACTTTTTCGGCTGCGCTCGGCTGTCTGCCAACCTTCTTCAGGTGCATCGGAGGGGCCGGGCACAGCAGTCACGGCCGCGGCTGCGTTGGCTGCTTCCGGCGGTGCATTTGCCGGCAGCGGCTGAGGTCCGGCCTGAGCAGGAGCCGGTGCCACCTTCTTCCTTGCGGCGGTCCCTTTGGACTTCGGTCCAGCAACGGCCGCAGCGTAGCTCCCTACGCGCCCGCCCTGGCAGGGTAGCGCATCAGGGGCTGACACCGCGGCCTTGGGCCTGTCCGCAGCAAGCGGCGGCCGAAGACGGGGCTCCGGAGGCAGTCTTGACTCCAGAGCCGCCATGCGCGCGTCGAGCATTCTGCCCACAACATCCACTATGGCGCGCATGGTCTGATCCGGCACGCCGTTCACTGCGGGCAGCGGGACCGCTTCGGCCGGCTGGGCCCTCTGGGGACTCGCCGCAGCGCGAGTTGGCGCAACGGGGACAGTGGGGGCGGCGGCAGGGCCGGCGCTTGTCGGCGGCGCAGTCCTCGCCAGTTGTGCGACCTGGCGCCGCAAGTCGGCCATTTGCTTGGCTAACTCGCGGTTCGCCTTCTGCACCGCCGACAGTTCTTTGTGTAAGGCCTTGTTTTTCTCCTGCAGGCCTGAAACCTCACCAGAAAGGCGGGCGTTTTCGGCCTGCAGGGTGGCCACATTGGCAGCTGGGGGATCGCCACCCACAGCGGGCTCAGCAGCCGCCGTTTCGGTGGGAGGGATGTCCGCCAACACCCTCATCATTCTTTCGGCAGCCGCCTCATTTGCCCGTTTATGGGCCTCAGTCCCCCGCGCCGTGCCGATCGGCGATGGAGTCGCCGACCTTGCCGCTACTACCGCGCCGCCTCGCCCGCCCCGCCCCCTGCGAGAGGTCGGGACTTTGGGAGGAGGCATGATGGTGCTACTCCCCTCGGAGGATCCCGAGCTGCCACCCTCGTTCAGGGGGCGCTTCCGCACCTGCGAGAGGAGGACCTCCTCCCTGACCGCTAGGGCCGCCGTCAAGGCCGACGCTGGGGACTGACTGGCGATCTCTGCAGCTGATGTGCTGCCGCCCTCAGTGTCCGACGGCTCTGCGGTAGTGCTGCCGTCCTCGTCAGCAGTCGGAGCGGCTGCAGCGGCCTCCCTAGCCAGCCGCTCCTGCCTGGCCAACTCGCGCCTCTTGACACTCGTGGCCTTCCCCGTCCCCATATTCTTCCGCTTTTTTCTCTTCTTGGGGGCTTCGAGTGTCGCCGGCCCCTTGCCTAATCTTGTGGCCTCAAGTGCCGGACCAGCAGCCGAGCTGCAGTCGGACGAGGCCACTCCTTCCTCTGTGCCAGTTTTTCTGTAGCTTGGCAAGGCTTTTAGGTGGGAACCAATCGAATTCCGGTTCTCCGTGGTGGTGTTTTTGGGCGTCTCACCCCTCCTATCTTCATCTGTGTTAATTGAACATGAATCCATCAAGTTCCCACGAGCATGGGAGAAATAACGGTCGACCCGGGCAGAGATCCCGATACCCGGGCAAGCGTACATTTGTATCCCAACACAGGGGGTCCGCAGGTACCCTGGCTGGGGGCGCGCTAACGACTGAACAACCCATCAGCCATGCATCCTCTCGCCGCGCGCCAGAACTTAGGATTCTGGGTGATTGTTTTATAGAGGTTTTCTTCCTCGCGGTCCAGGCGGTTAAGCCAAGACCCTCGCTCCTGAATCTAGACCTCAAGACAAATGTCCCGAAGCAAGAATCAGGTCTACGATTTGTCGCGGTTGGCAAATGCCTGCCCAGTCCTCAAATGAATGAGTGACTGGACCCGTCGAATTTTCGCATCCAATACCCTCTACAATTAGAGGGCATGGAGCGAATTTGGGGCATCCCACAAACTGGGCCCCCCCTCGGGCCAGATATTTGCCACGAGCGACAATTCCAGAGAGCAGTCCAAGAAATTGTCGCTCGTGCCCAGGGTACACCACGCGGAGGTTTCTGGCGTAGTACCCCCATCCAATCGTGATGGAGTCAGGACCCATCGATGAGGGTTCAATGGGCTAAGATAATGATATAATGATAGTCTCATAATTTTGTCGGACCAGCCGAATGGGTCACTAAAGGCAATTTATAAAGGTCACAATAGTCCGCTAAAGAAGTGTAGGTATTTTATATAATTATTCTTGGACACAGCCATCTTATATAATTATTCTAGGATACCCGTGCCACTCTGCTATCACAATTGAAGTCCGGAACGGATGCTACTAAAACACGTGTTTATCAATCTGTGCCCGCTTTTTCATATAAGTCTGCCTAAGGGATCTTCGTTATCACCACGTTTAACAGACGGGTTAACGATCTCAATTGATGCTATAGTTTTGGAGAAGACTACAACTGCTTATGTTGTTGTCTACAGACGGCTTTGACAATTTTCACTTTAGAGTAAGGACATTAAAACATTCTACTACTTCCATCCATCCATCAGCCATTCTTGTGGCCACTCGGAACGGTCCAGCGTCACTTACATCCAACAGTTTCTTGCAACTTTCAAGATGCACCACATCGTCAGTCCACCTAGTAGGGGGGGTCGACATCGTAGTGTCGTCTAATTATCGGTTCGACGAGTGATGTGACCTACCCGTTGCCATGGGAACGTGTTAATTCAGCGGGCTGTGTCGGTTATGCCTCGCTCTTCTACGAATTTCGGTATTCCTGATACTATCACATAGAGAAATACCGAGCGTAGCCCTCTTCATAGCACGTTAAAAGACAGTGAGCCTTTTTATAAAGCCGACATTATGAAACTATGTTCCAATAGCGTATCACTAAACGCCTGGATCATAGGTAGATTAATATAAAAAAAAAATAAAAGGCTTACGATTTGGTTAAAAAGATAACTTAGTGTAATGTTATGTGTCTATAGTCTATAGTTTAAGAATTTAATTGCCGAAATTACGCTCTTGAGTTTAATTCCCTGGGTCGAGCGAGTGTTATAAGTCTCGATGACTAACTCTCAGTATGAAACCCAAAATTTATTATTAAGCCCGCTACCCTTATTGATGTCTACAATATCCTTGACAGTTTAGTAGGAATTATAAAGATCTCCCACTTAAAAAATGTTACTAAAAATTATATATGGTGATACGTCTTTTTAATTTCAAGGAGGCCACCGAAGTTAAGGATTTGTTCCTGGTGATTCTACCAAACGGAGAGAGGTGCAGTAGAGCAGGTTATAGCAGGGGAAGGAAAAGATTTTGGTCTTTTACTCGTAGTTATTTTGTCTAATTCTATGAGTGAACTAATTCGATGTGTGAATACAATTACTGTTACGTGCAAAATAATTCTCCTTTACCTAAATTTTTGATTAGGACTTTATCTACATTATAAGGCGAGCGATGATAGGAATGAACGAGAAGTTTATTAAAAAAAAGAAAACAGATAGGGATGAGAAACATCAATGGCAGTATACTTCAACTTACATATTTACGGCATGTAACTAGTAATAAAAAAGTAAAAGCTTGAAAGTATATTTACTTATGTTTATTATAACATTTTTAGAACCGCAGAAAGAACGATCCCCACTTCAATTAGTACTTATTACAATGTAAAACAAAAGCTCTTTGTAGTAGACGCCTACTTATTTAAATTAATCTCTACTGGGAGAACTACAGCGGTCTGGACGCTTCTAAATAGTCTTACTGTGAAAATAGAGAGAATATATTAATATTTCGCCGCTTGTTGATAAAGTAATAACAAGAATTATAATATTTCAAAGATGAACACAGTTATTTAATTCTTAGAAGTTAACAGTAACTTATTTGATAAATACTACGATGTTAAACTTATCAAAGAATATATATAATACTAGCAACCCGCCCTCGCTTCGCTTCGGTTTCAATCGCTTTACCCGCGTAGTACCCGTTCCCGTGGGAATACCGAGATAAAATATATCCTATGTTACTCCATCTTAGGGCCGTCTTAGGGCCCTCCTGTGGCGACCACAGAAGGTCATGGCGATCAGGGCCATACGGGGTTACCGCACGGTGGCGACGGAGGCAGCGTGCCTCCTGGCCGGAACTCCCCCCGTGAGATCTGGAGGCGGAGATGCTCGCCATCATTTATCGGCGGGTGTCGGAGACGCGCGCCCGCGGCGGCATGGTCTCCATCAAAGAGATCACCGCCTGGCGGGTCGACGCCCGCCGAGAAGTCATTGCCCGTTGGGCAGTCCGGCTGGAGAGTCTTCGGTACGGTGTCAGGACCGTCGAGGCTCTCCGGCCGGTGCTGATGGAGTGGTTGGAGCGGATGCACGGGGTGCTTTCCTTCCGACTGGTGCAGGTGCTGACGGGGCACGGTTGCTTCTGGAAGTACCTGCACAAGATTGTCAGGAGGGAGAGCACACCGTCCTGCCACCACTGCAGTTGCGACAAGGACACGGCGCAACACACGCTCGAGGAGTGTGCTGCATGGGAGGAGGATCGCCGTGAACTCGTCGCAATTATCGGTGCCGACCTGGCGCTGCCGACCATCGCCAGGAAGATGCTCGTCAGCGTCAGGAACTGGGACGCGGTCGCCGCCTTCTGTGAAGCCGTTATCTCACGGAAGGAGGCGGCGGATCGTGTGCGAGTAGAGCTCCTATTCGGCGACACGTTCCGCCGCCGGCGACTCGGGCGGCGCAGGTGCGAATATCTGCGCCTAATGCCGCCCTAGCCGAGGCCGCGGATGATCGGACCGGGGAATTGCCCGTCACCCGCAGAGAGGCTGACCGCGCGATGGCGACCGACGTCCCAGGACTTCGAGAGGTGAGGTTACCCGAAAGGGTATTCCGTCGGGCCGACCACTGACGACAAGTCACATCTGCTCCGGTGGTCGGCCCAACAACGAGGTGACGTCGGTACGGGTGGTATCGGTATGGGCCCGCGCGCCGTCCTTTCATCGCCCCGGATGGACTGGACCGCGCGTGCACCTACCATAGCCTACCCATAAAAAAAATATTACTCCATGATATTGTAGCTATCCATTGGTGAAAGAATTTTTGAAATCGGTTCTGTAGTTTAAGCGTGAAAGCGTAACAAACAAACAAATAAACAAACTTACTTTCGCATTTATAATATTAGTAAGGATTATAGATGGTTGCGAGATTTAATTACCGTTCTATCATGCCGAGTATCATAAATTTGCTTCCCGGTCATCATCATTACAGCTTATGCACGTCCAACTGCTGGGCTCGAGCATCCTCATTGGGAGGAAAGTTGACCTACTATACCATGCTACTCAGGCGGGTTGGTGTAGAGTTTTATTTCGAGTTTGCCTTCTCATACATAGATGTTAGATATATATATTTAATCCCTTAGTCGTCTTTTACTACATCCATGGCTAAGAATGGAGGTGGTGAATTGTATTCTTACTCCGTCACCACGCGGAACATGATGACTAAACCCGGCGTCATTGTGGCTACTGAACTGAACTTAGTCGTTGTGGCCGGGTAAAATTTACCCATGTACATTATTGTATACTAAACTAATCTTATGGCAATATTAGTATTGTAATAGGAGAAATAGGTAATAATACACATTATTTATACAAAATAAACATTTATTTATTACAAAATAAGCATATTACTATTAAACAAATAAAAAACCAAAATTATCCTTCTAGATCAATGTTTTAGAATATAACTTGAAAAATATCTTCTAAAATCAAAACTAATAACCATTTAGGTACATAATATATATTTATTTAGGTACATAATATATATTTTAACGAGTTAACACAAATTGCAGAATTTACATGCTCTATCCCAGGTTTTTCTGTTATTATATTTTCTGACCTACGTGCGAACGTTAGTCTGCCATTTAGTGGAGTTTTCTTTACTAATATAAAACTGCTGGTTACTGGTTGTAACCATTGCTTCTTGCTCATCATCGCTGCATTCTTGTACTGTATCTTTGCCTTGACTTCGCTCAGAAACCTGGTCGATTTCTACTTCGTCGTCTGAGCTGTACTGTTTATTGTCACTGACCTCAGCTTGTTCAAACAAGGCTAGAAATCGTCTTTGTTCGTTATCGTAAGACATGGTTCGTAAACTGTAAGAAAGCTATGAAATTTACCAATAAACAATAAAAAAAGAACAAGCACACTTTATGTATAAATATTGCGTGACCGGGGCGTAAGTAGCGCGCGGGTAAGTTTTACCCGGCCACAATGGCTCTTTACAGGTGTATATATTCCGTCATAACCGTAGCAACACTAAAATCAGTAGATAAAATGCTCAAAGCGAATAACTCCCGCAGCTATTGTAAGTGATGTTTATCGTGCGTTTTTTGTTTTAAAGTTACAACAGTTTTAAAATCTGTCGGGTATTAAATACCCAGCAATAATGACGCTGGGTTAAATAAATCTAAACCTCTATAGTTATTTTTCTCAAAGAAGCATCAAATATCCTATAAAGATTCAGAGAAAGTATTAATTATATTAAAATAAATGATAGAAGGATTAATTGTTTAGACACAGTTTAGTATTTAGTTTTGTTGTGTTTAATTCTTGACCTTTTACATAAACTTAAAATTTGGTCTCCTTGTATGTGTTTACACATAAGGATTTATTTTGTTATTCAAGTTATTTTGAACGTTACACCTGAAACACGGAATTAGCCAATTCAGAGACGTTAGTCGATCAATAATTCAAATTCAAATCATTTATTATATATAAACCCCGGGTTGCACTTACATATTACCATTTTTTTACATTTTAACTTATACCGGATCGGAACGCGACCGCACTGAGAAGATCCAGCAAGACACTCAGTGGGATTGTCTTCTTTTTAATTTTTTTAAATAAGATTCAATACAACAACATGCATATTAATACCTCTAGTGTGATGCCTTTCGAGCCAGATATAGTTATTAAATATAATGAAAAAGTACCATGGCTGGTCCAGATCCCGCAAGCGGCACTGATTACACACCTAATTCATCCTGGGCTACAGATTTGGTGCGAAAATAAATTACGTTTTACCAAATGTCGTACAAAATCGACGAGAATATCTTAATACAGCCTTGACGAATATCGATGTTAAGTCTTTTGATCCAAGTTTCGATCGACATTTACTTTTGAGGGTTTCCTTTTGAATGTGAAGACTTGTTGGAATCTCTTATTACGTCGTTTTATTAAAAATATGTATTAACGGAGTTATTGGATAAATAGATGTAATTATTAGGTAATAACAGTTTTTTTTTTATTTTAAAGGTAGTATTGGGTTTAAACAAATAACTCCTGGGTCGCGAGGGACCTTATGAATAACTGAATTAACTATATAATAATATACACTAAGACTTAATATATTGCAGATGCATTATAGTACATAATAGTCAAACCTTTTTTTTTTGGTTGGCTGTGGTCTGGACGGGCAAAAGTCCACATCAAATGTAAATACGTTGACCGGCAACAAAAGTTAATCCTTTTATTTATTTTTTCACATAAATTTTGTTTGACTAGTAGGGAATGCTTGCAGTTGATTTGATATATTGAAAAAAGTGGCCGCCTACTACAGCCCCTTACCATGAATGCTTGGAGCATTTAACACCAAGACTTTACCGCCGCATATTTCCACATGTTAGCACACGCTAACACCTGGAAGCTACCACAGGCTAACTACTGGAAAGATAGGCTTGCAGCACTCTCGTTCGTCGAACGAAGTGCTGTAGCAAATTGCTACCCAGACATCGAATTTCTGCGACAGTGTGGTACTGCCTCAATAATCATCATCATCATTATCACAGCTCACATATTTTACGTCCCATTGTTGGGTTCAAACCTCCTCCACAATAGGAAGGAAATTGGCCTTCTATACCACGCTGGTCAAACGTACACGGTACAAAAGTACACGGTTTTATTTCGAGTGTTACTTCTCTTGTATAGATTTTATATGCAAATTCTATCCCTTAGTCGTCTTTTATGACACTCACGGACAAGTAACAGGATGGTGAATTGTGTTCTTGTCCGTCACCACACGGAGTAAAAAAATATAATAAATCAATAGTAATATAATAACATAATAAAAACTTTGATAAAATTAAATGTTCATTGTTTGTTGCAGTATCTTGTTCGCGGACATTTGCGGCTTCACCTCTCTCTCAGACCAGTGCACCGCCGAGGAACTTGTGCGCCTTCTGAATGAACTTTTCGCTAGGTTGGTGCATATTTATTTAGTACCTAGTTAATTTAAGTTCTTGCGTGTTTACATTGAGCCTGGTAATTTCTTTTTGCTTACTTTAAACATTTTGTTCTTTGTTATTCACTGTTATTTTAATATGATATGTATTACGAGTTACGCTACGCTACTTTATTTTGAATATAGTGATGGAGTAAAAATACATTTGACCATCATGGTCCGTAGCTCATTTTTCCTCCCGTCATTGAGGAAGATCGAGCCCAGCATTGGGACGTATATTATATAAACTGTGAAAAATATGGCGAGTTACGCACTGCATTTCACACACCGGTGCTAACGGAAAATCAGCATCGGTTACTTATTACCAACATATTGCTGAGTTAAGACCAGGTTGAGATAAATATAGACACTATATGCTTGGTTTATATCATTTTCATAATTTACTTCTAAAGATATGATCTGTTTACATAATGTTCTTTTGCCATAAAAATGTATTGTATTCTAAATAACATGAAAAATTTAAGGATGGTAATTCTATTACCGAAACTTCACGACTAATACCAATACTATTAAGCCGAGATTATCCACCGGCGGCGCTCCTGAGCCCCAAATTCTCTTAAATTAAGCTTCCTAGGTACTCAACTATGTATCCAAGACAAATTTTAATATTTACCTAGAAACTATAGATAGTCATTTTAAATATATATGTTTGAAGTTATCCTTTTTATTTTCAGTTTAATCTAAATATCTGCTTGACTGGTATATTTTTGTTGTATTTTTGCCCAATTTATTTAGATATATATTAAAAAACTAACTATTAATTTTATTTCAAACACGGAATTCATTTTCCAAAAGTAGTCATTTGTTTATTGATTAGTATTACGTTTTCATCGCATTTCAATCTTTTTCATCATCATAGATACGTTAAAAATTCGAGTAATTATGGAATATGAGTATCGTCGTGGCAGCAACGCGGCACAAGCGGCACGCAACATCAACGACGTTTACGGAGCTAACACTAAAAACCAACGCACCGCCTGTTATTGGTTTGCGCGCTTCTGGTAATTTCGACCTGAAAATTAACCTCGCGGTCATCCGAAGACTTTGGTCGACAATGACGAATTAAAGGCGATTGTGGAAGCCGATGATACACAATCTACGGCTGAATTAGCAGCAGCTTTCGACGTTAGCGTCAAAACAATATTGATCCATTTGCGTCAAATTGGCAAGGTAAGAAAGCTTGACAAATGGGTGCCCCACGAACTCAATGATCGCCAGCGCGAAGTACGCGTCGAGACATGCCTTGCATTGCTCAACAGACATACAAATGAAGGAATTTTGAAACGCATTGTTACTTGCGGTGAAAAATGGATTCTGTTTGATAACCGCAAGCGCTCAGCAAGTTGGTTGGATCCTGGTTCAGCACCTAAACAATGCCCTAAACGAAAACTTACCCCTAGAAAAGTGATGGTCACTGTTTGGTGGTCTAGCGCCGGTGTGATTCATCACAGCTTCTTACCAAACGGGGTGAGCATTACTGCAAATGTGTACTATAAAGAACTGAACACAATGATGGAGAAGCTGGCACATCTCCAACCAGCATTGCTCAATCGCTCGTCTCCGCCGCTCCTGCACGACAATGAGCGACCTCATACTGCACAGCAGACGGTCTCCAAGTTGCAAGAACTGGGGTTGGAAGCTCTCCGTCATCTGCCATACTCACCAGATCTTGCGCCTACAGACTACTTCTTTTTCCAGAATTTGGATAACTTTATGGCGGGAAAGAAATTCAATACCCGAGAGACAGTACAAAATGCCTTTGAAGAATTTGTTGCCTCCCGTCCAGCTGATTTCTTTAGGGCATCAATAAACTGCCGCTGCGTTGGCAAAGATGCATTGATTGCATAGGTGATTACTTCGATTAATACAAATAAAAAATACATGAAAAAAAATCGTTTAATTTTTTTCATACGTAACGGCAATTTCATAGTTAGCTAAAGACCTAATATATACAAGAACCAGATTGGTTTTATTCCAGGGCTGGGAACCACGGATGTAATTTTGCCTTACGCCAACTCATGGAAAAATACCAAAGTGCACATAAAAACCTGCACATGGTATTTATCCACTTGGAGAAGGCGAATGACCGAGTTTCCAGGGAAGTTCTGTGGTGGGCTTTGAAAGAACGAGGCCTGCCAGGGAAGTATGTAAGATTAGTGAAAGCTATGTATGCAGGAGCGCGCACGACTGTTCGGTCCGAAGCCGGCGTTACGGACGAGTTCAATGTTGCAGTAGGCTTGCACCAGGGTTCGGCTTTGAGCCCTTACTTGTTCCTCCTGGTGATGGATGCCCTGACATCAGACATACAGGAGGAAGCACCGTGGTGCATGCTTTTTGCAGATGACATTAGTCCTCGTCAGAGAGGAGGTAGTTGGGGCACAGGGCAGACTGGGAAAATGGCAGGAGAGGTTGGAAAGAGCAGGCCTTAAATCAGCCGCACAAAGACTGAACATTTGTTTTGTAACTTCGGTGGCTCTTCCCAATTCTCTCACATTGCCTTAGATGGGATATCCTTACCGGTTTGCTCCGATTTTAAGTACCTAGGCTCTCTTCTCCAAGACGATGGTAACATTGACTGAGAGGTATGTAGAAGAATGAATGCAGGATGAATGAAGTGGTGGCAGGTCTCGGGCATAATATGTGATGCGCGGATGCCCCTTAAATTTTAAGGAAAAATATATAAAATCGTCATTAGACCTGTCGTTATGTATGGTTCTGAATGTTGGGTATTGAAAAAGACGAATGAGAGAAGTCTGCATTCTACTGAGATGCATATGTTAAGATGGATATGTGGAGTTACAAGGTTGGATAAAATTAGAAATGAGTATATTAGGGGAAAAAAAAAAAGAAAGTCTGAAAGTGGCACCAGAAGTAGAAAAGATTAGGAGCGCGAGATTGTCTTAGTATGGGCATGTGATGAGGCAGGATGAAGGGCATGTGACGAGGAGCGTTGTCAATGTGTTTGTGGATGGACGTAAGAATCGTGGGCGACCTAAAAAGAGATGGATGGATTGTGTGAATGAGGATATGCGTGAGAAAGTAGTGAGTGCAGATATGACGGCTGATAGAAGGTTATGGAAGATAAAAACATGTTGTGCCGACCCCACTTAGCGTGGGACGAGGGCAGGCAAATGATGATGATACAAGAATTACTCGTAAAGATATAAGATTTTAACGAAAACTAGCGCAAACAATGTGGCCAGTGCTAATGTTGTAATTATTAATTAAGAAAGTTATGGTGCTCCGTGACTGTAACCGAAATTTTTTGGAGAGATGGATAGGACCGGTGTATTTTTCTTTTCAAAGACACCTTTTCGAAAAGCAATAATACGATAATCACCACAATTAGCATTCCCTCTTTCAATGCCCTAAAAATTCAATATTAACTAAGAATATCCGAAACTGTCTGGACTTTAGTCCGAAATATCCATTACTATATTGGAATTCGGTGTACTATTATTCTAATACCTGTATCTCTCTCCAGATAGGAAGCTTCATATCTCCAGTATCCGTAATACTAATTGCAAATATTAATTATTACCATACGTATGTTCGTGGCAATCTTGCTTGAGTTTTTAACGTATTCACCGAAGCACGCTTTTACTATATTCGTTGTTCATTGTACTGAAAATCCTGTCTGGAATTATTCTCTTTGAAATATCATTTTTGGTGCATCACTCTTTGATCCAGTATTTCGTTGTTTTACTTTTTAAACACAGAAATATACATTTTGATTTTAATATTAATGCTTTCATTTATAATTTGACTGTATTGTAATTAAAAATAAATGTACTAGGATTACAATACAAATTAAAAAAACATGTCGTATTTTAGGATAAATTTGAATTTGGCTGCATAGATGACGTAGTGGTTAAGATAACCTACTGTGCCGATGTCGTAGGTTCGAATCCCATGCAGGACAACACTTTATGCGATCCACAAATTGTTGTTCTGAGTCTTGATGTAATTTGTGTCCGTTAATTATATGTCTGTAAAATCCCCCACAACACAAGGATTATTTCCATAGTGCCGGGTGTTGCCTTTAAAAAAATGTAAATATAGGTGTTTTTTGTCATAGACACTGCGGTTGTATAGAAAGCTTATGGTTATGAGAATTTTGCCTCATCATCTCAGGCCATATATGACCCACTGTTGGGCTCGAGCATCATAGTGGTAGGACCACACTGTCGACAGTTATCTGTCTACAGCCGCGGGCCGGTCCGTCCGGGGTAGTACCACGTTCTCGCAGAAAATCGACGTCTGAGTAGTAGCAATCTGTTACTGCGCTTCGTTCGGTGAGCGAGAGAGCCGGAAGCCCTACTTTCTGAGGGTGTTTGCCTGTGGAGGGTTTTAGTGGTGCCTTTGTTATCACCGAGCCTAAATGCATGCATTCACACTCCCTTCACTTTCTTCACGGTAGGCAGCGGCCTTGTAAAGGTCCATGAGCGGCAGCAACACTTACCATCAGGTGTACTGTTTGCTCGTTTGCCACTACTTGCAATAAAAAAAGAGGGCATTTGGTCTAATATACCATGCTGGTCAGACCTATTTGACACAGATGTTATCTGCATATTATGGCCCTTAGTCGTCTTTTATTACACACACCCTAATGTAAAGATCGGTAGTACATATTGCCGATACTACATAGTATATAAGGGGCAAAACAATTTATAGTTATCCGTAATAATAATAAATTACCGCATGCCCTGTCTCAATCGTATCTTTGTAAGTCGAGCGAGACAAAACTCAAGTGTTTATACTGAAAGACGCAAAGTAATAGTAGATCGATAAAACGAGAACGAAATCACTTTAACTTCTCTGATTTCGGGGAATATGGAAGTATTATGTCATACTCTTGAATTATATTAATTTTGCAGTGTTTTATAGTGTTCTATTGAATAATATAATGGTAATTTAATAATTTAATAGAATGGAACTCGAGATAAATTTATCTGACCAGTGTAGTATAGTAGATCAATTTTCCTCCCAATGTGGAGGCTCGAGCCCAGCAGTGGAATTTATATAAGCTATAATGACGATAATCGGATAATTCTGCTGATATCTTACATCTTTAAAAGAGCAATTCTTGTATATATATAAATATATATATATATATATATTCAGAATCTCGGCAACGGCTCCAACTATTTTGATGAAATTTGGCATGCTAGAGGTTCGGGGCCAAAAAATCGATCTAGCTTGGTTTTATTTCTAAAAAATGTTGTTTTGTCGGTGCTTTTAGCTAATCAATACAATGACATTAAATTAAAAGGATACGAATTCAAAATTCGCCGTCCCCGTCACGAGTGACAATAGCTCAGTTGGGCAGATCTCCAGATTTTTTTTTGTTTTGTTTTAGTATTCAAATAGCGTGGGATTGAAACTCGGTGTTGTTATTATTCTCTTTTTGTATTTTTTTATATTTTTGTCCTTATTTCATCACTTTATTTTTTATTAATATATATCTAAATAAGTTCGGCAAAAATACAATAAAAATATACCGAGCGATGCTCGGTCAACCAGATATTTTTATATAACATAATACAGGTAAGGTGCTGAGGTGTAGTGAATATGATATAGTAGTGGTTTACGTGTATTTTTATATTCTACCAAAATCCTCAGACAAATCATTATTTGGTTTTCAGCGCGCAATTAATAGTAACGGTTTGACTTACTAACGGACGATGATAATTATTAATATGTTATTTAATATGAAGATATGTTAAATAATAGGTTAAGAAAATTGTATAAGACTTCTCTGAATGGACTTTGTTCTCTTTGCCTATCCAAACCAAAAAAGAATTCTATTTATATATTACGACCATCGCCGATAAAATGATCAAACTGTCGATAGATAAAATAGAATAAAAGAATTCCTATTCGCTGAAAGTCGCCAATCATGGATGAAATCTTCTTGAATAATGAATGCGCTTACTTTGCCTCTGCGACGACATGCCACAGGTTCCGTTTCGGGGTGGTAGGCGGTGGGTGAGGAATGGAAATGAAGTACAATTTTTCATGTTTCTTATGTAAAAAATTCTGATTTTCTTCAAATAAACGCTAACGATTATTGGTGGAGGCCGAGGGGACCGTTCTTTACGTAACACTGTTTTTATCGTTTTATAAAAATCAATTTTTTTTATCTGCATTGAATGTATATATTTTCTAATAAATATACTTTATGTAATAAATATACTTTTCTATATTACAATGCATTGAACTGATATATTGGCGATTTATGCTTTATTTAGGTTTAAATCCGAACAAGAATTTATCCATGCAAATATTTTAAATTCTTACATACATATATTTAAATTCGTCCGATACATGGTCGCCATTCGATAACTTTTCTTCCCCAGCGGTTGTCGGTTCGTCGAGCGTGGCGTCCTGCCCATTGCCACTTCAGCGTGTTAATTATTTGTCGCTATGTCGGATACACCCGTTCTTCTACGGATTTTCCTATTTCGGATTATATCTCCTTGAGAAATCCCGAGTCACATCTCATCATCACATCATAACCCACTCTATAACAGACTGAGCGGCTTTGAGCTTAGTTATGAGGCCCACATTTAGGAACCACGTTTCCGTACCGTAAGTCATCACATTCTTAAACATCATACATTATTCTATTCTACATAACTTTAGTGACTTTATAACAGATAACAAATGTAACCTTTTTACCAACCTAACCGTCTTGATGATTAAGTGTTGTCTTACGAAGTGAATATAGTATCCACGTAATGACTGCTGTTATCTTATATCTTTAAATGAGCAATTCTTGTGTATATGTATATATATATATTTTATATATATATATTATATATATATATATATATATATATTCAGGATCTCGAAAACGGCACCAACTATTTTGATGAAACTTGGCATACTAGAGGTTTCGAGGCCAAAAAAATCGATCTAGCTAGGTTTTATTTATAGAAAATGTTGTTTTGTCAGTGTTTTTAGCAAAACAATACAATGACATCAAATTTTAAAAGAATATGAATTCAAAGTTTGCCGTCAACGTCATGAGTTACGATAGCTCAGTTGGGCAGTTGTCCAGTTTCCTTTTAGTATTGTTTTGGCATTCAAAGGCGTCGGATCGAATCTCGGTGTTATTATTATTCTCTTTTTGTATTTTTTTATATTTTTTTCTTTATTTAATTTTTATTTTTATTAATATATTTCTAAATAAATTCGACAAAAATACAAAAATATTCGGAGCGAAGCTCGGTCAACCAGATATTACAAAATTAATACAGTATATATACCATTACAGTCAATAACGAATATATTCATGTATTCATTGTAGCTGGGCTCTAACATCCTACGCAAAGAAAAGGAAATTGAGCTACTATACCAAGCTCGTCAGACACGTTGGTATAGGGTTTTATTTCAGGATTGCCTTATCTTGCGCGGATATTATATGCATATTACATGCCTAAGTCGCCTTTTACCACATCCAGGCAAGATAGGGTGTGGTGAATTGTATTCTTACTCCGTCACCACACGGATAACGCTTACGCTGTTATTTAATTGTCACAAGCAGCCGTTAAGTATTCAATATACGATCAATTTATATAACAAGACATTATAAACAATTGACTGATCAGTGTCAATCAATCCTCAATCAAAACTATTAAAAGTTCTAGACTTTGAGCGCACGTTTAAATTTATTTCTCACAATTACTACTATTTACTACTTCTTAGTTACTATTACATATTTTTATTATCTCTGTTGCCACGGGATCTACCATAGGAAGATACCTTGTCCTTTAGAAAGCTTACATGGGAAAATTGGTCGAATAGGCAGAGGCCTTTAAGAGATTTAATTTAAAAATAAGAAATTAGCACTTGGAAATGGCAATGGGCAGGCCACATCGCTCGTCGAACCGACAACCGTTGGGGGAGAAAGGTTCTTGAGTGGCGACCACGAATCGAACGGCGCAGCGTAGGACGACTCCCCACCGGACTGACGACATTCTCAAAGTCGCAGCGAACCGTTGGATGCAAGTGGCGCAGGACCGTTCCGAATGGCATTCTCGTGGGGAGGCCTATGTCCAGCAGTGGACGTCTGTTGGCTTATGGATGGATGGATGGAATTTAAAAATGAGATGGGGACATCTACCGATGAAGCTGCATGTCTGCGCATATTGTTGGTTTTTATTTACCTAAAGATTTATAGAGGTGTTTGGTATTTAACTGTATAAAAACGTCTGTAAAAACAATTACTTGTTGGACGTGTAACTCCTTAAACGCTAAAGGTTCAAAACCGAAAACAGAAAGTAAAAATCAAAATACAAACGCAATAAAATCCATAAATATACTTTTTATTACTTATTGTATATACTACTCTATCCATATATCAAACTATTATCGTAGACTGTTAGATATAGCTATTCCAAAAATAATGTCCTAATTACTAAGCTTGGCATTCGAACTGGCCAGGGCCATCATAGTGATTGATATACATTTACAATTAGAAAATTTTTATGCCACCAGTAACTTAGCCTTCCCAGACACTTGAAGTTACGACAGTCTCAACTAATTATTCTTTATTTTATCGGTTTCCTGGATATTTACGGCTACTTCTAAGCTATTTTAAGTTATAGAACTATGCTAAAGAATTTCCTAATAATCGTAACAATTATTTCTATAAAATTATTATATTTGACATATTTATGTTTATCTTGGACAAACAGTCCAGTTAGGTAGATCGAATTTCGAGAAAGAGATCAGCCGACGAATACAACTCGGTTAGAGAGCGTTCGGAAAATTTAAGATTATCTTCTTCATCAACATACCTCAGTGTCTGAAAACATAGCCTTACGACCAGTGTATGTGCGAGATACAATCCGAAATACAAAAATCCGCCGAAGAATGTGTGTAACTAATATAGCATGAATAATTAGCACACTGAAATAGCAATGGGCAGGCCACATCGCTCAACGAACCGACAACCACTGGGGAAGAAAGGTTGTCGAGTGATGACCTATCGGACGACGCAGTGTAGGACGCCCCAACTAGGAGGACCGACGTCCTGGTGAAAGTTGTTGAACGTCGTTGGATGCAGGCGGCACAGGTCCACAATCTATACCGTAACAAGCAGTGGACGGTGATAGACTGAAATGATGATGATGATATTCATTGTTAAACACAAACATGGACAAATACTTTTGTTTTTTTTTTTTTGTGGGTGGGCTGCGGTCGGCGCGCCTCCGCACCACTCCGTCCAGGGCGACAGAGGGACTTAAGCACGCAAACTCCCGCAACCCACCCGAAAACCACGTCGCCTTCGTCGTTGGGCCGACCACCGGAGCAGAGTTAACTTGTCGTCAGTGGTCGGCCCGACGGAATACCCCCTACTTGGGGTACCCTCCCATCGACCGAGGCCCCCCCTCGGGGAGGACGTCGGTCTTTCCTCATGCGGTCGGCCTCTCGGCGGGTGACGGACTAATCCCCGGTCACGTCACCCGCGGCCTACAAATACTTTTGTGTGATGATGGAATACGAATACAATTCACCAATCCTTTCTCTTGACCATGGATGCCGTAAAAGATGATTAAGGGATGTAATATGCAGATAAAATCTATCCAAAAGAAGGAAAGTCGACTTAGAACCCTATGTCAAATCTCCTTTACAATAGGAAGTAAATTGACCTACTATTCCATGATGATAAGAAATGATGCCCGACGTGCATAGTCGTTTTACGACATCCAAGGCGAAGATAGAAGAATTTAAATCCATAACTCGCGCCTCCCGCCCTCGCTTCGGTTTTAGTCACGTTACCCGCGTAGTTCCCACTCCCGTGGAAATACCGGTATAAAATATAGCCTAGGTTACTCCCTGATATTTTAGCTTTCCATTGGTTAAAGAATTTTTTAAATGGGTCCAGCCGTTTTGAAGATTACCCGGAACAAACAGACAGACAGACAGACAGACAAAAAAATTATAAAGTGATTTTTAGGCATATGTATAGTGCAAATAATCGTGTGAGCATGAAAAAGGCTAATGATTTTAACATTACAAACAGACACTCAGATTTTATTTATTGGTATAGATAAGCTATCTATGGAAAGAAAATCATTAATTGAACTGGTATTACATATAGGTATAAGGCTTCTGATAACTTCTAAACTTCATACCTTAATATATATAATACTTCTGAATTCCTTACCTAACCGCTCCTAAAGGGCTGGAACGATTTGGATGAAATATCCGACATATATTTCAATATGTTCCTAAATGATTAAAAAACATAATTGCACTTGCTGTTGGTATATAACTTAATTTTATTAGTTATACAACATTACAAAAATCATCTTTAATGTGAGGCTCTTTCTCCAGGCAGTAAGAAGTGTAAAAGTACGTTATCAGATGATATATCTCGTCGCAATCATCGGTGCCGACCTGACGCTGCCGACCATCGCTAGGAAGATGCTCGGCAGCATCAGGAATTGGGACGTGGTCGCAGCCTTCTGCCAGGCAGTTATCTCGCAGAAGGAGGCGGCGGGTCGCGAGCGCGAGGAGCACAGCCTCGATGATGCGACCTGCCGCTGGCGACTGGGGCGGCGCAGGCGGGATTACCTGCGTGCCATGCCGCCCTAGCCGCGGCCGCGGGTGGCGTGATCGGGGATTAGTCCGTCACCCGCCGAGAGGCCGACCGCGTGAGGAAAGACCGACGTCCTCCCCGAGGGGCGGACGTCGGTCGATGGGAGGGTGCCCCGGGTAGGGGGGTATTCCGTCGGGCCGACCACTGATGACAAGTAACCCTGCTCCAGTGGTTCCCAACGACGAAGGCGACGTGGTGTTCGGGCGGGTTGCGGGTGTTGCGTGCTTAAGCTTCTCTGTCGCCCTGGACGGAGTGGTGCGGAGGCGCGCCGACCGCAGCCCACACCAAAAAAAAAAAAAATCAGATGATATATAACTATCCTGGCAATTAAACTGTAATCATCATCACCGTCAATAAACCCTATACGCCCCTCTATTGGGCTCGAGCCTTCTCTAGGGACACGATATAAAGACAAAAGTATCGATACTGCACTCATGAGTAGAATCGATGCAAAAGTATCGTACTCAATAAAGTATCGAAACAAAAGTATCGATACTCCAAAGTATCGAGTATTGAGTACTTTTCCTAGAATCTAGGTCGTGGTGAGCTTTATTTTTTTTATTTATTTGTCCGTCTGTGTTCGGATTAAGATATGTCGAGCCACTTTTTAGAAGGTTCATTACGCTTTAACTAGATGGCGTTACCATATACATGAGCCGTAAGGTCAAGTTTAACATGGATACTTTCTACAATTTTGTTCGATACGGTACCTGCCTAAAAGTACTCATTGAGTAAAAGTATCGAATAGAAAGTATCGAGTACAAAAGTATCGGTATCTAAAGACAAGTACTCGATACCTAAAAGTAACTATACTTTTTTCGTGTCCCTAGCCTTCTCCACAGTGGGAGGACAATTAACCAAGACACCACGTTGTTCAAACGTGTTGACATTGACATGGGTTTTATTTCGAGTTTTTCTTGAATTGCCCATTATCCTAAATATCCCTTACTCGTCTTTTTCGACATCCTCGGGAAGGGAGTATTATATTCATACTCCGTCACCGTACAGAAAAAGATAGCACTATTTTGCCATATTTTATTCTTTAGCCAATATGATACCGATAAAAGGAATAAGATCTTATCACAAACTAGCAACCCGCCCTCGCTTCGCTTCGGTTTTGAGTCGTTTTACCCGTGTAGTACCCGTTCCCGTGGGAATACCGGGATAAAATATAGCCTAGTTTACGCCCTGATGTTATAGTATTCCATTGGAGAAAGAATTTTTGAAATCGGTCCAGTCGTTTTGAGGATTACCCGGAATAAACAGACAGACAGACAGACAAACATTTTTTAATCTGTATTTTAGGCATAGGTGTCGTGAAAATAACCGTGTGAGCATGAAAATTAATGAAGAAAGCCTATTATTTTGACATTACAAACAGACACTCCAATTTTATTTATTAGTATAGATAACACTAGATCCGTTGCGAGACAATCTTCACTCTATAACCATAAATGTCTGCCTGACTCTAGAGGGGAGATACGACGCGTCGTGTAAATCCATCGGTCGTAAATCTTTACGTACTCCTTATTGAACATTTTACATTGCAGTGCTGTATTTTACAGCTGGGTAATGAAGTCGCAATAGGGGGCTGGTGTCAACAGATAAATCTTGAACGACATCTATCGTCTGGCCGAACACGTTTTTAATTACCTCGCCACAGCTTTGAAAAATCATTATCATCGTCTTGCTCTTATTTCAATTACTTGGAGTCGATATTTACTCAAAAAATTATGAACTATAGTCTTATGGCCAGATGCAAGCATTTTTTTTTGCGTGGTTTATGGTCAGCACTAGGGATGTGACTTGGAGGGTAAATAATCGATTAATTAAATAATCGATCTTTTGTTCTTTAAAAAAATCGATTATAAAATAATCGATTAATTAAAAATAAATTATCGATTATAAAATAATCGATTTTCTCCCAACAGGATTATTATGGCAGGGATTACTGAATATCAGTCTCAACATCAGCTCTCGAATGGCGACCATAAATCGGCATAGCGTATGACAGCTACCTACTGAAGACTTCTTGAAAGTTACAGTGAGCCATTAAATGCAAGTGGCACAAGACTAGGAATGAAAACGATACATCGATATTTCTGAAACACCGATGTTCCAATAAAAAAATGGTTGCCATCGATGTTATAAAACATCGATGTATCGATGTTATTTTATACGATGTTTTGACATCGATGTCTTGCTTGCATGAAATTGAATATAAGTGATTATTCTTAGAATATAACTAAAAAAAATCTCATCGTAATCGCGCAGGGAAAGTATACTTATACTTTATAGATGTGTAAAAAAACATCGATATTTAGGGTACAAAATACATTGTATTTTGTACACCGATATTTGTTCTGAAACATCGATATTTTTGGTTTCGATATTTACATCCCTATACAAGATCATTCTGAGTGACATTCTCGTCAAAAGTCCTATGGCCATCAGTTGCATGGTTGCATAATCCAAGTTGAGTTTATAAAATTGATGTATTTAGGAAGAAGCAAACAAGCTATTATACATTCTTGCATTGCAATTTCTACCAGTCGCCGTTGAACGCAACTAATTTAAAGTTTCCTATCCACATCGCCCTACTTACAAACATCCAATGAACCGCATAGGCATCTGAGATGAGATGAAATCCTATCTTAAGTTTAATATTCATATCTGGCAGCACTATAAGAAAAGTTGTTGAATTATGTAATCCTTCTTTTTAAACTAATAAAACCACTTTTATGGATTTTATCTCGTTTGTATTTTTGATTACCCAAGGTTCCGAACACTTTTCAATGTTTGTGGTCACGGGCGAACAAATAATTTTACTATATTTATAATGTCTAATACTCGCGTAAACATAGAAGATCAATTGATTTGGTATTTAATCATAATAGTTTCAGGTGGGCAAACCAGAACCTAACCTGGAATCTATTGTGAAAATGGAGACATATATATATATACAGAGTGTATCAGGTTATGTGGCAACTGGTCAAATCGGCGCTAGGCAATGGTGGTAGGAACCCATGAAAAAATTTGAAACAAAAATATCAATTCAATAATGAATTAGAGACATGTAAATTTTTCAATTTTGTCATCTCTTTTTCCTGTAAATCTGATTGAAATGTATAAAGTCATTGATACTTAATCTGCAACATATTCGTACTTTGTTAAATGTTCATTAGAAATTGAATAAATCAATGATTACGTTCGAAGAAGCAAGACAAACTTCGCTTTAAATCAGCTGATCGGTCGATGGCCATTGACTAGTCGCCTTTGTACTTACGTTACCATTGAAGCGTTCGCGCAAATCATACCTATTTATACTGTCGAAGCTTTACATGCCTACATGTATCCTGTCTGTACATGCCTACATAATACGTAACATTTAAGGCAAAGACTCTTAGACACACATTTTTGTAATCACTATAACTTTTCTGTTATATTGTTTTTTGTGTAATATACATTAGAGTTACGATAAATGACCGTTAAACTACAACATACTCGATCAGTTGCCCCATAACCTGATACACCTGTATATACACGATGACATTTATATATATCGTCTTACAAAAGCAGGTCAATTAAAGTATACAGTATCTACTATACATTCGTACAATTAGAAGGTTAAAAACAATATTTATTAGAATATTTTTTAATAAAATAGATTATAAATAATTACTAATTAAAATAGTAAGGAAACAGCATGTAGCGAGCGCATAGGTACTCAACACAGCTGTTTAACTATATAGGTACTTTACTGCGGCGACCGCGTTACCGCGCCGCCCGCGCCGATCATTCATATTAAACCCTAGAAAAAGTTCGATTGTCAACTCGAAAAATTGAACCATAATCTACCTACCTATTCAGAAATACCACTACGTATTCAGTAAGTACGGAGTCCAATTTTTTCCTCAATACTTTCTACGCACTTAGGACCGTTAGAAACAATAATGTAAAGTGTTAGTGAGATATAATAAGATATCTACTAGACTACTAGTGGCTCATTATTTCGATAAACTAAATTCGTTCAGGTGTATTTAGAAAAAAATTGGATCAGCTATTTACACTATTTACAAATAATTGCGAATAAAGTACCAAAAATAGGTATACAAGAATATCGTTCTATCGATATTTAAATAACTGCTCAAATTCATCGCAGCCCACATACGTCCCACTGCTGGGCTCGGGTCTCCTCCACAATAGGAGGTAATTTGACCCACTATACCATGCTGGTCAGACATGTTGTTATAGGGATTCATTTCGAGTTTTCCTTCTCTTGCACAGATGCTATGTGCATATTATATCCCACAGTCGTCTTTTACGACATCCACGAGCAAGATAGGGAGTCTTAAATTGTATTCTTACTCCGTCATCACACGGAAATTACTTGTTCAATTTACTCACCCCTTTTTTTGTCTATGCATAAACGGGCATGTTTTTGGAGGTTACGTCTTAATTTATTTAGTGTCACTTTGTCACTTTCTATCACATTGAAAGCTGAAATAATTTGTTCTTTTAATTGGTCTCGATTGCGAACCTCTTCGGTATAAACAAGTCTTTTTATTAGCAACCATAATAAAATCTAATGATGTTAAGTCCGCGCTGCGAGGTTGGCCACCTCTCTCAAATCCTATTTGATGATGGGAATACTCTCTGATCAAATGGGGATGGTTCCTAGCCCATCAGTGTTAATTATGGATATTAATGTTGAGGATGTTCAATTAACTATCGATACAGAGACATGCGTGCTCTTAGGGTTGCCCCGTATAACGCCTGAGCATTCTGATAGTGAAAAAGCTGTAAACTTTCCGTAATTAACACTTTCCATACATAAAACTCGCTAACCCCGAAATATCTTGTAGCCATTCTCGTACTTCTTCGGGGATGCAGCTCAAAATATTCGAGAATTTTCTCTGTGAGTTCAAGCAAATAATGAGGGTGGCATCGAACCTGTGCATCTGTCAGAGTGTAGATTTGACCGTAATCAATCAGGCGATACCAAAACCACTTAGAGCCCCGGCACCTGCGCGTTAATTACAACAGGTGGGTTGCGAAGCATCTGCATATTCGCGATAGCTGCGTAGTCTTCTCGCTTCTCTTAAATTGTCGCCAGCTATCCCATACAGACGCACCATTTGTACGTACTCGATATTCGTGTATTGATAATGTCTATTAGAAATTTTGTAACAACACACACACACACACACAAATACACAACGATGTCGCTAAATAGGTAATTACTTGTAAGGAAATTGTAAGTTCATGCACGTGACCTCTCACTTTCGCACGCTGGTAGATACTAAAACTATTAGCGGCCAATCGGGGATCGCCAAGGGTACCTGGGTAGATAGGGATTACGCTTTGTAAAAGCCGTCCACGTGGACTTCGTAGCTATGATTGGCTAACGAAATGCCGCATGATTTCTTTTGTTTAAAATGTAAACATGATAAACAGGCTGTTACAAAATATTAACTTTAATTTATTTTATTTTATTATTTTTTTATAACTACCACTATTGAACATTTAAATATGTTAGATATGTTTCATAGGTCGGATACTTTTATGGTTATTTTTTTTTTGTAAGACGATAAAAATGTCACCTTGTATATATACTTTCATCAAATTAGGTCCAGCCGTTTAGGAGGAGTTTAGTGACATACAATATATAAAGACTAGCTGACCCAACAGACGTTGTTCTGTTCAAATAAAATAAAAGCAGCGCCACCTACCGGGTCCAATTGTGAATCTAAACCATTCTCGAATCCCTTTGAACACACACAAAAAATTTTATGAAGATCGGTCCAGCCGTTTTGGAGGAGTTCAATGACTTACACACTTACACGAGAAAGATATATACGTTGCATGCACACAAGGGCACACGCTTACTACGACTAGGTTAATACCTGTCCTCAAAGTTGCTTTCCCTCGATGTGTTACTGCCGCTTGTGGTCTATTAATTTTCCTTTTTGGTTTTCTGACATATTAAAACAAACCTGTATTGTTTTCAAGGACATCATAATTGCAGTTAACACTACGTATTGTATATATACAATTTAATTTAAAAATCTATCCTCCTCCTCCTCCTTAGTCGTTCACTCCTGACGGAGTGGTCGTGGTTGATGATGGGTCATTATTGGATAAAGCAGCTCTCGCGATGCGCCTCCACTTGTTCCGGTCCTCAGCGTCTCGGGAACACTGGACTACGGAGGTTTGTGTCGCAGCTTTAATCAGATCCGTCCAACGCGCAGGTGATCGACCGCGTGACCGCTTGCCTTCTACATGTCCTTGGACAACCAGCCGTTCCATGGAATGCTCGTTCCGAACAATATGTCCAAAATATTTCAAGATTCGTGTTTGCACAGTCGACGATAATCTTTGTTGGATTTTTAGCTCAGTCAGAATTGAGACGTTGGTTCTAAACGCTGTCCAAGGAATCTGCAACAGTCGTCGCCAGCACCACATCTCGAGTGCATCGATTTTGCGTCGGTCTTTGAGGCGAACCGTCCACGCTTCTGCGCCATACAGAAATATCGGGAAGACCAAGCTTCTCATTAGGCGGACTTTTGTTGCTTTGGTGATACTGCGGTTGCACCATACTCTTTTCAGCCTATCAACAGCAGATCGTGTGATAGCGCATCTCCTTCGAATTTCCTCTTCACATCCTCCAGTCTTCGTGATAGTGGAACCGAGGTACACATATGATTGAACAACCTCACAGTTGCCAATTCTGGAAATGTCAGGATGGTTAAGTTCAACTCGGTCCACTATCATCATCTTAGTCTTGTCTCTATTGACCGCAAGACCGAAGGAGAGGCTTGTTTCTTCTAAGAGTGTAAGCAGGTGTTCCATGTCTTCTTTTGTTTGTGTGAGAAGAGTAGTGTCGTCAGCATACCTCAAGTTGCATATCTTCCGACCTCCCACTGAAATGACCTTGTCCCACCGTTCCAGAATAATTCTCATGATACATTCTGTGTAAATGTTGAACAGAAGCGGAGAGAGTATACACCCTTGTCGGACACCAGCTTTTGTGTGAAAGCTTTCCGAGTCAACGTCGTCTATTCGAACAGTTGCAGTTCCGTCTTCGTAAAGTCTGCGTATGAGACGGACTAGATGAACAGGTACTCCCATTTGAAGGAGTACGTCCCATAACATATGCCATTTTACGGTATCAAAGGCCTTGCAAAAGTCTATAAAGCAGATGTAGAGTGGAATGTTAAACTCTCTAGACTTTTCGATTATTTGTCGAAGAATTAGGATCTGCTCTCTTGTTCCCCGACCCTTGACAAATCCCGCTTGCTCAATAGCTATTTCGGGTTTCAGAAAAGCTTGCAGTCTGGTGTTGACAATATGAAGGAGCACTTTGCTGGCATGTGTAATTAACGCTATGAGCCTGTAGTTGCCGCACTTCTTCGTTGATCCCTTTTTGTGTAGTGGTATGAATACGGAGTGTGCCGTCTTGAGGCCACTTCTCTGTCTCCCAGACGCGATTGCAGATAACATGCATTATGTCAACTCCGTATTCCCCCATAGCTTTAATTATCTCTATTGGAATAGCGTCAGCTCCAATAGCTTTATCCTTCTTCAGGCGATCAATAGCGGCCCGCACCTCACTCTTCAGGATTGATGGTTCCATAGCATCCCGTGACAAGGTGCCATCGGCATATGACGTTGCTAAGCTGCTATCGCTAAAAAGTTGTTCGCAATATTCTTTCCAAACGCCTACAATATCCCTGATCTCCGTCACAGTCACACCATTCGAATCCTCTATAGCCCAGGTTTTTGGTTTGAATTGACGGGTTATGGTTCGAATCTTCTTAAACAAGTCTTTAGTTTCGTGGCGTTCTGCGTTTTTTTCCAACTCCATGCATATATTCTTGAGATGGTTATTAAGATCTCTGCGAGTAGACGATTGGATTTGTGCACCCATCGAATTCAGTTCCTGTACAGATGTTCCCCTAGCTTTCATCTCACGACGGTGTTCTACTTGACGCCAGGTGTCGTCTGACATCCAGTGTTGATGTTTAACTTTGGTCCGAGTAGGTTGTGACGAGCGTAAAGTGTTTTTTATATGTTCTTTTGCACACTGCCAGAGTGAGTTAGGATCGTCATCAAGGGCTTTTGACCTCCATGTGCTGTTGTCGACCGCTAATTGGTGCCTAAAAGAGGCATTATCTACCACTTCTAGCCTCTTGTTAGTTTTACGAGGTACAGAATTGCGTAATTTTAGTTTGAGGCTGCACACTAGCAGTTAGTGGTCAGATTGACAATCAGCCCCGGGCAATGTGTGTGCGTTCATGATTGAACTTCTCCATCTAGATCTTATAAGTATGTAGTCAATCTGATTTCGGTGTTTTCCATCAGGGGATGTCCAGGTGTATAGCCTTCTGTGGTGTTGCTGGAACACTGTATTCATAATGGTTAGGTTGTTGTCGGCTGCAAACTGGAGCAATCTCTCTCCTCGATCATTCCGTTGGCCGAGACCATAATTGCCTACAATATTCCGCAAGCCCACATCCATCCGCGTGTCACCCACTTTTGCATTGAAATCGCCAAGTATAATCAACAGTTCTCTGCGTGGTATTGTTGCTATTGAAGACTCAATGTCATTGTAGAAATTTTCTACGTCTTCATCTTTCGCCGCGCTAGTGGGGGCATATACCTGTATAACGTTCAGCGGGGTGGGAGACGCATCGAGCTTCATTGTAATAATTCTGTCGCTGACAGGGTTATATATAGCCTAAGACCGCCTCAGTCCATTGTTTGGGGATTGCAATGGCTACTCCAGCGTAACTACAGGAGTTGTTTCCGGAATAATATATGGTATGTTTTTCCAAGTCTTGGTGGCCACTATAATCTATAATAATATTATAAAGAGGAAAGATTTGATTGTTTGTTTGTTTGTATTGAATAGGCTCCGAAACTACTGGACCGATTTCAAAAATTCTTTCACCAATGGAAAACTATACTATCAGGGAGTAACATAAACTATATTTTATCCTGGTATTCCCACAGGAACGGGAATTACGCGGGTAAGACGACTGAAACCGAAGCGAAGGGAGGGCAGATTGCTAGTGTTATATAAAAATGACGAGATCACCGAGTCTCTTACCGTGTCTTCTCAACCTGTGAATGTGTTTTGATCCGATTTTACCAGGGTTGGCAATGTTTAAAACATTTGTTTAAAACTTACGTTTAAAACACTGATTAAAACAATACAAAAATACATATCACGTTTAAAACATAATTAAAAACAATTTGTTTTAAACATATTTAAATCACATAAAAAACACATGATAGTTTTAGTTAGAAAAAATTAAGAAACTCATTTTATGGTATGTTTTTTACCAAAGAGTTGGCAACTTCTTTATAACTAGCTGGGATTCCTCTGACTGACAAGCGGTAATGCGCTGAATGTTCATAAAACGCGGGGATTTACCGGCTTACTTGATAGAATGAAAGCCGAACTAATTCGCTTGAGAAACTTCAGATCATGGAAGTTGAGGTAGTCCATTGAAAAGTTACATTTGGGGTTGCGTTTTTTAGAGGACGCAATTTTATTTTTTTGATGTGTAGGGGGGGGGTCAGTGTAAAGCTAAAAGTGAGTTTGTGGGATCTCCACCCATGTCCCATGGCCGCCATCTTGAAAATAGGGGTTGAAATGGTTTTTATGATATATCTCTTCAACTATTTATTTGATAAAAAAAAATTGTAAACATATTTGTTGCAAATTAAATTCTCTACAATCTTGGTCCAGTAACTTTTTATCGTAGAACTATAAATAAAAAAGTTATAAGCGAAAATGTTCAGAAATTCGAGAAATAAATTTATATTTTTCGATATATCTTTTTTTTATCATTTTACGAAAAAATTATATCAGACCATTTTTGTAGATCGTTTTTTAAGGAACAACTTTTGTAAGCAACATTTTTTCATTAAGTCAATAGCTAAGGTTTTACAGCGCTCCGAAGTGAGTACTGGAGGCGCGTTTTCTTTTACGTGGTATCCCCAAGAGACATAATCCACGATGATTTTCTAAATTTGAACTACTCCATCCTCAGTCTTTTCGATGGACCAGGCTACGGCTCAGCATCTGATCGGCTTTTTGAGTGGGAGAACTGGAGAATGAAAGGGTGTTAATGTCGGCGGTTCATCATCAAAGTCATTTTCATTTATTAATTCTGAGAGCCCCATTACGTTGCTGCAAGTCTCTCTAGAACAATGGAAGCACACTGCAGAACATTTCAGGCATGCTTTTCAACATCCACATATCGCTCCACAGTTTCCTTTGAATTTGCAAAAGATCAATTTTAGAAGCTCAGGGGGTACTGGAAGTTTAGGGCTCTGCACTGGCATCAATAATTTGCCACAATTTTTCCAGCCCCAGTCTTCAGGATCATTATTATTACCAAGCCACGACTGGACCTAATGGTAGACTCGTGGGTGGTGGGGAAAAGAGTCAATAATTAATTATTAATAATATTGCAAATTAATAATTAAAAAAATTATAATAACAAAATAAAAAAAATACAATAACTGATGATTATTAGTACACAAGTAGTATGTATAGTTAAGAGTACTGAAAAATAGTACTCACTTCGGAGCGCTGTAAAACCTTAGCTATTGACTTAATGAAAAAATGTTGCATATAAAAGTTGTTCCTTAAAAAACGATCTACAAAAATGGTCTGATAACATTTTTTCGTAAAATGATAAAAAATAGTTATATCGAAAAATATAAGTTTTCTTCGAATTTCTGAACATTTGCGCTTATAACTTTTTTATTTATAGTTCTACGACAAAAAGTTATTTGACCAAAGTTGTAGAGAATTTAATTTTCAACAAAAAATGTTAAGAATTTTTTTCTTGTCAGATTAATAGTTTAACAGATATATCGTAAAAACCATTTCAACCCCTATTTTCAAGATGGCGGCCGTGGGACAAAGGTGGCGATCCTACAAACTTGGTTTTAGCTATACACTGACCCCCCCTACACGTCTAAAAAATAAAATTGCGTCCTCTAAAAAACGCAAGGTAAAGCCTAAAAAATGTAACATTTCAATGGACTAAGGGTTGATTTGAAGATAAGAGAAGGGAAGTTGATTGAACTTGATTGCATCTTAACTCGGAAACCGGTGTTTTAAATAAATAATAATTATAATTACAATAAATAGAGTACTTTTTGACTTTTAACTAGGTATATTTTTTTCATTTTTATGTATGTACGTGTTTAAAACATGTTTAAAACGTGATTAAAACTTATTTAAAATAAGGCAATTAATACAGCAATGAAACATTAATAAAAAACATGTTTTTTTTTTTCAAATAAAACATGTTTAGTACTTTAAAAAAAAACATGTTTTTTTCCAACCCTGAGTGTTACATTATTACATTAAATTTGAAACTTAATGTAAAAATACACTAGTGTTTTTTCACCTTTGCATAATTAACAAATGATTTGATTAGATTTGATTTGTGGCGAGCAAATAGAATAAACTAACTAAATGAATCGAATTTAACTCCAATAATAGCAAGGTCAAAACCATTTGGGATTAATGATTAATAAAATAAAGTTATTAACAGTAAAGTGATTCTAAATTACAATCAAGTGATAGGTACACTTAATGGTCGCTCCTAACGGCTATCTATCCAAAGGTCACATTATCCAACTGATTGGAATAACTAAGGGTTTCAATACTATTTAAACAGTAATTGTAAACACTCTATATTGATTTGCTAACTTATTTGTTCAGTGCATTATATCAATTAAAATATATATCTTAATTCATATGCAAATAGCATATTTAATAGAATCATCAAGTTAATAAAAATCTATATATATAAAAATGAATTGCTGTTCGTTAGTCTCGCTAAAACTCGAGAACGGCTGGACCGATTTGGCTAATTTTGGTCTTGAATTATTTGTAGAAGTCCAGGAAAGGTTTATACAGTGAGAAAAATGGAAAATACTAAAAACAAAAATTTTATTTTCCCATTCAAACTATTCTTACCTGTCAAACATTTGATGTTCGTCCCGTCGGTTCGGCACTTTTGGCATTTACATGTAGGTAGATCTAGATTAAAAAAGGTTTTGAAATCGATAAGAAAAGGCGGTACATTAAATAGCTAAAATACAATTCACCACCCGTGGGTATCGTAAAAGACGACTAAGGGATATAATATCCATATAATATCTATGCAACAGAAGGAAAACTCGAAACAAAACCCTATGCAATTTTACGCCATTTGTAGGAGGCTGATAAATCATCATCATCGTTGTTGAATTGTATTCTTACTCCGTCACCGCACGGATAATACTAAAACCAAACTGATAAATACTAAAACAAAATAATTACGAAAAAAGGCGATACGAAGTTCACCGGGTCAGCTAATCGTATATAAAATTTGATGTGAATAATATAAAGCAGTCATGAGGTCTGCCAACAAAAGTGAAAGCTTAAAACTATGAACAGACAGTTGTAGCTTTTTTTTTCTTCTTTTCTTCTTCTTGTTTTTGTATATCCAAATTCATTATTTGTTCTTAAATTAAATTTGGCAAATTAAATCTTTTTACATGTACTGGTTTTGACATCTACCAGTACATATAGTGTTATTAACATATCTAATGTTTTAATGTTAGTATTAACACTTATAGTACGGGATCCACCGTACATGTTTTTATTTGATTACTAACAAGCAAATTTTTCGTGAATAGCTTTATTTTGATGAGACGCCCAACAATATCTGACGAAAACTCTCAATTGTGGTAGGTTACGGAGGTAGGAGGGATAGAATATGTCCATTTGGTGGTTCTCAAAAATTTATTACTAACGGGGTGATTTTTGGTAAATCTTAAGAAATTATCAAAAATATCTAAAAAAATATTTATCCCACAAAATGTATGGTTAGATCACAGAGTCCCCTGCTTTCAAAGTGTATCGATAACGAGGTCATCAAAAATAATTACTAACAAGATGATTTTTCTTTTCTTACTTATTTAATATTTATATAAATTAACAGCCATATTGTCCTACAAATTACGTGGAACGTTATCCCGGTCCTACCTGAATCAAATAAAAAAAATTTACGGTGGATCCCGGCCTGTTAGTGACGACTTACATGAATTTTCTCTCCATCCAAAGCTGTCTATAGAAGTTTCGCTTCAAAAATATTTTCATTTCTGAACACCTACACTTACTAAAAATAAGAAAATAAGTTTTAATATTATTATTATTATGCCTCTCCTTTTTCACGGGATCTTGCTAGGGAAGATACACGGTCCTTTGAAAGGCTTACATGGGGATATGGATCCAACACGCAGAGGCCTTTTGAGAAATTTAATGTTAAAACGGGATGGGACATCTACCGATGACACTCCACGTTTGCACATAACACTCGTGGACTGCCAATGGTAGGTGTAAAACTATTATGTAATGATGATATCTAAAACCTGATTATGGGGTTGTGAGGTTTAGTGGACTATTTTACTTCAACTATTGATTTTTAACCTGTCGTCTGCCTTCAATACCTTTATATGTCTTGAACATTGGCAGACGGTGACTCGCTAACTCACTGAATGGGCCCCGAATCGAACGGTATAAAAAGTATCCTATGTCCGTCTCCTGGTTCTAAGCTACCTCCCCACCAATTTTCAGCCAAATCGGTGCAGCCGTTCTTGAGTTATAAATAGTGTAACTAACACGACTTCCTTTTATATATATAGATTCTTACTGCTATGTTTATTTTTTAAATATGATACAAATATAAAATATTAAAAAAAATAAAAAAAGCGAGATGACCCACCGGCAGCGAATACAGGAACCAAGCTGTCGGTGGTTAGGACTCCAAAGAAAGGAACTTTCTTACGATGCGGTAAGTATCATCGTCTTCTGCATCAGTCGTCTAATCCTTACGCGATCCTCTTCACGTGTTGGTCAAGACTCTTAACTATTAGACCATTAGTCGAAATGATTATCGATACCATGATTGCCGTGTCCACATCCCACATATCGACGATCTCGTGAGCAAAGTCTTAATATTGAATTTCTCCGTCTTTATCAGCCTGCAACACATTGCCGTTATGGGGTAATCCCTATCACAACATCGACAAGCACGGTACTCTATCTGATCTATCGCCACGAGGTCTGACAATATGGTCCGCCTGTTCGAGAACCGACCCTGGTATATGTGTGCCTGTAATACGCGTATAATATTATTTTCTTTATTTAATATGCTAATTACTAGATACTTTTTTAAATATAAAATATAAAAAATATATATAAAAAAATAACGATAAATATTTAAAAACATTTAATTATATAAAATGTAAAATAATTTTATTATTATTTTTTATATATTCGATATAAATCAGAAACATTTTGTTTGCCATTAGATTCGATCGCCTAGCAGCGGAACACCACTGCCTCCGCATCAAGCTGTTAGGTGACTGCTATTACTGTGTGTCTGGCCTACCAGAGGCACGCGACGACCATGCCAAATGCTGCGTAGAGATGGGTCTTGATATGATTGATGCTATTGCGTAAGTAACCATTACATTATATCTTCTTATACACACTTCTTTATAAATTGATATGAATTGATTGACACACTACTGATATAAATATATAATATCTGATTGACCAGTATAATTTTTTTGTTTGCAAGTAAATGGTATTTTTGATGAACATATTTTGATATACAGGGTATACCAGGTTATGGAGCAACTGGTCAAAAGGGAGCTAGGCAATGGTTGTAGGAAAACATGAAAAAAATTTGAACGAAAAATATCGATTAGTTAAGGAATTAGAGACATGTAAAGTTTTAAATTTTGTCATCGCATTTTCGTGTAAATCCGATTGAAATGTATAAAGTCAATGATACTTAATACGAAACATATTCATACTTTATTAAATGTTCATTAGAAATTGAATAAATCAATGATTACGTTCGCATAAGCAAGACAAACTTCGCTTTAGAACAGCTGATCGGCCGATGACCGTTGACGGCTCGCCGTTGTTACCTACGCTCATTGACACGTTTGCGCAATTCTAGGTATGAATGAATGAAATTATACTGTCGAAGCTATACATGCCTACATGTATTTTGTCTGTACACGCCTACATAATACGTAACATTTAAGGCATAGACTCTTAGACACATTTTTTTTAAATCACCATAACTTTTATGTTATATTGTTTTTGTGTAATGTACATTCTAATTACGATCTATGACCGTTAAACTACAACATACTCGAACAGTTGTCCCATAACCTGATACAACCTGTATATTAAATAAAAACCAAAAATTATGAAAAAATGAATAAAATATCAAAGACTCTATCTCACGCTGTTTGAATGCGACTGGACAACTTCCCACCTGAGTTATTGTCACTCTTGACAGAGACGGCTAAATTTAAATTCCTATTCTATTGACATTTTATGTCATTGTATTGATTAGCTAGAACCACCGACAAAACGACATTTTCTATAAATAAAACCTAGCTAGATCGATTTTTGGCCTCGAAACCTCTAGTATGCTAAATTTCATGAAAGTCGTTGGAGACGTTTGCGAGATTCTGAAAAAAATATAGGTAGGTATATATATATATATATATATATATATATATACATACAAGAATTGCTCATTTAAAGTTATAAGATATATAATGTTTTGTAATTTTTGACTACCTGTGTATCTATCGGGTTAATCTATCGAGTTATCGCTAAAATCTCAGCCACGGATATAAAAATGTCACTAATCCTGGGATAATCTATTTAAATTATTATCCATAAGTCCTTGGTAAGTGTGCAAAGTTTACAAGACTTTAATTTCACGTTCGAAGATTCCATTACATACAAGCCAATTAAGTTGAGCGTGTTAAAAATAGTTTTTTTATCAAATTAGCACATCGTTTTTTTTTTTGCTTGTACAACTTCTCTTTCGTTGACTTTATATTCTGTATGCGGCCATTAATCATGTTTTAAGATTCTCGTGGCAAATGAAATAATGATGATGAATTATATTCCTTGTCCGTTATCAAATTCTTATACAATCTTATATCTTTAAACGAGCAATTCTTGTATATATATATTGAGGATCTCGGAAACGGCTCTAACGATTTTGTTGAAACTTGGCATACTAGAGGATTCGGACCCAAAAAATCGATCTAACTAGGTTTTATGTATAGAAAATATTGTTTTGTCAGTGTTTTTGGCAGACAATATAATGACATTAAATTTTAAAAGAATATGTATTCAAATTTTGCCATCAATGTCATCAGTTACGATAGCTCAGTGGCGAAGTAATCAGGTTTCATTTTATTTTTGACATCGGCGACAAACGGCGTCGGATCGAATCTCGGTGTTATTATTATTCTCTTTTTGTAATTTTTTATATAAATCTCATTATTTATTTTTTTATTTTTTATTAATATATATCTAAATAAATGCTACAAAAATACTCCGAGCGAAGCTCAGTCAACCTGATATATAATATAGAAGTGCAAAAATTGTTTAAATTTTTAATTTGCTAATGTGCAATATTAATATCTTTTGCTTTTGCCTGAGACTTATGAATAACGTCAAGAGCATTCTGTGTATTCAAGAGTGAATTTGTGTAGCCTCGGGCATTCATGTTATTGCAATGTATCGGGTATATTTGATAAGGTAAGCTTTGAGGACTATTCAGCGTTGAATTTTGCCGGAATAATAAATATAGTAACAGGAAGCTACTGTGAGCAAAACGTAAATATGCTATAAATTTAATGTCCATGTTTCTTTGATTTCTCTACAGTACCCGTAGATAAGCCTCTTTTATTCACAATCAGAAGTTGATTTTCTGTGAGATTATAGGATTACCATGAAGAAGTTGTCTATTTATAACTGCTAGCGCAAAACTGTTAAACTACCGGGTTGAGAGCCCTCAACGCTCACCCATAGTCCGGGCTAAGCTATGAAAGCCATCTGCGGATAACAGCTATACGCACACAAAAAAAAAACTGTTAAGGTTTAAATCTATCTCAACTAACTCAGGTTCCTTAGATATCTTCTACAACATGTATGTTGCTATTCATATATACAGATTTTCTTTCACAGAAAGTAGATGTCTAAATAGTGGCAATTTGTCACTGCACTTCGTTTGGTTAGCAAGAGAGCCGCCATCTAAGTCTAAGTAGCAATTGTTACTGTACTTCGCAGCAAGAGAACAATTCAAAGCAAATCCCAGGTTTCTGAGGGTGTTTGCGTGTTTTGGGTCCTAGTGGACCCTTAAATAACACTGAATCGCATTTCACGCATTCACACTCACTTCACTTTCTTCATGGTAGGCAGGGGCCAACAAAGATCCGTGAGGGGCAGAATTATTTACAATCAGATGTGCTGTTTACTCATTTGCTAGTTTTCCACCAACAGCAAGAAACAAAGAGCGACAGTATCAAATGGCTATGTGTCTATTCAAATATGACGCTCCTTTACTACCGCCCCGTAGCGGCTATACTTTAGTTGATAAATTACCAACAAAATTAAATGTCACCTATAAGTAAACCATCTTATTCCGTATGATGAGGGACTAAGAATACAAACCAATTTTATCATCCGAATGTCGTAAAACACGACCAAGGGATTTATGTAGATAACATTTATGGAGGAAAAGAAAATTCTATGGCAAACCATGCTCTAGCCTAGCGGTCCCACTGCATTTATAAGCTTTCCGTGTAGTGATGGAGTAAGAATACAATTCACCACCGAGGGGGTGCTTGCTAATTGATATCTTAAAAGACGACTAAGGGAGATAATAGGTATGTGTATGATAATAGATATATATATATATATATATATATATATATATATATCTATGCAAGAAAAAGAAAACTCGAAACAATACCCTGCACCAACACGTTTGACCAGCGTGGTATACTATCTCTTCTACTACTATCCCTCCCAAAGTGGAGGAGGCCCGAGCCCAATAATGGGCACGGATGAGCTGAGATGATAATGATATATAAGTAAGCCTTTTGTCATAATTATTGGTAAATGGTGGCAACATGACAATGTCATTTGTATGAAATTTCGTTAAAAGTATTTTTTGATGTATTTGTATTAAAGACCGACATGATTTTTTGTTTTTATTTATTTAAAAAAGTGTTTCAGCTGAAAATTGAGCACGCTTTTTTAAACAATAAGTCTCAAACCATGGCCAGCTCAAATGGTACTCCGCTCTTTATACCATTTATTTATCTTAATAAAGTTTTTATTATGAAGACCTTTTGCTCATAACAAATTGATCTTTTATTTATAACAATTGAAGTGGCAATCTGCAGACCACATTGCTGATCGAACCGACAAGCATTTGATAGATAAAGTTCTCGAATGGCAAAGTTACCAAGCTATCCTACCAAGTGAACTGACGACATTGTAAAGGTCCTATATAGCCTTTGAATGCAGTTCCCTGATGAGATCCTAATTAGTGGCATACTCATGGGAAGGTTGATACACGTAAGACAATCATTAAAACTTTATTTATTTGTCTTCAAATTAAGTACCAATTATTATCTCAGCCCACATAAATCTGCCTATTGAGCTGAGGCCTCCTCCACAATAGGAGTGAAATTGACCTACACGTCTGACTCGGTCAAAAATAGAGTTTGCCTTCATTTGCATAGACGTTAGCTGAATATTATATCTGTTAGTCGTCTTTTACAATATTAACGGGCAAGAGAGGGGGTCGTGAATTGTATTTTTACCGAAGGGTAAACTCGAAAACTCGGGGGTGAGGGGTCACGTCACGGAAATGCTAGATTAACAAAATGTTATCGTTAAATTTGTTCCGCAGTCTGGTACGCGAAGTGATGGCGGTAAATGTAAATATGCGTGTGGGCATTCACACTGGCCGCGTCCACTGCGTGGTGTTGGGACTTCGTAAGTGGCAGTTTGATGTGTGGTCCAATGACGTCACTCTCGCAAACTACATGGAGAGCGGCGGCGTTGCTGGGTGAGTTAGTTATGTACTATTTTTCTTTCTTCTTCTTTTTTAAGACCCTGCACTAAGGAAATAATCCTTGTATTATGGTAGGACCTTACAAATATATAATTAATGGAGACAAATTACATCCAGACTCAGAACAACAGAGTGCTGTTCTGTGTGGAATTCAAACCCTCGACTCTGGCACTATAGATCCTAACCACTACGCCTATTGTGCAGTATTTTCATTGTGAATATTTAATAATCCAATCTATACCAATAAATAAAATTGGAGTTTCTGTTTGTAATGTCAAAATAATAGGCTTTTTTCATGCACACACGGTTATTCGCACGACACCTATGCCTAAAATACAGATTAAACAATTTTTGTCTGTCTGTCTGTCTGTCTGTCTGTTTGTTCCGGGTAATCTTCAAAACGGCTGGACCGATTTCAAAAATTCTTTCATCAATGGGAAGCTATAACATCAGGGCGAAAACTAGGCTTATATTTTATCCCGGTATTCCCACGGGAACGGGAACTACGCGGGTAAAACGGGTAAAACGACTAAAACCGAAGCGAGGGCGGGTTGCTAGTATTGAATATAATAACTTAATGCTGTTGCGTGCGTGTGTGCGAGCGTGCGTCTGTTGTAGCATTTCCTAATTTCAAGTGTTGCTGCTGAATTAAAATGGCTTAAAACCATACTTAGAAGTAGGTAAGAAGACCAATATTATAGATAAATGGATGTAAAATTAGCTGCATTAATACAGAACATTTAATATTAATAAACTCCTTTCCCTATGATGACGGAGTAAGGTTACAATTAAGATTAAAATTAGCCGCAATACAGAAGATCAATTTAATCGTTTTCTTTATGTGTTGACAGTGATTACAATTTATTAACGTTGAAAAGTCGTTAAACTTTAAATTAAATATAAACGCGATTAATTCTCAAAGAAAATAATTATACTCATATTATCTAACAACGTCATACATTGTTATCTCTACATAATAATTTCTGTGTACGGAAATCTGTAAAGGAACGAGTGTCGCTGATTTAGTCTCTTAGTGACGAGGGAAATTTTCTTAACTTATTAAGTGCTGAAGTCTTTAGTGAATTAGATCAATCTCTTCAATTTCTGTCACTACGTCAAAAATAGAATCTTAGAACTTGTTGGAGAGACTTTAAAGTTTATTAAACTTTGCTTCCTAGATATCCAAGTTAGAATTGTTTTATTTTAAACGATTATATGGCGTCTGAATAAGTATTACAAGACTGCAATAACAGTAATTTTACTCTAAACATTACTCATGAACCGATGGAGTAAGTATAGAATGGTTCCCATGCAAATCCAAAGAGGGTTCTTAGCTGATGGATATCGTTAAATTCGATTATGAGATATCTATTTCCTCTCTGTGACTGTCGTAACATTCAATTATTGGATTTTGGCAGATAATATACTTAAAAAAGGATAGTTGCAAAATCCTATGCAAATCCATCTCCAACTTTCTGATGTGATGTTTGCGTGTGGAGGGTTTTGGTGATGCCCTTGGTATTACCGAGCCTCTATGCACACATTCACACTCCCTTCAGTTTCTTCGCAGTAGGCAGCGGCCTTGTAAAGGTCCATGAGCGGCAGCAACACTTACCATCAGGTGTACTGTTTGCTCGTTTGCCTCTATTTGCAATAAAAAAAGGATAGTTGCAAAATCCTATGCAAATCCATCTGACCAACATAACGTAACAAATCAACTTCCTCTTATTATAGAGAAAGCAATTGCCAATAGTAGTACCTTATCTTCGCAGCTAATATACGTCTCATTGCTGGGCCTTGATCTCATTAGAAATAAGAAGGTATATCGTGCTGGTCAGTCAAGTTGGTATACAGTTTTATTACGATTGGTTCTTATTTTCATCATCATCATCGTCACGTATGTGAGCTGTGATGATGGTGAAATACGTCTCACGGCTGCGAGTAATGTAAAAGTTGGTGGTATTCGTAGTCTTACAGCATACACACTGCTACACTAATATTATAAAGATTAAACCTTAGAATAATAACATATAGAAGGTAAGTCCGCGCACAATAAGTGAGGCATTTCAATTGGAGCCTAATGGAGCCTACGCCGGAACAGTCCCGTAATGTACAAGTCATTGCACTGCACGAACGTACGCAACTCTTAAAAATAAATAGGTAATTATGACGGCTTGTGCATTCAAATGGTGCCACAACACATTTGAAAAACATAAAAAGGTTTTTAACATTACTTTTAAAAGTATTTCGACGATTTATGTTTATAAAAACAAAATTTGATTTCATAATTTGTATAGTGGTTTTCGTGTGTACGTGTGTAATCGTCTGCCCGCCATTAGTATTTTTAGATTCAAATTTTTAAAGTTCGAAGTACTGACACTATCCTTCTATACGTTATTATTCTAAGGAGTAAACGTTGTTTTATTGTATGATTATTACGAATAAATTCAAAAACTACTGGACGGATTTCGATAATTCTTTCACCATTAGAATGATACATTACCTATGAGAACTATCGCATAGGCTATATTTTATCCCGGTATTCCCATGGGAATGGGAAGCAAAGCGAAGCGAGGGCAGGCGGCTAGTGTATAATAAAAGGATTGAAATATATTTTTTTGGTTATTAGACGGGTCCATATCACCAAGGAGACGTTGCAATGTCTGGGCGATGATTATAAGGTGGAACCGGGCAATGGTGGACAACGCAACGCTTACCTCAAGGATCATAACATCGAGACCTACTTGATCGTACCGGATGACACCAGCCGAGTGGTAAGTATAGTACAGTAAAATCCGTTTAAGACGATTTTGCAGGGACGCGACCAAAAAGGCGTCTTAGGCGGGAAAGCGTATTATGCGGGCAGGGGGAAAAAACGTGCCATTATTATTTATTATATTCTATTATTATTTTGAATACATACGTATTGAATTTAACATTCAAAAATTACCTATAAAAATAAAATTTGTTTATTTTCTTTATTTAATATACTTAGTACTAGATACATTTTTAAATATTAAAAAAGAAAAAATATTTTACATTATAAAAATGTTGTTTATTATTATTACGTCACTTAAAGTAATCACTTATTTTAGTTTGACAAAAAAGATTTTGAGGTATTGGTAATTACAAGATTTTCAACGTAATTTAATTTTCGCAGTGCGTCTTCGCTTGATTCAAAGAAGTTACATAGGGTCTTAAATCATTAACTGCTGATAATGCCTGGAAGTGTGACAAAATCGGCATTGACTCAGCTTCGTCTTGGTCATTATCACTTAGGGTCGCTCGACAGTCGTCACTACGTCAGTCGCTGGCCGCTGCCGCAAGGGGTAATATGTTTATTTGTGTGGGACGTGTTGGCATATTAAACGGGATGACGATCGTATTAAGCGTTATGAAATGTATGAAAACATGTCTCAAGTTGCTGGGACTGACGCAAAATGGCGTATTATGCAGGCAATCATATTAAACGCGATCATATTAAGCGGGTTCTACTGTATTATGAAATTAATAGGAAAATATAAAGACAAGCTAACACATTACACCACAGCTCTTACACATCCTACTGCCGGGCTCAAGCGTCCTCCATAATAGGCGGATAAATAACTTACTACACTATGCTAGTGAACACCATAATCGAAAAAGCATGGCAATTTATTTCGAGTAGGGATGTGACTTGGAAGGAAAATAATCGATTTTTAAATAATCGATTTTTTGTTCTTTAAAATAAATCGATTATTTTATAATCGATTTTTACTTGCAACAGGAGTATGACTTTTTTTTAGGAAATGTGAGCTTTATTTTCTAATATATGTAGTATGAATCAATCGTGATGACCTTTTTTTTAGGAAATCTGGTCGTGAATAATCGATTATTTTCGAATAGTAAATAATCGATTAATAATCGATTTTTATTGTTTTGATAATCGATTATTACAAAAAATAATCGATTAATAATCGATTTTTATAAAAATCGTTTATTTTCCACATCCCTAATTTTGAGTATAACTACACTCATCGTTAGGTATTTTGGTTATCTCCTCGTATATAAGCACTTAAGGCGATAAAAAATGTAAAACATTTAAAAACGCTATCATATCAATTTAATGGCCGTATTCTCAGTCCCTCATTCATTAAAATATTGAGCTTTTAATAATCAATGCATATTTAATGACTTTTTAATGGATGGCGTAAATAGTCTACTCGTTTCGGAAATCATAAGTTTCTTAACAATCTTTTCGTTTAACGAGTATAATATTTATATCATGTGTTCGTAATTTATTTTGATAATTATTTGAAACGGGCTAATCCCTGAAGTTTCGCGTAATTCCCTTTCACGTGAGAATACGGGGATAAAATACGAGGTGTAGCAGGTTATTGGCCAACTGGTCAAACGGGAGCTAGGCAATGGTGGGAGGAACCCGTGAAAAAATTTGAAATAAAATTATTGATTTTCTAATGAATTAGAGACATGTAAACTTTTCAATTTTGTCATAATTTTTTCGTGTAAATCTGATTGAAATGTATAAAGTTAATAATACTTAATCTGCAACATATTCGTACTTTGTTAAATGTTCATTAGAAATTGAATAAATCAATGATTACGTTCGCATACGCAAGACAAACTTCGCTTTAAATCAGCTGACCGGCCGATGACCGTTGACAAGTCACTTTTGTACTTACGTTACCTTAAAGCGTTCGCGCAAATCATACCTATTTGTATTGTCGAAGCTTTACATGACTACATGCGTCCTCTCTGTACTTACATGCCTACATAATACGTAACATTTAAGGCACCGACTCTTAGACACGCATTTTTGTAATCATAATGATTACAAAAATGCGTGTCTAAGAGTCGGTTATACATTATAACTTTTATGTTTTATTGTTTTTTATGTAATATACATTCTACTTACGATCTATGACCGTTAAACTACAACATAATCAAACAATTGCCACATAACCTGATATATCCTGTATAGTCTATTTTAATGTAGCTAACCGTTACTGAGAGAATTATTAGTGGTTGAGGGGAGTGATGGCTGCTCTAGTAGTTAACTCGTGATCGGGTGCCGCTTGTGGGATCTGGTCCAGCCATAATCGTTTAAATTATATTAAGTGTCTTGCGGTTCGAAGGGCATCACACTGGAGCTAGTTCTTACAAAACATGTACACAATTGTATAACTAGTAAGAAAAAAAAAATAAAATAATGATAAGCCCGCTGAGTTTCTTGCCGGATCTTCTCAGTAGCGGTCGCGTTCTGATCCGGTGGTAGTATAATTTTTTTGGAAATTGTAAACCTGACAATATGTAAGTGCCCTCTCGGGGTTTATGCATAATAAAATAATTTGAATTTGAATTATCAAAATTGGTAAAATTCCCGCGCTTTTATCAGCGTACTTCCTATTCCCACGAGAAGATAAACTAGGCGATATAATATAGCCTATAATATTCGCTGATTATGTAGCTCTCTATTAGTAAAAGATTTTTTTAAATCGGTTTAGTGGTTTAGACTTTAAAGCATATGAGCTGAGATGATGATAATATACCTGACGTTGGTCTTCAGCTTAACCCTATTAACAATTACAGATGTGAAATCAACCTTCTTTGTGCCTTATGGGTTACAATTTTTTTCATCGTGGCACAGAATGATAATTAATGAATTATGTAGTTAATTTTCTACCTATTATATAATTATGATATATTGCCCGCGTCTGCCCTCTCAAATCATATTTCCGTTGTGAAACCCCTCTTTTTTTATGGGTGGGCTATGGCTATGGCTGGTCAGCACACACGCCGTCCCTTCCATCCGGGGCGACGAAAGGACGGCTCGCGGGCCCATAACCCACCCTTAGTCACGTCATATTCGTCGTTGAGCCGACCACCAGTGCCGAGTTCCTTGCCCTCAGCTATCGCTCCGATGGAATACCCTTTCAAGTACCCTCACCAAATGTGTGTTGTGAATTCCTAAGGTATTGTCGTAAATGTTTGAAATAAATATTATATGTCCATATTTTAATGTTTAATAAATACGTAAATTTGTACAGGATAAGAAGCCACAACATTCGTTCTCGCTGAACGGCAATATATCTAAAGAGATGCGTGTCATGGGGCATGGTTCACAGCATGGCAAGCACTCCTCCAAGTAAGTGAAAACAGTTTTTTTTTTTTTCATAATTCGAGCTTACAGTTCTATTTCTATGCAAGGTAGGTTTCCCTAGCCGAGGTCGCGGATGGATGCGGATGGTATCCGACAGGGTAACCCGTTGGGCTATCGCAGATGTCAAAGAAATTGTACCAGTGATCGGCCCAATGTCGCCTCAAATGAAACAGATGGCGTACGTCCAACCATAGCCTGCCAAAAAAGGGCATTCTACGTTGGTCAAAGCATTCTATTATTTACCCGAATCTGAATTTAATAGGGTCTTATTGCAAGTTTAAAAATTCTCGTACACAAGAATTATTTTCTTAGCAAGGAGGATTTTCTTTATAAGAAAAATAAAATATATTTTAAGTAGGTACTTAATTTCAATTATATTTTCATATGATGATTAGAAGAACATCATATGGTCCATACCTAGACACGCTTCAGCGTGTCAGGCCAAGTTCAAGCAAAGGAACTCGCTAGCCAGCGCCGAATGAAATATTACACGAACCACTTGGTGCCACTTTTGACCCTTCTATAACTCAAAACCTCTTTAACGTAAACACATAAAACTACATGTGTTTAATTATATCCATAAGGACATCTAGAAGCCCAAATATCATGAAGCTAGCTTGAACGGTTATAAAAGTCAATAAGTTGTAAATTTTAGCACTGACTGACTGACTGACATATAGTACCTAAATCTAACCTACTTCCAGATGACCTAGAAGGATGAAATTTGGAATCCTGCTCGGTAATTGTGTGTAAGCGTAGGAAAAAATCTAAAAATAAAAAAGTTAAAAAGTAGGGGGGGGTCCACATACAAAAAAATGTTTTTAAGCTATTGCATAGCTTTTATCGCGGCTTTAAGCGCGGCGACCGAATCAAGAAATTCCGTAATGTAAAATAAAACCTAACACCCGCCTACTATGTAGCTCGGCCGAGCGTTCGGCGTGACGGTCGTCGACAATCTGTGTTCGTCCGTCTCGGTGCGCATACGTGCCACCGCTTTGCGTAGCTTACGTCAAAAAGTGTTTTCGCGCGTTTTCTAACGGTCCCAACGATCTTCAGCGGACGACAGTGGTAATTCAAACCGCCTTTATTGTTATACATATAGTACATTTGTTTTCTTATCGGTCACCACGCTCAAAAAGTATAACTTGAATTAATATCAAAGAAAAAAAACTACATAAATAAAAAATAAATAAATAATTATAATTGATAAATAAAAGTTGATAAAAAATGCTATGTAATAGCTTTACCGCGGCAGTCCCCGAGTGCCACTAACCTACTTTAAGATCTCACATTTTTTTTAAATAACAGCAATTGTTATAAGTATCCAATAAAGCAAAGATATAGAGTTTAATACTTGTTCATAATGTTATTTTATTCCTATACGAGGCATGCCTTTTAAGTTTTGTCGTTTGAAGGAAAAAACACAACTAGAACTTTATAGTACTTTTTATTGTTTTTTAAAGTATTCACCACGTAGCTTTATACACTTTTCCATTCGCTCAAGCAAGTTATTATAATATTTATTCCACTCTAAAGTGGGGGTGTTCAAAATGGCTGACTTGAAAGCGTCGACTGCTTCTTCATCGGACTGGAACCTTTGACCACGAAGACTTTTCTTAATTTTAGGAAATGTAAAGAAATCGTTAGGGCTTAGGTCAGGACTGTATGGAGGATGGTCAAGAATTTCTACTTTTCCTCCTTTTCTTTTCCTCGTTTGACGAGCGCTGTGTGAGCTTGCGTTGTCGTGTTCTACGATCCGTTCTATGATCTTTAAGTGCAATAGTCGCAACATGGCCGGTTTTCCAACAAACTTGGCCACCATCTTCTTTGAAGTGCTTCGAGAACGAACAACTTTAGTCGGCTTTGGCTCGTCTTGAAAGACCCAGATTATAGATTGTTGTTTGGAATCAAGATCGTAGGTATAGATCCAAGATTCGTCACCACTGATGATGTCGTAGACGTGATTTGACTCTCCTCGGTTGAATCTTTGCAGAGTTTTCTTACACCATCTGACGTGGGCCGCCTTGTGATCGTCGGAAAGCAGATGCGGTATCCAACGGCATACTAGCTTTCTCACACCAAGCGCTTCATTCAAGATCTTCTGAATGGTTGTCCCTGAGATGCCTAATAGAGCCTCTATCCCTCGATACGTCACATGACGATCTTCAAGAATTAGTTGTCTTACAGCAATGATGTTATCTTCAGTGAAGGCAGATTTTGGGCTTCCTTCGCGAGATTTGTCACTAACACTAGTATGTCCACGCTGGAATGCTAAATACCAGCGTTCGACGGTCCACAGACATGGGGCTTCATCACTGAACACTGATGTTAGCTCTTCAAAACACTGAAGCCGTGTCAGGCCCTTCTACAGTTGTAGAAAATTATTGCACGAACATTTTCCTTAGAAAGATTCATTTTCGTACGTAACCTGACAGATTCCAATCGACGCTGTGACTAAACCATAGCATTAATCCTAATACTTTCAACTGTTTTGAGATTCAAAATTTAAACACATTCGAATATAGAACAGTTCCAAATTCAAAATTGCCGGAAAATATGGAAACGACAGAATTTAAAAGGCATGCCTAGTAAATACATATTTGAGTTTTGCATAGAAGTTGGCACTCATTTAGATCTCCATTCTTTTTGCGGTGAAGCATAATAATGGACGTAGTTAAGCAAACTAGAACCAATCCACATCTGAATTAAGTATAAAAGTAGACCTCCAATCGTGCTGTGCATCTACTCAAAAAATATCCTGGTCAAAAAAACTAACCCAAAACAGAATATCATTATAAATTTGTTTTTTCAAAATAGATGTTCCATTATTTCATTTATTCAACAGATATTTGAAACAAAAACCTCAATAACTCGAAAGTGAATTTTTGACCGTTGATTCTAGTTTGCTAAACTACGTCCAATTTTTGTATTGAACTTGGCTCTCCTTTTTTACATTTATGTTTTTGGTGGGATATATACTCAAGGCAACTATATCTTTCAATAACACAGTTTACGCTAAAGATTGTATATTCAGCTAAGAAGGCGTAGGTTTTAACTATCGATACCAAAGTTGCCGAGTTCACGAATAGATAGTGGGTTATCTGCATTACGAGCAATATGCGAAACTCAAAGGAAAGTTGCTTAGTTTTGATTTAATAAAACGAGTCAAGACAACCACAATCCTTAGAGTAGATATGTATACCTTATCAACTCTAAATTGTTTAATGGCTTCTTAAAACTTAGTTATTCTGCCCAATAATAGTTCTTAATTTGTTCGCCAACAATATCCTAAGCGACACTTGTTGCTGAACCAATAAGATGAATCTAACCATATACATCATTGATTACCCGCCACAACGGGTTCTCTTCAGCAGGTCGATACAATTTATTGCTGCAATTATTTTGATATATTTGTTCGGCTTTGTTAAGACATGTATGATTTAATTTTTTTATTGTATAAAAAAGTCACCGCTATGGTCTTTTAAGTGGTGACGGATTAAAGGTTGCTATTATTGCCATTTTCTTTGTGGTGACCTAGTAAGAATTTATATAGTGGTAGAACCACACTGTTGACAGTTGTCTGTCTACACCCGCGGGCCGGTCCGTCCGAGGTAGTACCACACTCTCGCAGAAAATCGACATCCGAGTAGGAGCAATTCGTTACTGCGCTTCGTTCGGTGAGCTTCGCCGGAAACCCAACTATCTGAGGGTGTTTGCGTGTGGTGGGTTTAGTGATGCCTTTAGTATCACCGAACCTCATTGCACGCATTTCCACTCTCTTCACTTTCTTCACGGTAGGCAGCGGCCTTACAAAGGTCCTTGAGCGGCAGCAACACTTACCATCAGGTGTACCGTTTGCTCCTTTTCCACCGTTTGCAATAAAAAAAAAGAATGCGATTCGTCACCCTATTCTTGCCCGGTGGTGTTGTATGCTATAATAGGTCAATTTTCTGTCGGTTTTTGCCAACAACACCTAAACGTTAGATAACACTTAAGACAATATTGGTTTCAATATTACTCCAACCAAGAAAAAAAGAATGACTTAGGGAAATTAGCCTACTATTGCAATATTGGCGAAACGGATTGAAATAGGGTTTTTATTTCCAGTTTTCTTTTCTTGCAGTAACATTTTCTACTCAGACCCTTTAAATTATTGATTTTACATTTGTAGTAGCTACTCTATTGTAGAGCTACCCTTGTGGTGACAAGATAAGAATACAATTGTCGCTATCCTTTGATTGCCCGTTGCAGTTTTAAGAATCGGCTAAGGGTTCACCAGAAGAGCGGGCAGTAGTTCTCTCCTGGGAAATGTTTCACATCGCACTGCGATCACAACTTGCCTGCCAAGGGTGTTGACTACGGTATTATCCCCTCTATGTACATGAGGGAGGCCTGCGTCCAGCGGCGTTAAACGGAGTTAGACTTAATGATGATGATTTGTTGTAATAGAATGGGTTGAGAATACAATGTGCTATCATCTTTTACTCTCTTCTAGAAGATGAAAAAAGAAACTGAATTATCACTAGAACAATAGACAACACCACTATTGGCAACTTATAAAGTTATAATATCAAGTACGAAGTGATAGAATTAAAGATTTAAAAGATTATTACGATTCCTATGAAAATGGTAGGGTTGACGCTCCTTATAAATCAAATCGAGTCGAATCATTTATTCTGCATAAGTCCCTTAGGGGCACTTATCTATTGTCAAATTTACACATCATTTGTAATAATCCAATAATCTACCTACCTACTATATTCTACCTTTCTACCTATACTTAATCTGTGCCTATACAGATTTTATAACAATATTATGACAATCTCTTATGGAAACTACCGTCTCTCAGTTGAAGAGTCGTTCCGGTTATAACAATTTGTAAAGCAGTAAATATAATTAATTGAAAACAACTAGACGAAAACACTGTACTAAATAGCTATATTAAAATATTTCAAAGATCAACAGCTAATTATAAAATTCTATCTTAGATTAAGTTGTTATATTAAATACAAAAGAATTTAGGTTATTAAACGCAAGTAATAAATCTATTTTTGGGTATTCGAAAGTATAGTTAGATTGAGTTCTTGACAGATAGGTGGATAGGAATTAAACGAGTAGTTTTCTATCGAATTGAAAGAAAGAAAAAGAGGAAATAAATATTAATATTTATTCCGTTCTAGTTAAATCTAATTAAATTAAAAAAAACAGAAGCATAACTAAAGAAAATTAATAAATATAAAATTTAATTTTAAAGAGGAAAAAAAGACCATGGCTCAGCTCTTGCTACTTCTCAAAAGGTTATTCCGTCGGGCCGACCACTGATGACAAGTCAGTCACCCTGCACCGGTGGTCGACCCAACGACGAAGGCTACGTGCCACAGGTGAGTCATGGGGCCGCACACCGCCCCTTCGTCGCCCCGAACGGAGTGGGTGGCCTCTAACCATGGCCCCCTAAAAAAAAGTGTACAAGGTCACTGCTTACGCAAGGCAACTCTATTGTATAATAGTGTACGTGTGTATGTGTGTAATCGCTTACACGCATGTAGTATTTTTGACTTCAGGTTTTTGATCGCTTTAATACCGATTCTATCCATCTATACGTTATTATTCGAAGTTTAAAAAATATTTAACAAATCTTAACTTGTATGTGAATGTGCATAAGTGTGTGTGTCTATGTGTGTATCTGTGTAAGGATGTAATTAATTTTGAACATTTTGCATACAAATGTAATCGAGCAGACGTTGTACTATTCAAATCTAAAAAAGTAGTAAAAGGAATTCTCCTTGAAATCGATCGTAGGGCCACCTTGCAGTTCCAATTATTAATATAAACCATTCTCATATCAATCGGAACAGCTACAGCAAAAAAATCATCAAAATCGGTCTAGCCGTTTATACATAACCTGCTCTCGCTTCGCTTCGGTTTCAGTCGCCTTACCCGCCTAGTTCCCAATCCCGTGGGAATACCAGTATAAAATATAGGCTATGTTACGCCCTGACATTATAGCTTTCCATTGGTGAAAGAATTTTTTAAATCGGTCTAGTAGTTTCGGCGCCTATTCAATACAAACAAATCTTTCCTCTATAAAATATTAGTATACATAGATATATAAAATGTATGAATTATGGATATTTGTAATATGTAAACGAAAATTATCACGGATATAGAAATATAATTAAAATAGAAACGTACACACCCATATAACCAATGGGATATTATAATATCCATAATAATATATATATGACTTATAAGTCATACGAGTCTGCAATTATAATGGAGAACCATATCTATAGATGGAGTGAAAATAGCCCGAGGAGATGTAAACAATATCATTTTGACGAAGGTTTATATTGATCAATTTATTCTCAGAATTTACGAATAATTTATTATGAAAATTATCAAGTTTCACTTTATTTTAATTAATAACTTGATTTTCCGGTTGGATGTGAATTTCAAATAATCAAATAAGAATCTTATCTACACATCTATCTATATATATATATAAAAGAAAGTCTTGTTAGTTACACTATTTATAACTCAAGAACGCCAGTACCGATTTACCTGAAAATTGGCAGAGCTTAGAACTAGGAGACGCACATAGGATACTTTTTATCTTATTCGACCAACCCGGTCGACCAAGATAAAACCCCTGGGACTTGACATAAAACGTCAAAGAAACGAAAGAAACGTAAACCGTGGTATAACAAAAACGCATCTATTATGTAATAACAAAACGCAAATGACAGTTACAGACAGACTATATTTTCGGCAATTTATAAAATACTATCAGACCCGGCCACGCGTTGCTGTAGCTAATATTTTTGTTATATTACATTTTATTAAACTATTTAAGTGGAACTGTAGGAGAACATCTGTCATGGAGGTCGTCATATTTTTTTAAAAATGGCATCTGTGTAAAAAAGCAAGCTAAAATCGTATATGACACGTTTGTATGTTTAAGATAGCAGCGCCATCTATTAATTAATTACTCAATCCAGTCAACAGATATCGCTATCTGTTAAAATCGTTTGGAGTTAATAGATAATTGTGAATGTCAAATAATAGGTATATATAGGTAATACAAATAATTTGCAATAAAATAATATTGCGACTATAAATTAAGATGTAAGCTATCCTATCTTTCAAGGTGGATCAAACTGCACATGGTGTGCAAATTTGATTAAAATCGATTGAAGTAGTTTAGGTGTCCATCGCGGACAAACAACGTAACACGTGTCACGTTGTTTGTTTATATATATTAAGATTTACGAAAAAAATTATGGCACTACGAAGTTCGCTGGGTCGGCTAGTATGTAAATAAATAAAATTGAAGTGTCTATTTGTAATGTCAAAATACTGGGCATTTTTCATGCTCACACGGTTATTTAAACAACACCTATGACTAAAATACAGTTTAATTCTTTTTTGTCTGTCTGTCTGTTTGTTTGACGTAATCTTCAAAACGGCTGGACCGATTTTGGTAATATTTTACTATCAGCTATCTGTCAATTAGACTGTAATTTATCCCAGTATTCCCATGGGAACGGGCACTACGCAGGTAAGGCGGATGAAACCGAAGCGAAGCGAAAGCAACCCGCTTTATATACTAAAAATTATTGATTAATTTGTAACAGTCATCATCATCATCATCATTGCAGCCCACATACGTCCCACTGTTGGGCTCGGGCCTCCTCCACAATGGGAGGGAATTTGACCTACTATACCATGCTGGTCAGACATGTTGGTATAGGGTTTCATTTCAAGTTTTCCTTCTCTTGCACAGATGCTATGTGCACATTATATCCCATAGTCGTCTTATACGACATCGACGGGCAAGATAGGGAGTGATGAATTGTATTCTTACTCCGTCACCACACGGAAAACAATATCACAATTAAATTTGTAACAGTATCACAATTAAATTTCAATTCAAATCCATATATTATTTCCACATCGTCATCTTTCAGCCCATCGCTGTCCAATGCGGCAATGGGCATCCCTCATGTTTCGCCACAAAGTGCGGTCCTGTGCCGCCTGCATCCAACGAAGCCCGATTACTATATGACGTGCTGTATTATTGCTGTGTGCCATGCGTGGTGATGCAATAAAAACACCCCCATCGCTTGCTTGCCTGCGAGTGTCCTAAAATTCGACTTAGGCTTCACCAGGAGAACGCGCAACAGCTCTCTTGGGAAACGCCGTGCGTGGCGATCGTGGCAATTACAGCATTATTCCCGGGTATGAGTTTAGGACAACCAGGTGGTGCGATGACTTAAATAAAAGTTGCTGGGAGCAGTTGAATGTGGGTGCCACAGGATCGCAGTTTGTGGCGAAACATGAAGTTGAATGATGAGATATTACTATTATTAGCTACTATTGCTGTTACTAGCGGGCAACCATTAACAGTATCATTTTGATTATTACCATTATAAGGAGTATAGATTCCCAGTGTAGTGACGGAATAAGAATATAATTCACCACCTATCTTGCACGTAGGTGTCGTAAAAGACGACTAAGGCCATATAACATCTACGCAAGAGGAAGAAAACTTCGAAGTAAAACCCTATACCAACACGTTTGACCAGCGTGGTGTAGTAGGTCAATTTTCCTCTCATAGTGGAGGAAGCCCGAGCACAGCAGTGGGACGTTCATAGGTTGATATTATGATGATGATGATTATAAGCAGAAAAATATCAAAGCCATATTCATACCCTAAATAATTCATACCCCCTCGGGGAGGACGTCGGTCTTTACTCACGCGGTCAGCCTTTCAGCGGGTGATGGACTAATTCCCCAATCATGTCACCCGCGGCCTCGGCTAGGGCGGTATGAGGCGCAAGTACTCGCGCCTACGCCGCCCCAGTCGCCGGCGGCGGATCGCCTCATCGAGGCTGCGCTCCTCGTGCAGGCGATTCGCCGCCTCCTTCTGCGAGATCACTGCCTCGCAGAAGGCTGCGACTGCGTCCCAATTCCTGACGCTGCCGGCCATCGCCCTAAGGATAGTCGGCAGCGTCAAGTCGGCAGCGAAGATTGCGACGAGTTCACGGCGCTGCGCTGCCCAAGCGGCGCAGGCCTCGAGCGGATGCTGCGCCGTGTCCTCGTCGCAATCGCAGTAGTGGCAGGATGGTGTATTCTCCCTCCAAACGACCTTGTGCAGTGTATTTGGCAAATAATTCATACCCTAACGTTAGAGGAAATATATCCTCTGGGGGCTACGTGTTCATTTTAGTCTCTACATCACAAAAGGAAAATGCTATCTAGTATTTAATTATGATAATCCTTACTAATATTATAAATGCGAAAGTAACTTTGTTTGTTTGTTTGTTACGCTTACACGCTTAAACCAAAGAACCGATTTCAAAAATTCTTTCACCAATATAAAGCTATAATATAAGGGAGTAACATAGTCTATATCTATCCCGGTATTCCCACGGGAACGGGAACTACGTGGGTATGACGACTAAAACCGAAGCGAAGCGAGGGCGGGTTGCTAGTCTTATATCTTTAAACGAGCAATTCTTGTATATATATATATATATATATATATATATATATATATATATATATATATATATATATATATATATATATATATATTCAGGATCTCTGCAACAGCTCTAACGATTTTAATGAAATTTGACATTTTTGGCCCCGAAACCCCTAGTGGTTTCGGGGCCAAAAAAATCGATCTAGCTAGGTTTTATTTACAGAAAATGTTGTTTTGTCGGTGTTTTTAGTTAATCATTACAATGACATAAAATATTATTGAAATTCTGTGAATAAGAATTCGAATTTCATCGTCGTTGTCAAGAGTGTCAATAGCTCAGTTGGGGAGTTGTCCAGTTTTCTTTTTGTTTTTTTTTAGCATTCAAACAGCGTGAGGTCGAATCTCGGTGTTATTATTATTCTCTTTTTGTAATTTTTGAAATTTATTTCTTTATTTAATTTTTATTTTTTATTAATATATATCTAAATGAATTCGACAAAAATGCAACAAAAATATACCGAGCGAAGCTCGGTCAACCAGATATTTTTTTAATTTAGTAACATATTTTACACTACACACACTAGTCAGACGAGTTGACATAGAGTTTTATTTCGATTTTTTTTTTTCTCTTGCATAGACCTTATGTACATATATCCCTCGGTCGTCTTTACGGCATCCACGAGCAAGAGAAGATTTTCCAATGATGAGGGCTATCCAATATTAGATCGGTTAAATAAGAGGAAAAAATTAATAAAGAAAATCTAATTACTTTCTAAAATTAGTTCCATAAATCCTTAACCTCCTCTCTCTCTTCCGCCTTCTCTTCACATTATGTAATATTGTGGAATTTATTTAATAATAGTCTGACCAGCGTAAGTAGGTCAATTCCCTTCCTATTGTGGAGAAGGCTCGAGCCCGACAATGGGACATGTATGAGCTAAAATCATGAATTTAATAAAGGAATATGTCAATATTGTCGACAGCATTGAAGAGATTGTGCTTCATTCAGATGCAGATAGGGATGCAAATATTGAAACCAAGAACATCGATGTATCGATACATCGATGTTTCTTAGAGATCTATACGATAAGCTTTTTCTTTTTTACATGAAACACCAACATTTGCTTGATGTAATGACTTTTTTTTATAGTTGCGGCACGCTATGATGGCCGTTTTGACATATTACAATAGTGTTGAGAAATGTCGATTTATTCTCGAAATAAAATATAGGTAAAGAAATCTACAAGTTTTTATTGCAAGTAAGTAGTACCTGATTAAAAATGTTTAATAAAACAAAAATATAAATGCTTACTTAATATATTTGAACGATCTGAATATTGGTATGAAAATGAATATACATACTTTATATGTACACAAGAAACAAATTAATACAAAAAGAGACCAAAAAAAGATGCCACAAAAGGCTATATTTAATCAGATTCGTCCATACTGCTTTTTACTTACACATACTTATTTTTACTGTCGTCACTGCTATCACCAACTACATTAATTATAAGTTCATTTTCTAAAATATTATCTATGTTCACATCTCTTTCATAATCTTCGCTTATTAATTTAACAGTTCTATTCACAACCTTTTCCCAGTTTCCTTTCGTCACATGTTTACAAGCTTCTTCTAATATTTTTAGTATCTTTATTATGCTAAATGGGAGTTCTGTATTGTGTGCAGCGTATCCCTTAATTTGAGCCCACACCAACTCAATTGTATTATATTCACAATGGGAAGGCGCCTTCATTTTGAGATTCACGATTGAAATAGTTACGAAGGCATATAACGAACTCACGCGTCTGACTGTTTAAAACAGTTCTCTGCGTACGTTCGGCCATATCGACGAAATCCACAACAAAAGGCATAAACAGAGTCCAAATTAACGAGCAAGGGTTAACAGTACTGCAGTATCAATATGCGAAATCCAAAGCCAGGTCAAAACTATATCACAATCGCAGTGCACTCACAGTTTGTACTTTTCGAAGCAATGTCAAGTCGAAACTGCTTTGTTTTGCATAGAGCATTGACGCGAATTTGGCGGAGGTAGTAGTTGTGTGGCCAGCGATCCAATGTGACAACGTATTAGATTTCATATTTTTAAATTTTGCATTTCGGAAATCAAATGCCGAGTTGTGTGGTAAATGAGTACACCAATAATTGTAACATTATAAAAATAAAAAATAAATGTCCGCGAGATCCTAATATATATAGTGTAAAAATCAATGTAACAAATAAATTTTGTGTCCTAAAATAATGATTCGATAAATTTTATGACTAACTGCACGTCACTATTGACTATAAAGAACAATAATTTGCTCCTTCAAATGTAATTACTATAAATACGAAACTTCATGAGTGGACAAACGTCAAAACGGCCATCATAGCGTTCCGGTAGTATAGTTATATAGAAAGAGAATACCTAAACTGTTACGCAACCTCTGCTCGAAGTACCATTTATTTTAAAACGTCGATGTCAAAACATCGTATAGAATAACATTGATACATCCATGTTTCACGATAGTGAACATCGATAGCAAGCATCGATGTTTTTTTATTGAAACGTCGATGTTTCAGAAACATCGATGTATCATTTACATACCTAGATGCAGAGTATAATCTAGTGGGTGTATTAAATTTGGTAACAGGTCTCTGATACAATGCCTCCATAATAGATCTAGAGATATTGATTTTTTGATTGCCCAACGTTTCTAACACCTTACAGTGTTCATGATCACGGGCGGACTAATGTCTCACGTCCAACAAGTCATCGTTATTACAAACGCGACAAAATCCGTAAAATAGTTTTATGTACAATGGTGTAATACTCACGTAAACATTAGATTTCATCATAGTGAATTTGCATACATTCTCTACCTATTCATCTCTGAATAGCATTCGGTCGTTCTAATACTGTTAAAGCTCTCCCTGTGGCGACGAAATAAAAATACAATTCATCACTCCCTATCTTGCCCGTAGATGTCGCAAAAGACAACTAAGGGATATAATACGCATATAACATCTATGCACGAGAAGGAAAACTCTAAACAAAACTCAATAACGACCTATCTAACGAGCATAGTAAGGTCAATTTTCCTCCTTTTGTGGAGGAGGCTGGCATCCAACATTGGGACGTATATGAGCCGAGATAATATTCTAATGCTAATGACATAGAAATTTTTCATCTTGTTTCTTCCTAGCTCACTTCAAAATGATAAAAAGTACACAGATAGTATGTTGGTTAAGACATCCACCTACCGTTCTAGTGTCGCGGTTACGATTTCCGTGCAAGACAATAGTCTCTGTGATTCATGAATTGTGGTTAACTGTGAATGTAATTTTTGACCGTTGATTATACATTTATAAAGTCCCCCGCCATACAAAGATTATTTCCTTAGTGCTGTGCCGAAGTTTTCAAGAAAATATTTAAACTTAATCTTAAAATCCTATTATATCGTTCGTTTAAACGGCCTAATTTCAAGAACTGCAACTTATAAAAATTTCACGCTTAATACGGTCTTATAGATAAAACTATTAAGGTCGCGGGTTATTTCATACCAAAGAAGGCATGCTTTTCTGAATTTCAGCTTATACGTATGGAGTTAGTTGAGCGCGCCCAGTCAAAAGTGCTTGACCCACTACTCATTCCCATGTCTTGCATGAGAATTAGTAAAGTATAAGAATAGAATGGAACACACTGGCGGTCACATAAATTACAATTTCAATGATGACAGAGGTTGCACTCGTGTGAGAGTGAGATTTCTCAAATAAGTCGGTTCGAACTCTAATTGTTCCTGTTCTAATGCTTCCTGTTCTAATGCTTCCGATACGTTGCTCTAGGATTTTTGCTCAGATCTTCATAAATAGGCTTGATGGCATCCAAAACATCCTCGGGAAAAGCGCTAAACCTATGTGGAAACAAATCCAATGCATTAGCACCTGCCGATTATTGCCATTCTCACTAGTAGGTCGCGCCGATCGGAGTCGTTTTTTACCTATAGTCCATAAAATATAGGATGATCTCTGTGACAGTTGTCCCTCAAAAGCAGTACAATCAAGATCTAGGTCTCTATTATCGTCATCACTGGAGCCTTCCTGCTAGAACATTTATCATTTTTTGCAAAATAGGGATAGTCGTTAGATCAATCGATCAATTACGACTGTTTTATAAATAAATATGTCTAATTTATTGACAATAATGCGTACTGTATAATATTATCATGTACTCTGAGACGAAAAGTAGTTTTTTAATGTTTAATTAATTCATTTTATGTATTTTATAATGTAACTGTCTATTTTAATTGTAAAAAAAGATGTTGAAAGTTTTACATAGGTACTGTATTGGGTTTATTTCTTTTATGAATAATTTTATAAAAATTGGTTATCGATTTACGTATATCGACTGTCTCATCTCTTTTTTAATTTCCATCCAGTATGATCTTGTACGTGCGTAAGCGTCATTCATGTATAAAATGTTTACTAGGTATTTCAGTACTTACGAGATATATTGCAATTCAGTTGCAATAAAACTGGCACTAAAAGAATGAAAATATATTTGATACAAAATGAAATTGTAAACATGTCGCTCGTTCAAACTTTATTCGTTGGTTTCGTTGACATCTTTCACAGAGATCAAGCTATATTTTATGGACTATAGAGATTCTCGTCTGCCGAACTGTAATAAAGGAACATTGCCCAGATAGCATTCTTGATAGAATGCGTGCCTATTTTCTTGATAGAAGATTTATTGCTACACTAAATTGTATACTCTATACTGGCAAAATATACATTATAGATATAAGCACGTACATGTACACGCACTTTCGTTGAAATTTATATAAATAAAACTGGGAGGGCAAGATTAGGTATTATCTAGTGAGCCGCTCGAGTTGAGTACGTATAAAAATCCGACAGGTATAAAAATACCCATAACTTTGTCAATTTTGCTCCAACCCACTTGAAATGAGTAACAATCGACGTTTATTTTTTTTAGTCTATTTAAACAACATTAAATTACCCAGATAATTAGTAGGAAACAGCGTATTAAAATTCTAAAACTAATAAAAAAAACTCCATACATTAAGTTATAAGGGCTATATACAAGATGTATCAGGTTATGTGACAACTGTTCAAACGGGAGTTAGGCAATGGTGGTAGGTACCCATGAAAAAAAAATGAAAGAGAAATATCGATTCATTAATGAATTAGAGACATGTAAAGTTTTCAATTTTGTCATCATTTTTTCTAACAGTAATCTGCAACATATTCGTACTTTGTTAAATGTTCATTAGAAATTGAATAAATCAGTGATTACGTTCGCATACGCAAGACAAACTTCGCTTTAAATCAGCTGATCGGCCGATGACCGTTGACAAGTCGCCTTTATACCTATGTTACCATTGAGGCGTTCGCACAAATCTGTCGAAGCTTTACATGCCTTCATGTATCCTGTCTGTACATGCCTACATAATACGTTACATTTAAGGCGTAGACTAGACACACATTTTGTAATCACTATAACTTTAATGTTATATTGTTTTTTGTATAATATACATTCTAATTATGATCTATGACCGTTGAAATACAACATACTCGAACAGTTGCCCCATAACCTGTTACATTCTGTATATTAAAAATATCAGAAGCTTTATAACGAGTGTTTTCCTTGACTTACTTTATATTCATATTATTCAACAAGCGCAATAGGAATAAGGTGTGGTGACGGAGTAAGAATTCAATTCACCACCCCTCTATCTACATGTATATATAATATGCAAATAACATCAATGCAAGAGAAGGAAAACTTGAAATAAACTCCTATATCAATACATCTGACCAGCGTGCTGTAGTAGATCAATTTCCCTACTATTTTTGAAATAGGCTCGAGCCTAGCAGTGGGACGTATATGAGGTGAAATGATTATGATTAATGAAGAGAAATAAAATAGACACATTTATAATTAACGTCATTGCTTGATTCCGGTAAGGCCGGAGTAGAGCACTACCTCAAACCTTCGTATCGAGGCGAGCAATAAAATTTCTTGAAATCGATCTCGGCATCACCTAACACCACCTAACACCAACTTTCCGTGTGGTGACGGAGTAAGAATTCAATTCACCACCCCCTCTCTTGCCCGTGGGTGTCGTAGAAGACGACTAAGGGATATTATATGCATATAACATCATTGTAAGAGAAGGAAAACTCGAAACAAAACCCTACGCCAACACGTCTGACCAGCGTGGTATAGTGGGTCAATTTCCCTGCGATAATGGAGGAGGCCCGAGCCCAACAGTGGGACATATATGGGCTGAGATGATGATGATGATGATCACATAACAGCTCCCATTATTAATCTAAAGCATTCTTAAAACCACTTGAACGCACAAAAGATTTTTTTAAATTCAGTTCAGTCGTTAAGGAGTTCATTTCCAAAATCTATTTATAGTCTCATACAAGTACAAAATTACATTTTTAAATTCCGCTTTGCCGAATAACGTATTTAATAAAATTTATGACTGTAAATAAAATACGATTGGACTATTGATAAATAAATAAATAAATGCCGAGTTGATTTCTGAAGAAGAAATGAATGAATTCTGAGTAGAATTCTGAAGAAGAAAGAAATAAATTCTCAGTAGAATTCTGAAGAAGACAAAAATTCTGAGTAGAATTTTCGTGGGGAGGCCTATAGCAAAACGATGAATAGTTGATGGATGGTTGAACACGGTGACATTTATGTCGTCTTACAAAAGCAGGTCAATTAAAGTATCCAATATCTACTATTCATTCGTACAATTAAAAGGTAAAAAAAAATATTTACTAGAATATTTTTTAATAAAAATACCGCGACGATCACTACCGCGCCGCCCGCGCCGATCATTAATATTACACCTTAGAAAAAGTTCGATTGTCAACTCGTAAAATTGTACCATAATCTACCAACGTCCTTTTCAGAATTACCACTACGTATTCAGTAAGTGCGGGTCCAATTTTTGCTTTAATACTTTCTACGGACTTAGGACCGTCAGAAACAATCGATATTGAAATAACTGTTCAAATCGCTCACCCTTTTTTTTGTCTATGTATAATCGACCATTTGTGCACCATTTGTACGTACTCAATATTCAAGTATTGATAATATCTAAATGTCTACATTTTGTAACAGCACAAACACAAACACACAACGATGTCGCGAAATAGGTAATTACTTGTAAGGAAATTGTAAGGTCATGCGCGTGACCTCTCACTTTCGCACGCCGATGGATATTAAAACAATTGGCGCCCCATCGGGGATCGGCAAGGATACCTGGGTAGATAGGGATTACGCTTTGTAAAAGCCGTCCACGTGGACACGTGGACTTCGGCATGATTTCTTTTGTTTAAAATGTAAACATGATAAACAGGTTGTTACTAAATATTAATTTTAATTTATTTTATTTTATTATTTTTTTATAACTACCACTATTGAACATTTAAATATGTTAGATATGTTTCTTTGATCGGATACTTTTATGGTTTTGTTTTTGTAAGACGATAAGAAAGTCACCGTGTATATATTAAATAAGGTCGGGCCAAAAGTTTCTTTGCATACAATATAAAAATCTAAGAATTTCAATCACTTTAAAAACGGTGCGGTTTCATAACGTTTCTATAAAGAACCCCAATAGATCCATTAGATTTCTTTCATTAATCTCATGTGGCACTCAAATATCGAGGTTATGTGTACCCAGCTTTTTTAAATGAGCTAAAACTGTTTTGTGGTCCATTTCTATATCTTCAGCTACGTTGTTACTCCTTAAATACCATTCTTGTCCCCACTTTTTCAGAAATGACCTCCATTTTATCAGTCACAAGGCGACCAGAGCGAGGTGCATTTTGACATCAAAATTACCGTATTGTAAACGTTTAAACCAATTTTATGCTACTCTAACACTACATTATGGATGATAGACGTCACAATTTTTTCGGCTGGTAGCGTTGCATTTTTCTTTGTTTGTAATAAAATTTAAAAATGTGTTCGTATTTGTTCCTTAGGTGCTCTCATTTTGACAGAATGAAAATCAAATGAAAAACGCCGGGAAACAATGTTTTTCTAATTTGTTTATTTTTTTTAATTGTAACCATTTTAATGGTATCAAAACCAGCCAAAGAGATTACATTAAAAGTTTATTGAGACTATATGCGAAAAGTCTTTCGACCTATCTATATATTAATACGTGAAGCAAAAACTTTGTACCCCTTTTTACGAAAATCATGCAGTTGTGCAAATATGAAATTTGGTATAGTTGAAGAGTATATTGAGCAGAAGTGCATAAAACTAAAATTTGATATAATAATGAATTAGAAATACATTAAATTCATTAAAAAAGGCGTTACGCACACTAATGCAATCGATACACACACACACACACACACACACGTGTGTGAATTATAGACTGTTGTTATAATCTCTGGTCGTCAAACTGAATGTCAAACAATCATAATTATGATGACAATGTCTAATAATCTCTCATCAATCATCATCAATCTCTCTTCAATGAAAACAACATTATCACAGTTATCGATTTATTCGCTTACCTTAAAAAAGTAGTTACGTATTTTTAAAATAATATTATATTGTTCTAAAATAACTTTTATCGGTTTTTTATATTAAAAACTAATATGCTTTAAAAATGTTGATAAAGCGGTTTTGTCTCCTTTAAATCAAATGCTCTCAAAGGTGCCAGAAGCGGATTTCTATCAAGGTATAAACAGTCTCGGTTACAAAAAAACACACAACTAAAAACACTGAAGAATCTAGTTAATGTACACGAGCCACTGTTTTAATTTTACAAAATGGCGGTCCATCATATCATTTGACATTTGTCACCAGAAATAAACAAATGTTTAGTCATATTAGGATAGGTTACTTACTCTTGAACATTTTTTTTGGGTCTGCTTTTACTTGTTTACTGCATTTTATTGTTATCAAATCATAATTTAAAAGAACTTTATTTTGTAAATATAACGACCAAGAACGCCGAACCTCGTAACAGAACCATATAGATTTTAGAAACAATTATTTTTTATTTTATTTAATAGTAAATTTGGGGCCAAAAATTGTTTACAGTTTGTAAAATTATCATTCATTGGTAGGTTAAACAAACTATAGTAATATATTAGAAACAATTACTTTTCATTTTATTTAATACTAAATTTGGGGCCAAAAATTGTTTACAATTTGTAAAGGTATCACTCGTTGGTAGGTTAAATAAACTATAGTAATATATTAGAAACAATTACTTTTTATTTTATTTAATACTAAATTTAGGGCCAAAAGTTGTTTACAGTTTGTAAAGTTATCACTCGTTGGTAGGTTAAATAAACGATAGGAAATATTTTTTCGGTAAATTGTTCACCACTTCAAATTTATATGGCCCATCCGATAACAATATGTTAGAAACGCATTCTCTTAGCGGCCGCACTGCAAGATATAATACATTATATCCTACTATATATGTCTAGAAACAAGCTATCTTACATAATATTTTTTTTTGTACCCTTTTTTTTATGCCTGAGAATAGCGCGTTCAAACAAACAACAAATCCAATATTTTTTATAACATAATACATTAATGATGCCTTCAGTATTTTTTTTTACTTTGAATTCTTAAGCAATGTATAAAAAATAATTAAAATAATAAATTAAAAAGCTTTGAAACAGTAAATATGATTGTTCCTCCTCCTCCTCCAGCCATGTATGTACTGTCCCATGCTGCGCCCGAGCTTCCTTTACAACTAAAGTGAAATTAACCCACCATGCCACGTAAATCAGATTTACTGGCATATGATTTTGTGTCGAATACTCCTTTTTTCATCCCTTAACCGTTTCTACAATACCCACGAGCTTACTTGTGCACAATACAGAATATGATTATTACAACAATTTAAAATCAAACTCCAAACGCAGCCAACAAAGTAATTTATTATACATTTAATCATTCAAATTTCAACTCAAATTATAGCTAAGATCGTTCAATTATAAGTTACAAGGCTTTAATTGTTAACCCTTAGGGGCCCTATGTTAAGTGACACGTATACATCAAATTTTCGTCAGTTCTATTTCGTCGTAACGAGCGCATAATTGCCGTCAGGCCAGCAATGAGTCTCACAAAAGCAGGCTTTTGATTAGCAACACCGAGTATACATAAAACTAATTAGTCTCCCGCCGTCACAGAGACTGTAAACAAGGGCCGGTCCCGAGTGACTCGCCGCAGGTATTCACGTTATGCTACCGTTGTAATATCTGCTCAATTATTACAGAGCACTTATTAAATGGTTTGTTGTATTTTAACAGTGAAATAATACAATTGAAATATTACAAAACAGTAACAAATTAGTTTGTAATATTTGCGTTTAGTGTTCCCCTCTATACACGTTCAGTCTTAAGGATTAAGCTGCATAAATTACCTAAACTGCACGCTTTAATTAGTTTAAGCTGTAGTTGTAATTAGCGTCCATATTTTGGTGGGCATATTGCCATAATTGCCTCGTTTGGTACACAGATTGGCGATCGCAATAGCTGTTATAAGCTTTACCCAGGCGATAGCGAAAGCTGCCCACTCTCTTTTTTTTTTAGGGTGGGCTGCGGTCGGCGCGCTCCTCGCACCACTTCGTCCGGGGCGACAGAGGGGCGTAAGCACGCATACCCGCAACCCACCCGAACACCACGTCGCCTTCGTCGTTGGGCCGACCACCGGAGCAGGGTTACTTGTCATAAGTGGTCGGCCCGACGGAATACCCCCTACTTGGGGTACCCTCTCATCGACCGACGTTCCCCCCTCGGGGAGGACGTCGGTCTTTCCTCACGCGGTCGGCCTCTCGGCGGGTGACGGACTAACTCCCCGGTCACGTCACCCGCTCCTGATAAGATCCTTAGCTGATTCTTACAAATCCCACGGTAAGGGGGTGACGGCAATTACGGTATAAAATACTATACCGTCACACGAGGGACTAACTAGGTAGGTGGACCAACAACATCTTAAAAGTCGCAAGGAACCATTGGATGCAAGTAGCACAGGACCGTTCCAAATGATATTTTCGTGGGGAGTGGATGGATGGATGAATAGTTGTACTCATCGTCATCACAGCCCATATACGTTCCACTACTGGATTCGAGCCTCTTCCATAATGGGAGGGAAGCTGACCTACTATACCTCGCTAATCAGATTGGGTGGTGTAAGGTTTTATTTCGAGTTTTTCGTGCCTTACATTTTTTTTATTTTATTATTTTATTTTTATGGGTGGGCTATGGTAAGCGCACACGCCGTCCATTCCATCCGGGTCGACGAAAGGACGGCGCGTGGGACCATAACCCACCCGTACCCACATCACCTTCATCGTTGGGCCGACCACCAGTGCCGGATTCTTTGTCCTCAGTGGTCGAAGTCGAGTTCCTTGCCTTACATAGAGGTTGTTTTCAATAATCGGCTTTTGCGATACTCACGGGCCAAGGGGATGGTGAATTATATTTTCACCACATAGTAAAAGTTAGTTGCAATGAACTCCTTATATTAAATGAATGTCAGCTCTCGCTATCTTTTCGCTCGCTTTCCTTTGTCATTGACAGTCCGACCTGTGGAATCACCGAAGGAATGAGGTACAGCAATACCTTTATAACATCATCATATCACAGCTCAAATTCGGGACTTGAACCTTCGCCATAATGAGAAGGGAAATTGCCGTGCTGGTCAGACGAAATGGTACATGGTTTTATACCGAGTTTTCCTTCTCTTGCATAGATGTACTACACATATTATATTCTCTTAGTAGTCTTTTACCACTCACGGATAAGAAAGACCGTGGCAAACTGTATTCTTATTTCGTCACCATAGGGAAACTACTACCACTACTACTACCTACTACTACTACTACCCTACTACTACTACCACTAACTCAACGAGCTTTAATTTAACTCGTATTATTAGCACGCCAACCGTCTGCAAAAATGTATATTAATAATTAATAAAAGAGCTTTGTCGTAGGAGTATAGAAGGACTCGGCTACAGTTTATCTTTAATAAAGGAAAAACTATATCGAATTCTTATTTATGGCATTACTTAGAAGAAATTGTGTCGTATTAAATGTAATTTAGCTCTACTAGCGCAAGCCCTCATTAAAGCAGCGACCTTTCAAAATAATTACAACCCACCAAGCCTTCAGGACTAATCATAGATTTGTCTGATTTAATTTAATCATAGTAAATTGAAACCTTTGGTGAACATGATTCGTGTAATACATTTATAATACGATATTTCCCTATTCTTTTCATTGCCTTGTATCTCTGAAGAAATTAAATGTCGCAAGAAATTGATTACAATAGAAGACAAAGTAGAAGTGAAACTCGATCTAATTGGAAACCGTAGTGTAAGGAGTTATTTCTTCTGTAAATTTAGAAATTTACTTATATCTAAAGGTAATAGATCATTTAGAAAATAAACCACTCACAAACGGCAAAATTTCATCATAAAAAATTAAACAATATATATTTTTTAAGTTTCGTAAAATAAATCGAGATTAATGTAAGACAAGCTTAGCGAAGTTCAAGCTTAAGTAAAATTCTTATGTAAGACAAACTTCTCACATCGCTTCTTTGGTTTTCTGGGTAATTATTTACATAATAAAATTAATGACATCTTGTCAATTTATGCTCTCAATAAAGCGGAGTTCAAACGAGCAATCACAGCCTGGCTCTTGAAACAGACGTATGACAGTACTGAACAACTTTTAGTTTCACCAAAACAGTTCAAGGATATTTTACTAGAATAGTTCAATTCATGTAGTTATTTCAACATATATAGGGTATATACCCCACATACTTATAGTATTTACTACTAGGCTATCCAATACTCCACACGCATAATTATATACCAACTCACTCAAACACACAGGACATCCACGTGAACACTCACGCACGCACACACACAGACACACACACACACACATGCACGAACTCACGCAGCCACGCGCACTAATACATGCACACATACTTGTACGAATTCAGATACACATCTCACACACTTTTTTTTGTTATTAGAAGTATATTAGTTTTCTTTTCTTTATTCTTTTCTTTTTTTAAGTTTTCTGGCAAAGTACATGAAATATTGTCTAATGCGACTGAAGGGGAACCTGTGAGTTATGAGAAGCTTCCAATTTTACATTATTCATTAAATGTGTTAGTGCCTATTGCTAAACTTGCAGTTTATATTAGTCAGAATATTATTAATGCATAGTAGTCCCAGGGTTGTAACCATCCGGGTTGGCCACGGAATCCAAGGATTCGGTACATTTGTCGGCCCAATACCGAAAGGGGGTGATGAATACGGCAGGTTCTGGGATCACGCGCCGCCGTCTCGTATAAAAGAGTCGTAACCTTAAAATGCTTAAGAGATTATTGTTTGTGATGCAATAAGAATATAATTCACCACTCCCGAAACCCTTTGCATACGAGCAAACAGTACACTTGATGGTGTTGCTACCGCTCATGGACCTTTATAAGGCCCCTGCCTACCGTGAAGAAAGTGAAGGGAGTGTGAATGCATGCAATCAGATTCGATGATACTCGGACATCACTTTAGTGATGTGTGTTTTAACACATCCCACGCAAACACCCTCAGAAAGTCGGGCTTTCGGCTCTCTTGCACTATCTAATGTTGTTCATTGGTTTAATTCTAACAATTTAGTTCTAAATGAGACAAAAACTAAATGTATTAAATTTACTACACCCAATGTGAGACAAGTGGGAACCAATGTTCAAACGAATGGTGTGGCTCTGGACCTTGTGGAATCAACCACCTTTTTAGGCATCACTATAGATAATAGACTCCAATGGGGGCCTCATATTGAGAAACTGTCAAATAGGCTAATCTCAGCGGCTTATGCGGTAAAAAAAAATTCGCGCGTTAACCGATGTTGAAACAGGCAGAATAGTTTATTTCGCATACTTTCATAGTCTCATGTCAAACGGCATATTACTTTGGGGTTGCTCCATGGAATTGAATAGAATTTTTGTTCTACAAAAAAGGGCGGTCCGCGTGATATATAATTTAGGCCCAAGAGTATCACTAAGAGAGAAATTTAAAGAGGTAAATATCCTGACTGTTATATCTCAATATATATACGAAAATGTATTATATGTAAAGAAAAATATCGGTAACTTTGAATAATATTGTGACATTCATTATGTAAATACTCGCCATAAGTATAAATTAGTTGTACATAATGCTCGTCTTCAACGAGTTAACAGATCCTTCATGGGGCAATGTATACACTTCTACAACAAATTACCTGTTAATATTGGAGATATGCCAGTTAATAAGTTGAAAAAAGCAATCAAGAGTAGATTTTGTAGAAAAGGTTATTATAAAATCTCGGATTATCTTGATGATAATACAGACTGGTTATGAGCAGCTCCTCATTCAAGCATTTTCTCATTATTTCAAAAGGTGTTGAAACACACATGTGTGTGTTTCAACGGTGTTGAAACACACATGTGTGTGTTTCAACACCGTTTATTCTGTTGTTGTTACTATAATTATAAAGCGTAGCGTGTTTTGCCAAACGCATTTATTATTTAACCTGTGTTTTATGTTTGTGCCACATAGTATTGGTTATGCTCACTGAAGGATCTGCTTGCGGTAGCTACGAGGAGCGGGTCACTCCCTTCCCTCCATTGTGGTTGAGGGGAGTGATGGCTGCTCTAGTGGTTAACACGTGATCGGGTGTCGCTTGCGGGATCTGGTCCAGCCATGGTACTTTTTATTATATTTAATAACTATATTGTATAATGGTTCGAAAGGCATCACACTGGAGCTATTAATAGACGTGTTATTGTATATTATTTTTTTATTTAAAATAAAAAAAATAGTAAATGAATAAAAAAGAAGACAATCCCACTGAGTTTCTTGCTGGATCTTCTCAGTGCGGTCGCGTGCCGATCCGGTAGTAATTTAAGGTAAAATATAAAAAAATGAGCATATGTAAGTGCCCCCGCGGAATTTATACATAATAAAGGATTTAAACTTGAATTTGAACTTGCTCGAACGAAGCGCAATAACAAATTGCTACTACTCGGACGTCAGTTTTCTGCTCAGTGCGGTACTACCCCGGACGGACCGGCCCGCGGCTGTAGACAGAAAACTGTCAACAGTATGGTCCTACCACTACCAGACACGGTACTGATACTGTACCTATATACTCATCATCACCTACCTTCCCATCATCACAACTTATATACGTCCCACTACTAGGCTCGAATCTCTATTCTGTTTAGTTTCAATTTCCATTTCTTGCAAAGATAATATCCGTATATTATATCCCACAATCGACCATATCTCACAACACCCTTGGACAAGAAATGCGATGGTGAATTGTATTCTTAAGTCGGTTTCAGACTACGCTATAATATAATAGCATATATTATAGTATATAGCTCATAGCACAACAATATCGCGCACCATACATTGTTAGGGACACGTTTACACTGTACTGTACTATATTTTATGTATGGTGCGCGATATTGTTGTGCTATACTATATGCTAATATATTATAGCGTAGTCTGAAACCCGTTTTAATTCACACAAAAAATATTTTAAACTGCAAGCTGTTAAGTATTGAATTATGCACAGTGGAACTTTGAGGGTAGTTATTCAAATAAGCCGAGCGTATTACTGCCATTAAATATATATTGTACTAGTTATACGCGACTAATTTTGAGACTCATAATATTGTCGTTACCAACCCGAACATTGGCATTCATCGACGTCATTATAATGATTATAGTTCACTATATATATGATGAAATTTGGCATAGTAGTTTATTTATAGAAAATATTGTTTTGTCGGTGTTTTTAGCTAATCAATCAATACAATGACATAAAATGTTATTGACATTTTCTCTCGTCGTTGTCAAGAGTTACAATAGCTCAGTTGGGAAGTCGTCCAGTTTTTCTTTGTTTTGTTTTGGCATTCAAACAGCGTGGGATCGAATCTCGGTGTTATTATTATTCTCTTTTTGTATTTTTTGATATTTTTTCATTATTTAATTTTTATTTTTTATTAATATGTATCTAAATAAATTCGAGAAAAATACAACAAAAATATACCGGTCGACCTGATATTATATTACTATAGTAAACAATGAAATGATCAATGTGTCCTCATCCGTAACCTTCGGGTGCATTATAACTGACTCAGAGATTAACGAGCAATTGTGTAGCCGTGCGAACGTGGATAATGCATAACACTAATTACGATCGTCAACAGCCCTGCCCAGTGTGACAATTATGCCACAATCCCTGCGTCGTACGGAGAATTATCTAATAGTAGATTTTAATAAGCTGATAAATGATTCTACATCATTGAACATACCTGTTTGCCAGACTTCTACTACAGAATGGAATATTACGCAATCAATTCAGATTCATAATATAACCACGTTTAATAAAGGCGTTGGCAATCGGACTAATGTTAGATAATTTCAATAGTAAATTTTTAAACTTGCCGTGTAGTGACGAAGTAATTACAATTCGCCATTCATTATTAGTGGTTAGAACTACACTGTTGACAGTTAGCTGTCTACAGCCGCGGGATCCAAGGGATTAAATATGCATGTAACATCTATGTAAGTGAAAGAAAACTCGCAATGAAACCCGACATCAACTCGTCGGATCAGCGTAGTAAGTCAATTTATCTACTACCAGCCACCCGCCCTCACTTCGTCTCTGTTTCAGTCACCCTACTCGCGTATTTCCCGTTCCCGTGGGAAGACCGGGTTAAAATGCCTATGTTAATCCCTGACATTATAGCTTTGCATTGGTGAAAGACTTTTTGAAATCGGCTCGATGCGTAAGCGTGAAAGCGTAACAAACAAATAAACAAACTTACTTTCGCATTTATAATATTAGTAAGAATTATTGAGACAGCTCGATCCCAACAGTGGGAAGTATATGAGCTGAGATATAAATATATTATTTGATTATTAATAAGTCGCTTTGTTATAGAATCGGTGTAGATGCCAACAATGATAACAAGAAACCGGAGGACGAGGTCAACGAATATCTAATGAAAGCTATTGATGCTCGATCCATTGACCGTCTGCGCGCTGAACACTGTAAAACGTTTACGCTCATCTTTCGAGACATCAAACTGGAAAGAAAGGTAAGTCAAATTTGAAATGTTTGCTAATTTTTATTTTTTGTGTGGTGATGGGGTGGTACGAGTAAATTCACCACTCCCAATCTTGCCAGTGAACGTTTTTAAAGACAGCTAAGACATATAATTTGGATATACCATCTATGCAAGAGAAGGAAAACTCGAAATAAAATCCTATGTCTGAGGAGCTTTATCCGGTACGCCAATTACCCTCATATTGAGAAGGAGAATTAAGACGTAAGAGCTGAAACAACGATGTTAATTGTAAACTAATTTTACATTTTCAGTGAAATTGTATTTATCATTACCAAAAATGAAATATATTTGCTAAAGCTATATCAAGCTAGCTACATCATAGAATAAAAATGTATGGATTACTATCGATATATTTTGTTTGAAAGCAACTATTAGGGTAGTAAATTCTTCCTCCGTCACCACACGGATGATTGGCGTCTATAATCTTATAATTATTAGAATTTTACTGCATTGTATGCATCGTTGTAATATTTCAATACATGTAGATGTGAGTTTTGATAGCAAAGGATATAGGTATTGATTGAATACATCAAAGCATTGATGAAGGCAACTAACGCTGCTGTAGTACAAACAACAAGCCCGTTGCTCTACGGCTGCATCCACTTTCAAAGGCGCTCCTATGGTTTATGTGCTCTGGTTAATATGCAAGCTCTGACTGTCGTCTGCCGAGAATACTAATTGAAAACGTAACTTAAATACAGAATAAATAATTTAAATTCATAGTATATTGTCATTTCTAAATTATAATATTTTTATGAATATTCTATACAGCAACGCTAATATTCAATATTTTAAATATAGTAAATAGTTTTCTTTTTTTTATTTTAAGCACTTATTTTCTTTGAATTTAAATATTAGGTCTGGGTTTTTCTTTCTCTTTTCTTGCAATGAACAACATTCAAATATTTTTTTAGTATTACAAATTAAAATCATATTTCGTAGCCAAGTCTCAAATATAATTAATATCTTATTATTTACTAGCACACGCCCTCGATTTGCTTCGGTTTCAGTCGCCTTACTCACATAGTGCCCGTTCCTGTGGGCATATCCGGATAAAATATAGCCTACTAGCAACCCGCCGGCGCTTTGCTTCGGTTTCAGTCGCCTTACCCGCGTAGTACCTGTTCCTGTGGGAATACCGGGATAAAATATAGTCCATGTTACTCTCTGATATTATAACTTTCCATTAGTGAAAGAATTTTTGAAATCAGTTCTGTGGTTTAAGCGTGAAAGCGTAACAAACAAACAAATAGACAAACAAACAAACAAACTTACTTTCGCATTTATAATATTAGTAAGGATTTTATGTATTTGCCACATATTTTGAAGTTTATACTTCTTTTAGCGCGTTAGAGCATAATGATGACACTAAATTTTTACAATGCGCGCGCACACCGTCACGAAAAATCAACACCCTGACGTTAGTTAATCAACATTTTTTACCGTCACAAATGGCAATTAAATAAAACTTTCAATGTATTACATACCTTTTTTCTATTACTAGTGTGTTTTTTTTACGAATCATATCCTATAACACGAAGGATAAAATTTTAGAAAGATTTTTAAAGTGAAACTTTTATTACATCGCCTCGAAACTTTTTCGTCCATCTATTGCATGTCGCGTGACGGTCGGACACGGAGTAGGGGTAGGCTAATATGGCAGCGTTCGTATCAGCTGACCGTATAGTGTATAGGCTATTAGTCATTTGTGGCAGTGCTCCACGCTATTTGTTTGTTTTTATCAGTGTTTAATGTAAACGTTGCAATTTTTTTGTAATGCGAAAAATAGTTTCACTTTTACTGTGGTTTCATATAACCACACAACCAAATTTTTATCTTGTTACGCCATAAAGGTATAACTTCTTACATGCGTGTATAAGAATACACACTTTTTTTTTATTCAGCTAAACCAATGTTAGAAAAGTCTGTTAAAAATGGTTATCTAACATTTGAAGCTAAATGTGTTTAGTACATAGGTCTCTTGGCAAAGTTATATACTCTGTGACGAAACAAAAACATGCAGATGGAGTCTAGAGGTAATTAAAGTCAACTCTCAGGAATAATACGCTTCACTCACTCTGCAGTTGGTTTTCCAGCAAGCGGAACGAATTTCAAATTTGCTTGTACTTTGAATAGTATTTTTTAGAATGTTGATTTTACGTGTACCAACATTCTGTGTGTAATATTTTTCAAACTTTTTATTCATTTGCCCGTTTCGCATTTTTAAATTGAGTTTATTTATGTCCGTTTGGTGACGGAGTAAGAATACAATTTTTGACCCTATGCTTATGTCGTTAAAGACGAGTAAAGGATAAGATATGCATATAACATCTTTTTTTTTTTTTGGGACTAATCCCACCACACATTCCCACCATTGTAACTCCTGTAAGCCAGGATCCACAATGGTCTCCATAAATGACACCGAGGTTTGACCCTCAGGCAGTCCCAGGATATGATTTTAATTGTCTTGGGACCCGCAACAAATTTAGTTAAAAAAGATTAAAGAGGAGGAGTTGGAAAGAGAGATTCCACTTACCTCCTAGGTAAAGCGGGAGACAGGAAAACAAAATGACTAGTCAGCCAATAAGTAAAAAGGTGTACAGCTACGATAGCGCAGCAGTACGGCACCACGGATACGGAAGAGCTTAACGGGGCCTATATGTGAGCGTTAAGATTGATTGCTACAATAGGTATGGCAGAAACGCATGAACGCACGGAAATTTTCTCGAGTTGCTACAAGGTCCGTATAGTATACTACCCCACAGGTGACTTGCAAACTGTTTAACATAAGGTTACGTTCGTTTTGCCAGAGATCGCACTCCCAGAGAATGTGATGTGCTGATTGTTCATACTCACATATAACATCTATGCAAGAGAAAGAAAACTTGAAACAAAATCCTACGTCTAACTGGCGTGACATAATAGATCAATTTTCCTCCCATAATGGAGGAGGCCCGAGCCCAGCAGTGGGACGCATATGGGCTGAGATGATGATGATATGCTTATTAATACTGGAGTATACAACTTTTTACCAGTTATTTTTTCTTTTAAAATTCAAAGTATTATGTTTTAAAATATTGGGGACTAGCTTTTTCCCGCAACTTCGTCCGCGTAGAAATCATGTGTGGCAGAGGCAATCACAGATAACTGTGTAGTGCGTTCAGGGTTCTAAAGGCTGTTGCTCTGGATGATTTAATGCTAATCTGATATATCAGGGAGGCGCTGTTATCAGGGGGTGCTTCTATACCTAAGGCGGCTGACTCCAGACTAATTGAAGCGGCCACTGCGCCGCTCTACGTGAAGCGCACAGAAGAATTTGTGCTAACACCTATGTTGTACTGCTCCTAGCTGAGCTCGTACTTGCGGGTGATTTTATGGTACATTAGCTGAGGCTGGACCATCTATGGGCTGGGCTTAATTTAAATAAGCTATACGTGTGGCCACATTCGGTATCGAGGTGGTGATTCGATGAGTCACGATGCCGCCTAGAGTCGCCCTACATGAAACAAATGATTTGCTGTTTCATAGACCTTGTAGCTATACACCCGTCGGCACAGCAATCACTGTTGATTCGGTTCCACCCGATCGAGGACCAGATAAAATATTTGGGTTTAGTACTCGACGGGCGGCGGTATTTCAGGCGTATTTTTATCTAATTACTCCCCGGCTCGTTAATGCGGTGTTGACTATTGACATCTGTACAGGAGACTGGTTCGATCAATGGCTCTTTACGGTACACCTGTGTGAGCGAGTTCTGACCACTTGTCTTAAAATTTTCTTCTGGCACTCGCACAAAGCCATGCTGTTTAGAGCCACACATGGATACCGCACTAAGTCGACTGAGTTAGAGTGTACTTTAGCCAGAACACTCCCGTAAGACTTAAAGGTGGAAATACATGTAGCCCTCCCACAATTATGGTTTCAGCTAGGATACAGCAGACATACTTATGAGGTCTGTGTTGCCTGGGTTGAGCAGAGCCGTGAAATCATCGCAAGCATCACTGCCAAAGTTGCCGACCGTCACTTAGGTCATAGTCGACAGGTCAGGAACTGGTATGAGGTCGTCATTTTCTGCTGGTGCCAGCCGGTCCATTCAAAGCGAGAGAGCCGGAAACAAACAACTTTCTAAGGATGTTTGCCTGTGGTGGGTTTTGGTGATGCCTTTAGTATAACCAAATCGTTGTTTGTTGCTTGAGGTCAAAAAAGGGGTGTTCGAGTGACCCGGCACGACCTTTTTTTCTATTCATTCTACAAACTATGAATTTTGCGCTACACCCTTCACTAAGGAACTGCACAAACATATAAATGACGGACACAAATTATACCCAGTCTCAGAGCTACAATTTGTCAATCACACAAAAGATTGTCCGGCGTTAGAATTGAACCCGTGACACTGGCATGGTAGGTTGGTATCTTAACCACTACGTTATCAAAGTGCAGTTAATTAATCATTGGCGTTATATGCCTTTATTACTTGTGTATTAGAGTGAAAAATATCAAAGCAGAATTCATTCCCTTACACACTTAGAAAAGAATATATCCTCTGAGGTTGATTATAATTTTCTTTTGACACGTTTGACCAGCGTGAAACCCTATATTGACACGTCTGACCAGCGTGGTATTACTATACTACACTGGTCAGGTATTGAACCCATGTTAAATATTAAGTAATTTATTTTTATAAGGATTAATACCAAGATACAAAATTAAGAGATTTAAAGCGAAGGAAAACATTTTAATTATTTTAAAAAATAAATAAAACACTTATTGTGAGATAACCACAATAGTTAGACATATGGTGCCGCGATATTTTTTTGTAGACAGTTATATGTTCTGCAAATTTGTAGTACATTGTTTTGTTCTATAATCAATCATTTTCGCAGCACACGCGATGTAACAATTTTTTCGGGTCATTTTTTTACACCTTGGGTTACATTATTGGACTTTTAGTACGGATCCCTAATTATTTTTGAATATATAATATAGCCTATAACCTTTCTTGATAAATGGGCTATCTAATGCTGAAAGAATTTTTCAAATCGTCCGATTTGAAAAATTCTTTCAGCATTAGATAGCGGGTCCTGAGATTAGCGCGTTCAAACAAACAAACTTTTCAGCCTTATAATATTAGTATAGATATCCAGAACCACAAGACTTTCGGCATTTGGGGTTATCGTAAAAAAAAATCTATTTTACCATGTCTTTTTTTAAACTCATATTCTTGTATGTCGTGCAAATAACCGTGTGAGCATGAAAAAAGCCTATTATTTTGACATTACAAACAGACACTCCAATTTTATTTATTGGTATAGATTTATTTAAAATTCATAATTATTTATTTATTGGCTTTTAAACGCTTTACAGCCTTCATGTTAAGGGCGGACCGTACACGGATTTGTAAAATAGTTTTATTTACAATGAACTATTTGTGATATCAGATTAAGTTCACAAGATTCTACAGAGTATTGTAAATCGTCTATAATGTACGTACTCGACGTCTACTTATCGCATCATCTATAGAGAAACGGCGCAAGCAAAACTGTACCTAGTAATATATAATTCATGGGTGTGAAAGGATATAAGCTTTTATGTCAGTACAAATAATTTGTGACATTGAATCGGTTTGCGGCTACAGTGCTGTCAATCAATATTAATCGTTACTCGTGTATTCTGTACGGCTGATCGAATATTTAAAGGTGAATATACGAAATGTTATTCAATTATCTCGGCAATTCTACAGGTTTAATCAATTTTTCTTTTATGTAGTCAATATTACTCCTTGAACGAAAGAAATTATTGTTACGTTGTGTTTATGCCTTTGTATCCTTCTTGCTACAAGTACCGACAGCTCTTATTTTGCTCGTGGGTGAAAGATGGAGCATTACATCGACCTAAGCAAATACCACCTGATGCGTTAAGGTCCACAATTACATTTCCCAGGATAAAATTTAACTGAAAAGCGTTCGTTAAAGAAAGAAAGAAAAATATTTATTCTATTCTCGTTAAAACTAATAACACAACTAAACAAAAGGGCCTTCTTACATAAAATAATTCACTTTTAACGAAGAACAAAAAAGGCTCAGCTCGTGCTACTTTTACTTAAGGAAATAGCGCTGGTATTGTGCCAACACCTGCAAAGTTTGATTTAGATAACTGGTTTGGCGAGAAAACTAATAGTTGATTTATTAAAAAGGATGATTAAGCGAGCGCAGAGTTTATCATAAAAATAAACAGATACTGTAACTGAGTCACTAGAGCGGTGGCTCTCCACTGGATCATTCTGCGTACTCTACTGACTCTTTCATGGAGAGTGCTCCGAGGAACTATTTGATTTGGTACCACCGTCACCGTTTTACCAAAGTATCACTCGACATCGTGTCAGAGTTCATCTATTTCACCTGGAAACGTTATGGTCTTCAACTGTACGTCTCCAGCGATCATTTCTCCCACGTACGTACAAGCTCTGGAATCAACTACCTGCTGCTGTTTCCCGAGGACTATGACATGGTCTTCCTTTAAACGAGGTTTCAGAAGAATGTTTTCTTCACGTTAGGCAATGGCCTAGCTGTGCAAAAGTCCATGTGCGGCAGTATCACTTACCAGCCTACTCGTTTGCTACCATAGGCAATAAAAAATTCCATGCCGAAGTCAGAATACAATTCACCATCCTCTATTTTGCCAGCCAAAGGCATCCGTCTTTACGGCTAAAGGATTAGTCATACATATACCTAAAAAATATCTTGTGGGTATCATAAAAGGCGACTAAAGGATATAATATTCATATAACATCTATACAAGACAAGAAAACCTCGAAATAAAACCCGAACTAACCCTGCTTACGAGGCTGTTATGGTGGATCATTCTTCCCTTCAATTGCGGAGGAAGCTTGAACGCAGCAGTGGAACGTGTATTAGCTGAGATGATGATGATTAACTTTTAAAAACTATTTTATTTTCTTCTTCTCAGCCCGCATAAGTCCCACTATTTGTACTCAAGCCTCTCCACAATCGGAGGGAAATTAACCTATCGCGCTTATCAAATTATAGGGTGTATTTTATATGTAATTTTTAATTTAACTATGTATAGCTATGTATACAGATTTTTGTAATATTATTTTTTTAATATAATATATTTATGTATCTTTGTGTGTCTGTAGCTATGTATCTGAATCTATGTATATATATCTAGGTATAGAAGTCTCTTATAACACTATTTCTTTAAATGGATGACCAGGTAAATAAGCAAACACTTTTAGGAGCAATCAGATCATTTATTCGGCATGGGCCCCTTAAGGGCACTTAAATAATCTACTACCGGATCGGAACGCGGCCTCAACCTGAGATGATCCGGCAAGAAACACAGCGGGCAGTCTTTTTCTTTAATCTTTTAAATATACATAATTTAATGATTTCTGATGTTTACGCGAGTATTATACATTTTAAATAAAACTACTTTACGGATTTTATCGCGTTTGTATTTGATTTTTGATTACCCGACGTTTCGAACACTTTACAGCGTTCATGATCATGACGCCGCGACACTAGGTCTGCAGTCTGTGAACATAATCAGGACCGCGCCCACCATAACATCAGGTTTGATAAACCACAAATCCTCGCAAAAGAACACCGATACCTGCCTAGAATGGTACGCGAGGCTATTGAGATTAAAAAACACAAAAATTTCAATAGAGAGGATGGCTGGGTGTTACCATCAAGCTGGGATCCTGTTATAAATATTATTAAAAACAAATCCAAAAAGACCACCACAAGATTGCAAGACACCGTGAGCTCATATTGTATAGATTTGACCCACAATAATAATAAATAAAGATAATTTTATAAATTAAAACCTTTTAATAACATAAAGTAAGCCGTCTTCAAAATTAACTTTAATTTAGCATCATGTTACCTGAGTTTTCTTGCCGGATCTTTCTCAGTGTAACCGTGTTCCGATCCGGTGGTAGTATACTAGATTATTAGTTAGTTTTTTAAAAATAATTACTATTAATTTTAATGTTTAATTATTACTAACCATAAACAATATAATTTTTTCATATAGAATCATTTTCTTCTTACACTGGCAATAAATTTTGTATCAAAATGTGGGTCAATATTTAATAATTAATTTCTGTATCGGATAGATAATTATAAATTTTCTGCAGTAACGATGACTTGTTGGACGTGAGACATCTTAGTCCACCCGTGATCATGAACGCTGTAAAGTGTTCGAAACGTCGGGTAATCAAAAATCAAATACAAACGCGATAAAATCCGTAAAGTAGTTTTATTTAAAATATACATAATTTTATGCTTCGTACAACATATATGGTATTAGTTACAGTGTGATGCAATACATCTTGTAATAGATAACCAGACAAGATCAATAACTACATAATATACAACATTAGAGCTTAGATGTTAGCCCTTCGCTTAGCCGAGAAGCAACTCGTTTTAATAGCTTGTTTCCAACCTCACTTCTATTTAAAACGGCTATATATTAATACCATTACATAATGCCCTTATTATATTGGTATATGTAAACACATATACACAACTACCTAATTCTGTTTTTAATGGATCGACTTATAAGAACATACTCAATTTGTATTCAAATCAAGTATATATAATATTTGTTTTACGTTAACAGTTATAGAACCATTTCAAAGAATAATACAAGAACAAGCCATCAGTACACTATAAGTAAAATACACTATCGAATTACTTAACTTTTTGGGTACAAATCAATAGCTCCGCACGGCTCGCTGGTCGGAGAAACACTGTCTCCATCATTTATTTTTTTTTTTGTTTGTGACTTACTAGTTGTTAGCCTCAGATGGCTGTGACAACTTTACCCGGACTGGTGGGTGAGCGCTGAGGGCTCTCAACCCGTCGTCTCGATCATTCGGCCACAAGCCTTTTTTACACTATCGGGGCGCCACTTGTTCTAACGACAATTGATATAAACTGTGATCTTTGTTAGTCATGATTACAAATACAGTATTTATTATTACAAGCCCTTTTTACATGTTTAAAAGACTTTCCGTGATGAGAAACAACATAATAGAAATATACAATTAAAAATAATTGATAAAGACTTAAAAATGAGACACACATATTAACTTTATTTTGTTTTAATATATTTGTGCCAATAATCTAACACGCTCATCAAACGTGTTGGCCTACCGCTTTATATAGAATTTTTCTTCTCTTGCATAGATATTATCTGCATATCATATCCATTAGTCGTCTTTTACAGCACCCAAAAGTATTAGCGGTGTATTATATTGTTACTCCGTCATCACACAGAAGACATCTACTAATTTTAATGAAATACTATCTAACCCAATAGACGTTGTTCTGGTCAAATTTTAAAAACTAGTAAACGGCGTTCTCCTTGACATCAATCGCCACCTACCGGTTCCAATTATTAATCGAAACTATTCTCATATCCAAAGTGAGGTACAAAAAAGTCATCAAAATCAGTCCAGCCGTTTATAAGGAGTTCAATTACAAACATACGAACATCATACATACATACATATATTCACGCCTTTTTTCTATAGGGGTAGGCAGAGACCACTTCCCTCCACTTGCTACGATCTTGACATACCACTTTCGCCTCCTCCACATTCATTAATCTCTTCATGTATTTTCTTCGGTTTAGGGTACTTCTAACCTGGCCTTTCTTAAGAACGTCCCCGATTTGATCGTGGAACGTCCGCCATGGTCTTCCCCTTCTAACACTGCCGCTCAGATTCGCCTTATAAATTCTTCTTGTCAATCTCTTTTCATTCATTCTCTCTACATGATCAAATCAACTTAACATACCTTTCTCAATCCTTGTCACAACATCAACATTCATACCACAACGTTCCCTGATTACGCTGTTCTTAATTATATCACTCAATTTCACACCAATCATGCTCTTCAGCGCTCTCATTTCCACAGCATTTATTCTACTTTCGTGTTTCTTCTGCCATACCTAGCTCTCACTTCCATACGTTAGGGTTGGTACAAGGACTCCCCTATGCACAGCCAGGCGAGCCTTCTTAGACAGGCTCTGGCTGCCCATAAAGGTGCGCCAAGCACCATTCACCATATTTCCCCTACACACTCTTCTTTCAATATCATTTTCACATTTACCATCTCTCGCAAAAGTAGATCCCAAATATACAAACTCTTGTACTTGTTGTAATATTTCCTCTTCTATACGTATCTTGCACTCCGTCATACATTCTCACCTTTCAAATACCATAACTTTCGTCTTCTTTACGTTAATTTTCATTCCCTTACTTTCAAAACATACGAACAAAATATTTATATCTTTATATATAAATTTTTTGTACGTGTGTATTTCACTGAACTCCTCCTAAACGCCTGGACCGATGTTGATGAAATATTTAGCTCATAGAGAGAGTTAGCTATTTACACTGCTAAGCGACGTAAATACATTTTGAACTATAGTTTTGCGCAATACAAACTGTAGATACAAGTTGATGATAATATATAGAATATTATAATGTGGTAGAAGTTGTCGTATATCGTCGGTCAATGTTTTCAATGGACAGCAACGTTCGCTTTGTTTCGTACGCCTATGTCCTTCGTCCAGAATAATAGATAGAATCTGAACAATATAATGTATGTAGAGATATATTCATTGTTAATTAACACAAAGACCTTTCTATTTCCTATCTTCGGAATGCTATATATTTATCCTATACTATATGTGGCTCGTAGTGACGGTGTAGGAATACCAGCCCTTATCTTGCCCGTGGGCTTAGAATAATAACGTATAGAGGGATAGTATCAGTGCTTCGAATGTTCGAAACATGAATCTCAAAATACTAATGGCGTGCAGACAATTACACACGTACATACACACGCATACCACTATACAAATTATGAAATCAAATTTTGTTTTTATTAACACAAATCGTCGAAATATTTTTAAAAGTAATGTTAAAAACCTTTTTAAGTTTTTCAAATGTGTTATGACAGCATTTGAATGCACAAACCGTCATAATTACCTATTTATTTTTAAGAATTGCGTTCGTACGTGCAGTACAATGACTTGTATCTACATTACGGAACGGTTCCGGCGTAAGCTCTATTAGGCTCCAATTGAAATGCTTCACTTTTTGTGGGCGAACTTACCTTCTATACGTTATCATTCTAAGCCCGTGGGTATAGTAAAAATCCACTAAAAGATGCAGATAAAATCTGTGTAGGAGATGGAAAACTTGAACTAAAACGCTATACTAACCCATTTTATCAACGGGGTATAGTAAGTCAATTTTTCACCTGATGATTCGATGATATTGATGATGATGATTATGATGATATGGCAATACCAGCCCTTTAGTGAAATACATCTTAATATATATAAATTACGTGTCACGTTGTTTGTCCGCGATGGACTCCTAAACTACTTAACCGATTTTAATCAAATTTGCACACCGTATGCAGTTTGAGCCAACTTGAAAGATAGGGTAGCTTACATCTTAATTTATAGTCGCAATATTATTTTATTGCAAATTATTTGTCTATTATTTAACATTCATAATTTATCTGTTAACTCCAAACGATTTTAACAGATGGCTATATCTGTTGACTGGATTAAGTGATTTGTGTGTGCACAAGGGGATTCGAGAATGGTTTAGATTCACAATTGGACCCGGTAGGTGGCGCTTTATTTGAACAGAACAACGTCTGTTGGGTCAGCTAGTGTCTTATAATTTTATTTACAAAACCCAAGTCACCGCGGGATATTACTAATTCAACTATTAATAATTTCAGCCTACATAAATCCTTCTATTGGGCTCGAGCGTCCTCCATAATGAGAGGGAAATTGACCTACTATACTACGCAGGTCAGACGTGTTGGCATAGAATTTTATGTCAAGTTTTCCTTCTCTTACACAATAATGTGTACTTCAGTGTGTACAAATTACCGTATTGCTAATAATAATGTTTTTGGAATGTTTGTGACAAAAAAAAAACAAAATGCAATCAATTTGTACTTTCTTTAACTTTTTTATTCATTGTGGTTACTATCTGCATAAAATATTCCCTAATTGTTTTTTTGTGACAGCCACGGATAAGTTAGGAAGTGGTGAATCCAATTCTTACTCCGTCATACCATGAGAAATAACAATACCTATCAATATTAATAGTATCCATAATACATTAATGACGTGTTTTGTTATCTAAGAAGTTGCCATGACAACGTCTATAATTATATACTTTTACCTGATTCGATAATATTGAAAGCCACAGCGTCGGTTCTATTCGTTGTACCCTTATATATACAAATTTTCTACTACAATCTTTCTCGAATAACAAGCTGTACGATAAAACATTTTCTTTGAAATTCAACTAGTTAACGTGTTAAATCAAACTATTCAGCTTTATAATTATAAATTCGCGTTCGAACTTCAAATCATTTATTATATTATCCAACATACCTCAGTCTCTGAAAACACAGGTCTATGCCCAATGTGCGTTACCAGTGATGACTTACAGCACAAAAACGTGGTCCCTAAATGTAGGCCTCATAACCAAGCTCAAAGACGCTCAGCGTGCTATGGTGTGGGCTATGCTCGGTATTTCTCAGCGTGATAGAATCCGAAATACGGCAATCCTCAGAAGAACGGGTGTAAATTAGCACGAAGAAGTAGCACGCTGAAGTAGTAATTGGCAGGCCAGATCGCTCATCAAACGGACAATCGCTGGGGAAGAAAGATTCTCGAGTGGCGACCACTTATCGGATGACGCAGTGAGGCCGCCCTCCTACTAGGTGAACCAACGAACTGGTGAAAGTTGCTGGACGTCGTTGGATGCAGGCGGCACTCTATGCCGTAACGTGAGAGAGGCCTACGTCCAGTAGTGGATGGCGATAGACTGAAATGATGATGATAATGATATTATAAACCCCACAAGGGCACTAATATTATGTCAATTTTATCGTTATTAAATTGAAATAATCCCTTAGGCCCTCCGCACATGGAGCTACTGAAAAAATACTAGTTGCAAACTCAAATTACTAACGAGTTGCTGGAGCGTCACCGCCCATATGTTCTCATTGAGGGTCGCATACGACGCGACTAGTCACCAACCGGTTAATAACGCGTTAGCAACTAATCACGCATGACTCGTCGTGCCGGTCCCCGCGCTACTAGTTACCAGAGTTTTCTGTTATTGTTGCGAAAAATGAACGATCATTTGTGCAGGAGATGGAAAAGTATCCATATTTACATAATTATAAACTCAGATAATTCAAGGAAAGATGTTGTCAGATTACTGAACTGACCATCTGCAGTTCACATTATTTCGAATATACGGGTGAATCCAAAACCTGCGAAGATTCCTTCGACGTCTATTAAGGTAGTGGTATAATACAATATCGTCGTCATCCTCGCTCGACCCACTCGACATGTTTGATTTTTTTCCCTAATATTTCCTCGTTAATCGTGTGCTTGTGAGAGCAGAAATAACAGAAGTCACTGAATCCTTGCAATTTAAGTAGCGTCATGTGCGAGGTACAGTTTCTAACTAATTTGTAATTGTAATTACTGATCAGTGCCGTCATTTTTGAGTAGCTCCATGTGTGAAGGACCTTAAACTACCATCGGATCCGAACGAGACCACTACGGAGAAAACCAGCAAGAAACTCGGCGGACTTGTCTATTTCATAATTTTCTTTTCATTAACTTCTTTTATATAAAATTGTATACAACATGTCCTGACGGTGACAGAATAACAATACAATTCCCTATTTCTTATCTTACCGTAGTTGTCGTAAAAGACGACCAAGGTATATAATACGCATATAACGCAAAGAAGAGACGGAATACTCGATATAAAACTCTACACCAACTTGTTTGATCAGCAGAGTAAAGTAAGATCAATTTCCCTTCTATTGTGGAAGAGGCTCGTGCCCAGCAGGGAGACGTACATGCGCATATCTGCACTGTTACAGGATATCGGCAAGATCATTTGATAATATTCAATCCGCAATATCCCTAAATCCCTTCAACAGATTATATCGACAATAGAACTGGAAATTATATCTTTTCAAATAATAAATGCTTTTTCATAGCCAACTATCTTGGAATAATATACATACATAATATTGTGAGGAGTTAGAACACCTCCTCCTGTTTTGAACTCAGTTAAAACAGGTACGCCAGATATCACCACAAGAGAATCTTAACTAGTTACTTCAAACGATAGTCAATGAGATGCACGGGCACGAAACCCACGCATACAGAAAAGACATACACAATTAATTACTTCATATTACGTGACAAATATTTACCTCTATAAATTTTGATAAAATTTGCATAAAATCGAAACAGATCGTGTTTAATGATAAAACAGTTTTTGCTTTTAAATATTGGATAATGGTAGAAGTATCTCCATATGGTAACGTGAAAGAAATACAACAGTTACGGCAATCTTCTTTCTTTTCTTTTTGAAAATCAATTAGGGTATATAATAATGCGCTTATGCCGCCCTAGCAGATGCTGCGGGTGACCGGACCGGGGATTTAGTCTGGCACCCGCGGAGAGGTTAATCTCGCGACGGCGGTCGGCGTCCCGGGGGGACGTCGATGAGAGAGGGTACTCCCTCGGGGTATTTCATCGGGCCGACCACTGAAGTCAAGGAATTTTATCATAAGAGAAATCTCTTAGCTATCTCTCTTAATTCAGGGAGTAACAAAGGCTATATTTTATCCCGATATGCCCACGGGAATGGGAAGTTTTATTTTTCTACTAATAATGAATATACATCAAATTTGTGATTTAAAATTGAACAACTAATACTATAGCGATTAGAAATACGTCTGAAATTATTATGACTTACTGGACGTGAAACATCTTAGTCAGCCCATAAGCGTAGATGTTGAAAAGTTTTCGAAATATCGCGAAAGCATAAATAAAATTCAAACTCGCTTAAAATAATTTTATTTCAAATTGTGTGTATTATGAAAAAGAAATCGCTTTTAAAAAAATTAGAATGCTTCTTTTATTCTTCACCTTATTAGATTTTGCGATAATTTTGGCTTTTCAGTATATTCACAATTTCTGCTTTCTCCACACTGAATCTAATAACTTTTCATGTAGATTAAAAATATACCATTTGTGGAAGAAAAAGAACGTATTAACTGTATATTTTGCGTTCATAAAAGGACAATTAAAAAATTCACACGTTGAGCATAGATAGCAAAAATTCGCTTTCTTTTTTTGAGATTAAAAATTACATGGTAATTTATACGACTATTAATAGGCGTGGTGTTGTTTCCAACGTTATTTAAAAGAAATTAGGTAGTTTATAAGCAAAAAATAAATAAACCTGCTGAGATTCATGGCGGATCTTCTCAGTGCGATTGCGTTCCAACTCGGAGATAATTTGAAGGTAAATTATAAAAAATTACGAAGTACAGGGTTATAAAAAATGACGAATATATAAGTAATTACAGGGTTTATGCGTAATAAATTATTTGAATATAAATATTATCCTGTCGTAACGTGTCCTCATACAGAAGCCAAACCTAACAGAAATAATTTGAAATTTTAATTTCAGATTTAGCTAGTTTCAGATAGATCATTTTCAATATATCCGATAATTTCGGATACAGTATTGAAAATCCATAACAAGATAAAGATTTATCTTCTTTATCTTTATACATATATAAATTTCTTGTGTACGTGTGTACGTCACTGAACTCTTCCTAAACGGGTTTACCGATTTTGATGAAATTTTTTGTGTGTGTTCAAGGGGATTCGAGAATGGTTTAGATTTACAATTAGACCCGGCAGGTGGCGCTTATTTGAACGGACAACGTCTGTTGGGTCAGCTAGTCTAATATACTGTCCTTAGCCTGTTATGAAAAAAAAATGTATCCTATTTTGAAGGGATTCACACTGGAGCCAATACTGTATGTTGGAAACATATATTCACATATATCTTAAGCGAGAGCTTAAGCAAATACTAAGTAGCGTGCTTGCGCATTTTTATCATACACTTATCACCTCAAAATGTCAAATCAAATCAAATGAAATCATTTATTCTGCATAGGCCCCTTAAGGGCACTTACATATTGTCAAATTACACGTTTGAATACAATACAATAGTCTACCACCAGATCGGAACGCGGCCACAAACTGAGAAGATCCGGCAAGAAACTCAGCGGGCAGTCATTTTTTTTTAATCCTTTAAATATACATAATATTATGCTTCGTACAACATATATGGTACTAACTCCAGTGTGATACCCTTCGAAATTGTATATATGTATAAATTTTGAAGATTTAATACAAGACACAAAAAAAAAACAAAAGAAAATTAAAGCATAAAGAAAGGAAGAAAATATGGCTGGACCTGATCCCACAAGGAGCACCCCATCACGAGTTAACTACTAGAGCAGCCATCACTCTCCTCAACCAAATTAGTGGGAAGGGAACGACCCGCCCTACATAGCTACCGCAAGCAGAACCTTATTCAGTGAGCATGACCAAACCATAAATAAAAATACAAAACGAACTACAATTACTACTATACCTACTATAAAAAAATTACTACTATAAAATAAACTATGAACTATAGCAGGTATGCAAAATAAAAGAACAGATTACGACAGGAACTAAAATAGCACATTAATAAAAACAATATTACAATTTTTTTTCCAAGATAATGATGATTTTTATTCAATAAACATTTATTTTCATTATAGGTAACAATTTACTTTAAGCGCACTAGATGGCGTTGTACAAATTTTAAATCGCACAATGGTTTCGTTACAAAAATGTACACATATGTATCCAGATTTTTATTTGTAGTTAAGCGGGTTGAGAGCCCTCAGCGCTCACGCACCAGTCCGGGTAAAGTTGTCACAGCCATCTGAGGCTAACAACTAAGTCACACAAAAAAAAAATTGTAGTTAATTAAAATGATGTCCCGAAGCGTGGCGTTAACGCCACGCGACAATCGGGATCACCCTCGCCTATAGATGTTTCACATCAAAAAAGAGATCAAAATCAAAATTCGACAGGCAAATGTATAACAAATACTTGTAAGTATGTGCTATAGCAGTCCCTTTAAACTGTTTTTCACGCGAACGTTACAGAAGCATCTGCGGATTTGAATTGCAAATCTTATAAGAAGTTTCACTTTAAATTTTTTTGAATTGCTTTATTGCTATATTCTACACACTTGATAAGCCAAATGACCATCATAATTAGTGTCCTAGAAGAGCGAAGCTTAACTTGTTTTTACTCGCTAAGGTTTAGCTAGGCTTAATACACCACGCCTCTCTTGCACGGGCACGGCACGGTACGGGCGTGTCGTAAAAGACGACTAAGGAGGACGGACTCAGAAGACTAATATGCCGATAACATATATGCAAAAGAAGAAAAACTCGACTTAAAACCCTATGCCAACAAGTCTAACCAGCGCAGTATAGTACGTTAATTCCCTCCCATTGCGAAGGAGGCCTAAGCCCAACAGTAGGACTTGTGGACTTGATGATGATAAAGCAAATATAAGTGATAGCAAACTCTTGCAATTGCAATGCATTTTTTTTAAAGTGTTTAATGTTCTTTCATGTTTTCAGTACACCGCGGAACGTGATCGAATGCTGAAAGTGTATTTCGCATGCACCCTTGTCGTCTACATCGCCGGTGTGATTGTTCAACTAATGACATTTAAACTGTAAGTTTTACATATACGTATGTAATATTTCTGAACGAACAATTCTTGTATATATAACGCCTGCAACGATTTCCACGAATTTAGTATACATGTGTTTTCAGTTTGATAACTCGATCTAGCCAAGTTTAATTTATAGAAATTCTTATTTTACCAATGCTTTAGGTAATGAAAAAATATAATTACAATGTAAAAATAATACAGCCACTACTATCGTAAATCAAAACATCTCACTTGGGAAATCGAGCAGTGCCTTCAGTTCGATCCTTGGCATTTTCTTTTTTTCAAGATTGTTTTTTGTGAAGCAAATGTATTTCTTTTGTGAAAAAAACTATTATTGTCTAAATAAATTTTACAAATAAAATACGATTTATCAAAAAATAAAAATGAACTAAGCTAATGCCCATGTATCTGATGACGCAGTGTAGGACGCCCAATTGGGTGGACTGACGACCTGGTGAAAATTGCTGGATGTCATTGGATCCAGGTGTCACAGAACCGCACTTTATGGCGAAATATGAGTGAAGTCTGTATTCAGCAGTGGACAGTAATAGGCTGAATGATGATGATGATGATGAAACTCGATTATCCGGGTACTAAAATGTAACTTGCAGTATTGGATTCCCAGTAATAACGACTCACCCCATCAGCTTACCGGATTAATAAGAATACATTTAAATACTATTAGAATACTATGGATACATTATATTTGAATACTATGAATACATTTGAATATTATTAAAAAAATATATATTCATGGCTATAGTTATTAAAATTAGTGCAAGTTCTTATTTTTTTTATTACAAACAATTTTTATTTAAATTATTAATTAAAATGAAAGTTAGACACACAGCCAGGACCGCGCCCGCCATACTATCAGGTTTGATAAACCACAAATCCTCGCAAAAGAAAACCGATACCTAGAATGGTGCGCGAGGCTATTGAGATTAAAAAACACAAAATTTCAATAGAGAGGATGGCTGGGTGTTACCATCAAGCTGGGATCCTGTTATTAACATTATTAAAAATAAATCCAAAAAGACCACCACAAGACTTCAAAACACTGTGAGCTCTTATTGTATAGATTTGACCCACAATAATAATAGCTATAGATAATTTTAAAAATTAAACCCTCTTAGTAACATAAAGTAAGCCGCCTTCAAAATTAATATTAATTTAGCATCATGTCACCTGAGTTTTCTTGCCGGATCTTTCTCAGTGTGACCGTATTCCGATCCGGTGGTAGTATACTAGATTAATAGGGTTTTCAAATATAATTACTATTAATTTTAATGTTAAATAATTACTAACCATAAACAATATAATTTTTTCATATAGAATCATTTTCTTCTTACACTGACAATGAATTTGTATCAAAATGTGGGTCAATATTTAATAACTATTTCTGTATCGGGTAGAAAATTATAAATTTTCTGCAACATTAATGACTTGCTGGACGAGAGACATCTTAGTCCGCCCGTGACCATGACCGCTGCAAAGTGTTCAAAACGTCGAGCAATCAAAAATCAAATACAAACGCGATAAAATCCGTAAAGTAGTTTTATTTAAAATGTGCAATACTCGCGTAAACATCAGCAATAATTATGAAAGTTAGTAATAATATTATTGTGGGATATGTTCCAAAAACATATATGATTGACAAGTCCTTATTCAACGGCTGTTTGACACGAGATTTTTCCAATATGAACAGCAATTTTGCGGTGTTCAAGGCTCCTTATTCTCATTCTCAGTCAATAAAGGCAGAGCCGCCTCATTTCTCTCATATATGTCCTATTACTGGCCTCGAACCTTCTTACTATGAGAAATAAATTGACTTGCTACGTTGAAACGACGTTTTGATTTTATCTCGAGTTTTCATTCTTTTGCTGTGCTACTGTTTATTTTCAATTTTTAGTCTTTTTGCGAACCGCGAAAAAAGAATGTATTGTCTTTGTCACCACAAACAGATTTACTTCTTTATTAAAGTGACGACTAAGCTTTACATGGACTTAGGTGAAGCCCATCTGCAGCCGTCTTGTTAACGATTACATTCTCAAGAAGATTTGACGTCAGGCAGGCAGCCGGTCCTAAAGCAATTTCAATTAGGCCGATGGAAGAGAACACATATGGCGTTGTTCACATATAATTGGTATAAGAAAAGCACATTGATGATGATTTAGTCCAATATATATTTCAATAGTATCATAGCGCTTAACACATGAACTCCGCAAACCAAATGGATAACGATATTCTTTATTCTATAAAGCAAAATATTCCCTCAAATTATTTTGTGAGCGATGAGTCTTAATATATGATGAGATATAAACCGATGATCGCTCATTCTTGTATGCTGAGTGCGGTATGAGTTCTAATAGCTCATACCGCAAATCCCTTATTATTCATGAATCTCCAACGTTTCTGTGAGAGATTAAATTTATTTTAGATTAAGGTTACATTTAAAATGAGCATGTGCAACTCTTTAATTTTGTGAAGTAATTGAGAAACTTAGAAGGATCTTCTCATCTATCTCCTGTCTGTGTGGAAACAAAGATGTCATACCTGGCACAGAAACATTTTCCTTAAATGTTGGCCTCAATATTAAACACAAAATTACTGAGGGTGCTATGCAAACAAAGTTACTCAGGGTGCTATCTAAAGAAAGTTACTTAGGGTAAGAAAGTTATCTAGGATGCGCAAAAGGTACTCCTCTACGGCGACACGGTCCGCCGCCGTTGACTTTGATAGCGCAGGCGCGAGTACCTGAGCCTGATGCCGCCCTAGCCGAAGGCGCGGGTGGCTGGACCGGGGAATAGTCTGTTACCCGCAGAGAGGCTGAGCGCGTGAGAGCGACCGGCGTCCCGAGAGGGGCATTGGAGAAATGCAGGGTACCCGATAGGGTATCCCGCCGGGCTGGCCACGCACGAAAAGCAACTCGGTACCGGTGGTCAGCACAATGGCGAAGGAGCGGGATTACGGTGGATTTTTAAACCGCGCGCGTCCTTTTACGCCCCGGGCGGCATAAATGGCGTATGTGCTGACCATAGCCCGATCAAAGAAAAGGTTGCTATCTAGGAAAAGTTACTCAGGATGCTTTGTAGAGAAATTTACTCAGAGTACTATGTAGAGAATCTTACTCATGTAGGTCTAAAATGCAGCTATACAAAAGTTTTAGACCTTATGATAATAAAATAAGCTTACTTTAGTTGTGTAGTGGTAGAATATTGCATTGTAAGACTGAAATAATGGCTGTGCAAGGTAGCATACGACACTTCACTTGTTTATTTCTTATGCAAAACAATAATTTGTGAGATTCACAGAGCGGGTGTAATTTTGTCAGTGAATTACACGCTTTTCACCGGGTGCCACTTGTTGGATCTGATTCCGCCATATTTTTTTGCATTATATTTGTGAATTATATTTCATTGTGATACGACCGGCGCCATACGAGAGCTAGTAGATACTTATTAAACATGTTGTATAAATCTTTATATAAAGGTTATTTTTTATATATAATATTTTTAAAAAAATATAAAAAAATATGTTATAATATAAACCCGCTGATTTTCTTGCCATCATGTCAGTTGCGGTCATGTTCCTATCCGGTGATATTTTCTAGGAATAGTCATCTAAGAAAAATATAAAATGATGATTTGCATATCCACGTCCATTATTGGGCATAAAGAAGACGGGGTACTATCATAATTGGGAATCATAACGGAATGATGGATGTTCTAGCAGTTAACTAGCGATCGGGTAACGTTTGTTCACATAAGCTGCCTGGTACAGTCATGCATTTTTTAATATTAAAGTAGTAACTAAAAAGATATAGAGGCCACTCGTGATACATGAACAAATTTTCAAAATTCAGGCCTCGTTTTTGGAAACAAGACATAAAGGCTCATTTTTTATACTGATACGGACATGTTCCATACAATGTTCACTTGTTCTTACTCTTTTTAGCTTTTAAGCTCATATTTTATCGATTTCTGCCAATGTCTCGTTCTGACACAAAAAGTAATGGTCAAGGTACGACAGGTTTTGACGTAAAAAAATAATGCTCATATTAATCAATGAGCGTATTGCAACTAGATATTTTTCAAAATATCGTCTCTTATAAGAGATTGATGTTGTAAAGTACAGTTACGGACCATTGAACTAATCAATTCCAAGCGAATAGATTAATTTGTCTTTTAATAGGTAATGTTGACATGGTATCTTGTTACAGCCAGATCTTACAATAAAAAACTATGTGCCACTCAGACCTTCCGGTTTATATGTCTAAATCATCATCGTTATCCTGGTCTTATTCCCATTATCTGTGATCGATGCAAAATGCTCTTCAAAAAAACACTTTTCAAAAAGTTGTGGCTACAGTTGCCTGACGTCTACTCTCCATGTAACTCGTTAACTAGACGATACCAAACGCTGGTACATGTCGAAGTAGAGCTCTTAGTCGCATTTGAAAAGCAATTTAAGAATTAATAGTATTCGTAGCCCCGTATTAACTAAGTGCATAAAATTCCTGACAACCAGCATTATTTGGAGCTGGGAACAGTTTGTGACAATTTGCATTTTAAATCCATCTTTGAACTTTATTTGTATGACTATATGTGACTGCAAAGTGTAGTGGACTCGAATCCCACGCAGGCCAACACTTTGTGCGATCCAGAAATTATTGTTCTGAGTCTGGTTGTAATCTATGTCCGCAAATTATATATTTGTAAAGTACCCCGCAACACAATGATTAATTCCTTGGTGCACGGCCTTTTTCATAAAAGAAAATGATTTAATATTATTTTTATTATGTATTTGTCTGTTTAGAACTCCTGTTGGAATCGCAACCATCATCTTCAGTGGAATCATCATCTTCTCGCTGACGTACCTCATCTTATGTATTGATTTCCAGGTAACAATTATGTTAACAAAAGAACACCTCTACCTTTTACATATATATATATATATTTCTTGTGTACGTGTGTATGCCACTGACCTCCCCTAAACGGCTGGACAGATGTTGGTGAAATATTTTGTTTGTGTTCAAGAGGTTTCGAGAATGGTTCAGATTCACAATTGGACCCGGTAGAGGCGCTACCTACGATTTCAAGGAGAATTCCTTTTATTTTATTTGAACAGAACAAGGTCTGTTGGGTCAGCTAGTTTATTATATTTCTTTTCTCCTTACCTCATATATGTGCAATTTTTAGACATCTTTCTTTCGTTCTATTAGGCCTGATCCAAAAAATTATTTGGACGAACTACTCTGATCAGACGAATTGGCTGGTTTTGTCGCTCAGCGTGCTATGGAACGGGCTATGCTCGGGATTTCTCTGCAAGATAGAATCCGGATTACGGAAATCCGCAGAAGAACGGGTGTAACCGACATAGCACGAAGAATTAGCACGCTGAAGTGGCAATGGGCAGGCCACATCGCTCGACGAACCGACAACCGCTGGGGAACAAAGATTCTCGAGTAGCGACCACGTATCGGACGACGCAGTGTAGGACGCCCCCCTACTAGGTGGACCGACGACCTAGTGAAAGTTGCTGGGCGTCGTTGGATGCGGGCGGCACAGGACCGCACATTGTGGCATAACATGAGGGAGGCCTACGTCCAGCAGTGGACGGCAATAGGCTGAAATGATGATGATGAAATAAACCAATTGTATAAACAGTCTCTGATAAATGACAGGCAAAACGTCTCCCATAAAAGCGAGAAATGATGATGATGAAATAAACCAATTGTATAAACAGTCTCTGATAAATGACAGGCAAAACGTCTCCCATAAAAGCGAGAATGACTCTGTAATTTAGTCAGTTATTTAAATATTATATGTATTTCAACTATTATTCTATATATTTATATATCTATATAGTATCTATATATATAGTATTTATATATATTTATAGAGTATAGTAATTATACTAATTATATATAAATGATTTATTACACGACATCGTTAACCATCTTGTATTGCACCTGCCTGACATTATTTCTGCTCCACCCTAGGTCGACTGGTAGAGAATGCCTATGGCATTAAGTCCGCCTTGTGCGTTTGTTTGTGCAAAAGTAATAAATAAATAAAAATAAATAAATATTTCTCTTACTATATATATATATTTTCACATACAGCATACAACATCGAGGCTGAAGCGGATCTCTGTACGGTTGCATAACAATCGCACGCTATCGCAAATCATGTCTTTCATCGTCGTTGGCGCCTTTATTTTGCAAATTCAAATAGTTATGGTGAGTCTACCTTTTTTATTATTGACGGCTCATAACTTGAGCGCAGCCAGAATAATTGTGGCAGGCTCCATAGTGTATCCAATTTCTGTTTTTTTTTCAAGGCTGAAAATTACCAAAAAATATAATTATGTTTAAAATGGGTGAGGAATAGTAATTTCCGATGTTTATCCGTATCCTCCCGTGACCATATTCGGTGAAAAGTGTTCGAAATGTTGAGCAATCACAATTCAAATTGAAACGTCATAAAATCCGTAAAAAGATTTATTTCAAAAGCTTGGAGAATAGTTTGTGCTTAATCTAAAATATAGATAACTTCACGACCCTTATCTTGGTAAGTGAATAATGGTGCTCATGTATTTAAAATAGCCACGATTAGGAGTAAATCGCTGCCGACCTTGTGGACCCATTGCAATAAAAATTAGTATTTAATGGGTAAAATACGTCAAAATATTTAAAATGAAGGGTGGCAAAATGTCTAGACCTATTCATTGGAATTTATAGCAATTGAATTATAGTGCTACGTACAGTATCACTGTCTGTGTAGTGAAGAGGAGTCATGAAAACCGTCCAAGAAATCACCAGGGAAGTGAGCAGCTGCACTATCCATAGGATGGCCGTCATTCGGGCTGGCCTTCGATGTCAAGACCACTCCTTGACATCAATGGCCGGTGGTTAATCCTAAGGTAATGCGGTGAGAATAAGGTTACTGAACCGCGCGCCGCTCTACCATTACCTGGGTCGGATTGGGCCCAGACTATAATCTGTCAAAAAAGAAAAGGATATTCGTCATAGATCTGATAACAACAATTGCCAACGCCAATCCGCCTGTCAATTAGAGCATTATCTCCTATTACGGCAGCCTATCGCCATCAAAAGACATCAATCGATTCATTTGTATCACAAAAATACTGGTTTTACATAGAAATCATTTGTTCTATTTCCAGATGGAGGGAGTATTCGACGTTAACCGGGAAATAAATACCAATACGACCAAGACTAAGCCCACCAACTGTCCCTACGATATGAATGAGGTAAATTTATCATTTAGAAAAAGTTGAAGAACTGCCCCATCCATCCAGTGCCATAATTTTACAAGTGGTAGGACCACACTGTTGACAATTGTCTGTACGTCCAGAGTAGTACAACACCCTCACAGAAAATGGACGTCTGAATAGTAGCAATTTATTACTGCGCTTCATCGAGTGAGCAAGAGAGCCGGCAACCCAACTTTCTGAGGGTATTTGCGGGTTTTGGTGATGCCTTTAGTATCACCGAACCTCAGTGCATGCATTCATTCTTCCTTCACTTTCTTCACGGTAGACAGCGGCCTAACAATGATCCACGAGCGGCAGCAACACCACCAGGTGCACTGTTTACTCGTTTGCCACTGCTGCTGCGATTATGTACCACTCAATTAGAATAGAGAATCATGGAAAAAAGAGCATTGGTATCACATGTTTATTTCTTTCTAAATTTTAGACATTGTGTAAAATTTATAAACATTTTATTTAAATTATCCGTGTGGTGACGTTTTAAAAATACAATGTGTCACCGCCCCTTTACCATCCGTAATGGACGTAAAAACCAGTAAAAGAAACAAAGTGTGAGAGAACAGCTCTATTCTCCTAAGAAATTTAGTGGTACCTAGTATATAGCTTAACCCCACTTGATTTCCTAAGCGTATATCCAATCCATATATATATATATATAAAAGAAAGTCGTGTATAACTCAAGAACGGCTGTACCGATTTGGCTGAAAATTGCTGGGGAGGTAGATTAGAACCAGTAGAAGGACATAGGATACTTATCCCGTTCGATCTCGTTTTCGTAGGACGTGACATAAAACGTCACAGAGAATAGAAGTCACTATGAAACGCGATATAACAAAAACGCATTTGATATGAAACGCAAATGACAGCTAAACGTAATTTTGTCTATGATTAAGTATGGTTGAAAATTTGGTAATAATTTCAAAAAATTTAATCGGTAATTTGTATTCTCTTTGAATCATCATTAACAATGCCGCGACCAAGACGATTGAATCTTTCCTGACAAAGCCGTAATGGTTCTTCTATTAGAGACTACATCTTCGGCAAGTTAGAAAATATATTTATGAAAAAAAATATGGTAGTACGAAGTTCGCCAGGTCAGCTAGTTATAGATAAAAATAGGCTGATGAATGGAAGAATGATAAATGCCCCCGCAGTGAATTCTTTAAATAGTAAATTAGATATCTGATTAAAAATGATACATAAAATAAGCATATTTTCCATAGCACTACCTACAATTAACGCTGATGGCGATGTTCCTGTGTGCTGCGCACCAGATCCTCATCACGATGGTGAAGTTGATACTCCTGGCTACTACCTGCGTGACCTACATCGGCCTCACCACTCACGAGCACCTTCGATTTAATGACCAGCTTGGCTACGAGTCAGTGTCTATTCTATTATTTTTTTCATCATCATCACAGCCCACATACGTCCCACTGTTGGGCTCGGGGCTCCTCCATAATGGAAAGGAATTTGATCTACTATACCACGCTGGTCAGGCATTTTGATATAGGGTTTCATTTCGAGTTTTCCTTCTCTTGCATAGAACATCTATGCATATTATATCCCATAGTCGTCTTTTACGACATCCACGGACAAATGGTGAATTGTATTCTTACTCCGTCACCACACGGAAATCATCCGTTGTCTAAGTCTTATCGATTCTGCATCCGTTATTTGTACAAATATACGATCAGTCATCTACAATCTGTGATAATCTCTATAACATGTGGCGCTCTTAAATTATGTTTAATATTTTAATATGTTAATATCTGGTTGACCGAGCTTCGCTCGGCATATTTTAGTCGAATTTATTTAGATATATATTAATAAAAAATAAATAATGAAAATTATATAAAAAACTACAAAAAGAGAATAATAATAACACCGAGATTCGAACCGACGCTGTTTAAATGTCACATAATCCAAAATTAAAACCGCCCGCCTCCCCACCTGAGCTATCGGAACTCATGACGTTGACAACTAAATTTGAATTCATATTCTTTTAAAATTTAATGTCATTGTTTGTTTTGCTAAAAACACGGACAAAACAACATTTTCTATAAATAAAACCTAGCTAGATCGATTTTTTGGACCCGAAACCTCTAGTATGCCAAGTTTCAACAAAATCGTTGGAGCCGTTTCCGAGATCCTGAATATATATATATATATATATATATATATATATATATATATATATATATATATATATCAAAAACCAAATATAAATGCGATAAAGTCCATAAAGGGGCATGCCAAGTCGCTTTAGTAATTTAGGCCCACAGTGCACACCTATAAAGGCTAGTGATAATAATAGTAGCCAATGTAAATAATTAATTAGTAAAAGAAGTGCCTTACAAAAAACTTGGCATTTTAAAGTAATTAAATGTTCTTTTATCTGTCTCATCAGTAGAAGTAATATTAAATGTGTCAAAAGTACAATCAATTAGGAATGAAATAAAATACTACAAAACTATATTTCGGTTTTACACCTTTATTCATAAATCTCATGATCATATATACTAATAAAACATCATCCAAAAATTGAGCTGATGGAAAAATATTACTTTGATGCCTTGCTCATCCTAAATACTATATTACTGTCATATATGCCGTATTTATTGCTGTGTGGTAGCGGCTTCGAATACTACCAACCCTTGCTTTGCTCGTGGGTGTCGTAAAAGACGACTAAGAGCCCTAGATTGACCCGGACCAACTCCATCTGGTACCATTTGGGTCAACGATTACATTCCCAAGGAGGGTTGACGTCAGGCAGGCGGCCGGTCATAAAAGTCTTTGCCGAAACTTTTTGCAATATGTCAAAACAGATGACATATTGCGTCGACCCCAAGTAATTGGGATAAGAGCAAGATGATGATGATGATGATATGCCATATTTTCTGCATGGGTACGCATATATACATATATACGTATATATATACATATATACCATATTTTCCGCATTTCTGAATTTCTATATGGTGTTGGCATAATAAATACAAAAAATTGATATATCGATATTATACGTCACTTTATGCAATTCTAGTAAAGATGAAAATAATAATTATTATTAGACGTAGTAGATTAATATTATAATATATTATGAATATTTGTTAGAAATGAACAATTTAAATAATACAGTGATAATAAATTATTAATTCAATTAATCTACTCTTTCAACATATTTTTTTTATAATGGCATCATTTTTATGTCAATGTACGTATTTCTAAGTTCTTTTACATAGTTTAGTCGTTGACTTGTTTAATTATTTTGATAAAATATTGCCGACTTTTACAGAATAATAAATACAAGAAGGAACAAAGATAAATATTAATATACCCTTTGAGTGTATCCAATTTCGTGTGCACTCTGGGCCTAAATCTGGCATCCCCCTTTAGATATTATCATATATTGTAGCTGACCAATAAACATTGAAGACCAAAACACATCTTTAATTATTTAATACATTCGAGATTGATCCCATATCTCTAAAATAGTATATAACGCCATCTAGTAACGTATGCTTGGACTACAAACAGCTCTTGTGATATCCTTCAGTTCAGATTAGAACCTTAATCTTATCTAAAGGCTTATGGGTACACTACGAATGCCTGTCTGAAGTTATTGAAATTTAAATATTTACTAATGATGCCATTCAACATTCCCCTTACCTTAACAGTAGATCTCGTAGGCGATAATTAAGGAACGCAAGGAATACCCTCACTGCAAGAAAAGGAAACCTATTCATAGAATTCTATGTTAATATAGATAATAGATATATTGATATAGACCAGAATAACCATAGGTAAATTTTTCTTCCATTGTAAAGTAAAATCAAGCCCATTAGTTAGCTATTGGCCAGAAAGACAATAGCATTATTATCTCAGCTCATACAAATATGTCCCATTACAGGGTTTGAACCTTCTTCTCAATTAGATTGCAATTGGCCTTATACCACGCTGATCTGGCGGGTTGCTTTACGGTTTTATTTCAAATTTTCCTTCTCTTGCAGTGACGATTTCTGCTCGTGACGATTAATCGTGTTTTAGGATATCGGACAAGAAAAAGAGAAAATTGAGCACTTAAGGAATCAGTACGATCAAATTAAAACTAGAAAATCTGTAAAAAATCTAAAACTCTTATTTTAGTTATTAATTTATTAGCGGGAACGCCTTTTCAAATACCTAAGGCACAACTTGACAAACTAGAGCGGCTTCAAAATTTTTGCATTCGTTTTATTTATGGATTACGCAAATACGATCACATCTCTGAGTTTCGGCAAAAGCTCAAATGGCTACCAATTCGCCTTCGCCGGAACGTTCACACACTTACATTAATTAAGAATTATATTAATTATATTAATTATATTAATTATATTAATTAATTACTTAATTAAGTAGGGTCATATAATATATTATTTAATCCAACGGCCCCCGTCTATCTCAAAGATCGATTTAAGTACCTCCATGACACACATACAAAATCCTTGCGATCATCTGAGAAGGAATACACTTTTCTGATTTCATAGGTAAGTCTTTTACTGTAAAGACTACAACGTTGTGGAATGCGTTACCAGTAGCAATCAGAAAAGCCCCGACTTTAACTATATTTAAAAACCAGTTGACAGATCACTATTTATCGCTATAATATTTTTAGTTCTTAAAGCGTGCGAGTTCCTGTAATATGTGTATGTATGTATATGTGTATGTAAGTGTATTTATATGTATGTATATGTGTATGTATGTATATATTTATGAATGAGTATGTGTGTATGTTTATTTTATATGAAAATATATACTTAAGACATAAATACAATTATCTACTATTTACTAATTTATATTGTTTTATTTTCACAGTATTAGAATTACAGATATTAACACATAATATTTATTAGTTACATAGTCATAATGTTATTTAGAATTGGTTTTCAGTACCACCAGCAACTTATTACCTACCATCTCCCTTCTCTGTTATATTATCCATCCTAAGGTTGCCTGGAAGAGATCGCTTATAGCGATAAGGCCGCCCTTCGTACATTCTAGGTTATAATTATTATTCAAGTTTTCTTGTAATATGGTGTACAAATAAAGTATTATCTAATCTAATCTAATTTACAGTAGTTGCGCAATTAACTATATATCATTTTGTTTTGTCTTACAGCCAACGATGCAGTCTAGATTGGAATCAGCAATGGACTAACATAGTAATTGCTCTAGGCGCAACGGTAGCCCTATTGTTACACTCCCAGCAGACCGAAAGCACATACCGGCTCGACTTCATTTGGAAAATACAAGCTAATGGTAATTACCATATAATTATACTAAAGTCTAACTTCTGCAACCTCGCCCCTATAAACAGTAACTTTTGCAAAATTGAAATATTATCCCAGCGGGGTGCCATTTATTCATTAATAAAATAAAAGGTACCCTATGTGTTAGTCCAGAATGTTCGCTACCTACACGCCAAATTTCATCAAAACATAAACACTGCCAAACTTTCGCGTTATAATATTAGTGTGATGTGATTGTTTCGTTTCTCAATTAAAAGTATATTTAGGGATTTTGTATGATGATTATCACTGTCGCGCACAGAATCTTACACAAGATATTTTTTTATCTTTATACAGATGAGAAAGAGGAGATGGAACACTTGGAGGCTTACAATCGCAAGCTTCTAGCTAACATCCTACCAGAACATGTCGCACAGCACTTCTTGAATAGCGATAAGAATATTGATGTAAGTTCAAGAATATATACCTCGATAGTAGAACAGTAAGAAAGTAAAGGATATGCTATTTTTGCATTTTATGACTGGTTTTCTGCAACACTTTCATGGTACCTACTTTAACCTATGTATCCTGAAGCTATGCAAAATACATATATTTCTTATCATAATAATCTCACCTCATAAACATCCTACTACTGGGCTGAACCCACCAGTTAATATGGTTTAGGGCTTCATTTTAATCATTTTTTATAATTTATCTTATTAAAAGGACGACGGCTAATTCTTTAATCCCAATTAAGAGAGAATTCAAATTATTGTATCTTATAAATTAAGAACATTTGAAATGCTGTCTCGTCACATGAGTGTTTTATTTTACTGTTACTATGCAACCCAGCGATTTGTCTAAAAAGGTCAAAAGTTTGACATAGGATTCCCCATACGTATGCCACTCGGAATGGTTCTCAGCCACTAACATATATGTAACTGCGCCTTAAGACTCCTAAGATCTTATTATGCCTCCTGCTGAAGGATATTTCGATATATCCACTTCGTCTTCCACGATTATCTATTTATTAAGATATGTAGGCGAATTCAGTATGATACATAGAAATCGTGAGAATAGAACTGTCCACAGCAGTCGAAGAAACTTTGAGCAGCTCGATAAATTACCATTACAAACTCAATTGCTATTAAAGTCTTTTACTATTATTCTAACTGGTATTGTTATTTCAGGAATTGTATCACGAACAATGCGAATCAGTCTGTGTGATGTTCGCCTCCATTCCCAACTTCTCCGAGTTCTACGTCGAACTAGAGGGTAATAACGAGGGTGTTGAATGCCTGCGCCTTCTCAACGAGATTATCGCCGACTTTGATGAGATTTTGGCTGAGGATCAGTTCCGCTATATTGAGAAAATCAAGAGCACCGGCGCAACGTATATGGCTGCTTCAGGTATGTTGCTCTATTTTTTACTTTTCACTGCAAACAAAACATTTGTACAATTCTATTATTTTCATAATGATTTCTGATGTTTACGCGAGTATTACACATTTTAATTAAAACTACTTTACGGATTTTATTGCGTTTGTATTTGATTTTTGATTGCTTGACGTTTCGACGTTGACTTCCATGAACTCTGTAAAGTGTTCGAAACGTCGTGCAATCCAAAATCAAATACAAACGCGATGAAACCCGTAAAGTGGTTTTATTTATAACCATTTTCAGAGCTTAATCTTAAAATAATTACTTTATTATATGAATATAATTTTTATTATAAAGTAATTGTCCTGCTATATTACACTGGTCAGATGGTTTGGCGTAAGTTAATATTACGAATTATCCTTTTCTTGCAGTTGCCTTTGCGTCTGTTAGTCCTTTCATACCCATCTAGAAGAAAGACAAATTACATTCTCAATCCCTCAAAGCAGGGCGATTTAACTAATGTAATCTTGGTGTCTTATGTGTCTCGTAATACATTCGAAGGTCTCACTGCGGCGACTCGAGACCTTCTTGGCTTCCGACACGTGACTGCAATGGCTGATTACGCACTACGTTTACGTGAACAGCTGCAATACGTCAACGAGCATTCGTTCAACAGCTTTCGCATCCGCATTGGTAAGTATCATATGATATAGGTGAACGAATTGCGAACTGAATTATACTGCGACTGTCTCGTACTTTGCGATCGCTAAATCGTCGCCGATTTGAGTGAGGTACGAGCTCTGTATTTGCGCAGGCATCAACATCGGCCCCGTGGTGGCTGGAGTGATCGGCGCTCGCAAACCGCAGTATGACATCTGGGGCAACGCTGTCAATGTCGCCTCGCGGATGGACTCCACCGGGATCCTGGACCACATTCAGGTCTGCGATCATATAACAAAGTTATCTAATATAATGCTCTCCAAATTTTCATTTATCTATCGCGAGATATGCCTCTAATGGATTGAAGTGTTGTTTTTAGAATAGATGTCCTTTATTGGTATAGGGATTAATCAAAACTATTTTGCTGCGCGATTGTGGTACCACAATAATTTGAATACTTTCGTAAGTCGCGAAAATTAAAGCAATCGATGTTTCAATTTTTGTTGTCTTTCCATTTATTCACTTAAAGTTGTGTAAATATTATATCGATTCCTAAAACTCGCACCATATTCGTCTTCGTTACTCTTTGTCTTTGCCTCATATCCACCAAATTCGGCATAATTTGGTTTTGGTTTCTGAAGAGCGCTATGCCATATTAGAATTACCTACAAGATGTATATTAGATAAACAGGATTTGAGGATGGGTCTCATCTGATTTACTACCTGGATAACTCTATTTGTTCATAAATATGATATAGCTCTCTTTGTAAGTAATACAATGAAATCATATGTATTTATTAATATTTAATTCTAGCTGAGCCCACAGATTCATATGCCATCATTTTCTCATCGACCATTTTGTATTAGTACCACGAGCCATGGATGTCCCTTTAGAAAACCAAATCTAATCTAAACAAGGTTTTGGAGACAAATTAAGTATTATAATCTAGTCACTAAATTGTGAATCTTGATACCTACCTGGATTTTGATAATGAAGATATTAATGAAGATATATGCTCTGGTATTTCGCATCTAATAATTTCATACTATTCTAATTAAAAACACGTGTTCTGCAGTAATAAATAAATTATGCAAATAGCCGTACGTATTAAATATGTAGCATAGAATCTGAATCATGTTCATGATAAAGAATAAAATTCACTAACTTTTCCAAAGAGTAAAAGGCAACTAAGAATCTTGAACAAAAACAACAGTGCAAGAGAAATCAATTTGAAAATTAGACCAATCCATCTCACCAGCGTGGTATCAGCTTCTGTTATAGAAGAGTCTCAAGAAGATTTCTTTATGTTACGAGATTGTTGTTGTACAAACAGGTAACACAAGAAGTATACGACATCCTGGTCTCTAGAGGCTATCGGCTCCGCTGTAGAGGCACAGTTGACGTCAAGGGAAAAGGCAACATGGTGACTTATTTCCTCGAGGGTGTCGGCGACTCTAACAAGGACAATGATGAAGATGAGAATAATTCGCAAGATATCTACAACGTAAGTACTTCTTTAGATGTAATTATTTGTTTTCCATTGCCTTATTGGTCGTATACTTTTCGCATGTACTAATTGTGAGGTATCGCTTTCGAGTTCTGAGTCAAATAGAAGTGCTGTTATTGGGTTCAAGCTAAAAATAATACATAGTAGTACACTTACAAATGTAAATAGATTCGTCTTTCTATTTTTCCATCTTTGTTTTTTCAGTCTACAGCGTACAGGATAGAGCTTCGGAATAACGAGTGGCTAAAGCCAACAAATATGGTATAACCAAACTTGGAATAATCTGTTAGATAAAATACTAATGTTTCGCCCTGTTTAATGTAGAATCCGCAGCCTTCCACATCTGGTGATGGATCTGGAGTGTCTGGAGAGGCCTCTGGATGTAGCGGACGCCAAGGTCGCCCTCTAGAGACTTTGTCGGAGGGCCACACCGATGAAGAACCCGGTCCCTCACCTAGAGCATCTATTCCAAATGGTAATGCATTGCATGCATCATCTCAGTTCATATACGTTACACTAATGGTCTTGAGCAGTCTCTATAATAACATGGTGCAACCAAACTAGTCAAAGGAGCTTAATTTGATTCTTATCAGCCATTAAGGGCGTTGTTACTGCAAAGTCCGAATACCTACTACATCTGAACACCTGATATGAGACCAGCGTAGTAATGTGCGTTCCATTTTTAGAAAGTATGTAGTCTTAACAAGCGGTGATGACACTACTTGTCCTATTTACATTTACAATATTTGCGTTTTTCATCTTTATCCACTTTTTGATAATAACAGTGGCACACTACACACAATTCCATAGATTTCTCATTGGCCCCTCGGGTTGACACGCAACACTCACCACCAATAGCACTAACGCGGTGGCAAATCTATCGTTTCAATGATATTACTATACATTTCCAGAAAACAAGATCAGTGGATCATGTGGTCTGGTACTGACAGGCACTTGGTCTCGGGAGAGCGTAGAGCGAGCGGTACGACGGCGAGTGCAACGGCGGCTAGAACGACCTCTGTCGGCCACCGACCAAGACGGCGCAGCCACACTCTATTCACTGCTCAACTCACGAGCTTACTCCGCCGAATTCCATACGGTTAACGAAAGCGACAACCAAAACTTCTCACTTAACGATGTAAAGCGAGCTTCCTCGGTACGCAGCAGTGGTGAAGGTGATAACTTACGCGAGAGTGCTCCACAACGCGCCTCCAGCCTCGTTGACTTCCTGTTCCGTCGACGACAGAATCGCCGTAATAGCGTAGTTATTAATGTCATTGAAAATCCAATGCACAGTCCGCTTGACTCTGCTGATGATTCCGCTGAGGAGGCTCAGTAAACAACGGTAATAACCCTGGACTAAATGACGACACTGTGCCCAGGGAGCGTATTTGCTTCTATAAATATTTACCAATATGACCTACACAGACTTGTAATTTTGATAATATACTCTAAAATGCAGGACATGCTACATCCAAATTACGAATAAAATAAGGAACAGAATACGCAATTTCACAATATTTGACGTGCGTCATCAATTTAATGTAGATTAACCACTATCATGCAACCTTAATATTCATTTTTAATTTTGCCAGACGATATTTTTCATAGATTCACGACTTTTGGAAATTATTTCGTTATATTTTGTCTACGCTTTTTAATTCACCTTTATAAATGGTAGTGAATATGGCATATGAAACATTTTATTGATGACTTAATATCGACTTTGACGAATGCCCAATTCGGACACAATTACAGCAACACGTATTAGGACAATTACTTGCTTTAACCTCACACTGATCTTGACTAAACAATTATGACTTAATGACACTCGGATATAAGAAATTTACAATGGGTCGAGCTGCCGGTCGCTAGATAAGACTAGTTTGTAACTATAAAAATGTGGTGAAGATTTGAGAGTGCGGCAAAACATGTGCACACTCTAATATCGCCTCAGAACGGACGCTTACCACCGAAGACAAGAAGTCGATACAAATGGCTTACCCACATGGCAATTGAGATACGTGTATGGCAGGTTATAAGGTAGCACGCCGTCCATTCCGTCACTACAAGCGGTTTGAGCGATCTGTGACCAGATTATAGCCTGCCTAAGAAAAATGGACACTTGTAGTTAAGGTTCGCGTTTGTGTACATATGTAGGCGAGTGAAGTAACTGTGTCGAGTGTTCGCCAAGTGATATATTCCCGGTACACAAACCTCGTTGGATTTTATTCTAATATTACTTAAATTAATAGTTATATATTTTATTCCATATTTCATGTCATCAATGTAACCGTTTATATGTAATTCTATAACAGATATTGATGTAAAATAAATGTCTATTAGCTCCCGTCCCATGTCGAATTGTCAATGTACTTTGCCAGTTGTATTACAGTTCATAAATATCTGAACTAATACACGTCCCACTGCTTGGCACGAGCCTCCTTCATGATGGAAGGGAAACTGTTGGTCTATTACACAGCGCAGTCTGATAGAAAAAAATTACTTCAGTCAAACAATTTTGCGAGTTTTACATCTAGGTGTTCCTCTCTTATATAGATCATCTGCATATTTAATCTCTTATTCTTTATAGCACCCACAGACGATTAATTTTATTGTTATTCCGTCGCCGCATAAAAAACAGCGATTACTCATGGCACACTAAAGCGCTTTCAGTAAAAGCTTAATAAATGTACGTGCTATTTTAAAAAGAATACGCAAGTAATTTGAACAGAACGGCAAACTGAACGGACTATTAAATTGGGGATGGCTTTTCTAATATTTAGTGAACATATAATCTTCTTATGGAAAAAAATGTACCCCTGCATCAATCCCGCTGAATGTACTGACTTATATATCACAATAAATAATCGAGCTTATAGTAACTCGTAGCTATTTAAGATTTAATCATTTGTATGGGCCACGCGTCTCCCGCACTTGGAACGCTTATGAGGCAATGATGAATGACTATTGGATAGTGAACCAAACATTTGGTGCTCTCTGAGGTGGACGCTGAAAGTGCAAACCTCACCAGGTAAAACCTTGAATGTAGCGAACAGGACGTTATAAGCTCTATAGTGCCGACGCAGGGATGAACAATCTCAATATATCTAGTTAAGAGTTCTTATATATTAATGTTTTATCGTAAATGTTTATTAGATATTAAATAGTACTTATTGTGTGTCTATGTAGTTAGAATACTATACTGTCACAGAATTAATAGCTGTTAGAACAAATATATGTTGTAATGCACGATTTACTTAGTAAAAGTCGTGTGCACGTTTCACTCCGTTCGACACTGTTGCGATTATTGTCAAATCTGTGTTAAGACTCCTTTCCACTGTAACGTTTCTTACATGTAATACAGATATTTAATAAAACATGAATTGCGAACCGAATCAGTGTCGTATCGATGCCAAGCGTGCTACGGTATAACTATTAATGTGAACCAAATATATTAGCCAAATAATATAAGTTAAATACGTATACGAACAATGTTCTTGTTAGAGTTATATAAGACAATTTTAAATAATACACTATCCAATATAATGGATCTGATATTTGCAACAACCGATTTATAATCGCGTTACAGTAACAATTCCGTACGGCGTGGACACTGAACAGTGCTTTCTTTAGACTGGGGGTAACAGTAAATAGTGTGGCCTATGTACATACCGCATATTCATAATCTGTTTACAGATTTTAATAACACAAGACTCAAGTCTGATTAAAAATATTTACTTAGTGTTCATAACACTATTTGTTTTTTTATTTTAAAGTAAAAGGAATATTGCTAATATTGAATAATAGCTTGCACGTTACAATTAGTAATAGCAGACTTGAGTTTAGAATAGTTTCTTAGACTGCAACGTTGCCGGCCCTTAAAATTGATCAGTAATTTTTATCCTTATCACCATAGTGAGATGCAGACACAAATTTTAATTCGTCAAATTTATGTAATAAGCTGATCAAACAGACATATTTGAGAGGACTCAACTTTTTTTCGTATCGTCGTTGATGGTTAACGAGCAAAGAGCACATTGAATAGTAAGTGAGAATGCCGCTCATGGACCTTTGGTAGGCCGTTCACTACCGTGAAGAAAGTGAAGGGAGTGTGAATGCGTGCAATGAGGTTCAGTGATACTAAAGGCATCACTAATACTCCTCATAAGCAAACACCCTCAAAAAGTTAGACTACCGGCTCTTTTGCTCGCTGAATGAAATACAGTAACAAATTGCTAGTACTCAGACGTCAATTTTCTGCGAAAGTGTAGTACTAATCTCGGATGGAGCGGCCCAAAACTGTAGACAGACGACTATCGACATACCGGTCGGCCGACGGTCACCAAATAAACTTATTTTACTCAAATAATAATGCTGATTAGCATGCTTAATTCCTCCGCATCGTTTTACCACCATATCACCGCTGCGCTTTATAGGCAACACCGATCAAACCAACAAGTTGAAGTTTTACGTAACTATGTTTAATTTTAGCGTAATAGAATGACAGTTTTAATTAAGTATTACTGCATTTATGCTGTGAAAAACACAATATCCTACGGCGGTATACATATTATTTATATCGTACTGAAATACTTATACTAAAAAATATTAGCCAAATTAATAATTAGATTCTAGATGCTAGTTTTATTGCGCCAGCTAGTAATTTAATAGTTGTTGTTTCAATGTTTATCTCAATATATCAGTGTTGTGTCATTATAATGCTTCGTGTAACCACAAAAATATTCTCACATAGTGTTTAAGGGTCTGTGGCTGTTTATTAACGTCGGGCGTCACTATTACGCCTCAGAATCTACCCACCTTAAGGCACACAATTCATAATGGATATTATAATATTGTTTAAAGTTGTTAGCCTATCGTGTATTTTAGATAAATAATTATGTTATGTGGTTTCGTCGGACGCTACTTAATTTTTGGTATTTCAATGTTTTTGAATTGAAACTAAATTATTTATTTATTATGAATAGGTAGGTCACTTACATATCTTAAATAGCTATCATACAAACCCGTATTTCTATTCTATAATATAACATTAATAAATCAACTGGAAAAGAAATATTGTGACCAAAGTTTAATTAATTTTGAAGCCCTTTAGGTAAAAGGTAAAAACTGAAGAAAAATTGTGTATTACGTGAAGCATGACATGGATAGAAAGCGAGTGAACGCCGTGATAACACCTGATGAGAATGTTTGAAAAAGAGGGCATATTGCGTCCTACAAATAATCGGTACAAGGGTATGGTGATGTTGAATTAATCAGTCAACCACAGGCGTCGTTCCGCTTTCTCGTAATTCAAATGATTATTGTTTAAAATACATAATAGTCATGATTAAATTTTGTAGCTTTCCTCTAAGATAATTGCTCTGAATCACTCATATATCTTTATTTAGGTACTGCAGCCCTAAATATTTCTTAAATGTAAGCGAACTAATTGGCGTTCATATCGTATAGATAGAATTTTTATATAATTTTCATTATTTACCAAATATTTGACCAAACATATATTACTTGTTAATTAATGACTGCCCGTCCGGCGTGGGTATATTTAATTTTATAATATTTAAAAGACTTGCAAAACCTCAGTTTTGCTACTTACTTTTAGTTTTGCACAGTAACTATTAACTGTTTTTATTAATTAGATGTCTAGTCGCCTTGTATATGTTTCAATTTAGTGAAAAATATATATAAACCACTAAAAATTCGTTTCAGTTTCTTTCATTTCAAAATAGAGATCACAATCCAAAAATATGTATAGTAATTCAGTTGTAGCTCAGCCTTACATGAATCCTCTTTGGAATAATTGAATGATGCAACTATACAACACTAGCTGAAATTATCTCTGTATATCGAAGAATACTAATGGTCGGTATACACGACAATGATATATCGTAGCGATATAACTGCGCAAACCGTTTGTGCAGTTTTATCGATAGTGTGGACGAAAATCGACGCAGTTATCGTTGTCATGTGTACGGTCTATGGACATTCGATTAACTCCACAAAAGGTTTGCGCAGTCAGATCGCTACGATATATCGTTGTCGACCTTCGACTTACCTTCGACTACCTTCGACTTACCTTTAGTAAACTCTTAAGACAATTGGCACTGAAATTTTAGTTACTGCAACACCACAGCATTACATACCTACCGAATAGTATTATTGAATGAAAGCTAAATACCCGCGCTTATATGATGACAAGGCGACGCTTTAGATAGGTAGGTTTATTTAGATATTTAATACATATATATGACATATATGTATATACGTCAGTCTAAGTTCCTTTTCCTCTTCTATCATATCTATAAAACCAAAAAGAGTGTAATTGTTGTAATTTCTGTATTTCTTTATTTTAAATACCTGTGCCAATAATACTCCCTGTTTATAAATGAGCAACGAGTTAGAACGAATAAGCTTTGCACGAATATTTGTGTTAAAGTATTCGTAACGTTATTGAGACCAATTTGTTTGAGTTTGGAGTTGTGCCTCTATAGAACTCAACAATTTGGCTTCGATAACGACACGAATACTTTGACACAAATATTCGTGCTAAGACCACATCTTAGCTGACTTGACGGTGAATAGAAACTACTTTTATATATAGTTTTAATTGACTTTTTTTTTAATAAAGCTATATCGCTTGATTGTTTACCTTCGAGTCTTTGTTATCCAGTCTTCTTTTAAGTCTATTTAGTTATTCGAGAGACAAGTCATTGTATTACAATACCAATGGCTTCGCCCTTACGGATTTTCTTGGAATTTTGCCAAGTGGTACAATATTAAAGCAGGAACAACACTTTTACATTACGTTATATAAAATATATTTTTTTTAAACGTTAAATTAATATAAATTAAGCATAAGACTGGCAGTAGTGTAGTGAGCAATTACACAAATGCAAGTTCGCTTACGAATTCTGTGAAAGCACCTTTGAATTATTATCCAACTGTAGTCGCACGTCGCTTCAACTCGTTCATTATACATTCTGTTAGATCGATATAATCTCTACCTCACTTCTACATGTTAGGCTATTAATGTAATACATTTAATATTAATTTGCAACGCTGCATTTTTCTCGAATATATATTCAGGCGGTGTAGGAGCGATTTTACATTTCGGCAAACGGTTGTACTCAAAGAATTGACAGATACAAACATAACTTTACTAGAATACAGAACAGTTGAACACAAACGCACACGCAGAAAAGAGGAATTATTAGCTCTGTCATGTTGCCGATTGTTTTCGGAATGTTTCCCACCATGGCATTCGCTCCGGAGTGAGGATTTAATTTTAATTTTAATGTAAACATTGATATTATATTTCACAGCTATTTAAAATATACGCTTGAGATTTTTACCCACATTTCTGATACAAGATTCGCATAAGACCGTTAACATTTTCATTGATTTGAATTAATATAAATGTGGGCAGTGGTTTTATAGCGTATGAGTAGTTTAATGTTTGTCTAGAATACGATAAACTCTATGTTGCAGACATTAGTTATATTTAAATGTATAAATCCTATTTAGCTTTATACGTAAGATACTATTGATTTGGTATTTCGATTTATATATGTATATACTACTCTTATAGTGTAAACTTTTTATGTTTAGCTTTAAAGGCCTAATCTCACGAGATTTTCATTATACAACAATGGCGGACTGTTTTTAACGACTATGATTGGAAAGCCTACGAATGCGTCATATTCCTTAACAAATTAAGTTTTAATTTTTTAAATGTTTCTTAAAATTTTGTTTAGCTCTTAAAACGGTTGAAATTTACGTCGCTTAAAAGTTAAAGACTTTAGTAAAGTTGAGACTAGTACCAAGTAAAACAAAATTGTGTCGTCATGATATCGTCGTAATAAATATTGGGCTTACTTAATGTGACCAAATCTTTGTTTGCGTCAAAACGAGAAACTTGCATGACGTGATAATTATTTTTTGTATCGGAGCGGCACAGTTACAGAATTAGAGGAAAATATTAAATTAATAGTAAAAGGAACAAAGACACGTGAAAACTGAATCGAACACGTCAGTAACACTTTCAGAAATTGGCTTACAACACTGTGAACTTAAAAGCTAAAAAAAAAATGAAAAAAGATGAGAAATCTTGTAGTAATAGCAAAATTATGAACGTATCAGTATAACAAATGGTTATTTGTGATCTTTTTCCAAAAAACTGGTCATTTTTTACAGCTGTGGACAAAAAGACAGACAACCTGTGGGCAAGAATATTTGCGTCAAAATGTTTGTATTATAATCGAGACCAATTTCTATGTGTTTTGGAGCAGTGTCTTTATCGGACGATAGGGGTTCACTGTTCCAAATCTATACAATTGGTCTCTATAACGTTTCGAATACTTTGACGCAGGTGTACGTGCTAAGCCCACTGAAAACAGTGATGTCCCTTTAAAAACTGGACACATGGTCACCTTACTAAATATTTGTAGGTAACCGTGATTTTTGTATAATGAGAATATATTATCTATTTTAAGTTTTATTTATAAGTTTTGCTTATGTGCCTCGGGTTTTAATTTTATATTTTTTGATAGGATATTTAGACAATACAGCCTGTAAATATTTTATTGTACCTATATAGGTAATAGTCTACCTGGTTAATAAACGTTATAGGGTAAAAACATGTTCGTAAATGTTCGTTAAGTAGGTACATCATGTTTATTTACAGTATGTAGGTACAATAAACAAAAAATGTTTAGTTGATATGCGATTGACAAGCGTTCTTTGCATTTTTATATAATTTGTACCTTTTTTAAGCTGGATGAAGTTACAAGCTTTTCTTTAAAGAGATCATCTAAGGTGGATATGCAGCGTAATGGCTAAAATCTGCATAGTTAAGCAAAAAAAAACTGTACTATATTACTAGTTATATACAACTATGAGAAGTAGGTACAGTTAACTTGAAAGCTTGTAATTTTTTGATAAAAGTGAACGGCTGAATAGTGTCTTTATAAAACAAACTTTTATAAGCTATGAACTGTCATCATCATATGTATTATGATAATGGATATTGTTAAAATTATAATCCAAAAATACTTATTAGCGCATGATGCCCTCATGCCAAGGCACATATAGGTAATCCTTTCAAGTCGTCAAAATGTATATGTAATTAAAAATATTTAAATTATTTTCATTTAGGAGAAATACCAACTTATGGTTTCAATGCTAACAAATTCAATTCCAACAGGTGACGTGCAAGTCATTTAAGAAAATAAGTTTTTGAATCCTCACACGTCCTCCTCGCATGGCGTTCTCGAGAAAACTTCATGCGGGCTTGTATTCATTCACATTTAATGATATAAATAAAGCCAAATATGTGTCTGTAACAATTTTATAGACTACATTAACGAGCGTGAGTACTTGATGTCGGTTTTCATCAAGAACTCCTAAATTTTGGTAACAACTACCGCAATTTTAATCACACTTTTGTGGATATTTTATGCCGTCAAAAACATAACTTGTAAAAAAACCAAGTCTCCCAACTTAGCTCTTCTACCACAAAAAGTTGTGAAATCCATGTAATACCAGGTCGGTTAATTTATTCAGTCCCTACTTAAGGACCTTCTGTCTCAAGTTATTACGCAATTAGCTAAACAACTTCTTATAGTGACCATATCAATATTAAAGATCTTTTATTTTTAACTGCTGGGTTACTAAGAATTCAGGCTTCTAGTTTTATTCACAACGAAGTTATAGGGGTCGAAAATAGCCTGAATTATTTCAAGAAAAAGATGTTACGGCAGTGTGGCGTTTTTGCTCGACTTGGCGGGGCACTGCCGTGCCCTCCGATATCCCCTTGAGTGTTACATAAAACTTTATTTTAATATCAATTAACATTAAAAGAATAACAATCAATCTGAATGTTACGTGTTATTTATGTATATTGTATTAGGTGTTACCTGAAATATAGGAGTTAGTGGGAATCTTGAAAACGAGCATCACATAATAATATGCGATTAGAAGAAAAGTACCTAGGTATTTAATTCGCAAAAGGCTTATGGTTCAAAAGAATGATGATCTTCGATCTTCGATATCCAAATCCAACTTTTCTTATGTGCCGTAACATTTTAAATACAAACAGCTGGCAGTCAAAAGATGTTAACATAAGCGCTATTCAGCTTAAATTTTCTAAAAAATGTTTATATTAAGTTAGTTTACTTTAAAACATAGGTATAGTAATTATATGTGCCACGCTTCTTTATGGTAATCTGTCTGATATTCGTAATAAATGGTGTTGTGTGTCATATAAAGCGTTTTATTTCAAGTCAATATTGAATATTCCTTAAGTTGTATCGTATGCAATCAGAAATAAGTATCTATACACTAATATTATAAGGCTGAAGAGTGTTTTGGTTGAACGCTTGAATCTTGGTAACTATTGGTTCAAATTTAAATAAATCTGTGTTTGATAGCCTATTTTTTGATGAAGAATATAGTATATATAACATCACGCTGCGACAAATAGGAGAGGATCATCAATGCAAATTGTTGCAAGAATGCCGCAAATTATTCCTTTTGAGCTAGCTATAGATATAACGATGGACTATACGTTAATTGTGTAATGATACCAATATTCTACAGTCTGAATAAAATCCCTATTAGTAATATAGACATAGAGTCAAGAGGCCTAAATATATACGAGAGAGAGAGACTGGTTGAAGTATGTGGAATTTGCATATTAGTTCTACATTAGTGACCTGTCTAGCCGCCTAAAGAGACAGTTGACTTATATTCTGCCAAGATTACGAACATGTAGACCTGTCGCCGAAGTACTACAATACACAGTACATGGCGAATATGTTATGTGTTAAACTCTGATATCTAAACAATACCACTTTTTATACATGCCAACAGGTTCAGTTACTGAGCTATTTCAATATACTGGCGCTGTAATTCTGATCTCTCAGGTCGGAGATCTCTCCTCGTAAATGGCCTCCTACCTCCCCTTATAGCCATCTCGAGCCTCGCTCTTATAACAACTGATTGTTCTGAATCTGGTCTGATATTCAGACATATCTGAATCTGGTCTTTCGATATGCCTGAACTCGGTCTGCTGATATATCTGAATCTGGTCTGCAGATATATCCAGCACTACTCTGATATCTGGCCCTGGTCTGATATTCAGACATATCTGAATCTGGTCTCCCGATATGCCTGAACTCGGTCCGCTGATATATCTGAATCTGGTCTGTAGCTATATCCAGCACTAGTCTGATTTCTGGTCTGATATTCAGACACATCTGAATCTGGTCCTCCGATATGCCGGAACTCGGTCTGCTGATATAACTGAATCTGGCCTACAGATATATCCAGCACTAGTCTGATATCTGGGACTGGTCTGATATATCTGAATCTGCTATTCCGTTATATCCGTATCTGAATCTGGTATCTCTCACTAATACCTTATGTACTACTATATTGAAATAGCTTCTGATAAACATTGGTACTTAACTATACTAGTGACTAATATAATTCGATCGAATATAATGTATACACCATAAAATGTTACTCACATGTTACTGTCACGACGACTGGCACTCGACTCCGCGACTGCCTCTTCTCGTTCGCTCTCAGCCGCCGCGCTACCACGCGCGCCCGCCCGTTGTGGGCCTAATATTCTTTGTTATTGTTACAATCTTATGTATATTTACTCTCATATTACTTCGCTTTTGCGACCAGGCCTAACTCGCCATTTGTTCAAAAGAGCCCAACATATCTGACCAACTTGCAGAAAAGTGGATGGGTGCTTTGTCTCCGTCTAGTGATGGCGTAAGAATACAATTCACTACCCCCTATTCTGCCCGTGGATGTCGAATAAGAGGACTAAGGAATACAATATTCATATAGCATCTATCTTGCATAGAAAACTTGAAATGAAAAACACCAACTCATTTGACTAACGTGCTATGGTGGGTCAATGGCCCTCCTATTGTTGAAGAGGCTCGAGCCCAATAGTAGGTCTTATTTGGGCTGAAATAATGATGATTTAAATAATTGCAATTCAAATAATTGCAATGGCCCAAGCTCATGCTATAGTTAGGCAAAAACAAGTCAGATACATATTTATGCCGCTAGTTCTCACATCCCTACGTAAGTGACGGCCAGACTTTAGATTCTTTCATGAGACATGTAAGCCACAATAGCCAAGCGTCGCTGATTGAAATGTTCAACATTTAAAAAAGGCAAAGGACAATGGGCACCTTAGTATGAAATCTATACCCACGGTCTACAGAAAAAAATTGAGTAGGAAGTTCAAATAAACATCTCTAGTTTACGAATATTTATGTCGCATTAATGTAGATAATGGGCTTCAGACCAAAATATAAAAAAGAAAAAAAAAAATAAATTTCATTATAATAAGGCTTCGGACATTTTTATTGGTTACTTTTTTTTTTATTGCAAACGGTGGCAATCGAGCAGACAGTACACCTGGTGGTAAGTGTTGCTGCCGCTCATGGACCTTTACAAGGCCGTTGCCTACCGCGAAGAAAGCGAAGGGAGTGTGAATGCGTGCATTGAGGCTCGGTGATACCAAGGGCACCAGCAAAACCCTCCACACGCAATCACCCTCAGAAAGTTGGGCTTCCGGCTCTCTCGCTCACCGAATGAAGCGCAGTAACAAATTGCTACTACTCAGACGTCGATTTTCTGCGAGAGCATGGTACTGCCCCGGACGGACCGGCCCGCGGCTGTAGACAGATAACTGTCGACAGTGTGGTCCTACCACTCCTGTTAGTACTAAGGATTTAAAAATAAAATAAAGAAAAATAAAATAACAACAGAAAGGTTTTTATGTTTTATTCGATATGATCAATGTGTACAGGAATAATTATATCGTCTAAAAACCCCGCAGGCGCGTCTATTTGCTCTTGATGTCTGGCCCAACAAAAATATACTATGCTGGCTATATGCGCACAACATCCAATAGAGCGGCGGCCTTCGATATTCTCTCTTCCCTGTCTTGTTGGATTCACCAATATATACGAGTAGTTTTTGCTCCTGACATGTCGAGACTGCATTTTGCCTCTTATTAATATTTTGTTGGTAACCAATTCATGGTGCCGGTAGAGAAGGCGTATATGTACCCATGGTTTAAAAAAAAATAACTACATAAAATTAATAATTAGTTAATACTTAACAATTTCACTTAATTTGGTTTTTGTGGGCAAACTTTTGTTGTGTGGGTTAGATTTTGCCCAATGTCCTTTCGATTTTTCAGATAGCCAGTTCAATGATGTGTCGTTAGCTATAGTCGCCGACTGCCCATCTAAATTGGGTATTTTATTTTTCTTCTTTTTCGGCCCAAATCATCATCATCTTGCTCTTATCCCAATTACTTGGGGTCGACGCAATATGTCATCTGTTTTGACATATTGCAAAAAGTTTCGGCAATGACTTTTATGACCGGCCGCCTGCCTGACGTCAACCCTCCTTGGGAATGTAACCGTTGACCCAAATGGTACCAGATGGAATTGGTCCAGATCAATCTAGGGCTCTTAGTCGTCTTTTACGACACCCACGAGCAAAGCAAGGGTTGGTAGTATTCGAAGCCGCTACCACACAGCAACTTTTTCGGCCCAAATGCGTTTCATTATTCTGGACTAGGAGGTAAATTAACTCACTATATAAGATTTTAATTTAAGTTTTCTTCTCTTGTAGTAATGTTATTTCGTTATATTATTTAGTAGTATATTCTGCTAACCGCGAGAAACTAGTGGTGAGTGAATTGTATTTTGATTTTCTTTCGGAAGTTGTAATTACAAACTATAAGTATATAAAACCACTATGAGATTTGGTTGTTACAAATATTAGAAATACATATCATTTGTTACGTTACATATCCATATCCTTACTAATATTATAAATGCGAAAGTAAGTTTGTTTGTTTGTGTTTGTTACGCTTTCACGCTTAAACCACCGAACCGATTTCAAAAATTCTTTCACCAATGGATAACTATAAAATCAGGGAGTAACATAGGCTATATTTTATCCCGGTATTCCCACAGGAACGGTAACTACGCGGGTGAGACGACTGAAACCGAAGCGAAGGGAGGCCGGGTTGCTAGTGTTAAATAATTTTAACAGCATTTTATGTAATGTTATGTGGGAAAACTACTAGGATTTACTGAATATCATTTAACAATGATTAATATATTCTTAATTTTCCATTCAAAATCCCAGAAGATATCCTACTAATATTATAAACATGAAAGTTTGTGAGGATGTTTGTTGCTCTTTCACAGCAAACTAATGAATGGATTTTGATGAAACATCACAATAATATTGCTTACATATCAGAATAACACATAGGCTATAATTTATCCCGATATTCTCACGGGCAGAGGAACCTGGGGGTGAAACCGCAGGGCGCTGTTAGTTAGCTAATATTGAAGCAGTGCGACAGAAATATGTGTCAAAACATATAAAACTTAGTTTTAAAAAAATATATTTGCTTACTTCGTAACCAACACAGCTTTCATATGAATCACGACGTACATATATAATTGTATTTACGACGAATAGATAGATTACGCTGCACAATGACAAGCCGTTTGCTGGTCAGCATCTATTCATAGTCATACAATCTATATATATATATATAGGAAATGAGGGTTTTGCGAGCGATATATTGACTGATCACCATATCTCTGGCACCATAAGGCGATCAGACTTGAAATTTGGCAGGAATATTCCTTTCGTCGAGTAGAGGTCAGCTAAGAACGGATGTTACGAAATTCCACCTACAAGGGGTGTTGCAGGGGCATTAATATACATATAAAGGAACAGGATGAGGCGAAACTACTGAAGCTAAAAAAATGAAATTTGGACCGTAGTTTCATTTCATGACGTAGGCACCCACTTAAAAAGATTTTTTGAAATTCCACCCCTAAGATGGAGGAACGCAACGAAAAAGTCTGTATGGAAAGAAAAATAAATCTTTAAGTCTTCGAATTAAGCACAAATACTCTTTAATAAAAATATATAAACACGTGTTTCAGCGTTTGTCCATTTTCATCCTCTAAGGGTGTAAAATAGGTAGAAAGATGTTAGTTTACTGACTTATCACGGAGCCGAAACATAAAATTTTGACAGTAAGTTCTTTGCGTGACGGGGTAAACCGCAGTAGTAAAGTTTGTATAACGAGAAAAAAAATCTACATTGATTTTAAATTGTAAACAAATACTCTGTAATAAAAATAAATAAACACATGTTTCAGCATTTTTTAATTTTCAACCCCTAAGGGTGTTAATCTACACTAATATTATAAAGAGGATACGTTGTATGTTTGTTACGAATAAACTTAAAAGCTACTGGATGGATTTCCATAATTCATTCACCTTCTTCGAATTAAGCACAAATACTCTTTAATAAAAATATATAAACACGTGTTTCAGCGTTTGTCCATTTTCATCCTCTAAGGGTGTAAAATAGGTAGAAAGATGTTAGTTTACTGACTTATCACGGAGCCGAAACATAAAATTTTGACAGTAAGTTCTTTGCGTGACGGGGTAAACCGCAGTAGTAAAGTTTGTATAACGAGAAAAAAAATCTACATTGATTTTAAATTGTAAACAAATACTCTGTAATAAAAATAAATAAACACATGTTTCAGCATTTTTTAATTTTCAACCCCTAAGGGTGTAAATCTACACTAATATTATAAAGAGGATACGTTGTATGTTTGTTACGAATAAACTTAAAAGCTACTGGATGGATTTCCATAATTCATTCACCTTCTTCGAATTAAGCACAAATACTCTTTAATAAAAATATATAAACACGTGTTTCAGCGTTTGTCCATTTTCATCCTCTAAGGGTGTAAAATAGGTAGAAAGATGTTAGTTTACTGACTTATCACGGAGCCGAAACATAAAATTTTGACAGTAAGTTCTTTGCGTGACGGGGTAAACCGCAGTAGTAAAGTTTGTATAACGAGAAAAAAAATCTACATTGATTTTAAATTGTAAACAAATACTCTGTAATAAAAATAAACAAACACATGTTTCAGCATTTTTTTAATTTTCAACCCCTAAGGGTGTAAATCTACACTAATATTATAAAGAGGATACGTTGTATGTTTGTTACGAATAAACTTAAAAGCTACTGGATGGATTTCCATAATTCATTCACCATTTGAATGTTACAGTATCCCTGATTAACATAGGCTATAATGAATCCCGGTATTCCCACGGGAATGGGAACTACGCGGGTAAGGCGACTGAAACCGAAGTGAAGCGAGGGCGGGTAAAATCACCTCGCTCACTTGTCTAGTGATGCAAAAAAAACATCGATGTATCGTTCATAAACATCGATATTTATGAACGATACATCGACGATACATAGTTGTTAAGAACGATGTTAAATGAACGATGTTTTTCGACGATACGTCGTTATTAAGAACGATGTTTTATCATAAGCTTATTAAAAATATCAGGTTGACCGAGCTTCGCTCAGAATATTTTTGTAGAATTTATTTAGATATATATTAATAAAAAATAAATAATGAAAAATATATAAAAAACTACAAAAAGAGAATAATGATAACACCGAGATTCGATCCGACGCTGTTTGAATGCCAAAAAAAAAACAAAATTTGAATCGGTCAACGTCCCACCTGAGCTATCGTAACTCATGACGTTGACAACGAAATTTGAATTCATATTCTTTTAAAATTTAATGTAATTTATTGTTATGCTAAAAACACTGACAAAAGAACATTTTCTATAAATAAAACCTAGCCAGATCGATTATTTAGACCCGAAACCTCTAGTATGCCAAGTTACATCAAAATCGTTGGTGCCGTTTCCGAGATCCTGAAAATATATATATATACAAGAATTGCTCGTTTAAAGATATAAGATTTGCCCGGAGGATTATATTTCTTCGTCGTAACATCGATGTCATTCCGCTGTTGTTAAAATACCCGACAAACGTCCTAAAAAACAACTCATCAAAATTTGCCTGGAGGATTTTATTATAGTCCATAAAATATAGGATGATCTCTTCTTCTTCTTTTTTGTCTTGGCAATCAGCTACAAATACGAGCCATTTTTGCCAGTGTCGACTTATATTTATCTTTTCAAGTTCTCAATTTCTTCATGTCAGTAATGGTCTGTCAGTAAGTCAAAGTGTCGCCCACTGTTTAATGGCCACTGTTAAGGGTATCTTCTGAGAATTTTGGTGGAAATACAAAGGTATGTATAGCAGTTTTATATTATATTCACTACACCTCAGCAGTCCTGTCGCTATATATTAGATACATAAAATGCCATCAAGATTATTTAACATAACACGTTAAAACACTAAGATATTGAATATAATACAAGAACACCACATGACAGTTCAGATTCCCGCCAAAAACTCTAGGATGATCTCTGTGACAGTTGCCCCTAGTGCTGTCACGCTTACGATAAAGTCCGTAGTTTATTATCGATAAAACTCTTTATTTTTATAATTGTGATTTTCTATTATAATTAAAATACAATCAATGAAAATCTTTTTGAATTAATTGCAAACAAAGACTGTTTTAATTATTCAAAAGGAGTACAATCAAGGTCTAGGTCACTATTATCGTCATCACTGGAGCGTTCCTGCTAGAACATTCATCATTTTTTACCTAAATAGGGACAGTCGTTAGATCAATCGATCAATTACGCCTGTTTTATAAATAAATATGTCTAGTTTATTGACAATAATGCGTACATATGTAATATTATCATTTACTCTGAGACGAAAAGTTTTTTAATGTTTAATTAAGACAATTTATGTATTTTATAATGTAACTGTCTGTTTTAATTGTAAAAAAATATGTTGTAAGTTTTATATAGGTACTGTATTGGGTTTATTTCTTTTATGAATAATTCAATAAAGATCGGTTATCGATTTACCTATATCGACTGTCCCATCTTTTTTTTATTTTCAGTCCAGTATGACCTTGTACGTGCGTAAGCGTCATTTATGTATAAATGTTTACTAGGTATTTAAGTACATACGAGGTACATTTTAGGCATGAATATTAATATTTTTATATTTATAATATATTGCAATTCAGTTGCAATAAAACTGGCACGAAAAGAATGAAAATATATTTGATACAAAATGAAATTGTAAATATATCACTCGTTCAAACTTACTTCGTTGGTTTCGTTGGCATCTGTCACAGAGATCAAGCTATATTTTATGGAGTATAGTTACATTGCATCGATGTTTTCTATGAGCGATGTTGCATCTCTAATGTCACCTCGCTGTATGTTAAAACAGCCCACAAAGGTATTTCTTAGTTGTAACATCGATGTGTGGTTTTCGATAAACATCGAACATCGTTCATAAACATCGATGTTTTACTTTTGAAAACATCGATATCCTAACATCGATGTTTTTTATGAGCGATGTTGCATCCCTACACTTGTCAGGTGTCAAGACGTCACCAAGAGAGTGGGTAATAGGGATGATCGATGTTAGAAAAACATCGATGTTAACGTCGAAAGCCCAACATCTATGTTCGATGTTTATCGAAAACCGAACATCGATGTTAGGAAATCATCGATGTTGAACATCGATATCATCGAACTTGTATAATATCGATGTTACTAGGAAATAAAATTCTCCTGGCAAATTTTGATGTGCTTTTTTTTAAGGCAATCTGTGGAATGTTTTTGACATCGATGTTACGAAGAAGAAACAAAAACCTCCGGGCAAATTTTTATGAGCTTTTTTTTAGGAAATCTTGTTCGGGTGTCCTATGATGTTCAACATCGATGATGTTAGTAAGAAAAAAACAATGATCGAACTTGTATAACATCGATGTTACTAAGAAATAAAATCCTCTTTGATGAGCTTTTTTTTTAGGAAACTCATATCATCGATGATGAGTTCCATTAACATCGATGTTACTATATTTTGCCCATAGCAACATCGATGTGTTTTCCTTTCAACATCGATGTTTTGCTTTCAACATCGATGTTTTCCTTTCAACATCGATGTTTTCCTTTCAACATCGATGTTATCCCTTCAACATCAATGTTGAAAACATCGATGATGAATGCTGTTCATCGATGTTTTTCCTTTCAACATCGATGATCATCGAACATCGATCTTCATCGATCATCCCTAGTGGGTAATAGCGGTCCGCGAATAGTATTAGCAGAGTGAAGCGAGTCAGTCGCCTCGTTCTCTGTTACGCTTCCCTATTATGGTTATTATTTCACTAATATTTGGTAGCCCATGACACTATATCCGCTTATTCTAATATGAATGTATTTGGATCGTATTATAATACCGTACTAATCTGTTGCAAATATATTAGTCACCACTCTACCTTATAGCTGTGGTATCAATTCATGATGCCACAATTTGATAAACACATTACTATAGACCACTATTAAAGAAATAGAAATCTCTTCAAATTTATATATTTATATAAAGAAAATTGTTTTAGAGTTGGCTGTATAGAATGTGTTCCCTTTCCATAACCGATTGTACGGAACAAACCAAAAAGTAATCCTCTATGGTAAAATCATTAATCATAGAGTGACACTGATTCTATCAGTACCTAAAATCAGTAAATCAAATTTGTCATTGTCTGGCAGCCAGCAGTATCCTTCTCCCTTGGCCTTCTCAAAGTTCTCAACTTCAACTTCTCAGTTTTTTCTCGTCGATACCTACCCTAATCCAGATTATAAGTATTTATTCCTGTACGGCTTTTTTTTAAATAGAGCTATATTTTTTCGTCAACTGATTTAACCATTTCGTTGGCTGGGTTGAGGGATTATTTGTGAATTTAATTTTGTACAAGCAATTATTTATATTACGTCCAATTTTTGTTTTTGTAACAATGAATTCGTCATTGCCCATTAATAGTATTTTATTAGAAGTGCTTACTAAATTGGACTACACCCTCGAACCGCCTGGATTCATAGGTGATGGCCGTACAAAGCAGTAAGTACATACCTATCTAAAGTTATAATTTACTTGGTATCCTTTCAATTCGGTAGCCTTTTAATTACTGCTCCACGTTTTGTTAAGACACTAGATTTTAACATAGGAACTTATCATAGCTGCTTACCAGCTCCTTACGGAAGTCTGCAAATGCATAGAAATTCTGTTCTGGCAAGCCATATGTCTAGAGATTTAAGAGTCATGTGAAAATATTTTATAATTATTATAAAATCCATTCGCCAAGAGTATTACAAACACTTGCCATTTTGTTTACTTGTCTGAATAAGCCTTATGTGTTAGCACTAGCCATTTTGCACTAACCTTACTAGCGCTATTGTTGATAATTTAACTTTTAAATTTTAAAAACATAATTATTTTCAGGTTTTTTATATAACAACATCTTGCACCGAGGAAATAATCCTTGTATTGCAAAGGACTTTACAAATATATAATTTAAAAGATACAAATTACACCCAGACTTAGAACAACAATTTGTGTCTTGTACGAACTATTGTTCTATCTGGGAATCATACCCAACACATTGGCACAGTAGTTCATTATTTTAAGTACCACAGATGACTGCACAGATCGCGTAGTCATTAAGACATCAACCTATAGTGCCAATTTCAGGGGTTCAAATCCCACACATGACAACACTGAGTGATCCACAAATTGTTGTTTTGAGTGTGGATATAATTTTTGTCTATTAGTTATTACATATTTGATTTTTGATTGTAGCAATCGCAGTTACAAATGTGATAAAACCTATATAACTGAAAAAACCTGTAAACCTAAACCAGAATGGTATTATTTACAACTAGCAATCCGCCCTCGCTTCGCTTCGGTTATAGGTTATAGTCATTTTACCCACGTAGTTCCCGTGGGAATACCGGGATAAAATATAGCCTAGTTTACGCTCTGATATTATAGCTTTCCATTGGTGAAAGAATTTTTGAAATCGGTCCAGCCGCTTTGAAGATTACCCGGAACAAACAGACAGACAAAAATTTTTTAATTGCTATTTTAGGCATAGGTGTTGTGCAAATAACCGTGTGAGCATGAAAAAAGCCTATTATTTTGACATTACAAACAGACACTCCAATTTTATTTATTGGTATAGATGTGTAATAGTCATGTAAACATCAGAAATCATTAATTTAGATGTCGCTTATAGCTTTTCTTGGTTGAGAGTCCTCAGCGCTGGACTATAGTCAAGGCAAAGCTGTTAAAGCTAATAAATTTTAATTTTTGATTGTCCAATCTGGTGATAACATATTATTATTCTTAGTTTTAAATTAAAACACTGTCATAATATAATAATGGCTACAAATTTAATTTTTAATAATTATTGACCAAAATTAATAAAATATTTTCATATAGAATCACTTTCTTTTTGTACTGGAAATAAATTTGTATCAAAACATGGTTTAAAATTGAATAACTAATTCTGTAGTGGATAGATCTGTAATAACTGTGACTTGTTTAACATGAAACATCTTAGTTCGCCCTTGACAATGAACACTGAAAAATGTTTCAAATATTGGGCAATCAAATGCAAACACTATAAAATCTGTAAAAATAGTTTTTTTTTTATATTAAGATTAATACATTACAAAAAGAACATAATTTGCGATCAATTGCTGGATGTTGGTCTCCCATATAGAATATATCATTGTCATACATTAAAGGCATTATTATTATAATTGCCTCGTATGCTAAAAGTGGTACATGTTTCTGAGAAACCCTGCCTATACTGGTGGTCCTGGAGCTAATTTTCATGACTTCCATGCATGAGCAAGTCATGGCCACAACTATGTTCCCATCCCAATGCACATGGGCAAATATTAAATACCCAATACAGTTAGCTTAATAATTACTTAGTTTTTTTTTTGGTCAGTGTATATATTATTTATATTCACCACAGTAGTTTTAAGTCAGTTTACGGTATCATACATTGTTCATCTATTAAAATAATTACTTAAGTTTACTTAATTTTTTGGTGAATTTTTATTTCCACTAATAAGTAGGTATATTCACATAATAGAGTTAATTTAACTAATCAAACCAATAATTCTTATGGAAATACTAATTTGATTAATTAATCTTTAAACTATTATTGTGATCTACCCTATATAATAAATGCTCAGTGTCTTACAGTCCTGTAGTAGCCTTCTCGGTTTTATTTCTAATTAGGTTTACAACAATATCACAGCTTGATGGTAATTATGACTGGAGATGTTCGTATCTGACTATTGATTGTCCATAACCAAAACCAATATAAAAGTTTCAATTAATTTTGGATAGCATCGTATGGGTTACTATCAACCAACCAAACTGATTTCCATTTGGAGAGGAATGATATGATAATCCTTACCATTAAAATCCAAGTAAAAATCCATAAATGAAACTACCCAAAATTTTCATATAGATAGAAATAATTTTATATCTGTAAACATAAATGAAACCAGTATAATGTTATTCAAATACCTGTGTCCAAATCTGCAACCTCCTTAAATATGACCATGGTAGTATAATCATTACCACTATAGTTTCTGTTATTACCATCATTAAGTCTATAATAAATTAGTAGAGTTTTCATATTATATCATTCCCAGTTTCACCGTGTTCCGATCTGGTGGAAATATATTCATATCTGTTAGGTTCAAATTATTAAATTGTCATGTTGCTTAATAGTATGTGGGTTAGAAATTTAATTAATAACTAATACTGTATATTTTAATTTGTTGCTCTTGCTTTATATGGATCTGAATGTTGGGCATTGAAAAAGACAGATGAGAGAAGAGTGCATGTTACAGAGATGCGAATGCTAAGATGGATGTGTGGGGTTACAAGGTTAGATAAAGTAAGAAAGGAGTATATTAGGGGAAGTCTAAAAGTGGCACCAGTGATAGAGAAGATTAGAAGCGCGAGATTGTCATGGTATGGACATGTGATGAGGAGGAATGAAAGGCATATGACAAGGAGGGTTGTCAATATGATTGTGGATGGACGAAAGAAGCGTGGGAGATCCAAAAAGACATGGATGGACTGCGTGAATGAAGATATGCGTATGAAAGCAGTGAGTGCACATATGACGGCTGATAGGAGGCTATGGAAGGTAAAAACATGTTGTGCCGACCCCCACTTAGCGTGGGATGAGGGCAGGAAAATGATGATGATGATGACTGTATATTTTAATTTCTTTAATAACAATGACCCATTGGATGTGAGACATCTTAGTCCACCTGTTACACAGAACGCTGACAAGTGTTGGGTAAATTAAAATCAAATACAAACATGATAGAATCCGTTAAATATTTTTATTGGTTAATGCTCGTGTAATCATCGGAAAAAAGATAAATAACATTAATATTTTTTTAAATGTCAAGTTAACCAAAATTCGGTAACTACTTATTACTAATTTCACACTAGAAAAAGAAACTCATCATTTATTCTTCTTGCAGAATCATGAAGAATACATTATCTAAGGCGATCGATGCCATTGGGGAGGAGTCTGCAAATGCCCAGGGCCTAAAACGAGTCATCACAACAGTTGAAAAACTTCAGGACTCTCCTACTCACGTGCTGTATGTTCTGAAAGATCCAAATGGTCACTAGTGAGTATACCTTTACTTCTCCATCTTCATCTCCTATATGCCATCTATTGCGCTCTTGTCTTAACAATACCCTTGGGGAAAAATATATGGTGAATTGTATTTTTAATCCAATTATTTATTGCTCATAAACATTATTTGTAGAATCCAGACCTTATACATGGCATGTATCACGTTTTAATGAATTTTCTCTTCGGGATTTATAGTAGTAACAAATGTCATTTGTTCTGAGAACATTTTGTATTGCATCAAAACTTTTTTGTTGGTACTGTACCTTCTTATCTGTTATTCTTATGTTACTTCTTACTATAAACTTATCTGAACATATTGAAACATGAATTATTTAAAATCATCACAATCTCAACTCATATATGTCCCACTGCTGGGTTTGAGCCTTCTTCACAATAAAAGGAAAGTTGACCCACTGTATTCACGCTGGTCAGATAGGCTGAAGAAACGTGGCGGTGAACTGTATTCTAGTTCCGTCACCACAAGGAAAACATAAATAATACTCATACTCGGAATAACATTTTATAGATTGTACAAATTCTTGTCTTGTATGGTAATTAAACCCACGATACTTGGCATACCTTGGTATCTTACCCATCATGCTTTCTAAGCCAAAATAAAGAATTTTTGTGGAATTCCAGTAAGTCAATATACACCATCGAATTGTGTATCTTTCAGTCAACGTGTTGAAAATTGTGATTTCTAATTACATAAAATTTATATATACTCACTATTCGTATTATAAATAATTAAACCATGCGTTCAATGAAACAAAAGACCTTGTTTGTACCATATTTGTTATGATTACCTTATTAGTGAATATAGTTTTCGCATTGCTAGTTATTTGTATAAGAACTAAACACTACTAAACGTTCTAAAAGTTTGGTGAAAGTTGACAAAAATTATAACCGTCATGAAACGATTTTTATATTAGTTTTGAAATACTTTGTAATAATATGACCAGAACTTAAGCTGATATTCCCTTTTTTTTACTTAAACGGATGTAATAGAAATTCCATTCGATAGATTTAATGTTTTTTACTATCAACTCTTATACGTCATACCGTTGAGCTCGTGCTTCCTCCACAATCACAGGGAATTTGACCTATTATACCATGCTGGTCAGACATGTTCGTGCAGGGTTTCCATTTCGAGTTTTCCTTCTCTTGCACAGATGTTATGTGCATGTTATATCCCTTAGTCGTCATTTACGACATCCACGAGCAAGATAGGGAATATTGGGCAATACATTTACATGTAATATATATATATATATATATATATATATATATATATATATATATATATATATATATATAATGCCTAAACAGCACTTTAGTTATAAATTACTAATATTATAAACGTGAAAGTTTGTATGTGAATATGTTTGTTGCTCTTTCACGCAAAAACTACTGAATGGATTTTGATGAAACTTCACAATAATATAGCTTACATATCAGAATAACACAAAGGCTATAATTTATCCCGATATTCTCACGGGAAGGGGAACTGCGGGTAAAACCGCAGGGCGCTGCTAGTTTAGTTATAAATTACAACTCGCTGACTAAACAATTTGATGGTGGTATAATTATAGATTTACTATATCTATGTATTTCTTTGTCGTCGTGGAATCGATTTCACGCAGGATAAACACTTGGCAAATCTATAAAAAAATTTTGAGTCTTAGAAAATGCCTTCATAATTAAAGGTTAGGTCTTAGTGCAGTTATAATATTTATAAGAAAATATATTTATTTGTGTGATCCACACCTGCTTGTTCTAAAGAATCTAATTTATATCCATTAATTTCATCTGTGTGAAAGGATTACTTTTAGTATAATTCCTATAAAATAATGCCTAAAATATTAGGGGTTAAAGTATGAAATTGCCGTTTCGTACTGATAAATGAAAACCATTTGATTGTTCATAAAACAGATTTCTTTAATCGAAGTATTTACCCTCGTTATCTATACATTTCTGCCATCTAATTGGAAGATCATTTAAATCTTTGCGATAGAACTCTGGGGTCCTGGACTCCACGAACTGTGTGAAGGTATTTTGTACTGCTTCCTCGGAAGAAAATTTTTCCGTGCAAAAAATTGTCCAAATCGCGGCAATATTGTAGTCGGTTGTGGCGAGGTCTGGCGAGTACGGAGGATGACGTATGGTTTCTAACTGCAGGTCTTGTAGTGTTAAAACGGTTTCTCGATCAGTATGAGGTCTTGCGTTATCATGGAGCAATAATGGTGAAGATCGATTGACAAGTCGGGGCTGTTTTATTGCGAGTTTTCGCCATCATTGTTCGGAGTTCTGCACAGTAGACATCTGCGTTTATTGCTTGACCAGATCTGAGGAAGATGTAGTGAATTACACCATGAAGTGACCACCAAACAATTACTATCACCTTTCTATGAGTAAGCTACGCTTTTGGGCATTGATGTAGAGTTTGACCTGGGGTCAACCATTGCGTTGTTCGCTTGCGATTATCATAAAGAATCCACTTTTCATCACACGTCCCAATTCGGTCCAAAATCGGTCTAAAATAAAAGTTATTTTAAAATAGCAATAAATAGTCATCTATGCACATAATGTAAAGAAAATTCTACAACTTTCTCAAAATGTTGAAGTTGTTTTATTAAATACTAGCAACTCGCTCTCGCTTCGCTTCGGTTATAGGTTATAGTCGTTTTACCCGCGTAGTTCCCGTTCCCGTGGGAATACCGGGATAAAATATAGCCTAGTTTACGCCCTGATATTATAGCTTTCCATTAGTGAAAGAATTTTTGAAATCGGTCCAGCCGTTTTGAAGATTACCCGGAACAAACAGACAGACAAAAATTTTTTAATTGCTATTTTAGGCATAGGTGTCGTGCAAATAACCGTGTGTGCATGAAAAAAGCCTATTATTTTGACATTACAAACAGACACTCCAATTTTATTTATTGGTATAGATTACCTTTTTCTTTGCATATTAGAAAGAAAAGAAAGAAAGAAAAATCATTTATTTTGCTCTCATACATTTCATAAATAACAAAAAACAATTTAGCATAATATATGCTGAGAGACAAAACAGGATCTTAGCTTAACTAGTCAGCTTTTCTGAGAACATTTACCATAGTAATGTATGTTTTTTTTACATCATCTGAAAAAAGAGATTCCAACCAACAAAAAACCCACCGACTTTTTTAAAAAGGCTGATATTTTGACGTGAGAATTTTTGATTGAAAATTGGGGTGCTTTTTTGATATTAAGTTAAAATAAGGCTAAAAAAATAAATATGTTAAATCAAATAAATTACAGTGTAGATCTTTTTATTACCTACAACTTTGCCATTTAATTTTTTTTCCATAGGACTTGTAGTTTTGCTGGAAATCGAGATAAACCATTTTTTACCCTTAAAATCTCACCCTCTCACACTTCCCGAACTCGGATCGCCCGTAATTTATGTTTTCTTTCATTTTTATCATATGCCCCTCCTTTTCTAATGGGTTTCATCCTACTGTTATTTTTTTTTTGTATCAAAAGTTATCGGCCCTGGTCTAATAAGGCAAGCTTCAACGCGTGCTGCTGTTTGCAGATCGATCAAATCATGAGGCACACATTTTCAAGATTTTTATTTTGCCGATTTAGTGCAAATCTGTCAATATTGTGGGTATGCTAACATCCAACCATGCCGCTAATTCCTTGATAGTTTGACTCGGATCGGCTTCCACCATCACCTTCAATTCGTCGTTATTTAACTTAGTGGCTGATCTTCCTCGTGGTTCATTCTTCAAGTCCCAGTTTCCACTACGAAAACGGTTAAACCGAAAACGCACGGTGCGTTCGTTAGCCGTATCCTCTCCAAACACAGCATTGACATTACGAGCCGTTTCTGCTGCGTTAGTCCCACGTCGGAACTTGTATTCGAAAATTACTCCGTTTTTCGTCGTATCCATGTTCACTTCAAAAGCTGAATGTAAAAACATTTGAACGTCGAACGATCAAATGTCATACATTTTTTAAATTTAGATGGTTATAGTTTTCGTTTGAAAACAGTTTCACTTTTATATCCGACACCATGCAGGTTTAATTTTAATTCAAAGTGGCTAGTATCTACGTTAAACGTCATATTCAAACCCCTATTATTTGATCAATATTGAACTAATGTAGTATACTGATTCATGGCCAATGTTATAAGCTTAGCTGATGGATTAACGTAACAACATGAAGACCTTGAGAGTTCTTATTATTAGCTCGCAATATTTTTTAAGTTATCGCCCTATCTATCTCAATTAATACCCGTCTCACTGCTGGGCTCGAGCCTCCTCCGTAAAAGGAAGGAAATTGAATTGAATAAAGCTGATCAGGCATGTTGGTAAAGGATTTTATTTCGAGTTTTCCTTCTATTGTATGGTTCATCATCTCAGCCTATATACGTCCCACTGTTGGGCTCAAGCCATATCCACTATGGAAGAGAAATTAATCTAGTATACCACGCTGGTCAGACGTGTTGGCATAGGGCTTTGTTTCGAGTTTTTCTTCTCTTGCATAGATGTTATATGCATGTCCCTTAGTGGCCTTTTACGACACCCACGAGCAAGAGGGGGGTGGTGATTTGTATTCTTACTTCATCACCCCACGGACAAAAGGAATGGAGGAGATGAGGGGGACCGTACAAACATATAATTAACGGACAAAAATTACACTCTGACTCTGAACAATAATATGTGATTTGCGCAGTTGTCCTGCTAAAATCGACCCCGTGAAGGTACTATATGACTTAAGAACTATGTCATCTGGACAGACATAACGTCCGTGTGGTGACGGTGTAAAAATACAATTCACCACTCCCTATCTTGACCTTGGGCGTCGCAAAATACTACTAAATGATATAATATGCATATGACATCTGTGCAAGAGATAGAAAACTCGAAATCAATCCCTGTACCAACATGTCTGACCAGTGTGATATACTAGGTTAATTTCATCCCCTCTCCTGCCCGTGGGTGTCGTAAACGACGACTAAGGATTATAATATTAGCCGAGGCCGCGGGTGACGTGACCGGGGATTAGTCCGTCACCCGCCGAGAGGCCGACCGCGTGAGGAAAGACCGACGTCCTCCCCGAGGGGGGGGACGTCGGTCGATGGGAGGGTACCCCAACAGGGGGTATTCCGTCGGGCCGACCACTGACGACAAGTTAACGCTGCTCCAGTGGTCGGCCCAACGACGAAGGCGACGTGGTTTTCGGGTGGGTCGCGGGAGTTGCGTGCTTAAGCCCCTCTGTCGCCCCGGACGGAGTGGTGCGGAGGCGCGCCGACCGCGGCCCACCCACAAAAAAAAAAAAAGGGTTATAATATGCATATAAAATGTATGCAAGAGAAGTAAAACTTGAAATGAAATTACCAACATGTCTGACCAACGTGGTATATAGTAGGTCAATTTCCTTCCTATTGTGGAGGAGGCTCGAAGCCAACAGTGGGACGTATAGGAGCTATAATGATAATCTTTGTTTTACGAAGTATTTTAATGTACTCTCTTAATGAAGTTTTTTTATGTTACTAGCAGCGCTCTGCCGTTTTACGCGCATAGTTCCCCTTCTCGTGGAAATATCGAGATAAATTAATTATTCTGATATGTAAGCTGTATTATTGTGAGATTTCATCAAAATCCATTCAGTAGTTTTTTGCGTGAAAAAGCAACAAACATCCTCACATACAAACTTTCGCGTTTATAATATTAGTAGGAAGGTTACACTACACCTATTACCTAGCTTAATAAGGTATACAATCTTCGTAAAATGCACGGTCATACAAATTTACAGAAATCACACTCATCATTAACCAAGGTATCGCCTGAACGTACACTACGAAAATAACTTGAAGGCAGTTCGGGTGATTTATTTTAAATTGAAACATCTCCTTACTTTAAGTTGAAATGTCGCCTTCGTAACAAAACTTGACAGTTATTTGTAACTCTTGCGAGGGGTGACGTCATTGTTGTGTGTAATAATAGCCGGCTGTTTCATTTAAAACGAGCTTAGCGTCATCGTTCTCGTATTAGTCAAATAGTCACACAGTTATGAGGCCGCTACGCACCTGCCTTTGAAGTAGTCAACGTCGCCATGTAGAAAAAAGGTAATTTGGACGAAAATATTTATTGCAAATTGATTGTAGCATGGCACGGCTGAAGCTGTTAGCTAACATCAGGATTTCTGATGTCAACGCAAGCAGATATTACACAGTTGATATAAAAATTCCGACGTTAGTCTTCCATGAAGATTGAAAAAGTGATGTATCGTCGCGATATAAAATAAGACGTGTCCGTCCTTGGACGCTCAACAGTAATTATAACTTAAACTAATCTAAATCGAACTATTTATTATTGAAACTTTTTTTTGGGGTGGGCTACGGTCACTGCATCCGTGGTCCGGCTCCGTCCGGAGCGACAGAGGGGCGGCGCGCACAGCCCCGTACCCCACCCGTGACACGTCGCCTTCGTCGTTGGGCCGACAACCGAAAATTGCTAGACGTCGTTGGATGCAAGTGGCATAGGACCGCACTTTGTAGAGAAACATAAGGAAGGTCTACATCAATCCTACATGTGGACGGCGATAGGCTGAATGATGATTGAATAAACATGTCGTGTGTTATAATTATTGCCGCCAATACTATTTTCAATAATCTACAATCAAATATCAATTTGTAATTTTTAAACACTAAAAAATAAAGTTGAGATACAGCCATAGCTAAATTATGTTAGTTTTATAGTAATGATGAGTTTAATAATTTCTAATGGTTGGTTCACCCTGATAATCGATAAGAACGTATCGATATATTTTGATAGAATATTTTGCTCGACATGGCAACACACACGTTCCACTCAGCTCTTTACAAATCACAAATACCTAAATTCAGTTGTATGACTATTTACTATTATATTTAATGCTAGGGTATAAGTGACCGTAAAATTAATTCTGTGAAAGTATAAAAATAAGATGTGAATTTAGGATAGTATTTGGTTTAGGCCCATTGCCAGATGAAAAGGGCCTGGTTTTGGGCATTCTCCTTTATGTATATTAATATGATAATGTTAGGAAAGGTTATTTATTAATACAATCTTTTATTGATTAAAAAAATATATATTTTATTCTTAATTACAATTCTTGAATATGTATTAATTCTATAAAAGTAACAATATTAAATATATGACTCGCTGCCTTACGTAACGAAGCGATTTATCCTCCCATAAGAAGTTGTCACATCAAAAACAGATATAAATTTGACAAAATCCGTTCAAATACTTTTATTTCAAATACATCATTAGCTCGTCGCCGTTAACAAAATAAAATAAACTAAGTTAAAAAAAACACATTCAATGCGATATTTCAATGTCAACCAGTCTTACTATTTGTTACACGCTTCAATGATGCCGGTTTATTCTCTAGAAATATCAATTGGAAACTAAGTAACATCATTTGATCAAAAAGTCATAAACACAATAAAAGTTATTACATTTCGTTGTTATGAATGTAAATCCTTACTAATATTATAAATGCGAAAGTAAGTTTGTTTGTTTGTTACGCTTTCACGCCTACCGAACTGATTTCAAAATTTCTTTCATCAATGGAAAGCTATAATATCAGGGAGTAACATTGGCTATATTTGATCCCGGTATTCCCACGGGAACGGGAACTACGCGGGTAACGCGACTGAAACCGAAGCGAAGCGAAGGCGGGATGCTAGTATAATATAATACATGGATCCTCAATCAAACAACGTACTTATGAATTCTTAATAAAATAAACACAAAAAAGTCTCATCGTCTTATACGTGCCCCTGGTGAGCTCGAGCCTCCTCCATAAGGAGGTAAATTTGACTTACATGGTGCGCTGTCAGACGCGTTGGTATAGGGTTTCTTTCGAGTTTGCCTGCTCTTGCATAAATATTATATGAATATGTAATCCCTTAGTCACTTTGTACTATTATACACCCACTGACAAGATAGGGCCCCATGATGAATTTTATAGGTGATCTAGATCAATCCTTATTAATATTATAAATACGAAAGTAAGTTTCTTTATTTGTTTATTACGCTTTCGCGCTTAAACCACCGGGCCGATTTCAAAAATTCTTTCACCAATGGAAAGCTATAATATCAGGGAGTAATGTAGGCTATATTTTATCCCGGTATTCCTACGGGAACGGGTGCTATACGGGTAAAGCGACTGAAACCGAAGCGAAGCCAGGGCGGGTTAATAGTTTAAAATAAAACAGTTTATTGAAATGAATTTTTTTTTTATCGAATAGACATAACATAAACACGATAAATTCTATATGAAATAATAATCCTTACTTCCTTACTAATATTATAACTGCGAACGTAAGTTTGTTTGTTTTATTGTTACGCTTTCACGCTTAAACTACCCGACCGATTTCAAAAATTGTTTCACCAATGGACAGCTATAATATCAGGGAGTAACATAGGCTATATTTTATCCCGGTATTCCCAAGGGAACAGAAACTACGCGGGTAAGGCGACTGAAACCTAAGCGAAGCGAGGGCGGGTTGCTAGTTTTGTATAAAACTAACAAAAAGTTTGTTTGTTTGAACGCGCTAATCTCAGGAACTACTCTGATCCGATTTGAAAAATTCTTTCAGTGTTATATAGCCCATTTATCGAGGAAGGCTATATATCATCATGCTAAGACCAACAGGAGCGGAACACCAATGAAGAATGTTTCAAAATCGGGATTTTTTTTCCTTTTGAGAGCTACCGCTGCGTAAACGGCAAAATTTTCGCAAAAATAATGTGTAACAGAATCGCATTATTGAAAAATATTTTCAACTTCTACGTAAACAAAGTCTTAGGTTAAAGTTAGCGTTAGCCCAAAGTATATTTACCACGCGGACGAAGTCGCAAGTAGAAGCTAGTATTATATATTTTGTTGTTATGTATTTAAATAAACACACGGGACTCTCAATTCTCAATCAAACCAACTAGGTACTTAGAGCTGTTATAATTCTCATTCTTCATAAATATTCATGAAGCAAATAGATATATTTTGCCGCATCGACATCCGCATTGATTCAAACTGCGTTTGCCGTATTCATCTATTAACTTTGGTCGTTTTACTTTAGACTTCCGTTTCCGGGTTGTATCTATTCTATCGTTCTCTATAAACCAGTAAAATAAATTAATAGACACAATAACGTTTTATTTAGGAGTATTAAGTATTGTTTATTTGTGATACGTTCTAATTAATAGAATTGCATACATAAAAATCTGGTTTTTTTTTGGGGTGGGTTACGGTTGGCGCGCTCCTCGCACCACTCCGTCCGGGGCGATAGAGAGGCGTAAGCACGCACACCCGCAACCCACCCACGTGCACATCGCCTTCGTCGTTGGACCGACCACCGGAGCAGGGTTACTTGTCATCAGTGGTCGGCCCGACGGAATACCCCCCTATTTGGGGTACCCTCCCATATAAATATCTGTGGTAATACATTATTTGTAATTTATCATCGCATTAAATTGACTATTTTCTTCGATGGTATAGTGGTATAAACATGGGCCTGGGGATTTGGACTATCTGCGTACTTCCTAAAATAAAATCTTATCGAAATTTAAGACAGATTTTCTCGATTCCGAAGGTTCGTGAAAAGCAAGTCTGAAATTGTCCCTTGAAATTTCATACAAACACATTCACACTAGTACAATCACGTGGCGCGATATATGGTTCTATTCGTCTTTATTTATTGACGTGACAACGTCTAATAAATCGATGAACGCTGGCTGCATGCACGAAAAAGTGTCCCGTTACGCTCATTGTTTTATTATTAAGTAGTATGCGATTCAGCTGCACTAAAGCGCGCCATCTATCGATGCGAAAGGATTTCAAATATATTCATTTAGTGCAATGCGATTCAGCTAAACTGAACAGCGCCATCTATCAAGACTTACGGTAATTGCCGACTCGATTTAATTTCAATAGCTTATAACAATGGATACTGGTTACGCTGATTCAATTTTATTCATAAAAGTATGCAGTCATTTCATCAATGTTTTGTTATGACGTTGTCACGTTAAACTATCGTCCGTAAACCGACTTTACAGATAACCATGTTTTTTTTGGGTGGGTTACGGTCAGAGCATCCGCCGCCTGGGGCGACAGAGGGGCGACGCGCGACCTCGTTAGCCACCCATAGCACGTCGCATTCGTCGTTGGGCCGGCCACTGGTGCCAAGTTCCTTGTCTTCAGTGGTCGACCCGACGGAATACCCTGAGGGGGTACTCTCTCCTCTCGACGTCCCTGTTCTTGGACGTCGCATGGTTCTTCTCTGGTCTTCGGAGCCTTTCAGGGATATGTTTATATAAATATTTTTTATTTAGGAATATTAAGTTTTATTTGTTCTTTTAATTAATGTAAATCCCGTGCGTAAATATCTGTGGTACCTAATGGTAATATTATTTGTTATTTATTCTCGCATTAAATTGAGGTCGTCTCGGTCCTTTGGCGACCCTCAAATTCTGAATAAACCGTGCAACGGTTCACTTCAATAGTGGTCTGATTAAACAATTTGTTGAGCAAATTTCTGATAAAACTCAAGGCAGCTGTCGTATTTTATAATATTCAACAGAAATACTCATTCGCGCATTTGATTATAATAATTTATTTACCTAACCTTGAAATATGAAAAATAGGTAAGGAAATAAAAAGATCAACTTCGTTCGCCGCATGTAGTCATTACTTCTTACTTAAATAGTTAAAAGAAACTTTTAAAAAATCGCATGCTAAATAAAACCTCTGCCGCAATCTCTCGTCATCAAAGTCATCACAGCTCACATACGTCCCACTGTTGGGCTGGAGCCTCCACATAGGAGCGAAATTGACCTACTATACCACGCTGGTCAAACGTGTTGGTATAGGATTTTCTTTTGAGTTTTCCTTCTCTTGTATTGATGTTATATGCATATTATATCCCTTCGTCGTCTTGTACGACACCCACGGCCAAGAAAGGCGGTGGTGAATTGTATTTTTACTCCATCACCACACAATCAGGTAAAATAATGTCGCCAGATATACATCTCTATACATCTGAGCTCATACACGTCCAATTGTTGGGCATAAGTCTCTTTTACGATAGGAGTGAAATTGACTTATTATAACAAGGCGGTCAAACTTGTTGACACAGGGTTTTATTTCGAAATTGCCCATATACCCATATCGTATCTCTAAGTCGTCTTTTACGACATCCACATACAAGATAGGAGATGGTGAAATGTATCCGTAACTACATGAAAACTCTAATTGTTAACAAAAAACTATAACACGTCTCAATTCACCAGCTCCAATTTGAACCCGTAAATATCGTAAAAGACGACTAAGAGATAATACGCATATAACATCTGTGCAAAGGAAGGGAAATATGAAATAAAGCTATACTAACCCGTCTGACCAGTGTGTTTAAATTTTCGCCCATTTTGGAGAAGGCTCAGCAGTGTAAATTAGCTGGAATGATGGGGAGTCTCTTTTTGCCACAACCGGATCTTAAGTCGCAACATGTTGGTTATAAGCTATCAACGCTAATCTTACGTTATCACCGACTTGGCACACACACCATCACAGCTGATGTACGTCCCACTGCTCCACAATTGGAGGGCAATTGACCTACTCACTATATCATGCTGGTCAGACATGTTGATACAAGGTTTTATTTCGTGTTTAGCTTCTCTTGCATAGATATTATATATTATAATCGCTTAGTCGTCTTTAATGACACCCACGGGCAGGTAAGGGGTGGTAAATTCTCCTAAATCCGTCACCACACAGAAAAAGGCGTTTATACACAGTGCATATCAACTTAATACTTGACAACACATTGTATTTAGAAAATTATTTATATCTTGCGTATAATGCAAACGAAATAAGAGAAAGGCAATCCTTTAAGCAGTCTTGAATTACTAAGCATGTGGATTTAAAATAGCAATCAAGCACTGCAATCCTGAGGTCGTGACCCCGCTTTCGCAGACTGTTACGAAGAGCTATTTTTATGCATCACAGCTTTCGTAAAATAAATATCATCTACATTGTTTTCTTTGGCACGCAATACCACTTATCAATGCAAAACATATAAGTTTATTGCATAATTTTGATAAGATATTGGTATTTCTATCAACGATAATCAATACCAATTTATTAAGTTGGGACTCTGCCAAGTTATCTCTATCATATACAACATATTGTATGTAACGATTATCTATTTACATTCAAGGCTAACTAATGGGAAATATAAATTCATATAAGGCTATGTCGAATATTGTAATGACCACTATAAATTTATTATATTTTATTTCTAAATCGCTCTAAATTCAAGTCTAAAAGTGTCACAGCAGTGACAAGATAGTGAATATAATATTAAAGTATAAAATATTGGAGCAGAACAAAAACGTTTCCGCACGGCTGCGAGTGAGACTCGGAGAGATCGTTCAACTGTTATAACAGTAGAGTCTTCGACGGTTTTGTATGACGAGGCGTGATACGCTGTACGCATTAAAAAACACCCCGGCATATTTAGTGAACCGTACTTATGTAGCTGACATTCGTTCGTCCACCTTTCTACGAGTTAACGAAGCGTAAGGGGTAATATTTATCAAATTGTTTAACGACTTAAAAATGCTACTATTGGTTTAAACAACTTCACTTAAATTAGCATACGTTAATGGGTATATAACGACAGTTTTTATTGTTCATATCTTTTTATTTTTCTTCCAAATCATTGTCATTGTAGACATTTCGTGAGTTAGCCGTTAGCGCGGTTAATCATGAGGCTGCGGGTGACCGGACCGGGGATTTAGTCCGGCACCCGCGAAGAAGCTAGCCTCGCGATGGCGAGGCGTCAACATCCCGGGGAGGGGACGTCGATGGGAGATGGTGCTTCCTCGGAGTATTCCGTCAGGCCGACCCCTGTAGTCAAGGAACACTAAACCGGTCGTCGACCCTACGACGAAGGCGACGTGCTATAAGGTGGATTACGGGGCAGCGCGACAGAAGGGCGGCCCTTCTGTCGCCCTGGACGGAGCCGGGCGGCGGGTACGTTGACCGCGCCCATCCCCCAAAAAAAAGCGCGATTAATCATTATTCAGGTTATGTGTGAAATCTATTTTTTTCGATGATTCAATGGTATAAACATGGCGATTAGAACGTTCTGGTTTTTTAGTATTGAAATAAAATCTTATTGAAATTTAAGACAAGTTTCCTCGATTTCGAAAGCTCGTGAACAGCAAGCCTGAAATTGCCTATGAACTACCAACATCACGCGGCGATAAACAGTTTTATTGCTCTGCTTAGCCTTTCAGGGATATGATTATAAATAAAAACAATAACAGTTCTTCATAAATAACATACCGCATGGAATACACCATAAAAATATTTAACACACATATATTTAACAATAATCCTTATGTTACGAGGGGATAAGAACAGTAATAATTACCGTTTCACCTTACTTGGACGTGGGAATAGTGAAAATCGGCTAAGGGTCAGGACAGGTTGGGCACGAGAGTCAAGGATTCGGTACCAGTAGTCGGACTAATGGCGATGGGGTGGTAATACAGTGGGCTATAGATCGTTCTTGGCCCATCGCCCTACATGGTATGGTTGTCACTATAAAAGTCATCACCAGTGGCCAGCTCTCTACTGGAATACGTACTACTGTGATTTTCAATCAATTCATGTGGTGACGGAGTAAAAATACGATTCACCACTCCCTATCTTGCCTGTGGATGTTGTAAAAGACGGCTAGAGAATACAATATGCATATAACGCAAGAGAAGGAAAAATCCAAACAAAACCCTAAATGCCAACTCATCTGACCAGCGTGTTATAGTAAGCCAATATCCCTCTTATTATGAAGGAGGCTCGAGTCCAGCAGTGGGAAGTATATGAGTCGAGATGATGTGGTTTTCAAGACTGTTAACCAGGCGTGGGTATTACGGTACTGTCCCCTCAACCGTGGGATATGTTTACGACATCGGCTGGCAAGGGATATTAAAACTAGCCAACATCACTGCATAGAAATAGAACCCTATACCAACAGCTCTGACGGCGATATATTAGATTGATGTCCTCCATGCTGAGAAGAATAAAACGCTGAAGCTAGTCAACAGATTCAAGTGCAGAATAATATATCATCTTTGCTCTGTGTGTGTTTTAGTGGGGAAGGCGAAGTGATTGGTATACTAAAAGTCGGAAAAAAGCACTTATACCTGTATGATGAGCTGGACTCCGTGCATGAATGTGAACCGTTATGCGTGCTAGACTTTTTTGTTAAGCCAGAACGGCAAAGGAGTGGATATGGCAAATTCATGTTTGATTATATGTTGAATGTAAGTACATACGCTTTATTTTTTACAGTCATCGATCACTTCTTCTTTAAAAAAGTAACCATCACAACATCTTATTATTTTTCGTATACCTACACGCTGTTAAGAATATATCAAAGTAACCCTCTTAAGAAATTCGAACGATGTCTTTCATAATCACGATTTTATATATATAACTAGCAACCCGCCCTCGCTTCGCTTCGGTTTCAGTCGTCTTTCCTGCGTAGTTCCCGTTCCCGTGGGAATACTGGGATAAAATATAGCTTAGGTTACTGCCTGATATTATAGCTTTACATTGGTGAAAGAATTTTTGAAATCGGTCTAGCCGTTTTTAAGATTACCCGGAACAAACAGACAGACAAAAATTTTTTAATTTATATTTTAGGCATAGGTGTCGTGCAAATAACCGTGTGAGCATGAAAAAAGCCTATTATTTTGACATTACAAACAGACACTCCAATTTTATTTATATTAATATCAAAATATTACAAATTGTAAATCCTTGTGTACGTGTGTATGTCACTGAACACTTCCCAAACGGCTGGACCGATGTTGATGAAATTTTTTGTGTGGGTTCAAGGGGATCCGAGAATGGTTTAGATTCACAATTGGACACGGTAGGTGGCGCTGCGGTCGATATCAAGGAGAATGCCTTTTATTTTTTTTGAACAGAACAACGTTTGTTGGGTCAGCTAGTTTGTATAATTTCATTAAATTCAACGATCTAATCATATCCATTTGTATCCATCCGTAACTATCCACCAGAAAAATGAGGCGGTGTAACTGTGATACTTAAGTAATATACTTTTGAACGATGATCGTTGAGTGTTTACTTCGATCCAAAGACGTTCATTTTCAAATTTCGCGCCACAGAATTTTTTTAGTGTTGCAAATTGTAACATGCATTTAGGAGTTTTTGCTGTATTTCCAGGACTTGAAAGTTGATGTCAACGAGTTGGCAATCGATGGGCCCTCGCCGAAGATGATACTCTTCTTGCAGCGGAACTATGGTTTGGACCACATGATGAGGCAAACCAACAATTTTGCGATATCAACCGGTTTCTTCGCTAATGGGTCGCAGAATGGCGGGTGAGTACCTTTTTAATAGATACCCTCTACTTATCTGCTGTTTAGCAAGTGCTACGAATATTACCAGCCTTTAAATTGCTTGTGGAAAGGCAACTAATAGCTTTACATAAACCTGAGCTAGCACCATTTGGTACTATCTCATCCACCAAGTCGCGCCTTATAGTAATAAACCAGCATGCATGATTTGCAAAGAAAGGAGAGCGAGAAGGAAAGGATTTAGGGCCGATATGCCAATCATTTCGTGTCTACAGATTTAAATCGGCCGCAAAATAAAATATTAATATTTACAATTTATAGCAAGAAGTTGAACCGTAAGGAGTCGCCCCAGGCTACATTTGGGCGCTATGGAGCACGGCGGCCCCACTCAACCGTCGCCAGTGTAAGTAACAAAGTCTAGCCTAATATTATAAACGTCCACGTAAATTTGTTTATTGGTTATTCTTTCACGCCTAAACCTGATTAACCTGATTTTTTGGTTTAGAATACTCCTTACAAAATGCAGTTTGTTTATTGAAAAATACAGCATAAATTCATTAAATACAAAAATAGATCGCAATTTTAACTTCTGTTTCAAATAAATTGATATCTTAGAAACTCGTCGCACTTAAATTTAATGTTTTTATATAAAATTATTAATAAAATTTATCTGATTCTCCATATCTGTTAAGCCGAATGAGATTACGTTGTAAAAGGTCAACTTCACATTTTTTTTGTCTCTTTTTAATATTCCCTATTAGAGGACTGCGTATGCACAAAATAGACCTTAGTCTTTTTTTTTATTGCAAGCGGTGGCAAACGAGCAAACAGTACACCTGGTGGTAAGTGTTGGTGCCGCTCATGGACCTTTACAAGGCCGTTGCCTACCGCGAAGAAAGCGAAGGGAGTGTGAATGCGTGCATTGAGGCTCGGTGATACCAAGGGCACCACCAAAACCCTCCACACGCAATCACCCTCAGAAAGTTGGGCTTCCGGCTCTCTCGCTCACCGAACGAAGCGCAGTAACAAATTGCTACTACTCAGACGTCGATTTTCTGCGAGAGCATGGTACTGCCCCGGACGGACCGGCCCGCGGCTGTAGACAGATAACTGTCGACAGTGTGGTCCTACCACTCCTAAAGCTTATAAGACGAGCTTGTAGCTATTACGATATTAAGTAGAACAGTCTTGTTAACCATAATTTTAATTATATTTTTGAAACTTTACGAAACGGCTCCAACGATTTTGTTGAAACTTGGCATACTAGAGGTTTCGGGTCCAAAAATCGATCTAGCTAGGTTTTATTTATAGAAAACTAGCAACCCGCCCTCGCTTGCTTCGGTTTCAGTCGCTTAAACCCGCGTAGTGCCCGTTCCTGTGGGAATACCGGGATAAAATATAGCCTATGTTACTCCCTGTTATTATAGCTTTCCATTGGTGAAAGAATTTTTGAAATCAGTTCGGTGGTTTAAGCGTGAAAGCGTTACAAACAAACAAACAAACATCCTTACTTTCGCATTTATAATATTAGTATGGATGTTGTTTTGTCGGTGTTTTTAGCATAACAATAAATGACATTAAATTTTAAAAAAATATGAATTCAAATTTCGTTGTAAATGTCAAGAGTTACGGTAGCTCAATTGGGGGACGGCCGGTTTTAATTTTGAGTTTTGTAATATCCAAACAGCGTCGGTTCGGCTCGGTGTTATTATTCTCTTTTTGTAAATTTTTATATAATTTTTATTTTTTATTAATATATATCTAAATAAATTCTACAAAAATATTCCGAGCGAAGCCAACCCGATATTTTTTTAATACAAGAATTATTAAACTATAAATAATATTGCAGGTAATCCACGGAGAGAATTCGCACTTTGAATCTAACCCCAAGTAAGTCTTCACAAAAATAGATTCAACTAATCTAGATGGACATTTTATTCTCCACAAATCTTATACACTAAAACTCTATAGAAAAAAGTAATATATTGACACTTCATACGTAATTGAAAAGAAATATAAATTTTGTTTGCTAATATATACAAATTAAAACTTAAAAAACATACAAGTACAGATATCACATCTAGGAAAAAAATATAAAACATAAAAAATAAAAGGATTAAAATGAAAGAAATTGAAAGAATCTCACTGGAAGTTAGTCTGTCTTAAAAAAGGTTACGTTTATCATATTCTATCTTTTTTTCGTTATATCTCAAATTAAACCATTTATGTATAAGATTTATCAAAATGTAAAATATTTATCAGTGTATAAGTTTCATCAAAGAGTATAAGATAAATCAAATTATACCTATATATATATATATGATTTATCAAATTGAATAAGATTCATCAAAACTTATAAGTTTCTAGAGCTCTTTGCCGCGCGTTTCTCTAGCTTATTGGGTTTCATGACAATATAAAATTTATCAAATTGTTTAAGATTATTAAAGCGTATAATATGCATCAAGTTCTATACGATTCATCAAAGCTTATAAGATTCATCAAATTGTAAAGGATTCATGGAAGCGTATAAAATTTATTCAATCGTATAAGATTCATCCAATCTTATAAGATTCATCAAATCTTATGAAATTCGTCAAATTGTATAAGATTCATCAGAGTATATAAGATTCACCAAGTTCTATACGATTCATGAAAGCGTACTATATCCAATTGTATAAGATTCGTCAAAGCGTATGAGATTCCTCAAATTGTAAATTATTTATCAATGCGTCGTAAGATTTATTATTATTAAATTACAAAAGAATCATCAAGACCTATAAGAATTCGTATATGTATAATATTTGTGGAGAGTAGTAGTGATGCACTTTCGTTTAGTTTAAATCTTGTCGTTATTACTTTAGTTATAGTGTTTGTTTATTTGGTTATTTTGGTTGGTTTACAGCTACATGCTCGAGCGGCGTGCGATGAACACGCATTGATCGCAACGGGTCGTGATTCGCCACAATAAATTTTAATATATATTATGTATACACATTTACGCAACAGATCTAAACACCCTCGGGGTGGACAGCATATGCTAATTAATACATACATATTTGTATATACATATTTTCATAATACATAATTATGTATTTATCATTATAAGTGCAGAACAGTTGACGATTTAATTTTTTTTTTGTCAATAAATGATTGGGACACTAGGAAAAACAATGATAAGAGCAAGTAGTGAGATTTTGAATTATTCGGTGATATCGTCATTAATATAAATTGTCTAAATAATCACGTTTACAATAGAAATTTGAGAAAAGAAAAACATATTTTATTGGAATCTTGGTTAACACCGTAGTCAAAATTTAACTGTCTTTCCTTATCATTATTAAATTGCGTGGCGCACTGACCAGTTAGCTCGATTGTACATATTGCTGTTTTGAATGAATAATAGTAAAATCGAAAAAGCAAATTTGATCTATATACCTTTAATTGTCCGATTCCCATACGCTTTAGAATTGCCATTAGCAATTACCTAATTATTGAACCTTCGTCATTTTACAAAAATATTTTTCAAATTAAATTTAAAAGAATAAACATAATAAAAATTGCGACTTTCAATGCGCAGTACATATTTAAATGCATAAATATATAATAATTAGTAAGTCGTTAATTATACAGATAAATTATTCATTGATTATATATACAAAAATATAATAAAATAAAAGAAAATTAATACATTTATGAATCCTTAAAAAACAGCGATGTACATTGAGTAAAGATATCTGCGTTGTTCTTATCCATCTCTTCCTTGTCTTGTGTTAAAGACTTGTTATATGACGCGAAGTCACCCTTACTATAATGGTAGTTTTTATGGATAAGTAACATCTATAGCGGAGTGCCTTACAAACCTTGAAACCCAATTACTGTAAACTAAATTTGTTAATTTAAACCGTTATAGAATCTACAAAAAAACCTTAATCCTACTATACAACGCCAGTCAGGCGAGTTGATATAGGATTATGGTTTGAGTTTTCCTTCTCTGGCATAGTGTTATATGCAGAAGATATCTCCTAGTCGTTTTTTTTCGTACACCACGGACAAATATCCCTTTTTAAGACAGAATGTGCAGTATATCGATGAAAGAGTGATTGATATTTATGTTTAAACCTTGGAAAGTTTTATATTCTTTCTTCTAATTATTATTTAATATGCATGCATTACTTGGATTTCGAGGTTTGATTCACTCCACTAAATAGTCATGCATGGTTGTGAAGAGAGTGGTGGAGTTACTAATGGTCCGGTCTGCACCAATCTATATTTTCTAATTTAAATATAAAGATAAATTTTCGAGCTGAGATTGCATGACCAAAGTGTAATTTCAAATATTACAAATATTCATCATTCGTCACACTGAAAATACTGAAACTAGAAATATGAAGGTTTGACGGTAGTTTCTTTTTGTGACGTAGGAACACACTGAGAAAAGTTTTAACGAAATTCTACACAAAAAAAAAATGAAACGCAAGGGCAAAGTTTGTATAGGGAGAAAAATCTTCATCGGTCTTCAAATTTAGCACAAGTAGGTACTCTTCAGTAAAAATAAATATATACGTGTTGTCGATTGCTATCGACGGCTTACCAGCAAACAATTCGGCTGGATTGTCGGTAGGGAATGATACCCTAGTTGCTTAACTATAACTTAACATTTCTTAAGAGTTATTATTATTATTAGAAGTTTTAAGGGGTACAGAAAAGGACATCGACAGATAGTATACTTATATTATCATATCAACAAAAGATGACAACTTAAATAAGATTGCATTCCATAAACATTCACAATTTATTGCAACACTTACAGCTTATTTAGTTCGCACACTCCAAACAGATAACCCAATCGTCACTAAAAACATAAGTAGGATCTCAAGTGGAGCATGTTTTGCGTATTTCTACTTTTTGCATTAGAATTGATCGATAAATCTTCATCGTAAGTACATAGAAGCAGACGAATACACACATTAGCTAGCGTTGCTATCGCTACTGAGCGGGCGATGCTTGCGGCACGAGGTAGGGATGTGGGGCGGGAGGTAACGGCAAACTTGAAGTGAACGCGTGCTAAAATATAACATTGTCTCATAAACTTTAATGTCATCTTTCGGTTTTTATAATTCAAACTTCATCATACAGTCACATCTCGAAAATAGACTCAGTTTATAAAAAGGGGTTCTTTAAAAATTAAAAAATAGGTACAAAATAAAATCATGAGAGAACAAATTATGAGATTAGTGCATTCCTATCAACTGTGTGAACTTGTGTGCATGTAGTTGTTCGTACATTGAGAACTAACCTTTTAGGCTCTCGCCGTCCGCCGAATTGGTCGATTCGGACTTAACCGAGGAGTTGGAGCAGCTTGATTTACCGTCTGGGTGAGTTTATGTGTGTGCGTGTGTGTTTTGTGTATTATGTTGTTGTTTTTGTGAATAATTACTCATAATAAAGTAGTCTTAACTATAATACGCAATACCCAGCTTTGTGTGAATTCTTTGAATGGAGTGTTTATAGCAGCTTTCATCTTGTCAGCCAATTTAATATTAATTAGTATAGCGACCTTTTCCAGTTACGTTTTGCACAAAGATTAAATGTAATTAAATTGTAATTGAGAGAAGTCCTGACTCAAAAGCTGTAATGTAATTCAAATAACTATAATGTTAATTATTGTAATAAGATGGATTGCAACTAAGCTGTGTATGCTATATTTTTATTTGTAGTTGTAAAACTTACCGGGTTACATACAGTCTATTTTAATTAGATATTAAGTTGCTATATTATTTATATTCCACAAGCGGCGATGATGTATTTAATTCTAATCACGGCTTTAAATTAACGACTAAAATGAAAAATAATATATAGAGGAGGCATGATATTATATTTTCGATTTTATATTGAACATTGTGGTTAGACAAAATCAAAATTAATAATCTCGTAATAATTGTGATTTTTAGATATTTATAATTATTTAATATTAAAATATTGTTTTTGTATTATCGATTTATTGCGATACGATTTGAGAAAATTGAAAACCATCAAAATTAATGTGGGTCATAAATTAACTGTAATAGTAACGATCAAAAATGATTTATGTATTTATATATCACATTTATGTGGTTTCACATATTAGTGATGTCATTTATTTATTAGTGATGACAATGATAAGAATATATAGTGCAAAACAAATGATTTTTATTATTTGTAAAATCATAAATTTAAACATCCTCCTTATGTTAAACAGGTTTTGTAATTATCTTCGAGTCGTATTCTTATTAATAACGAAGGTTGTGAATACCAAAATACACTATCTATTTCCAACGCGGTCGGTAAATTATTAATACTGTGATTGTATCCCGGCGGAGTTATAGTTTTTTAGATAAAATAATGGCATGTCTAATAAACTAATTAATTTATAATACACGAAATGTTTAATTAATTATGCACTGTGATATTTTTGATGTTTTTATTTCTCTTTATTTCTTTTTTTATATTTATTTTTAATTTTGGCTACAACTGTTATGTAGTGCCGTTACCAAATATCTCTTGTTTATTTATATGTGCCAATTAACTAGTGTGCATACGTGTATTGCCGCCTAACACCAAACTCGTGCACGGTATTTTCTAAAAGTGTGTTGTGATCACGAATAATAGATAGTAGCACAAGTGTTTTGCCGTCGAAGATAAGGGCTTAGTACAGCAGATTATGGGATTGCACGACATACGGGACCACAGCCTGCCCCAAAACAAAATGCATGAGAATTTTAGTTACAATGTGTGAATTTTTTTTACGTGAATCTCTACTCCGAGCCGCCAATATAAACTTACTTTCTTGTAAACAATCTTGCTAATTTTTTTTCAAAACAAAGTCTCTTACTAGCTAGTATCAAACTATCCCTATAATTTATAATATTGTGTATAATTAAATTCAATCTAGTCTTTAATTTAATGAAATACTAGCTTCTGTCAACGGCTTCGACCGAGTAAAAAATCACTTGCAAATATAAAATTATATTCAAATCTTTTCAACGGATTTTTCTTTATTGAGTCAAACTAGTAAAATTAAATTATTATCGCAAGGGAACATATTATCAGGATAAAAAGTATCCTATTCAGGAAAGAGACAATCTATGTGCCAATTTTCATATAAACCCTTTCAACGTTCTCATCGAAATCGACATTCAATTGTCCTATTTCTTCATTGTTGAAGGATTTATTATACTGTTATACTATTCTAACCAAACATTTTTTCTGTTTGTTGGGATTTATTTCGAATTATTTTCAGTAATCATATATATCCGTTTGTCATTTTACCACATATTATATAGAAAGTGACATATTATGTAAAAAGGAAATTGACATATTATGTAAAAAGGAAATTGACATATTGTTCTCCCTCGTCCAGGCGACAAATATGATTTATCTGTTAAAATAGTAATTTTAGTACATCTTGCTTTAACGAAAATAAAGTTTAAAAAATGTCTTATTTTTAATATGAAAACAAATTATTACTTAGATTAAAAATCTGATAGCGTTTTGGCTAACCCCTGGTATTGCAGAAATCCCTAAGTGGCAGTTACCACTGAAAGAAATCCATAGCACATCCATCCATCCACCAGAGTTATAATGCATCCCATTTTTTTTTCGCTTGCACCAATAATACGGAGTCTCTGTGTGGACAGATTATACAAAAACAAATTTACCGCAAAGGTCATCTGTAGCTTGAATTGTCTAGTAATTTTCTTATTTTATTTGTTTAATCTCGTGAAGAGGTGGTTTAGATCACAAAACCAAGCGACCGTCAAGCTCACGCCCGAAAACGCCGTTAAGCCTGCTTCACCCAACATTGGCCCCATTACGCCCAAGCACACTGCACGTGGTTGCGGATTCGATCGCGCCACTACCTGCAGGAATGCCGTCTAAAGTTAACAAGTCAAACGTCGTATCTGTCACTTTGAGTTCGGACCCATTGTTGATAGATAAAACGCCAGCAGCGGGGCTCCCGTCGAGCGCTAATCACTCGGCAGCAGAACTGCCTTTTAATATAAAAAAAAAAACAAACACATCCTCACTAAATAATACACCAATGGCATGTTTTATTGACGCTGATAAGCCGATTGGGGACTCGTCATCGAAAGGCAACACGCAATGTCTCAAGGTCAACGCTCACACCCCAACTCCCGTCCTGTCGTCCAAAATGGCCGCGGGACTCCGGAATAATACGACTACAGAGCTACCATCTAACGGCAACGTACTCCTAGCTCCGTCATTTATGGCTAATATTAGCACCGCAAACATGAATAATGAAAGCACGCCAGCCGCATACCTGTCTAGTACCGCTGAAACGGCCGCCGGTGATTTTAATAATACGACAGTTCGACCCAATAACCAGACTACACGCACGGGATTCTTAGATTTAAAATTCTTTCACAACCCTTTATGGTAAAATTGTGATGCTACATGGACATTTTCATAAAAAAGTATAAGGGCGTTTTCAGGCCTGCCCCTCTAAAACATTACTTTTTTTAAACAATTAATCTTATATATCTTTAAACGAGCAATTCTTGTATATACATTAGACTGGGCCAAAAAAAAACGAACAATTTTTTTTATTAACGGTACGGTGAAAATATTGTTCATGATGACAAAAGAAAATTATTCTGAAAACTTGATTGAGCCCTTAATATTAATATTAAGAGGTGCATCATTATGATTATCGATTTTTGAACAGCTACTGAATTTTTCACACAAAAATCGGACATCATGAATTTTAAATTTTTTTCCATTTCATATCTTTGAAGGAAATTAAATTCCCTACAAAAAAGCTCTCTTAATAAATTAACGTAGGACGAGCCGTTCCCTTGTAATCAAGCCTTAAACATTGATATATTTTTTTACTTTTTTAATTTGGATTCTGGATTTTTCTAACCACTATAAATATCAATATTTTTATATAGCAAATAATTATTCTTAAGTAAAATTTCATGCTCTACAAAAAAGGTCTCTTAACATTTTTTATCAAATTCACTCCTTTCAAAGTTATTCGACTTTAAAATTAAGTTTATTTTATCATCATGAACAATATTTTCACAGTACCGGTAATAAAAAAAATTGTTCGTTTTTTTTGACCCAGTCTAATATATATATTCAGGATCTCGGAAACGGCTCCAACGATTTTGTTGAAACTTATGCCACTAGAGGTTTCGGGTCCAAAAAATCGATCTAGCTAGGTTTTATTTATAGAAAATGTTGTTTTGTCCGTGTTTTTAGCAAAACAAATAATAACATTAAATTTTAAAAGAATATGAATTCAAATTTCGTTGTCAACGTCATGAGTTACGATAGCTCAGATGGGGAGCCGGCCGGTTTTAATTTTGGATTATGTGACATTTAAACAGCGTCGGTTCGAATCTCGGTGTTACACTGAGCAAATTATTACAACTAATATGTAAATTCAGTGTTGAAATATCGTCTGGCTACAAAGGGACACGATAAAATGATAGCAATCTGTTGTTATATTATTTTTTAATCGAAAAGTTATACTATAATTGGCTTAAATAATATTATAAAATATTACTTAAATGTACAATAAACCTAATGTAAAATTTTGTGCTAGTTTCAAATAGAATTAATTGTTTAAAAAAGGTAATGTTTTAGAGGGACAGGCCTGAAAACGACCTTGTGCATTTTTATGAAAATGCCCACATGATTTAAATAATATTTTGCTCGGATTTCTTGTGATGGCTGTAGCTGTAGGTAGTATGTAGAACTTGAAAATTTGGGGCAGTTTGCTAGTTAATTATTATAGTAACTAGCTTTTGCCCGCGGCTTCGCCCGCGTATAAATTTACTTGCATATTGAACTATTATCGCAAAGAATATTATCGGCATAAAGAGTATTACATTTCTTAATTTAAGAAATACTCTATCTACGTGTCAATTTTCATCCAAATCTGCTCAACAGTTTAAGCGTGATTGAGTAACAAACATCCAAATATTACAAACTTTCACATTTGAATATTACTTCCAGCCTTGTAGTTCAGATTGCCGTACAAATACGATGATAAATATGCCTTTCTTTAGTCTCTGATAACGTACTTTTCCATTGGTGAAAAAAAAATTATATCAATCAAACACCCGCAGTTTCATTCACGTAGACCCCATTCCCATGCCAATACCGAAATAAAAAATGCCTATGTTACTCGCTGATATTATAAATTTACACACATACCAAAAAAAAAATATAATATAAATCCCAGAAATATCAGAGATATAAATTGCCTATGTTACTCGCTGACAACATAGGTAGCTTTCCATTGGTGAAAGAATTTAAAAAATTGCTCGACATCCCCCGGTATAGTTCTCGTTCCTGGGCAAATACCGGGATGAAAATAGCCTTTCACTGATAATATAGCTTTTCATTAGTGAATTAATTTTTAAAACCATTAAATTCCCGTGATTTCACCGACATTGTACCCGATCCCGTAGGAATATCGGGATAAAAATAGCTTAAATATGTTACTCACTTAAAAATAGCTTTCCATTAGTGAAATAATTTTAAAATCGACTTAACTCAGCCACACCGGGATAAAATATAACCTGGGATAAAATATAGTCTAAGTTATTCCTTATGTACGACTGGTAGACCTGATGGTAAAATATAATCAATATCGGTCCAGCCATTTTGAAGATTACCTGTAACGAATAGACAGACAGACAAAAAAAATTGGACCGTATTGTGTGAGCATAAATAAAACCTATTATTTTGATAGACAAACAGACGCTTCAAATTTATTTATTTGTAGAGATAGAAAATTGAAATAATATCTTGATTGTAACTTACTGTCTGGTAGCTGCTAGAAATATTACCACGCTTTCATTGTTCGTGGGTGTCGCAAAATACTACTAAGACAAAGATTTACATCGACCTGGACCGGTGATGCCGTCTGGCCAACAATGTCGTGCGCCAGGTCATAAAATGTTGCTAGAACCTTTGCAATATATCTATGATGGCAGAAGAGTACCTACATATCGCGTCGATCCAAAGTAATTAGGATAAGAGCAAGATAATGATGATATATCATTGGCTGGGTGTCTTCGACTATATGTGTTTTATCCTTTTGGGGCAGCCCAAAATTGTTTCTTAGTGAGTGCTTACCCCAAATAACCGATCGGTATACAAAATTTCACATTCTTAGGCCCGGTATCTTTGGCTATACACTTTCACCCTCTTAGGGGTTGAATTTCCAAAAATTCTTTGTTAGAGCTCGCTTATCCTTGCCAAAAATTGTTTCATAGTGCTTGGTAAGTGAGCACTAAGAAAATCTGGGGGTAATCCATGAAAGCCGACCGTGTACTAAAATGATCCTTCCTAGGCTCAGTGATTTCGGTTAAACACTTTTCACCCCCTTAGGGCTAAAATTGCAATAATCTTTCTTTCCCCAAGAAAGGAAACTTTATAAAAAATTCCATGTTTCTAGGCCTAATGATTTCGGCTATATATTTTGCACCCCTTTAGGAGTTGATTTTAATAAAATAATTTCTTAGAGCTCACTTACAACAAAAGAAAGAGAATTGCATAGAAAGTTTTACGTTCCTAGCTCCAAGAGTTTCGTCTATACGCTTTTCACACACTTAAGGGGGTGATTATCCAAAAATCCTTTGCTAGTGCTCGTGTACCCCAAGAAATAAGACGACGTAAAAAGAAAATACTTTCCCCTATTTCAACCCCTTATACCTATTTTTTCGCGATAAAAAGTAGCCTTATATCCTTTCTCAAGCTTTAGTTCATCTCTGTACCAAATTTCATCAAAATCGGTTTAGACGTGAAAGACTATATGTTTTTCACCTCCTTAAGGGGGTGAATGCCCAAAAATCCTTTGCTAGTGCTCGTGCACCCCAAGAAATACGATGGTGTAAAAAAAAATACGTTTCTAGGCCCAGTGGTTTCGGCTGTATGCTTTTTGGTATTTTAGGGGTTGAATTTCATCCCCATGTAAATGGAATTTCCAAAACGCTTGAGCGAATATTTATTTATTTATTATTAGGTGCCTCAATACAAAGATTCGTGGTTCGATCATCGAAAATGACGAATTTCCATACAAAATGTCATCCCCTATTTCAACCCCTTATACCCATTTTTTCGCAATAAAAAGTAGCCTATATCCTTTTTCAAGCTTTAGTCCATCTCTGTACCAAATTTCATCAAAATCGGTTTAGACGTGAAAGACTATATGTTTTTCACCTCCTTAAGGGGGTGAATGCCCAAAAATCCTTTGCTAGTGCTCGTGCACCCCAAGAAATACGATGGTGTAAAAAAAAATACGTTTCTAGGCCCAGTGGTTTCGGCTGTATGCTTTTTGGTATTTTAGGGGTTGAATTTCATCCCCATGTAAATGGAATTTCCAAAACGCTTGAGCGAATATTTATTTATTTATTATTAGGTGCCTCAATACAAAGATTCGTGGTTCGATCATCGAAAATGACGAATTTCCATACAAAATGTCATCCCCTATTTCAACCCCTTATACCCATTTTTTCGCAATAAAAAGTAGCCTATATCCTTTTTCAAGCTTTAGTCCATCTCTGTACCAAATTTCATCAAAATCGGTTTAGAGGCGAAAGACTATATGTTTTTCACCCCCTTAAGGGGGTGAATTTCCAAAAATCCTTTGCTAGTGCTCGTGCACCCCAAGAAATACGATGGTGTAAAAAAAATACGTTTCTAGGTCCAGTGGTTTCGGCTGTATGCTTTTTGGTATTTTAGGGGTTGAATTTCATCGCCATGTAAATGGAATTTCCAAAACGCTTGAGCGAATATTTATTTATTTATTATTAGGTGCCTCAATACAAAGATTCGTGGTTCGATCATCGAAAATGACGAATTTCCATACAAAATGTCATCCCCTATTTCAACCCCTTATACACATTTTTTGCGATAAAAAGTAGCCTATATCCTTTCTCAAGCTTTAGTCCATCTCTGTACCAAATTTCATCAAAATCGGTTTAGACGTGAAAGACTATATGTTTTTCACCCCCTTAAGGGGGTGAATTTCCAAAAATCCTTTGCTAGTGCTCGTGCACCCCAAGAAATACGATGGTGTAAAAAAAATACGTTTCTAGGCCCAGTGGTTTCGGCTGTATGCTTTTTGGTATTTTAGGGGTTGAATTTCATCCCCATGTAAATGGAATTTCCAAAACGCTTGAGCGAATATTTATTTATTTATTATTAGGTGCCTCAATACAAAGATTCGTGGTTCGATCATCGAAAATGACGAATTTCCATACAAAATGTCATCCCCTATTTCAACCCCTTATACCCATTTTTTCGCGATAAAAAGTAGCCTATGTCCTTTCTCAAGCTTTAGTCCATCTCTGTACCAAATTTCATCAAAATCGGTCCAGTGGTTTAGACGTGAAAGTGTAGCAGACAGACAGACAGACAGACAGACAGACAGACAGACAGACAGAGTTACTTTCGCATTTATAATATTAGTAAGGATTAATGTTAAAAGCATACGAGTTGCTTGTTTACGGAACTTATTTGTTTTTGTGTAGTATAATTGACACTCGTGAACGACGAATATACAATATATAACATAACGCACATCCTCAAACACCCCAATTAGAATATAATAATATAAACGCAATGCATACACCAAATATTATTTATATGTGCGTTAACATTGTTTATTTGTGAAATTAGTTATTCCCATTTCTTGGAAATAATATGGTCACCGATTCACCAACTCCGAGTGCCGCCCGACAATAATAAGTAGGTAATAATAGGTACACGAAATAACTACATTATGATTTATGGTAGTAAATATTTATGATTCTTCTTTCCATCATACTTTCGGGCTTTGGATTGTCAACATTGAATAATTTTGTTCAATGTGAAGCCAATATTTCGTAATTACTGATTTGTTAAACTAAATTTATAAATAAGAATTATTAAACTGCTGATAAAGAAGTATTAAAGAAGCGATAGAGCGGAATCGTGGCTCGAAAGTATTCGCACAAGATCTGTCTATTGGGCAAAGCCAAATGACTAATTTCTGTACCGGTCCTAGTTGGCAATGCGATTCTCGAAGTTGTTAATCACTATGTTTACCTAGGACAAACAGTCCAGTTAGGTAGATCCAATTTCGAGAAAGAGATCAGCCGACGAATCCAAATCGGTTGGGCAGCGTTCGGGAAACTTAAGAGGATCTTCTTGTCCAACATACCTCAGTGTCTGAAAACACAGGTCTACGACCAGTGTGTGTTACCAGTGATGACTTACGGCACGGAAACGTGGTCCCTAAATGTAGGCCTCATATCAAGACTCAAAAGTTGTTCAGCGTGCTATGGAACGGGCTATGCTCGGGATTTCTCTGCGAGATAGAATCCGGAATACGGCAATCCGCAGAAGAACGGGTGTAACCGACATGGTACGAAGAATTAGCACGCTGAAGTGGCAATGGGCAGGCCACATCGCTCGACGAACCGACAACCGCTGGGGAAGAAAGGTTCTCGAGTGGCGACCACGCAACGGACGACGCAGTGTAGGACGAACTAGGTGGACCGACGACCTAGTGAAAGTTGCTGGGCGTCGTTGGATGCAGGCGGCATAGGACCGCACATTGTGGCGCAACATGAGGGAGGCCTACGTCCAGCAGTGGACGGCAATAGGCTGAAATGATGATGATGAATGATGAAACTGCTGATAAAGCGTGATTTGATTAGACGCCACAATACCTACGACCAAGTTAAACAAAGTCAGCGTAAAAGGTGTGAATCAAAATATTTACAATAATTTAAAGATCATAAACAAACTTACAGTTTAATTTGCACTCACACGGCGTTGTCGTTTTAAAACATTTTCAAAATGTCCACCGCCTTGTTCAATGCACTTTGATGACCGTTTTCGTAATTGTTGTTTTATTTTAGATAATACTGCAGTGTCACTTTTCACTTTTTCAAAGACGGTTATTATCTTATTTTTTAGAGTTCCTCGGCACTTGTTGTCTCTGTGTTATAAACTAGCGATTTAATTCGCCCCCACAAAAAAAAAGTCGAGTGGTGTCAAATCTGCTGATCTAGGAGGCCACTGGACAGGCCCTCCGTACCAGGTTCTCCGTACTCGGCATGAAGATGCTGGCGAATACTCCAGGTGAAATGCGCGGGGGCACCATCGTGTTGGTAAAATACCTCTTGTAAATTAACAAGAGGTATTTTGTGTGTGTACGCATATCGTCTCCCCTGTCGATAGCTGTGTTTGGACGAAAAGTTCCGTGGTCTCGAAGCTGTTGTGTTGCTGACAACATAGTCCGGCGGTCTACACTAGTACCGTATCTCGCGTTAAATGTTCTACACGCTAGTGCCACATTATCATCACACCGTGCCAAAGTTCTCACCATTTCCGTGTATTGAACGTTAGTGTACCGAAAAGACATAGCGAAAAGCGGGATTAAGATATTTTATTTGCACTTTACACTTTTGACCTCTTATCGATAAGATGCACGCGGCGTGACCGAGTTGTTCACAACATATTTTGTTGACTTCGCTGTCTAGGTTTTCGTCTTTTAATATTTTTTCTTGTTTAACTGAAAAAAGCGGCATGCGTTGGCGTGCGTTTATGAACTCCTGAACAAATCAGATTCAGGTTTAGCTTTTAACTTATTGATATATCTTCATAGCTCTAGCGTAGTTCTGTCTATTTTATTATCTTTAGCACTTCATATACACCTTGTTTTATCAATTCTTTACGGATATTTACACTTTCTGAAGTTCGCATCCTAAAACTAAAAAAAAAAACATTCTAGAGTAGCGTAACTAAATATTAGGTAGAGTTAGGTAACATGATTCAATCGACAGCAATTATTTTGTCTCAAATGACCCAATATAATTAATAACTAAAAATTCAGTAGTAATAATGTAATTATGAAATTAGTAAAGAACATCAACAGGAATCATGATAAAATCAAAATACACATACTTGATCGTGTATGGTAATATTTGTAGTTTTTAACCATGGACGTATAAATAAAGTCGGACGGAACTCCCGCTAAGACAAAATTGAGGCACTGTTTTTTTTTTGTGTGTGTAGCTGTTGGTCGCAGAGGACCTTGACAGCTTAACGCGGTCAATGGGTGAGCGGAAGGCTCTCAACCCGGTGGTTGAGGCACTGTAAAGCTCGCGGAGCTTTATGTGTGAATGGATTTAGGGTTGCCAAGTTACCCAAATTTACCCTTAAAAACACAGTCAATGAATAAAAATATTTTATTTGTTCGAAATTTATTATTTTTACTGTTTAACATCCCACATGCTGAGTAACTTTTTTGTAATAATTTCTTTTACTTTGAGACGTTTTTAAAATTTCCTCTAATTTTGAGATGTGGTGAAACCGAATCGTTAAATATTTTTCCGCTATATAATAAGACTAATTTTATGTTCTACTCCGGCGAAAGTATGTTCGGATTCTAAGTTAAAAAAAACTTATTACCAACGAATTTTTGTGAGAATATATTTATGTTGCCTTTCGTTGTGTAATGTGATGCTTTCTTTTATGATTTTTCGTATAACCATTTCGCAAATGCAACAAATATCGAACATATCTTTTGATGGCAAATGTAACCCTCCTCTGGTTTTTAAATATATTAATCTGTGGAAATATAGCTTTTCTTCAGTAGACATCCGCGCAGTGCATTTGCCACACTTTATATGTTTGTATGCATAATGGCAAATGCTACCTGCCAAATAACCGATTATCAATTTTCGGTAATCATTAAATTCTTCAATATTTAGTCTTCTCGCTAAATTACTATCTTCTTTAGTGATTTCTTTTAGAAATCTTAAAGAAGAGTCTAAACTTTCGTCATCTTCTGCATGTCTGTATGCTGGAGTAGTTGTATTTATGATTTGTGTGGCCGAGGTACAATTCAGTATTACTATTTGTTCTAATGGAACACAATTTCCAGTTGTGAGGCACCTTAGTTCAAGATGCGCCAGAAGTTTTCGGTAACATCCTTTAAATTTCCTTATTAGGATTGTCATTAAATCCACCCTGCATTCGTATGCACGAAAAAATATCTCTAGATGGTCTTGGCTCAGTTTGTATGTAGGCAGGAATAGTAATTGCTTTTTATTTTGAATAAGTTTTGCATATAGATATTTTAAACTTTCTATGTTCATCAATGTGCCAAGAAAACCTGTTTTGCATTTAGCTTTTATAACAGGTTTGTAGTATCGAGTAATAACAAATGCATCTCTTCCATCTCTTTTGACTTTTCTTTTCGAAACATATTTAATTTGCAATTTCAATATATATTCTTTTAGTCTATCTAAAAAGTCAAATATTAAGCCTTTGTTCTCAACACATAGCGGTTTTCTGAAATCAAATTGAGTCATCGCTCGTGTGTTAAAAATGTCAAACATGTCGTTTATGTATTTAATAAAAGTTTCAGTTGTGTATTTAATAAAAGTTTCCGTTGCCTCTGAGTCTTGAAATGATTCTAGTTTTACGTCGTCTCTGCAGGCTTTTATAGCAGTTGCAACGCTCGCGCTGAAAACCTGGGTGGCTAGCTTGACTTTCATTATATTATTTTTAAAATTAATATGTTTACTTGATAATTTATTGGCTAAATGCAAACCTTCCTGCTGAAGTTTATTTAGTACTTCTAACGTATTCCATTTTATAATTTTTTTATCTTTGTCAAAGAATTCTTTTTTTGATTGGAATTGGTTCCGGAGTAACTTTACAACGTGACTAGGGTCCAGAAAGCATGCTACCTCAGAATCATTAGACGGGTGCTTGAATGTGGTATTTAACGCCTCCGGCTGTAAATTGCAACCAAGTATTTCTAATGCAGCAAAATTTGTTGTATGACCATCGCATGTCATAGAAACTACATCAACGTCAGATTCGGAACACTTGGTGAGACAAATTTTGATCAAATTTGCTTTCTGTTCCCCTGTTAACGAGTTGCTTAGAAAGTATCCTAAAAGAAGTTTGAAGTGGTGGTTGGCATAAGCCAACAATAAGAAAAACTAAAGCTTGGGAAGCTAAAGCAGCGCCTTCTTCAGCTCCTGCTCCCATGTCTTCTAAGCCAGTATATTTCTTGCCATCCCATATTTTCTGACGTCTAATAGCAACCTCATCGAATATCAAAGAGCACAAAGGCCGATGCTGGCTCACTTGTGCCTTTGCTTTTAATGCCTGAAAGGATTCTTCAGTAAACCCTGGATCTCCTTTTATATGGCCATACCACTTAGATAGCGTCTTAGGATGAGGAAGACATGTTTTGAAAGTTTGTCTCACGTAGTCATACGCTTTTGGAGCATAGTAGTTCAATGTAAGACAAAACTTTTTAATGGCAGGAGTATATTTAATATTCTTTTTATTCTTTTTTCTATTCAGATTATTAAACAAGTCTACAGTAACCACGTTTTCCTTTAATCTGTTGAATGTTTCAGTATCAACGTAATTATTATCCTTAAGGGATTTGAAAATCTCTTTAAAGGCTTTATTCCTATTTTGAAGTCGTTTGAATTTTTGCTTTAATGTTTTGCCTTTTTTGTTTTTTGATAGTGTCTTGTTTCTTGATGAGACTTCGTTTTAAACGATGTTTCCTTGGAGTGTACAGTATTGATAGTACTTGTTCTTCTCCAGTTTCACAAGTTATCTAAAAAAGAAAAATATATACAATTAGCTAGCAGTATGGATTCAAAAACAATTTTAATTTTTTTGTACATACATTTATTACAAAATAGTACGGTTTTTAGTTCTGTTTTAAATTCTGTTATTTCATTACCCACCTCTTGAATATTACTGGAAGCATTGGGTTTGGCAGGTTGTTCCTCTCGTAAAACGAGAGTTGAGGTATCAGGCTGTTCAAGTGCTTTTGTCCCAATCACTGATATACTCTAAAATAACAATACATATTAAAAAGAATACAAGTTACTGTTTATTTTTTTGTGTAGCCTAATGGAATGTACAAGTGTAACTTATTTTAGCAACACTAATATTTATTTCAGAACGCACCTTTTGTAAATTACTAGAAATATTTGGTTCAGCAGAATGCTCGTCTTGCTGTAAAACCATAGTTGAAGTACAAGGCTTCTCAAGTGCTGGCACAATCACTGATGCTCTCTAAAAATATCCACAGTGCAAAAATATATTATACATTTATCAAGGATAACTCTAAAAAGTTTATTATTATCAAATATAAAATATTATGAATAATGAAACTGATTTCATCCACAATAATATTCATTTAATTTATTACGCACCTCTTGTGAAGCACTAATAATATAAGGTACAGCAGCAGGTGGTTTCTCTGCCGTGTGTGCTGACTCGAATAAAAACTAAAACCAAATAACGTACTGGAGATTAAGATATGTATGTCAATTTGGAACGAAATTGTTTAATGTAAAAATGTACTTAATACGTTCATGTAAATTTGGTAAAAAAAGTACGAGAAAAAGTAAAAAGAAAATTTATAAATGCCATGTTATCTTAGATTGTTAATTTACCTTTTGAGGTACTGCATAAGTAACAACACGCCGGAGTCCTCCTTTAGTTTTATATAAGTCTAGCTTCAAAATGTATACTGCAAATGACACTATTTGTTTGGAATCCAATCGTTTTCACCATTACTATTTCTAATTATTTGAATCCAATACTTCATTTTCCTTAGAAAATCTAATAAAAAGAATATTAAATATAATACCTAGTAGTAACTATTTAATAAAAACTATAAATTTCCTATATTTCGGGTAATTTGCATACGTGAATGAAGTGAATCATATTGGCAACACTGAACTTATAGTGAATTATTTTGTTCTAGGAAATGCAGATTGATTTTAATGTTTAAAATCTGGTAATAAGTGATTGAATTATTTATTTACCTATGAAATGTGATTCCTGGATTATTTTTCTTTCGGTCACTACGGTTTTTACACCACGCAAGACATGTTGTATTTTTATACCGTTTCACCAAGTAATGTGTGTCGCTGTCTCGATGTTTGCGCGCGTAATGGCCGACTAATGTGTGAAAGTGTGCGTGCCGGCCTATACGTACAGCGAGTTGGCCGACTCTGAGTGACACATTGTTTTGTTAGCGAGACTATGTCCGACCTTTTTTATACGTCCATGTTTTAACCAAATATTAGTGGCACGATGTCTTTTTAATTTGAGCACCAAATTTCAAACATTACGCATTCTCACCTAAACAAACGCTGGCCGGCGACTAATGTACAATGGTGTGGGGTCCCTCAACTCCCCGCTTCATCTAATGACATCCGTTCGTAGGTATTGCACGCCGTGTGTGTGACATACTAAGTGGTACACTAGACACCGCCATGGTAATATAATCTACCAGTAAACCAACTTCATACAAACGGACGAAACGCGAGCTATACCTACGCGCCTCGATCTCGGCATGCGCTCGGCATGTAGACAGTCGCGACTGTGCTGCAGTGACGAACGAACGGTGTGTTGTTTTTTTAACAATAACTGCGCGAATTTTCACTAAAATACATAATTATACACATATTTAATATGACAAGTAGGGTATATTGTGCTGTTTTTGGTTGCATGAATTCGTCAATAACGAATCCAGAGATAACTTTTTTTAGATTACCTGGAAACTGAAAGGTAAGATTATAAAATAATTTTACTTACTAGTAGGTAGGTACATAATGTGTGTCGTTTTAATGTATAAGTATTTCCTTTATTCTCCCGAAAAAAAGTTGTCTGGATTAATAAATAAAGTGAATAAAGTGATTGATACGAGTGAAATAGGTAGTTATAGGCGGTTCATGAATCATGTTACGGTACGCTTGTGTTAACTCATAATGTGTTTTGTTTTGTTAGTTTATATAATTCAAAGTAAAGACGTGGTATTTTATTATTAATAATATATGTTTATTGTACTATGTGTATGAATAGTACTAGAAAAAAATAATTTGGGCGTCTGTCTGTCACTAGATAATTTAAATTTATAGACCGATTTGTTGTTAAAACATAAACATGTTTTTTTTTAATTAAAACTACCAATCAAAAATCAACACACATTCTAATTGAACACTTCCTATTCAATTCACAAAGTATTTTATTTGTTTATATAAGAAAAGTATATACAAAACTAAATGGAAACACAAAGTAGGCAAATGTAATTAAAATGCTGGAGGCGGGCAGCCCTATCACATGTTTACGTTTAGGCATTTAATTCAAGGTTACGGCCGAGATACATTACTGGATAGATGACTATACTGTGACACCGCGGTTCAACAGACCCCAGTGTGCCTAAAGTGCAACTAATGATAACTAAATGGCAATGAATGATATTAAAAATTAGATAGTTTCATAGATTTAGAAATAAGTAATCTCGTGTAAGATAATTGGTCAGTGTGCCCTCATTATGACATACATCACATTGGCAGGCACGATCTATATACATATATAACTAAAAATATTTGAAAAGACATAATGCACAAACTATATGTTTAATATTTATCCATAATATGCATTGCGAATGCATTCTACGAGCATATATTCTAAGTCTGAAAACTTACATTCCCGTATTAATGTATTAAACAAAAAAAACTCTCAGACCTACATTGATAATTATTAATAATTTATTAAATTCGGACATTATATGACTATAATAATTGACTAATCTTTTATTATTTATTGGAATGTTTTTTTTGTTAATGATTAAGTATAAGGCTAATGACTATAATTGCTGACTGACTATCGACATTTTGTTAAATTCTTACTCTCGTTTTAGTATAGTTACTTATTTTAATTTACTAACTAACTCTTTACTGCTAAACTTCTGTGAGAAAACTAATCTAAATCTTTACTGCTAAACTTTTGTGAGAGATATCGTCATATAGTCGTAGATTATTCTTGAATATTTTTGACATAATCTGTATTAGTAGTTAAGGATATAATTGCTTAAAAATTTGTAGTTGTTGCTGCTAATTGACATTGATAAATAACGTATAAATGTCTTTATATAACGCTGTGTCGTAGTGGATTTCATTGTTAGTTATAATTACGCAATTTGCATTTAATATAATCCATTCAGTAATTTTTGCGTTATACTCGAAAAAGCAAACAGAAAAAAAATATTTTTTTTTTAGTTAAGTATCATGACTTAAATTCTGTAAATATTGAAAGTACATATTAAACTCTGTTGTCGCAAATTCTCTAAAATAATAAGTAAATTTAAGTTGTACACAAAAAAAAACTGTTACTAATGTTATGTTAATATTTATACTGTATACTGAAATTAAACTTGTTACAAACAAGAGTTGGTTATGTATGAATGGCAAAATATTCCGAATGTTTATTATATATATATTTGTGCACGAAAACCTTTCTGTTTACATATTATACAATTAAAATTTAATTTGTCTTGTATAATCAGATTGTTTTATAATAATAAGTGACTTAGCGATTTGTGTTGACGATGAGCTTTTCGTGAATTAATTGATAATAAATTAGTGGAAAGCTTTATCATCAATACATCGCCTAGATGAGCTTCCGTTTTTTGATAAATGTCATCGCAAATACTATCATAATATATATACTAGATAACGAAAATAGAGTTTTACTTATACAATTATAAGAACCTAGCCTGTGTAATATCCTTATTAAAACATCGTGATATCAATTACTTGGGGTTGATACAACATGTACCTCATCATCATCATCATCGCAGCCCACATACGTCCCACTGATGGGCACGGGCGTCCTCCACAATGGGAGGGAATTTAACCTACTATACGGTGCTGGTCAGACATGTTGGTATAGGGTTTCATTTCGAGTTTTCCTTCACTTGCACAGATCTTATGTACTTATTATATCCCTTAGTCGTCTTTTACGACATCCACGGGTAAGATAGGGAGTGGGTGAATTGTATTCTTAATCCGTCACCACACGGAAACTGTACCTACCTACTACTTAAATTGTACATTTTGCAAAAGTTATTGGCAATAGTTTTATGACCAGTCGCCTGCCTGACATCAACCTTCCTTGCGAATGTAGTCGTTGATCAGAAGACGTCAGATGGATTTGATGTACAGCATCGTCGCCTTTGACGACACCGACGAGCAATGTACGGGTTGGTAGTATTCGTAGCCGCCACCACAGCGCATAAATATCGTTATTAAACTTAAATAATGAAATATATCAATCCGCCTGACCAGCGTGGTATAGTAGGTCAATTTCCCTCCCAATGTGGAGGAGGCTCGAGCCCAGTAGTGGGACGTATATGAGCTGATGATGGAATGAAAATATTTAAGATATTTGGAGCGTTGTAACAATAAATATATTTAGTTGGTCGAATGTAAGATCGTATTCCCATAAGTAGCTTTACAATGTTTCCATCCATCCATCAGCCCATAGACATTCCACTGTTGGATATAGGCATCCTCACGAGGATACCACTGAACAGTTCTGTGCCACTTGCATCCAACAGTTTCCTGCTACTTTCAAGATGTCGTCAATCCAGCTAGTAGGGGTCGTCCGATTCGTGGTCGCGACTCGAGGACCTTTCTTCCCCAACGGTTGTCAGTTCGACGGACGACGAGCGATGCGGCCTGCCCATTGCAACTTCAACTTGCTAATTCAGCGGACTATACAACGTTATCACCCGTTCCATTCAAATGTTTAGAAGTGAATGATTCAATTTTCAGAAACTTTGTCTACGTGTGGCGACAGAATAAGAATATAATTTACCACTCCTTTTTTTTTACGGTGGGTATCCCATAAGACTATGTATAATATGTAAGAAAAACTCGAATAAAACTATTTACCAATCTATCTAACCAGCGCAGTATACCTAGTATTTTAAGTTCCTTTCTATTATGAAGGAGGCTCAGACGATGCAGTGGGCAATTTAGGTTTATAAATGAAACTGAATATACTAACTAAAGGGTTTCCATTCGTTTAATTCTCACCTGTTTATTTAGTTAGATGATATTCAGTACTGTTTATATCTAAAATAAATAGCAGTCAGCCAGTATTTCAACAAGTTTAATGTACCATGCCATAAATAAGCTCCGTAAATAACGCTCTCCGTAAAAAAACGTAATAATATTGAAAAAAATAACTATTTAAAATGTTTACTGAAAGCTCCGGCGGGTGACAAAGCAAAAATACAGTTCAACACACCATTTTCTGCCCACGAGTATCGCAAAAGACGACTAAGGGATGTAATTTTCAAGTACCATCTAGGTGAAAGAAATAAAACTCGGCAATGAAATCTTATTATTATCGTCGAATAGTAGGTCAATTTTCCCCTTATTGCAGACTAGCGCGGTTTCACCCGCGTAATTCCTGTTCCCGTGGGAATACCCGGCTAAAATATAAGTTAACCTTAGATTTATATAAGTAACTTAGGTTACTCCTTATATAGACAGCTACCCGATAGTAGAATATTATCAAAGAGTAAGAAGAATACAATGCCCCACCTATCTTGCTCGTGGGTGTCGTAAAAGACGACCGAGGTGTATCTTGTGCATATAACTATGCAAGTGAAGGTAAACTCGAATTTAAACCCTATACCAAGCCGCCATTGGCATTAATGGACCAATATGTCAATACTTGCTCTCAACATTCCATCCCTTGAACCAAGGATTTTGGTTGAGGGCTCCAACATATTGTCTCCATGCCAGTCCGAAATGGATGCGAAAGTGACTGCAGCCGAGTTATAACCGATCTTATTAATGTACTAGCAATCCGCCCTCGCTTCGCTTCGGTTATAGTCGTTTTACCCGCGTAGTTCCTGTTCCCGTGGGAATACCGGGATAAAATATAGCCTAGTTTACGCCCTGATATCATAGCTATCCATTAGTGAAGGAATTTTTGAAATCAGTCCAGCCGTTTTGAAGATTACCCGGAACAAACAGACAGACAGACAAAAATGTTTTAATTGCCATTTTAGGCATAGGTGACGTACAAATAACCGTGTGAGCATGAAAAAAGCCTATTATTATGACATTACAAACAGACACTCCAATTTTATTTATTGGTATAAATGAGGTGACTTCTTTTTTTATTTCCTCGAAACGGGATTCACTGTATGGTGGTTCAGTGGAATCCATTTTGTTAACACCTACAGTCAGCTGCTTTACACCGAGTGTGAAAGTGAGCAAGGCAAGGTCACGTGTTTGACCGTTCTTAGAGATACCTATCGAGATAACTTCGAACTCACCGATATCAGCGGCGATTATAAGCATTGGTAGGTAAGTCAATTACCCTTCCAACAAGGAGAAGGCTCAACCCCAATAGTTGGACGTGTATGGGCTATGATCATGATACGACTGAAATCTCGTGTAGTGACAGAATACGAATACAATGCACCATGACCTTGGGTGTCATAAAAAACAACTAAGGGATATAATGAGCAGGGAACATTCGGGGCCATACGATGAAAAATCAATCATTATTACCATTGTTTTATTAAAAAGTGACTACATATCTAACGCTATGTGGTAGCGGCTACGAATACCAGTAACCCTTACATTGGTTCGTTGGTTTCATATAAGTTGACTAAGAGCTTGTAGGATGGTGTATCCTACTGTTATATCAGTATTTAACGTAGGAAGATGAAAGAAGAAGGCGAACAAGAATGAAGTGTGTGATTGAAAGTGATTAATATAATTTAATGAAATTGATAGCAAAATAAACTTTCATAACCACATTGAAAAAGTACGTAAAGATGCTAATAAATCATTGGGATTTATAATTAGAACATGTAGCCACTTCAATAATCCCATGGTTCTAAAACTTCTCTATAATGCTTATGTACGTTCCAAGTTGGAATATAATTCAATAGTTTGGGATCCACAAAGGAAAATTTATAGTGAGAAGATCGAAAAAATACAACGGAAATTTTGTCGATTCCTATATAAGCAGATATATGGATACTACCCTTTTATGTACCCCTCTATGTTTGTATGTGGGATGGTCGGTTTTGATACACTAGAGCTGAGGCGTAAGTTCGCACATATTATGCATTATTATCTGCTACTGGGTGAGAAGATCGACAATCCTTCAGTGCGGGAGTGCATAAACCTGTATGTACCGGATAATTACATGCGTGGTATTGGTCGAAGACAGCATCGACTATTTGCCTGCCCGCCAACGTGGCGGATTTGTCAAGCCAGTAATAGTCCTACTGAGAGGGCTAACACTCAAATGAATATATTGATTAAAATGATCCCAGAGGTAGATATATTTACGGATAGAACATGTGCAATTAAAATCCAAATAAATAAATATTTAAATTGTATACTACATTAAGGTTGGCTTTGTATATTATTCATGTTATTTTATTTTAATTCATCTTTATTAAGTTATTTTATTTGTTATTGTATAATTATATAATTTTAGGTATTTAGATTGTGTAGTATAGCATATAAGCGTTTTGGTTTAAACTGTAAGCTTTTATGTTTCCTTAAATAAATAAATAATAGAAATTGGCGAACGAGTATAATATATAGTGATAAAAAATTACATTAGGCATTAATGGTGGCGTGATCGAGAAGCAAATGAGTCGAGGCGCACCCACGCGCCCGCGTGTCGTCTCGTAAACCCAGCTGTGGATCAGGCGATGTTGCTGTATGACCCAATATTCATTAGCGGAGCGGATAGCTATGAATTGTTAGGATGCGGTCCAAGATGTTTTAGTGGTGCATAGTCGCCACAAGCTTAATACCGATCGCCAACTCCAACTTATTCCGTCTGATTAACATTTACAATCCCGAAGAGGGTTGACGTTACGCAGGCGGCCGGTTATAGAACTATTGTAAGAGTACAATATTACGTAGACCCTAAATAATTGGGATAGGACTATGATAATAATTAAGTTGATGGGTACATTCAATTAAACACTAAACTTTGAAGGAATCATTTTATTGCCATTACAACCAGACATCGATTATGTATCTTTGGAATCTATAAGTCATAGAACTGTTTGAGAGCGAGCCATCAGTGGAGCGAACCCGCGCGTACGTTTGATGTCATCAGTAGTGGGCGTGGTCTCGCCTGCGAGACACGCCCATACTCACGTCACCCATTAAAAAATTATCCAAGTTGAACACCAAATTTATTCTCACTTATATTTCACTTCACTGGGCGTGCTTTACATTATGGATGCGTTCAATGAAATCGTTATCAATATAGTGATTACTAAATTTAGCTTGAAGGATTGTACACAACTTATATATAGAACTTACGTACATACAATTATTATAATAGTAAAGACTAGCATACACATGTTATACATAATAGATTGACGCTGCGAGCAAGCGCGCTCACATCTCAACTAGGTAATGTAATATAGTCGATAACGAACAATTAATTATCGACAGCTTTAGCATAATTATATTGTATTAAAAAATACCTTACAATTTCGATTAATACAAAACAATATTAAAAGGAAAAATATTGAGCATAATTACTATATTATAAGCCGTATCACAGTACGCTAACTTAAAATAATGTTTGACAAATTCATTTTGTTCAATTCTACAATATAATAACATGCAAGAACATTATATCGTACGACGAACGACTTTAATATGACCAAAAAAACTTTATAATATATTGTATAATAATAATAAATAGGCCCATGCAAACCAAATAGTTCAAGACAGTCTTAATTAAATGCAATGTGGGCGTGACGTCACGCGGAGGCACGCCTCTAAAGTACAAGCTTCTCTATTGGTCCGAGTCGAAGTAGTCTTCAAAAAGTACTTTAATAACTATTTAGTTTTAAATGCTAAACAAAAAGAGTAAACGAGTGTTTAATTCTAAGTAGACAGTGTATATATAATATTGAATAAGGAATGTGCCGGTTGACGGCAGGACATTGTCTTACAAACATACATTTTGGCACTGACAAATAATTTTATAGCAAAAAACAGAGCTCCTCACTCTTTCATACGCATATAAGGAATATGATAGCGGTGCGTACGAGCACCTAGCTACATAATACGAATATATAATACTTGTACATTATCAACTAACCGCTAACACTTAACACTACGAACAGAGAGTATTTGATGGGAAATTGGTTATTTGACTACGGAGTATTTAAAATGTTACTAATATTTATTTTTAAAATGCATGCAAGAATAAGAAAAAATGCGCAATAATTGAAAATACGCAATTAAAATAATTACAAGCTTTCAAAGTTATTAATTGAAGGAGCATATACTACCTTTTCTCACACAACGGTATTTGTTTTAGTGCAGACGAGGATTATTATGGAAATTGCAAAGTTTTGACGTCATATTGTTTGTATTGCTCTCTCTGTCTAATTAATAAAATCGAAATGACTGTAACTAGTTCTATATGGAAAAGAAATATTGTGTTATTTGCACAAATCGGTATAGTTTTTAGTCTATTTAATATACATGCCATAAAAAAGTAGTCAACATCCCAATTGCGACACTAATCGTCGCATAATAAATATATTTACTAATAACTATAATCGTATAGGCCCCCATTGCGCTCGTCTATAGATGAGCTTATATCAGCGAGCGGATATAGGGAGGCGATCGCTCGAGTACATTGACCGATAAACCAGTTTTATTATTAACTCTCTTTGGTTTTTGAGTCTTCGTCATCCTCTGAGCGTTTATTATACCCAATCGCATTGGCTTTCTATTCTAGTCTTATTGGTTTCGGCAAAATATCATTTTTCCAAGGAGCAACTGCCATTTATCCTATCCAACTCAAAGGATTAACGATATTCTATAATTAAACCAGGTCGGTATATTAGAGTACTGAATCTATATAACGATTGTCATATTGGTCATGACAACCGGGTCCGACCGCTTAACGTGCCCTCCTAAGCACGGAATTACACATATTTGAGAGCATATATTCTTTTCTTTAAACTATATGCAAAATACCTCACATTTGCCCCTTTCACCGTAAGCAGCAAGCGATAAAATTAATAATTTAGGATTGGAATTTACACAATTACAAAAAGTCATAAATGTGCTTAGTGAGGATCGAACTAGAGACTAAATGGGTATCTCATAGTCAGTTATTGCTGCTTAGCTGGTGTATGGAGTACACGTATAAATATGGAGGCAATAATTGCTACATGTAAGTACTGTTAGTTTAGTTGTGGCCGTCTTTATGCAGCGTTGACGAACAACACGTCGCACGCTGAGATCGTTTAGCAGAGCTTCATTTACGCCATACTTATCTGTCGATTAAACATGTATTTTTATATGTCATCATCTCAGCATCATCAGCAGCAATTGGGCGTATATAACGGACTCAAGCCGTGTAGAAAAGAAAGGAGATAAAAGGGAATAGAGAAAGGAAGGAGCCGGTCTACTACTACTACGCCGGTCAGATGTGTTAATGTAGGGTTTGATTTTGGGTTTTTCTTTCCTTGCATAGATGTTACCTGCATGCTATATCCCTTAGTCGTCTTTTACGATATCAACAGAACAAGAAAGGTCACCATCTTTTTTTTGTATTCTTTGTCCATAAGGAAGAAAAGAAACAATATCGTTATTAGATTATCGAAAATAATTTCTCTTCTATATCTGATTTTATGAATAGCGTAGTGATGTTCTATTCCTAGTGTTATAGGTTCCCTGGAGTTCAGACAAGTAAACCATGTTGGCCAACTAGGTTGCTATAAGAATTATTGAGTTTTCATTGTTTTGCAGAGGTATTATGTGCAACAGTCTTTAATGTATTTTTACTGTATTCATTGTAAGGAAAGTGTTGGCGATGTATATTTAAAACGTACCCAAATATATAAGGATTTATTACTTAATGAATTCAAAGAGCAAGAGGGTATGATATCCGAAATTACTTGAGTAGTACCGGTGTTCAATTTAAATGACGATGGGGAGGTAATACTACAGGTTATGGGGTTGTACACCACCTTTCCCTCTCTCTGTACGATAGGGCATAATGTATTCACACCATAGCTTGTATAAAAAAGATGTGTGTATGTGTATGTACCTGTGAACGATGTCGGCTAGCTCTTTGAGCGCCCGCTCAACACCATCGGCGAGGTGATGATGATGCGGAGCTGGTGATGCGAGAGCTCTAGCCTCAGCCTCAAGTCGGGCAGCGGCAGCACGCAACTGCAGCCGTAGTTGAGGTGTAACTCCACCGCCGCGCGCCTCAGCGGCGGCACTACACGCCGCGCCCAGCCGAGCGACCCGCTCTGACGTCTGCAATCGCCACAAAGAGCCACGTCCACCGCCACGCCGAACCTGCTCTCACATACATTTCAATATTTAATCCACTACCAAAAAAAGAAAATTCTCTAATTGTATGTTTATATTTATTTCAGACAGGTAAGATTTTACAGGTAAGTTCCTTTATTTTTGCTTCAAAAGGCAAAGGCGAATTATAGCAGAGTTCATATGGATATTGAGAACCTTTGCCATCAGATTCGTCTATAAAATACTATTATTGGCTATTCAATGGGAGTACTAAGGGCCCTTAATTCCTGAACACGAGATGAAATCTAAATAAATAGAAAAAGTCTTATGACTCAACGGTACGAGGAGGTCCCCATTCACCATTCCGCCCTTGCCCACAAAGACCTTTCGCCACTCGGAAAATAGTTTATGCCAAAATGATCCGTTTATATTCCAAAACCAACTGTTGCTAGTTTTCTCTCCGTTCTTCGAAGAGAATGAACGGTAAGGTAATAACAACGGACTCTTCAGTAAATGCCAGTACATCAACCTGCTGCTACTGTATATCTATTGAAGTCGGTTTTACTATTATCTATGTTATCTTGTATATTGATTGAGTAGTACTTCTAAATTCAACGAAATGGTGTTACAAAATTACGTTACTATCATATTATATGCCTGCATATCATATCAATCATCTGCAAGAGAGAGGGGTTCACCAATTGTATTCTTACTTTGTCAACACAGGGCACATCACAAATACCTCTAATAATATTCACTTTTTAAAATTGCTATAAAATAATGCCTTTTACAATAATGTCGAATAAATTATGAAAAATATAGATGATAATTCGGACAGTATAAACATTTTAAAATAACTAATTTAAACTCATTATCTTAGCGCATACAGGTTCGACTGCTGTGCTCAAACCTTCCTCAGATAAAAAATAGGAAAATTGATTTGCTATCTTAAAGAAGGAGAAATATATTCTAGAACTGTTATATACCTCGTTTGTGCACCAATCGAGTGTGTGCCTTAGTGCGGCAAGCACATCAACCTCCTCTTCTTCGTCAGCGACTTGCAACGGTGTCGCGTAAATACCGCCCTGTAACAACAAGTCCAACAACTTATTATACAGCTTACTAGGCTACCATTGAATACCAGTAACGACATCGAGCACCGATGGTTTGATAACCATTATAACCACTCAACAAAAATGACTGCTTTTTTTTAAATATGGACGTCTGAAAAATATAAATAAATTTCGAACTGCTTATATAATTAGGTGTCGTGGATTTAATTACCACGCAATAATTTGAACTATCCACAAATCGGTTAGTTGGTTTATAATTCATTTATTTATATGATGAAAGCGAGAAGAGCGTGTATCTCAATTTCAAAGTACAAGTGAAGAACAGTAAGCTACTCCAATATTGCAGACTTACGCATACACTATTCACTTCATAAGGTCACGAATATGGGATACGGCAATTACTTAAACTATATTATCTGCAAACTTGTCGTCACATGAAAAATTAGATAGGTTTACAAAACTTGTTTATTTAAAAAAACTGAATAAAAATTTGTACTTAGATTATCAACAGGTTTCTGAACTTATTGCAATCTATATGCTAGGAATCGAGTATTTCTTCTTTCCAAAACAAAAAAGGCAGAAAAGTTAATGAGGCTGCATAGTTTTTAAGATCAACCCTTCGTGGAGATAGCCATACGACATCATGTCAATAGGTGTCGGTTTAAAACTACAATGTCACTACTACTCAGACTTTCTTGTAAGAATCGAAAATTGGCTAAAGGTGCACTAGGACTGCGCATATTGAGGAGATTACACCCTCATAATAAGCTTACAATATCAACTGAGCCCCAACCCACCAGCCAAGCGTGACGGTCACGTCTACGTTGAGGTGAAACATTTATAGTCGAGGGTGAACCTGATTGTTGGCGACGTTTTTTTTTTTTTTTGTGTGTGTGTAGCTGTTGGTCGCAGATGACCTTGACAGCTTAACGCAGTCAATGGGCGAGCGGAAGGCTCTCAACCCGGTGAATGGCGTGACGTCTTTTTTTGTGTTTGTGACTTAGTTGTTAGCCTCAGATGGTTGTGACAACTTTACCCGGACTGGTGGGTGAGCGCTGAGGGCTCTCAACCCGTAGCGAGCAGTTTTTTTTTTTTTTGTGTGATTTGTTGTTAGCCTCAGATGGCTGTGACAACTTTACCCGGACTGGTGAGTGAGCGCTGAGGGGTCTCAACCCGTATGTAGCGAGACGTCAACGCCAAGCTTGGATATGTACATTTGTGGAAGGAAACTATAACCCGTTTTAAAGTTTCATACAACGCCATCTAGTGAGCTCAAAATAAATTATTAATCTAAACACATACCTATAGTGTATACTAATGAAAATAAATGTTTATTGAATAAAAAATCATCATTTTCTAGATAAAAAAAACCGTAATATTTTATTAATTATTTATGACATATTAGTTCCTGTCGTAATCTGTTCTTTTATGTATATATACGTGTACAAAATAATTTCGATGTTTCACATCTGCCAGGCGTCCTGAGGGACGGCTCCATTTTTTTAAGCAATGTACGTCGAAGGACTGATACATAGACGGATAGGGAACTCTTAGTCGAGGTTATAGCTATCCACGTGTAAATTGTGGCGGTCGTATCTATACCAATAAATAAAATTGGAGTGTCTGTTTGTAATGTCAAAATAATAGGCTTTTTTCATGCTCACACGGTTATTTGTACGACACCTATGCCTAAAGTAGCAATTAAAAAAAATTTGTCTGTCTGTCTGTTTGTTCCGGGTAATCTTCTAAACGGCTGGACCGATTTCAAAAATTCTTTCACTAATGGAAAGCTATAATATCAGGGCGTAAACTAGGCTATATTTTATCCCGGTATTCCCACGGGAACTACGCGGGTAAAACGACTATAACCTATAACCGAAGCGAGGGCGGTTTGCTAGTATGTTATAAAATTGTATGCGACTCACCTTGACGTGTTTAGTCCTGACATGTGGTTTACTGGGAACGACAGGCTTCTGCGAGAAATGTGCCCGGCCACCCGGGACGCCGGTAGGGGCCCTGTCCTCCGGCGAGATCTCCTCTTCAACATCGGCGCGCACGCGAGGCTTGGGACTCAAGCGTTCATCAGACTCCTACACGAAAATCATCATCGTTCATAAACCACAACCTCAAGATAGAAACACACTTCTGGGAAATTTATACCATCAACTGCTTTGGTCCAAGTATTGTGACCATGCTATTAACGCTTGAAGAGGCAAATGATTCATATTAAATTAAATCTATACCAATAATAAAAATTGGAGTGTCTATTTGTAATGTCAAAATAATAGGCTTTTTTCATGCTCACACGGTTATTTGCACGACACCTATGCCTACTACACCTATGCGTATATTTTATGACATATTAGTTCCTATCGTAAATGTTATGCATATATACTTGTACAAAATAAGGTATGTTTCACGAATGTATAAATTGAAATCATATCTATACTACAATGGGCATGGGCATGGAAAGCAGTTCCATAATTTAGAAATATATAAGTTGTTCTATCCGATACTGACCTTACTCTCCCATAGTTTTTTGAGGCTGCTGATGCTGCCTGTACTACGCCGTTTGTCGTCATCCTCTTCCTGTGGTGCCGCATCACGTTCCAGCGACTCCTTGGACTTGTCTGCCGCGCGTTCGGGCGACGCACACTCTCGTTCTGTCCTCTTCACTCCAGTTCCATTAGTACCACTGGTACCACTGCTACCACTGTCTACTTTCCGCAGGCGGGATTTGAAATCTATTATAGCTCGAGACTCGTCCACATCCTTGGATGTGACCGGCATCTTTTTATTGGTCTCTACTTTCTTCAGCTGAGACTTAAAATTAGTGCTATTCTTAACATCCATTTCCAGTTTCTTAGTGTCAACGTTATTGTTAAACGCTGTCTTCCTCAGATTAACCTTGAGTTCCATCGGCGAGACGGTGTCTTTATCATCAGTGGTCGGCGCCTTGGTGCGATCATTACGGCGCAGCGCTTCCATGTTCAGACTCTCTGAGAGTTCGGAGACGAGCCGAGTCACCGGGTCGCCGAAGGACGTGTGCATCTCCATCAATTCGTACGGCGGAGACGCTTCCTTTATTTTGTGTTTCTTTTTGTCAGCGCGCTCCTTGATTTCGGCGACGAGTTTCAATTCGAGCATTTCTTTCATGTTCTTCTTTGTGATTCTGTCCTCTGTATCGGTGAGGGGCGGCGGTGGCGGAGGTGGTGGAGGCTGGTCGTCTTCAGGCGGTGGTGGTAGATCAGGAGGTGGTGGAGGGAATTCGAGGTCGGCTAGACGTGGGCGCGGCTTGGCCGGGCTGTCGGTGAAAGAGCGCAATGGACGCGGCGAGGCCGGTGGCGCAGTTACGCCGCCCGATGAGTTAGAGCGGATCATGTGCGGCTGTGCGCGGGCTGTACGAGGCGACAGCGAGCGTGCCTCGGGCTCGCGAGCCGCTACGCCGCCTGCGCCCGCCGCCACTCCCGTTCCCGCTCCGCCACTCTGACGCATCGATTCCAGGTAAGCACCGATACGAGCTCCCTTCGGTAGAGTGCCGTATCTGTTAATAGCGCGCTTCACGTTCTGTACCTCGAGCGCCGCCACCTGCACTCCTTGCTGCAATTGTATAAATGAGCTACATTTTTCTAACCGTTTAAGGACGGGATAAGAATACATTTGTCCAAAAGCCCTTAATTGTTCGAGAGAGACGTAAGAATCTATTGAGAGATCTCCAAGAGAATGGAGAGTAGCTCTTTCCTGATAAACGTAGAAGACCTTACTGCAATCACCAACCCCTTTGGCATGCGTGGCTACTACAACCACTATCCCCTCATATGTGACAGTTTTTTACATATTAGAAGCCCTCTAAATTTAACTGAAACTATCGGATAGCCGAAATAAAAATATATCCGAAACCAATATAAAATCTTTGAATAATTTGGGATGGAGTCAGCATCTGTATTACATATGTTACGACAGATTTTCTTTCAACAAACCGAGCTTAACGTAAGCATCTCCAAAGTGAAATAATAATCACCACACTAAGCAATTCCCTTTTACTATTCCCTAAAAAAAAAACAATATCCGTAACTGAAGCTATTATAAACTATCCTATAGTTTAATTTACGAATAAGAAAGCGATCATCTTGATAAATATTTCTACGTAAATTTAGCCGACCTGTCGATTTACAGTATCAAAAGTAGAAATTCTACTTAAAACACAGTTTACCAAAAACCTCGAAAATTAAGTTCAAGGTTAACATAAAGCTCTCAATGAGATCCCTAATTGTAAATCTCTTCTTACATATTTTCTTATAATTAAATTATCCCCCTCTGATATCTTCAGGGGGTTTTCACATACATATATTCTTTTCAGCACCCACGGACAAAAGAGAAGGAAGTGATACGTACTCCTTGCCCATCAACACGCGGTTAATTGGTTTATCAGCATATAAATGTGAATATATAATATGTCTATACCCGTTGCGGTTGTTGCTCAAGCGGTGCGTGCGGCTGGTGATGACGTCTCTTGGCGCGGCGTGGTTCAGCGCCCGCAGACTCGTCGGTATCAGGCGTCGCCTCCGCCAGCGAGCCCTCTGACGATGCCTGCACACCGCCGCCTGCAGACACCCAAAGACCATAAGTATACCATACACAAAGATAACTTCAAACATGACTATCGAGACAAAAATCACACACAAATCAAAATCAGATCAAATAATATAATCGACTCATCATTAATTGTAAACTAATTTACTTTACGTGTACAAAGAAACAGTGTGCAGTGTTATAATGACATTTACAAGAAAAATCATATTAACACTGTCACAAATATATATGTAAAATAAAAATTACAGAAATTAATCAAAAAGTTATCATTGAAGTGTTATATAGAAGGATAATAGAACTGAACTAGCGTGTAGCGTCATAACTTTTATGTATTTCTAATACATGAAAATTGTGACGTATTTTTGGAAAGTTGTGATCTAAAAGTTGTAAAAATTTCAACAAAAATTATCAATTTTGTTATTTATATTCAGTATTATGATAGCTAACTCTTATAAATCTACATAGTTTGTTCATACGAAGTTCTCAAATAAAGAATATAAAAAAGAGATAATTCATTGTTATCATCATCATAATTGCTGCAGGGTTAGCTTTAACGTCATGGTACTTCACGACATAGTTTCATTGTCACCTTAGGGAACGTACCCACATTATTTGACCTGTTCAGAAGGAAGGGGACTTCAAAAATACTACGCTTGAACAAAATTGGGCCTTTGCCACGTACTACAGTAGTCACCAAATTGTAAAATCGGTCACATAGTTTGGGTACGCCCCCATATCTTTTGGATTTTAGTCAGCAAACATAATAAGTATAAATATGGCGGGGAATACACACGTGAGAATAGATACGATTTATTTCCATGTCTGAGATTGGACGGACATCTTCTCTACTGACATCTACAATTTTCGGTAGCATGACAAAGACAGAGAAGAGAATACCCCTCAGGGTATTCCTACGGGTTGAGCACGGAGGACAAGGAACTCAGTACTGGTGGTCGACCAACGACGAAGGCGACGAGCTACGGTGGGTTACGGGGCCGCGCACCGCCCCTCTGTCGCCCCGGACGGAGCCGGCGGCGGATGCGCTGACCATAGCCCACCCCAAAAAAAGCAATCATTTTTTTATTCGTAAACAGTTTGTCATGAGTTGTTTTCATTTTATCGTGCTGAGAAAAATTAATGACGGCCTCTACTTTATCGCACTTGCCTTGCCTTGTTTAGTTTCATAGGTATCAAGATTTTTATGTAACTTCTTCTAATACAAAATATATAAATACACCCTAATAATATTAACATACTTGTAAGATTGAGAATTAACTATATTGTGGAAAATTTTAACGGTCACAAATTACACCCAGACTCCGTGTAACAAATTGTGGATCATACAAAAAAGTATTCTGCGTCAGAATTGAGCCCATGGCACTGCCATAATAGATCAGTATCTAAACCACTACGCCATCTGTCAAATTAGAAGACTATTTTTACTACAGGCAACCTACTAATTGCCATCATGGATTCTAATCCATGAGCGGTAGATATTACTTAGAGACCTGAGCCGCTGACCTTAAGACCTACTAGTGAGTTTTGGAAAGCTAGCAAACTCATAAACTAGATACTTGAGCCACCAGAGAATACTAATCAAACATTGTAATAAATAAAAGTTCAAACTCAAGCTAGTAAGTTCAAATAAAAGTTAAAACTCAAGTAGCACAACTCACTTTACACAATTGCTCTTTAAAGGCTGTTCAAGGATTCGGTACCATTGGTCTGCCTAATGACGAAGGAGGAATACGGTGGCTTATGATGTCGCGTGCCTCCCTTGCTACGCCCCAGACGGAATGGACGGTGTAACCCGCCCAAAAACAAAAAAAAAAGGCTTCAAGTATTAAAAACTATGTTCCTGGTTAAACAATCATTTTACCCACATATGTTGTTACTTTTATTCATGATCCCGAATGAGTTTCGTTTCTATTTTAGTTTTGGCATTCAGGTATTAGCTCAAACCACGTAGACAGTTTCGAATGAATTCTTTTTTCAAATCTAATTGATTTTCCTCATGTCAGTCCTCGTCATCCAGTGCTTCTGCCATCTTTTTTAGTAGATAGGCAAGAGAAGCTACTAAAGGTTTTTTATATGGTACTTTTGGTAGAACATGAAAACACGTAACGCACTGTTATTTCGTTGAAACACTTTTTTTAATTTTACATTACATAAAGTCACTGCAGATTTCTGATTTTTACACGTATATTAAATACAACAATAGCATTAAATACAATCATCATCTTTTCTCTGCTAACAATTACTATTATAATAAAAAGATGGGATTAAACATACTAATAATATAACGGTTACATAAAACCTTTGTAATAACTGTGTCGGAACGTCAAATACCTTGCCATGACCATGAATGCTGTACATCATCCGACACGTCAGGTAAATAAATTCAAATTAAAAGCAACAAAATACATAAATGTCGTTTATGAAAATAAATAAATATAAGTACCGAATATCACCTAAGATCGCTATATAACATTTTCATGTTCCCGTCAAAAGTTTGAAGAGGTTTTATACTAAACTTACTAATACTGATATAACCGCAAACAGCGATTTTGACACTTTAGGCTCAATAGAATTCCATGGCCACAAATAAAATTTCTATACACAAACTCTACCTCGTATTGGAATCGTATAATGAAGAACCTAACGACACTACTGGGATGGAATGAATCAAAACAATATAATTCTATGATAAAAGAAATATAAACTACATAATTAAAACAAGTGCATGGACTCTAAATATCTACTTATAATAAATATACTACAGATAATAATTATGATCAAAAATGTGTATATTATGACCGAAATACGTCACAACTTTATGTTATAGCATAGAATTTAAAGTTTAAATTCAGTTGACCATACATATGCAAAGAAATTGTGATCATTTTATGCCAGGGATGTTAGAATCGATACTATCAAATGCTAAAAAATAATACCATATTTTAACTAGATTAAGTTACGCAATTAAACGGCCATTCTTTGAAATGTTACTTACGAGAGGGAAGGCTTAATCTTCTTCTTTATAAAGATACATTTTAAGACGATCGGATGAAATCGAAGTACTTTTATAGAATAAGAAATACCTGCTGCTGTTACAGTTTTGCTATTATTTCTTTTGTTGATTAGACAAAGTTCTTTTTTTGATCTAAAATCCCTGGTGCAATCAATGACGTCGCGGTGCATACAGATAGGCCATTGCGACGCGGAAATACACACATACATTCACGTAGCGCACGTAGAAAACACATCTTAATGTATCTGATCCAACTAAACATTATAAGTCTGCCTTCAGAACACGCATAGCGAAATCTTTACCGTTCAAAAAGTGGTGATGCTTATTTTTAGTTATTAATTACGGCTTACTATTTAACTATGACTGAATTGCCATCAAATAAAATAAAATATGAGATATTTTCAGCAATGTTTCAATGAAGAAGCAGATTTTTATCAACTAGTATCATTCTCAGCGCGCTACGTAGTCTAAATATATAATATTAAATATATATATCGTCGAAGTAGGTGGAGAACGTTAAAAAAGAATGCAGAACGCAATTAACAATATCTTTAAAATATAATAGACTACTCTCCTAAACATAAAGTATAAGAAGAGTTTAGTTCTTCACCTACATTTAACAAAAATATAAGTATATATAGGGTATCATATTTTATTGGTTAATGGGCGCGCCCGCAATATTTATACGCATAACGAACACGCCCAAAAACTATGCGTATTTACAATCTTTAAGTTGAAAAAAATCATTCGATATGGGTTCTACTTATTAATAGGGTAACAAAATATATATATAATAAATATATGTATAGATATATATAATAGCTACACTCTCTACCCGAAACGCATCATATACTTACAACGTGAACCCTAGCGCTATACACCTGAGCGAGCGGACAAACAAACAAAAAAATACTATTTATACTGATGCTTTCTTCTCATTGAAATATAATTAGCATATACCGTACATATATATTTATAAGTGAAAAATATTTTATAAATTAATGGTAGGTATATAACCATCGATTACCAACGATTGCGACTTCGTCCGGCGAATATATATATGTGTATATATATATATATATATATGTATATATATATATATATATATATACACATATATATATATATATATATATATATATATATATATATATATATATATATATATATATATATATATATATATATATATATATAGGTCTGGAACGCTTCAGTACGCAGTACAAAGGTGTGAAAATGTGTGCATAACCAATTCAAATCTGTCACGAATAACATCACACGAATGTTATCAACAAACAATCCATAGGGGCGTAATATATATTGCTGTTATATTGTTGTTATTAATTAACAAAAGATTAGGTTTTTAGTAAAAGTATAAACAATTGGCACCTTTATTTTTCATTATATCATAATGAGATTTTAAAGACATTTGTTATTTTAATAGAATTAAAGTCGATTATAATTTTGAGATATAATTTTCATGTGAACGTAGTAACTGTACCTATAGTCAGCCAGTCGAGAGGTGATTTAGACGGTTTTTGTTATACTTTATTAGCACATTCGAGGTTCTATACCCGATTTTTTTTTTGTATGTTATTTTAGCGGTAATACTATTACTAATAGTAAAGATGTCCTCTATAATGAGAGGGAAATTGACCCACCATACGAAGCTGATCAAATAGTTTTATTTCGTGTTTTTCTTCTCTTGCGTAGTTATTATATGAATATTTATAATGTGTATCTTATGACACACACGTGTAAGAGCCTGTCCAGATAAGGCGTTTTAGGCGCGACTCGACTCGCGCGTTTCAATTCATATTACGTCCAGTGTGCCTACTCTTGAAAACAATTCTAATTTCGAAGCCGATTAAATTCCAATCTCACCAAACTTATATTTGGTACTCTTGAACAAAATCGAGAATGAATTCTTTGCGTTCGCCATTGTTATTTTCGCTTTCTTGAAATTGTGCAATATTGACGATTTTAAACTACGTCAAAATCACGTCGGGAGTAGCAAATATTTGACTTAATCGACGAGTCGAATTCCTTTAGTTTAGAAACGTTCCACCGATTTTGATGCCAATTGTGCGCTAGTGTCGCTTTCAAGAGTACCAAATTCGAGCTGCAATTGGATTTCGGATTGGAATCGAGATTCAAGAGTAGGCACACAGATTTAACGATTTATGCGCGTTCCTATTTCATCAATAAAATGTTGGGTATCGAAGTTAACACACTCCATTTTGTAATAGGTACCTATTCCCACTCGCTATGGATTCACACGTAGTACTGGACGTAGTAACGGCGCCCGAGTATCTCGACTCGCGCGGCGCTGGCGCGTAGTACGCGCAAGTCGAGAGTCTCGCTCATTACCAGCGTTTTACGCGAGTCATCAACTGGACGGAATATACATATATTCCGTATTAGCTCTAGTATCTTAGGAACGCGTGAGTGGCTACGCGCCAATCGACTCGCGCGTAAAACGCCTCATCTGGACCAGCTCTGAGAGCCTGTCCAGATGAGGCGCGAGTCGACTCGCGCATAAAACGCCTCATCTGGACAGGCTTTTAAAAATATTCTTGTCCAGTTTTCAAATAAGAATGTGGTTTATCGCAAGATTTGTGGATATCGGTCTTGGTAATCAAAATAATTTTCAAAGAAAATAATTGCACGCGTCGAACATGTATTTTTGTGTAATAGCTAGGTAGAGAGGTAAGTATAACAAATCATCGTTTGATATATTTACAAAACTGATGCATTTTTGTTTTGGCTACGGACAACGGGATAGAAAGACTGAAAAACGAAACTGTCCCATTAATGGCGGGACGTATGTTCCCGTATGAAAAGACTACCGTCGCTTCCGTTTTCAGACTATCTGTCCCGTTGTTCCTAGAGCCGGAAAAAAGGTTTCTATTTTACAAATAGACCATAAATGATTTTGTCATACTGATACGGCACGTCTGTCTTATTCTATATTTCTATGCACTTTTCACGTGTTCTGGTTTTATTTTTCATTTTTAAGTTCATATTTCATATTTAACTTATTACGGCAAACTTTTCATTTGTCCTGGTTTTATTTTTAAGTTTATATTGTTATCTATTTGTGAAAATCTCAGTTTAGACATAAAATTATGGCGACGTTATGCAAACTTGCCGTTTTGACATAAATAAAATTATTGTCACATTAGATGAAACTTGAGTCATAGTATTAGCTTTGCTATCTTGAGTCACGCTAAGAGGTTTCTTGCTGTCTTTGTATATAGTAATATAATACTAAGTAAATTTATAAATTATACATTTCCAATCTACAAGATTGTATATAACTATTTCGTCAACATAACAACCCGGATACGTCCCACTGTTGGGCTCGAGTCTCTTCCACAATAAAAGGGAAATCAATCTACTGTACCACACTAGTCAGACGTGTTGTTAGGGTTTTATTTAGTTTTCCTCGTCTTTTATAGAAGTTATATGCATTTTACATCTATTAATCGTCTTTTACGATACCCAGGGCATGAAAGGGCATGGTGAACTGTATTCTTAGTCAAACATTATAAGAAATACTATTTAAATGACAATAATATGATATGTTATTGTATGTATAAGTGTGTGTTTATGATTGTTTGTTTGTCTATTCTTGTGCTTGTCGTGTGTGCGTGTCGACTAACCGTTGAGCGCTGCTAGCGCATCATCGGTGACAGCGTGCTCGTCAGCGGCGTACTGCGACTCACGAAATGAACTGCACGAAGATAGCAGGCTGCACGACATACATGCAACCATTACATAAAGACAATTTTTTTTTTCATATATAAAAGTCATGTTAGTCGTTTAATAATGAGTGCCCTGTGATTGAAAACAAGATGGGGAGCCAAATTATAAGTTCAGAGTCTATTCAATGCGATACTGTGTAATTTCGGTAATTATAAGAAGGAAAATCGCACATATTATCCTATTCTCTTCTTAATTACTTGTGGTCGCAATAATATGTCGTCTCAAGTCCATATCACATCAAGCAACACTTTAACTCTTGTCACGCGCAAATTTCCAAATCTCTTTTAAACCACACCCATATAGGCTGTAAAGTAGAAGGCAATGACCAAATAAATTAAATTATCAATTTTGGTTAGAAACACTAAAATAGTACTTATGAAATGTAATTTTATGACAATATGAGCCTACTATATACAACGATGGCTAGACGTATTGGCATAGATTTTTTTTATGTTTTTGTCAGCTTATATCTGCTTATTCCTTAATCGATTTTTACAATACTCACTCGAAAAAAGTTGTTGACCATTGCATTCTTAATCCGTAAAAACATGAAGATCCAAACGAATATTAATATAAAATGTGGCATAGAAAACTGGGTGACCCAACAGATGTTGTTCTGTTTAAATAAGCACCACCTACCGGGTCCAGTGGTGAATCTAAACCATTCTCGAATCCCCTTGAACATGCACAAATAATTTCATCAACATCGGTCCAGCCGTTTAAGAGTTCAGTGACATACACACGTACATAAGAATTTTATATATAAAGATTAACAAGTAAATTTCATCCATCTATCCACCAGCCGACGTCCACTGGAGAACATAGGCCGCTTCACTACAATAACACTCAGAACAGAATTGTCGTGTGCCAATTGCATCCAACGGCTCCCTGTGACTATTAAGATGTCATCAGTCCACCTTTTAGTGGTAGGACCACACTGTTGACAGTTGTCTGTCGACAGCCACGGGCCGGTCCGATCGGGGTAGTACCACGCTCTCGCAGAAAATCGACGTCTGAGTAGTAGCAAGTTATTAGCTTCCTTCGGTGAGCGATAGTCCAACTTTCTGAGGGTGTTTGCTTGTGGTGGGTTTGGCCTTTAGTTTCGCCGAACCTCATTGCACGCATTCACACTCCCTTCACCTTCTTCACGGTGTGTAGCGGCCTAGCAAAGGTCCATGAGCGACAGCAACACTTACCATCAGGTGTACTGTATGCTCGTATGCCACCGTTTGTAATAAAAAAAGAAAAACCTAATAATGATAGAGGGTTATTATGGAAGAATAAAAAAACTTAGGTTAGATATGAGTTAAATAACGACCTGGTGCGTTTAGGGGGTGTTGGTGCCTGCTTGCCGCGCCTGTTAGTGGAGCGACGCATCTGCACAGCGCGTCCTTCGGCGCCCTTCTTCAAGGACATCTGCGGGGTACCGCCGCAAGCGCCTCCGCCTTCCTGCAACTGTTTCTCCACTTCTGCCACACGAAAGTAGTGAATCGATTTTATATTCAAGTTTTCTTTAATATAAGTATTTAAGTGTGAGTTATTTCAGATGAGCATATTAATATTAATAACATTTTATATATTTTATTAACACGCTTTTATTAGTTTCACCTGTATGTATGCTTGCTTGCAATCAAATTCTTTGAGTTTGATTTTCTCCTACTTTGAGCGATTCGATTTTATTTAAACTTTGCACACCTGTGAGAGACCGATGACAATGCAATAAACAGATTTTTTTGGGTTTGGTTTTTTGGACGTGGGTTACGGTCGGCGCACTCCTCGCCCGCTCCGTCCGGGGCGACAGAGGGACGTAAGCGCGCACGCCCGTAACCCACCCGCAGGTGACTTGACTTCAGTGTTCGGATGCAATAATCCGCTTAAAAAAAATCGATTGTCCTAATTAGATTCGCCAGGATTCATCAACTTCTTTCCGCATCCTTTGCATGAGAGTAAGAGAGATAGAGCTAGTTGAGCACTCGGCATAACACAAACGCGTAGAGACTTTCCTATGGTAATAATTGCGTCTTGAGCCGTATACATTCATCGATGTACCGACAAATCTAATATGCATACTAATTACATTCCGGTGGCTATTCACTAAAAAGTGAAAAATAAATATAGTTCTAAAAAACACGCTTTCAACTAAAAAGTGTACAATAATTTTCAATATAGGCAGAAAATAATAATGAACGAAACATTAATAGATATTATTGTGAAAAATCGTGGGGTGCTCGATTTACGAAAATGTGGCACTGTGTGGTAGCGGCTTCGAATACTACCAACCCTTGCTTTGCTCGTGGGTGTCGTAAAAGACGACTAAGTGCCTTAGATTGACCCGGACCAACTCCATCTGATACCATTTGGGTCAACGATTACATGCCCAAGGAGGGTTGACGTCAGGCAGGCAGCCGGTCATAAAAGTCATTGCCGAAACTTTTTGCAATATGTCAAAACAGATGACATATTGCGTCGACCCGAAGTAATTGGGATAAGAGCAAGATGATGATGATGATTATTTTCTGCCTATAATGAAAATTATTTTACACTTTTTAGCTGAAAGCGTGTTTTTTAGTTTTTTAAACTATATTTATTTTTATATAAATTTAAACAATTTATTATAAAATATTTTATTAGTCATAAAATATTCCGTGTCGTGACGGAGTAAGAATACAACTCACTACTCCATTTCTTACCGGTGGATGTCGTACAAGACGACTAAGGGATATAATATGCATATAACGTCTATGCAAGAGAAGGAAAACTCGAAATAAAACCCTATACCAACGCGTTTGAGCAGCGTGGTACAGTAGGTTAATATCCCTCCTATTACGGAGGAGGCTCGAGCCCAGTAGTGGGACGTAAGGAGCCGACATGATGAAAATACTTGTACTGGTCATTAATATTGAAGTGAAAATCTTGGGCAGTAAATTGGAGAATAAGCAACTGTATCCTCTACACATTCCGGCTAAAATAGGTAATGGTAAGATTAAATTAGCAACGCTTGTAATTTTGGAACAGTATGAATAAGAACGATTGTGCACGATTGAATTATAATACGATTATAACGAATAATTTAAATAGCATTTTTAATACCAACAGCTTCAGAATAAAAAGTGAATCGAGGTATCTATTGAAAATTTCAATCGTTGACAAGTCTTAGGTATTTATTCTTGCAAATTGCAATTGATCGGCCTTTTAAATTTGCACACAGTTATAAAATCATTTTCCAAATGAAGTATACCAGTTTTACAAATCCATATTTTAGATACTAACTTTAAGGCCTTGTAATCTAAACATAGCACACCACACCTTAATTGGTAATTTCAATGAAAAACATTGTTCAAGGTAACTGACGATTATTTTCCTTGCAAGTAAGTTGAATAAGCCCAACTTTCTGAGGGTATCACCGAGTCTTAATGCACGCATTCACACTCCCTTCACTTTCTTCACGGTAGGCAGCGACCTTGTAAAGGTCCATGAGCGGCAGCAACACTTACCACCAGGTGTACTGTTTGCTCGTTTGCCACCGTTTGCAATAAAAAAAAACAGAATAACCAAGAATTTATTGCTCTTTAGACATGAACTAACGATTTTCAATAAATCGAACCATTTTTATAAGGACTATTAATGTCGAAAATTGGCATATCCTCGGCAGTCGAGCTTGTAATAAACATGTTTTAATAAAAGTGTAAAAAATATTTGTGTGACACAGACCCTCGGTGATGGAATTGTCCTGGAACATGTGTTCGAGTGCGTGATGAATATCGCGAAATGTGGGTCGATCGGCGGGGTTCCATTGCCAACAGCCGCGCATCAGCTCATATACGGCGGCCGGACAACCCGGCGGGCACTCCATACGGTACCCCTGTGAACAACAAAAACAATGCATTCTTATGATACAATCCAAAAATAAATATTATTTATATAGTATTTAATTAAGAATCATATCACCGCTCTTAATTAGTGTCCGACCGAAATTTCAGTTTCGATTTTGGCCAAAAAACGGGTTTCGGCTGATAATCGAGCCGAAACTACGGCGAAAATTCGTGAGTTTTAGCGCTGCGCTAGGACATACGAGGTGGGAGAGACGTGGTGCCATTTTACCGCGCTTATAGTCATCTCACAATTTCAGTTTTTTCATTTGTGTCTGCGCGTCACGAATTTCGCAGTTTGATGTAATCACTTCAAAAACAAGTATGTATATTTTATTTCACTATTTATGTGATGTAGATCATAAATTATCTAGAACATTTGTCTTTGCAATTTTTTAGAAACAAGGCAAACACAAGAGCTGCTTATCACCTAGGTTTGTTATAAATCGAAATTATTTTGTTCTTGCACTTAAGTTTTGTAAGTTTCTTATGTTTATATTAGTATAAAGTAAAAACTGACTGATTATGATACCATATGCCATATGGGCCACTAGAATGTATTCTGCAACATTCATTCATCATCTTGCTCTTATCCCAATTACTTGGGGTCGACGCAATATGTCATCTGTTTTGACATATTGCAAAAAGTTTCGGCAATGACTTTTATGACCGGCCGCCTGCCTGACGTCAACCCTCCTTGGGAATGTAATCGTTGACCCAAATGGTACCAGATGGAGTTGGTCCGGGTCAATCTAGGGCTCTTAGTCGTCTTTTACGATACCCACGAGCAAAGCAAGGGTTGGTAGTATTCGAAGCCGCTACCACACATTCTGCAACATTCATTATTTTTTATAAAAATAAATGTGGGAGATGGTACAAGAAAGGATAAATAACACGCCGGGCTGACTACCGTAATCAAGGAATCTACTGGTATCGCTGGCCTTCCCAATGTTAAGCTAGGATAGGTTAGGATGTGAAAAGGTAAGTTATAAGGCCCCATGCCCCCATGCTGCCCTTCAACTTCTTTAGATAATTCGGACAAGGTGCGGCCAGTTCACCGTCTCGCACAAAAAAAGCAAAGAATGGAGTAGTCAAATTAAAATTTAAAAACACATTTTATATACAATCCTTTTTCGTGTGGTGACGGAGTAAGAATACAATTCACCACTCCCTATCTTGTCCGTGGATGTCGTAAAAGACGAATAAGGGATATAATATGCACATAACATCTGTGCAAGAGAGGGAAAACTCGAAATGAAACGGTACACCAACATGTCTGACCAGCATGATATAGTAGGTCAAATCCCTCCCATTGTGGAGGAGGCCCGAGCCCAACAGTGGGATGTATGTGGGCTGCGATGATGATGTGTTTTTAACAATAAGTAAACAAAACAGACGAGTAATACCTGAAGATAATATCATCTTACTATACTTCAGGTAATTGTTTACTTGTGTGTTTAGACTGACTGGCAGGAAAGTTATCTTACGCGTACATAACACTCGTATTACTCTACATAAACAAGTAACACACATATACAAACAAACAAACAGGAGACTGTAGCACTAAACCATCCTCACTATACAACATGATCTAATAACTATATAAAGCTAGCTGCACGAACCGACTTTTTTTTTTTTGGGGTGGGCTGCGGTCGGCAGACTCCTCGCACCATTCCGTCCGGGGCGACAGAGGGGCGTAAGTACGCACACCCGCATCCCACACGAACACCACGTCGCCTTCGTCGTTGGACCGACCACCGGAGCAGGGTTACTTGTCATCAGTGGTCGGCCCGACGGAATACCCCCTATTTGGGGTACGCTCTCATCGACCGACGTCCCCCGCTCGGGGAGGACGTCGGTGTTTCCTCACGCGGTCGGCCTCTCGGCAGGTGACGGACTAACTCCCGGGTCACGTCATCCGTGGCCTCGGCTAGGGCGACATGACGCGCAGGGAGTCGCGCCTGCGCCGCCCCAGTCGCCTCGTCGAGGCTGCGCTCCTCGCCGCCTCCTTCTGCAAGATCACTGCCTCGCAGAAGGCTGGCACGAACCGACTTTGCATGACTACTAAATATAAAAAGTTCGATAACGTATGGATATTTAAATAAAACTGACAAATAGGTACATAAATATAGGAACCTCCGGATGGTGATGGAGTAAGAATACAATTTTCCACTCCCTGTCTTACTCGTGGATGTCGTAAAAGACGACTAAGGGATATATTATGCATATGTCTATGCAAGAGAATTAAAGCTCGAAATAAAACCCTATACCAACCCGTCTGACCAGCGTGGTATAATAGGTCAATATCCAGCAGTAGGACGTTGAAATGAAAGATTAACAAGTAGTTAATAATAGATCATACAAATGGGGACTGTGAGTTTGTTCATCATCTCAACTCTTACACGTCCCGCTGTTGAGCTTAAGCATCCTCCAAACGGGGGTGACCTATTATAAGTGTTGGCACAAGGATTTATCTCGGACTTTTTTTTCTGCCCTTGGGTTACATAAAAGACTACGGTATATCTGTCATCTGTTTATTATCTGTTAGCACGAAAGAACAGAAAGTTCTGATTATGTTGTTCTGATTTTAGTTCCAATTAGGTACGATGTATTTACAATAATATACACTAAAATTAAGGGATAGAAAAAGGAATTGCAAATTTATGGGGTGATTTCATCAACAGGCTGTAACTCGGAGGGATATCATCGAACAACAATTAAAAAAAGAAAATTGTAGCTCCAAGTGTCTACTTTTTGAATATGAACTTCAATCACTTTTGTAAACAGCACTCTTTGAGTAGTCTAAGAAAATCACCGGCAAAAAATTTCCAACTTATTGCCTGTCTTTAAAACGGTCTATGGATTTAAATAATATTTTTTTAAAACGCGACCATGAAACTCTTATAGAGAATTTAATTCCGGTTAATTTGACTACCAAAAAAGCTCTGTAGGATGATTTGGCGCGGAGTCATCCTTGATCAAAGCAAAAAAGTTCTTTTTAACTTTGACGAACAATAACTCTGGGAATAACGATCGCATAGGAAATCGAAGGAGTGTTTTGAAAACTACACGATATTCTTTATAAGATACTGTGAATAGCTTTTGTCGAAAAAAAGACACTTGGTGCTACAATTTCCTTTTTTTAATAGCTGTACGATCATTTCCCTCCGAGTTACAGTCTGTTGAAAATCACCCCAAAATATAGTAGTAGTATATTTAATCCATGCAGATAAATGTCAATGTAGTTATAATATACATAAATCTATTAAACTGGCACAAATATTATGTATTATAGTGTTTGCCAAATAGCATGGCAAAAGACGTCATTTGGCGACCTTCACCACGATATCATCAAATCCAAGTAATTTATCGCTAATTCTATCGCTTTCCATACAAACCGTCTTATCGTTGAAATACCGTGGTACCAGTCGGCTAGACAGTACAGGGGTTACAAACATTTGTCTGTGTGTAATTTGTTTAGAATTTTAATTAAGAAATTATGAGACACCTACACGTGCAATAATAAAGCATACGTACACGTTACCTACCTTACTACTGCCCTAGCATGAAACTGATAGCTAACCTATCTTAAGCCTAACTTTTTGTTAAATACGTAAGGTGAGGTAAAATAATATACTAAAATAATTTATTTATGACTTTACAAAAATCTATACTTCTGAACAGTTACTTCCACTACTATTATTATCACTGCTGTCTGATACATGAATTATGAATGCATCTATATACATTTCGGTATATAATGTCATCGAGGCCCCTCATTTTTTTTCAATATCTTTTACGTGCTCCACACGGAATGTCAAACAAAATAGCGACTGGGTCACACCACGCCACTGATCTCGTACACCTGACGCTAAAATCAGTTAAGAAAAGATTATAAGTTTTGACACACATAACCTAAAATTTTGCATCTACTTGTGCGATCCTTTAGGTTTATTACACCTGACGGTAAAATGCGTTGAAAGAAATGTGTCATAACTTAAAACTTGTTATTTTTTGGGAGTTACATAATTCTTTGAAACTAATTACGTACTTAATTATAGCATCTATATTATATTGAATTTATATAAATTTTCTCGGTACTGTAATTTTAATGTTACTTAAAAACCTTTGGCTTTTCAAACATCTTTGAAACTAATTACGTACTTAATTATAGGATCTATATTATATTGAATTTATATAAATTTTCTCGGTACTGTAATTTTAATGTTACTTAAAAACCTTTGGCTTTTCAAACATTTGAAAGTAATTTGGCATTCTTATCAATGATATTATTTATAAATTGATGAAATGTCACCAGTTGCAGGTTAATTTGGTATTTTAAAACAATCAAATACATGATTATAGGATATTAAAAACATAAATTTCCTACGGTAATTTTCCTAGATTTCGTAAAATTTTGAGTTGAGCTATTTGTAATTTTGCTCCCTTGTAGGGACTTGTACCAAGAGAATTTTGCGATACAACTTTTTGATAGATTTGTATGGTAAGCGATAGAGTTTATTTGCATTTTAAGATATCGTGGTGAAGGTAGGTGAAGGTCGTCTTTTGCCACGTTATCTGGCACTGAGTATAGCAACCCGCCCTCGCTTCGCTTCGGCTTCAGTCGTCTTACCTGCATAGTTACCGTTCCCGTGGGAATACCGGCATAAAATATAGCCTATGTTACTCCCTGATATTATAGCTTTCCATTGGTGAAAGAATTTTTGAAATCACCCCATTTTGAATATAATTTTAATTTCTTTCCTGTCTGATACAAATCAACAAAAGATGCTTAAATATATCCTATTGATCCCTATAAAATTATAGAATTACCAAAAGCAAATTGAATGCAAACGAAAGTAATACTCAATTGTTAATAAAACAATGTGCTTCGCAGCTCCTTGTTGAATTTGTCTTCAAGTGTAATAGAATCAATTGCCTATTGAAAAAGAAATATAAACAAAAAAAATCTCATGGTGTTACAATGAACGTAGAGAAGTTTCAAATAATGGTGTTTCACATTGAGATTCGTGTGTACGATCATGACAAGTTTGATTACATAAGCAATAATAGCTTTGTTTACAATAATGAGTACATTTTTCACGGGTACTATATCGATATTTTGTAAACATATAGCTGCGGACGTGTCGGAATTACTCGGAATTATTTAGGTAATGATTAGTTCAAGTGTGAGGTTTGTGCAGCTTGGTTACGTTATCATACAGGCAGCTGCGATTAGCTCACAATAGCGAACAACCTGTATGCAGTACGCGCCATCAAAACATTGCCGTGATTGTGTACGCGACGCATATATAAAGGCTGTCAAGTTCATTCTCGTCTCACATAACAAAATTCGCTGCACAGAATGGCCAACGTCAAGAACTCAATCGTTTACATTATTCTAATATTCGCTACTGTGCTCGGTAATATACCATAGTCGACGTGTAAAGCTGTTGGTATTACGTCATTGGAACTTAATAATATATTTTTTCTGTTACAGGTAAGCACAAAAAGATCAAGCCGAAGAAATTAGTATCGCCTACAACTAAGGGTATTCAGTGTTATAATTGCCTATCTTTCGATCATCCAGGCTGTTGGGATCCTGATCACCCTGATTTCTCTAATATCACAGTAAGTGAAATTTATAATTTTTACAATCTCATCCATCTCAGCCCCTACTACAGAGTTTAATTTCAAATTTTGCTTCTCTTGCACAAATGTTAACTGTCATTAAATACCACTTAAATACTATTCCTTTATACACTCATTTGCAAAAAAAACGGGCACCTAAGCAATGAACCATTTCAAATGTTAATATTTCTTTGTTTGATAATTATAGGTAGTTTTATCCACACAATTTGCTAAATTAATAAGAAAATAATCGTTTTCATCAGTATTTCATAAAATTTAGATACAATTTATGGGAAATAATGCTAAACCTCGCTAGTAGTGTATATTCGCTAGTAGTGCATATGCTCATGAAGTAAAAATAAAAAAGTTTTTTTGTTTGTTTTTCTTTAATAAAGTAAAAGCAGATAAATGTTTAGTATCGAGTGTGACCCCCTCTAGCTAAAATCACAGCTTGAATTCGTCTGGGCATGCTAGCGAGTATATCCCGGATACTTGCTTGCGGAATACGTTCCCACTCCGCAGTAATCACATTCTTCAGCTCTCTGATGGTCTGCGGAGCCGGGTGTACTGATCTCACACGCCGTTTCAGAACGTCCCAGACATGCTCTATGGGATTGAGGTCGGGACTTCGAGCTGGCCAATCCAAACGACGAATGCCGACCTCTTGCACATACGCATTAACATCGCGGGATCGGTGGGCGCGAGCATTGTCGTCCATAAAAATCGAGTCTTCACCTAGAGCGGCCAATGCGGGTTGTGCATGAGAAATTAGAACTTCCGTTATGTATCGATGCCCAGTCAGTGAGCCGTTTTCAATGAAGACTAACTCTGTACGATCCATTGAATTTATTCCTGCCCAAAACATAACAGAGCCCCCACCATAAGGTGTGATTTCTTCGAAACATGCCTCTGCAAAGCGTTCTCCTTGTCTTCTTAGCACTCGCCGACGTCGATCTTCACCGAACAGAGATATCCTGGCTTCATCAGAGAACAAAACCCTATTCCAATCGTCTTGAGTCCATGATTCACAATTTCTAGCGAACCTAAGCCTGTGAACTCTGTGCTCACGGAGTAATTTGGGGCCGCGGGCCGGGCGGTGACTGCGTATATTGGCAGCGAGAAGCCTCCTCCTGACCGTCCATAGACTAATATGCACATTTCTTACTTCTTGGAGGTTGTTCTTAAGATCCACATACGAAGATTTGCGATTTCTCAATGCGCGACTCACAAGAAAACGATCATCCCGTGGTTGGGTACATGGTTTTCTTCCAGAACCAGGCCTTCTCTCGACGGAACCAGTCTCCTGATATCGCTGCCAGGTCCTTTGGACTGTCGAGCGACTAACATTTAGCCTCCTAGCCACGAAACATTGGCTGCAACCCTCTTCAAGCAGCGCGATAATTTTGGTAGCTTTTACCACTTTATCTACCATTTTTGATACAGCCAAACAGCATTAAATAAAGCTTTGACAGTCAAGGATATGAAATTAATCGATAAAAATTGAATAAAAGTTATGAAAGTCGATGTTAACTTCTGGAACTTCGCGCCAAAAATGTAGGATAAAAAGGGGTTTTCTGTAAAAATGAACATCAAATGAAAAATTGAATTTAGAACGTACTTTTTTAAATACCACAGCATTTTTAAAACCGGCCAGTAACGTGTACAAACGATTGAAACCTTTTTGGTATTGTATCTTTTTAAATATGAATGAAAATCAAAACCGCCCGTTTTTTTTGCAAATGAGTTTACAATAAAACATACAAATTATCATCCTCTTTTTTGCTTGTGGGTATCGTAAAAGACAACTAAGGGTTACAATATGTATGTAACAACTTTGCAAAAGAAATACTCAAAATGAAACCCTATTTATTGCCTGTTACCAAAGACGGCTACGGAATTAAATATTTATATAACACCTATGCAAGAGAAGTAAATCTCAAAATAAAACCCTGTACCAACACGTTTGATCAGCGTGTAGGTCAATTGCCCTCCTATTGAGGAAGAGACCTGAACCCAACCCATTATCTTTGGTCTTATGAGTAAAAAATATCCGAATATGTTCACAAACGTTTACATTTATAATATGTATTAATAGGAAATAATAGAATTAAGACGATTCTATTGTTATTATTTTTTATTGATCGATCTTGAATCATAAAATCCAAAGACAAAATCCATTTATTTTCTTTTTTATTTATGTATTAGACAGACGACGTGATTGAGTATTAATCGAATGGTGTTTCCGCAGGTGCCTAACATTGATTGTTACATCCCTGGTATGTCGTTTCTGTGCATCGTAATTACATCAGAGTCTGCTAAGCTAGGTAAGCTGTCATGCTCAATTATTTATTTTGTTTTACATGAGCAGGTAATATCTGGTAAAAGAAAACAGAGGTGAATTTAGAGCTAGATTAATGAGGATTGCGACTATTGCGTTTTAGGAGCTGTAGAATGCGGTAACGGAGTAAGAATACAATTCACCACCCTCTCTCTTACACGTGGGTGTCATAAAAGATGAATAAGGCATGTGATATGTAGATTACAACTAGACAAGGCAAGGCAAACTGGACATAAAATTCTAAGCCAACGCGTCTGTCCAGCGTAGTATAACAAGTCCATTTCCCTTTCATTGTGGACGGGGCCCGTGCCCAACAGTAGGATTTATATGGGCTGAGTCGATGATGATGTAAGGAAAATCAACGCTAATCGTGTAAGCTGTGAAAAAAAACTTTGAAATAATACTGCTAATTATTGAAAGTGAAAGAAAATAAGGTGGAAAAATTTGCACTAATATTTGCAAAAATATCGTTTTTGAAGATGCGTAAACATATTAGCTCAGAAAGAACGCTGTGTGTTATAACTTTTGTGATTAATTTTTATTGCTGTGAAACTAAAGAGGCAGTAGTACAGGGTACAATAGTAGAACTTCATCATCAGCCTATATCCGTCCTACTGGCCTTGAGCCTCCTCCACAAAAAGAAGGGAATCGGCCCACTATACCACGCTGGTCTGACAGGCTGATATAGTTATATTTCGAGTCCTCCTTCTCTTATATGCATATTATATCCCTTAATTGTCTTTAACGATAATCACGGGGTGGGTAGGGGTGGTTAATTATATTCTTACATCACTATACCGAAAAATCTAAATTTACAACATCGATACCCAACCTATGGTATTCAGATTAATCTTTCTTCTCTCCTCCACAATGAGAGAATTATCCTACTTTACTAAACACAGATGACACTCTGACTGAACAACAACAACTGAACACTGACTGCACAGATGGCGTAGTGGTGAAGATAGCAACCTACAGCGCCAGTGTCGGGGGTTCGAATCCCACGCGGGACAACACTTTGTGCGATCCACAAATTGTTGTTCTGAGTCTGGATGTAATTTGTGTCCGTTAATTATATGTTTGTAAAGTCCCCCGCAATACAAGGATTATTTCCTTAGTGCAAGGTGATGTTCTAAATAAACAAAAAAAAAAAAAAAAAAAACACATTCGAGCAAAATAACAATATTTCCACTGGACAACTACTTTCTTATGGTGGAAGAGTAATAATATAATCATCGTCTTCTCCTTTCCTAAAAGTCTACCAAGGATCGTAAGCATACCTATATCATCAATGCATAAATTAAACTTGAAAAAGGAAACTGCCAGTCTGTCTGACCAGCGTGGTAAAGGTCAATTTCCCTTCCTATTGTGGGAGAGGTTCGAGCCTGACAGTGGAGATGAAATAATGATGTATGATAAAAATGTATTCTTATTCCGTCACCATGTATAACGTTAACGATATCTTTCATGTGACAGTAATGTGAGATTGTGTACTTTGACAGTGGAAACAGGACAGGAGATAGGACCAGTTCGTGCGCGTACATGTGTACCAGCGAAAGATTTCTCCAAGAAGACGGTATCTTATTCGATGTGCAACAAACTCAGCAAGGAACTATCAGCGTCGGAGATATTTTCACGTATCGCAGTCACAAGGCCGCACTGCACTCTATGCAAGAAACACCTATGCACAGACGCGGCTCATTGCTAGTGACGAAACCCTGTAGGTCTACTATGAAATTCGAAAAAGCAACGTTTCGAATCGAAAAAAACACTCTACGATCATCGTCCAAAATTCTACCCAAAAAAAAACTATTATCTTTGGTTCTTATGCATTAATCATTCGTACGGACGAAATAAGCTAACGTTTTAAATATTGATCTTCGTTGCGATTAGCGAATCATCATCATCATCATCTCAGCCCATATACGTCCCACTGTTGGGCTCGGGCCTCCTCTATAATGGAAGGGTAATTGACCTACTATACCACGCTGGTCAGACGTGTTGGTATAGGGTTTTATTTCGAGTTTTCCTTCTCTCGCATAGATTTTATATGCGTTTTATATCCCTTAGTCGTCTCGTACGATCACCCACGGGTAAGATAGGGGGTGGTGAATTGTATTCTTACTCCGTAACCACATGGATAATTTGGATTGGCGAATATTAATTAGTTTTTGGTTCTAAGAAATGAGCAATGAGGTTGTAGATCAGCTAACAATTCCAATGACAATGATGAGTAATACGCCAGTTCCCAACCTTATATCGTCATGAATGACGGTTTGCGTGGTCTGTGAGACCAAGCCAGAAAATTTACAACAGATACGCTATAGAATTCTGAAAATCTAATTTCTATTTCATTATATATTATCAGCTATTACGTAACATTACTGGCCACCGTTGTAATAGGAGTGATATTGACCTATCATAGCACGCTGGTCAGACGAGTTGATATTGAATTTTACTTCCTACTTTTTTTTCTCTTGCACTAATATTGTATGCATGTCTCTTTGTCGTCTTTAACGACACCCACGGACTAGATAAGGGATGAGGAACTTTTGTTTAAATACGGCTAGTATTTCTCGAATTCAAGCGACTTTCTCGAACTACAAACGAACATTGCCAATTCGAGTGTTAATCAAGTGACATCGACCACACTTGCAGAATACGGTCCTAGCCTTAGTGTATCGTTGAAAGTAATCTGTCTTACTTCGAATTTCCTAGTACGCCTACTGATCCGGTACAAGGCATGTATATTCAATAATCGAAATAGTCTCATTTCACAGAAACGCAAAAACGTTATAGTGCTTGCATGTTTGTAAACTATTATACTTTGTAGGTTAGTATAAACTAACCGCGATTTCTGGCATATCGTTACGAAATCTGCGTTTTTATATCGATTATATTTTAATAAATTAATATTTATCTATTTACTTGTTTGTTTTATTTCTTCCCAACTAGATCTATACAAATAAATAAAAATTTATTGTCTGTTTGTAATGTCAATATAGGGTATTGTTTATGCTCACGCGGTTATTTGCACGATACCTATGCTTAAAAATTTGTTTTAATTTTTTTGTTTGTCTATTCCGGGTAATATTCTAAACGGTTGGGCCTATCTATAAGGAGTAACTTAGGTTATATTTTCCTTTCGAGGAACTGGAGGCATTATGAGCTGGAGTCGCGTATCGTAATATTTTAGAAGATATTGGCGATTTAAAATGCGGCTGTTAGTTTTAATATTATAAATGTGAATGTCAGTTTATGTTTGTTATGCTTTCATGCACTCGCGTCTAAGTCACTAAATTGATTTTAAACATTCTTTCACCAATGGAAAGCTACATTATCAGCGGGAAAAATAGAAAGGTAGTCTATTTTATCCACGGATTTCCATAGGAACGGGAATCACACGGTTGTAGCTATGGGAATTTGCTAGTAATATTATAATTAACACATAGGATATATTTTAACAGCTTTAAAAAAAATCAAACTACTACTATTATACCGAAATAAAACCATATTTGATGCGACATTTGTATAACGAACTGATGAATAATTACATGACATAACCTACAAATTTGCAACAAATAGATACGTCAATCGCTGCCCACATACACGCATACGCACAAACATACACACATTCACACACGCAAACAAACACTCAACACTCATACACACAAAAATTGAAAAGCGAACTCATCATACAAAAGCACATCCTTCATAATTCAATTCATTAATGTTATTTATATTGTTATCATTTTTATTGTAAGTTATTTTTATTTCTTTTCTTTTTGTTATTTTTTCTTTCTTATATGTTTGAGGAAAGGGGTTTGCTGAAAACCAGCCCTGCATAATTTCTATGCAGCACAATGCTGAGCATGCCCCAATTGTCAAAATTAATTAAAAACATGTATTACAATTATCAATTATTATGTGACAATAAATGCTATTCTATTCTATTTTATTCCCGTAATGTGACATCCTAAGGCGCATAAAGCCGCTGATAGGAACTACAATGTACAGCTACAGTTATTAAAAAAAAAATCTTTTTGCAAAGACAATATTTATAATTTATGCTGTATTAAGACAATATTTATAATTTATGCTGTATTAAGACAATATTTACAATTACATAAATGCAGGACTTATTTATATTTACGTCTAAAACATTTATCATCACAGCTCATACACGTACTAAACCTCGAAACTCCTCCACAATAGGAAGGAAATTGTCCTGTACCACGCTAGTCCTTTACCACGCTAGTCAAACGTGTTGGATTTCATTTCGAGTTTTCCTTCTCCTGCAGCAATATTATTTGCATATTACATCCCTTAGTCGTCTTTTACGACACCCACAGGCACGAAATGGGGGGTAGCCGAGGCCGCGGGTGACGTGACCGGGGATTAGTCCGTCACCCGCCGAGAGGCCGACCGCGTGAGGAAAGACCGACGTCCTCCCCCAGGGGGGGTCGTCGGTCGATGAGAGGATACCCCAGTAGGGGTATTCCGTCGGGCCGACCACTGACGACAAGTTAACGCTGCTCCAGTGGTCGGCCCAACGACGAAGGCGACGTGGTTTTTGGGTGGGTCGCGGGAGTTGCGTGCTTAAGCTCCTCTGTCGCCCCGGACGGAGTGGTGCGGAGGCGCAACGACCGCGACCCACCCACAAAAAAAAAAAAAAAAAAGGCACGAAATGGGGTGGTGTCTTGTATCCTTACCTACTCAGCCACCACACAGAGTACATACGGTGTACATACACTAAGCCTCAAATAAAGCTATAAAACTTCTATTAACAGTTATTTTAGTTTTCAACTGATTATAAACACTATCTCTATATAATAAGATTCAACTCCAATTTTGAACAAACAGCTCATCACATCCTTTGGGAGTGCATTCTCTGGCGCAACGAGCGGAACGTCATGTTAAATAATATGCATCTCACGTCTCACTATTCGGATCTTGTAGCAACTCGAGAAAATTTCCGTGCGTTTAGGCGCTTTTGCCATACCTATTACTGTAATCAAACCTAAAGCTCACAAATAGGTCCATTAAGCTTTGTCCAATCCGTGGTGCTGTACCGCTGCGTTTCACGTAGTTGTATAAAATCTTATTTACTGGCATATCAGCCAACTTTGCTTCATGTCTCCCGCTTTGCATAGGAGGGAAGTGGAATCTTTCCAACTCCTCCCGTTTTCTTTTCTAATTAAATTTGTTGCGGATCCCAAGACAATTAAAAGCGATTCCCGGGACTTCCTGAGGGTCAAACCTCAGTGTCTTATACGGAAACCATTGTGGATCCTGGCGTACAGGAGTTACAGTGGTGGGAATGTGTGGTGGGATTAGTCCCAATAAAAAAAAAAAAAATAAGATTCAGAGTTGAATACGTGATGAGAATGATGAATCGTCTGTTATCAGCCAATGAAAGTGGTGGTGATACTTTATAAACTTTGGCACTTAATTGCCTATACGGTACCTTTTCGAGTCTGTGGTATACATCGGCGAGGTCTACGCCGGGGTATGGAGACAGGCCGTAGGTAGCGATCTCCCAGAGCAGGATACCAAAGGCCCACACGTCGGACTTGGTGCTGAATGTATTGTAGGCAAGTCCTTCAGGAGCTGTCCACTTGATTGGGAACTTTGCGCCAGCGTGGGCCGTGTAGGTATCATCTCGCATAAGACGCGCCAATCCGAAATCTGCCACCTTTACTAGATGGTTTTCGCCGACCAAACAGTTGCGCGCTGCCAAATCCCTAGATAAAAATATAAACTCGTTAATATTTCATAACCCATCTTCTAACATACAGTAATGCACTATAATCATTGTATAAGAAACTTAGCTTTTAACTTAATGTAAAAAAATGTGTAATTTATTTGCATGAAATTTTACAAGCTGGTGACAGAGTAAAAACACTTCACCATCGCCTATCTTAGACGTGGGTGTTGTAAAAGTTGACTAAGTGATATAACATGCATATAATATCTATGTTAGAGAAGTAAAACACGAAATGAAACCCTATATCAATCCGTCTCACCAGCGTAGTATAGTAGGTCAATTTCACTCCTTTCCAGGAGGCTCCAGCTCAGCGGTGGGACGTATATGAGCTGAAATTACGATGAATACTAGCTAACTTAATAGATACCATTTAGATCGATAGATCTAAAAAAAATAATAATTAAATTCCTTAAAATCCGTTGTCACGTCTCACCGGGTTGAGAGCCCTCAGCGCTCACCCATAGTCCGTGTCAAACTGTTAAAGCCATCTGCGGCTAACAGTTGTACCCAAACATAAAGAAAACCGTCGTTACATCACCTACAGATGCCAACAGTTAATTACAAGTTCACCTTCAAATGTAGTGTTGCTTTTGGTTTTAAAAAAAACACGTAGCATGAAGGAATATATACTTTAATGTATGCAAATTACGGACATAAATAACACCCGAATTCAGAACAATTATTTGCGTACAAAAAATAATTCTTGCGTGACGATCCAACTCACACAGACTCAGCATGTGAGGTTGTTACTTAATACCACTACGTCATCTATGCAGACATGTCTGCTTGCGTCTCTTAGTCACTGTCATCCGCCACTCAAATATCCCACTGAGATTTAAGGTATTCTTACTTCATTAACGAATAACTCCAAATTTAGTGGTAACGTAGCGTTATTAAACATATAATTTATAACTAGTCCACATGTTATTGGGTACATTGTGAGGTTTATAAAACAATCGTTAAATCTAAAAACTTAAAAGAAGTAATATGAACGCCGAGGAAAAGCAAAGCAGCGCTGTGAAAAACGTAAACAATAGGTGACTGCATATTTCTTTAGTAAAAACGTAAACGTAGAATCAATCACGACTCTTCAATTAACTAGAATTTTTTTATTGCAAACGGTGGCAAATGAGCAAATATTACACCTGATGGTAAGTGTTGCTGCCGCTCATGGACCTTTGCTAAGCCTATCGCGAAGAAAGTGAAGGGAGTATTATTGCGTACAATGAGGTTCGGTGGTACTAAAGGCATCACTAAAACCAACCACACGCAAACACCCTCAGAAAGTTGGGCTGCTGGGTCTTTCGCTAACCGTACGAAGCGCAGTAACAAATTGCTACTACTCAGACGTGGATTTTCTGCGAAAGCGTGGTACTACCCCAGACGGACTGGACCGCGGCTGTAGACAGACAACTGTCAACAGCGTGGTCCTACCACGAGAAGATATTTGCTCGCTTGTTAAATCGCCCGTCAAACAGGAAAACCTTTCAGGAATGAACCTTTTATTTCTTAATACACGCAACAAAAATTGAGTTAGCCTTGCACCAAGTGTGGCTCGCCGATATGACAAGAGAGGTACGTGGTAACCCCCATAGGATTGTACGCCACCCCTTCTACTACCCCGGAAGGTTCGGTCGAGATGCGACTATAGATGGTCCCAAAACAAAAAGTAATGGAGCGACTTGAAAGACAACAAACAAACCAACATTACACTAAGGCAATAATTCTCATATTACGGGGGACTTTCGTTCATTCATTTCAGCTCATAAACGTCCCACTGCTGGGCTTGATTCGCCTACAAAATAGGAGGGAAATGACCTAATATACCATGCTTATCAGGCTGGGTGGCTGATTGGTTGGAAATTAAACATTTCGGGCTTGCCTTCTCTTACATAGATAATATATGCATATTATATCCCTTAGTCATCTTTTACGACAACCATGGATACGGAGATAGGGAATGGTTAATTGTATTCTTACAACATGGGTCTCGCAGTAAACAGGAGTAAAACAAAGCTCATGATTATAGACCGTGCTGAAAAACTGCCAAGTGCCATCACTAGTGTAATACCAGGAGTAGACGTTATAGATCACTATATATATCTAGGCGCACTGATTAATAACGATGGTAGTTGCGCACCGGAAATAATGAGGCGGATAGGTATGGCTAAGCATGCTTTGACCCGTCTCAATAATATCTGGAGGAAGAGGGGAATTACCAACACCACAAAGACCAGGTTAATACGCGCTCTTATATTTCCTATATTTTTGTATGGGGTAGAAACTTAGACAATACGAGCTCGAGAAAGACAAAGGATCGATGCTTTCGAGATGTGGTGCTGGAGGCGCATGCTGAGGATCCCCTGGACCGCCAAGCGCACCAATGCATCTATTTTATCACAGCTTCGTGTCCAAAACCGTCTCTCCACAATCTGTCAACAGCGAATTTTAACATATTTCGGCCATATAGTGAGAAGAGGAGATGAATGCCTAGAAAAACTGATCGTTGTTGGGAACACGGAGGGCAAACGAGGCCGTGGACGGTCCCCAACCAGGTGGAGCGATCAAGTAAAGGCATCATCTTCAGCCAAATTCTGTTCGATTGTCAGAGACGCGATGGATAGGCACCGATGGAGACAAATCATAAAATCTAGGTGCACCACTACACCAGCATTCGCCAATGATGACCACGATCCTCAGTCATGAGGGAACGACCAGAGAGAGACTACGTCACATGGCAAAGTCAACTTTAGAATATCGGTATCAAACCTGTGGTATTCAGATTAATTAATAAGGGATTAAATATGCTACATGCATATCTTTTGTTACACAGACTGACAAGAAAAGGGATGTTAAATTATATTCTTACTCTGTCACCACGCGGGAGACTTTACAAACATATAATTAAAGGACACAAATTACACCAATACAATTGATTAAAACTGACTTTCAAAATCAGTTTGATTCATTCTGAAGTTCATTGTGTATAACGTTATCTAACTAGCTTTCTACAACCGGCCAAGTTAAGTATGGATATTTAAAACAGCGTCGCGACGCTATAATTCACGATACCTGTGAATGAAGGAGCGGCTCTCAAGGTAACTCATCCCGGAAGCGATCTGGGTGGCCATGTACATTAGTACTACGGCGCCGGGCACACAATCACGGCTACCGTTGCGAAGATAGTCAAGCAAATTGCCACGGGACATGAACTCCGTGATGATATAGAAGGGCGGCTCGCGAGTGCACACGCCCAGCAGTTGTACCAGATTTGGATGTCGCATCTCCTTCATGATGGCCGCCTCCTCTAGGAAATCCTTCAGGGCCATAGTGTCATCTTTCAACGTCTTCACCGCCACCTGCCCAACATAATGTAATTCTAAATTTACAATAATTTCTAATGTAAGTCTATACTAGAAAACAATGCAACTTTCTTTTACAATTCCTATCTTTACCTGAACCATTTCCTGGAGAACTTAAAAGTCATATAAAATCATCGAAATATAATAATGTGGAATTGGAAGCATATTCCTACAGCTACATAATCCTGCCAAAACTAAAAATACTAAGAACTGTGTCCAAAATAGTAACCAATGGCTGTCGAATAGCAATATTTGAACTAATACAGTTACGCAAGGATGTAATTACCGCACACGAGAGTACGTGAATATATACAAGAAAAACATCTTTACCAAAAAGGTTTCAATTTCAATTTCAAACTTTATTGCACTCCATAATGTATAAAAGATCTTAACAACAAAACATGCAACAATTATGGACCCTGTAGGGCACGCCAACAGTAGGAGAGAGGAACATTTTTATGAATTTTCCTAATTTTATGATACATACTTTTACATATATTTACTAGAATAAAATTATTACATATATTTACTAGAATTATTATTATGCGATTTTTGTTATTATTAAAATTTTAATTATGGTTATTTTTAAGATTTACTAGAATTATTTTAGAATTTTTATTATTATTAAAATTTATTATTAATTTACTTAATTTAATAGAATTATTATTATTTGATTATTAGAATTAATTATTAATTTACTAGAATTATTTTTGAATTATTGTTATTATTAAAATTAATTATTAATTTACTTAATATAATTGAATTATTATTATTTGATTATTGTTATTAGATTATTGTTATTTATTATTAGAATTAATCTATATGTGGATGTTTTTACTACTATTTAGGTACCTAGTTAAATGATGTCATTTAAGTAATCATTGACACTGTAGTAACTTTTACTTAGTAGAAACACCTTTAATTTTTTTACAAAGTCATTATATGTTTCTTCATTCTTTAAAGTTATAGGCAATTTATTATATATTATTATGGACATTACATAGGGGCTACAAGAATGCATTTTCAATCGAGACTTGGGTAGATTTAATCTATTTTTATGCCTAAGCGTGTAATGTGATTGTATATCAACCCTTTTTTTATAAAAGTCCATGTGTGTTTTTAAAAACTTACATATTTCAAAAATATATGCGGTGTTCATATAGTCTATTTCATTTGATTGCACCAATGGCGAAGGGTTGTACATAATGTAAGTATAGAAATCTATTGTCCTGGATTTGGACAATTATTAGTGACTAGCAACCCGGCCTCGCTTCGGTCTCAGTCGCCTTACCCGCGTAGTTCCCGTTCCCGTGGGAATACCGGGATAAAATATAGCATAATGTTATACAGAGTGAAAGTAGCTTTCCAATGGTGAAAGAATTTTTTAAATCGGCACAGTAGTTATTGAGTTTATTCATTACAAACATACACACACACAAATATATTTTTTTTTTCCTCTTTATAATATTAGTGTAGATATCTATCTATCTATGTTTAGGTGTATTATGTGTCTATTATTTAAATGTTTGTGAAGGCCCCGCGACACAAGGAGTTATTCCTAATTGGAACTGTGATCTCTACAAACAAAGCTGTTAATTTCTCGTTTTTATGCGTAATAATTTCAATAAATAACTGCGGCTAGTATGAACGTCATCATATCTGACATAATTGGTTGTGATAAATTAATAGTACTAACAGTGCTGTTGCCTCTCTTCCAGGCGGCTTCGTAGACATCACCGTATTGTCCACCGCCGAGTTTATGTTTCATAACGATATCTGTACGATCGATCTCCCAATGATCGGGTGGTGCCAGTGGGAAGACGGTGGGCTTGTTGCGTTTTGGCGCCGGGTACAGCAGCTGCGTGATGAGACCATCGCCTACCACCGAATGGTGGTGCACCAGTTCCGCCAACGTGCCGAACTTGGACTCCGACGTCACATATACCTGCATCACACGGATATCGCATTTATAGCTTTATATGTATATACTAGCAACCCGCCCTCGCTTCTCTTCCCAATCCCGTGGAAATACCGAGATAAAATATAGCCTAGGTTACTCTCTGATATTACAGCTCTCCATTGGTGAAAGAATTTTTGAAATCGGTCCAGCCGTTTTGAAGATTACCCGGAACAAACAGACAGACAGACAAAAAAAAATTAATCTGTATTTTAGGCATAGGTGTCGTGCAAATAACCGTGTGAGCATGAAACAGACACTCCAATTTTATTTATTGGTATAGACTACCAACCCGCCCTCGCTTCGCTTCGGTTTCAGTAACCTTACTCGCGTAGTTCCCAATCCCGTGGAAATACTGGGATAAAATATAGCCTAGGTTACTTCCTAATATTATAGCTTTCCATTAGTGAAAGAATGTTTTAAATCGGTCCAGCCGTTTTGAAGTTTACCAGGAACAAACAGACAGACAAAAAAATTATAAAGTGATTTTTAGGCATATGTATAGTGCAAATAATCGTGTGAGCATGAAAAAGGCCTATTATTTTGACATTACAAACAGACACTCCAATTTTATTTATTGGTATAGATAATATCATCATCTTAGCTTTTCTACGTTCAGCTCATCCACTGCTGGGCTTCATCCATCTCTACAATAGAAAGGAACAGGGAAAATGAAATTATTTTTCAATATAAAAAATTTATCTAGTGACGGTATACGATGACAAGAATTGTGTACCGGTGGCCCGTCCACATGGCAATAGAAAAGTACTTGTACGGCAGGTTATGGAGTTGCATGCCGTCCTTTCCGTTGCCCCGGACAGATGGCGCGATATGACCATACCATAGCCTTTCCTCAAAATAAAAAAATATTGTGACGATATAAGAAAACATTTTTATGTGGTGACGGAGTAAGAGTACAATACCCTATATCTTACCCGTGAGTGTCTTAAAAGACGACTAAGGGATATGCAGATAACGTCTATGTCTGTAGAGAAGAAAAACTCCAAATACATCCCTATGCGAACACGTATAGTAGGTCAATTTCACCCCCATTTGGAGGGCCAATAGCGAGACGTGAAAGAGTCGAGATGATGAAGAAACTCTCAAGCCCTATTTGTATAATCTACGATTCAATAAACTTCTTCCTCGTCTTTCATAATTTCAACTCATATACGTCCCACTATGGATTCGAGCCTCCTCCGTAATAGGAGCAATATTGGCCTACTATACCACAAATTCAAATCATTTATTATGCATAAACCCCGAGAGTCAAGTTTACAAAATTAAATTATCCAAAAAATAAACTACCACCGGATCGTAACGCGACCGCTACTGAGAAGATCCGACAAGAAACTCAGCGGCCTTGTCTATTATTGTTAATTTTTTTTTCCTTCTTACTAGATCTAAAATTGTTTACAACAGGTTTTGAGAGCTAGCTCCTGTGCGATGCCTGTAGAACCACAAGATACGTAATATAATTCAAAAGAATATGGCTGGACCAGATCCCACAAGCGGTCCGACATACTGGTCAGACTGGTTGGTATAAGGTTTTATTTCCAGATTTCCATCTCTTGCATAGACGTTATATGCATATTATATCCCTTAGTCGTCTTTTACGACATCCACGTGTAAGAAAGGGAGAGGTTAATTGTATTCTTACACCGTCATCACGCGGTAAACTACTACCTAATTAAAGTTAAATTGGCCTACTCTATTTTAATTTATTACCGTTCATAGCCTTGACCTAGCAGGAGTCTATGGAGTGGTCATAAATAGCAACGTTCATTTAACTTTCACACAAGACATTGGCATTGTAGAAAGTTCAGTGCCACGTAATGCAAACTTGACCACATTAAATGCAATGCTAAACACGACGAAGCAATAAAAAACAATAACAATGTTTGTTATCTATTCAGTCGTAACATTTAACTTGAAACTGTGTACCTACTTACTTACTGCACATATATACACTTATATATTACATAACAGTGTCGTCTAGCAGTCCCTTAACTGAGACGACTTAAGTACGATTCTAGGTTATCCCTTTTCCCTACAACCTCCTTGCGTAAGAAAACCTATTATCATCTATATAATATATTTGCCAAAAAAAAAACGAAATATGAAATAAAAATTATCTAACTTGTACAATCAAAATTTGTACTGTAATCTTATTGATATGAAACATCTATAGGCGAGGGAAAACCTTATCGTTGGTGTGGCGTAAATAGACCATGGTGACGCAACGCCACGCTATATGGCGGAATATGCGAGGGTAAACCTGATCATTGGCGTGACGTAAACAGGCCAGCGACGTCACACCACGCTATATGATAGAATAAATGTACTTTACGTAGTCTATACGTAGTAGTTTGTAAGTTAGACGGAGCGACGCGATGTTGTGCGTTAGCGACTGCGCGGTGAATTAATTATGATTGCTGTGTAATATTTTAAATAATAATATAAATCGTAATATTTTATTTAATAAATGTGCTGTATTAGTTCCTGTCGTAATGTGTTCTTGCATATATGCATATATACTTGTAAAAAATAATTTCGATATTACACATCTGCCAGGCGTCCTGAGAGACGGCTCACTTTTTTTTCTCATTTTCATCGATATCGTTAATCTCCTTTTTATATTAACGGAGTACGGTATCACTGGCCGTTGACTAGAACTCCGGATAGACAGCATGGCCACCGAAAAAATAATATTATATGTGTGCTGTGTGGTAGCGGCTTCGAATACTACCAACCTTTGCTTTGCTCGTGGGTGTCGTAAAAGTCGACTAAGAGCCCTAGATTGACCCGGACCAACTCCATCTGGTACCATTTGGGTCAACGATTACATTTCCAAGGAGGGTTGACGTCAGGCAGGCGGCCGGTCATAAAAGTCATTGCCGAAACTTTTTGCAATATGTCAAATCAGATGACATATTGCGTCGACCCCAAGTAATTGGGATAAGAGCAAGATGATGATGATGATGATATGATAAGGTCTACCACTACCACCTTTTCGGCGAGATATTATCACTGCTATATATTTCTTATTGTGAAAACATTTAGCTTGGTGGGCACAAGAATACCAAAAAAGGAGCCAAGAAACTAACAACAATAAAAAGGCTATATGTATTCTTTGAGTACTTTATAAAGGATTAGAAGTTTATAAAGAAAGATCACTCACTTAGAGGTGAAACGTAATAACAAAGTTTGTATCAAAAGAAAAGGAAACTTTATCTATTGTCCTCAAATTACGCATAAATATTCGTGTAGTTCCGTGTGGTGACGGAGTCTTCCGTGTGGTGACGGAGTAAGAATACAATTCACCACCCCCTATCTTACCCGTGGGTGATCGTACGAGACGACTAAGGGATATAAAACGCATATAACATCTATGCGAGAGAAGGAAAACTCGAAATAAAACCCTATACCAACACGTCTGACCAGCGTGGTATAGTAGGTCAATGACCCTTCCATTATGGAGGAGGCCCGAGCCCAACAGTGGGACGTATATGGGCTGAGATGATGATGAGATGATGACTCGTGTAGTAGAAATAAATAAACACGTCTTTCAGCATTTATCAATTTTCATCCAATATTTCATAAGGACATTGTTGGCATAAAAAAAGTTTTATTTTAATACAAGATCTTTTTCCTAAAGTTTTATTTTTCTACTTAGTAATTTGATTTTAGAATGATCTTTTATCTGTCACTAAAGAAAAATGTGTCAAGGGGACGGTATGAATAAAATAATCTTATGCCCCGTCCACATGTTGGCCGAGCGTTGGCGAGCGATGGCGAACGCCAACGTGTGTACACCCGATTTGCCTTAGTTGAACAACGCTCGCCGTCGCTCGCCTAGTTGGCCGAGTGAATACAAGCGCCAACGTGTGGACAGCTGATTTGTCTTCATTCGCCGTCACTCGCCGTCGCTCGTGGTCACTTGCCTCACTTCGCCTTGGTATCGGTTTTTGTGCACAAATCAAAGGCACTCGTTTGCGCTCGGCCAATGCCGTCCACACGTTGGCCTGCTCGCCATTACACGGTTGACATCCATCGGTGTTAGACGCGTTTAATGTGATAATGTCGCTCAACATAAATGATGTTATTTTCAAATTTACCCCACTACTTCTAGATATGCGACGTAAATAATTAGATCCAAGTCACCCTATATGTTACCTATAGTATCTAAAAGTATCTTCATCATTCATCATCATTTCAGCTCATATACGTCCCACTGTTGGGCTCGAGCCTCCTTCGCAATAGGAGGAGAAACTAACCTTACTATTCTATGCTAATCAGACCGGTTGGTACAGGGTTTTATTTCGAGGTTTCCTTCTCTTGCATAGATGTTATATGCGTATTATGTATTATATCCCTTAGTCGTCTTTTACGACATCCACGGCAAGATAGGGAATGGTGAATTTTTTTGTTACTCCGTCACCACACAGATATGTCTTACATTGTTCTATTTTTGTGAATACTCAGTATCAACGATCTTCTTTTTTTCCCACTTTACTGCGGTATACACTGAGATAATAGTTATATACGCTCATTACATATTTAGCCGAAGCTGTAGCGACGTCTATTTCAATGTCCGTAGTGTTTCAGTGCACAATGTACACTGACCGCGGCCAACGTGTGGACAGCTCTACAAATACTCGTCTACGTTGGCCACTCGCGTTGGCGTTCGACGCACTCGCCCAACGTGTGGATGCTAGCGCTTGCATTGTACCTATTTGCCGACGCTCGCGTTGGCCTAGGCTCGGCAAACATGTGGACGGGGCATTAAAAGTTTTATCAAACGTTTATTTATTCTCATAAAACTAAATTTGCGATACTACGAGTAAAGTCTGCGAGTTGGTGAGGGGCCTAAAGAGTAGCCCACTAACAGGTTATGGGCCCAGCACGCTTCCACTACGCTTGGGGTTTAAATTTAGTTATATTTTTACTTGATGTATTATTCCATTAAAAATTAATATAAATAACGACAAAATGATCATGAAATGAAAATGAATAATCCACTAAAAAGAACATTCTGAAAACCTGCCTCATAAGACAAAATTATTCCCCATTAAATGCTTAAAATAGAAGGTGAATTTTAGATTGATTTTCAATAATAAAGGTCATATTTGACCAATACCTCACACATGATTTCTAGGTGGATGTAGTCGCAGGCGAAAACTAGTCTACCATATATGCATATTAAAAAAAATTACAGCTTTACGAGCCATCACGAAATTTGTAAAATTGTAACGTTGGCAAGGACAAGATGTGGGACTTAATTTTAACAACTGAAAGGGTAAAAGTCATAAGATGCACGGTACCTTGCCATCAGCGTCCTCGTTGATACGGTAATGATAGACGCGACCTTCGTACCGCAGCGAAATGCTACGCTGTCCGGGACTTGACTCCGACTCACGCACCTGAAAATTACGTCATACGTAAGAGGCACAAAGTTTCGGCGGACATATGAAAACGTATAGCAGTGTTTTTATATTATATTCAACATTTATTATAATTGCATTACCCATAACCCACTAAAATACTGTTAGTTATTATTTAAATAATTGTATTATTTTTTTTTTGTAATGTACTGCAGAGTACGTGTTAAAGTGTCGTGAATATGAAACAGTGCACTTCGTTTCATGTTTTACCAAAATATTGAAACAAACCTTTCAGTGAATAGCTAAGCTAGCTATCAATTAAAGACAACTTGACTTACTGACACAATGACTTTGAAACCAAGAAATGCAATAAAGCAACAATGGGCTCCCATGAACAGCGCATTCATTATTATCATCATCTTACTTCATACACGTCTCACTGCTGGGCTCGAGCTCCCACTAGAGTACATGGGAAATGACCCTACCATACAACGCTCTTCCTGCATGGGAGGGGGAGCGCCGTGAACTCGTCGCGATTATCGGTGCCGACCTGGCGCTGCCGACCATCGCCAGAGAGATGCTCGACAGCGTCAGGAACTGGGACGCGGTCGCCGCCTTCTATGAGGCCGTTATCTCACGGAAGGAGGCGGCGGATCGTGTGCGAGTAGAGCTCCTATTCGGCGACACGTTCCGCCGCCGGCGACTCGGGCGGCGCAGGCGCGAGTATCTGCGCCTAATGCCGCCCTAGCCGAGGCCGCGGGTGATCGGACCGGGGAATTGTCCGTCACCCGCAGAGAAGCTGACCGCGCGACGGTGACCGACGTCCCAGTACGTCGAGAGGTTACCCGAAAGGGTATTCCGTCGGGCCGACCACTGATAGCAAGTCACATCTGCTCCGGTGGTCGGCCCAACAACGAGGTGACGTAGGTACGGGTGGGTTATGGGCCCGCGCGCCGTCCTTTCATCGCCCCGGATGGACCGGACCGCGCGTGCGCTTACCATAGCCCACCCAAAAAAAAAAAAAAAAAAAAAAAAAAAAAAAAAAAAAAAAAAAAAAAAAAAACATACAACTACAACGCTCTTCTAGCGATTTGGTGTAGGGTTTTATTTCTAGTTTGCCTTCTCCACAGATACATTTAGATCACGCATCTTGGCAATGACTGCACATATGGCATAGTCGTTAAGACATGTACTGGACCGATGTCGTGGGTTAGATTCTGACGCATAACAATAGTGTTATCCACAAAGACTTTTGAGTCTGGGTGTAATTTGTGCCCGTTAAATGTATTTTTGTAATGTCATGTACATGTCTTTTTTTAGTGCAAAGTGTCACACAAAAAGTTTGCGTGCCAAAAAATTTGTAGAATAGGCTTTATTAAAATAAACTTTATCATTCAATACGTTAAACTTTTCCTTCTTAAGACAGGCGACGCAAAACTTATAATTTACTTTCTAATATATTTCCTACAATTAAAATGCATATAGATATAGATAAAATAATTATGTGAGCTTCAATTGATTTAAAAGCATTAATCTAAGGAATCCAAGCTCTTTTTGAAAATTTTTTTGTTTTAGAAGGGCCATTTATAGAAATCGGTTACAATATATAACACTACGATATCTAAGAAGCTGAAGAGAACCTGATCAGTCTGGCATTCCTACAAGTTTAGGTAGGACGAGTGATGGTACCTAAAAGGCTAACCCACTAGGCTGCCGACGAACGTCAAGGTCTCGATAGTCCTCGTACGTCGTAGTCATACTGATACGGATCAGTGGTAGGGTCAATGCTGAAGATGATAGGGAATAAAATAGGCTTAGGGGCCGCGCGCCGCCATTTCATCACCTCGGACGGAAGGGACGTGCAAACCATAGAGCGCTCAAAAAAAAGGACCAAGTAGGATGGCCGTTATTAAGTATCAAAATAATCTGCAACGTTTTATCGGTGAGTGAAGAAGTACATAATCGCATTTCACCACGTAAATTTTGGTTCCACAAAGGAGGCATGCCTATTGACTAACTATTAAATATTTTCTGAATGCTTTTACTGTTATAGAATAACAATACGATTCAACACGTCCTTTCTTGCTGGTGCATATCGTAGAAGACGACTAAACGATGCATACATCTAACATCAATACTAGATAAGCAAAATTTGAAATCAAACCCTGTCCAGATCCAGGGCACCAGGTCTAACCAGCGTGGTATCACCATATCACCAAGTCGGCTCATATAGGTCCCACTGCTGGACTTGAGCCTCCTCCACAATAAAAGGTAAATTGACCTACTATCTCACACTGGTCAGACGTGTTGGCATAGGATTTTATTTCGAGTTTGCCCTCTCTTGCACAGATGTTATGTGCATTTTACGACACTCACGATCAAGGGTGGTGAATTGTATTCTTTACTCCGTCACCACACGGACAGCGTGGTATAGTAGGTCAATTTCCTTCTTATTGTGTAGGCTTCAAAAAAAAACCGGTAGATTTTAATATGTAGAGCATCTGCAAAGGTGTGTACTTGAATCGTACGATCACGAATAAGTGCGTATTTGTATGTGTATATGTAAGTGTACTAACCAAGAAGCTGCCATTAATGCCAGAGGAGAGCAGGTACTCAGCGGCATTACGCGAAATGGGTCCATGGTACCACGAGTGCTTCTCGAGGGAGTTGACGGGCGTGACATAGTTACTTGGCACCCAACCCACGCCGCCGCCCAGCGTGTGTGCCTCACACCACTCACCGCTCTTATTATAGCTCTTGATGCGCACTTGTTCACCTGAATACAAAAATACTTTATCAACAGCAAGTTTAGCACGTACCTCATTCGTTACAGGATCAACTTTATCACGCTACATAAATTATTAAAGTAACAGATATCACATCTCGACGTAGAGATGCGAAACCTACGTAAAAAGTATTTAACGACAAGGTGGCTATGCCAATAAATAGCGACGTTTATAATGGGTTTTTCAACAAGAACTTTGTTTTCTAAAACAAAATAAAACAAGAAATTTAGATGAAGATGATTCAAATTTTATTGTATTACGAAGAGAAAAGTTCGGCAATTATGAATGAAAAGTGATATCTGGCAAATGTCCACCACGATCACGCTGACAGATGTCGATTCTTTCATCAAAGTTTTCAATCAAGTTTTGGCACCCGCTCTAAATTTCTTGTTTTATTTTGTTTTAGAAAACAAAGTTCTTGTTGAAAAACCCTTTATTTCTGAATAACGTTTTTATTTATTACTAGCAACCCGCCCTCGCTTCGCTTCGGTTTCAGTAGTCTTACTCGCGTAGTTCCTGTTCCTGTGGGAATACCGGGATAAAATATAGTCTAAGTTACTCCCTGGTATTATTGCTTTCCATTGATGAAAGAATTTTTGAAATCGATTCGTTGCTTTAAGCGTGAAAGCGTAACAAATAAACTTACTTTTGCATTTACAATATTACTAACAAATCGCCCTCGCTTCGCTTCGGGTTCAGTCGCTTTACCCGCGTAGCTACCGTTGCCGTGGGAATCATCATCATCATTTCAGCCTATCGCCGTCCATTGCTGGACGTAGGCCTCCCTCATGTTACGCCACAAAGTGCGGTCCTGTGCCGCCTGCATCCAACGACGCCCAGCAACTTTCACCAGATCGTCGGTCCACCTAGTGCGGGGGCGTCCTACACTGCGTCGTCCAATACGTGGTCGCCACTCGAGAATCTTTCTTCCCCAGCGGTTGTCAGTTCGTCGAGCGATGTGGCCTGCCCATTGCCACTTCAGCGTGCTCATTCTATCTCGCAGAGAAATCCCGAGCATAGCCCGCTACATAGCACGCTGAGCGACTTTGAGCCTTTTTATGAGGCCTACATTTAGGGACCACGTTTCAGTGCCGTAAGTCATCACTGGTAACACACTGGTCATAGACCTGTGTTTTCAGACGCCGAGGTATGTTGGACGAGAAGATCCTCTTAAGTTTCCTGAACGCTGCCCAACCGAGTTGGATTCGACGACTGATCTCTTTCTCGAAATTGGATCGACCTAACTGGACTGTTTGTCTTAGGTAAACATAATGATCGACAACTTCGAGAATCGCATTACCAACTAGGACCGGTACAGAAATGACATGGGCATTTGACATGACTTTCATCTTGTCCATGTTCATTCGTAAACCCACTAGTTGGGATACCCTGCTCAGCTCATTGAGCATGGTGTCAAGGTCCTCCATGGTTTCTGCATTAACGACGATATCGTCTGCAAATCGAAGGTGAGTGATGTATTCGCCGTTAATATTGATGGCGAGTCCAGTGCAGTCTAAGATGGGAATACCGGGATAAAATATAGCCTATGTTACACCCTGATATTATAGCTTTTTATTGGTGAAAGAATATTTGAAATCGGTTCGGTGGTTTAAGCGTGAAAGCGTAACAAACAAACCAACAAACAACCTTACTTTCGCATTAATAATATTAGTAAGGAAGTAAGGATTACTGACAGCAATCAAAGTGGTCTAATCTATAGTTTTAAATTATAATTTTTAATGACAATATCCACTTTGAAATATTTACTTATTGTCGTTATTAAAGGGGTAAATGTTCTTCAAAATAGAGTATTTTAAGAATTTGTGACAATTTCAGAAATACTATAAGGATATATATAATACTAGCTAATGATTAGTTCTGAACGCGTTTCTATTATGCATTCACACCCGCTTTTATCACAGTTGACAGACGTAATTCAGCAAAACGTTTTCCATTATCTCGATTATCGATTAAGCCTAAAATTTTCTGTATTGTCACGTTTCGTTTGCACAGGCTCTAAGCCATAAATAAATCTTACTCAATTTATTCGAATCTATTGAAGTCGTATACAAGATTGAGACGCTTGTTCGAAGAACAAGACTTCGAAACAATCTTTTGGAATTAAAGCGACGAAATTAATTAACATACAGCAATCGATATCTTAACTATAAATAATACGCTTTCACGCCTAAACTTAAAAATTCTTTCACCAATTGATAGCTACATTATCATCGAGTAACGTAGGCTATATTTTATTCAAGTATTCCCACGGAAACAGGTACAACACGGGCGAAACCGCGGCAGCTTACAAATACGTGTATTTAACAGAAAATAATTTATGAGCACGTGATTGCCATACATCCTTCAAATTATAGGTATCTGCCGTTAGATATAGACCTGCCCAATGATAATCATGTCAGGATTGACAACGAAGGTTTGAAGGTATCTTCTAATGATTCTTCAGTGAGTTTTATGTATACCACAGGCAAATAAAGGTTGTCCACATTATATTTTTAACCCATCACCAAGCATTCTGTCAGTCTAAGAACAACATCTACCGAGTATATCAGCGTAAAAGAAAATTGTAATGCCTGGTCAAGAACTGCAGTTGTGTATGCTTATAGCATTCGGCCAAAATATTATAAGTTGACCTTGCAAGCTCGATCTACAACTAAGGAAAACGATCTTGGATATTCGATCCTATTCCCAAACCTTTACCCTAAATTTATTACTTAATGCTTAGGGAGTCTTGTCTATAGCCTTAATAATTTCAATAATATAGTTACCATTAAATTCATCACTGACTTGTTTGCTAACATCAGTAATAAAAACAAATTTGGATACAACTTACATATCTTTAGTCGAAATCAGTGACACGTATTATAATTATTCATCATCATCATATCAGCCTATCGCCGTCCACTGCTGGACGTAGGCCTCCCTCATGTTACGTCACAAAGTGCGGTCCTGTGCCGCCTGCATCCAACGACGCCCAGCAACTTTCACCAGGTCGTCGGTCCACCTAGTGGGGGTGCGTCCTACACTGCGTCGTCCGATACGTGGTCGCCACTCGAGAAACTTTCTTTCCCAACCCTCTTTATAACTATTAACAGCGATAAATTTGTTGTAAATCCTATACCTTTTTTAAGACTGAGCTGGTTTTCGCCGCCCGCCTGGAAGTCGTACAATGCCACGAACAGCTGTGGATCATCCTCTTCATGATGCGCTAAAAGATTCTCCTTGGATGTCCACCTACCATATATAAACATATTATTTCTATCGCAATAATATTATCAAAGTTATCATTCGCACATTATATCGCGTCGGCATTGCAATTTTCTTGCTTTATCAGTTACGTCGAGCAAACACTGCATCAGGTGTTCAATAAATTATCAGTAGATACCTTACGGTCTCCGAGAGATCTCCCACTGTGAGAATTTTAAGCAGACGTTATCAATCTAGATTAATATCAGTTACTCATTAGCTGTAAGAAATTTGTGTATGCTTATATTAATTGTATATTTTTTTCTTTATAACCTACAAATGTACCCGTATAGAAGGAGTACTACATACTTAACTAGTCAGACGGGTAGGTTTTTGGATTATATTAAATTTTCCTGCCAAAGATTTTATGTATTTACACAATTCCTTTAGCCGTTTCTCATGATACTCACGAGAATGACAACTCATAGAAACTATGAAAGTATATTGGTTGCTATAAGAATATTTTGCCGTATTGTGGTTAAGGATTGACAAAACGATTATATCTCTTTTTACTTGTCCGCGGGTGACCGAAGACAACAGGGACGACGCAAGCAGATAATATCGGTCCAAGACAAAGAAAACTCTAAATAAAAACTTATGCTAATCCATCTGACCAGCGTTGTTAATGTCCGTTCCTGAAGAAGACTCGAACATAGGTCATGAAACACAATATTCAGGTGTTCTGACCAGCGTTGGCTGGTGTATATAGACTATAGTCCCGTATTCGGCATGGAGTACAATAAAAAACGGTAGTGAGTTGAAAAATACCTATTAGCTGTATCAAGCGGTTGTGGTGTAGGGGGCGCCGCCTCAGCGTCGGGAAGGTCTGGGATGTGTGGCAATGGACGACTCTGTAGCAGCGCTTCTGAAACAATAATACAAATACATCCAAATAATGTTATATCTCGTCGAGCATTACATACTAGTTCATATGCTGGAAAAAATAAAAAGCTTTGTAGTTTTTACATATTACGATTGTCAGAGTTGAAAACATAAAAGGTATTGTTTGCAGTCTTGACTAAACATCATAAAAAAATTCATTAATATTACTAGGTACTACCTCCGTGTGGCCACGCCCTATCTTACCCGTGGATGTCGTAAGAGACGTCTAAAGGATATAATATGCACATAACATCTGTGCAAGAGAAGAAAGACCAGCATGGTATAGTAGATCAAATTCCCTCCCATTGAGGAGGAGGCCCGAGCCCAACAGTGGGACGTATGTGAGCTGCGATGATGATGACCTCCTAAATAATGGCAGAAGGTAAAAATAAAAGGCTTTTTTTCAAATTAAATAATTGACATTTTTATTCGTTCGTTTTGACTGAACGTCATAAAAAAACATTAATACTATTACTATTAACTGCAAATTAATATAAGAAATCGCAGAACCGTTCGATTTAAATCATAATATAGATGGGACAATGAAGCATTATCTCTGTAACTGTATCATACCATAATAAGAAATGTGTCAGTATTCGTTTCTTTGTCGCGCGCCATAAATGATGTACCTAAGCAGCAAATAACTTTTAAAAAATCAAAACTCGGTATAAGTCTTTATGAAAATCCGTTTAGCAGCACGTCTAAAGTAAAGTCGTACTCCATTACTTTATTCGCTAACTCTTTTACTATATAGTCTGCACGGAATGAAATGTTTTACATCCGCGACAGTAAGACGCGCTAAGCTATTACGCACTTTTAAAAAGTTATACCTATTATGTTACCAGCACTGCGATTGCGACGAGGGCACGGCGGAGCACACGCTCGAGGTGTGTGCCGCTTAGACGGGGGAGCGCCGTGAACTTGTCGCGATAATTGGTGCCGACCTGACGCTGTCGACCATCAGCAGGGAGATGCTCGACAGCGTCAGGAACTAAGACGCGGTCGCCGCCTTCTGTGAGGCCGTCATCTCACGGAAGGAGGCGGCGGTTCGTGCGCGAGAGGAGGTCCTCTTCGGCGACACGTTCCGCCGCCGGCGACTTGGCTAGCCGAGGCCGCGGGTGATCGGACCGGGGAATTGTCCGTCACCCGCAGTGTGGCTAACCGCGCGACGGCGACCGACGTCCCAGGACGTCGAGAGGTGAGGTTACCCGAAAGGGTATTCCGTCGGGCCGACCACTGACGACGAGTCACATCTGCTCCGATGGTCGGCCCAACAACAAGGTGACGTGGGTACGGGTGGGTTATGGGCCTGCGCGCCGTCCTTTCATCACCCCGGACGGACTGGACCACGCGTGCGCTATTATAGCCCACCCATAAAAAAAAAAAAAATAAATATAGGCTCCCAATAAACGTCACATGGGGCGGTCCTTTGCCACCCGCATCCAACGACTACCTGCTATTTACACCAAGTAGTTCGACCATCTGGTAGGGTCTCATTGCATCGTCTTATAAGTGGTCGTCACTCGAGCACTTACATTTTTGAAGTTAACCGTTCCTTGGTGTTGGTAACGTGACATGTCAGCTTGACTGGCTGGACTCAACATAAAAATTTGGAGGGAAAATATCCTATTACACCACACTGGTCAAACATGTTGGTATAGGGTTTTATTTCGCATTTTGCTTTTCTTACATAGATGTTATTTGAGTATTATATTAATGCTGAATTGTATTCTTACTCCGTCCATACACGGAGTGTATAATAACACATTATCATTTGACGAAAACAAAATAAATGAACGTATATTTGTACTTAAACGGCGCTATAACGTGTTGCACGGCAACAGACCGATCGATACGAGAGCCAGTAACGGAAGCGCGATTAATAAACACACGCCAAACACAGGATAATTGTCGCTTTCGCCAGGTTAACGTCGAGTATTACATACCTAGACATGCTTTTCTATTATGTTATTATCTTTAATGACCATCATATCGAATTACATATTAATTTCTTATTGACGTGACAACGTCTTATAATTCGATGGAGCCGGCTGAAAACACGAAAAAACATGACGTATGCGGCGTTACCTCGCTCTGAGGCGTTCCATTTAAGGCTTGATCCATACAAAATATGTATCAAACAAATAAAATTAAAATTTTCTTTTGAAAAATGAAACCATTCCATCAGTATTTTCTTATGACGTTGTCACGTTCAACTATCGTCAGTAAACCGACTTTACAGACAACCGATTTTTTTTAAACGTGAATTTGGTATGGGTAAAAAGATGTTCGTTGCTATTTTCATCCTTTTTACCGGCTCTGCCTATCCAAAACAATATCTATTAAAATTAATAAAAAATAATTGTCTGTTTGTAATGTAGTTTTTTATCATGCTCACACGGTTATTTACGCAATACCTATGCCTAGAAACCAGTTTCAACGTTTATTGTCCGTCTGTTTAGTTGTGGCGGTAATCTTCAAAACAGCTGGACCGGTATTGGTAATATCTTCCTACCAGGTACATAACTATCTATATAAGAAATAACTTAGGCTGTATATGTGTCCCACGGGATCAGAAACTACGCGGCTGAAACCGCGAGCATTTGCTAGTATTATCATAAAAATAGATGGGTATCGTATTAAAAGTTTGATTGTACAGTAGCAAACAATAGAAGCAACAACCCTAGAAATCTATATCTGTACCCGGAGAGTCAGCAGGCTTTAAGGAGTCAATCTCTTACTACTCCTGCTTAACTTTTCTAATTAAATTTGTTGCGGGTCCCAAGACAATTTGCTGCCCGAGGGTCAAACCTCGGTGTGATCATGGAAACCATTGTGGAGCCTGGCTTACAGGAATTACAATGGTGGGAATGTGCGGTGGGACTAATCGCAATAAAAAAGCCTTATGAAAAGTAATTATGATCATAAAAAATACACTTTAGTTTACTGTGCAAAATTGCCGCTAGTATTTACAATCTACATAAACTCCGTGTGGTGACGGAGTGGGAATACGGAATGGGAATACGGAGCACCACAATGGGTCGTAAAAGACGACCAAGGCATACAGTATGCAGATAACATTGATGCAAGAGAAGGAAAATTGAAAGAAAGAAAGAAAAATAATTTATTACTCCTTCACGGGAGGGCAACATCACAAAAGCTCAAACAGTGAGTACAATATAGAAAAACAATAAATTATAATAAAAAAATACAAAAGAAATTGATATCAACATTGGTATTCCCTTCGTGAAAGAGAAAAAGGATCGCTGCTCAGCATAATGTTGAGGCATCTATTTTAAGAGAGATTCCGCAACGCTGTTATTTTGCAGCGTCCTAAATTCGAATTGATACCCTATACCACACGAAGAGAATTTCAGCTACAATACCACGTTGGTCACGTGGTACAGTAGCTGAAATTCTCTTCCATAATGAAGACTTGAGCCCATCAGTGGAGCGTATATTGGCTGAGACGATGACTTAAACACAGACTTGACTGCACAGATGGCGTAGTGGTTAAGATAGCGACCTACGGCGGGACAACACTTTGTGCGATCCACAAATTGTTGTTCCGAGTCTGGATGTAATTTGTGTCCGTTAATTATATGTTTGTAAAGTCCCCCGGAATACAAGGATTATTTCCTTAGTGCAGGGTGTCTTAAAAAAAATATATATATATATAGTTCGTTAACTGCTGATCTATTATGACTAGTAGAATTGATTCACACGTGCTCGGAGATCTCAACTCACACGTGCATATGCATCAGCATATGTATATACATATAAACCCAACCACGCTGATTAGCTACACATCGTCTTGTCTAAAACTGTGGCAAACGAGCAAACAGTACACCTGATGGTAAGTGTTGCTGCCGCTCATAGACTTTTGCAAGGCCGCTGCCTACCGCCAAGCAAGTGAAGTGAGTGTGAAGGCGTGCAATGAGGTACGGTGATACTAAAGGCGCCACTAAAACTCAGCACACGCAAACACCCTAAAGGCTCATTTTCATTGGTCGTTAATTCGATCGTTATACAGCAGGCGGGGAGTCCCCGAATACGGGATATCGACTAATGAAAGTAGGCTATCTATAGGCTCATTTTCATTGGTCGTTAGAGCCCGCATGCGGGGTACGGGCGATTTCTGTTCACGCATGCCTTAGGGCCAGCATGCGATAACCGTTTTCATTAGTCGATAGGGCCCGCATGCGGGGTACGGGAGATTTCTGTTCAAGCATGCCATAGGGTCAGCATGCGATAGCCGTTTTCATTAGTCGATAGGGCCCGCTTGTCTGATTGGAATATCCGCATGCCGTACATCGACCAAGATATAGATAGCCTACTTTCATTAGTCGATATCCCGTATTCGGGGACTCCCCGCCTGCTGTATAACGATCGAATTAACGACCAATGAAAATGAGCCTTATATCTTGGTTGATATACGGCATGCGAATATTCCCCGTATGCGGTCCAACAACCAATGAAATTCATCGGTCGGTGATTTATCGGTCGGTGTGGCGCGGGGACTCAGTTTACGAATGTTATCAGGTGAGAACTGACGTTGCGCGGGAGTATAATGGCTGATCGTTTAACCGATTTATAAATGCTGAAACTAGTAGAAACATCATTCAAAACAAATGCGCGGTAAAGAATATCCCACAATCGACAAGCGGGCCCTATCTACTAATGAAAACGGCTATCGCATGCTGACCCTATGGCATGCTTGAACAGAAATCTCCCGTACCCCGCATGCGGGCCCTATCGACTAATGAAAACTGTCATCGCATGCTGGCCCTAAGGCATGCGTGAACAGAAATCTCCCGTACTCCGCATGCGGGCTCTAACGACCAATGAAAATGAGCCTTCAGAAAGTTGGGCTTCCGGCTCTCTCGCTCACCGAACGAAGCGCAGTAACAAATTGCTACTACGCAGACGTCGATTTTCTGCGAGAGTGTGGTACTATCCCGGACGTACCGGCCCGCGGTTTTAGACAGACAGCTGTCAACAGTGTGGTCCTACCACTTTTAATCAAATCGAAAACATTTATTACGCATAAAAACTGCGGGAGCACTTAAATATTGTACTTTACACTTTATGTTATTTCAATAATGTATCGGACCAGAACTTCATAGCCACCGTGAAGATTCAATATTACCCCAGTTACTTCTTTTTTATGAAATTGCATAGACGACTTGCGCTCGCTTAACTTCAGTTTCAGTTGCGTTGGCACCGCGTTCTAAATCTTCAATATTTCCTAAGATACTAAGATACTCGACTGCATATAAGTCCTTGGGTTCGAATCGCGGACCGGGCAACATCTTTGGGCTTTTCTGAAAGGCATAGTAGCCAAAGTTACTCTTTAAAAATAATAAATATATATTGTTATATATAATTAAAATGATTATAGAAGCCTAATTCGCAGCGCTGCAATAACTAGCTGCATTTACAAAAACGAAAACTGAACGCTCCAGAACGGAAATTCAAGTGGAAGCAAAGCGCAAGCTTCGTAGAACTTAATTAAAGAGCGCCACGAAGTTGACGTGAGACGGCACTATATAAAACAGAGTCAAAGCTAAGCTTTCGAGTAGAGAATCTCTTCGTGTTCATAAATTTACAAGTGTACCTGTGTCTCGCCATATAAACGCTTTTGCTTTTAAAAAAGCTAGACCGAATGAATTAATAATAAAATTACAGTTTTCTACCTATAGACACATAAAATGTGAAAGACCTTCATCGCCGTTTAATATATTAAGCCTGCGATATGCTGAGCTTGTACTCTTAAATATTCTGGCTATTAGTAATATTTTTAGCTTGCAGAGCGGTGTCGGTATTTCCGTGAAAAAAGATACACTAAAAAGGTGTGGCATATGGTTAAGTATAGTTCTCCATACTGCTTCGCTATCAAGCCGTCGTCAAATTACAATTGGTCACCATGGTAATTTTTGTTTCTAGTAAACTTATCCAATAAGACAAACTGCAAAACTTGTCTACGTCACATATGAAAAGTTGGCAAAGAAACTCTTAAAAGGAATATTTTACCTAATTCTTGCAACAGTTTTCTTCACCCTTATTGGTCGCAGCGCAATGTTAAATACCTTACAGCCTTCGTAAACAAATAAACTAGCCAACACTAAGATTTTTTTTCAATTCAAACCATTAATTCTTAAGATTAACGTGTTCAGCTTTATTATATTACTAGCAACCCGCCCTCGCTTCGCTTCGGCTTCAGGCACCTTATCCGCGTAGTTCGCGTTCCCGTGGGAATATCGGGATAAAATATAGCCTAGTTTACGCCCTGATATTATAGCTTTCCATTGGTAAAAGAATTTTTGAAATCGGTCCAGCCGTTTTGAAGATTACCCGGAACAAACAGACAGACAGACAGACAAAAAATTTTTAATTGCTATTTTAGGCATAGGTGTCGTGCAAATAACCGTGTAAGCATGAAAAAAACCTATTATTTTAACATTACAAACAGACACTCAGGAAAGCTTAATATCAGGGCGTAAACTAGGCTATATTTTATCCCGGTATTCTCACGGGAACGGGAACGGGAACTACGCGGGTAAAACGACTATAACCTATAACCGAAGCGAAGCGAGGGCGGATTGCTAGTATATATATAAGTTTCGTGTATTGAAAAATTGAATATTGTGTAGTGTTATCTATTTCAAACACTCGTAAATTATATGGGCTACGTTAAGGGGTTTCAAATCCATAGTAAATATGGCCAAGGAAAAAAGTTCGAGATTTATCATTAAACACATTACGATTTTGGTCCTGTTTCTTTGTTCTTTATATCTTTTCAAGTAAGGGCAAGTCATTATATACATATTATGTTACTTTTTGAAGACCAGTTTAAATACATCGGCTGTGTAAACACATTGAGATCAGAGGTGGAAAACATTGCTGCAATAATATAAGCAATAAAGTTATTATTCTACAATATTTCTTCAGGTATTGACTTTTTTTGTGATCTATTACATTAATACTTATTAATTTAATAATAGTATAAACTGAGAACTCCCTTTTAATTTTTATCACAATATCTTTTTACCATGTTGTTTTCATACAATTTCATTTAAAAACATATACGTAAAAAATTATAGCTCGGTGAGTTTCTTTCCGGATCTTCAGAGCTTGTGCCCGCGTTCCTATTCGATGGTAGATTATTAAATAATAATTTTCAAACGTTATGGCAATCTGACATTATGTAAGTGCCTTAAGGGGCTAATACAGAAGAAATGATTTGATTTGAAATGAGCGCATTTTAAAATAAAGTCGCTTTATATATATATTTTTATAGCGGTGCGATATTTGGATGGGTAGCTACAAAAAAAAAGGCGAAAAAAAAAAACAATAAAATATTTTTGCATTCTACCTCAATAATGTACATTAAATTTTCGCGTGGTAACAGAGTAAGAATATTTACCAACACGAGCATTTAACTGTGATGTTTTTAATAAAGTACATTAAGATGATATGATTAATTAAAAAGACAACACAGAAAAAAACTAATCAGTCATCAGAACTGCCGATCGATGGGCAAACCTAAAACTACGAACAGCTGTTTTTTTTTTTGATATTCATATTACATTAAAATTTATAAACTAAAACTTTTTACATTTATCTGGTTCTGCCACCACAGATAGTGACATTGACATAGCTATAGATTTATAGATAGTGTCAGTGTTAATAGGTCACATGAGAGTGAAAATATGTAAATCATCATTGACATCAATGATGATTTACATATTTTCACTCTCCATCCAAACCTGACTATTCATTTCATAAAATAATTTTAAACTGATTGCCACATGAGTGACCTCTTTACGTAGAATCACCCATATTATATACTAGCAACCCACCCTCGCTTCGCTTCCGTTTTTGTCGCCTTACCCCGTAGTTCCCGTTCCCGTGGAAATACCGGGATAAAATACAGCCTAATTTACTCCCTGATATTATAGCTTTCTATTGGTCAAAGAATTTTTGAAGGGATTTTATCAGGGAGTAAACTAGGTATAGGTATTTAAAAAATTCTTTCACCAATCGAAAGCTATAGCTTTCGATTGGTGAAAGATTTTTTTAAATCGGTCCAGACATTTTGAAGATTACCCGGAACAAACAGACAGACAGACAAAAAAATATACTGATTTTTAGGCACATGTATAGTGCAAATAACCATGTGAGCATGAAAAAGGCCTATTATTTTCACATTACAAACAGACACTCCAATTTTACTTATTGGTATAGATAGGGGTACAAAGTATATGGTTATACTATTTGATCCTCCTTTCATATTTTGCACTTTGACAGGCACCATTTGAAAAAAAAAGTGTGTATGTACTTATGAAACGTATGAACGTTTCTGGGAAAACGACACTAGTAATAGACAAAAATGTATTTAATACATTGTTCAGTTTTATTACTACGCATTATCTAGTTGACATTTGTGATGATGTGCGCTTAAAATTTGTAGATTATACTTCCCCGATCACTATAATATACTTATATGTATATAGAATGAATCGGCTCTATCCACCTGCCTCAATGCAACGATAAAATTTATTGCACAGATGCCGTAGTGGTTAAGATATCGACCTACCCCACCGGTGTCGTAGGTTCGAATCCCATACAGGACAACACATTGTGCGATCCACAAATGGTTGTTCTGAGTCTGGATGTAATTTGTGTCCGTTAATTATATGTTTGTATAATCCCTCGCAATACAAGGATTATTTCTTTTGTGCAATTATCTTTAAAAAAAGAAAAATGAAAGAATCAGCCTTTATAAACCGAAATTACAACCATAACTGTCCTATGAATATTGGAAACAAGGAGGTAATTTCCTCGTCACCAATATATGCACTATTATAGTGGATAGATCGGTGGTGAGCACAATTATTCACGAACAGTGCCAATATTCTTCCGCACGAATCTGTTTATTAAACCTACGCTGTTTAGTAAACAATGCATAAGATAGCGATTACTCACTTCCGTTGTCTATTATATTCATTCAAAGATCATTTTAACAGGCGAATTATTGTGGACAATTACAAATGAAATGTACAATATAATACGTTGATTATATAGGAACGTTTAGTACAGTTCTATAAATAATTCTAATAGACGATCCAACGATCACAGATAAGGAGAACTGGTTAATAAAAAAAAACGTTGTAATTGTAACATCGTAATTAGTTTTAAACGACGCGTGTTAAAATTGTTTAACATTATTGTAATTATAATATTAACAGTTTTAAAATGGGAGATAATATTAACGGTTATTATTAAATACGGTTATTTTGATGATACAAATATGCTTAAAATTTTTAAATAAAATCTCAACTAAGAGATACATTATTATTAATTGATATTTATAAATCAAAAAAAAATTTCATTGGTTTAATATTCAATAAAGCGTTTTCTCAAGTGACCCGAACCGGGCTACAGCTACCCAGTGTTGCTGTTGGAACATATATGTACGTGCCCGTCCAGCGGGCCATTACAGTCAAAATATCAATTATTGAACCCTTTAATAGGTGGAAAGGGATAAAACGGAAAAAATATACGGTTTTGACCAGCTTTATGTTTGCTTTGATATATATTAAAAGATATTTCATTGTATTACAACTCTTTAGGGCGCTGTACTTGGCATTGATCCAAAGACTATTATCAATTACCATTAAACTGCTTCACCACTGTTTACAAAAAAAGAAGAAAAGACTACATCAATAATATGTATCCTCCGATCTGATATTGTAGTTGATTTTATTGCTTAATTTATCTGACTCTTTCGTCGAGAGGTATGTAGGTAAGGTAGGTACAAAGATATAAGGCTTCGAATTCTAGGTCAAACGAATCCTTATGTAAATCTCTAAATTCTAGAGAATTTACTCGAGAAGTACCTACTGTGGAACAGCCTCGACGTGTAGAACTCCACCTATACATCCCACCACTGGGCTCAAGGCTCCTCCTCAATAGCAGTCATATTGACCTATTATACCACGCCGGTCAGAAGAATTGCTATATATTTATTTAGTTTTTTTTTCTCTTGCATAGATTTTACAACATAATAGCCCTTAGACGTCTTTTACAACACACATGGGTAATATGGGCGGTAACACCCTGCAATTGTATTCTTACCAGGACAATGGGAAGCAGTATTCTCATGAGAAAATTTGAAAACAAACTATGTATGTTGTGAACACAGAATAGGGCCGTGTGGTAGACTGAGAAGGGGATCATTTTATCGTTATGGGTATACCGCGATATCGATACCTAAAAACGTATAGGTTTAAAATGCTTTTGTCCGTCTTGTCTGTTTATTTCGGTTAATCTTCAAAACGGCTGCACCAGCTCTGATAATATTTTACTTTCAGGTAGCTGTCTATATAAAAAATCTCAGAAAAACCCTATGCAATTAGGCCCGATCCGGAACTCGAACCCGAGGCCATATCTTGGGAGATATTCATTCATCATCATCATCATTTGAGCCTATCACCGTCCACTGTTGGCCGTAGGCCACCCTCTAGTTATGCCACTAAGTGCGGTCCAATGCCGCCAGCATCAACGATCCCAGCAACTTTCACCAGGTAGTCGGTCCACCTAGTAGGCGGAAGGCGTCCTACTCTGCGTCATCCGATGCATGGTCACCAGTCGAGAACCTTGCTTCTCCCGCGGTTGTCGGTGAGTCGAGCGATGTGACCTGTCCATTGCCACTTTAACATGCTCATTCTTCGTGCTATGTCGGTTACACCCGTTCTTCGGATTCTATCTCGCAGAGAAATCCCGAGCATAACGCGCTCCATGGCACGCTCAGCAACTTTGAGCTTGGTTATAAGGTTAGGAGATATTGCAGATTTAATATGCGGGGCCAAAGCGGCTGAAACCGAAGCGCAGCGAAGGCGGATCGCTAGTATGAAATATAAAATATGTACGTTTATACAATACATTAGTATTATCGCGAATATGAATAATCTTATCATTTCACACTTGATTAGGATAATCGTAGCAAGTAAAACACAGCACAATGCATATATATTGATCCAAACAATGACGTTTGCGCGAAACGGAATACAAACAACAAGCATTGAAAACTATAGCCATATCTAATAACATTACCTTATTATGTTATTACATATACCTTATAGATACACCCATAATATTCGCTGTAATTTTATATTAATAAAGCTCAGCTCAAACAATGTTTACATATTTATTAAAAGCCGTCGTGTTTCACACATGAGCACGTTCGGCATACAAATATTTAATTTTAACAATTATAACACCAAATAATATATTAGGAGTATAATTATGGGATTATTTCATGAGTCATATGTTTTCAGCCAAGTGAAGGTTGTGAAAATTTATTGAATTAATTTTATCTTTAGATAATGTGAATTGGAGACGCCGATATCTTCCATAATATCAATTTAGGATAAGATAATTATTAAGACAAAAATCGAGCTCCAAGGCATACAATATTATTTAATGTATACCGGTAAGGCGTACGTAAGTTTTTATTATAATTTATATAAATATAAAAATAAAACACTTCGTGCAAGAACGGGTGTAACCGACATAGCACGAAGAATTAACGCGCTGAAGTGGCAATGGGCAGGTCATATCGCTCGACGATCCAACAACCGCTGGGGAAGAAAGGTTCTCGAGTGGCGACCACGTATAGGACGACGCAGTGTAGGACGTCCCCCCCACTAGGTGGACCGACGACTTGGTGAAAGTTGCTGGGTGTCGTTGGATGCAGGCGGCACAGGACCGCACTTTGTGGCGTAACATGAGGGAGGCCTACGTCCAGCAGGGGACGGCGATAGGCTGCAATTATGATGATATAAATAAAAAGACATGATAAGGTTACATGACACCTTGGGTCCGTAGGTGCTATACCCAATTAAAATGCTACGTAGACCGATGTACTAAATACTAAGGTATTGCACCTTAGTACATATTTAGTTTTCCAAGTTATTGCAATAATCAGGTGGAACAAGTTGCAAGTGTATTCTGCGATGGTCTTCCCAAGCCGGGTAGTCTCGTCATAGCTTGGTTTTGTAATTTCCGAAAGCAGGACTAAACAAATCGGTGACCGTCTTTGGTCACGTTGGTTCATGTTCTTTCACGAAATGCACGAGACCAATACTTAGTCACGTTATGTATTTGACCTGCTCAATTAGGTACTTCGTATATATTGCAATAAAGATTAAAGAAAAGAACAAAATAGGAATAAAAATCTTTATTCCACTCTAGTTGTACAATTTGTAATTATAAAATAAGGTAATTAAAAACAAACTGCCGATTAAAATAACTTCTACTATAAAAAAAAAAAAATAGATGAAAAAAGGCTGTCTGTCTGCTCTGCTTCGTTTACTTCACTTTAAAAAAATAACTAAAATATTGATCAAAATTTAACGAAATTTAACTAGCGTGATTACATTACCGGCTAAAAACCTTCAAAGGCGATTACATAAAAGTAGATATTTCCATTATACCTTTGTACACTATCTCAATTCATAAATTTCCCACTACTGGCTTGAACCTTCTCCACAATTGGAAATATATTAACTTTCTAAATCATTTATTTTGAGTTTTCACTCGCATGGATCTTATATGCATAATGTCTCTTAGTCCGCTTTTACGATGCCCACGACTAAGATAAAGAATGATGAAATAGATTCTTACTCTGTCACCATACGAAAGACTGATGATGACATACATCGTCTATCGACATACAGTAGAACCCGTTTAATACGATCACGTTTAATACGATTTCTCGTATAATACGCCATTTTGCGTCAGTCCTAGCAACTTGAGACATGTTTTCATACATTTCTTAACGCTTAATACGATTCGTCATCCCGTTTAATACGCCAACACGTGCCACTCATAAACACATACTTTTTTTTTTGTGGGTGGGTCGCGGTCGGCGCGCCTCCGCACCGCTCCGTCCGGGGCGACAGAGGGGCTTAAGCACGCAACTCCCGCGACCCACCCAAAAACCACGTCGCCTTCGTCGTTGGGCCAACCACTGGAGCAGCGTTAACTTGTCGTCAGTGGTCGGCCCGACGGAATACCCCTACTATTGGGGTACCCTCCCATCGACCGACGTCCCCCCCTCGGGGAGGACGTCGGTCAGTCATAAACACATACTACCCCTTGCGGCAGCGGCCGGCAACTGACGAAGTGACGACTGTCGAGCGACCCTAAGTGACAATGACCAAGAAGAAGATGAGTCAACTCCGATTTTGTCACATACCCAGGCATTCTCAGCAGTTAATGATTTAAGACGCTATGTAAATTCTTTGAATCAAAGCGAAGACGCACTGCGAAAATTAAATTACGTTGAAAATCTTGTAATTGCTAATGCCTCAAAATCTTTTTGTCAAACTAAGTGATTACTTTAAGTAACGTAATAATAATAAGTAACATTTTATTTTAGCTAATTTTAAATATTAAATTCAATACGTAGGTATTAAAAATAATTATAGAATATAATAAATGAAATGTGCTGTGTGGTAGCGGCTTCGAATACTACCAACCCTTGCTTTGCTCGTGGGTGTCGTAAAAGACGACTAAGAGCCCTAGATTGACCCGGACCAACTCCATCTGGTACCATTTGGGTCAACGATTACATTCCCAAGGAGGGTTGACGTCAGGCAGGCGGCCGGTCATAAAAGTCATTGCCGAAACTTTTTGCAATATGTCAAAACAGATGACATATTGCGTCGACCCCAAGTAATTGGGATAAGAGCAAGATGATGATGAATAGAATATAATAAATAATAATGGCACGTATTTCCCTTCCCCGCATAATACACTTTCCCGCCTAAGACGCGTTTTTGGTCGGGGTCCCTGCGAAATCGTCTTAAACGGGTTTTACTGTACTTCCACGTCAAAGAGGGGTAATGCGATTATCGCTACGCCTGACGAACTTGGCTTAACGATCGCAGTCAAGGTTATGAGTTTCAATGAGAGGAGTTTTGCTTGTTTTTGCAGTGCCACTCTCTTAGCTTATTACTACGGCAATTACGAAAAATTAAGGGGGAGCAGCTGTATATTTCATTCTTAACCCGCCATCACACTCCTAATAATAACTAACACATGTGAGATTATTACGCTTTCACGACTAAACCGAGAAACCGATTTTAAAAATTATTTCACTATACATATATACTTACATCTATATGTGTGTATATCATGGACCTAGGGCAGCTCCATCTGATGCCATCAGGTAAACAATAACATTCCCAAAAAGGGTTGACGTCAGGCAGGTGGCTGCTCATAAAACCATTGCCAATAACTTTTGTAAAATGTATTGTGAAAGGAGAGTACATATTGAGTCGACCCACGACGATAGCAACGGCAGTCACTACGTCTGGTCAGACAATAGCCAAAAAAAAAGGAGTTCCTTTGTCAATAAGGAGCTGGATGTTATACACACTCAGATATGTGATACATCACTTGTACGGCTTCGTATAAGTTTCAACACAATTAACAGTAATCATGCCATAATATATTTGATATTAGTACATATTTTCCCTAATAACCACTACAGTTTCAGTAACACCTAGCGCAACATAAATAACACGGCATTTGTTTTGTGTAAACTGCAAAACCACTATCGATTTTGATGAAATTTTCGAGATATCTTAGAGAGTATCCTAAAGAGAAATCCTGTAAAATTTAGTGAATTCAAATATTTTTTTTCTTTTTTGATTACTAATAATATTTTGAATGTGACCATAATTATATTTACTCCCAAGAAGACGCTTATATGTCCCGTTACTTTTTGAGTCGGACACTTATCGAAATAGAAATTGAAAGGTGAAAAACAAAGAAATATGAAATTAGAAGATTAAAAAAAACAAGGACATGTGAATAGTCGTGCAGGATTATATATATACTCGTAATTTTGACATTTCTCGTCAAAGGTCCTCTATTTGTCTGCAATCGTTTTCGCAACAGATGTCAAAAATTGAAACATTGTCAATTTAGAAATAACCAGTACATAGGTCAAAATAATCCGGAGTTTCTTTTTTGGGGGTGGGCTGCGGTCGGCGCGCCTCTGCACCACTCCGTCCGGGGCGACAGAGGGGCTTAAGCACGCAACTCCCGCAACCCACCCGAAAAAATAATCCGGAGTAACGCAGATTTCTATCAGTGAAAAAAAAAATCTACAATCGCCTAAGTAGTGTGTAGTGTGATTGAAAGCACAGGCAATGAATTGGAACGGCGTCTATGCAACTAAAAACAGAAGTTAAAAAATGCTGTAATACGAGTTTTAAAGAATACGCGCCTGTATACATCTAGTTAGACAACTCGGAGTAAAAATTAATCCTTGTATCGCGAAGTTATTAATACGTTGCTTGTCATGAGATTTATCACGAAATTGATCTGGGAAGCCATTTTGTTTTAATGATATTGATAATGGTACCTAATTATAGTAAATAGAAATATTTCATGTAAGTTAAAAGCTGAATTTTTTCTCATTCCTGAAGCCAACTTTTTTTTTGTGTGTGACTTAGTTGTTAGCCTCAGATGGCTGTGACAACTTTACCCGGACTGGTGGGTGAGCGCTGAGGGCTCTCAACCCGTCCTGAAGCCAACGATATACAATATTTACACTTGTATATTACGGACTTTACTCGTATCTGTACAAATATGGCAACTAAAGAAGGGACAAGATAACTCGTAGTCAGTGTCCGACCGAAACTACAGTTTACGACCGAAACCGAAACAGAAACCAAAACCGAATTTCAGCTTCAGTCTCCGTTTCGGCCAAAACCGTAACTTCTGTGTAAATTATTAGGTCAATATTTTTGTAGGAATAAAATAAATAGTGCATCATAAAAAAATAAATAGTCCACCATAATCAGTCAGTTTTTACTCTTTACTAATATAAACATAAAATGAAACTTACAAAACTGAACTACAAAAACAAAATAATTTCGATTTATAATAAACCTATATATACTAAGTGATAAGCCACTCTTATTTGCCTTGTTTCTAAAAAATTGCAACGACAAAAATGTTCTCGATAGTTTATGAACTACATCACATACAGACACGTCGTAAAAGACGACTAAAGCAATATAATATACATATGCATCCATGCAAGAGAAGGAAAACTTAATATAAACCTTTATGCCAACACGTCTGACCAGCGTGGTATAGTAGATTAATTTTCCTCCCATAGTGGAGGAGGCCTGAGCCCAACAGTGGAACATATAAGATCTGAGATGATGATGAAAAGTTCAACTCAACTTTTTTTATCCAAATCACGCATAATGAAGTCGCCTTAAACGCGGTCGAAGGCGACGGGTAGGAGCTAGTTTTCGACGAGTGTGCCATACTTTAAATCTATACCAATAAATAAAATTGGAGTGTCTGTTTGTAATGTCAAAATAATAGGCTTTTTTCATGCTCACACGGTTATTTGCACGACACCTATGCCTAAAATAGCAATTAAAAATTTTTTGTCTGTCTGTCTGTCTGTTTGTTCCGGGTAATCTTCAAAACGGCTGGACCGATTTCAAAAATTCTTTCACAAATGGAAAGCTATAATATCAGGGCGTAAACTAGGCTATATTTTATCCCGGTATTCCCACGGGAACGGGAACTACGCGGGTACTACTACTATAACCTATAACCGAAGCGAAGCGAGGGCGGGTTGCTAGTTATTTTTTTTTTTTTTTTTTTTTATTGCAAGCAGTGGCAAACGAGCAAACAGTACACCTGATGATAAGTGTTGCTGCCGCTCATGGACCTTTACAAGGCCGCTGCCTACCGCGAAGAAAGTGAAGGGAGTGTGAATGCGTGCATTGAGGCTCGGTGATACTAAAGGCACCATCAAAACCCTCCACACGCAAACACCCTCAGAAAGTTGGGCTTCCGGCTCTCTCGCTCACCGAGCGAAGCGCAGTAACAAATTGCTACTACTCAGACGTCGATTTTCTGCGAGAGCGTGGTACTGCCCCGGACGGACCGGCCCGCGGCTGTAGACAGATAACTGTCAACAGTGTGGTCCTACCACTCCCATATTATTATTAATAATAGTTAAAGGATTCGATTAAAAAGTATAAAAATGAAGTTACATCGTAACAATTGTAGGACAATTAATACTTCACGCCATAACATGAATTGTTTAAGGCGGTGTTGCGCAAACTAACGCACGACTATACAGTGGAATGTGATTGTGTGTTAATGTGATATCTACGTCAAACAATCATATATATGCATTTCTGGGAGTTCGTTCGTCAAAATCATTCATCGTGCTATTGAAGAATTACATATCCTTCATATCTTCATACTGTAGTTATTCATAATGCAAGCCGCACGTGGATGAGACAGTCGCCTGAAATACCTCACCCAACCACGCATATAAAATCTCGCAAATAAATAATAATAAAATAATTGTATGGCGGTGTTGTTGAGTTGTCCGTGTGGTGACTGAATAAGAATGTAAGTCACCACTCCTTATCTTGCCCGTGGATGTCGTAAAAGAGGACTAAAGGATTTAATAAGCATATGATATATATGTAAGAGAAGTGAAACTCGAAACGAACCCGTATATCAACCTTTCTGACCGACATGGTATGGTAATGTCGTTTTTCCTCCTATTGTGGAGACTCGAGCCCAGCAGTGGGACGTATATGAGCTGTGAAGACGATGATGATGATAATTGAGTTTAATATTTATATATATATCGTCAGTGAAGTTCTAGCAGTGCGTAAGTCATTTTTAGACCGTTTAAACATTTTGATGTAATTGATGCCATTCGACGAAGAAAGATTGCATGCTTTTTTTCGACTAATCAGAAACGAGATAACTAGCCAATAACGCTGTATTATTTCGATAAAACTGGCGGTGTCAGTTTTAGCATGCAATCTTTCTTCGTCGAATGGCATCAAAATGTTTAAACCGTCTAAAAATGACTTACGCACTGTTAGAAATTCACTGACGATATAGATAGTTTCCTGGCTAGTCATGAACGAGTCGATTCTTCGATTAATATTACACTTTCGTGGAATATTAACGTCTGAGCAGCAAGCGTAGTAGTGAAACGAGGGTCTAAAGTACTTTACAGTAAACAGCGACCTGGCTCTCATTCCTTGTGGTAAGGCTATGTTCTGGATACACGGTTCGATCCGTCCGGATAGATGGAAACGACAGCCTGTGGCCCATAAACGAACGTATTCATATCCCATTTGTTACAATTTTAATCCCCTCCCTCCCATCAGTGGTCACCCGTAGTATATTACATCGCCATTGAGTTTGGATCAGCCCAATGGCTGACCACCTTTGCACTCGTACGATTTCTTGATCTCGGTGGAAGCATATACCCTCTTGAGCAAACACCTACATTCTAAAACAGTAGTAGGTATCAAGTTGTACACAAAATAATGGTTAATTCCTTAGTATTTGGTGACTTTTAAAAAATAATTACAACCAAATACGTTCCAGTTTTAAATTGAAGTTTAGACGCAAGTTGAACGATAACTTGCTTATACAAGTAAAAGTACGTACTAATAAGCTGTATTGCAGTTTATCAGGGGTAGCAAGTGAACTATGAGACCTGTTTACTTATACTCGTCGACTTGCCACACACCAATTAGGTATTTAATATTTTGTGCATTGCTTGCAAATTGTCTATCATTCTGTTAACTGATAAACAGTTCATGTGTGTGGCTCCCATTTCTTGGTCCATTCACTACGACCGAATGTCGCAATGTGAGTGATCAAGAGTGACATTTCTTGCAACGAGTCTGGAAATAGTTCTTAACCGTTTACGATGCCGGCGGATCGATCTCAAATATGCCAAACTTTGGTAAAAGGCTCAAACCGTTTATATTTTAAACGCAAAATGATCTCCATAAAATTACAAGTGTATCTTGCGATTAAGCGTAGTTCAACCGGAATTGCATTATTTTTTTTAATATTCCTATACGGTAAATATGTGAATGATGTAAATAAGGAAGGATGGCAAGGTGACCGCTTACTTAAGCAATTCAGAAGTCGGCTTCGAGCCGTTCTACAATCAGAGATTTTTCTACATTTCAAGCGATTCTCCGATCGCCTTTATGCAGAAGAAGATCAATAAGAACATTTTATTTCACGTAATCATCTTTTTCATATTAATATATATCATCACCTTCGTCGTCAAAAGGGTCGTCGGGGTGGCCGAGAGAGTCAAGGGGGTCGACGGGGAGGTTGACGGCAAGGTCGACTTATTACAATTGCATTATTGCTCGCTTGACGACAATCCTACTTGGGAATATAATTACGAAATAAATAGCTATATTAATTGATGGGATGCGCACAATCACGAAATAAATAGCTACATTAATTTGTTAAAAGGGCTCACGAGACCGATTAATGTGAACTAGCTACGACTATTATTGTAAACTCGGTAACCTTCGCGTGCTCAGGACAATTTACCAAAGTTTTGCCGCACTCTAGTGAAGTTAGGTATATCACCACATAAAAGACGAGCAAACGCATAACTGGCGTAGTGGTCTAAATAGTGACTTTTCCTTCCGATTGCAATAGGTTCAGTCCTCATGAAGGATAATCCGCAAATATGTCGAAATTTAAGTGTTATACGTGTCGGATGTTTGATAAGCCTCCCGGGACACTAGATTTTGTTCCTTGGAATGCCTCTAAGGAACAAATTGTACGTCCAGTCCTGGACGGCGACAAGCTAAACAATGATGATGATGAAAAAAGATACAAATATGTATGTGATAGTATATCTTTGTCAGCATGTCTTTACCGGTCCAATTAGAATAGAATTTCGAGAATAAGGACAGCCGACGAATCAGTAGCGTTCAAGAAACTTAAGAAGATCTTCTCATCCAATATACCTCAGTGACTGCAAGCACAGGTCTATGACCACTGTGTGTTACCAATGATGACTTTCGGCACGGAATTGTGGTCCTTTAATATAGATCTCATAACCAAGCTCAATCGCTCAGCGTGCTATAGAGCATGCTCGGCTTTTTTTAAGAGATAGAATCCGAAACATGGTAATCCGTAGAGGAACCTATGTAACCGACATAGTACAAAGAATTAGAATGCTGAAGTGGCAATAGTCAGGCTACATCGCTTGACTAATCGATAACGGCTAGGGAAGAAAGGCTCAGAAGAAAGGAAGAAATCGGACGTCCCTCTCACCAGGTGTCCCAAGGCCCTGGTGGAAGTTGCTGGGAATCGTTGGACACAAGTGGCGCGGGACCGCACCTTATGGCAAAATATGAGGGATGCCTACGTCCAGCAGTGAACGGCAAAGGGCTGAATTATGATCATATCTTTGTTATTGCACCAAGGCTATCACTAAGTAATGATAGTAACTGTTTTAACTGTGATAATGTAAGAAGCTGTTCTGATAAAAGTACTGGACATAAAATAAAAATATGAAACTACTTAACAACGCAAGTTGTAAAATTGTAATCCGAGATAGAATTTGAAGGCCAAGTAATTACCAGTTAACCATGGATTTTATCTGACTGCTTATCAAAATGTAAAAGATTAATTTTCTGTAACGACACATTTAAAAATTAAACTCGTATTACCTTTTTGTTTATTAATGTTTATTATAAGTTTAAGACCAACACTAATTGGTAGCCAGGATTTTTGGTGAAGTATTATTTTTTTTGGAAAATATTTTAAATATTATAATGATAGTTTTCTCACAAAAGCTCACAACAGACAAATTTAAAAATAGGGAAAACCAAGATACTGGGTCTTTCTGGATTATAGCACTGCTCCATCGACCCGCCAGGCGGTAATCTCTTTGACGGAGACCATACCGCCGCGGGCGCGCGTCTCCGACACCTGCCGGTAAATTCCGGCGAGCATCTCCGCCTCCAGATCCCACGGGGGCGTTCCAGCCAGGAGACACGCTGCCTCCGTCGCCACCGTACGGTAACCGCGTATGGCCCTGATCGCCATGACCCTCTATGGTCGCCACAAGAGAGCCCTCAGACGGACGGTCAGGGACTCCGCCCACACCGGTGTGCCGTACAGGGCCATCGACCGGATCACCGCCGCGTACAGCCGTCGGCACGTAACGCTGGGTCCGCCCACATTCGGCATCAGCCACGAAAGGGCGGACGCCGCCCCGACTAGCCGGGGAACAAGTAGACGGAAATGCTCCCGGAACCACCAACGCCCGTCGAGCACCAGGCCCAAGTACTTCATGTGGGCCTGGATGCTGATGGTAACCGAATTCACGGTGATCGAAGCGCCGGCGGGAGGCTCGGCGGTACGGAGGCCATGGAACAAGAGGGCCTCCGTCTTGTCCAGGGCTACCCTCAACCCCAGCGCTTCGATCCGCCTGACAATGTCCTCGGTGCCGAGAGTTGCCAGGCGTGCCGCCTCCTCCAGCGTCCCACCCCAGGCTGTGACGACCGTATCGTCAGCGTAGCAAATTACGTCCAGCCCGGGTGGGAGGCTTCCTCTCAACGCCCAGTCGTAACCGATGTTCCACAGGGTCGGACCCAGAACCGATCCCTGTGGGACACCGCACGTCATGGGCGTTCGCACCACGTCCCCTACTCGGTTAGACGGGTCGGTATAGGATTTTATTTCGAATTGGCATAATTATTGTCGTCTTGCATAATTATTGGTATATTATTTCCCCTTAATCCTCTTTTATGACAACCATGAGGGCAATAGAGGGGATAATTAATTGTATTCTTACTCATTACACGGAGAATACCATAAGTAAATGCATAGCCGATAACAATTCATTCTATTGCTCTGCGCTCTGTGGCAATTCAAATAATAAATGATAAGAATGAATCCTTACATATTATAGAAAAAAAATCACTAAAATATGCTAATACTCTAACAGGTCGTTACTATTTGGCTTTTAGTTTTTGTTTCTGTCACTAGTCTATTTTGCACTATAATTTAATGTTCATGATTATCTATACCAATAAATAAAATTGGAGTGTCTGTTTGTAATGTCAAAAAATAGGCTTTTTTCATGCTCACACGGTTATTTGCACGACACCTATGCCTAAAATAGCAATTAAAAAATTTTTGTCTGTCTGTCTGTTTGTTCCGGGTAATTTTCAAAACGGCTGGACCGATTTCAAAAAATCTTTCACCAATGGAAAGCTATAATATCAGCGCGTAAACTAGGCTATATTTTATCCTGGTATTCCCACGGGAACGGGAACTACGCGGGTAAAACAACTAAAACCGAAGCGTAACAAGGGCGGGTTGCTAGTAAACTTTAAAGATAGCAATTAAACGACCACATTGTTTGTATAGCCTAAGTATGATACGAAGATCGTGGTCTCGACTCGAAACCTGGATAGGACAAGCTAAAATGTTGCCAGGCTTCCTCGATTTTGAAGCTCAAAGTTTGGAAGTGTGACCGTTAAACGATAATAATATTCCCTCCTAGTTAATGATAATAGTCTCTCCTCCTAGTTCCCTAATGCGCTAACTGAAAAATGTATGCCCTTGGTTAGACTTAGGTTTAGATACACTAACACCACAGCAATAATAATTACTAGTTCTTTTTTTAACCTAACATATCCATGATCAACCCTGTAGTAACTATCAATATGTTTCTCACTTTACCCTCAATCCTACAGATCATTCCTATATTTGTGGCAACCATACGCCCCTAAAGCCGTAACAAAAAGTTGAAATGGCTAGACCTTGAACTTGATTTACTAAAGAATCTCAACAGCTGAAAACTTGATAGAATAAGACCTCCTATAAGAAAAAAACATCTTAATCCTCTCCCTCCAGAGCCAAAAACCTCTATAACTTAAAATATGAATCTAATATATATTGAATTACATTAATGAATAATTCAATTATATATTGTAATTTTTAAATAATATTTTGTTAACCTCAGTAAGTGCCAATTATTGGTAACTCATTTCAAACTATTGTTCAGGACAAAACTTTGTTAGGAATCGTTTTCTTTTGCTAACATTTTGTATCACTGGCTTTCTTCAATGACATTAATAAATAAAGTTTGATTATAACTTTTTAATTTAATGCATATTAATGTATACATACATACAAATTCATGACAATGCAGAAATGAAACTTCACAAGTTAAAAACTTAATAACTTAAATTACATTGGTAAAAACCATTTTGGCAAAAGAACCTTGATGGTAATTTTTGGTTATGTAAGGACCCTCATTAAAAATATATAATAATTTTGATTCAATCACATACTGTTTTGTTGCGACATGATTTCTGGTCTCAAATACATTTCTTTGTTTGAATAACTTCATTTAGGGGACTGTATAATTATTGCATTCAACTAAATTACGTTTTATTTGCGTAAATATGCCATGAAAGTGTGCTATTAACCCCAACAGTTCTTCTTATGTGTGTGGAGACTCAAAAAGATTTTCAGCATTGAAATTTCACATCATTAATTGAACAGTGCCATTTTGGATTCCTTGTGAGGCATCAAGATGTGTGACCGGACCGGAGATTTAGTCGGGCACCCGCGGAGAGATTAGCCTCGCGACGGCAATCGACGTTCCGGTGGGACGTCGATGGGAGAGGGTACTCCCTCGTGGTATTCCGTCGGGTCGACCACTGAAGTCAAGGAACTCTGCACCGGTGGTCGGCCAAACGACGAAGGCGACGTGCTATATACCCATATGTGGGTTACAGGGCCGCTCGCCGCCTCTGTCACCCGGACAGAGTCGGGCGGCAGGTGTGCTGACCGTAGCCCACCCCAAAAAAAAATAGCATCAAGATAAATTCTGAATTCCACATAAATATCGTGTAATGTGTGTAGACTCTTGTTCACTATCATAATCATCATTATTCAGCCTATCGCCGCCCACTGCTGGCTGTAGTTCTCTCTCATATTTCACCACTAAGACTCCTATTAGGTTGGACTAAACAAAAATTTGCCATTGTTGTATTGTACAAATAAAGCTCTATGGTGTAACAAAAATATGTAAGCTACACTCTCCTAGATTGCTTGCCGGCTAATTTGGGTACTGTGAATGACGAACAAAGTAAGAGGTTTCATCAGGACATTTCCTTAATGCAGAAATGCTATCAAGGCAAACGGAATCTAAGAATACTAGCAGATTATCGTATCGAAGCTCATATTAAGCAGTTGGGTCAGTGGTCAGATGCCAAAAGGCAGTTCTCCTCGACACAACACATGCATTATGAGACAATTCCTGTCTCTGGAGCCCTAACCACTGTTTTAAATAGATTGTGTTTTTGTAGTCTGCTTGTTTGTTTTATTTTCGTTTTGGTAATGCATTGAATCATGTATAAATTAAGGTACAAATAAATATATATTTAATAATATTAATAAAATTATTTATCCCTATAATTGCAATTGTCCTGTAATGGGCTAAATGATCTAACTTCTGGGTAAATTAGACACTCATTGAAGCATTGAAAACAATTATTAGTGGGTAAATACAAAACAAATGCATTGTGAATGCATATGTTGTATATGAGACAAATTGTATTGTGGGCTTGATACAATAATTTATCAAAGCACCAAATAATGATAGAGAGATACATTAGAACAGGCTATGGTTTACACATTGTACCATAAGATTGAGATATGGCGAGACCTGACTATACTCTAACAAAAAAATTGAATTGCATAAACTACTTTTCAACCTCCTCTATTTTCATTAATTTTTTGTTACATATATACATATATTAGCTTCACCTGTCTATATGCATGTATGTATCTCTTTGTGTTTCTATATCTAATCTTTAAACTTGACTCACTTCAAGTTGTCAGAATGAATTGGAACTTTATATGCAACAACAAACAACAATACAAAAATTTAATAAGTTTGTCCCATTATGAACCTGAACCACCGGGCATTAATTAAAATGAATATTTCTTATATGTTTAGAACTTTGTTAGCCTAAAATTAAGCAACTACTTAAATTAGAATAAAAAAGATCCTGTTCTGATCTCGTTTCCTAGGGAATATAGCGATAAAGCCTATGTTACTTGCTGATTATTTAGTTTTCATTGGCGAAAATCTAGCTTTCCATTGATGAAAGAATTATTAAAATCGATGATATTCCCGTGATTGCCTGGCATTATTTCCGTTCATATAGGAATCGAAAGGAGGAAGGAAATGTATACTGGAATAAAATGTAGGCTACATTTTGCTTGCTAATAACATATCATTCTATTAGCTATGAGTGAAATTATTTTTTAAAGCCTTACGCGTGAAATTGTCACAAATACACTTATTTTCACATTTACATACATAGTTAAGGTTAACATTAAACAGCACATAAGTAAATATCAGTACACAAGTGTCTTCTGCACCAGTATCTACCAAGTACCTACTACATATCTCCAGGAGGTTCTCAGCACCTCCTCATATTTCAGGATAAAATTAGTCTTTTTGTGCAAATTACAAGACATTGCTCCTACTGTGTGAGTTATTCATAAACAACGTTGCAAATTAGCACTCTTTGAGAATTGTTATAATTCCATAATAAGACGCAATGAAGTGAAGAACTTGCTCACCGAAATTTCTCACTAACATGCTTTTAACAACAAAGATGTCTTTTTCCACATCACAAAGATGGGATTCATTGCAATTTGCAAGTGTTGTACGATTTCGATCTTGTTTGTTGGCGGTTGCGACACACTCACAAACTTAAGCACCAATATTATTACAGAATTAAAAATACTAAAAGTACTATGAAGCCTTTCACAAATAAACTTGGAAACTGAAAATAATACTTAAACTCAACTTTTTACGTTGGAAAGTCCTCAACTTGGCAATCAAATAATTTTCTATTACAAAGAGCTTTTAGTTGAAGTGTTTTCAAAAACTTTGGTTTTACTTTTTGGTTAAAACAATTTTCCTTATTATATAACATGAAATTCATTGGCTATTATTTTTACTAAAGCAATTTTTATAAATTAATTTTGAATTTAATTTTGAAACAATGCTGACCTTATTGAGTACAAGCAATCTGTATGATTTAATAAATTAAAAATCATGTTTAACTTATTTTTATTTTTGGTGTTCACTATAGTTTTAAAGAGTTACTTAATTACTTATAAACAAAACTGTTTAGAATCATAAATATTAACCTTTTTAATGCATATTACTACATATAATCACGTATAAAATTAGGCCAGATTGTAAGCATACACAGAAGTTAAACTAAATTTCTTTCAACACCATCATCAAATATTGAGCAAATAACCCCTACATTTTTGTTGGTCTATTGAGGAGAAAGAACATTTTTTTTTATTGGGACTAATCCCACCACACATTCTCACCACTGTAACTCCTGTAAGCCAGGATCCACAACGGTCTCGGTATAAGACACCGAGGTTTGCCCAACCCTTTGTTAATGAATCCCGCCTTCTTGCCATTCGGTGAGGAGCTCATCGTAGACAACGGTTGCGGCGCAGAAAGTCTAGTAATGTTATTACGATCACGTGGTCAAAGGAAATCGTTAATCATGTTTTCCCTAGTGGAATAATACATTGGCGCACATCTTTGTATCTCTAAGTTGACCGGGAGTACTACTACAAGTACTAGCAAAGCTTCGGTGCTAACTGTTCAGTATACCTTACAGAGGAATATTAGCGCTAATCGTTGACTCTGTAGTAATTTACCCTGAGCCGCGCCAATGATGGCACGATCAGCACAAGCCAGATATGTGGCTGTATATATAATTTTAAGTGTGTTAAAAGAAATACCACAGGTCGAAGTTGAAATTTTGGTAAGTAAATAAAAAGTTCGTTTGACTTTTTCACCTACAGTTTTAATATGTTCAATGAAGGAGAAATTTTTTCCTAGGACAAGGCTGAGGTAGCAAACTGATTCTTTCCTTTTAACTACCGCGTTATTAAATTTTATATGGGGGATCGACTGCAAATTACCTTTTAATAAAAGATGATACATTTTGTGAGAAGCAAAAGTCGATTTTGTATACCCCATTTTAGTATTGAGTTGAGACATATATCCGCCAATTTCTCTAGTATTTGATTTTATAAGTAGGAGACCGTCATCAGCATAGCCAATCAATAAGCTGTTTTGCGGTAGAGGTAGGTCAAGAAGGTCATCAAACCCTAGATTCCACAAATATGAGCTTAACAGTAATCCTTTAGGACAGCCCAATGTCAGTGATTTAGACATGGCATGGTGACCGAGTTTCAGTGTGGTTGAACCTCGCAGAAAGTATGACTGTATGAGTTGGTAAAGCATCCATGAGCCTTCAGCTTAAGTAGTAACATTTCATACATTGCCCATGTGTATTATAAAAGACGACTATGAAATATGATATGCAGATGTAATCTATGCAAACGAAAACTCAACATAAAAATTCTATACCAACCTAACTAACATAATAAATTGGGCAAATTTCTCATTGATTCTAGAGAAGACTAGTCCATCAGTGGAAAATATGTGTGCTGAATTGTTGTGAAACATTTTTAAAACCAATATCAATGGTTATGAACAAATGAATACAATGTCATGTCATGCCCACTAATAGGCTGAAATGGCTTCAGCAACATAGGGTTGCCACAAAATTGCCAATGACATGTGGAAATAAGGGTAAAGTAATCACATGCTTTCTGATATTTAAAAATTGAAATCCTTGCTTTAGAGAACATGTATAAGGGGCAAAATAGACAGTTGTCATCTTGGCATCAAGTTTAATCCTAGAATATTATTAACCTTTTATGACAATATTTTCCCAAAAGATTCTAAGCTAGACACACTTTTTTTTTTGAGGTAGGCTGCGGTCGGCGCGCTCCTCGCACCACTTCGTCCGGGGCGACAGAGGGGCGTAAACACGCACACCCGCAACCCACCCGAACACCACGTTGCCGTCGTCGTTGGGCCGACCACCGGAGCAGGGTTACTTGTCATCAGTGGTCAAGCTAGACACGCGAAGCTATATATGTTATTGGTATTTTTTGGCAATTGTTATGTAACTGCCGGCCTGCCTGATGTTACCCTTGGATATGTCATTGTTGACAAGATGGTATCAGGTGAAGTTGTCTCAGATCAATGTATAACTCTTAGTCGTACCTATTTTATAACACCTACAAGCAATGTAAGGTTGGTAGTGTTCATAGCCCTTGCCAGACAATAACAAAGAAATAAAAGCATATAACATTATATTAGTTTGTGTGATATAAAAATAACAGAAATTTGTTAATGTAGGTGTAAATATTTAACAAGTTTCATTTGTGCATAGACCAGAATTACTCAACTTATTATAATTTTTGTTAATGATCTAAACATCTGATTATCATTTTTATTACAGATCATTTTTTTCATAGGATGTAAACTATTCAGCAAGATCAATTTTGTGTCAATGGATAAAAATTTTTATATGACGAAAAACTGAATTTATGAGAAGTACCTAATATATTTTTAAATTTACTATAATTAAATTATTAATTTAATCTATTTAGATATCATGAATGTATGTAATAAATATATATAAACTAGCAACCCGCCCTCGCTTCGCTTTGGTTTCAGTCGTCTTACCTGTGTAGTTCCCGTTCCCGTGGGTATACCGGGATGAAATATAGCCTATGTTACTCCCTGATAATATAGCTTTCCATTGGTGAAATAGTTTTCGAAATCAGTTCGGTGGTTTAAACGTGAAAGCGTAACAAACAAACAAATAAACTAACACACTTACTTTCCGATTTAGGGTGGTGTAATAACAGTAAGAGAGTTAGGGTCTCGAATCAAGGCAACCGGAGCGGTTATGTCTATCTAGCTCACCGACTCCTTTGCTACTGGGCTGTGAAATAGCTTTTACGCCATTAGGGAGCTACAGTTGTCGCAAGACAAGCAGAGTGAACAGACTTTTGGAGTATGTGAGTTGGTACTCTATGTGGTGACGGAGTACGAATACAGTTCATCATCGCGTGGATGTTGTAAAAGACGACTAAGGGGTATAATATGCACATAACATTTTTACAAGAGAAGGAAAACTCGAAATAAAACCCTATACCAACATGTGTGACCAGGGCGATATAGTAGGTCTATTTCCCTCCCATTATCACTGATGTCATGTATTTAAGAAAAAGAGACTTTAGACCAAGTCATTGATTATTATAAAGAAATGCCACACCTATTTATGGCAGAAAGAACATAAACATTACAAATAAAGATTCAAGGATTAAAGGCTTTAGTGTTATTGGAAATTATATATAAAAAATTTTAATAAAAAGACTACCTACCATAACAAAAAAAATATATGATGTCACCTCACAACTAAATTAGGGCCGAATGGACCAGCTATTGTAATAGGCAGTACCCTAGCTAGGAGCCACGCCCACTCATGCCACAGGGCCCTGAATACCGTGTAGTGTAATACACCTTTTAGTCTTACTGACCTTGTCTGTTAGTCTGGATAATAAAAACTGCAATAACTCTTCAAGTCATTTATGAAATTTCAGCTATTTTTGAGTGCAAAATTATAGAAATCTTTTAGAACAAATGATAATGATTTTACTTCTCGAGAACCTTTAAGTTTGAAAACCTTTAAATCTATAAATTTAGGATTATAAAGAAAGTGGCTAAATTGAAAATGAATTCAACTATGACCTGTAATAACTTTTGACTGAGTTGATTTATTGCAAAATGACATCAGTTTTTTTTGTAGTATCCAACTTTCTACAAAAATATTTGACGGACACTACTGTGCAAGTTATCATTCATTAGTTATAAAAATCAGAAGAAATAAATCCTTCTGTGTTAAAAAATGTAATGCAGAGTATTTTAACATTGATATTACGGACCCATATTGTCAGAGGCCTATTTTTGCACCAAAATGAAACTATCAATAGTGTGGTTCTGGGCAGAAAAACAATGTTGCGTTTTGAAACACCTTACTGGTCATTAAGACACATTCATTGTCACAAATTTCACTGCTTTTGCATTATAATACATTCATTATTTATAACAAAGGAGATTAGGAAGCCCTACAATTTTCCTTTGAATTCTACATTATCCCTATCTTTAGGTCAAGTATGCAATGTATTATTTTACTAACCCACTCCTTACTTCACTGTGGGAATCCTAAAAACAGGCTTAGAAACACACTAGTTGGTAGCACAGATAGCTCTTGAAAAATTCATGAGAATGCAATTGGCATTCCTCGATCCGGGTTTTCCAAGCACAACAATTATGGCATTATTTTCCAACCCTGTGCTATTGAATAGAATAGATAATTAATTTTATAGCAATTGTTTTAATAATATAACAACAAAAGAAACCAAAACTAGAAATCTATATCTATTGCAATTACTATATTTTTTTTTCTAATTCAATAAAATGACTATTTTTTTATATTGAAATGATATTACATTGAAAAAATCAGTTTGTATTCAATTGCCTTTGAATTTAAGTTTAATTTATACATTAATGTGAGAACAACAGGTGCAAGTATACTCATGACTACCTACCTACTGGTAGTCATGAGTATTTCTTGTACTTGCATTTTGTACTGGAAGTTTTGCTTTTAAAACTTCATGTGTATTACCTACTTAAGTTTAATCTTAAGTTATATTACACATGAAGTTTTAAAAGCAAAACTTCTGTATGTCTAAAACACTTGCATTACATATACCCTCTATTATAATGCATACTTTTTATAAATAATATTATTTATTACAGTATTATAACTTCAGCGTGATTATATATACATATACTTCTTCATGAGAGAAGGAAAACTCGAAATAAAACCCTATACCAACACGTCTGACCAGCGTGGTATAGTAGGTCAATTACCCTTCCATTATGGAGGAGGCCAGAGCCAAACAGTGGGACGCATATGGGCTGAGATGATGATGATAACTGCAGCATGGTATGCCATAGTTTATACATTGGCGTGAATCACTTTGTATAGCGTATTTAAAAAATTAAAAAAGTCTATATAACACACCTAAGGCTATCATAATTGCCATTGTTGGTTTACTGTTAAGCACTTGGGTTTTGCATTGAAATAAACATAGTAGTCTTTTTGACAATAGTTTTTTTAATAGAAAAGGTGAAAGTAGTAAGGTATCAAAAACCTTTGAGAAAGATATATCTGTCGGTGCCATATTACGCTCAGCACATAATGTCAAGGATCTATGCAGAGACATTTACGTAAAAGAGTCTATGTATCAGTTTTCAAAAAAGTTTAAAACAAACAAAGGCAGTAGACTCACCGCTGTGTTCAGTGAATATGTTCGAGCCGAGCATGCGGGGGTCCTTTGGCACTCGCGGCTTGCTGCGTGCTGAGCGCATAGACGCGCCACTGGCTGTTCCTCGCTCCTTTGCCTGTTGGGCCCCCATCGTGTGTAATCCAGCCGCGCTGTTCCCAGCCTAGCGCGACGGCCACACGCGCTAATTTAATAACACTGTCGATCCAAAGTACTTAAGCGCCTTGCCATGCTACTCACTTTTACCACATCACTTTTGTGTCTTTTGTCTCTTTTTATAATACTAAAGTACTAAGCAATGTACATCCTGTCAATCTGTACGTTTGCCGAAAATGCATTACCCAAATTGAACGTTCAAAAAAATAAGATATTCACCGCCATTATGTGAGAACTGGCGACAGCGAGACTGACATGTTTGTTTGACGTCGATTTTTTAGTTACACAGTTTGCCATTGATGGCAGCACCTCGTCATCACAGAGTAAAAATAATTTTGTTAGGTATGTTGTTCTAAATAGTAGTTTCCAGTATATATCTCCAGTATCTTCTACCAAAATTACCAGACAAATCGTTAATTTGTCAGCCACCAATTATTGGTAGTGACTTGATTTACTGGCATATTCCTTTTTAAGATTAAGTTACCCAATATGAAGAAGTGGCACATTGCGCTGAAGTAGCTATATGCTTAAGTTTGAGAAAGATTTAGTTAGGTTCAGTTTATTTCTCTAAAAATGTATTCTACTTGAGGAATTTGTATCTATTATCATGAATAAATTGTATTATATTCAATATCTTAAGCACTTTAACATGTTATATATTTTTAGCAGTGTTATGCAGAGGAATTGCAAGAGTGTGATATATATGACATAGCGGTACTTGTTCCTGTTTTCTATCAAAATGCTCATTGGCAGTTTGACGGCGGCACTGCTGACAGTGGTGATTTTACCTATTGTTGGACTATGAATTAGTTTATAAATACAGACTTGCCATAAAGTATCTGCAACTCAATTGCTAATTTATAGATAAAACTGTATTATTCTTGGCAAAGCCCATTTAGCCAAACCTCATTTTGACTTTGTTCCTTTTGCCTGTTCAAACGAAAGATCAGAACCAGAAAATATTTTATAATAGAGTAAAAAAATAATCTTATCTATATTCTTTTTAATACCTACTTCGTGTTGTTATATACGTCACCATAGCATGGAGGTAATATGTCATCTTATGGTAGGGCCAAACCTGCGCGACAAACACGCGGGACGCGAAACGCGAGCGTCTACAACACTTAACTAGATGTGCACACCTGCGCGATTACGACGCGAACCGATAGAATCCCATATTTTATCTTTTTTTCTTAAGTTCTTATATCCTGGATGTTTTAAATCGCATAAAATACTATGTTCTCTTACTTTTTCTATTAACATCTCTGTATCTTCAGTTGTAGACACTGTGGTCATGGTGGATAATCATTTTTATCATTTCGGCTCATATACGTCCCACTGTTAGGCTCGAGCCTCCTTCATAATAGGAGGGAAATTGACCTTACTATACCATGCTAGTCAGACAGGTCGGTATTGGTTATGTTTAGAGTTTACTATCTCTGGCGTATATGTCATATGCGTAATAAACCCCTTAGCTGTCTTTTATGACCCCGCGCGTATGAGAGGGGGTGGTGAATTGTATTTTTACTCCGTCACCACACGGAAAACCTTAGTCACCATCGTGCATTATAATAAAATAATTATAATCAAGGTATACTCGTAGAAGTAAACACGTTTATCTTAAGTGTCTACCATTGGTAAGATGGTGAAGTCTTCTGCGAGAGATTGTTTACTACTGCAGTTATAGTGCAGGCAACTATTTCTATTTTATTTAAATACATACTTGAATGTCATTGGAGCTCAAGTATGAAAATATGTTGTGTTCTTAAACTATATTTAACATTTTAGTGTTTCAGTGTTACATTAATTTTTATGTAGGTAATATAATGTAGCGAAAATGCTAAAGTGAAGTGATAACGAAATAACAGTGCTTCTATAAAAATTTTTAGAATCATTTGCAGAACATCATCATCATCATTTCAGCCTATCGCCGCAGGACGTAGGCCTCCCTAATGTTACGCCACAAAGTGCGGTCCTGTGCCGCCTGCATTCAACTACGCCTAGCAACTTTCACCAGATCATGGGTTAACTTAGTGGGGGAGCGTCCTACACTGCGTCCGTCCGATACGTGGTCGCCACTCGAGAACCTTTCTTCCCCAGCGGTTGTCGGTTCGTCGAGCGATGTGGTGGGCCTATTGCCACTTCTGCGTGCTAATTCTTCGTGCTATGTCGGTTACACCCGTTCTTCTGCGAATTTCCGTATTCTTAATTCTATCTCGCAGAGAAATCCCGAGCATAGCCCGCTGAGCAACTTTGAGCCTTGTTATGAGGCCTACGTTTAGGGACCACGTTTACGTTTTATTAATGTTGACGACGATTTAATTAGATACCTAACCCTTAAAGGCTGTAATATTTTTTGTAGTGATAACATCTTATAAATCGATGAACGCCGGCTGCAGGCACGAAAAAGCATGACTCATTGTCACGTTCCGCCTGAGCGAGCGCACAAAACAAGCAAAGAAAGGTACGATCGGCCTAAGCGTTCGGCTTGTGACTACTATAAACTTATAGTTTTTTTATTATTTATTATAAACTTATAGTTATTTATTTACAACTGTAAATAAATGTTTAATAGCACATTATTACGTCTAATTATACTCGTTCCAACCATTTATTTTACTTTTGACACATGCTTTAGGACGTAACTGTTTCATTATACGCAATTATTAACTTTGAAACGAGTGAACAGAGAAACATATAAACTGCCCAATAATATTTATATATCTTAATTATTACCCACTAAATACATTAATATGCCGTAAATAGCTCTATTCATAAAATTTAAGTGATAATTCATTTCCGTTATAAAAAAAGTTACGTTCTATCGCATCTAGTGACAGGATCAAAAGTATTCGGTGCAAACTAATGAATCGCAAATAATCGATTACACTTATTTGCAGTTAAGTCAGCTGACAACTGAGTTTTGAATTGTTGTAATAGACAACACGTTAAAATTGTATCAGGGAGATATAAAAATCTTCTCATTATACCTATAACATGAAATAAAACAACCAAAATATTTTAATATTATTTTATTATAACGAATCGTCGGATTCTTCATACGAACTCGAATCGTCGCTTGAATCATCTGCAGTGTTTATTATTAACTCTTGTGTAGGTATGTTGTCAAATTCAATTTCCCGATCCCAATCAGAGAATATTATATTTTTTGTCTTGTTGACGACACTCGCCCAGTTTTCAGGCGTCACACTAGCACATGCGTTTTTTAAAAGTTCAAGCATTTTATTTGCTGTGAAAGGAGGAGTTGTATTGTTTCTTGCGGCGTGTCCTTTGACTTGTGCCCAGATCATTTCAATTGGATTATATTGACAGTGGTACGGAGGAATTCTGATTACAACATGCCCATATTCTGCTGCCATTTCGTCGATGACATATCGTTTTGGCTGCTTTTTACTTTTTAATATTTTAAGTAATTCTACTTTTAGTAGGGATTCGTTCACATCTTCCCCATTATCACGAAGCCAGTTTATAATCTCGTGTTTTTTGTTGGCCTGTATTGGCATTTTATTAATTTGGCGAGAGTGATAGGGTGCATTATCAATAAATATTGTTGATGGCTCTTCAAGTGATGTAAGTATTTCTCTGAACCACTTTTCATACACGTCCGCATTCATCTCCTCATGATAGTCTCCTGTTTTTTTTTTATTTGAACGCTAACAGAGCGTCTGGTACAAATCCCTTTGTAGTTCCCGCATGGCAAATGATGAGGCGTTCACCTTTCCCCATTGGCACTGCAGAAGTAGAAGCAGCAGTATCGTCAGTCCAACCTTTTGGTATGGAATGATTGGCATTGAGCCAAGTTTCATCTGTGAAAACGACATTCGACCAGTCTTCTATTTTCTTCGCTTGTCTTAAAAATTCACAGCGAGACAAGGCTATATCACGACGTTCCATTAAAATTTTTCTTTTGTCGGATTTCTTATACAAGAACCCGATTTGGTGCAGCACCTTTGACAAAGAAGATTTTTGACCACGAAACAAGCCACAATTTCGTAGAGACGCTACTAATTTTTTCAAAGTAGGAATCTCTTTGCTTGTGTAATAATTGTATATATGACGACGAATAGCATCAGTATCAAAACTGTCAATTGCTGTCACTTTACGGGGCTGACGTTTTTTCTTAGGCGTAGATAGCTTGTTCTGTTCAATACCACTACTACCATAGGCTTCTTTAGTGATTTTCGCCACCGTTGGAGCACTAATACCTAATGCTGCTGCAACACGGTCTCTAACTTGGGTTACTGGTATAAGGAATCCGCCATTGCGGCTTTCCTTTTCAAAAAATTCACGAAGCCGCAGCACTAACTCTCTGGATTGTCCTTTAAGCACCATACCTTTCGGCATTTTGCAAGTAAAATCTTACTGGGAGGAACGATACGCTCAACTCAATCAAAGTAAGAACAATGAAATCAATACGGTGGAATATAAATACTCAACACAGCGTATGTAAAATATGAAAGAGCACTCAGCGAACAGAAATGTGACTAGCACGGGAGTCTTGTTGCGAGTGACAGACAACACAACAAAATGGCGTCGCCGGCGCGCCGTTCAGTGTTGCCAATTCGGCTTAAAAAAAAGGGGTAGGCTGGATGAGAAAATTAGTGATTTACTACCGCAGACGAGGGCGCCATTGTCTCTAAGTAAAGTTTGGAGCAGCGGACCCCGCTTAATGGAAAAATGCTTCATAAAGTAGTTATTTTTTATTTTGCAAAGTACAAAGTAAAATATTTTGGGAGGACTGAATTAGTGGGTATGCAAAAATTAATGTGCCCAAATAACAAATATATTTACAGAAGTGAAGTTTTTAAATAATATGAAATATGTATTTAAGCAAAAATAAAATATCCGTGTTAAATCGATCAAAAGTTCTTCCTGACTAAAATCGATTATTACAAAACATAGTATCCGTAATACATTGGTACAACACTAATTGATCAGAATTCGACCTGCCAAAAGTAAAATAAATGGTTGGAACGAGTATAATCTGTATAATTTAAGTAAAAAAAAAAAATATTAAAGAGTGCTAATAAATGTCAATTTATTGAAAAATTGAAAATTTTCTATTAACTCACTAAATTAATACAAGGAATTAATTTAGTGATAAAACAATTCATAAAAGTATACAATTTCTTATCAATGTTTTCTTAAACGTTATCAAATAAAATTATCGTCCGCAAACCGGCTTTACTGACAACCATTTTTGATGTGAAATATCTATAGGCGAGGGTAAACCTGATCGTTGGCCTGGCGTAAAGCGAGGTATGCCGTAGCGAGGCCTCGCCACGCGCTATGAGCGTAGTTCCGACTGGTTCCGACCAATTGCCACAGTAATATCGTCAGAGGCATATAATATAACTATTATATTTTATTATTAGAGGAATCACTGATTAAAAGAATTGAGTTGTGACAATTTGAAATATTATTTAATTTTTAATTCCGTCATTTCCTGGAAAAGTCGTAATATTTTATTTATTCATTATACCATATTAGCTCCTGTCGTAATCTGTTCTTTTACGTATATATACTTGTACAAAATAATTTCGATGTTTCACATCTGCCAGGCGTGCTGAACGTGGGCTCACTTTTATAAATAAAAATGGTAGCCAATCATCACTCAACCAATTCTTTCATCTATTACACCTCGTATTATTATTAGTCATGAAATGATGAAAAGCTCTATAACAGTTTATTTTTTGACTTATGCAAGATCCTATGAATGTAGTAGCAAACTTAACTCACGGGCTACAAGTGATAAGTTTTCGCCGCCTGTAGCCCGCTCACATTGCGATGCAGTTATGTTAGTTTAAGTGGTTGCAACTTGTACGACGTCGTTTTCAACATCCCGGGTGGTTTGGCTGGAATGTGACCGACAATAGGTAGCCTCCAAGAAAAAACTTAATTAGACGAAAGGGGCAATCTGTGCCTAATAACAAATCGTAGAAAATTTTAAATTATAAAAATACGAGTTTTTATAAATAATAATTTTATTAACATTATCAACAACAAAACATAACATTAACATAATTTAATATACATATAACAATACCAAATCAACCTATTATATTTTATTAACGTTGTGAAATGAAAGTATATCTCAAGCTTGGCTCTTAATATATTCTACTTCGACTTCTTAACATCTGACAAGTTTATAGCCCTCTGACACCAAGTGCGTCTTACGAGACGCAGACATGTCGACGTTTCTCAATATACAATCGTTCCACTTGTTGAAAATCTATTGTATCATGATGGGCACTGTCAAATGTATGTTGAATCGTATTTGTAAAACCCCACAGCCATGGCACAATTGATACTTACCGCCAACAGCTGGACATATACCTCAAATAAAACCTAATTTTATAATGACTATACAAAGTATTGAACATAATTCTAAATTGCACTGAACGACGCAACCTACATTTGTTGCAGACTTAATGACATCTAACTTATAAATATAAAGAATAAATTATAATATTACTTAATATTTTGTACTACTTTAATACGTGATGTTAGCTTTAATAATACTTGCATCGCAGCGCCATCTAACTATCCTTCGCGAAATTATTTTGTATAGTGGTGTGCGTGTGTACGTGTGTAAACGTCGGCGCGCATGTAGTATTTTTAGATTTATGTTTCGAACGTTCGAAGTACCGGCACTATCCTTCTATACGTTATTATTCTAAGACTAAATCCTTATTATATTAGAAAAGGTATGAATCTCAAAGCATGCTTCAAAATATTTCATTATGTATAATAAATATTAACTTTGATATATATGTAAATAGTTTTCATTCAGGATAGTTATGAATAGCACAGACAAAAACGTTTTGTAAAAATGCTCAACAATAAAAATATTATTCGCACTATTATTAGCACTGCAAAATTACACTAAACATCTGTTCTTATCCAAACACTTATTGTCTTATTTCACCATTGACACGTAACATGACTGTGTTCATCTTTTTGACGCAAGTTTCAAGCTTATCCTAATATTTAAGTACTCATTCCTTTTTATCCATATTCCTTCCATCATATGGGCACATATTCCAATTTTTATATTTTACCTCAATTATATTTGTGAACCAATATGACGGATCAAACATTAGTTGTCACACGGATACTAATGGTATAATTTTGAAAATGGTTGCAGATTGAGAAAAAACATATCTCAAAAAGAACAGCGATGCCGTAATAAAGACGATATACGTATAAAATTAAAATATGTGCAGCATGATTGAACTACAGTTCGATAGAACAAATTCACATACTAATACATTTTATTTTATATATTGTAGCTTAAGTACATACCTATTTACCTGTTGGCATTTCAAGACAATCCTGTCAAGTTCTACAAGCGAGTGTACATAGTTCTCGCACTCGTTCGAGTTGAGTGTACATAGATTCGATATAACAAAATTGAATTACGAATATCTTCCAATTTGTAAGCTTGACAGGTCATCTATATTATTTATTTTCTACATTGTGAATATTCAGATGTACCAACATCGTACATACGCTTGTTGCTAATTATTATAAATACACATTATTATGTTATTAGAGTGTGCATTACTGATGGTATAAGGTTGGTAGCGCCATAACGTATCTGCGCATAGGTAAATTGTTTCGCTATAGTTTCATACCTATGTTTAAGTATAAAATATTTTTACCAAAATACATATAGCATACCTATAGAAGGTACGGATACGTAACTTGAAATCCTTTATCTCTACAGATCGGGACATCAAACATTAAGGTGGTATAAGTTATTACATATCTTATATTTTGGTACCAACAAATCTTATCATTCGATTCTAAAACTCACTTCTTAATCATAACACAGCAATCAACACAGCAATATTTTGGTTTCAACTACATAAACTATACCTAAATATACATATATATATACATACATATATTAAGGTTTGAACAGCCTGATTACAGTCATATAATAAAATCAAATTTAATCACAAACAGTTTAAAACTATACGGAACCATTTAATCAAAACTAGTTTTACACTACAAGACTTTTTATAAGCTCTCATTAAATATTGCAAATGAAAAGTGCTCTCTGTGACTGGGTTGAAAAATAAATATACATAGTATTTATGTACTATATGTATAACACCATAATTGATAACAGTAAACTAAGCAAACTTTAAAAAATATTGAATTTTGCTATATTGGGTATCTCATCTCATTTGTCACAGTCTGTATTTTGAAAGTTGTTTTATTATTTTGTTACAATAAACTCAATTCTATACAGGTACATAAATAAGCAAGTTTTTAATATGTAGTTGGTGACGAAATAAGTAAGATAAAAAGCAAATATGGCGCATAAAGTGCAAATAGTAAAGCAAGGCACAAAATGTAGTGCTACAACAAGGTGAGGAGTGCCAAGAAGAGTTCCTTTTAGTTTCGCTAGATGGCACTACGCACCTTCTACAGCACATGCCGTTCTAGAATTTTTATCACAATTTTAAAGCTACATGGTAAAATAAATACCCCTGGTGACCCATTAATACTATTTTAACAAAAACACAAACTAACTTATGAACACCAAGCAATTTTGAGACATATATACAGTGGCTCAGTTAAAATTTCTATTGAAATTTTAATAAAACTTGTGTTAAATTATATCTCAAATTAAAACTCGGTTATAAATTAACGCTGATAATAAATTAACAGATGACAAACAAGTGCTTGGATGTAATGTCTGCTTGCACGACGCGTTGAACGTGATCGCCGGACAAAGCGCTAGGCACGGAAGCGACGTTTCCGTACGTATGCATTATCAGTTCCTACTATGACAAACCAGATATAATTATTATTAATTTCCCTAAAATATTGAGCAAATACGTATATATTGGCAAAAACAAGTTGTTAAATAAAAAATTCAAGTTGATATCGAATAAAGTATTATCATAATAGACAAGCCCAAAGTCTCTAAATATAAATAAGAATACAAACATACACACGTGTAGCTAAATAAATTTACATATACGTTTCATTTTCAATATATAGACTATCTCATCATTTCACAAATCGATCACAACTTTATACATACAATTTAACATTACCTGCATGGTGATTTAATTAGCAGTCTCATATGCCAAATGGATCCGAATCCGTACAGAACAAATGCTTGTTTGTTTTTAATATGTAACGTGACCATACGTCCTGTTCTTGACGGAACTGTTTCGGGCTGTCTGTCACATAGTCATAACAATATCTCATTTTTGCAAATTGAAGTGACCATTTGTTATACGGACATGCTCAATACACTTTTCACATAACCTTGTTGTTTTTTAAGAGTTTAAGTTCATATTTTACTTATATCTGCAAGAGTTCCGTTCTGTCAGATAAACATAATGGTCGAGTCATGCTAGTGTCTCGTTTTGGCGTAAAAGAATATGGTCACGTTACTTATTAGTAACCCCATGTCCTAAGTTTCAGTGTATCTTTAATATTTATATGTTCGTAATATATCCATATTAAAAGAAATTGTGTCTACATTCGGGGCGTTGTATATATAAATTATTGTTTGTAATAATTTTATCCAACACACTAGGTAAATGTTAATACTATTTAGGACTACCAAATATTCGGAACACGCCTGAACGTTTCAAAACAACGTCCAACATTGCAAAATTACTTGTGCAGTTTAAAAAAATATAAGTACAATCGTAAGTTCTCTATAAAACTTATAATATATTTATCTTCCAAACAATGGAAGCAAATATCAATTATATAACTAAATAGCCCAATCCTATCACTTTGGTATATTACATTTGAAAATGTAGTTACTTTTGTAATTAAAATATTGATTATAGAAATATAGGTGCCTATCTACTTGAATGACATGACTGCCTTTGTTTCGAGAAAGGCAACTATCGTTTCGGAATGTCCGTCAATACGTTGATATCACAGCGAACATGTAGTCACCCTATTTCGTAACAAAATAAGTTATTTATGATATATTTTGGTATTTTGTCGTTTGTTACGTGGGTGACGACAATTAGCGAGTGATTATCGGGAACAGCGGCACTCGTTGGGCATCAAGTTGACAATGGTGTGTCTAACCAGGCAATGGCGCTTCCTCGTAGAAATCTGGCTCATCGTCTTTGTCTATATCCTTTTGTGCACCATCCAGCTGTCGATTAAATAATATGATTAATAATATCATAATCTTCATACAGCTAAATAATCTATGTGTATTCGAATTAGCTACTCCCAAACGGCAGGATGATTCACTGGTCGTGTGATGATGGAATAGCAATTCAATTCACCACTGTCATGCCCGTGGATGTCGTAGAGGACCATTAAGGGATATAATATGCATATAACTTCTACGTAAGAGAAGCAAAAACTTGAAATTAAACCCTATGCCAGCACGTCTAATCAGCATGGTATAGTACCTACTTAAGTCACTTTCCTCCCTATTGTAGAGGAGGCTCGGCCAGCAGTGGGACATTTACCTACTGAGATGAAGGTCACATTCATAACTTAAAATATAGATATACTATTGTATATCTATATTTTAAGTCTATCTATACTTTAACCCCATATTATTCTATCCTTCATTAAGCCCTATGTGGTGACGAGGGTAGAATACATTGTCTTATTATTGAAAAGAGTCAGCAGAAATATAGTGAGAATCTTCTAACATCAACTGCGATCGCCAACTCCCTTGACTGGCTAATATCGATTTACCAAATGGGATAAATCTTACACACTGCTTTAGTTAGCCATGAGCTACGTTCTGTGAGGACTGAGAGCCAGCATTATCCCATTTGGTAGGTAATGTGTCACTATAACTTCCCAAGAAAGGCGTAAAATTAGCCTAAGGGATCACCATAATAATGGACAGTAGCACTATCCTGGCATACATGTAAAACCAACACCGACCACCAAGTACGGCGATCATAACATTCCCAAAAGGCGTCTTAGTCCAAAAAATAGACGTCAATAGGCCAATAGTAGTGTAATATTGTTAAACAGTTAAAAATTTTAAAGCTAAGATATAGGAAATATAAAAATAAATGTAATAATAGTTACCGCTCTCAGTTGTAGCGGCGTGAAGATGTAGACAAGAGACATTCGTAGTGGTACCATAAGCACGAGGAAGAACGGCATAGCCAGAGAGAATCGCGAAGACTTAACCGCATACAGCACGCCGAGTCCAGCACATTGAATAAGCGTGTATAAATGCATCTTGAGTGTCGGTACCTGGGAATACAAGCATAACAATTACAACTTGATAATATACATAGTCGCGATTCTTGTGATATCATAATGAACACATTTCTGAGATTCGGGTTTCAAGCTAATTTAGTTACAGTTCTCTTAAAAGAACAAGGTTTAGTCAAAGACAAATAAAAGAAAAAGGCATTGACGTTTTTATTGCCTATGGTATACAGGCGCAGCCCACCTTATAGTTAAGTGATATCTGCTGCTTAGAGAAATCGGCAACAGCAGGTATAGCCAGGCTTGTTTACCCTGATAAAATAGGTTTACTGTAACGGAGGCGGCTTACACCGCAACTAAGTTCAGGTTTTATACGTACATGGGAGAAATTAATGCTGAAAATATACAATCGAGGAGGATATAAATCAAATCAGTATGAACTATTCATATCAGTGATCGTAGAAATAATGGACGAAAATATTGCAGTTCACTAAGCACAATTATTTTATTTCAAATTCCATCCTGCTACTGAGCATCTGTTGACTAAAACATTAAGGATTTTGTCATTACTGAGCCTTATAATGAGATATCATTTTCTTATATTACTAGACCAATGAAGCAGTCAAATAATGAATTTTCTAAAGTTACTGTAGTCAAATACACTTTTCAACATTACATCTTTATAGTTCAACCAAAAATGTGTTTGTTACTCCTCCTAAACTGGGCGACTTTCTATGCAATTTGGTGTGTATATTTCAATGGGTTCCTGGACAGTATAAAAATACAATTGGTTCTAGCAGATGCCATGATTTGTTGTAAAATATCATGTTTAATATTATATGTAGTAATAGCAGTTTACGGTGCAGGATGAAATCTGCCGGGTACGCCAGTATTCCCATATAAAGCACAAAATATTTTTAATCGACTGTCCTATAAATTGACTAAGATTACGTAAGTAGTTAAAATTTAAGATAAGAACTCAACACTGGCGATACTGACCCTTCTGACATAAGGTACTTGTGGATGATGCTTGACGGGCTTGAAGAGTAGAATGCAGCGATCCCAAAACTGGATACCACCCAGTGCTGAGATACCCATGTAGAGGAACACTCCGAATAGTACGGCCATAGGTACTAGGCAGAGATAGGACGACGCCATTACCGACAGGCCAACTAGTATTGCTACCAGCAACGCTGTCAACCGTTGTTCTGCAATTGTGAACACAGTATGCTTCATTTCATTTACTAATATAATTTATTTTCTCTTAAGATAGTGTTTGTTGCCTTTGTGGTGACAGAGTAAGAATGAAATTCATCTCCTTGCTTGTGGGTGTCGTAAAAGATGACTAAGAGATATAATATCCATGCAAGAAAAGAGAAACTTTCAATAAAATCCTATACATCTGACCAGCAGTACAGTAGCTCAATCTCCCTCCTATTACGGAGGTAGCTTGAACACAGCAATGAGACATTTAAGCTGAGGTGATGATAAGACGGCAATAATTTCTAAAGACAACATCCCACACTAAGGAATAAATGCTTGTGTAAATAGAAACAATATCTTTCTATCAATTTATTTTTTGTGTAATCCCGTATTGTATCAGAAAAAAATCATCTTTTTATTGCAAACGGCGGCAAACGAGCAAATAATACACCTGATGGTAAGTGTTGCTGCTGCTCATGTACCTTTGCTAGGCCGCTGCCTACCGCGAAGAAAGGGAAGGAAGTCTGAATACGTGCAATGAGGTTCGGTGAAATTAAGGAATCACCAAAACCCACCATACGCAAACACCCTTAGATAATAGAACTGCCGGCTCTCTCGCTCACCGAACGAAGCGCAGTAATAAATTACTATTACTCAGACATCGATTTTCTGCGAGAGTGTGGTACTACCCCGGACGAACCGGCCCGCGGCTGTAGACAGACAACTGTCAACAGTTTATTCCTGAATGCTGTAAAGTGTTCGAAACATCGGGCAATCATAAATCAAATATAAACGCGATAAAATCCGTAAAATAGTAGGATGAATAATTTAATATCCTAATTGTAGATTCATATTCCAATCTTCAATAATTCAGATCATATTGATATGAATCGGTAAATAAAAAATACATCGTATATTTTGATAAAAATAGATAGTATTAAATACTCATATATCTACTACGAATTCGTAATTCACATTCGATGTTAAAAGTTACAATTATGCGTAACGTAATGGAATTAAGTGTAATATCATATTATCATCTTTTATCAGGTAATCTGTATCAACCATAATTAGCTTTTAACAATATCTGTTTTACGGCACGCAGGATAGTTGCGCAGTTACTATTTAATAAAGGTATTGATAATTGATTAAATTAGGCGATACATGCAGACAATCCATGATTACTTTCAAATTGAGAGAAGGAAGAGCGACCGACCACTCCACCTACAACCGAAGCCAAAACGTCCTAAGGATTCCACGTCCAAAGACGAAAGACGTGTCGTATCGATATTTAAATCATCATTTGCCTGCTCTCATTCCGCGCTTCTTCTTACGTCCGTCCACAATCATATTGACAACCTTCCTTGTCCCCTTCCTATCCCTCATCACATGTCCATACCAAGACAATCTCGCACTCCTAATCATTTCTATCTCAGGTTTCCCCTGAATATTCAATATGCAAAATTTCGTAAAAATGTAATTTGAAGCAAAAATAGCCTGTTTTTGCAAATAGGACATAAATAATAATTTGTTATACTAATAGGGGCATGTTCGTATGTCCATAGTTTTACCTATTCCTGCAAGACGTTAATTGTTCTCGGTTCAGCTTCTTGTTCTAGCTCATATTTTTACGTATTCCTGCGAATGTGCCGATCTTACACAAAATAAGACGGGACAGTTACTCAAGTGTACCGTTTTGAGGTAAAAATAATATAGTTACACTACATCTATACTCACCTTTAACTTCAACAATGTGCGGTTTGTCACCGGGCGCATGTGTTGTAGACATGATGGTCAGCGCCGAGACGTGACTGACAGATCGTACAGTTGCCACACATTGCCATGGTGCTCCAAAAAGCCCACACATGGCATTAACCGTCGACATAATTACAATATCCATATGGAATCCACTACCCTTCTTCAATTTACGCTCCGGTTTATCAATGATCAACCTGTCAAAGAATACTTTGATGTAAAATGAAATATAAAAAAAAATCACATATAAGTTCCATAGTTGGGCTCGATCCTCCTACATAATGAAAAGGAAATTTAAATACTATATCATCCTCATCTGAAGGATTTTGGCGAGTTTTACGTCTCTTACATAGATGTTATCTGTATATTATGTCTTAGTAGTATTTCACGACACCCAAAGAAATGGACTGATGCAATTTACCCTTTCTTCATTACCACATAGATACTTTAAATTATTTATAACAAATTCCATCATCAAAATCGCAGACTTCACATGATTTTCTATTAAAATAAATTAATATTATCTACAAATGTATCAGCTGAGCTTAATAACTTTATAGCCTACTATTAAAATAACATTCGCATGCATCGCTTTTTCGATCGAAGAAGTAGAAAAATTGCGTAGGCCATATTTGATCTGAGTATATTGATACAAATTTATATACTTTGAGAGTTGATTTGAAAATAATGTGAATTGATAATCACATGTCCATGTTAATAAATGACGATTAATTCATTTATGTAAGCAGATAAATAACACGCTTACATTGTCTTAATCCTTATTCCTCCATAATAGAGTCCGAGCTTATTGCTAGTTACCGAATAATCTCCAAGTTCGCTACTGCGAAACCACTAAAGAATACCTAACGTTTGATAATCTCAATATCAAATTAGCACTTATAACACTAAACTAATGACAGAAGCCTCAATTTACACACATTTGATTAATACATTTTAGTGAAAGTATATATACAATGTGATCTTAAACGCGAAAGGTGGTCTTCAAAAATACTACGCTTAATTAAAGTCAGGTACCATGGCAAGTCATTAAGTAAACTACATAGTATGGATACGTTCCTTTATCGCATAGCTTAAATTAATTAAAAAACTATTAAAAATTATGATGTATTCTGGTATGAATATATATCTTACTCAGCGATGTGCGTCTCCATGAATACGATGATGTAGACCATGAGTGCAGGTAGCGCCATTGCCAACGTGGCCCATGCGGGGATAGTCTCGAGGCCAGGGTTGAGCGGTACGAGCCAATTGCGATGCGTCGTAGGACTGAGACCAGCTGGTACCTTGAGTTTCTCTGTCCAAACGGGCACGAGGCAAGACACACCTACCATCAGCACTATGGCTATTGGAACACCAAAGTCTCCAAGTGCTCTACGAGCCTGAAATAATAATAGACGAATGTTTAAAGATTATTCTTTAATTTTGATGGATGCATATTCACTTTTTTTTAGGCAGAGATAAAAGACTAATGGTGGTAACAGGGGGGATTTATGGATTCACACAGTCCCCTACCATCACCTCGGATGTCACGTCAAATCACAATCATTAACGTTCATATATGTCTTACTACTGGGCTTGACTACTTTGCTTGTATTCTGTACAGTAGGAGAGAAATTGACCTACTATACCACGCTGGTCAGATATGTAAGTAAATTATAACATTTTGAGTATTCCATCGTTTGCATAGAGGTTATTTACACATTATATCCTTTAATCGTCTTTTATGACAACTACGAGCAAGAAGAGGGTGGTGAATTGTATTCTTACTCTGTCACTACACTAAGCATCATTCACTGAGTCATTTAATCACAATTAAAAGTAAAATACATAATATATTTTTAGTAGTGTTGCCTAAATGAGAGACTCTAAGTCTCTCTTTTCACCATCATCATTTCAGCCTATTGCCGTCCACTGCTGGACGTAGGCCTCCCTTATGTTGCGCCACAATGTGCGGTCCTGTGCCGCCTGCATCCAACGACGCCCAGCAACTTTCACTAGGTCATCGGTTCACCTACTGGGGAGGCGTCCTACACTGCGTCGTCCGATACGTGGTCGCCACTCGAGAACCTTTCTGCCCTAGCGGTTGTCGGTTCGTCGAGCGATGTGGCCTGCCCATTGCCACTTCAGCGTGCTAATTCTTCGTGCTATGTCGATTACACCCGTTCTTCTGCGGATTTCCATATTCCGGATTCTATCTCGCAGAGAAATCCCGAGCATAGCCCGCTCCATAGCACGCTGAGCGACTCTGGGCCTTGATATGAGGCCTACATTTAGGGACCAACCATCCATAAACTCTTTTCACCAACAATCCATAAACTTTAGAGAACAACTAAGGCAAGCTATTTTTTTGTGTCAGAACGGATAACTTGCATAAATGAAATTCATGCGTAATATTTGGGGAGGTAAGTATAACAGATGATCTGGTCTGTTTGTAAAGACGGGATATTTTTGTTTTGACTAGTAAGAGTGGGACATACAGTCTGAAAACGGGACAGTCCCGTCGAGTACAGGATGTATGGTCACGTTAAATACAACATCACATCGATGATTAAGTGATGTAATTTTTCGTTCAACAAGTAACGTCAACCTTCAAATTGTTTTACGGAGGTGGTAATGTGTGGAGGTGGACAACGATAGGAAGGAAAAAGGGTAGGTTATGGAATCGTGCGCCCTCTTCATGAGATGTGTCTAGACCAGTGGTGGGCAAACTTTTTTAATGGCGGGCCACAAAGTATAAGAAATTCTAGAGGAGGGCCAGCTATAGAAAATATGCATTTTGTATTAAAGCTTTTTAAAAACAAAATACCTTTTACTTTTGTTAGTCGTGTGAGACATATGGAATTGTTTTTCATTTTCCATAAGTTTAGCTTCACCGATAGGTGAATTTTCCAATAAATAAACGAATACCAGTACCGACTGCCGAGATAATTATAATTATGGCAAGTTAATTATGAGATAATGAAAGCTTTTCAATTATAAACGTCACATTTTATTTTTCGCGCCAAAATGCTGACTAGAATATTTAGGATGGATGAACTCTCGGCGGGCCGGATTAAATACATTCGCGGGTCGAAGTTGGCCCGCGGATCGTACTTTGCCCAACACTGGTCTAGACCATGTCAACTAAAAAATAGTGTAACCTAAAGATCTCTAATGTTTACGCGAGTATTACACATTGTAAATACAACTATTTTTACGAATTTTATCGCGTTTGTATTTAATTCTATATTACAAAGATTTATATCTAGTTTTTTTTTATTGCAATCGGTGGCAAACGACCGAACAGTACACCTAGAAGGTAAATGTTGCTGTCGCTTATGGACCTTTGCTAGGCCGCTGCCTACCGTGAAGAAGGTGAAGGGAGTGTGAATGCGTTCGGTGAAACTAAAGGCATCACCAAAACCACACACACGCAAACAACATCAGAAAGTTGGGCTGCCGGCTTTTTCGCTCACCGAACGAAGCACAGTAACAAATTGCTACTACTCAGACGTCGATTTTCTGCGAGAATGGTACTACCCCGGATGGACCGACCCGCTGCTGTAGACTGATAATGATCAACAGTGTGGTGCTACTACTATAGTTTTATTTACATGTCGCCCTAGCCGAGGCCGCGGGTGACGTGACCGGGGATTAGTCCGTCACCCGCCGAGAAACCGACCGCGTGAGGAAAGACCGACGTCCTCCCCGATGAGGGGACGTCGGTCGATGGGAGGATACCCCAATAGGGGTTATTCCGTCGGGCCGACCACTGATGTCAAGTAACCCTGCTCTGGTGGTCAGTCCAACGACGAAAGCGACGTGGTTTTCGGGTGGGTTGCGGGTGTTGCGTGCTTACGCCTCTCTGTCGCCCCGGACGGAGTGGTGCGAGGAGGGCGCCGACCGCAGCACACCCAAAAATATAAATAAATAGTTTTATTTACAAAGTGTAATCTGAAACTCATTTTTCGTTATTGGAACCAAGCATACAATAAATCTTGGTTATCCATGTGGGCAACACTAATTTTAAATGTTAAAAGCACGATATAAGACTTACACTGCGTCCGAGGAATTTTCCGTTACGGAATATACGTAGGTAATAGGCTATGATGAATGTTGACAGCGTCAGCATGGTACACCACAGCGCCGTGTTCGGCTGCGGCGTAGACACTTTAACTGAAACCAATCACCATTTCAGCTCATATACATATCACTACTGGGTTTGAGCTTCATCTACACTAGAAGGAAAAATTAATTTACCACGACCACGCTGGTCAGACGTGTTAGTATATAGTTTTATTTCGAGTTGTCCTTATTTTGCGTAGACGCTGCTTTGATAGAATATCGGCGTAACTCAAAATTATGTAAAATTGAATATTGTATGCCAAATGATCCATGATATCTAAAATCCTTGATATTTTATCGTGAATTGAGGAATTTTCCATTATTCAGTATAGTCACAACCTCAATACATCATTCGAATATTATGATATGCACTAAAATATTTATAAAAACAATTTAAAAATGCCCTTCTCTAATTTTTTTTTTTTTTATTTGTATCACTATTCTTGCAAAGCAGTAAATATTATCTACAAATTATATCTTTTAATCGTCTTTTACGGACACATACAGGATGACACAAGAAAGAAGGTGATGAATTGTGTTCTTTCTTCGTCACCATACGGAGAGTAACAAAGCATGGCAAACATGGAACATGACATGGCAGAAACAACGGAGTTAGATGGCTTAGTATTTATTTCGAGTTTGCCTTGTCTAGCATAGATGTTATCTGTATATCATGCTCTTTAGTCATCTTTAAGACAGCCTCGGGCAGAATAGATGAGGAATTACTGTCTTACCGTGTCAACACACAAGGAAGCGTAGTGATGACGCATAGGGATAAATGATAGTCCATAACTTTAAACCAGATTTGTGTTCTCAGCAGCATGCTATAACACTGGACTAATGAGTTTGTCTATTTGCATTATTACAATATTAAATCGTAGTAACTTCATTCATCCCAGGTTATTGCTGGGTTAGAACCTACTCCAGAATAAGAAAGAAATTGGCCTATTATACTAGGTTTATCAGACGTGTTGATATAGGGTTTAATTTCGAGCTACCGATCATATTATATCCCTCAGTCATCTTTTACGATACCCACGGGCAAGGGTCTGAATAAGAAGCAATCAGATTGAGGCTATTCGCTTCTTTTTAGGCGGTAGGTATATGGAGTTTTTAGTGGCCAATAATGTAACAGCGAGATGATTTTTGTGTTGCCCGAGTCTTTCTCTTGTAGCCTTTGTCCGTTTCTCTAATTAGTGAAATTTATAGATACTCGTTGACTTCACTGTTTTTTGTGAACCAATGTGCGCCATATAATCTTTAATGCCTTGTTTTGAAAATGTAGCAGTATCTCTAAATTTGAGTGGCTATCCGAAAACCACGGCCAAGGTTAGTTGTGAATTATGTTCTTACTCCATCACTATACGGCAAAATCCCAGCACTTATATTAATTTTAACATCAAGCATACCTGGTAGAGTGCTGTTCGCTGGTGTGTCAACTATAGTTAAGTTATGAGATTGGCTGTAGTCGTATAACAGCGGGTGTGCTCTAAATACATTGATAAGGCTCGTCACTGGCTCGCCGATGAAGATCAGTGATATCAAGAACGCAAAGATGTCCTCCGTAAACCTGTTTGAGGGCAAAACATTTGTTTTAAACAAAATAGACACGTGTAGGGTTGCCTAAACTGGTATTTATCTATCTTGATCTTTAATATGAATGTATAAGTAAGTATATAATAATATAAAATAACAAAACAAAATATCTTCGATATAAATTTCGATCAAGCAATTTAATTAATAATTCTTAGATTACCTATTGGGTATATTAATTTATTGGCAAAGATAAGAATATTTGTTATGCATAAAAAACATCATTGGAAAGATTTTTTTATTAATTGTGCACTAAGGAAATAATCCTTTTACTACGGGGAACTTAACAAACATACAATTAACGGACGCAAATTACATCCAGACTCCGAACAACATTTATAAACAGCACAAAGTATATTCCTGCGTGGGAAATCGAACGCGCAATACTTGGCACGACAGATCGATAGTAGAGATACAACCATCTACGTCATCCTTGCAGTCAAGATAACCACTAAAGTTTTATTGTGATATCTTTTTAATAATTAAGTTCTTGGTTCATTTAAATATAAAAATTGCAATCTAGGCGGTTACGAGGTGGTACTCCAAAGATTAACCCACTGGACGGCCACAGAAGACAAGGATCTGGAACCGATGGCCCGCCTATATGGCCATAGAGAGATATACGGCAGGATATTGGGTTGCACGATGTCCCGACTGCTGCCCCGGGTAATTTGCTCGTGGTGTTACCAGAATGCTGTCTGTCCCCAAAATACCAAGACTCCAAACTGGGTTTATACCACTTTTTGTTTTTAATATCTATACCAATAAATAAAATTGGAGTTCTGTTTGTAATGTCAAAATAATAGGCTTTTTTCATGCTCACACGGTTATTTGCACGACAGCTATGCCTAAAATAGTAATTAAAAAATTTTTGTCTGTCTGTCTGTTTGTTCCGGGTAATCTTCAAAACGGTTGGACCGATTTCAAAACTTCTTTCACCAATGGGAAGCTATAATATCAGGGCGTAAACTAGGCTATATTTGATCCCGGCATTCCCACGGGAACGGGAACTACGCGGGTAATACGACTATAACCTATAACCAAAGCGAAGCGAGGGTAGGTTGCTAGTCTTTAATATTATCTGTGGCATGCGGCAGAATAATATTGACTTTAATTATATGAGGGATTAAGATTCTAATATAGATTGTAAGTAAAACTATGGATTTTATCACGTATGTATTTAATTTTTGACTGCCCGACGTTTCGAAAACTTTGCAGCGTTCATAGTCACGGGCGGACTAGACTAATCCGTGACCGTAGTAGTTTTATTTATAATGTGTAATACTCGCGTAAACATCAGTAATCATTATCTACAAAAACAATTTTCTGTAAATATTTTAAAAACTAGTAAGAAGTACCTTGTGATTTTCCTGACGGCGACGCTGCCCTCTACAGAAGCAACGCAGAGGGCAATAACAATCATCCATAAGCCACAATACATACGCGCTGCGAGGAAATCGAACCCGTACGATACACAGAAGTTAGACAGTGACTCGTCAAGCAGCAATAGCGGTCCAGTTGCGCCCGTGATCATCATCGGCTGGCCCGAAATTAGCGCGAATAGTACGCCACCGGCGCACGTAAAAACCTAAACATACCAACCATCTCTTGTAATCAACACTATCTCTATTATTTCTCATAGGTGTTTTCATACTCTATCAATCTTAATATTTCAAACATCATCATATCTCATAAACGTACCATTACCATTATTATTTAGGAGTGGTAGGACCACACTGTCGACAGTTATCTGTCTACAGCCGCGGGCCGGTCCGTCCGGGGCAGTACCATGCTCTCGCAGAAAATCTACGTCTAAGTAGTAGCAATTTGTTACTTTCGATACTGCCCGACTTTCGTAGGGTGTTTGCGTGTCGTGGGTTTTGGTGGTGCCCTTGGTATCACCGAGCCGCAATGCACGCATTCACACTCCCTTCGCTTTCTTGCGGTAGGCAACGGCCTTGTAAAGGTCCATGAGCGGCAGGAACACTTACCACCAGGTGTACTGTTTGCTCGTTTGCCACCGTTTGCAATAAAAAAAAAAAACCTACTGGGCTCGAGCCTCCTCCGTAAGACACGCCTGTCAGACGTGTTGGTATAGGGTTGTATTTCGAGTTTTCCTTCTCTTGCATACATATTATAAGTACATTTAATTTCTTAGTCGTCTTTTACGATACTCACGGGTAAGATGATGGTGAATTGTATCCTTACTCCGTCACCACACAGAATATTTCAGACATCATTTTAAAAATTATTTGAACAGAACAACGTCTGTTGGGTCAGCTAGTATAAATATCATCATCATCATCGCAGCCCACATACGTCCCACTGTTGAGCTCGGGCCTCGTCCACAATGGGAGGGAAATTAATCTACTATAACCATGCTGGTCAGACATGTTGGTATAGGATTTCATTTCAAGTTTTCCTTTTCTTGCACAGATTTTATGTACATATTATATCCCATAGTCGTCTTTTAAGACGTCCACGGGCAAATTGGTAGTGGTGAATTGTATTTTTACTCCGTCACCACACGGAAAATAGTATAATATATATTTTATATATCATCATCACAGCTAATTTACGTCCTACTGATGAACTCACGCCTACTCCACAATAGAAGTGGATTTTCATAGGTATTATTATAAACATATGTTTTACCAATGTTTCCGAGATGCCAATGTTGCCGTGCGTCTTCTCGGCAAGTAGACCGCCAAACGTGATGGCAGATGATAGCGCGGCAAAATACATGAAGATGGTAGCTGCCACACACTGTCCATTCAATGCGTCTTTGAAGTCCGACACGTAGAAGGGATATCGTCGCTTTATATCGCGAATCACACCTACAAAATGAAAATCAACAATTAAATTTAAAAAAAAATAATGTATGAAAAAAATAAACAGATCCCTCTTTTAATTATTCAACCCATATACGTCCCAAAATGGACTCGGGATTCTGCCACAATAGCGCGGCAATTAATCATCTATACCACACTGGTCAGAAGGTTTTGGTGTAGAGGTTTCCAAGTTATGTTATCTATTTACATTACTGAGTCATATTTTACATACCCTAAGATAAAAAGTGGCAAATTATATAGAGGAGACAACGGTCCAAAGAATTACAAGAATAAAACGATAACAATACTAACCTCCAAAAAGTTTTCCGGTCCTGCTGAGTGGATCGTCTGGTTCCTTATAGGGTTCACCGCCCGCTTCGGCTGCCAGTAACGCTTTTAGTTCATCAGGTTTCGGTTCGAGGATGTCACCAGCAGCGCGCTTGCGCTCAAGAGCATCGCGTTTACGACGCCGTATCATCTCACTCTTAGCGCGTAACTCCTCAAAAGGAAGCAACGCTTGCCGCTCCCAATCTCCAGGCGGCAGCACAATAGAATCGTCCAAAAATTCATTTATGGCAGAGAGAAGTTCGCGCCGATCATCCGCTTTATACGCGATACCGTGGAATGTAGGATTCGACATAAGCGTGGAGATTGATCGACCAACCTCATGGTAGTCGAGATCAGCGTCTGTTGGACCCAACAGAATAAACATAAAACGTACAGGCACAGGAACTTCGGTAATTGATGGCATTAGGATACCCTGTGCCAGTCGTACGAAGGCAATGGTTGGTTGTTCAAGAAAACCCACAGCTCCTACAAGTACTGTAGTAGCTTCGGCATCACCAGGTATCCTCTTCATAATGGAATCGTTGTGTTGTCGTCGCAATTCATCTTGTGAGCCGGCAGCCTCAGCAGTGGCGGCCGCCAGGAATTCCAATTCACTGAAGTCTACCCCTGTAGCTGATGACTTCTTGCGAGCCTCGGCACGATCAGCTGGCAGTGCATGAGAACTGCGTCGTCGCTTACCCTCAGCTAGATTCTGCACAAATACAAATTGTGGTGAGGTCTATGCTGTTCTTCAGTACTACAAACGTCACCTTAGCGATTTAGCACACTACATACGTGGCGCACACACTTTAAAATGACATTGTTTGTATATACAATAATTTTATGGGGATATAAAATAAACATATAAATACATAAAAAAAAACTGTAGTTATTTTACGACAAAAAAATACAACTTGTTAGTCACGATACGATAATAGCTGGCTGGTTCACAATGTGTCTTGTCATAGAAAATATGTGGTGTCGATGTTTCAGGAATTAATTTTTGTTATGAACTAACGTACAACTCGTGGAATTTAAAAGGGTTCATTTTAGGAACGACCAATAAAAGGTATCAACTGTGAGTATTAATGTAGGTAGGATGATATTTATGTTACAGAGAGTCTAATGAACCCGTCTGTATATCTGCCGGTGGTTCTACGGTTTATATTTCTGGTTTCATTTTCATATGTGTAATATTTAGGCTAAATTAGACAAAGAATGTATGCAAATACGTCGTTTTAGGAACATCGCAAATCTTAAATTTTGTATCTCATTAATATAACATATTAATTATTAACTTGAGATAACCAGGGTTGGGCAGTATTTAAATTACTTGAAATTAAAATACGTAATTTAAATACAAATACGTATTTTGAATTTGTAATTCAATTACTTCTTAAAAATGTAATTTGTAATTGGTATTTCAAATACCTAACGTTGGGATATGTTGTAGTTTGTATTTTAAATACTTAGGGCTTGAAAATACATATTTACATAAATACTTGAAGAAATTAATTGGAGCATGGAAGTTGGTACAGCTTTTGGTTACATTCAGGGCGACAATTGTTACTATGGCAATCTTCTGCCTACGTTAATGTATGTATGAACAAGATTAGACTGGCTGCAGGATTGCAATTCGGTGCATTTTACCCATAGCCTTTATTATGAAAGAAAGGCTGATCGCCGTTTTTCCATCGTTTCGAATAATACGGACGGGATTTGTCCAGATCATATCCTATCAAAAGAAGCCTAGAATTTTTTTAAATGAAGTCGAAAATATTCTACAGCCAGACATTTAAGACGGTGTATGTAAATCATTACATGAGTAGACTTCAATTCTGTCCATAGATATCGTTCTGTCCCTATCGGCAGCAATTAGATCATGTTTTATAGTGAAACTGTAGAGCTGGCTATTTTCAGGCAGACCTGTATTTACAAATTCTTTTTTAAATGGGATTATGTCGATAGTAAATTACACATTATACATTGCATTTGCTTTACGCATCTAAGCAACTATATACCTTTGTATACATAAGACATATTTTAAGCTGCCCTTTCTTGGCGTCGCTAGATGGAGAAAATTATTAATATTAATTTTAAATAACTACAATACTATGAAATAGTCATTTGAGCATCTCTATAAAAATCTCGCGTACCCATAAATAGTTATTTGTACGCAAGTTTTTTTCCTACAATTAATTCCTATTCTATTTGAGAACAAACAAAAAATACAATACACTAATTTCTTACGATAGCCGTAAAAGGTGACTTATAAACCCAAGCGGACAACTACAAGAGAAGGTAATCTCGAAATTAATTATAATGTGAACTCACTTGACCGTAGCTAGCTCACTGGAGCGTAGTAAACCAACTAATCAAATCAATTTAGGACATATATAAACTAGAAAGGCATTTAAAACACCGAAAGACATTGAACATCGTTCAGGTATTTATTTTTCATTGTACTCAAACCATTGTTCTCAATTACTACTTCGAAAATATAATAACGAATAAATATTATTTTACGTTCAAATATTTGCTACGCTGTACACAATTCGATTATGTGTGACAAAGGTGTGCAAGTGTCTATGTTTGAACTGAACGAGCTACTAATTACCATATAAACTGTACAATACTTATAAAAAAACTAAAATGAATGCAACCAAATCGTACAGATGCATCACTAAAGAACTATAGAGGTATGAAACACGTCTTGTGAAGTATTTATGCTGATATTGAGCTATGTAGATGACAAGCGTGGCACACTCGCACAGCTGTATCTGTTCGTACGATGAGATGAGCGCTGTGTCGACGGCAGGCAGCTGTAGTACTGCATACGGAACAGCGGGCCCGAGCAGATGCCAGCGCACCCTCATCCATCCACACCGACTGTGTATCAACGTGGCATTCAAACAACTTTATTTGCCTATATGCTAATTCTCGTCTTGTGACGGGCTAAATAATATAACCTGTCTCTATTCGGTGTCAGTAATAAAAAACAGCAAGCAAGTCTTTTTGAATCTTATAACAACCACTGCGACACCCAAACTGTTTGCTCAGTTTGCACCCGAATCGGCTTAGATAATTTTTATTCAAAAATGAATATTATTATCTACTATCTATCTAACAATAATACTTTATATTATTGTTTTATTATAAATATTGTTTTTAATTAGTGTTTTATTTAAACCAGCCCAATCTTTTTTATTTTTTATAATATTAATCTCGACCCACACAAATTTGACTTTCGCGATTATCACTCGTTACCATCTATCGCATAAGTTCGGGGTATTACTTATTGTATAATCCCAGTGAACAATGTTAGGCTGAAATAACCAATGAATAAAAATTATGTAGTATATATATTCGGGATGATTATATCCACTCGACTAATATAGACAAACAATTAGATTTTTTGAGGGTTTGGTCTCCACGGCCCTGAAAGTTTTCTGGAACGAAGGGCCATTGCATTGCAGCTATTACTTTTAAATAAAATAAAGAGCCGACTGTTTCTCATTAGACCTCAGTGGTGGCCGCTTTAAGGATTACTTTAAAATAAAATACTAAATTGTCAATATATAAGCGACTCCACAGCTTTTCTACGTAATAAATGATTGATTTTTTGTAATAAACTATAGTTGATCGGTTAAAGAGAACGCATTATGCGGAATCATATAGTAAGTACGTTGTCATAAATAATGATAAATCACTTCATATCTGTATCCCAGGATGTCATTGAATATATTCACAAATTTCGACACATGCCAAACGTTGGATTATAAGTAACGTTCGATAAACATTCTCGCTATCTGACAACTTCCCCTGATTATCGTCTTTTATCAATATATATCATACATTTTTGTATTACGAATTGGCATGCATAATTTATGTTGTTATGTTTCTGCATCGACTGTGACGTTGGATGTTCAAGTCAAGGGCACGGCTGCATCGATTAAGACTAGTGTGACGTCACTATTTCATAAATCAGACCGACAAACGCACCTGCAAGCTGGTGTAGGATTGTTTGCGGGCGCTAATGCTGAAGCGGAAACGATCATCGTGTACGTGTCGATGGCGGAGTAGCAGTGAGCGCATCACGACGGGTTTGTCGTCTTCCTCTATTAGACCGTCGGTCACCATGCTCTCGACCACCCTGTAGGTACACGGACATATTAAACTAAAGACTCGTTAGAAATAGATTAGTATTTTATTTGAGTATTTTCGTAACTGCTTGGGGCGACAGGATAAGAAAACAATTGTCATTGATCCTTACTTGCCTTACTAGTCAGGTGCAACCCAAAGTACTTGGTTACTTGGGAATCGTAATAATCGATGAAAAATTATTATGAAAAAATATAACACCTTCCCATGATCGCCAACCTACGTTTCAAGTGTGGCGACTATAGTAATTGGCCACATCTAGCCGTTAACGGTGAAAGGCTGAATGATGGGTTTATGAATTTAGTAACTTGTTTCTTCATTGTAAAGACAAAATACCCCCTGCACCCTTAGAAGAAGTGGCAAAGTATCCCTAGTCCATTAATGACAGAATTACTGAATGCAAAAATGTAGACCTGTAAGCAACGCCAGGCAGGTCTTTCTCGTCGAGGTCGAGCAGCACTACACCAGTTTCGAGACAACGGCGTAGATTGAGCAGTGAGTGGAAAGACAGTGACGCTACATGAGGCTTGCCCCAACGAGCTGAGCCTTCCTCCACATCCTCTTCATACTTGATCCAGCGAGCAGTTTCCTTCCATTCAGAATCACCCTCCTTGGTCACCAGCAGTTCATCCAATTGTACGAACACCTGGGAACAACAACAAATGTCAAACAAAATAATTTCACACATATTATATTACCTTTAATGGTACATAAACAAGCACTGCAGTTGATGGTAAGTGGACCTTTGGAATATCAAGGCCACATTTATTCCTAGAGTGTGGTAGTAGATCAGAAGAGCTGATTGATATCTGCATTCTGCAGATGGAAAATGATTTAAGAGTGGTAGGACCACACTATCGACAGTTATCTGTCTACAGCCGCGGGCCGGTCCGTTCAGGGCAGTACCACACTCTCGCAGAAAATCAACGTCTAAGTAGTAGCGATTTGTTACTGCGCTTCGTTCGGTGAGCAAGAGAGCCGGAAACCCAACTTTCTGAGGGTGTTTGCGTGTGGAGGGTTTTGGTGGTGCCCTTGGTATCACCGAACCTCAATGCACGCATTCACACTCCCTTCACTTTCTTCGTGGTAGGCAACGGCCTTGTAAAGGTCCATGAGCGGCAGCAACACTTACCATCAGGTGTACTGTTTGCTCGTTTGCCACCGTTTGCAATAAAAAAAAAATCAGTAGCGTGACCATTCCACTTGAAATATAAACATGAAACCTTGTGAAGATACTAGCAAATCGGTTAGCCTTTCCTGGAACGAATCATATCAATATGGTTAGAGTTCACAATATAGTTCTTCTAATATAGTTCTTTTTTGCTTTGGATAGACTATGGTCTAGATACTCCCCACTCAATCCTTCCGAGACGATGGAAGGGTGGCATATGACTCCCATACCCTACCGTTCCTCTTCCCCATCGCCATTTAACTGGCTATTAATACCTACTAGGCTATTAGTACCTAGTCTATTAGTAGTATCTACTAAGGAATATTCCTTGACCTCGGTGCCCAGCCCGGCAGGCGAATTCCTGTATAGCTGAGGAATGATATAGTAGGGGGAGTTATTGTTATAATTTTCTCAGAAGAGAATTGCTGCCTATATTTTAAACGAACTATTAGCCGCTTGCTAAGTTTTCGGCACGATTATTCATATCACTCAATAAGGAGTTAATGGCTTCTTAACACTTCACCACAAGGATAAGAATAGTCGTACAAATTTTCTATAAATAAAATAACTATTATAATAACAGCGTATTGAAAACAATTATAGTAATTTACCATAATTGATGTAGTGCGATGTAATTATATCGAACATCGCCTTCTATGGAAACAAATGGTATTTACGGGGAGTACAATTAAAATCATATAAATTGTTATTCTAGACAACTGTGATTCATATTATTAGTAGTTGGCGCAGATAGTGACGAAAAATACTACGCGACTCATCTGAGATTACTTTAATAAATTTTAATGCTCCTAATTGTAAAGGTAGAGTAGTGTTAAGGATGACTCATACTATTTAAATTATTGCATTGTCATCTTTACTGAGTATTACGAACTAATCCAACACTTAAGAGGTTGAAAGTCATGTTCAAAGATTTCAATATATTATAGAGTTGGTAATACTAAAATAAATAAATAGAGTTGCTAAGCCTCGTGTTTTGTTAGGACATGTCCTAGTTTTTGCAGTGTCCTTGGTACTTCTGGATAGCTTCTAAATAGCATCCTGTTAAAGCGCTCTGATAAAGTCCTGTATCTTAAAATGCGCCACTTATACAATTTTTAAGATTCAGGTGGCCTGTTTTCACGCTGACGTGTTATTTTAAAGCAAAGACGTACTAGGTAATACGGCTTTCGCTTTACTATTGTCTCTCTATTACTACCACGTCCGTTTATCAAATTTAAATCCTCTTTTTTTTAATTAGATGTTGGCAACCCTACAGTACATACATTTATACATAACAAACTAATAAAATGATGTTAAAAATAAATATGTTTAATTGTATACCTAGTCAATAAGAGGGAGGTGAATCAGCAAAGTTCTTCTTAACATGACATGTTAATGAGTTGTCTCGCTGACAAATTTTTATGTATTTCTTGAAAAGACTTGTCTTTATCTACAAATATTACTAGGAAACTGTTAGTCAAATATTCTCAAGTAATGAAGTTTTTCGTGTGGTGACGGAGTAAGAATACAATTCACTACTCCCTATGTTGCCAGCGGATGTCGTAAAAGACGACTAAGAGATTATAATAAGCACATAACATCTGTGCAAGAGAAGGAAAACTCGAAGTGAAACCTTATAGCAACATGTCTGATCAGCATGGTATAGTAGGTCAAATTCCCTTCCATTTTGGAGGAGGCCCGAGCCCAACAGTGGGATGTATGTGGGCTGCGATGATGATGATAAATGCAACATTTTTATGGCGCGAAATGTCTTTCTAAAGACATGAATGCGAACGAAGATTTTATTACTATAATTGGCCACATTAGCTGAATTAGTAACGCAGTTAGTTAAATATTGATTTACAATAAATGTGAATTCAAGTCCCACTAAAGTACCTAATAATATTTAGAGTTGAAAATTACTTTTTATAAACTTGTAGAATTTTTTTTTTTATTAAAAGGAATCAAACACACATCTTGTTTTTGCTATAATATTTTTTCTAGTAATTGATTGGTATTCAGATGCTGCTTGTGAGATCTGGTCCAGCGCCAATTACCTTTTTTTTTGTAAAGCATGTATCAAAGGGAATCATCATACTTACTAATATTTGTTTAATTAAATTGGGTTTGAGCCTCCTCCACAATGGGAGGCAAACTGACCTACTACACTTCGGTAAGACGTGTTGATACAGGATTTCATTTCGAGTCTTCCATCTATTGTACAGCTGTTTTATCCATATTATATACAATAGTCGTCTTTTACTACACCCACGGGCCAGAAAGGGGGTGGTGAATTGTATTCTTAGTCCGTCACCATATGGAAATAATCAAAGAAAACATCCCTACACAGAGCAAAGATTATAAACGGAGTCTGAAAAAAAAATTGTGGATCGCTCTAATTATTATTTCGCGGGGGTATCGAATCCATGACACTGGCACGATAGTCTTCACCGCTATCTATGCATTTATTTGAATAAATTTTTCATTAAACTATTTTATATAAATCTAGTACAGAATTGCTCAGAAATTGGATTAATCTACACTAATATTATAAAGAGGAAAGATTTATTTATTTGTATTGAATAGGCTCCGAACCTACAGGATCGATTTCAAAAATTCTTTGGCCAATAGAAAGCTATAATATCAGGGAGTAACATAGGCTATATTTTATCCCGGTATTCCCACGGGATCGGGAACTACGCGGGTAAGACGACTGAAACCGAAGAGAAGTGAGGGCGGGTTACATACGGGCGGGCGTACATATATCAACTGAGATGCTAATGATTACATTTGAGCAGAACAAGGCAAATTCGATAATAAAACCTATATCAAACTGTCTACTCCACGTAGTAGGTCAAGTGCTCTTCTATTGTGGAGTAGGTTCGAGTCGAGCAGAGAGACATTTATGAGCTGAGAAGATGAAGCAATAGGAAGAAATATCTGATCATGAGAACGTATATATGGGCGCATATCGCCCTCTATCGGCAGTATTTGTAAATTGTTGATTTATGTGTTATCAATTATAGTTATAAACATGTTTGCAATATTTGCAACTAATATTTAAATAATTATTTGTAGTAACAACACTGCTATTTACCATGCTATGATATTTAAGACACTTTTTGAATGTATTTCTATAAATCTTTGATTTAATTGTTTAAATATTTATATAATTGATCAAATTAAAATCGATTAGAATTAATGTAATTATTTGTAACTATATTTATTTGTTTTTACACAATAAAGATTGTAATTTATTTCTAGTTAGAGCGCCGTCTGTTGAACAATATTTCCTTTAATTACATTAATGTAAATTGTGAAAAATTGACTATTTGGAATTATGTTAAATGCATTAGAATATTTATCATTATTATTTACCTATATTCCGATAGTTAAAAATAGTTGTTTTATTTGTTTGTTATAAAAAGTAATTGTAGTTACTAAGACTAGACCGTTTCATTGTAAAGCGGAGGTTATAAAAACATTGTAAGATTAGAATAGAGGACAGTTTTACTTCACTCACTTCTCCAGCAATAACTCCTAATAAATACAGTGATTACATACTCGATATTTTAATATGGACAACCTAATTCCTGGCGCAACGTCGACATATACGTACTTAGCCAGTACAAGATGAGTTTGTACAAGTATTTATTACTCACCGAGTGTGGACTGTGGTCATACATCTTCTTGTATGCTGTGTCGGATAGAAGATTTTGCATTTTGTCACCGCCATCCTTCCGGCTCACGTGTACTGTTGATCCGCGAGGTTGTATTAAGTGGCGGCGGAATGCACGAGGGTCTTCGCTACGATGAGCTTGCAAATCGGCTACGTCAGATTCACGTAAAGACTCCTCGCCGGATTCTGAAAGGACCCGTCTCTCTGGACTCCGCGTACCTTCTTGCAGTGAATACTTCCGCGACTTGTGTGCATGTAAATGTCTTCTGTAAACCACATAATATTACAAATATATTTTAGTTTTCATAAACAAAGATTACTTTGAAACTTTTTGGCCAACCACTGATGACAAGTAACCCTGCTCCAGTGGTCGGCCCAACGACGAAGGCGACGTGGTGTTCGAGTGGGTTGCGGGTGTTGCGTGCTTAAGCCCCTCTGTCGCCCCGGACGGAGTGGTGCGGAAGCGCGCCGAACGCAGACCACCCAAAAAAAAAAAATAGGGTACTAATGTAGTAGGTTGATTTCCCTCATATTGCGGAGAAGGTTTGAGCTCAGTAGTGGGATGTTAATAAGCTGAATTGTGGATACTAATTAATGTATTTAATCAATGTAAGCGAATCTGCTGACACAGAATTCTCCATTAACTATACAACGTATTGCCGAGGGTTTTGTAGTGATAGTAAAGTAGCTCTCAACTCATGGGACTTCCCGTGAGTTGATAGCCCATGCTCTGAGGAACTGTTTGACTTGGTATGACCGTCACCGTTTTACCAACGTACCACTCGATACCGCAGAAAGGTTCATCCATTTCACCTGGAAACGTTATGGTCTTCAACTGTACGTTTCCAGCGATCATTTCTCCCAGGTACGTACGGGCACTGGAACGAACTACCTGCTGCTGTATTCCTCGAGCGTTATGACATGTCCTTCTTTAAACGAGTTTTAAGAAGAGCATTTTCTTCACGGTAAGCTATGGCCTGGCTGTGCCCCTGATATTGCAAAGGTCCATGTGAGGCAGTATCACTTAACATCAGGTGTGCTACTTGCTCGTTTGCCAACATCGAAAATAAACAAAAAAAACAGTGATAAATATATCGACATTTAGAAAGAAATTATCGACTCTTTCCGGCTTCATAGAGCGTTATCTCTGTCGTACACTATATGTTTAATACTTAGAATAATAAAGTATAAAAGGATAGTGTCCGTACTTCAAACTTTCGAAACATGAATCTGAAAATACTAATGGCGTGCAGATTACATTACACACGTACACCACTATAACAATTGTGAAATCAAATTTTGTTTTTATTAACATAAATCGTCGAAATACTTTTAAAAGTAATGTTAAAAACCTTTTTAAGTTTATCAAATATGACACCATTTGAATGCACAAACCGTCATATTTATTTTTTAAGAGTTGCGTACGTACTTGCAGTATACCTTGTATATTACGGAACGGTTCCGGCGTACGCTCCATTAGGCTCCAATTGAAATGCTTCACTTTTTGTGCGCGAACTTATCTTCTATACGTTATTATTCTAAGGTTTAATATTTGTAAGTCGTTGTACAATTGGACTGCACAGATGGCTTAATGGTTAAGATACCAACCTACCGTGCCAGTGTCGCGTGTTCAAATCTCATGCAGGACAACACTTTGTGCGAGCCACAAGTTGTTGTTCTGAGTCTAGAGAGTAAAGTGTAAAGTTCCCCGCAATACAAGCTTTATTTCCTTAGTGCAAGGCGTTGTCTTATTAACAAAAAACAAATTGTCAAATATGCCGAATGCCAAAGATCAATGTGCAATATCTATTATCGAGTTCTGTATACTTATGAACTGTCATTATGGAAATCAAATAAGTTCATATTCAACAAGTTACTTAAGGCCACACAAGTTATTACGATCAATACTCATAGAAAACTTACATAGGTATATAGTGTTCATTAATTGTATATGTCAAAGCGGCCCTTGTGGAAATAGTTAAATAAAAACTGATATTAATATTTGTTAGAAAACAGGTGCATGTGAAAAAAGTATAAATAAAAAAAAACTAATATATTCGTGTCTTCCCTTTGATCGTGTTGCATACGACAAAAGTGAAGACTTTATCAAGGCGTGGTTCAAATACAAAATACAACCGTTTTAATGGTTTTATATTTATAACGTTGTAACATTTACAATATACAGTAAAACCCGTTTAAAACGATTTTGCAGGGGCCCGACCAAAAACGCGTCTTAGGCGGGCAAGAGAAAAAAGTGCCATTATTATTTATTAAATTCTATTATTATTTTGAATACCTACGTATTGAATTTAACATTTAAAAATTAAAACTACTTTTACGGATTATATCGCGTTTGTATTTGATTTATGATTGCCCGACGTTTCGAACACTTTGCAGCATTCATGGTCACGGGCGGACTAAGGGGTCTCACGTCCAACAAGTAATCGTTATTACAGACATTTACAATTATCTACCCGATACAGAAAATTTATTTTCTGAAACAGACAATTACAATTATCTACCCGATACAGAAAATTTAGCTTCCTTTATTTTGCTGCCTAGTGTCGCGCGCTGAGCTGTGACGAGTCATCAGCGTAATAATTTACACCAAGACCGGTTGGAAGGTTACCACGGATTGACTTGTAGCCGATATTGCTGAGGATCGGCCCTAACACCGAACCTTATAGAATACAGCACACCATGGACGTTCATGTAAAGTTCTACTCTGTTCAAGTAGAAGACACTGCACCCCTTCAAATTCTTAGTCGTCTCAGTTATAGAAACACGCCATTATATCAGAGGGTCTCGCTGTTACATCTGAATGATCTGAAGAAAGATAATGTTAGATATATATGTATATAGATCAATAAAAGGTGACGACGAAGTTCATCGGGTCATCGAGTATATATATATATATATATATATATATATACCTATATAGAAGTATATATATATATATATATATACCTATATAGAAGTGAGTGCACTTGACCACATGCATAGAATACGTTTCTAATAATCATCGGTTCGAATGTCATTATGAAACTGTTCTAGCTGTTACGAACATGCGTCTAGAGTGCAAAGGTCATATTGATGAGCGGCGCGGACGCGACAGCGGAGAATATCAAACGTCATAGCGATTGATACGTCATACGCTCTGGCCGCATCTTCATCTTGGCAGTGCCAACTTTAGGGAGATCTACCTACAGTTAATGTGGGCGTGGACACAGTTCCGCAAGCCGACGGAATTCCGAACGACCTTGTGCAAATAATAGCAATAGCAGTTAATGCGGACGAAAATTACTGTTTTATTGTACTAATATTTATGTATATATTTTTTTTATCTTTCATCTTTCTCCTCCAAGGGATGATCAAACATTAATAATATGTATATTGCTACATATTATATTGGTTAACTAATTCATCATTTGCCTGCCCTTATCCCACGCTAAGTGGGGTCGGCACAACATGTACTTACCTTCCATAACCTCCTATCGGCCGTCATATCTGCACTCACCCTTTTCATACGCATGTCCTCATTCACACAGTCTATCCATCTCTTTTTGGGTCGCCCACGCTTCTTTCGTCCATCCACATTCATATCGATAACCCGCCTTATCACATGGCTTTCATCCCTCCTCATCACATGTCCATACCAAGACAACCTCGCGCTCCTAATCTTCTCTATCACTGGTGCTACTTTCAGGCTTCTTATAATATATATGAATGAATATACTCATTTCTTATCTTATCTAACCTTGTGACCCCACACATCCATCTTAGCATACGCATCTCTGTGGCATGCAATCTTCTCTCATCCGTCTTTTTCAATGCCCAACATTCAGTCCCATACATAGCAACAGGTCTGATGACACTCTTGTATATTTTCCCCTTAAGTTTAAGGGGCATCCGTTATGGTTAACTAATTATTTAAATTAAAAATAAGTCTGTTATTTAGAGTTCAGCTTCTTAGAATTTTCAGTGTACAAACGAATATACAAGTGGTGACAGAATAACATTGACAAGACACACCTATTTTTTGTCGTTAATAACATCAGAGAACGTAACCACATTAAATGACCTGTCTTTAAAAATACTAAGCGTGAAGTAGTGTTAGCTCGTACTATGAATGGTCACCGAAGGGGAAAATTAAAATAGTAAAAATCATGTAATACGGAAACGTATCGATACTCAATTGCCCCTTTAAATAAAAATTATAATCAGTTCTTATTGTTAATTAAAAACTGTAAAATGTCTAAAAAATTTTGTTACATACATACAACGCTCAGATCATGCAAATAAAGACTTGACCAACTGGCATTAGTTGAGTATTGAATTATATAAAATATGTTATGTTACTCCCTGATATTATAGCTTTACATTGGTGAAAGAATTTTTGAAATCGGTTCGGTGGTTTAAGTGTGAAAGTGTTACAAACAAACGAACTTCCTTTCGTATTTATAATATTAGTAAGGATATAAAAATAGTTTAACGATAAACGTTCATTCATTAATAAATCTATGATGTCTCAGTCATGAACATAAGCCTTTTAAAGGGAGATAAACGCGGACCATGAAGGTCACATTGATGATGGCGGGTTAACGATAGCAGTTGTTATACTTCTTTTTTGTCTTGGCAATCAGCTACTGATACGAGCCATTTTCGCCAGTATCGAGCTATAATTTTCTTTACAAATTATCAAATTTTTCAAATTAGTAATTGTCCGTTACTAAGTCAAATTGTTGCCTTCAACAATATTATGGCCACTATTAACGGTATATTCTGAGAATTTTGGTGGATACCAAAACGTATGTAGAGCACTTTTATGTTATACTAGCAACCCGCCCTCGCTTTGTTTCGGTTTCAGCCCCCTTACCCGCGTAGTTCCCAATCCCGCGGGAATACCGGGATAAAATATAGCCTATGTGACGCCGTGATCTTATAGCTTTCTATTAGTCAATGATCTTTTGAAATCGGTTCAGTAGTTTCGGAGCCTATTCAATACAAACAAACAAACAAATCTTTCCTCTTTATAATATTAGTATAGACTCACTATACCAGCAGTGCTGCCGCTACATGTTACATAAAATGTCAACAAAATTATTTAATACTAGCAATCCGCCCTCGCTTCGCTTCGGTTATAGGTTATAGTCGTTTTATCCGCGTAGTTCCTGTTCCCGTGGGAATACCGGGATAAAATATAGCCTAGTTTACGCCCTGATATTATAGCTTTCCATTGATAAAAGAATTTTTGAAATCGGTCCAGCCGTTTTGAAGATTACCCGGAACAAACAGACAGACAGACAAAAATTTTTTAATTGCTATTTTAGGCATAGGTGTCGTGCAAATAACCGTGTGAGCATGAAAAAAGCCTATTATTTTGACATTACAAACAGACACTCCAATTTTATTTATTGGTATAGATAACACATTAAAACGTAAGACATTGAATATAATACAAGAACATCACATGACACTCAAAAAAAAAATGTTATTTACATAAATGTTCACTCTTTCGCAATTGCCACTCATCACGAAATCGACGAAGAATCGGAAGAATGTGGAACTTTTCACAATCATAAATCAAAATATATAAGGAGCCCAGCGCAATTCATCTTATCTTCAGGATAATCTCTAAAAACTCTAATTAGACTCTCGTTTTAAACACATATTTATATCTAGTAATTGTCCATGAAATTAATTAGTATTCGCATGTATATTAACGCGTAAACACTCATATCAGTGTGTAAAATAATTACACGTTCTGAACTTATTTTTAAAGAATGATTATTGATGTTTACGCGAGTATTATACGCGAGTATAAATAAAACTACATTACTTATTTTACTTATATTGCGATTGTAATTGATTTTTGATTGCCCGATTGAGACATCCGCCCGTGACCATGAACGCTGTAAAGTTTTCGAAACGTCGGGCAATCAAAAATCAAATGAAAACGTAATAAAATCCGTAGTATAGTTTTATTTTTAAAGTTTTCTTTTTAACCGACTTCAAAAAAGGAGGAAGTTCTCAATTCATAATTTTTTATGTGGTGTCTGACTTTGTCGTATTTGTCTTTGTCCTATATGAACCGATTTCTATTAAACTTTTTTTATATGAAAGGGTATGCTGCCGAGGTGGTCCCATTGCCATCACACCAGGATCTGATGGTGCAAACCCTGAGAAATCGAGGGTAACTCTCGAAAAAATTCCTTCACCAATGGAAACTATGACCACGCTAGGGTGACCAACGTCCCGAGAAGGACGTAAGAAAGGAAGGGAACCCGAAAAGGTATCACGCCAGGCTGGCCACGGATGAGAAGGACGACAACAAGAGTCGGTGGGCTATGGAGGTCGGGGTATGTCGCTCTTTCGTCACCCCGGACGGAACGGACAGTATTTTTTTTTTATGTCGTCTTATAAAAGCAGGTCAATTAAAGTATCTCCAGTATCTGCTATACATTCGTACAATTAAAAGATTAAAAATAATATTTACTAGAATATTTTTTAATAAAAGTTATTATAAATAATTACTAATTAAAATAGTAAGGAAACAGCATGTAGCGAGCGCATATTCAACACAGCTGATGTAGTATGTAGGTACTACGACCACTTGACCTCGGCGCCAATCGGGTATCGCAAAGGATACCTGTTAGGTATCTAGCGTAGGGAATTACGCTTTGTAAAAGCCGTCCACGTGGACTTTGTACCTATGATTGGCTAACGAAATTCCGCATGATTGCTTTTGTTTAAAATGTAAACATGATAAACAGGCTGTTACAAAATATTAACTGTAATTTGTTACAAAATATTAATTGTTCTTTTATTATTTTTTTATAACTGCCACTATTGAACATTTAAATATGTTAGATATGTTTCTTTGGTCGCATACTTTTATGGGTTTTTTTTTTTGTAAGACGATAAAAAAGTCACCGTATATATAAAAGAAAGTCGTGTTATATATAAAAGAAACCAGGAGACGGACATAGGATACTTTTTATCCCGTTCGATTGCGTTCCCGTTTCCCGTTCGATAAAATGTCAAAGAAACGTAGTATAACAAAAACGTATTTGATATGTAATAACAAAACGCAAATGACAGCTAAACGTAATTTTGTCTATAGTTAAGTATAGTTGAAAATTTGATAATTATAATTTTGTCGGACTTTAGACGGGAATGTCAAAATGTCATGTAGCGCTTTTATATTTTTTTCATTATTTTAGTATTTTACAGTGTTATATTGAATAATTTTGTTGATATTTTATGTAATATAATGTAGATAAAATTCTGAAATGTAGTGAATATGATATATGTAATAGTAAATTGTGTGCATTTTGAAATTCTGCCAAAATTTCCAGAGAATTGGTTATCAGTACCAAATCATACTAACGACTGACTGAAGGACTAAAACTTAAAGACGTGAAAAATTGATATAATACTCGACACTGGCACCAATAGCTCATTGCCATTAAATAAGAAGAAGAACCCGAAGAAGACCCGGCGAACTTCGCCGGGTCAGTTAGTATAAAATAAATGCCAATGCAGTCTATCAATTAGAAACCTGTTGCAAGTCCAACTTTAGATTCCACTGTCGATATGCTGATAGGTATATTAGAATATGTTAAATGAATGGAATTGCTACTCGAACATTCAATTGGAAATTCTAAGTGCCATTTATATCCACGTTGAGTTGTGACGTCAGAATGTCAGGGACATTTTTAATAACATATTTATTACCTTAATGTACGTGTGATTTTATTCTTCCGATTACAAGTAAGTCTATTGCCATCTTCGTTAGGGAAAACTTGAAAGAAAAAGCTTTTAATTAGCAAAACAAAAACTGATATGTTTGTGAATTTACAGCATTTACAAATTTCTAGTTTGAATTTCTGTTGTTAACTTTTACGAAGAAGGGAAGAAAAATTAAAAGAAAATTTAATATTTCGCCGAATGCGTGTGTGTATGTGTGTATGAATGCTGAAATCTTTCTCAAGTTTGAAGGCTCTTAATGTAAAGCTTTTCCTAAGACTAATTATTATTAAAACCATGCTACGTTTACGAATATATTTTTTCTATAATATAATATTTAATATAAAAACACAATCATTTAGAATATAATAAAAATATTATCATAATATAAAAGTCTTTTTCTTATGCTTTAAAAGAATTATAGTGAAATAATTTAATTATCATTAATCTATATCTATACTAATAAATATATATAGCTGAAGAGTTTGTTTGAACGTGCTAATCTCAGGAACTACTGGTCCCATTTCGAAAATTTCTTTCAGTGTCAGATAGCTCATTTATCGAGAAAAATTATACGCTATTATATATTTATATTATGTATTTATATTACCACGTTAAAATCAACAGGAGCGGAGCAGCAATGAAGAATGTTTCAAAATCGGGTTTCTTTTTTCCTTTTAAGAGCTTCCGCTGCATAAACTGTTAAATTTTCGCAATAATCATGTGTAACAGAATCGTATTATTAAAAAATATTTGCATCATCTACGTAAACAATGTTTTAGGTTAGCGTTAAAGTTAGCGTTAGCTCAAAGTACTACGCGGACGAAGTCGCGAGCAGAAGCTAGTTATACATATAATAGATTTTTATTTCGAATCTTTCATCTCTAACATAGATATGACAAGCGTGTTAAATTGCTTAGTGATCTTTTACGACAGCCCACGGGGATAATAGGGAGTAGAAAATAGTATTCTTACTCCGTTACCACATGGAAATTTTGCGACGAGGACACGGCGCAGCATACGCTGGAGGCCTGCGCCGCTTGGGCAGCGCAGTGCCGTGAACTCGTCGCAATCATCGGTGCCGACCTGACGCTGCCGACTATCGCCAGGGCGATGGTCGGGAATTGGGACGCGGTCGCAGCCTTCTGCGAGGCAGTGATCTCGCAGAAGGAGGCGGCGGATCGCCTGCACGAGGAGCGAGGCGATCCGCTCCCGGCGACTGGGGCGGCGTAGGCGCGATTACTTGCGCCTCATGCCGCCCTAGCCGAGGCCGCGGGTGACGTGACCGGGGATTAGTCCGTCATCCGCCGAGAGGCCAACCGCGTGAGGAAAGACCGACATCCTCCCCGAAGGAGGAGACGTCGGTGATAGGAGGGTACCCTAAATAGGGGGTATTCCGTCGGGCCGACCACTGATGACAAGTAACCCTGCTCCGGTGGTCGGCCCAACGACGAAGGCGACGTGCACGTGGGTGTGTTGCGGGTGTGCGTGCTTACGCCCCTCTGTCGCCCCAGATGGAGTAGTGCGAGGAGCGCGCCGACCGCAAAAAAAAAAACCACATGGAAATTGAATTATATGACAGAACTTTACGTGTGGTGATGGCGAAAACGACAATATGTCATAACCACCATTTTCTGCAGCTATAATAGAAAAAGTAAAATAAATTCCTATTCTGCAGCCGTTCAAAACGTTCACCCAATAGTAGTGTAGCAGATATTTTGAGGCTAAAATCACGTAATACGTAGCCTAGAAAGAAAAGAATAGAGATGTGTATGTGACTGAACTTCTCCTAAACGACAGGACCGTTTTCAATGAAATATTTTGTGGTATTTAGGTGGATTCAAGAATGTTTTAGATTGACGATTAGACCCGGTCGGTAGTACTAATATCTATGTATATGTCTCCAAATTTGATAGACTCTACAATTCAATGTCACAATTATAGATGCCATTATCCTTGTGGAGACTGCGTAAAAATATAATTCACCACTCCCTATATTCCTAATGAGTAAAAGAAGGAAAACTCGAAATAAAATCCTTTACCAACACGTCTAACCAGCGTGTTATAGTAGGTAAATTACCCTCCCTATTGTAGAGGAGGCTCAAGCCCAGCAGTGGGACGTATATGAGCTGCAATTAAACGCCATATTCATATAACCTTGTTAACTACATCAAGTGCAAATATAATTCCCAAATAGGGGGTATTCCTTCAGGCCAACCACTGACGTCAAGTAACCCTGCTCCGGTGGTCGGCCCAACGACGAAGGCGACGTGCATCGTGGGTGGGTTGCGGGTGTGCGTACTTACGCCCCTCTGTCGCCCCGGACGGAGTGGTGCGAGGAGCGCGCCGATCGCAGCACACCCCAAAAAAAAAATGTGCAAATATAATAAGAATTAAATAATAAAAAAATTGATAAAACTTTGAAAAAGAATAAAAGATTCACTTATATCAAATGGAATACTTTTATTTCTGTTTATTTTTTATTTTAATGAATTGGATTGTTTTGTATATTTTTTCTGCTTTATAAATAGTGGTAGGACCACACTGTTGACAGTTGTCTGTCTACAGCCACGAGCCGATCAGTCCGTGGTAGTGCCACACTCTCGCAGAAAACCGACATACGAGTAGAGCACTGTTACTGCACTTTGTTCGGTGAGCGAGAGAGCCGGAAGCCCAAGTTTCTGAGGGTATTTGCGTGTGGGCTTCGGTGATGCCTTTAGTATAGAACCTCATAGCTTTCACACTCCCTGCACTTTCTCTACGGTAGGCAGCAGCCTTGCAAAGGTCCATGAGCGGCAGCAACACTTACCATCAGGTGCACTGTTGGCTCGTTTGCCACCGTATGCAATAAAAAAAAATACTATGATTTTAATGTATACCTATGTAATACCAAAATTTGCATACTGGATAATTATAATTTTTAACAAAAAAAACCCCCCGACTGCAAACACTAAAAACGTTAAAATATAAGAATATAAAAATTTAAGAATTCCAACAATTTCTCAAGGATACCGTCATCAGATCCTGATCTGATGACTATGGGACTACCTGGGAAGTGTACCCTATCAAACAAAAAAAGAATTTTGCAAATCGGTCTAGGCGTCTTTGAATAATCAGTGAACATACATAAAAAAAAAAGATTCCGACGAATTGAAAACCTCCTCCTTTTTTTGAAGTCGGTTAAAATTTTATTGTAAGATCATATTTATACCCATATTTGTGTATATATATTTGATTGATTGATGCTACCAAAATAGGCATACATTTTGTGACTTCGTACAAGTGTCATCTAATCATATGTCTAATCACGTGCCCGATAGTGCAGTGTAATACTCTTAATGTCACTCGTAGACATACGAAGGTCACTGTACATCAATCATCTAGTTGGACACACATAAATTGGTAGAAAATAAAGAAAAAAATATCGGCAACATTCCAAATGCGTCCGGCACCGGTCAAGCATGTCAGACGGCGCCCTCGCGACGAACACACATAATTATTATTTTAAGATGCATAAGAAAACACCAAAACAAATTTTTAAGGATTGTCTCATCCTACGTTATTATCTGTTATGGAAATATATGTATATCGGCCGAGTATTATAACAGACGGAGTAACAGCTGACTACAAAATTAATCAATATATCCAGCGTTTTAATTAAAAATTAATCATCATCATCATTGCAGCTTACATACGCTCCACTGTTGGGCTTGAGCCTCCTCCACAATAATAGGGAAATTGATCATATGTCCACGCTGGTCGGACGTGTCGACTCTTACAACATCCAAGGACAAAAAGGGGGTGTTGAATTGTATTCTTACTCCGTCACCGCACGTATAAAACATCAAAATCGGCGAAAAATTAATATCGTTATAAAATAAATATCGGCGATCCTGCGGTGGTGCGGAATAAGAATATTATGGGTCTTCATAACCATAACTGAAACTATTGGATATCTGAAATTCAAAACCGTAATTCAAACCATTATCAAAGTTTCATATAATTTCGGATAGGGTCGGTGAATTAGAACAGGTAATATTGCAACCAGCCAAACTGTCAGCTTAAACGTAGACCTTTACAAACGGAAATAACAGACAAATCACCATACAGAATTTTCTTTTTAAAATACCATAAAATTGCAATAACCGAAACTAATGAACAATTCTACTAATATTATAAACGCAAAAGTTTGTACGTGTGTATGTGAGGATGTGAAGATGTTTGTTGTTTTTTGATGCAAAAACTACTGAATGGATTTTGATGAAACTTCACAATAATATAGCTTACATATCAAAATAACACATAGGCTATAATTTATCCCGATATTCCCACGGGAAGAGGAACTGTTCGGGTAAAACCGGGCGTTGCTAGTCTAAAATAATTTATATGTGTAACCGAATCCGAAATCGGTATAATTTGCCGAGAGTTCAACGTCGCCTACAAATGAAAGAGTTATGGTACATTTTAATCTTAACACTATCCTACGAAATAATCAAAACAAATATTCATCACCCTGGCTTTCTTTTTTCTTTTTTTTTTTCGGGGTGGGCTGCGGTCGGCGCACTCCTCGCACCACTCCGTCCGGGGCGACAGAGGGGCGTAAGCACGCACACCCGCAACCCAACCGAACACCACGTCGCCTTCGTCGTTGGGCCGACCACCTGAGCAGGGTTACTTGTCATCAGTGGTCGGCCCGACGGAATACCCCCCTATTCGGGGTACCCTCTCATCGACCGACGTCTCTCCCTCGGGGAGGACGTCGGTCTTTCCTCACGCGGTCGGCCTCTCGGCGGGTGACGGACTAACTCCCCGGTCACGTCACCCGCGGCCTCGGCTAGGGCGGCATGACGCGCAGGTAGTCGCGCCTGCGCTGCCCCAGTCGCCGGCGGCGAGTCGCTTCGTCGAGGCTGAGCTCCTCGCGCGCGCTACCCGCGGCCTCCTTCTACGAGAATCATCATGGCTCGTATAAATTCCACTACTAAGCTGAAGCCTCGTCCACAATAAAAGGTCAATTAACTTACAGTATCACACTGGTCAGATGGTTTTATTTTGAGATTTCTTTCTCTTGCTTTATCATCATCACTGCTCACATACGTCCCACTGCTGCGCTTGAGCCTCCTGCACAATGGCAAGGAAATTTACCTACTATACTACGCTGGTCAGACGGGTTGGTACAGGGTTTTATATCGAGTTTACCTTCTCTTGCATATATGTCATCTGTAATGATCTCTTAGTCGTCTTTTACGACACCCACGTGAAAGAAAGCGGGGCGGTGATCTTACTCCGCCACCACACGGAAAGCTCTCTTGCTTACATATCTTATATCTTGTATATCATATTCGTCTTATACGTTAGTCATGAGTAAAAAAAAATGGTCGAATTGTATTCTTAGTCCAGAAACGATATAGACATTAAACGATTAAGTACTTAAATAAAATAATACTTTCTTACATTTCGACATTCACTGCTTTTTCACGCATATTTTCTAATCAAATCAAATCAAATCATTTATTCTGCATAGGCCTCTTAAGGGCACTTACATATTGTCAAATTACACGTTTGAATACAATACAATAATCTACCACCGGATCGGAACGCGGCTACAAACTGAGAAGATTCGGCAAGAAACTCAGCGGGCAGACATTTTTTTTCTTAATCTTTTAAATAATATTATGCTTCGTACAACATATATGGTATTAGCTCCAGTGTGATACCCTTCGAAATTAAATATATGTATAAATTTTCAAGATTTAAAGCAAGACAAAAAAAAAATTAAGCATAAAGAAAGGAAGAAAATATGGCTGGACCAGATCCCACAAGCAGCACCCGATCACGAGTTAACTACTAGAGCAGCCATCACTCTCCTCAACCAAATTAGAGGGAAGGGAGCGACCCGCCCCACATAGCTACCGCAAGCAGAACCTTATTCAGTGAGCATGACCAAACCATAAATAAAAAACAAAACGAACTACAACTACTACCATACCTACTATAAAATAAACTATGAACTATAGCAGGTATGCAAAAAGAGATCAAAACCAAAATTCGACAGACAAAACACGCTACGCTGTACAATCACAAGAGTAAGAGAAAAAAAAATAAAATAAAAAAACCTGTGAATTCATACAAGTTAGGAGTACCTTAAAGCTGTAACAATTACAATAACATTAATTGCTTAATGAGGAGCTGCTCATAACCACTCTGTATTATCATCTAAATAATCCGAAATTTTGTAATAGCCTTTGCTACAAAGTCTACTCTTAATAGCTTTTTTAAACATGTTAATTGGCATGTCTCGGACATTTTTAGGTAGTTTATTGTAAAAACGTATACATTGCCCCATGAAAGACCTACTAATTAATGCAGACATCGATGTTAGATCCCGCACAGTGCATATTGGGAATAAATATTTTTAAACAGAAAAATTATAAACAGAGTATACTATAATAAATAATAATAGAAAATAAATAAGATAATATATATTGTTTGTAAAGATTCATGAGATAAATCTATTACGCGTATACTGATGTCAGAAGCTATTATTTCTGATATTCACGCGAGCGTTATAAATACGATACTTATCCGTGTATTGATCGAGTAAGAATATAATTCACCGTACCTTTTCTTACCCGTGAGGGTCGTAAAGGACGACTAATGAATGAATATCCATAAAACATCTATGGAAGAGAAGGAAAACTCGACATAAAACTGTACCATCTCGTCTGACCAACATGATAAATCAATTCCCATTTCACTGTGAACGACGCTTAATCCCAACACCAACAGCAGGATGTCTATAATCTGAGATATATATAGATGTATGTATAATTACGAAATAAAACTATATCTACATATTTTGGAGGTTTAATTGACGGACTATATGATCACAGAAGGATTGCCAGTCCATCCAGTCTTTCAATAGTTTTATTTCATAGTAGAACTGTTTGGAAACAAAGTCGCGAGTGCGCTATGGAATAATATGCAGACAGTGAGAAATTGGAGTAGCGAATATAATGTAAAAAAAAAATTATAAGTGGGTTGTCCATACATACGGTGTGAATAAAATACGGGGATGGTGCTTATTGTGCCCATAAGCGGGCCACAGAAGTCAAGATTGCCGTATAATGAGTTATGACTCTGTCAAAAAAATAAGGGTGCATGTAGATTTGGATAAGTTAAGATACATGCACACGAGATGGTGCTCACCGCTCATGGGCCAGTTGCGAAGCGCGAGTATACGTAACGGGCATTGTAGTACGATGGTGGCTGATCGCCGGCAGTACCGGCGCGTTGTCACGCTTCGCACACAATGCCAATGTCACGCGACGAGCTATTTACGTCGCGATGCCACGCCGCCAGGTGACATTTCCGCGAAACACACCGAGACAACATACGGCCATGTGCTATTGTATTATATATACTTACGCATCTATATCTATTTATAATATATTACTGTATTTAATTTTATTAGTAAAATATTTTTTGGAATCAGATCAGTAACTTAAAAGATTACCGAAGTTCTATTTTCTGCTCAAGGTAACTTAACCCTTAGTTGCCTTTTACTTATTTTATTTATTTGTTTAAGTTAGGTATCTATTTAATTTAAAGCTTCTCTATATACAATGTTTGAGGTTGTTTTATTTTCCGGTAACAGAATAATCTGCCTTTCGGATGATCCCACTCTTGATAGACCAACATATAATTGCCCATGGGAAAAACATTCTTTTCGTAGGTCAATGCCAACCAAAGAGAATGTTTGTCCCTGGGACTTATTAATAGTCAGGGCAAATGATTGCGCACGTTCAGCGCTAGTTTCTCGAGCACGGGCCCGCGTCGTCCTCACATTTTGGCTTGCGAGGCGCTGTGAGCGCTCGGAGCTAGATTCTCTAGCGCGTGCTTGCGAAATATATTCTCTATTTCTCGAGAGGCGTTGCTCATTTTCAGGGGCAGATTCTTCCGTACGGCGTACTCGAGCGGCTCTTGTCTGTGATGTCTGCCGAGACAGTTGAGATTTCCTTTTAGGCATGCTCTCAACAAACCACGCACAGACTTGAAAACAATTATGAACAAAGGGAGAGCGACTCGAACACCGTCCGCCTTTACAAAACAAAACAATCGTAATATCGAATAACTCGTGTCGATTATTACGATAGAACGAAGTACGAAACTACGAACATACAAAACAAACGTACAACGAAATTACGATATTTTCGATTATGAGGTATCTATCAACAACAACAACCATGCGAACGAAACAACCGAAACCAATAACCAACTGACATGTAATTTTTAGAACTCCAACTAACGACAACGTGGGCATAATAATTCGAGAGGGTCATCAATCCACGGAAAGTCTTAACACCGCGATTCAGAAAAATGACGTCATTGCAGAACGCCATCTATGGGCAAATAGGTAAAACGTCTGCACAATGAAAGTTATGCTAGGGTCATTTTGCGTTTTAGTAATTTTATATTATCTCCGAAACTGTATGACCAATTGATATACTGTAAATGGCAAATCTTATCTGTATGATGTTCTTGTGATACTGAAATAATTTATTGTCATAAGAATTAATATTTTGTTGCTCAAATAATCAACCAAACGTAACAATGCCGAAAAAAAAATTTTTTAATGCAATAATAGAAGTATAAAAGATAAAATATAAAAGATAGAGATATGGTATCGCTGACTTTTTTGTAGAAATAATTAAGATGAACCAGGTAGCCATACATTCTTTTTAATTTTAAGCAACTGTTTAGGCAGCGCACGCAAATAATTCTGTTTTACGAGGTATTTTTTTCCGACTTGCCAGACAAAAGTTGTGATAGCTCGGTTAATATACATGTTATAGAAACAATTTATAGCCTATAGCACTCAGGAATAATGTAGCTTTCTGCCAGTTAAAATAAAATTAGAATTAGATTATGAGTTCCAGAGATTACCCCCTGCATACAAACTTACAAATTTTACCTCTTTATAATATTAGTATAGATTAATATGTATTGTTTGTATATTAATTATTTTTGTCATATTTCGTAAGACAACAACATGTTTTCGTTTTATTATGTGAGACATATTCTATTGTAAATGTTCGATAGTCTGTTACACACTTCGATAACTCTAGATTTCTAGAACATCTTAAAAAAATATAAAGAAATATATTAGAATGAATTGTGTTGGACCATAATTATAGCTATTGATAGAATTTCTATGACATCGAAAATAGTTATTATTATAAAAATAATTTGAAATTATCATTACATGTGTCATTATTAAAACGACAGGTCCAGTGGGCAGTTATTAGTAGATATTATTATTATTCCAAAGAGTTTATTATTAAAAAATAAAGGTGAGCATAAAGCTCAAGTACAGCAATCGAGAACATCAAAATAGACTTTAAAGGATATAAAGTTTACTACCAAGTTTACTAGCAAACCTTATAAGCTGCATTTTTATCTCTCCTTCCAGCTGAGCTAGAAGCAAAAACATATTGTGTCGATTCCGTATGCATTGGAATAGGGGCATATGATGAAGCGAATCCTATTCGTACTCTGAGAAATATATCTCTTAAACCGATGAAGAAAAATAGAATATATAATGAGATTAACGGAGGAACTATACGTGATATCGAATATGTATTTAGTGTCTAATAATATGTAAGTGGGCTTTTTAATGGCTATGACCGATTAGCAGTTGTGTTCAATATATTCATTGTTATTTTTAAACTGTTGGCAAGAACCTTTCGACGTTTTTGCTAAATAACTTTCGTCTAATAAACATTTACGTATTCTCTTAGACTTTGCCAAAAACTTTTTATGTATTTGAGCGGTTCCATGAATGGAATATGTTCAGAGAGGCTTTAAGGCTGATACGCCACGACCATTCTCCAGAATTTACATTAAGTGAAAACTCAGGGGGTACACGAGCTTTATTTGGTTCTCAAAAGTTGTGGTAGTTTTTTAATAATTGCTCTAAGCTGCAAAAGTCTAAATTACATGTTTTTATACTTCTATATAGACGATTATGGAATATTATAATCTGTTTACCAGTCAGAATTATTGATATTACACTGTTTCTGAAAATTGCCTAATAGAAAAACCAAATAGCAGCCAATGCAGAACTTCACTTATTATCATCGAAAAAACCTTGTAACTTATGCGGCAGTGCATTATCATTTAAATACTTTGAAAATGGATACTTTTCCTCCATCTATGCCTTCAACTTATATACGTATATAATCTCATTATTAGATAATCCCGTTCCATAATGGGAGAAAACAGATCTACTAAAAAAGGCTGATCAAATGGGTTGTAATTTGGAATTGCTTCCTCTTGCAGTGTTAACCCGTTTAGGTACAGTTATTTCGTCCTTTTTGCTAGACCGAGGATAAGTAACATAAAATAAATTATATTCTTCTCGCTATATGAAAACTTTGATCGTTTATCAGGCTCTACTATAGATATTGTTCCTCCTATAGAAAATTCGTTAATAATTCTATTAACACTATGACAATGCCGTATATCATAGGTATACGTTACACGTATGCTTCCACAATTACATCTTTATATATACACACTTAGTAATATAACCTTAATAAGCACTTGAGGTACTTCTTCCTTGCTTCTATTGACTCTTCCATGTGTGACCACCGAATGTCCTCAACTCCTTTTTTTTTGTTGTGTGTGTAGCTGTTGGTCGCAGATGACCTTGACAGCTTAACGCGGTCTATGGGCGAGCGGCAGGCTCTCAACCCAGTAAGTAAGTTAAGCGAACATCGCCCGAGGGCTCCCCCTGTGGGGAACGGACCTCGGCTCGGGGCGTCGCTGAAAGCAAAGTGGGCGTGGCCACGTTTAGGTTTATGATTTTTACGCGGCGCGGTTTTCGACCTCGACGGCGAGGCCGATACCGCGGAATTTTTTGTATTATCGCTGCGCGAGCTGTGTAGGCCCTTTCTTGGGCGATCATAATAGCGTCATCCTCTTCTTCAAGAAGATGACGAGGACGTCGGACCGCGTCCTCAACTCCTTTGTGACCATCTATTTATAACCGTTGTTCGCTAGTAAACCACTCAAGCGTGACGATACCCAGCTATAAATGTTGTCAGAGCATACTTTGTGTTGCCACCTTTCGATTGGCGATAACAATTCACTTAGAATTCGCACCCAGAATTTTTGTAGGTATTAATGGCATGCTAGCACTGGAACACACATTTATTCTTGAGGTAATTCTCTGTGCAACCTTAAGCAGTTTGAAAATGCTTAGAAATATACATAAATATCCATTAATTCAGTACAAGTTGATACTCTACTTTCAGCGTTTATGGTCACGAGAAGGTTGAGGTGTCTTACGTCCTCGTCATCGTCCTGTCATCGTTATTACAGAGATTTTCATCTACCCTCTACAAATATAGAAATTAAATTATGTCCCATATTTTTGATATACTTTTAATGCCAGTAAATAAATTCTATATGTTAATATTAAACATTAAATGTATGGTAATTATTATATTACAACAATTTAATAATTTAAAGCTAACAAATCTAATATTACAGATAGAGAGTTAGATATTAGAACAATTAACAAATTAGAACAAAAAACGAAAATAAAAACTTAATTGGTGACGGCGTTATTAATTTTATTTGCCTTGTAAATTAGCTCATAATACTGTTTGTTTATTTGAACACAACAAATAAATAAATATTATAATGACGTCATGTATTGTAAGTGTGTGCGTGCGTGTTTATCTGTGTGTGTGTTTCTTGATGTAATAACATAATTAGGCAAGAGGGAACGTTTCGGGTGTGAACAGATGTTGGCACAACACAACATTACGTAGGTTACTTTGCTGTCGGTGCACCTGATACAATACTTCACGTATCGATGCGAAACGGAGTATTTTTATTATTAAACTAGCAACCCGCCCTCGCTTCGCTTCGGTTTTAGGTTATAGTCGTTTTACCCGCGTAGTTCCCGTTCCCGTGGGAATACCGGGATAAAACATAACCTAGTTTACGCCCTGATATTATAGCTTTCCATTGATGAAAGAATTTTTGAAATCGGTCCAACCGTTTTGAAGATTACCCGGAACAAACAGACAGACAGACAGACAAAAATTTTTTAATTGCTATTTTAGGCATAGGTGTCGTGCAAATAACCGTGTGAGCATGAAAAAAGCCTATTATTTTGACATTACAAACAGACACTCCAATTTTATTTATTGGTATAGACGATCACATAGCTACAATGAGCATGTTTCAAGTAAAATAATTTTCTATTAGGGAAAAGTTCTATAGTTTAGGTTAAGATAGGTTCACCGCTCCTGAACGGACTAACCGATTCAAATACACCTCTTTAAATGCTAATCTAAAGTACAATAAAACCGGCTAAGTGCGAGTCGGAGTCGCGCACGTAGGGTTCCGTACCATTATCTACAAAAAGGGCCAAAAAAATCGTGTTTGTTGTATGGGAGCCTCCCTTAAATATTTTATATTTATTTTATTTTAATTTTAGTATTTGTTATTATAGCGGCAACATAAATACATAATTTGTAAAAAATTCAGCTATCGTGGTTCTTGAGATACAGCCTAGTGACAGACAGACGGACGGACAGACAGCGAAGTCTTAGTAATAGGGTCCCGTTTTTACCCTTTGGGTACGAACCCTAAAAAGCTATTAAGATGATTGAATAACATCCAATATTGTTTATCATAAGAATAATTAAAAAACTCATCTTCATTTAAGAGCCCACGTCAGACTCAGAAGGCTTGTTCTCAGAGACACACATATAGGAAAAATGAGCGAGCGAATACGCCGTAACATCATTCAGTAGAAGAGATTATTACATGAACAACTGTAATCCCATAATAGTATCTTCATACATATGGTAAACATTCATTCTTAAAGCTTCATCAAGACAGTGATTCACTGTCTTGATGAAGCTAAGTAATTTTAATAAATTCTTAAAGTAATCTTAAAGTGATGATGATGATGATATAGAAACAGAAGAAATGAGAAATAATAATAAATAAATCATCACCATTTCGGCAGATATGCGTCCCACTGTTGGGCTCGAGCCTCTTCCACAATAGGAGGAAATAGAACGTCTCGCTATAGGGTTTTATTTTAAATTATCCTTCTCTTGCATAAATGTTTTATGCATTTATAATCCCTTCACTTGTAACAAAGGAATCGATGCATTACATTCTTATTCGGACACCACACAGAAAAGCCTCTGATAAAAAAAAAGAAGTAAGACTTACGCGTTCCTTTGATTGCGCCTTTCTTCATCAGCATCATCGAGAGGCTCAGGAGCGTTGGTATCGCGTTCTCCGTCCCATTGCACGTGACGGTCTTCATCGCGGCCGACCGGCGTCGGCCCAGGACCCGCGCCCGACATCTGCGCATCACGAGAAAACCTCTCAAACGCACACCATTACCCACACATCGATCACAGAAATTGATACTGTGATCGCGGACGGTTTTTCTGGTATAGTCTACGAGTCAATGGAATGATTCAGGTAGTCGGTTTGTGTACCAGCGTCGTACTGATACGTGGATAGGTACACAGTGCTACCGAAGCGCTCGACCTTGGACACGATGTACCTATCGATCGTAAAAGCTCTGTTTTGTTGTTAACACGCAACCCTTACCCACCTGTGAATCGGAACCCGTCGTGCTGACGATCTGCTGTGCTGTCGTCCTACTAGTGGCATCTGTGAAAAACAATTCCAAGATCATGTTTCTGCTTAATGGTTTTTCATTTATCAAGAACGTTTATATAGTATTTACTACGGCTGCAGACGAGCAATAAACCCTAATGGTATATAGTCCGCCACACAGGAACTTCTATAATACCAAGTAGGTACACATCCACATCAGTGTGTACAGTAAACATGGATTTTGTATTCCAGTGGTCGGCCCAACGACGAAGGCGACGTGGTTTTTGGGTGGGTCGCGGGAGTTGCGTGCTTAAGCCCCTCTGTCGCCCCGGACGGAGTGGTGCGGAGGCGCGCCAACCGCGACCCACCCACAAAAAAAAAAACAGAAAGAAAAAAAAAAAAACATGGATTTTGTATAGTCAATTCTCTCGTTTAGAAGTTGTTTTCTGCGAGAGTATGTTTATATTCCGAAGACGCCAACTCCACACGGTGCCAGTGATCCACTTACAAGAAGGATGCAAGTAGCATGGTGGATTCTTACTGTCGTCATCATTATCTTACATTCAGTCACTCTCCACGGCTGAATATAGACCTTTCCCATTGATAAGAGAATAGTGGCATAATAATCATAGTTGGCAATTGCTGTGAGGTGTTACATGTTTCCCAAGATAGAGGTGCTGTCCACTCTACTGGTGCGACTCATAGACGATTTTTACGATTACTACGGATGAATGAGGGTTTGTGACATTTTATTCTTATCCCGTCACCACACGAGGAAAAGAACCCTACTGTCGTCATTGATAATTGTGTGGCGTGTCCAGAAGGTAACCATCCAGAAATAAAAAAATTAATGAATATATTTATTAGCAAAGATTCATCCATCTTAAGGTATACATGTACCACTGCTGGGCAATAATTGCGGAGTCACCACGCTTGGTGAACTTGATTGGTAATTGCAGTTGGTATTAAAAGTTTATCAGTAGTTTTACTGCCCCTTGAATTACAATGGATTAAGATACAATGTAAAATTGATAACATGTTCAAACTCCATTCATACATAATAAATATTTTGAGATAAAAGCAAAAATTCTGGAGAAATATTTGACTTAATAACAATGTCAATATGCATCATCATACCACTGGACACCGTAGCAGGGTTCATCTATTACACTTGGAAACGTTATCGTTCTCAACTGTACGTTTTCAGCAATCATTCATCTACGTACGTGCTGGATCTATAATGAACTATATACAGCGGTATTTTTGGAGTGCTATGACATGCTCTGTCAGGTTCAGGCTCGAGCCCAGCAGTGGGATGTATATGAGAGTAAAAAGCCCTTTTCACGGTAGACGACATTGCTGAACCCCTGATATTAAAGTCCTATGTTAAGGACTGATATTAAGGACCTGATACATTAACTCTAATATTAAGGACCTATAAGGTCCATAAGCGACAATGTCCACTCAAGTGTGCTGCTCATTTGCCATCACAGGAACTAAAAAAATCATTCCAATACGGCGACTATGGACTTTTTAATGTGCTGTCCATGGTCATGAATACATTCGTGGACTAGGCTGTAGGTACCTGGTGTGGCTTCATAAGGTGGTGGCGCGGCAGAGTCGCGGCGCGGCTCGGTGGTGGAGGGCAATCGCGCTGGCGCATCACTCCACACCACGCGGTCCATCTCCTCATCAAGCTGCAGCTCGTCCTCGCCTGCCGTCTGCAACAAGCATGCTACTACAAACATTGACTTTAACAAATAGATCAACTACGTGTGTATTACAAGGCTTTTTTTTTATGGGTGGGCTATGGTTAGCGCACGCGCGATCCAGTCCGTCCGAGGCGATGAAAGGACGGCGCGCGGGCCCATAACCCACCCGTACCCACGTCACCTCGTTGTTGGGCCGACCACCGGAGCAGATGTGACTTGTCGTCAGTGGTCGGAGTGTATTACAAGGCTGCTAACTTTTTTATCCCATAAACTGTAGTCTATTTTAGTATTTAACGTAAATTTTCATTTCGTCGTCATAGATGCGCACCAAGTCGATCCTCGATTTCATAAAATAAATATTTTAATTCCTCCGGTTATGTTTATTTATCAATTTGGCAATTGGTGAATCAAGAACCGTCAGGAATTATTCATTAAACTTAAATTATTGAAATACCATAACTGTCATTTAAACTAAATAATAATTGGAATTTAAAATATAAGTACTAAAGTAATTAATCGTTTTATTATGATTAAGTAATTTAATTTAAAAAATAATTTGATATTTATATTCTAAAATGTTGAGAAAAAAAGATCTGTACTACTAAAAAGAAATTATAATTAAAAAGATAATAAATACGCTTTTTTTGCAGAATAGTTTTCAATTTCAATTTCAGCCTAGCGAAGCGGGCGGAGGACAACTAGTATTGTATAAAAAAGTAAACTAGAGTCTGGCTATCGGTTCTCTGCACTGAACTGTTTTTTTAAATCTATACATGGCAATATTTTTGAATTGTCATGTCACTGTCAAACGGATTGTCCCGTTTTTGTGTTTAGTGTTTTTCAATCATTATTCTTTTGAAATTATTGAAAAATAATGCCGAAAGCTATCAAAGGCGTAGTTAGAAAGTTGATATTTACCATGATCGGCAAGTATCAAGACATAAAACTTGATAATGAACGAATCCGGAACGAAAAAATACATCGCTTAGACGAAATCCTTATAGCTGCTGGTAAGTAGTCTTGATAGTTGGCTTGATATTTATGTCCGGGTATTATGTGAATACTATTTACAATTTTTTTTCTTGTATGTGTTTTAGAAGGTGACATGGCGAGAGTCAAGACGTTAGTGAAAGAGTTAAAATGTTTTGAGGAAAAGGAAGCGTTGAACTCTGAAACGAAATATTTGGATACAATTTCTATTATGACAGGTAAATTAATTATAGCATTGTAAAATATCTTAAAATCTTTGTACGATTATTTTCAATGTTTGCTTACAAGTTTATCTTTCTTCATAGTGTAGTGGAACAGTTAAATTATTGTTAGGCTTTTATATTTTTTACATTCAATTACATTTTAATATTTTTCCTTTGCAGAAATATCTGTTAGAACTATTAAAATGATCAAGAAGGAGGGTTCTATAAACCAAGGAGAATGGAATACACCCGGCAAGAAACGCCCTCGTCCGGGAACGGTGTCAAATCTGGATGATTTTGATTTAACGGCTATCAGGAATAAGATTAATGAATTTTACTGTGTAAAAAAACAGGTTCCTACTCTACGGAATTTACTTGTTGAACTCAGAGAGTCAATTGGCTTCACTGGCTGTCGTGAAACATTACGGCAGGTATTGAAAAGAATTGGTTTCGAGTTTAAGAAAAACCAGAATGAAAGGTCTTTGCTCATAGAGAACTTTGAACTAGCAGCTTGGAGACACAGATATCTTCGAACAATTGCTGAAAAACGACAACAAGGGAAACCAATAATTTATCTTGATGAAACCTATGTTCACCAAAATTATAAGGTAAAAAAATCATGGCAAGGTCCTTCCACTAGTGGAGTGATAGACAAAATGTCGTCTGGCAAGAGACATATTTTAGTACATGCTGGATCGGATAAGGGTTTTGTGCCCAATGCACTGTTAGTATTTAGTACCAAATCAAAAACAGCTGACTATCATGATGACATGAACACACAAAATTTTATGAAGTGGTTAGGTGAGAAATTGATTCCAAATTTGACAGAGCCTAGTGTGATTGTGATGGACAATGCTAGTTATCATGTTACACAAATAAATAAACCACCAACAATGCAGAACTTAAAAAGTGACATACAGAAATGGCTTAGGGAAAATGACATTCCGTTTGAAGAAATTTATACTAAAGATGAATTAATGTGCCTCGTTAAAGAGAATAAGCCTGAACCCTTGTATAAAGCAGAAGAACTTCTAAAACAACATGGCCACGAAGTGCTTAAACTACCTCCATACCACTGTGATTTAAATGCTATTGAGCTCATATGGAGTTTAGCTAAACGAAAAGTGGCTAGCAAAAATATAGGAGTACCAGGGGCAGAAATGGAAAATTTAATTAAAGAGTCATTTCTTAGTATAACAGCTGATGATTGGAAGAAATGCACAGATCACGTCATTAACGTCGAAAATGAATACAAATTAAGAGATGGAATCACAGAAACAGCACTGGAACGATTTATAATAAATGTACGTGATGATGATGACGACAGTGACAGTTCATTTTCAGGTGTTGAATTTATAGAATCAGACTTTGATTATGAATCATAACAAAATTATAAATATTAATGACTTGTAATTATTTTTTTCTTGTATCCTGGACATGATCATTATTTTGCATGACGAGAAACCATGTACCTATGTTAACTTTATGTGTAAGTGGGATATTTCTTTTTTAATAACAGCATACTAGCAACTGAAATTACTAGTATAAAACTGCTTGTGTGGTGTGTGGGTTTGGGTTCATGCCGGTAGTGTACAATGACTGGGGATCGAAACTGCAACCTCGACATTGTATGTCCAACGCCATAACTATTAGGCTACAGTCACCGTTAATTCATAAATACCGGAGTGCAAGTTTGGGCCACAAACGGGACTAAACGCTATGATGATGATATCTAAGCTAATTTTAAAGTTTGTGCAGCTTATCCAACTCAGTTTGTTATATATGTACAGGTATGATAACACATAATAAATAAAAATGTATAAAATAACTTTAATTGAATATAAAAATTAAAAGTATCAAACGCATTTTTTCAGTCTATAGTCGGTGTTGTCACCCCTTGTTTTTTTTGAATTTACCGCTCTTTTCTTGTGCAAAGAACCGATGGCCAGACTCTAAACCTCAGTATAAATCTAAGTCCTGCGATATTTTGTCAATGATAATTATGTGAAACAACGGTTGTGGGGTATATGATAGCATGAAACCGGGTATTTGGTTATTCAGTATGGATTAATGTTATCGAGACGAGAACGTCATCATTCGGGCTGATTACGCTTTGGCACGCGCTGTTGTCAGCGCTGTATCGAATTAATTGTTACCGATAAAACTGTATTTACGCTATCCTATTTTCATAACAAGCACGGTAAGGTGATTATAAAAGTTAGCATAGTTGTTATGTTGACCATCTTATTAAATGTGTGCCGTGTGGTAATGTAGATAAGAATACAATTCAACTACCTATCTTGCCCGTGGATGTCGTAAAAGACGACTAAGGGATATAATATGCATATAACATCTATGCAAAAGAAGGAAAGCTCAAAATTAAACCCTATACCAACCTATCTGACCAGCATGGTGTAGTTAGGCCAATTTCTCTCCTATTATGGAGGTGGCTCAAGCCCAGCAGTGGGACGTTTATGAGCTGAAATGATGATGATGATGAAACAGAATTTTAATAATAATTTTCTATACAACACACGTATATATCTTTACAGCTTTCGCCTACAACTCAGCAAGAGTACCTATACAAGTTATTTTTTACTTGAGAAAACATCTTTTTGGTATAAATCTTATTTATTTACTATCAACCCGCCCTCGCTTCGCTTCGATTTCAGTCTTTCCTGCGTAGTTCCCATTCCCGTGGGAATACCGGGATAAAATATAGCCTAGGTTACTCCCTGATATTATAGCTTTCAATTGGTGAAAAAATTTTTGAAATCGGTCCAGCCGCTTTGAAGATTAACCGGAACAAAGAGACAGACAGGCAGACAGACAGACAAAAAAAATATAAAGTGTATTTTAGGTATATGTATAGTGCAAATAACCGCGTGAGCATAAAAAAGTCTATAATTTTGACATTACAAACAGACACTCCAATTTTATTTATTGGTATATTTTAAAGTTTACCAACAGTTATTCGCATTAGAGCTTAATAAAATATTAAATTCTTAATGCTAGCAATGTGACAACTACTTAAAGGTAAACAACACATGTGAGAGACAGAATAATGATATTTTATTTTATTTTATTCAGCACACCAACAGCACAATTACAGCAGAAGCGCTAATAGTACAAATTTAACAATTTTAGCTTAATAGTAAATGCACAGATGATAGGCATGCATGACATTCATTAACACATTAAATTCGAGATATTAATTTTGTATATGAATATAATTATTTGTAACTAATTATTAGTAAAAAGAAAAACAAAGTATAACAAAGAAGCAATTACTCGCCCTTTAAAAGGCAGTGTCTGTATATAAAAATACACATTGTCCTGTGGTGACGGAGTAAGAATATCATTTACTACACTCTTTCCTGATCGTCGATGTCGTAAAAGACGATTAAGGGACACAATATGCATATAACATCTATGCAAGAGAAGTAAAACTCGAAATAAAACCCTATGCCAACACGTTGGAGCAGCGTGCCATAGTAGGTCAATTTCTCTACAATTGCGGAGGAGGCTCGAGCCCAGCGTATATGGGCCGACATAATGATGATGAAGAAACAGTAAGTTACATTCAAGCTATGTAATTGTTGTTCTAATAAATTATTTAGTTGTACTTTTTGTATTAACACTGAATCAAAATGTAAATCTTCTGATTGATTTTCTGATTTTAATTAGTCCAATGGTGGTCCAATAACACGTCGCAATCATCGGTGCCGACCTGACGCTGCTGACCATCGCTAGAGAGATGCTCAGCAGCATCAGGAACTGCGACGCGGTCGCCGCCTTCTGCGAGGCAGTCGTCTCGCGGAAGAAAGTGGCGCGGCGCGTGCGAGAGGAACGCCTCTACGACGACGCAATCCGCCGCCGGCGACTGGGCGGCGCAGGCGCAAATATCTGCGCTTAATGCCGCCCCAGCCGAGACCGCGGGTGACTGAACCAGGGATTTAGTCCGTCACCCCCAGAGAGGCTGACCGCGCGACGGTGACCGACGTCTCCGAGGGGGAGCGTCGAGAGGAGAAGGTACCCCGCGACCGGGGTATTTCGTCGGGCCGACCACTGAAGACAAGTTACCCTACACTGGTGGTCGGCCTAACGACGAAGGTGACTTGTCACGGGTGGGTCATGAGGCCGCGCGCCGCGCCTTTGTCGCCCTGGATGGAGCCGGGGAGCGGGGGCGCTGACCATGGCCCATCCTTAAAAAAAAGTGTCACTTTCAAGAGTACCAAATTGCTCAAATTCGAGCTGCGATTGGATTTTAGGATTGGAATCGAGATTCAAGAGTAAGCACACTGGTAGCGGCTACATATACGAATAATCCTTATACTGCTCGTGGGTGTCACAAAAGATGACTAAGATTACATCGACCTAAGCGAACTCCATCTGATGCCATAAATAATTATATTTCCAAAGAGAGTTGATATCAGGCAGACAGCTGGACAGAAACTATTGCCAATAACGACCACCCCAGTAATGTGGATGCGGCAGATGAAACTACTAATAATGTTAGAAATAATATTAGATCAGTAAACCCAGAGAATTCACTCTGTACTGGATGCAACTTTAATTCAACTTTTTTTTTTTTGTGGATTGGCTGCGATCGGCGCGCCTCCGCACCACTCCGTCCGGGGCGACAGAGGAGCTTAAGCACGCAACTCTCGCAACCCACCCGAAAACCACGTCGCCTTCGTCGTTGGGCCGACCACCGGAGCAGGGTTACTTGACATCAGTGGTCGGCCCGACGGAATACCCCCTATTGGGGTACCCTCCCATCGAGGGTATCCTCCCCAGGAGGACGTCGGTCTTTCCTCACGCGGTCGGCCTCTCGGCGGGTGACGGACTACTTCCCCGGTCACGTCACCCGCGGCCTCGGCTAAACATTATGTGACGCAGTTTACCGCCCCAACCACTAGTGGATTGGGGTGAGTCGTGGCAGAGGCAAAATAGCGCTAGGAGTAACGCTTCATGTACTGCCTGATGGTGATCGTACTCTGTCCCTACATGGACATTTATATAGATTAATTGTAGGCATATTTCTATGTCCAACAGTGAACGTCGTTGGGCTAATGAATAAACGGATATATAAATATGTATAATGGGCAAGAGCACTCTCGTGATTACGGTATTTTTGTCCTTAAGCCTTTCCGAAGAATAATTCTGAAAAGCCAACACCAACATTGGGAATCGATTGGCCAATAGATAGATATCTCAAGACTGATTTGACTTGCCGTGTAGTGACGGAGTAAGAATATAATTCATCACCCCCTATTTTACCCGCGACTGCGAACCCACGACTAAGGGCTATAACATATAACATCGGTGCAAGAGAAGGAAAACTTGACATGTATTACCTGTAACAACACGGCCGATCACCGTGGCGATTCCCCTCCGGCCACGGCCGATTCTCCTCCTGTTATATAGAAGACACGAGCTCAACCGTATATAAGCTGAAATGGTGATTTGAATTAAATGCAAGACCGCGAGACTCTTGCAGGCCCAGTCTTGGTCTTGCTCAAGTCTTGCAGGGCCAGTCTTGGTCTTGGTCTTGCAAAAATTAAGCGGTCTTGGTCTCGGTCTCGCATTTCTCGCAAGACCAAGACCGCAAGACCAAGACTTTTTTGGGCAACACTAAAACACAGTAATCGGCGTTAAACTTACATCATCTCTCTTTTTGCGTCGGAGGTTAAAAAAACAATAATGCGAAAAAAAACGGTACGAAGTTCGCCGGGTCAGCTAGTACAAGTACAAAAAAAAAACTGATTAAGTACTTATTAATTGTAAATCATGCCTCAATTCATTTTCCAAAATGTTTATAAAAACTTTAAAATGGTAGAATAATTGAAATTTAATATTGGTAACGAGTAAATAATTGACCTTTATTACGTTGGGAGTAAATGTATCTTAGATTTAAGAAATAAACTGCAGTTATTGTTAGTATTTAAGCTGTATGGGTTTCTGCTAACCGCATGAAGGTACCCGAAAGAGTATTGCACCGGGTTGGCCACGGACGGTAAGGATACGGTATCAGTGGTCAGCGCAATAGCGAAGGGTAGGTAATACGGCGGGTTATGGGATCGGGACTAGAGTTGCTAACTTGTTTGACAAAAAAAAGTATAAAATGATTTGGATAGGAAAAAAATAAAGTATGTGGAAGAAAAAAAAGTATTTTTCACATTGCATGTGTTTATTGCCTTAAAACGTATTTTTATGTGTTTTGCAGTAAAGGACAAAAATAAAGCATTTTTACATACTTTATTGATAAACAAAAGTATAATGACCAAAAATAAATTAGAATACTTTATTATAAAATATGTTTGGCCACCCTAGTCAGGACGGACGGCGTGCGCTCGCACCATAGCCTGCCAAAAATATATGTGTTTCTGCTAGCAGAAAGTTTGAGCGTTATTCGGGCAATGAAATAATGACATGATGCCTCATAACGTACTGTATTTTCTGCCTCCGTTTATTGAGCCAGCTACCAAACCCGATTCTCGGTAGTCCAAGCGCTACGGATACCTCTTCCCATCCGCGTCCCGAAGTTAAGTCCCGGATTAGTTTGTCATATATTGCACGGTAAGTATTGGTATATTACCTGGACATAGTCCCAGTTTGTCTCCCTGCAGGGTAACATGTTATCTCCGAGTCACCATTAGTAATTGCCGTGTGATGATATATTAAAATAAGAATACAAGTCATCCATACTAATATTATAAATGCGAAAGTAAGGATGTTTGTTTGTTTGTAACGCTTTCACGCTTAAACCACCGAACCGATTTCAAAAATTCTTTCACCAATGGAAAGCTATAATATCAGGGAGTAACATAGGCTATATTTTATCCCAGTATTCCCACAGGAATGGGAACTACGCCGCGGGTAAAGCGACTGAAACCGAAGCGAAGCGAGGGCGGGTTGCTAGTCATATATAAAAGACGACAAAGAGATTAAATGTGTATATAATATAACATAATAGATGCAAGAGAAGGAAAACTCAAAATAAAAGCCTATACCAAGCCTGACCAGCCTGGTTTAGTAGGCAAAAAGGAACATATTGTGGAGGAGGCTCGAGCTCAGCAGTGGGGCGTAGGCATATATTATGTTCATCTGTCTACGTCTGCTTAGTTACTATTTTTACATATAAAATAGATATCTATAAATAAATACGTGAAGCGAAACCTTTGTACGCCTTTTTACGAAAATTACGTGGACGAACAAGTATAAAATTTGGCACAGTTGAAGTATATAATGAGGAGAAGTGCATAAAACTGAAATTTCATATAATAATGGATTAGAAATACATTAAATTCATTAAAAAAGGCATTACGCACACTACAACGCTATCGCTACACACACACACGTTTGTGTGAGTGTGTTGCGTAGCAACGCTTATACACTTTTGTTTACGGTTAAAATCTCTGGTCGAACTGAATGTCAAAAAATCATAATTATGATGACAATGTCTAATAGAGATTTGTGCTTATATATTAGTTATTAGTGAAATACAGTTTGCTCAATTTAAATTCTCAAATAAAAAAATATTAGTAATAATTAAATTCTTTAATGATTATCATAAGCCCAAATGGCATCATGAATTCCTCAAGATAACTGCTGACATTTTTAATGATCAGTCAACATTATGTGACTATTTTTTTTTAAGGTTTGGTTGCGGTCGGCGCGCTCCTCCCACCACTCCATCCGGGGCGAAAGGGGGTCGTAAGCACGCACACCCACAACCCACCCACGATGCACGTCGCCTTCGTCGTTGGGCCGACCATCGGAGCAGGGTGACTTGACGTCAGTGGTCGACCCGACGGAATACCCCTATTTGGTGTACCCTCCCATCGACCGACGTCCCCCCCCCTCGGGGAGGACGTCGGTCTTTCCTCACTCGGTCGGCCTCTCGGCGGGTGACGGACTACTTCCCCGGTCACGTCACCCGCGGCCTCGGCTAAACATTATGTGACTATAAAAGAATTATGACAAAACTATCGAACGCTGGCGAACTAAAAACACTACCCAACATAGAAATAGCGGCTTTAACTAATAGCTTAATACATATTTTTTCGTCAACTATAATGAAACATAAGACATAACTGCTTATTACTTAGTAATCATGGGTTACCTTGAGACTTACAACTATCATAAATAATTGTAAATATATAATTATATTACATATACTACATGCCAGTGTCGCTTTGTACAAATTATTTATGCTTATTCAACTCTTTGTTTCAGTTCATCAATTAACATTATCACTGGTCCATCATAAACATTGTAACGTAAATCTGCACCAATTTATTAAATTCTTTATGTACATCATTGAACTGATTTAATATGGATTCAATTTCGCTATTTTCTTTTTGTTTTATCTATCTATCTATCTATTATGTTTTATCTACTATATTTATAAATATATCTAATATACTTACCATTCAACACTATTATATAAAATTTACGGAGACATAAAATAAACACTTTCTGTTTGCTTCCGAGTGGTTGGTTGGAAAAGATGGTCGCTGTAAAGAAAACAAATCCAAGCTGCCGGTAGTATGATTGCAACAAGAATGGATTATGGAATCTACGACGCTTTTGTTTCATGCCGCACGGTATAGGACGAGATAAATAGAGAAAGAGAGAAAAGATGTAGCCAATCGCAAAACACGAAAGGCTGAATAGTGTAATAACTTAGCCATTGGTATGTATAGTTAAAATTCGTCATTTAATTGTAGGCTTGTAGAAAAATATATTCTTGGTTCTCTATCTCGTTGTGATAGATTCCAGAAAGGGAAAACTCCAGAAAAGATGAAGGTAAGAAGTCGCGGTTTTCGAGTTAACAGATATGCGAATACAAATTATTTTCATTCTAAATTATTATATAGAAATAAGAGTTTGGAGTGAAAACTGTAATTATAGTTTACTATTGGTCGCCGATTGGTCGAAATTCGGCCATGATACATTTAAATTAATTTTTCTGTTATTTTTTTAATTATTTTAATTATATGTCACTAATAACTAATATATAAGTACAAATGTCTTTTAGACATCGTCATCATAGTTATGATTGTTTGACATTCAGTTCCACCAGAGATTTTAACCGTAAACAAAAGTGTATAACCGTGTGTGCGTGTGTGTGTGTGTATTGATTGCATGGTAGTGTGCGTAATGCCTTTATAAATTCATTTAATGTATTTCTAATTCATTATTATATGAAATTTCAGTTTTGTGCACTTCTCCTCATTATATACTTCAAGTGGGCCAAATTTCATATTTGTCCATTCACGTAATTTTCGTAAAAAGGGGGTACAAAGTTTTTGCGTGAACGTATTAATATATAGATTCCGTGGAAAACGAAAAAAATATAGAGCTCACTGTAATATTACTAACTAGCAACCCGCCCTCGCTTCGCTTCGGTTTTAGTCGTTTTACCCACATTCCCGTGGGAATACCGGAATAAAATATAGCCTAGTTTACGCCCTGATATTATAGTTTTCCATTGGTGAAAGAATTTTTGAAATCGGTCCAGCCCTTTCGAAGATTACCCGGAACAAACAGACAGACAGACAAAAATTTTTTAATCTGTTTTTAGGCATAGGTGTCATGCAAATAACCGTGTGAGCATGAAAAAGCCTATTATTTTGACATTACAAACAGACACTCCAATTTTATTTATTGGTATAGATATAGATCATTATCAAAAGACCCAATTTGACTTTTCTTCCATTTTTATCTCATTTAAAATTATCTGTGACTGCACAGATGGCGTAGTAATTAAGATATCACCTACAGTGCCAGTGTCAGGGGGTTCGAAACCCACGCAGGACAACACTGGGTCACAAATTGTTGTTCTGAGTCTGGATGAGTCGGTTAGTTATATGTTTGTAAAGTCCCCTGCCCAAGGACTATGTCCTTAATGCGGGGTGGTCTTCTTGCCCTACCCAAGTCTTGCAAACCTTTCCAATTAACCATAACAATACCGGGATGAAGCGTCGCTAATATAACCCTAATCATCGCAACCCACAAATGTCCCACTGTTAAACTCGAGCCTGCCCCACTGTGGAAAAATAATTAACCTACTTTTCTATGCTATGTTAGTCAGACACGTTTTTTTTTTGTCGAGCTTGCCTGCATCGCTATAATTTGTATAGCCGTCTTTTACGGCATCCAGAAAATTCTAATAAAACCTAGACATTATAATTAAAAACGTAATCCTAATAAAATCTAAACATTATAATTACAATTCTAATAAACTCTAATCCTAATAAAATCTAGATATCTATATATGTATATTAAAATGAATTGCTGTTCGTTAGTCTCGCTAAAACTCGAGAACAGCTGGACCGATTTGGCTAATTTTGGTCTTGAATTATTTGTAAAAGTCCAGGGAAGGTTTATACGGTGAGAAAATATGGTATATTGTGAGTAAAATACTAATAATATAATTTTATTTTCGCATACAAATCGTTCTTATCTGTCAAACATTTGACGTTCGTCCCATCGGTTCGACATTTTAGCATAATTACATGTAGATCTAGATTAAAAAAGGTTTTGGAATCGATAAGAAAAGGCGGTATATTCCTTAGTCGTCTTTTACACACTCACGGATGGTGAATTGTATTCTTACTCCGTCACCGCACTGAAAATACTAAAACCAAACTGATAAATACTAAAAGAAAATAATTATGAAAAAGGCGGTGGGAAGTTCGCCGGGCCAGCTAGTTATAATTAAAAACCTAATCATAATAAAACCTAAACATTATAATTACAATTCTAATAAAACTTAATCCTAATAAAACCCAAGTATTACAATTACAATTCGTCATTAGTCTTAATTATTATATATTATTTTTATAATTATTTCAACACTTCATTTTGGTGTTTACACAAAACAAACACAATTCCACATGACAGGAAATAATAACAGCATTAAGGCGTAGGTAATAGCTCAATAAAACCTTATTTATACACTCTTGCTGTAGACATCGACATTGTAATTGACCGTGAATAGTGAGGTTGACAATTATCCAATACATTGCTTTGAATATTTTATAAGAGAATACAAAACCTTTAATTTGAACCGAGGGAATATTTACGGAATAGGCGTAAAGAAAATAATTGATCATTTAATCATCTGATTGTTGTAAAAAAACAGAGAAAATAAATCATGTAGACCCCTTAGTAGATAGCTAGGTTACGGTTCAGTCACGTAGTCAAACAGATGGCGTAATGGTTAAGATACCTATGTACAAAGCCAGTGTAGTGGGTTCGAATTCCACGCAGGACAATACTGTACAGAAATTGTTATTCTCCGTCTGGTTTTAACTTGTATACGCAAATTTTAAATAAAACTACTTTACGGATTTTATCGCGTTTGTATTTGATTTTTGATTACCCGACGTTTCGAACACTTTACAGCGTTCATGGCCACGAGTGGACTAAGATGTCTCACGTCCAACAAGTCATCGTTACTGCAGAAAATTTTATAATTATCTACCCGATACAGAAATTAGTTATTAAATATTGACCCACATTTTGATACAAAATTTATTGCCAGTGTAAGAAGAAAATGATTCTATATGAAAAAATTATATTGTTTATGGTAAGTAATAATTAAACATTAAAATTAATGGTAATTATATTTAAAAAACTAACTAATAATCTAGTATACTACCACCGGATCGGAACACGGTCACACTGAGAAAGATCCGGCAAGAAAACTCAGGTGACATGATGCTAAATTAATGTTAATTTTGATGGCGGCTTACTTTATGTTACTAAAAGGTTTTAATTTATAAAATTATCTTTAGTTATTATTATAAAGTGTAAAGTGTTCGAAACGTCGGGTAATCAAAAATCAAATACAAACGCGATAAAATCAGTAAAGTAGTTTTATTTAAAATGTATAATACTCGCGTAAACATCAGAAATCATTGTGTACGCAAAATTATATATTTTTAAAGTCCCCCGCATCGTGTGGTAACAGAGTAAGAAGACAATTCACCATCCCATTCCTTATTCGTGGGTTTCGTAAAAGACGACTAAGGGATATAATATGCATTAACATCTATGCAAGAGAAGGAAAGCTCGAATTATTATTATTATTTTTTCTTTTTTTAATTAAACCCTATATAGTAGGTCAATTATTATACTGTTATGGAGGAAGCTCGAGCTCTACAATGGAATGTATATGAGCTGGGACGATGATGAGGACGAAAGTCCGCTGCCACTATAAGGATTAGGTATTTCTTTACTCAAGGGTGTTATATTTAAAAAAAAAACAACCCGTCCAAGCTGAAGACCTGGGGACTTAGCCGAGGCGGCAAATGACAGGGCCGGGGAATAGTCCGTCATCTGCAGAGAGGCTGACCGTGTAAGGGCGACCGACGTCCCTGGAGGGGCGTTGGGGCGTCCGCCGGACTGGCCACGTACCTATAATAAGGATCTCGGTACCGGTGGTCGGCGCAGTGGCAAAGGAGAGGAAATACGATGGATTATGGGGCCGCGCGCTGCCCTTTCACCACACCGAAAGGAGCAGATGGCGTGTAAAAAAAAATGCTGGCGATCTAATGTATAATTTCAATAGCAAGTTCATTAATTAACATATCCCTATAATTTCCGATGTTTACGCGACTATCGTAGATCTTCTATGCTAATACATAAAGCTGAAGAGTTTATTTGTTTGTTTGAAAGCGCTAATCTCAGAAACTACTGACCAAATTTAAATAATTCTTTCAGTGTTAGATAGTCCATTTATCGAAGAAGACAATAGCAGCGAAGCACCATTAAAGGTTGTTCAAAACTTGGAGGTGCTTTTTATTTTCATTTTGAGAGCTGCTGCCGCTGCGTGCGCTGCATAAACGGTTAAAGTTTCGCAAAAATTCTAGGTGACAGAATCGTATTACATATTTAAAAATATTTTCACCGTACATAAACAAGTCGTGGGTTAAAGTTAGCGTTAGCCATTAAAAAAATTTTGTCTGTCTGTCTATCTGTCTGTTTGTTCCGGGTAATCTTCAAAACGGCTGGACCGATTTCAAAAATTCTTTCACCAATGGAAAGCTATAATATCAGGGCGTAAACTAGGCTATATTTAATCCCGGCATTCCCACGGGAACGGGAATTACGCGGGTAAAACGACTATAACCTATAACCGAAGCGAAGCGAGGGCGGGTTGCTAGTTTTAAATATAGTTTTAAATATACATATCAAAAAATTTTCAGTTTTCATGATCACAGAAGAACATATCCTGTTACCTGATTTATATAAATATACTAAAGTTATCCGTGTGGTAACGGAGTAAGAACGCAATTCACCACTCCCTATCTTGCCCGTGGATGTAGTAAAAGACGACTAAAAGATACAATACACTTATAACAGCTATACAAGAGAAGGAAAACTTGAAACAAAACCCTAAACTAACCTGCCTGACTAGGATGTTATAGGAAGAGCAATTTCCCTTGTAATCGACGAGGCTCGAGCCTAACAGTGGGACGTATATGAGCCGAGATGATGATGACTAAATGTTTAAACTCACCGATAAGGAACAATTACGTACGTGTTTTTATAACATCATATGTTATTGCATAGAGAGAAATTGCCTCAACGTAGGTATGATTTATAGACATTTAGTAATATTATTTCCAGGAGTGCAATTCTAATGTATCTACCCACAGAGTACTAAAATGACTTGGATTCAACAGTCAGTCTTGTGAAGCAAATATTCAGATCATCTAATGATGATGCTGATGAAGAGCAGGATAATTCCTGCTCTTATTCCAATTATTAAGGGGCAATACAATATGCATTTTCTTCTGTTGTACATATTGCAAAGGTTTTGTTAATAGTCTTATGACAGGCCACTTGCCTTACGTCAACCGTCCTTAAGAGCGCCTTCAAAATTGCCGCAAAGTGCCGCGCGGCGGCAGCGCGTCTGCAACGCTGCAGCCGCACTATTGTCGCTAGGTTTGAGAATTGTAGTGTAGTACATAGTTTCACGATGGACTCTGACGAAGAAACTCTGCTCTACTTGTACAAAAAAATACGTGCGCGCATCACTAGTGGATCGATGAACTGATGCATGGCCGCAACGCGGGTGCAGCACTGCAACCGCGCGGTGTTTATTTATATAGATTTACAAAGTAGCGCGGCCGCAGCGCTGCAGACGCGCTGCCACCGCGCCGCACTTTGCGGCAAATTTGAAGGCGCCTTAAGAGTGTAAATTGTTCGCGAGGAGCGTCGTCTCGACGACGCGAACCGCCGCCTGCAACTGGGGCGGCGCAGGCGCGATTCCCTGCGTCTGATGCCGCCCTAGCCGAGGCCTCGTGTGACTGGACCGGGGATTTAGTCCGTCACCCGCCGAGAGGACGACGGCACAAGGAAAGACCGACCTTCTCCCCAAGGGGGGGACGTCGGTTGATGGGAGGGTACTCCTCAAGGGATATTCCATCGGGCCGACCACTGACGTCAAGTCACCCTGCTCCGGTGGTCGGCCCAACGACGAAGGCGACGTGTCACGGTTGGGTTACGGGTGTGCGTGCTTACACCCCTCTGTCGCCCCGGACGGAGTGGTGCAAGAGGTGCGCCGACCGTAATCCAGCCCCAAAATAAAAAAAGCGTAATTGTTAACCCAACGGCATGATATGCAGTTGTGCTAGTTCGATGTAAAACTTATCATAGTCTTTTACGACACCTACGGGTTAATGGAAGGGTTGGTAGTATTCGTAGCCTTATAATACATAGCATATATTATTTATAACCCGATGTATTAAAGAAATAAAGTAAATATTTCGTTTAGCCTCGACGCATAAAAAATATAATGATTAATGATTACCCCAAAAATAAAAAACGTCATCACAAACCAAAAACAAATAAAACGATAAAGCTACCTATCTATCTACTTGTCAACACAGAAATAATCGCGAAAAATAAAGCATGCAGCGTTTGGGATATATTAAACAAGCCGAATTCCGTACCCTGCAGGGGGTGCCCTCGGTGTGCGTCGCATAAACTTAATCGGGTTGAGAGCCTTCAGCGCTTATCCAACAGTCCGGATAACGTTGTCATAGCCATCTGCCGCTAACAATTAGTCACACAAAAAAAGGATCTTATAACAATACTCAATTTGTCACCACCTGCCTTTAAAATATGTACCTACATAAAATGTAAATAGTGAAATTTTTCCATTACACTACGAAAACAGTTGTAAATTTGCCGATATAAATAAGAGATACTTTACTCTGTCATATCATCATCATCATCTCGGCTCATATACGTCCCACTGCTGGGCTCGAGCCTCCACCACAATAGGAGGGAAATTAGCCTTACTACCATGCTGGTCACGCGGATTGGTATGGTATTTTATTTCAAGTTTTCCTTTTCCTGCATAGCTTTTACATGCACAAGATATCTCTTAGTCGTTTTATACAACATCGGCGGGTGGTGAATTGTATTCTTACTCCGTTCCTACACGGATAGCATACCATCTATATTAAAACTAATAAATTATAAATACGATACATTTTTTTTGGGGGGTGGGTTGCGGTCGGCATGCTCCTTGCACCACTCCATCCGGGGCGACAGAGGGGCGTAAGCACGCACACCCGCAACCCACCCACGATGCACGTCGCCTTCATCGTAGGACCGACCACCGGAGCAGGGTTACTTGTCATCAGTGGTCGGCCCGACGGAATACCCCCTATTTGGGGTATCCTCCCATCGACCGACGTCCCCCTCTTGGGGCGGACGTCGGTCATTGCTCACGCGGTCAGCCTCTCGGCGGGTGATGGACTAATTCCGCGGTCACGTCACCCGCAAAAATACGATACATGAAGGCAAATGATAACCAATGAACACATTTAATCAGTGAGAATAGTTTACTAAAAAACAATAATGCATTGATATTTCATACTATTAATGTTAGTGTTCTACAGTCGCAAGACAAACCTAGCACTACTAGGCAGAACTAGTGTTAAAATCGTTTGTCAGTCGACATTTAGTTGACATTAGCAGCTAACGACATTATTAATGCCAACAAAACGTAAATAGCTCATTTAAAACGTGACTGTTACCAAATGGTATGTTTACATTGACAGGACAAAAAATATTTATATTTCATGCAAAAATAAATGCAAATTAATCAACTGACAAAACTTTCAGTCAACTTTTTGTATGCCACAGACATTATACTTCAATTATGAACAGAAAAATTGTAAAATACTCTCGTAATAGGGGTCTAATATGAAATTGCCGTTTTAACGTATGTACTAACCACTTTGAATTAAAATTAAACCTGCATGGTGTCAGATAGTAAAGTCAAACTGTTTTCAAACGATAACTATAACATTCTAAATTTAAAAATTGTATGACATTTGACCATTCTACGTTCGACGTGTTAGCGATAACATGTCGCGTAACCATTTCGATGACGACCTGCGTAAATTTACTCGCTAACCAAGCTTGCCTAAGTAATTTTTCATTTAAAAAATATACAAACACAATAAAATCCATTAAAAATATATTTTAAATGCTAAATACTCACGTAAACATGACCTGTTAAAATGCATATAACTTCGTTCCTTTGAAAGATCAAAGTCTAGCATTCAAATTTGAAAGCTACAGGTAACATTTATTTCATTTTAGCCATTTTATTTTGGAACAGTCTTTTTCTTTCAACGGAATCAAGTTACATGCATATATATAGCTGATGTTTACGCCTCTATTAGACATTTTTTTTTTGTTTGGATCGCCCTTACGGGCAGGCTAAAGTCTTTTCGACCATACTGCCTTGTCTTATGTAGCTTATTTCTTTACATACACTCATTTGCAAAAAAAACGGGCACCTAAGCAATGAACCATTTCAAATGTTAATATTTCTTTGTTTGATAATTATAGGTAGTTTTATCCACACAATTTGCTAAATTAATAAGAAAATAATCGTTTTCATCAGTATTTCATAAAATTTAGATACAATTTATGGGAAATAATGCTAAACCTCGCTAGTAGTGTATATTCGCTAGTAGTGCATATGCTCATGAAGTAAAAATAAAAAAGTTTTTTTGTTTGTTTTTCTTTAATAAAGTAAAAGCAGATAAATGTTTAGTATCGAGTGTGACCCCCTCTAGCTAAAATCACAGCTTGAATTCGTCTGGGCATGCTAGCGAGTATATCCCGGATACTTGCTTGCGGAATACGTTCCCACTCCGCAGTAATCACATTCTTCAGCTCTCTGATGGTCTGCGGAGCCGGGTGTACTGATCTCACACGCCGTTTCAGAACGTCCCAGACATGCTCTATGGGATTGAGGTCGGGACTTCGAGCTGGCCAATCCAAACGACGAATGCCGACCTCTTGCACATACGCATTAACATCGCGGGATCGGTGGGCGCGAGCATTGTCGTCCATAAAAATCGAGTCTTCACCTAGAGCGGCCAATGCGGGTTGTGCATGAGAAATTAGAACTTCCGTTATGTATCGATGCCCAGTCAGTGAGCCGTTTTCAATGAAGACTAACTCTGTACGATCCATTGAATTTATTCCTGCCCAAAACATAACAGAGCCCCCACCATAAGGTGTGATTTCTTCGAAACATGCCTCTGCAAAGCGTTCTCCTTGTCTTCTTAGCACTCGCCGACGTCGATCTTCACCGAACAGAGATATCCTGGCTTCATCAGAGAACAAAACCCTATTCCAATCGTCTTGAGTCCATGATTCACAATTTCTAGCGAACCTAAGCCTGTGAACTCTGTGCTCACGGAGTAATTTGGGGCCGCGGGCCGGGCGGTGACTGCGTATATTGGCAGCGAGAAGCCTCCTCCTGACCGTCCATAGACTAATATGCACATTTCTTACTTCTTGGAGGTTGTTCTTAAGATCCACATACGAAGATTTGCGATTTCTCAATGCGCGACTCACAAGAAAACGATCATCCCGTGGTTGGGTACATGGTTTTCTTCCAGAACCAGGCCTTCTCTCGACGGAACCAGTCTCCTGATATCGCTGCCAGGTCCTTTGGACTGTCGAGCGACTAACATTTAGCCTCCTAGCCACGAAACATTGGCTGCAACCCTCTTCAAGCAGCGCGATAATTTTGGTAGCTTTTACCACTTTATCTACCATTTTTGATACAGCCAAACAGCATTAAATAAAGCTTTGACAGTCAAGGATATGAAATTAATCGATAAAAATTGAATAAAAGTTATGAAAGTCGATGTTAACTTCTGGAACTTCGCGCCAAAAATGTAGGATAAAAAGGGGTTTTCTGTAAAAATGAACATCAAATGAAAAATTGAATTTAGAACGTACTTTTTTAAATACCACAGCATTTTTAAAACCGGCCAGTAACGTGTACAAACGATTGAAACCTTTTTGGTATTGTATCTTTTTAAATATGAATGAAAATCAAAACCGCCCGTTTTTTTTGCAAATGAGTTTATTATTTATTTCTTCATATTGTATAACTTATTAACAGTCATTGTCCGTCAGTAAGTCAAGTCGTTATCATTATTTAGACGCTGAGAACCTAATTAGATGATGTCTCTGCGAATTTCGATTGAATATGAAAATACACGTAAACCACTCTTATATCACATTCACCACACTTCAGCACCTTAATTATATTATATTACATAAAACATCAGCAAAATTATTCAATATATATAAAACACTAAAAAATTAATATAATACAAGAGCTTAACATGACATTTCCATATTCGCGCTGAAACTCCCCTCTATTAGACATTTGAAATAAAACATTTTTTACGGATTGTATCGCGTTTATATTTTTTTTTTTAATTTCCAGTTTACAATATTTGAGGTCACGTACTAAGGAGTCTCACGTCCAACAATTGTATAAAAAATGTGAACATTGATTAATAATTCCATAATTCTGTACTCCCTCTGCACTCTTTAAAAAAACAACAACCTTGCCAAGGAAAAAATCTCATGTTGCGGGCGACTTTACAAACATATAATTAACGGACACAAATTACATCAAGACTCAGAACAACAATTTGTGAATCGCACAAAGTGCTGTATTGCGTGGGATTTGATCCTACGACACTGGCAAGGTAGGTCGATATCTGAACCACTAAGCCATCTGTGCTCTGAATGCAATCTAGCGCTGAAAGTACTAAATTAACAGCATGCTCGTGAAATAAGCGGCATAGACTGCCCGGCGCCAGCGACCAAGCGGCATTCACATTCACGACATCCGCCTAAGTGGTAAACATTTATCTCCTTAAATGTACATTTATCCAACTCATTATATCTAGTTGGATTTATTTCCGAGCACACCCACGTACACATAGTCTTAGTGGACGGATTTATTTATAAAATATCGTGCAATTTCAGCTTGTAAACTGATTTTTAAATGTTATGATTCGTCTGGGATTGAAAAATAATATAATCTTTGCTGGGGTATCTTAACACCCTTAAATATAGAATATCTTCTTCTTCTTCTTGTTTAATGGCAATAAGCTATAATGATATGAGATATTGGTGCCAATGTCGAGTAATAATATGGATTATTCACGTCGTCAGTATTCATAGTTTAGTCAGTCGTTACAATTGATTTGGTGCTGACAGCCAAATCTCGTTTCCCCTGCGAATTTTTGCCGAATGTGAAAATGCACGCAATTCGCTATTATATCATATTCACTAGATCATCAACATTTTATCTGCATTATATTACATAAAATATCAGCAAAATTATTCAATATAACACTATAAAACACTAAAATAATGAATAAAATTTAAAAGCGTTACATGATTATTTGACATTCTCGTCAAAAGTCCAATATGGAATCATTGAAAGTGAAAACCAAGTGACACAACGACAACGATTGCACATTAGGTATTATATTAAATTTGCATGAGTTATAAAAATATTAGTAATAATTAAATATTTTGATTAGTAATAATTAAATATATTGCTGTGTGGTAGCGGCTTCGAATACTACCAACCCTTGCTTTGCTCGTGGGTGTCGTAAAAGACGACTAAGAGCCCTAGATTGACCCGGACCAACTCCATCTGGTACCATTTGGGTCAACGATTACATTCCCAAGGAGGGTTGACGTCAGGCAGGCGGCGGGTCATATAAGTCATTGCCGAAACTTTTTGCAATATGTCAAAACAGATGACATATTGCGTCGACCCGAAGTAATTGGGATAAGAGCAAGATGATGATGATGATGATGAATTAAATATTTTGATAATAGACAAATACTTGATAATAGACAAATACTTGATAATAGACAATACTTTTACTTGTATTTATGCAAATAGTAACATTAGACACACACTTGTATCTACCTATCCTTGGATTATTAAAATCACTAGAGGTGACCTTATGCAGGTGTCGTACCTATTTGATGCGAGAAAAACTATTATAATATGCATCTTACTTACCTATGTGAATTGACGTTCGACGTACATATGAAGCAGTGCATAAACTTTGTTATTGTTTGAATTTTATTTTTTAATACAAAGTTACTTCATTTGGCTCACGGAAACATTGAATTGGTATACATAATGATTTCTGATGTTTACGCGAGTATTATACATTTTAAATAAAACTACGGATTTTATCGCGTTTGTATTTGATTTTTGATTACCCGACGTTTCGAACACTTCGTTCGAAACACTTCGTTTCGAACACACCGTGTTCCGATCCGGTGGTAGTATATTAGATTACTAGTTAGTTTTTAAATATAATTACTATTAATTTTAATGTTAAATAATTACTAACCATAAACAATATAATTTTTTCATATAGAATCATTTTCTTCTTACACTGGCAATAAATTTTGTATCAAAATGTGTGTCAATATTTAATAACTAATTTCTGTATCGGGTAGATAATTATAAATTTTCTGCAGTAACGATGACTTGTTGGACGTGAGACATCTTAGTCCACCCGTGACCATGAACGCTATAAGGTGTTCAAAACGTCGGGTAATCAAAAATCAAATACAAACGCGATAAAATCCGTAAAGTAGTTTTATTTAAAAAAATTGAATTTGTAGAAATTGTCACGTAATTACATGAGGTTGCTATGCGTGTGCATGCAAATATCGATATTCGAGCAGTAATTCATATTGTTGTTAATATTTTTTGATATTTCTATTCGTGTCTACATCATCATTATCATCGTATTCATTCCATCACCTTCAGCCTGTCGCTATCCACTTGTGGATTTCGACCGCCGATAAATGATGAGATGATAGCACAATTATGATTATAGGCAAGCGGGTTACTAATCGCTGTAAGTTATGATACGATTCCCAGGACAGAGGTACTATCCTATTACGCCTGCCATGGGCAAGTAGTGTGACAAAAATTACATTGTTATCCCGTCAACAAACGAAAAATCTAGTTTTTTTCTCTAAATCTATTTATTTATAATTAGATATAAATAAATATCATCTCATCATCATCTCAGCCCATATACTTCCCACTATTGGGCTCGGGCCTCCTCCATAATGGAAGGGTAATTGACCTACTATACCTCGCTGGTCAGACGTGTTGGTATAGGGTTTTATTTCGAGTTTTCCTTCTCTCGCATAGATGTTATATGCGTTTTATATCCCTTAGTCGTCTCGTACGATCACCCACGGGTAAGATAGGAGGTGGTGAATTGTATTCTTACTCCGTCACCACACGCAAGATAAATAAATATATAAGACAAAAATCCTTTTATTTCACACTTAATTAGATTAAACAATTAACATATTCAGAATTTATGAGTAGCGCCTGATGCCGCTTCCTGGCAGAGGCTGCGGGTGATCGGACCGGGGGTTTAGTCCGGGCACCCGCGGTGAGGTTAGCCGCGCGTCGGCGATCTGCGTCCCGCTAGGGGGCGTCCACGGGAGAGGGTACTTACTCCCTTGGGGTATTCCGTCGGGTCGACCACTGTAGTCAAGGAACTCTGCACCGGTGGTCGAACCAACGACGAAGGCAACGTGTTATACGGGTGGGTTACGGGTGTGCGTGCTTACGCCCCTCTGTCGCCTCGGATGGAGCCGGGCGAGGAGTGCGGTGACCGTAACCCACCACCCAGAAAAAAGGGATAGAACATTTTAATTTATCAATACTAATATGTACTTGAATGTGGAAAATGAAAATTAACATGAATTAAATCATCAAAAATATTAAATTTAATATTATCATTGAATTATTTAGAATTTAATTATTAAATTAATTATTTTTAATTTAATTAATTTTAAATTTGCGTGAACCCCCTTATTTGAGGGTAAATGTCTCAACCAAAGATGCCTAATAGTCTCTATCTGTGGCGCATAATTAGATATATTGTGTACTAGTAACCCGCCCTCGTTTCGCTTCGGTTTCAGTCGCCTTACCCACGTATTTGCAGTTCCCGTGGTAATATCGGGATAAAAGATAGCCTATGTTACTTCCTGATATTATAACTTTCCATTGGTGAAAGAATTTTTAAAATCGGTTCAGTGGTTTAAGCGTGAAAGCGTAACAAACAAACAAACTTACTTTCGCATTTATAATATTAGTAAGGATAATTTATTTTACATATTAAAATTTGCCGTTTGGTGACGCAGTAATAATTCAGTTCACCACCACTCCGCTAACCATGAATGTCGTAAAAGACGACCAGGGGATATATTACGCAGAGAATACCAGGGAACGTTGTGCTATGAATATTGATGTTGTGATAAGGATTGAGAAAGGTATGTTAAGTTGGTTTGGTCATCTAGAGAGAATGAATGAAAGGAGATTAACAAGAAGAATTTATAAGGCGAATCTGAGCGGTAGTGTTAGAAAGGGAAGACCAAGGCGAACGTTCCACGATCAAATCGGGGACGTTCTTAAGAAAGACCAGGGTACTTCTAACCTGAACCGAAGAATATGCATGAAGAGATTAATGAATGTGGAGGAGGCGAAAGTGGTATGTCAAGATCGTAGCAAGTGGAGGGAAGTGGTCTATGCCTACCCCTATGGAAAAAAGGCGTGAATATATGTATGTAGAATATCTTTGCAAGAGAAGGCAAATTCGACATATAACCCTATACTAATACGTCTGATCAGTACGGTATAACAGGTCAATTTTCCTTCCACTGTGGAGGAAATAGATCAAATAGATGATGATATATTTAACGTGAAACATAGATCGAATTTTATTTATTTGACTCATTCCTTTAAGAGATTCCTTTAAGGCTCTGTAAATTGTCCAAAGTGAAATAAACGGATCGATATTATTCAAGGAACTTGAAATAGAATCCTATACCCTTAGAATAATAACGTATAGAAGGTGTAAATACATAAGCCATCAAAAATTTGAAGCAAACAATACTACATGCGCGCAGGCGATTACACACGTACACACGCACACCACTATACAAATTATGAATCGTCAAAATACTTTTAAAAGTAATGTTAAAAATCTTTTTATGTTTTTCAAATGTGTTATGACACCATTTGAATGCACAAACCGTCATAAATACTTATTTATTTTTTAAGATTTGCGTACGTATATGTAGTACAGTGACCTTGTACATTACAGATGATGATAATGCTTCACTTTTTGTGCGCGAACTTACCTTCTATACGTTATTCTAAGCCTATACCAAACTGTCTGGTCCGCGTAGTACAATCAATTTCCCTTCTGTTATGAAGGACACTCGACCCTAACAGTGGAGCATATATATATGAGTTGTGATGACGATCATAATGATGAATACAAAAATATTAAATTCCCAATCTTTATTAGCATTTCGTCATTCGCTTGTTATATTGCATGTCTCTTGTATAAAGAGGTTTACGTTTATGTATTACTTAATTTTTAATTCAATAAAATATCGAGCAAAAGTATAGGCGAGAAATTTAATTGCCTTTTAAACGCACTTAAAAGAGTGAAAATGGACAACTTTAAATGAACATAATTTACATGTGTTACCGCCATAGCGCGAAGAATTGGTACTGAAGTCGACAGGACACATCGCTCAACGAAACGACAACAGCTGGGGATGAATGGTTCTCGAATGAGAACCACGTATCGGAGGAAGCAGTCTAGAACGAACCAGGAACGATGAACGATGGATGCAGGCGGTACAAAAAACAGGAGGGACGGCTGCCGCCAACGGTGTAATAGGCAGAATGATCACGTAAAATACATAAAAAAAAAAACATACCAAACCAATTGTGAACTTTTTTTTTGTTTAAAATCAGTTCATATAATACTGATTGCAGATTATATATTATGCTGAGAAAAAAAAAATCACAATTCGCTTCTCCGTGTATCTAGTGCTTACATATTAACTACGACTTTGATGTTTTTTTTTTATAAATGGTGTATATAATTAGGTCATGCTGGTCGGCAACAGCTAAGTTAGGAACCGGTTTCTTAGTCGGGTGATAGATGTCTCACGCGGATAAAGTTTGTTCATAATACTTATGTAAGCCCTACCGCTAACACGTGTCCGATAAGACATCGATTTAGAACAGAATTCATTTTATATAGTGCTACTAGCAGCGCCCTGCGGTTTTACCTGCATAGTTCTCCTTCCCGTTGGAATATCGGGATAAATTATAACCTATGTGTTATTCTAATATGTAAGCTGTATTATTGTGAAATTTCATCAAAATCCATACAGTAGTTTTTGTGTGAAAGGTCAACAAACATACTTTACATACTAGCAATCCGCCCTCGCTTCGCTTCGGTTATAGGTTATAGTCGTTTTACCCGCGTAGTTCCCGTTCCCGTGGGAATACCGGGATAAAATATAGCCAAGTTTACGCCCTGATATTATAGCTTTCCATTGGTGAAAGAATTTTTGAAATCGGTCCAGCCGTTTGGAAGATTACCCGGAACAAACAGACAGACAGACAGACAAAAATTTTTATTGCCATTTTAGGCATAGGTGTCGTGCAAATAACCGTGTGAGCATGAAAAAAGCCTATTATTTTGACATTACAAACAGACACTCCAATTTTATTTATTGGTATAGACAAACTCTCGCGTTTAAAATATTAGTAGGATAGTTTATTGGAAGGTCTGTTATGAATGTTTTCTTTTTTTTTAAACGATTTTTTTTTGTACTTTATCATTATCATTTCGGCTCATATACGTCCCACTGCTGGTCACAAACCTCCTCCACAATCGGAGGTAAATTGACCATGCTTAAACCATATACCATGCTTAAACTCTGTACAGTGTTTTATTTCGAGTTTTCCCTTTCTTACATAGATAATATCTTCTTCCAATCTTAAATCATAATACATGCGTCCCTTAATCGTATTCATCGTACATTTTACGATATCCACAGGCAAGATAGGTAGTGGCGAACTGTCCGTGTGATGACGGAATAATTACATGCTGGTAAGACAGGTTGGTATAGGGTTTTATTTCGAGTTTTCCTTTTCTTACATAGATAATACCCGCGTCTACCCTTAGACGTATTCGTCGTACATTTTACAACATCCACAGACAAGGAGTGGCGTACTGTATTCTTATTCCGTAATCACACGGAAAAAGAATACAATTCACCATTGCACATTCATTGAAATGAATGATAATATAAATAGGTGTAAAAAATCCTTCGTAAAGAAAAGTACGTGTTCATGACAATCAATTCATGGTCGTAATAAAATTGGCAAGTTGATGCACGTACATTGACACATTGACAACGAAGCGCTGTTTCATTCGAATATACGAGTATATTACATATTTAAGAGTAACTAGCAACCCGTCCTCGCTTCGCTTCGGTTTTAGTCATTTTACCCGTGTAGTTCCCGTTCCCGTGGTAATACCGGGATAAAATATAGCCTAGTTTACGCCCTGATATTATAGCTTTCCATTGGTGAAAGAATTTTTGAAATCGGTCCAGCCGTTTTGAAGATTACCCGGAACAAACAGACAGACAGACAGACAAAAATTTTTTAATTACTATTTTAGGCATAGGTGTCGTGCAAATAATCGTGTGAGCATGAAAAAAGCCTATTATTTTGACATTACAAACAGACACTCCAATTTTATTTATTGGTATAGATATAGATTTAAGAGTAACTAGCAACCCGCCCTCGCTTCGCTTCGGTTTTAGTCATTTTACCCGTGTAGTTCCCGTTCCCGTGGGAAAACCGGGATAAAATATAGCCTAGTTTACGCCCTGATATTATAGCTTTCCATTGGTGAAAGAATTTTTGAAATCCGTCCAGCCGTTTTGAAGATTACCCGGAACAAACAGACAGACAAAAATTTTTATTGCCATTTTAGGCATAGGTGTCGTGCAAATAACCGTGTGAGCATGAAAAAAGCCTATTATTTTGACATTACAAACAGACACTCCAATTTTATTTATTGGTATAGATATAGATTAGTAAGGAAGTAAGGATATAAACAAGAATAGGATATCTTGAAATAAAATCCTATATCAATAGAGTGATATAGTTATTCAATTTGCCTTCCATTGTGGGTGAGGTACGATTCGCCATCCCTCCTTTGCCCGTGGGTGTCGTAAAAAATCACCAAGGGATTAAATATGCATATAATATCCATGCAAGAGAAGGCCCGAGGAGGAGGCCCGAACCCATCAGTGGGACGTACGTGGGGTGCGATGATGATAACAATGATGACCAAAAGAACTTATCATATTTTTATAATCCAACGCTTTACTTGGAATAAATGTCATAATTTTCATTCATTCATTTCGTTCAAGCCTTCTTCGCAATAGGAGGGAAATTGACCTACTGATTACACCGCTGGTCACACGTGTTGATATAGGGTTTTATTACGAGTTTTCCTTCTCTCGCATATATGTTTATAAACACATAATTAACGAACGCAAAATACCGATGTAGAATAAGCCCTTGATGGCACAAAGAATTGCTCTAAATGGGAACCAAACTCACAACATCCGATACGAGACTGTCCTGTCGTTACTTAGACTTAGCGGTCTCCCTCTGTGCAGTCAATTGCCAAAATAAAACGAATCTAAGTTCAATGTCTTACAAATATAACAATAAAATGTACAGTAAATATTTCTTAAGGTTCTATAAGTCCATATTTAGTATTTAAATTACTAGCTGACTCAACAGATGCTATTCTGTAGAAATTAAAACAAATACAGTGCAACCTCGATATAACAAATCCGACGGGAACTCTTAAATATTCGTTATATCAAGTAATTCGTTAAACTGAGGTTTGTTATATTGAGGTAAGGTTGTTCTAATTTTTTTTATTTAAAAGAGTTAAAGAAATAGTTTTAATCAACTCAACATTTTTGCATTCAGCAACTAGAACCTCAGCAACTACAATTTTCAACAATAGTGACGAGCAGCACTGTTTACCTTATTTTCCATCAAACGACTTCAATTGTTTTACGAGAAAAACGTGCCGAAACTTATTGCGACTGAACCACATACTATGGGATTAAGGGTCATGATGTAGAAGTATTAACACTGTTTTTGATAGTTGAAAATTCGTTATAAAGAGGTGGTATGTAAAAAAAATCGTAATGTAAAGATATTATTTACACTGACTCTTATGGACAATTCAGGGGGATTACGAAAAATTAGTTAAATCGTGGAAGTCGTTAAATTGAGGTTCGTTATATTAAAGTTACATTGTATATAAAACAGAATTTCTTGATATCGATTGCAACATCAACTACCATACGAATTGTTTTAATCGTTTAAAAACATTTTCGCCTTTCGAGTAAAACAAATTTGCGGCAAATCAGTAGGACTAAAAATAGGTTTTAAATCCTATAATCAACATAGAAACATTTTTGTGCTTTACATACCGTAGGTAATTTTCCACGTAAAAATAAATTGGCATCATGAGCTAATGAAATGAAACCTTCTACGATCTATGTCAATAGATGGCGCTATTCTATGATATTGAAAGTTTCGTTGTGTAAATATGTAGTTCTACTCGAAATTTGCAACGGTCCCTGTTTTGATCTTGAAGGGATTCGGTCATGGTCAGGGTAAAGGTGCTTCGTATGCAAAATATCTACGCAATCGAGGACAAAATGAGTAAGATGTCAAGCACGTTTAAACCAAACTGGGGCACAATAACGAATAACATCGATCAGTTTAGCCACTTGTATTGGTTGAGCGAAGGGACGAGGTCAACAGTAGCCTCGGTTTGTTAACATAGTAATAAAGAAAAGCAGTTTTTTTTAAAGGAATCATTCTAAGGAATAAATCCATAACAAGTATTTGTGTATTGCGTAAAGAATCTCCTTGGGTATCGAATATATTCGACACAGAAGCGGAAATTGTCAATTGGATATTTACTGCATCTCTGCATCTATAAATATATAAAAAGGGCTTTTCTTTGCAAACAATTTATAGTAAATCTTAGGCTAATCTCTGAAACGACTGGACAGTTTCTGACAAAAGCATTTACCAGCAGATGGCGCATATTATAAAACGCGCTACTTATGTTAAGAAGCATTAGGGTTCCGTTCAAAAAAAATAATATGAAAACCCATGAAAGTGCGACCAATTAATTACCTATTAATTATGAAATAAGAATAACGTTTTATTCAAGTTAAGTTTTTAACAAAATCTCACCAAATATCTCTAAAGCATAGTTCAGCGGTCTTCCAAAATAATAAATCAGAATGACAAATATATAAATAACACGTAATTAAGTAAATTATGATGAGCACTAATTTCAAATAACCTATCTTTGAATAAGATCACGGTGTCGGCAGTGTGACAGTGTATAAACAATCAAATATTAGGCAGCCTGACAACATCCATAGACTTATATTAAACGACGCAAAAATTGTAACACATACAAAGCATTTCGGAAGTATTCAACTGACTGATGGATATGCGTAATAACCACAGAAAAATTTAATATTTCTATTGTGATAACTTTCAATAGACAACTTTTTCACCAGTGATACGCACTAAAGCGGGGAGACGAAACGCATAAATATTATTGGTTTTCATAACGATGGAAATACAACTAGACTCATAATCCGATAAAACGTGACGTCTATTTTCTCTTCCATAGTAATATTAATTAAAAATGATATAGAAAAATATACAAATATGTATGTAATTACGTTGCGCATAAGTAAATGAAGACAATATCTGTTCTTCGGTTATCGGCTCATGAAAGTTTCAGAGATGAACTTTAAAATACCACGAGGAAGGAGCGATGATTGACGTGTTCCCCTTTCGTTACCACATTGAAATATAGAGATTCATTATCATTTCAGCTTATACATACATGTCCTACTATTGGGCTCGAGCCTCCTTCACAATAGGAGCGAAACTGACTTACTATGTTTACTGGAATGGCGTGTCGGTAGGGTTTCATTTCAAGTTTACCTTTACTTGCACAGATGTTATATGCTTATTATATACCTTAATCGTCTTTTACGACATCCACGGGCAAAATAGGGAGTGGTAATTCGTATTCTTACTCCGTCACCACACGGAAAGGCAAAGATTAACGAGAGTGATTAGATATAGGAATTTTAAACTATATTATTTGTATATGTATGTGTTTATGACAATACAGAGTTACAAACAAAATTTTATCAGGTAATATTGATCTATTCATTTATTAAATAGAATAAACGTATCTGATTTTAAATGCACTTGAAAAAGCTTATGACGACATGAAACGTGTTCTCATTAATTTTGTCAACAACAGCCAACATAATAAACGGCTAACATAATGGCTATACAATTGAAGACCTAGGGCAGTAATAGCATTTTTTTGAACATTTATAGTTCTATCACACATTCTACGAGTATGGGAGATGGAAGTTTGATGTGCAGTAACAGGACTGGCCGTATCGAAATTTGTCACTAATGAGCTACTTAGTTCAAAACACAGTCATAAGGCTAAAACTTAATAAAAAAAATACTATTGTTTGACAACTTTACACCAAATTTAACAACACAACTTATATCGTAAAACATAATTGAATAAATTATTAAACATAATTATCATACCAAAGAACACCTCTTCCTTATGAGCGGGCTATGATCTGGTCTAACGCCGTTCGTTCTGTCCGGGACGATGAAAGGGCTGCGTGCGGCCCAAAAACCACCATATTCCCCCCCTCCTTCGCCATTGGCCCGAGTACTAATACCAAATAACTAGTACCATCCGTCACGGACTACCGTCCCTCATCGACTACTACAGGATATCACCCTCACGTGGTCAACCTCTCTGTGGATGGCGGTCTATTCCTTGGTCCAGTTGCCCGCGACCAGCCAGTCAGCTAAAGTGGCATCACGCGCAGATATTGCCGCCTGCACCGCCACATGCGCTACACAAGCGACGGAGTATGTCAGCGTGGCTTGACTCGGCCCTGAACCACTTTGCCGCCTCCTTCCGCGAGACTATTGCTTCACAGAAGGCGGCCACTGAGTCCCAGTTCCTAACGTTGTCGACCTAGCAATGATAGTCAGCGTCAGGTAGGCACCGATGATTGTGCTGCTTTGACCACCCAACGCACACTTCGAAAGTGTGCTGCATCGTGTCGTCGTTGCAATTACCACAAAACACCTAGCGTTGCTATGGCGCAATTTTCACCAACGACCTCTATATTTTAGAGAACACTTAAGGCAATTTAACTATTCTTTCATGTGTAAAAACAATTAACTTTAATTAGGGATGTGACTTGGAGGGAAAATAATCGATTTTTGTTTTTTAAAAAAAGTCGATTATAAAATAATCGATCAATTAAAAATAAATAATCGATTTTTCTCCCAACAAGATTATGATGACCTTTTTTTTTAGGAAATGTGAGTTAGGAAATCTGGCAGTGAATAATCGATTAATTTCGATCGAATTTCGAATAATAAAAAATCGATTAATAATCGATTTTTATTATTTTGATAATCGATTGTAAAAATCGATTATTAATAGATTGTTTTTTGTAATAATCGATTATTTTTCACATCCCTAACTTCAATCAATCATTGTTGTAATTGACACATAGTTCAAGCCTCATAGCCTCAGATCTTATCTGTGCTGTGTAACCGTACATTTCTCGTGGGTGCTGTAAAAGACAAGAGCTTCACATTCATCTGGCCCAACTCCATCTGACGTCATCTGGTCAAAAATTAAATTCCTAAGAAGAGTTAACGTCAGGCAGCCGATCATAAAACTGTAGCTAATAACTTTTGAAATATGTGCCATTGAATAGGAATGCATTTTGCGGCCACTTCAAGTAATTGAGATAAGAGCAGGATGGTAATAATGCCTTAGATATTATCTAAAATTTAGGTGTCATCATTTCATCATCATCTCGGCTCATAAACACACCAGCACCACAATAGGTAAACGTGTTGACCTACTGTACCACGCTGGTCTTACATGCTATTATAGGGTTTTATTTCAAATTTTCCTTTCATTGTATATTTAGTTATATTATAACCCTCAGCCGCCCTTTCCGACATCCATGGGCAGAATAGGGAGTGGTGAATTGTATTCTTATTCCATCACCACACGGATAAATTTAAATAAAAAAAAAGGAATTTATGCTTCAAATAAATACAGTTAAGTACCTTAAGGTACTTCTACTAATGCTAGTTACACAACAACCTTTTATTTAAAGTTTCCTTTCTCTTCCAATAATTATACCTGATTAAATCCAATTATTTAATATATTGTTATTGTCTTAACATACGAAAATATTAATAACTTATTACTTTTTAAAGATTCCTAAGTGAACTGAAAATAGGGGAGAGGGACGCATTGTAGACAGTATTGTGTCCAGAACATTCAAGCCAATTACCTTCCCACGGGGATCTACTCATGCGAGAGAATCTTTGTTCAATATCTAGTCATACAACTTTTATATACAGCTTTTTATTACTATGCATCTATTAGCGTGGTTATTATTATAAATCTATTAGGTGGTTTTCGACTGCACTGATGGCGTAGTGGTTAAGATACCGACCAGCTTAGAATAATAATGTATAGAAGGTAAGTCCGCGCACAAAAAATGAAGCATTGAAATTGGAACCTAATGGAGCTTACGCCGGAACCGTTCCGTAGTGTACAAGATCACTGTACTGCACGTACGTACGCAGCTCTTAAAAAATAAATAGGTAATTACGACAGTTTGTGCATTGAAATGGTGTCACAACACATTTGAAAAACAAAAAATGTTTTTGACATTACTTGTAAAAGTATTTCGACGACTTATGTTAATAAAAACAAAATTTGATTTCATAATTTGTATGGTGGTGTGCGTGTATACGTGTGTAATCGCCTGCGCGCATGTAGTATTTTTGGCTTCGTGTTTTAGATCGCTCGAAGTACCGACACTATCCTTCTATACGTTATTATTCAAAGCTTAAGTTTCGAAACCCACTCAGTACTACAACTTTGTGCGATCCATAAATTGAGTCTGGATGTAATTTGTGTTCGTTAATGATGTGTTCTTAAATTCCCCCGCAACACAAGGATTATTTCCTTGGTGCAATGATCTTTACATAAAAAAAGAAAAAAGTTAACATAAATACCAAGGTTGATAGATAATTTGACTACACTTTGACTTAATTGGTTGCAGCATTTGAAATAAACTGTTAATCTTTATTGGACGTGTGACATCTTAGTCCGCCCATGACCATGAACGCTGCAAATGCGAAACGTCGGGCAATCAAAAATCAAATACAAACGCGATAAAATACGTAAAGTAGTTTTATTTACAATATTAATCTATATGAGATCTATATAAAAAAGATGACAAACATCTATGGCAGAAAAGGAAATCTTCCCTCTCATAATGGAGGAGGCCCGAGTCGAAGAGTGGGCCTTATATGCGTTGAGGTGATGATTAATATATATATATATATATATGTACGTACCGCTTTTGTATTTGCGATGTGTCTATACAGGGTGTATCAGGTTATGGGGCAACTGGTCAAACGGGGGGTAGGCAATGGTGGTAAGGACCCATAAAAAAATTTGAAGGAAAAATATCGATTCGTTAATGAATTAGAGACATGTGAAATTTTCAATTTTGTCATTGTTTTTTCGTTTAAATCTGATTGAAATGTATAAAGTCAGTGATACTTAATCTGCAACATATTCGTACTTTGTTAAATGTTCAATAGAAATTGAAAAATCAATGATTACGTTCGCATAAGCAAAACGAACTTCGCTTTAAATCAGCTGGTCGGCCGATTACCGTCGCGGAGTCACGTCTGTACCTACGGTCCCATTGAAACGTTTGCGCAATTCTAGGTATGTATGAATGAAATTATACTGTCGAAGCTTTATATGCCTACATGTATCCTGTCTATCCATGCCTACATAATACGTAACATTTAAGGCGTAGACTGTTTGACACACATTTTTGAAATTACTATAACTTTTATGTTATATTGTTTTTTGTGTAATATACATTTTAATTACGATCTATGGCCGGTATACTACAATATACTCGAACAGTTGCCCCATAACCTGATACACCCTGTATAACAAAGCAGTTACTCGTCTTTTACTACACCGAGGAGAAAGAAAATGGGGTGGCGAATTGTATTTATACTCATGGAAACTTGTTACTATAATTTTATTTACATACTCAATAATCTGAACATGTAAGTGAGTAATAACATGTGAGTAAGTATTACTCGTACATCGTACACGTTTCTTTTTAATGTAAATTTCTATTGATCATCTTGGAGGCAAGACTGATTTGTTCCTACGCTTTGAAGGCAAACAATATAAGGCGATCATGGTCGTTACACTAAAAATCGGCTAAGTGCGAGTCGGAGTCGCACACGTAGGGTTCCGTACCATCTATATATATAAAAATGAATCCCTGTTTTCCTTGGTCACGCCATCACGCGCGAATGGCTGGACCAATTTCATTAATTCTTTTTTTGTTGTATTTGTTATTGTCAGGAGAAGATTCTTATGAAAGAAAAATAAGAAAATTGCCCAGAAAATTAGAAAATTTAAGAATACTTAACCATCATATAAAATTATTTCTAATCTAACCGCTTTGGACAATATAAACTTTTTTAATGTAACCTTATGACATTTAAATATCGTCAAAGAGGATGTAAAAAAACTGAAAGTTGTTTAAAAAAGATGCTTCGGTTGGAGTTATTTTATTAATAAAATACATGTAAAACAATTCATTCGTTATTTCTTACAGAAATGATGTAAGGAAACTGAATTTCTTAGTGCACATCAGGGTAGGTAAGTTCAGAGCCATCATGCCTAATATAAAAAATCAATTTAATATGGAGTTTTGGTAATTAAGATACATGTTACTAATATAACAAGTGATATACTTAGTTATTAAGAAGAATACAATAGTTTTCTTTAATTTTCAGTTGAATTTTCGTTTTTGAAAATGCCAGCAATTAGACGTACAAACTTAAGTTGTAAGTATTGAGTCAATGAACGTTGTATGCCAATATTGCAAGGCATTTAAGTTTAAAACTTAAGGTCCTGGATTGTGTTGTGCGAGCGCAATTGACGGCATTGGTACCGCCGTCAGAGCCATTACATTCATTGGTTTCATACGCATAAGGAAAAAAAATAAGTATGTTGTATATAGGAATTAGAATAATAAACATTTTTTTTTAATTCAATTCGAATTCAATATTCATAGTTAAGACATGACAACGTCTGTCGGGTCAGCTAGTTATTTATAAAAATCGTGTTTGTTGTGTAGGAGCTCCGTAAATAATTATTTTATTTTTAATATTTGTTGTTATAGCGGTAACAGAAATACATAATTTGTAAAAAAATTCAACTGTCTAGCTATCGCGGTTCTTGAGATACAGCCTGGGGACAGACAGACGGACGGACAGTAATAGGGTCCTGTGTGGTGACTGCAGAAGAATACAATTCAGCCACTAATTTCTAAACCATGGGTGTCGTAGATTGAACCATGGATGTCGTCTTGACAAAGGGATAGGACATTGATGAAAGAGAAAGAAAATCTTTATATAAATAGTTCTTCTGGCCGTGTGCATGTGACTGAACTCCTTCTAAACGGCTGGACCGATTTCGATAATTTTTTGTCTGTGTTCCAGTTTGAGAATGGTTTAGATTAATAATTAAACTCTCCCATCGATTTTTTTTGTGTGACTTTGTTGTTAGCTTCAGATGGCTAGTGACAACTTTACCCGGACTGGTGGGTGAGCGCTGAGTGCTCTCAACCCGTTCCCATCGATTTCCAGGCGAATTCTTTTTATTTTTAGGTTTAATAGAACGTACGGTCAGCCAGTTGGATATAAAACCCAATGCCGATTAGTCGATAGTAGACGACAACACCCTGCACTAATAGAAATAAGCCTTGTATTGCGGAGGACTTTGCAAACATATAATTAACGGACACAAATTACATCCAGACTCAGAACAATAATTTGTGTGTCGCACAGTTATCTTATAGATACATTTCTAGCGTATACGTGTATATCACTGAACTCCTCCTAAACGGCTGGACCGATATTGACGAAATTTTCTGTGTGTGTTCAAGGGGATTTGAGGATGGTTTAGATTCACAATTAGACCCGTTAGGTGGCGCTGTTCGGGCAGGACAATAACATAACTTGAGAACGACTTCACCGATTTCGTCCATCTTTCTTTTTAATTTTTCTTAAACTTCGAAAAAGGCTTTTACGGAAAAAAAATTAAGAAAGTTGCGCAGAAAATCAGAGAATTTAAGAAAACTTAACGACTAGGTATCTAGGTTCTTTATTCATATTACAACTAAACGGCTGGATGGATTTGAATGAATTTTTGTGAATGTTTTCAAGTGGGGGCCTGGATGATTTAGATTCACAAATCAGCCCGGTAGGTGGCGCTGCTATCGATTTCAAGGAGAATTCCTTTTATTTTATTTTATTTGAACAGAATAACGCCTGTTGAGTCCTCCGGAGAGAAATTAACCCACTATACCACGCTGGTCAGACGTGTTGATTTGTGTCAAGTTTGCCTTCTCTTGCTCTTCTTTACGACACCCACGAGCAAGAGAAGAGGTGGTGATTTGTATTCTTAGTCCGTAACCACACGAAAAATCATCATCATCACAGCATAGGAGAATTGTCCTACTATTCCACGCTGGTCAGACGTGTTGAAAAAGGGTTTTGTTTTGAGTTTTCCATCTCTTGCACAGATATGGGTATTTGCCCTTAGTCGTCTTTTACGACATCCCCGGGCAAGATAGGGAGTGGTGAAATGTATTCTTACTCCATCACCACACGAATAGAAATATATATATATATATATATATATATATATATATATATATATATATATATATATATATATATATATATATATATATATATATATATATATATATACTAGCTGACCCAACAGACTTTGTTCTGTTCAAATAAAATACAAAAAAGGAAAAAAAAAATTAAACGGTTTTATTGTAAACAAACAGTAAAAATAAAATCGTGGGACACTACAAAACAAACGTTTTAATCGACGATTGTAGATATTTGACGAGTCCCACGATTTTATTTTTACTGTTTCTTTACAATAAAACCGTTTAATTTAAAATTTATTTTTTCCTTTTTTTATTTTCAAGTTTTTAGTTTTTATATTGATTTTGTATAGAGCATTGTATTCTACTTGTCCCTTTCATTTAATACCCATATTAATGGGATTGAAAAACAAATAGGTTGTCCGCCATTTTGTAGCGGCGGCCATCTTAGATTTTGAATTTATATCGTGCATTATATTCTACTTGTCAAGCCCTTTCATTTGATACTCATATTGATGAGATTGAAAAAAAAGTAGGTTATCCGCCATTTTGTAACGACGGCCATCTTGAATTTACAAAAATATTGACTATATATAATTGTATTGTCACTAAAACCAAAGGCGTATACCAAATTTCAGATCAATCGGTTGACAGGAAGAGGGTGAAATTTCAATTACAAAATTTGACCCAACAAAGAAAAAATAAACCAACAAACAGGGTAAGCTAAATAAAACCGTTTAAAAAGCAGCGCCACCTACCGGGTCTAATTGTGAATCTAAACCATTCTCGAATCCCCTTGAACACAAACAAATAATTTCATCAACATCGGTGCAGCCGTTACGAGTAGTTCGGTGACATACACACGTACATAAGAAATTTATATATAAAGATATACTAGCTGACCCAACAGACGTTGTTCTGTTCAAATAAAGCGCCACCTACCGCGTCCAATTGCGAATCTAAACCATTCTCGAATCCCCTTGAACACACACAAAAATTTCGTCAACATTGGTCCAGTCGTTTAAGAAGAGTAAGTAGGTAATGAGGGCAAAACAGACAATTTTGACTTAGCAAAAAATATTCTACTATTAGTTTTTTCAGAACATCTAAATATCCACAATTGTGTTACCGCACACTGTCACAGGTATTAATATGACCATGAAAATATTTAGTTTGATACATTAGCTGAATTGAACTAAATACTTTAGTTATCTACATAACATCTGTATCTGCTTCACTTTCTATTATTTTTAGCTTTTTTTTGTTATTTTTAGCTAACGAGCATAGATACCACGTGTGAACACGATCTTCATCCTAATACTATAAATATGAAAATAGTTGTTTGTTTGTTACGCTTTCAATCTTAAACCAGAGAACCGATTTCAAAAATTCCTTTACCAATATAGAAAGTTAATATCTGGTTGACCGAGCTTCGCTCGGAATATTTTATCGACTTTATTTAGATATATATTAATAAATAATGAAAAATATATAAAAAATTACAAAAAGAGAATAATAATAACACCGAGATTCGAACCGACGCTGTTTGAATGCCAAAAAAACCAAAATTAGAACCTGTCAACTTCCCATCTGAGCTATCGTAACTCATGAAGTTGACAACGAAATTAGAATTCATATTCTTTTAAAATTTAATGTCATTGTTTTGCTAAAAACACGGACAAAACAACATTTTCTATAAATAAAACCTAGGTAGATCGATTTTTTGGACCCGAAACCTCTAGTATGCCAAGTTTCAACAAAATCGTTTTAGCCGTTTCCGAGATCCTAAATATATATACAGAATGTATCAGGTTATGGGACAACTGGTCAAACGGGGGGTAGGCAATGGTGATAAGAACCTATAAAAAAAATTAAGGAAAAATATCGATATAAGGAAGATAATATCAAGGAGTAGCATAGGCTATATTTTATTCCGGTATTACCACGGGAACAGGAACTATGCGGGTAAGGCGACTGAAAGCGAAGCGAGGGTGGGCTGCTAGTGCGTAATAAGGATCAATATAAATTGTTAATTGTTGAATATCCATGTCAGAAGATCATAGTCATCATCACAGCTCATATACGGCCCATTGCGGGACTCGAGACTCCTGCAAAAATGGGGAGAAAATTTGACCTACAATAACACACTGCTTAAACGGGTTGATAAAAGCTTTTGTTTCGAATTTTCTTTTCATATTGTATCCCTCAGTTGTTTTTCACAACACCCATGGGTAAGATAGAGTGATGAACCGTATTCTTACTCCATTACCACACGGCAAAGGGAAAAGGTATCCAAAAGTTAAGAGAGCCCTAATACACAGACTCTATTGCGCACCTATCCACCAATCTGCCAAAATATTGTTTGCCATGCACCGTAATATAGTACAGTCATTTGGTTGAAAAATAGAGGTTACCTGGAAAGTTTGCCGAGAGTTTTTAAAATTGGCAATTTTATAGATTATAAGGTGCTCTTTCCGAATTTCAACTTTGCCACCTCGTATCTTTGCCACTCGCGCCGCCATATTGGAAAAATGGCGCCTAAAAGCAGTTTTTGATAATATCTGCTTTCCGACGCATTTTACATGAAAAACATTTATATACAAAATACGAAAAGTCTATAAATTTGCCAATATTCGAAACTCCCGGTAAACTTTCCAAGTAAAAATACCCAATGACTGTACTAATAGTTCAAATTATCAAATGTTTTTCTATCATGTCTAAAATAAGAACAAGAAATAATATATAGGTAAGAATTAATGAGTTACTATTAAAAGAAACAGGTTTTTAGCGTGTTTATAACGCAAAATATCTTCATTAATTTTATTAAAGCAAGTATGTATTTTAAAAGCGACTCTAACTCGCATTTGGGCAGTTATATTTTTATACTAGCAACCCGTCCTCGCTTCGCTTGCGTTTCAGTCGCCTACCCGCATAGTTCCACGTTTCCCGTCCCGTTCCCGTAGGAATACCAAGAGAAGATAAAGCCTAAGTTACTCCTTATATAGCCATCTACTTGGTTGTAAAATATTATCAAAATTGGTCCAACCGTTTTGAAGATTACCTCAAACAAACAGACAAACAAAAAATATTAAACTAGTTTTTAAGCATAGGTGTCGTGCAAATAACTGTGACAGCATTAAAAAAGCCCAGTATTTTGACATTACAAACAGACACTTCAATTTTATTTATTTTCAAATCAAATCATTTATTCTGCATAGGCCCCTTAAGGGCACTTACATATTGTCAAATTACACGTTTAAACACAATACAATAATCTAGCACCGGATCGGAACACGGCCACAAACTGAGAAGATCCATTTGTATAGATATACTAAAAATCCATTTCAAGTAACAAAGTTTACTAACTACCGTTTATTATATAATAATGTTAGACTAACATTATTATATATATAGATTATAGCTCATATACGTCCCACTATTGGGCTCTGGCCTCCTCCAAAAGGGCAAATGACCTACTATACTATATTGGTCAGACGTGTTGATATAGGACTTTTTTCGAGATGTCCTTCCCTTACACAGAAGTTATCTGCATATTATATCCCTGAGTTAGGGATGTGACTTGGAGGGCAAATAATCGATTTTTTAAATAATCGACTTTTTGTTCTTTAAAATAAATCGATTATAAAATAATCGATTATAAAATAATCGATTTTTTCTCCCAACAGGATTATGATGACCTTTTTTTTAGGAAATCTGGTAGTGAATAATCGATTAATTTTGATATTAATAATCGTTTTTATTAATTTGACGATGATTTTATAGGTTATAGTCGTTTTACCCGCGTAGTTCCCGTTCCCGTGGGAATACCGGGATAAAATATAGCCTAGTTTACGCCCTGATATTATAGCTTTCCATCGATGAAAGAATTTTTGAAATCAGTCCAGCCGTTTTGAAGATTACCCGGAACAAACAGACAGACAGACAGACAAAAATTTTTTAATTGCTATTTTAGGCATAGGTGTCGTGCAAATAACCGTGTGAGCATGAAAAAAGCCTATTATTTTGACATTACAAACAGACACTCCAATTTTATTTATTGGTTCCAATTTTATTAATCGATTGTAAAAATCGATTATTAATCGATTATTTTTTCACATCCCTACCCTGAGTCGTCTTATACGACACCCGCAAGCAAGATAGGGGTTGACGAAAGATAATCTTAGACTACACGAAAGAATTTATAGACATAATAGTTGATATTTCTTAATGAAATCTGACCTTCAACGCCCTTTCGAATGACATCATCGTTGTCCTTGTACTTGAAGATTCTAATTGCCTACTTCATTAGAAAAAATGTATGTATTTATTTATGTACGCACGTAAGAACATGTACTTCTTTGGTGTAACAAAATATAACCTATGTAAAAATATTTCTAAAAATTTTATCCTTCGCGCCCAGGCCACACACACCTCGAGTGTCTGCTACATCGCAATAGTGGCAGGACGCCGTCCTCTTCCCCCTCGAAATTTTATGCAAATACTTGCTGGAACAACCAAGTTCGACAAGACCTGCACCAGTCAGAAGAAGAGGACCCCGTGCCGCCGACCGAACCACTCCATTAGTATTGGCCGGGCGGCTTCGACGATTCAAACATCGCATTGAGGCCTTTTCAACCGGACCGCCCAACGCAAGAAAGCCTTGAACTTGGGATAGAAAAGCGGGGATAACAAAACTCGCACGCTACCCTAGATGCAATACTAAGCGATTCATTGTATACTTGTAAGAATAATCACACTGAAATCAACTTTATACCCTCATAACTGTTGAATTTAAAATACTGACATATTGAAACACTTATCTTTATTGATGTATCGAAGGGAAGTATTTAACTTACTTCTAAGGCTAATTTGTGCTATAATGATGTCTATTATTCTTTTAATTTAATCAAGGTTAGCTGTCCTTAGCTATAAGGACGTTTTTATAATCCAAAAAAATTATTAGTGCCAAAAATTCTAGAAAAAAGTTAGATACCGGTCATTCCAAAGGCTTATTGGGAGGATAGTTTTCAAGTCCACATGGCGCCTTTGGTTGGCGCATTCCGTGTGGTGACAGAGTTAAATTGCAGATCATCACTTCATTTCATACCCATTGGTGTCATAAAAGTCGACTAAGAGATATAATATGCAGATCACACCTATGCAAGACAAGGAAAACTTGAAATAAAACACTATACGAACCCATCTGACCAGCGTGATATACATAGTTGGTAAATTTTACTTTCATTATGGAGGGGGCTCGAGCGCAGTATTGGGTGTATGATTCAGATTGCATTTTATATCTTATTTTTTTTCTAATTGGATAATTATATCTATTTACTTTATAATGATCCTAGATCTCTAAAATATTTCTAGCAAAGGCTGCGGGTGACCGGACCGGTGATTTAGTCCGGCGCCCGCGGAGAGGTTAGCCTCGGGACGGCGATCGGCGTACCGGGGAAACGTCCATAGGAGAGGGTACTCCCTCGGCGTATTCCGTCGGGTCGACCACTGAAGTCAAGGAACTCTACACCGGTAGTCGGCCCAATGACGAAGGCTACGTGATTTATGAGTCCGTTTAGGGGCCGCGCACCGCTCGTCTGTCGCCCCGGACGGAGCCGAGCGGCGGCGGGTGCACTGACCGTAGCCCAACACAAAAAAAAAAGACTAATTTGCACATGTCTTCTTGAATACATTTTTTTAAGTTGAGAGTATTTTTGTTATTAAAACATTTTAAAAACTAACAGTAGAATCTTATGTCTTTAAACGAGCAATTCTTGTATATATATACATATACAGGGTGTATCAGGTTATGGGACAACTGTTCGAGTATGTTGTAGTTTAACGGTCATAGATCATAATTAGAATGTACATTACACAAAAAACAATATAACATAAAAGTTATAGTGATTTCAAAAAAATGTGTCTAAGAGTCTATGCCTTAAATGTTACGTATTATGTAGGCATGTACAGACAGAATACATGTAGACGTGTAAAGCTTCGATAGTATAACTTCATTCATTAATACCTAGAATTGTGCAAACGCTTTAATGACATGTAGGTACAACAGCAAGCGGTCAACGCTCATTGGCCGATCAGCTGTTTTAAAGCGAAGTTTGTTTTGCTTATGTGAACGTAATCATTGATTTCTTCAATTTCTATTGAATATTTAACAAAGTATGGATATGTTGCGTATTAAGTATCATTGACGTTATACATTTCAATCAGATTTATACAAAAAAGCGATGACAAAATTGAAAACTTTACATGTCTCTAATTTCTAAACGAATCAATATTTTTCGTTCAAATTTTTTTTATGGGTTCCTACCACCATTGCCCAGCCTCCTTTTGACCAGTTGCCCCATAACCTGATACACCCTGTATATTCAGGATCTCCGAAACGGCTCCAACGATTTTGATGTAATTTGGCATACTAGAGGTTTCGGGGCCAAAAAATCGATCTAGCTAGGTTTTATTTATAGAAAATGTTGTTTTGTCGGTGTTTTAGCTAATCAATACAATGACATAAAATGTTACTGTTATTCTTTGAATAAGAATTCGAATTTCGTCGTCGTTGTCAAAAGTGTCAATAGCTCAGTTGGGAAGTCGTCCAGTTTTCTTATTGTTTTGTTTTAGCATTCAAACACCGTGGGATCGAATCTCGGTGTTATTATTATTCTCTTTTTGTAATATTTGATATTTTTTTCATTATTTAATTTTTATTAATATATATCCAAATAAATTCTACAAAAATACAACAAAAATATGTCGAGCGAAGTTCGGTCAACCAGATATTATCAATTAATATATGAACAACATAGAAAATAAATAAGTAGAATATCAGGCGTCATAAATTTCCTCCGTATTACTACTAAGTAGTAATATGACCAGAAGGTTGGCAGCATGGCCATCTTGAATGGCAATGCTAATCTTTATTTATTTAAATTTATCTGTACGTTCGCATAGTTTCACCGATGTGAATTAGGTACGCATTTATTATCTAACAATAACATAGTAAGATATCTTATGATAAGCAGTGCGTACCTAAGTGAAGAATAATCACGTGAAGAAACACGGAAATAAAAATTTCCGAGATAACATTTACGTTAATCCACTTCAACAAACAATATCCTATCCAGATTCCATCTAAATTGAAACGATACATTAAAAATTAGCAAATCTATGTATTTTTTAATTTATATTTTATTATTCTTTCATCAGTATTAGCGGAAGAAGATATGTCTCAACGAATTCATTATATATTAAGAAGGAAGATAACATTCAGTAACAAGCAAATATACCATTTAGCACACTAGTTTTCAAACCGGTAACCAAACGACGCTTGATGAGAAGCAACCGTCATGGCAATAGAAGTATGTAACTCTAAAATAAAACAACTCCACGAATTGCTCGCTTTGCCCTCTAATTCTAGCAATATTTCCGTTTCTATAGATTATCATGTCCAAAAGTGTGATGCAAAGTGAAAAATAATAGACAGTTACGAAAGTCTGCGTGTGAAAACACTTCAAGCCTGAGGTTGGACGACTGATAAAAAAAAGAATTTACTTCACAATTCCAATCTTTCTATTAATAGTAAACGTTTTAAAAATAAAACGCAGCTGTACACGTGTATTAGAAAAGTTTAAAATTGTAAGACTTATGTTCCTGACATTCTCGTAACGTATTATATATGCCGGGCCGGCCAAGAAGGACAAGGAACTGGGTACCGGACTACCGGTGGTTGGCCCAACAGCGAAGGAGAGGAGTCAGTGGGTTATGGGGCCGTACGCTGCCCCTTCATTACCCCGGACGGAGCTGGGCGGCAGGTGCACTGACCATAACCCACTCCCAAAAAAGAAACGTTATTATTCATATCTTTCATCATCATCCTCATTTCAGCCTATCGCCGTCCACTGCTGGACGTAGGCCGCCCTCATGTTACGCCATAAAGTGCGGTCCTGTGTCGCCTGCATCCAACGGCGCCCAGCAACTTTCACCAGGTCGTCGGTCCACCTGGTGGGGGGGACGTCCTACACTGTGTCGTCCGATACGTGGTCGCCACTCGAGAACCTTTTCATATCTGTACATACATAAATCTTCAGTTCGTGTGTTTGTTATTGAACTGTTATTGATTGATTGATTGATAGGAAAAAAACTCCTAAACGGCTGCACCGATGTTGATGAAATTTTTCGTGTGGATTCAAGTGGGTTCGAGATTGGTTTAAATTAGTATTTAGACCCGGTAGGTAGCGCTGCTATGCCGATTTCAAGGAGAATTCCTTTATTTTATTTCAACAGAACAACGTCTGTTGGGTCAGCTAGTATTCTCGTATTATTCTATGTCATTGACATGTGTTAAAGGAGAATTTGTGCCGACCACTGATGACAAGTAACCCTGCTCCGGTGGTCGGCCCAACGACGAAGGTAACGTGCATCGTGGGTGGGTTGCGGGAGTTGCGTGCTTACGCCCCTCTGTCGCCCCGGACGGAGTGGTGCGAGGAGCGCGCCGACCGCAAAAAAAAAAACAGGCGAATTTGTAAGAAATTTGTATATGGAATCAACGTTAAACATTTTTTTTTAAACTTTATTTCTGTATAGAAGGCGTAGTGGTTAAGTGAGTGATCTACCATGCCAGTGGCGTGGGTTCGATTCCCATGCAGAACAATAATATTTACGATCAACAGTGTTGTTCTGAGTCTGGGTACAATTCATGTACCTTAAATTATGTTTGTAAAGTCCCTCGCAAATCAAGGATTAGTCCCTTAGTGCAGAGTGTTGTCATTTTTTTTTAATCAGCTCTTTACGTTTAGTAATTCTTTCACCAATTGAAAGCTACATTATTGGTGAATAATATAAGCTATATTTTATCCCTGTATTCCCACTGGGACGAGAACTACGCGGGTTCCATCCATCCATCCATCAGCCAATAGACGTCCACTGCTGAACATAGGCCTCCCCACGAGAATGCCTCTCGGAACGGTCCTGCGCCACCTGCATCCAACGGTTCCCTACGACTTTGAGAATGTCGGCAGTCCACCTACGCAGGTTAAATCGCGGGAATTTGCTCGCAGTAAGAAATAATTTTATACTTACCTGACATTTCTTGTAATAAAAAAAAAAAGAATATGTCATTAAATCTGAGGACACTAACTTAGTTATTATACCGAGCTAATTGCTAGGTTAACTACATACATATAATATAAAAGAAATATAGTTTCGATGCAGTCAATGATTGGAAAGATGTTAGAATGAAATCTTCGAGTATAGATGTAGTTTGCGTCGGTTAATTTAATATTGACTATCTGAAGCAGACGAAGTTATGTGTCATCATCATCAGATACATCCCACTGTTGGACTCGAGCTTCTTCACAATGTAAGGGAAATTGATCTACTATATCACGCTGGTCAGATGAGTTGGTATAGGGTTTTATTTCGAATGAATTATCCTTCTCTTGCATTGCTCTCCTCGACAATCGCAGTGACAGCTATCGGGTCTAATTGATAATCGAAACCATTCTTAAATCTCAAAAAAGCTAACAAAATAACATTTTCTTCAAAATCACTCTCTAAATACATGTAAAGATAAAGTAACTCGCGTTAGGTGTTACTTTTGCCCCTAGGTGTGTAAAAAAAAAAAAGGATTTTTTATTTTTGATTTCAGTATAAAATTTAATAATTTTCAGCCTAAACCAAACTTACATACTAGACAGAGGGCCCTTGTCTAACAGCAGAGGTCAAAAGACATGGAATGATGAGAGAACTAATGGGTAATCTTAAATATTATTTTTATAAGACAGCACTCAACGTAATGGTACAAAGTCTTTATATCGTTGGGAAGGCAGTAACTATACAATAAACAAATCATTACATACATCTTTCTTCATCTTCTTTACGAGGTTTAGAAATACTATTTTCTTCGCGATAGGCCTAGCTGTACCCTTGATATTGGAAAGGTCCATGTGTGGCAGTATCACTCACTATCAGGTGAGCTACTCGTTTGCCACCATTGACAATAAATAGAAACAGAAATTATATACAGAAATAAAAAATCACTTATGGATTTCACAACGATTATTCTATGGAAGTAGAACCGGCGTCATTCGGAATCAGAGTTTACCTAGCTACATTGGTGCAATAAAATTGAGCAGTGAGCAGCATATAACAATAAATAATACTACCTATTCCCCAAATCCTAAATCTCTTTCTTTTCACTCCATAGTTGGACGTACAACTGTTTGGTTCGGACCCCCACCAAAACGGGCGAGAAATAGATCTATTATACCGCGCTGATCAGAAGTGTTTAAGATTACCAGATAGAAAATTTAAAACTAGGATGAAAGAGCCTGAAAAAGACGCAATTCGTACGCAATTTGCGAATTTTCTTGCAGATGTCCTTTGCGGTACTTTGTTGAATCCCGAAAAGAGCCTGAGATATAGTAAGCCTAGACGCCATAGCGTTTTATGTCAAGGTTGCTTTCCCTTATGTAACTTTAAATCATAGCCCTTAATCGTCTTTTACTACAATCAGGGGTAAGAAAAGAGTTGGTTAAATATATTACTTTCAGCACATGGTTCGGAAAACTAGACTCCACATTTTGCATTAAAGATATAATACAATATGACACACTTTAATTTAAAGATAAATTTCGGTCGGACAAAATATTTGTATAGCAAGTGTTCCATTTTACATCTGTAGTGAAGTTGTTTGCACAATAGCAGAGTGTGCCTTTTAATTAATACGAATTAAAAGCGAAACACGAATTTCTATTGCAATTTGCAAATTAAAGTTCTGGAGCCAGCTCACCATATAAGAGTGGGAAGACTTCCTTATATCGTATTCAACCTAAAAACTATCCAGCATTCATTTCTTTCTTGATATCAGGTGGTCTCCCTTCCTTCCCTTATTTTACAATAATAATGAGTTTCCGCCATGTTTAATATAAATAAGCATGTAATAACGTAATTTCATAGTTCATTTGAAAGTTACAAAGCCCATTTACTTTAACGATAAGGGCTGCCCTCACCGTCGCGAATATTTAGTTTGGCAAACATATCACGAATATAATCGATTCCATGATTACGTTTGAACTTGAAATATTTATATTGCAACACGTACTACAAGTTATTTAGTATTTACAGCCGAGTAGCGTCGGTCACGGCCTGGCAAATCCTTTAACTGAAAAACAATAGAAAGAAAGAAAATAATTTAGTCAGTCAGATAAGACGTGATACAAATATATTATATATATTGTTATTTAAAAAAAAATAATAGTAGAATAGATAAGAAGTTAACCAGAAAAAAAAAACAATATTAAATAAAGAAATAAAGATTTCTGATGTTTACGCGAGTATTATACATTTTAAATAAAACTACTTTACGGATTTTATCCGTAAAGTAGTTTTATTTAAAGAAATAATTTTAATTAATATTTAATACTAGCAAGCCGCCCTCGCTTCGCTTCGGTATCAGTCGCTTTAACCGCGGCGTAGATCCCGTTCCTGTGGGAATACCGGGATAAAATATAGCTTATGTTACTCCCTGATATTATAGCTTTCCATTGGTGAAAGAATTTTAGAAATCGGTTCGGTGGTTTAAACGTGAAAGCGTTACAAACAAACAAACATCCTTACATTCCCATTTATAATATTAGTATGGATACAAAAATCTAACCCTGTGGTGAGGGAATAAGAATACAATTCACCACTCCTTTTCATGCCCGTGGATGTCGACGACTAAGCGATTATAATATGCATACATCATCTATGCAAGAGAAGGGAAAACTAAAATAAAGCCTTTTTTTGGTGGGTTACAGTCGGCGCACTCCTGGGCGACAGAGGGGCGTAAGCACACACACCCGTAACCCACCCGTGACACGTCGCCTTCGACGTTGGGCGGACCACCAGAACAGGGTGACTTGTTGTAAGTGGTCGGCTCGACAGAATACTCCCTAAGGAGTACCCTCTCCTCGACCGACGTCCCTCCCTCGGGGAGGACATCAGTCTTTACTCACGCGGTCGGCCTCTGGGTGGGTGACAAAATAAAGCCATGTATCAATACGTGTGACTAGCGTGGTAGTCAGTCAATTTCCCTTCAATTGTGAAGGAGGCTGTGATTTAGTTTTATTCAATAAACGTAACATAAAAATAATCTCGGTGTCAAACAGTAAACATGTCATGATGAGAATGTTATTGCGAGTTGAATGCTGATAGTGTGGCGGCAAGGCTGCGGACACGTAGATTTCGGCCATTCTTATCTACAAAGCCTCGAATATGGTTTCGTTTGCCATTTTTATTTAAATATTATTCAGAGATACGGTGTTGTTTACGCCAAATTTATCGGTGGATCGACAGGTGGATAAGATAATATGCCACTATGAATCTTCAAGTCTAGAACAATATCGTAAAACTTTTTGATTAGAACGTTGTATAATATATATATATATATATATATATATATATATATATCAGTATTTAAACTCATATAAGTGCTGTGTGGTAGCGGCTTCGAATACTACCAACCCTTGCTTTGCTCGTGGGTGTCGTAAAAGACGACTAAGAGCCCTAAATTGACCCGGACCAACTCCATCTGGTACCATTTGGGTCAACGATTACATTCCCAAGGAGGGTTGACGTCAGGCAGACGGCCGGTCATAAAAGTCATTGCCGAAACTTTTTGCAATATGTCAAAACAGATGACATATTGCGTCGACCCCAAGTAATTGGGATAAGAGCAAGATGATGATGATGATGATTTAAACTCATATAAATTCCACTGTAGGGCTCGGGCCTTCTCCACAATGAGAGGGAGGAGTAGGTAAGCTTTTATATCGAGTTTTCGTTCTCTTGGACCGAAGTTGGCTGCATATCCCTTAGTCATCTTTTACTATATCCACAGGTAAGAGTAGATGTCGTGAAATGTTTTTTAATTCCATAACTTCATTCGTGTTAATTATTTCAGCTCATACACGTCTCTCTGTTGGACTCGAGCCTCCTTCAAAATAGGAGGAAAATTTACCTATTGTCTACTAAAGCCGATCAGACATGTCAGTACAGGGTTTTATTTCAAGTTTTCCTTCTCTCGTATAAGTTTTATGCATATTGAATCCCTTAGTCATATTTTACGGACAAGAGTGGGAGTAGTGAATTGTATTCTTATCCGTCACCACACGGCGTAGTCCGTAACTACACGGAAAATATTATTTTATTCAATCATAAGTATACCTACTATAATATAATTTTTTTATTATATTTGTAGCTTCAATCATATTCTAAATGCAAATCGGTTTGTTTATTTGTTCGATATTTAATATTAACCCCATTAACTACTAATCACACATTATGCAATTTTCATAAACTTTTTGACGTGACAACGTCGTATAATTCGATGGAGCCGGCTGCACACACGAAAAAACATGACGTATGCGGCGTTACCTCGCTCTGAGGCGTTCCATTTAAGGCTTGATCCATACAAAATATCTATCAAACAAATAAAATTACAATTTTCTTTTGAAAAATGAAACCATTCCATCAGTATTTTCATATGACGTTGTCACGTTCAACTATCGTCAGTAAACCGACTTTACAGACAACCGATTTTCTGTAATAAGTACGTATAAGGACATAAGTTACCTTTTTATACAGTAAAAAAAGTACTGGATATGAAAAATAAAAAATAACCTTTAAACGGTCCTCCAGCATAATAAGCGAGTTAAGCCGCGGCCAAAGCCAGCCTTATAGATAGGTAATTTATCTATTTCTTACAATTCTACTATTATAAAGAAATGGGTCCGTTTTCTAAGTTATCAAACTTTAAACTATTCGATCTATGTGATTCGTTAAAGTTTCATTTGTTAATTACAAAAATGCTAAAAATTTAATCACATCAACAATATTTTTGGGCAAATGGGAGCCATGTTCAATGCTGTGATAATTATAGTGTGAATCGACTTCACCGGCAAAAGATTACAAGCTTTTTGCCAAATTCTGTAGACCTGAGGTTTATTAATTAAAACAACTTATAACATTTTTTTTCCGTGTGATGACGGCCTAAGAATACAATTCACCACTCCCTCTAATGCAGGTGGTGTAAAAGACGACTCACATGATATAATATGCATATAATATCTACTCAAGAGAAGGAAACCTCGCAACAAAACCCTATGTAACACATCTAATCAGCGTGATAGCTCAATTACACCTCCATAGTCCACCTCCAGGAGACCCGAGCCCAACAATGGCATTTATGTGGGCTGAGATGCTAACATTATTAAGTAAAATTAAAACAATTTCTTATCCGTTTTTGTACTTCTAACATATGTACAGTGATGGGCAAAGAACGGCCCGCGCGCCAACTCCGGTCTGCGAAATTATTTAATCCGGCCCGCCGAGAGTCCATCCATCCTAAATATTATAGTCAGCCTTAGAATAATAACGTATAGAAGGATAGTGTCAATACTTCGAACTTTCAAAATTTGAATCTAAAAATGCTAATGGCGCGCAGACGATTACACACGTACACACGCACACCACTATACAAATTATGAAATCAAATTTTGTTTTTATTAACATAAATCGTCGAAATACTTTTAAAAGTAATGTTAAAAACCTTTTTAGTTTTTCAAATGCGTTGTGACACCATTTGAATGCACAAACCGTCATAATTATCAATTTATTTTTTAAGAGTTGCTTACGTACGTGCAGTACAATGACTTGTACATTACGGAAAGGTGCCGGCGTAAGCTCCATTATGCTCCAATTGAAATGCCTCACTTTTTGTGCGTGAACTTACCTACTATACGTTATTATTCTAAGATAGTCAGCATTTTGGCGCGAAAAATAAAATGTGATGTTTATAATTGAAAAGATTTCATTATCGCATTCTATTCTATTCACCTATCGGCGAAGTTAAACTATTATGGGAAATTCCATATGTCTCACACGCCTAACAAGGCGTAAAAGTAAAAGGTATTTTGTTTATTAAAAAGCTTTAATACAAAATGTATTTTTTCTATAGCTGGCCCCTCCTCTAGAATTTCTTAAACTTTGTGGCCCGCCATTAAAAAAGTTTGCCCACCACTGCTGCATATGTATTTGCTATTTAAAAATATAAATGATCAAATATTCATAATAGTTATGATGTGTTTATATTCAACAGTTTTCAAGAAATGTAAAAGTTATAAATGGCTTCAGATATTTCGTGTCATCCTTACTAATATTACAAATGCGAACGTGAGTTTGTTTGTTACGCTTTCGCACTTAAACTACCGAACCGATTTCAAAAATTCTTTCATCAATGGAAAGCTATAATATCAGGGAGTAACATAGGCTATATTTTATCCCGGTATTCCTACGGGAACGGGAACTACGCGGGTAAGGCGACTGAAACCGAAGCGAAGCGAGGACGGGTTGCTAGTATTAGATAAAGACGGTACTGCTCTCCAGTTCCCTCTTAAACATGAGTTGACCCTCATGAGTGTCTAGATTAACTATTTGCGTTGTATACCTAAGCTTTATGGGGAATGCTATTCGATGATAAAACGGCAAATCGCCTTATTCAGAAATACCAACGAGACTAACCTTGACTTATGGAAATTATAATTACAGATTATAAAACAATGTACAGTTAGCAAACTCAAAGAAAATCTTTTGGATGTCAATCGATCCTGTTATAATAATGGTTGCATCTTAGAATAATAACGTATAGAAGGTAAGTTCACGCACAAAAAGTGAAGCATTTCAATTGGAGCTTAATGGAGCTTACACCGGAACCGTTCCGTAATGTACAAGTCATTGTACTGCACGAACGTACGCAACTCTTAAAAAATAAATAGGTAATTACGACGGTTTGTGCATTCAAATGGTGTCACAACACATTTGAAAAATATAAAAAGATTATTAACATTACTTTTAAAGGTAATTCGACGATTTATGTTAATAAAAACAAAATTTGATTTCATAATTTGTATAGTGGTGTGCGTGTGTACGTGTGTACTCGTCTGCGCGCCATTAGTATTTTTAGATTCAAATTTTGAAAGTTCGAAGTTCAATACTTCGAACTTTCAAAATCACTATCCTTCTATACGTTATTATTCTAAGGGTTGCATCTGTTTTGACGCCAAAACCAGTGTTATCTGTAGATGTACATAAGTTATCTATTGCAACACCCGAGGCAAATGAAAAGATATTGAATTATATTTTTTAACCTTACTATACAATTTACAAAAAGTTTAATGTACGAATTACATTACTACTTATAATTATTAGGTGTATGAACTAGTCAAAATTCTTATCAAAAGACAAAATATAACACAAATTTGGGAGTGAAACGCACAAAAAAAAATGTACTGATTAAACACCGCGTCTGGAGTTATTCATTATGTTTGAAAAGAAAATATATTTAGAATCTAATGCAGCGATGAGAACTTATCTATACATATAATATATTACATAAATAATCACCTAAATAGATGACGTAAATAAAACATTGGCGTAAAAGAATTTCTGGTGAATATCGAAGCTAAACATTCCGAACATGTTAAATTTAAAAATACGCTCAGCTTGTATATTTATTTTTAACTGAATAAGGAGAAATAGAAAAACAAACTCATTTTGAAAAAAGTGAAATCCCTATTTAGATATTTGTACTACGTTTATGAAATTGGAATATCATACTAATACTATATACAACAGATTAAAGGATACTACTAGTGATCGCCGAGTGGTCGAAATTCAACCATAATTCATTTTAATTTCTTTTTCTGTTACACAACTTTATTTTTAATTACATATACCTAATTAAGCAGGCTGTAATTCACTTATAACTAACCAGCAACCAGTTTCAGTCGCCTTACTCACGTAGTGCCCATTCCTGTGGGAATACTGGGATAAAATATAGCCTATGTTACTCACTGATATTATAGCTTTCCATTGGTGAAAGAATTTTTGAAATCGGTTCAGTGGTTTAAGCGTGAAAGCGTAACAAACAAACTTACTCTCGCATTTATAATCTTAGTAAGGATCTATAAGTACAGATATCTATTAGAAATTGTCATCATAATTGTGATTGGTTTGACATTCAGTTCGACCATAGATTTTAACCATAAACACAAGAATATAGTTTACTTTTGTGCACTTTTCCTTAATAAGTATATTATTCAACTATGCTAAATTTTAAACATATCCATCTGCATAGTTTTCGTAAAAAGGGGTACAAAGTTTTTGCTTCACGTATTAATATATAGAGAGTTTCGGCGCAAATTTGGAAATGTCATGTTAAGCTCTTGTATTAATATTCATTTTTTTAGTGTTTTATAGTGTTATATTGAATAATTTTGCTGTTATTTTATGTAATATAATATAATTAAGGTGCTGAAGTGTGGTGAATGTGATATAAGAGTGGATTCCGTGTATTTTCATATTCAACCGGAATTCCCCGAGAAATTATCTAATTAGGTTTTCAGCGCCTAATTAATGATAACGACTTGACTAACTGACGGACAATGACTATAAATAAGTTATACAATATGAAGAAGTAAATAATTTGAGAACTTATAATTAATTTTGTAATTTGGTTTAAGCTGATGGCTTCGTTGCCAAAGCTCCATTAAATAAAATAAAAAATAGATAACCGCAATATACTAACAGTCAGTTAGATGGAGTTGTCGGTTGTTGCACAGCTTGGTACCACGGCGAAACGCTAAGAAGTAGTGCGACCCCGGCCGTCGCGGTTCATAGCTACTGAGGGCTACGTTAGCGTCAAATGCACCGCAATTCGGCCGGAACGTACGCCACCGACCGACCGTCATCTCCAACCCTCAGCGTGCATAATGAACCGAACAATCCTTCAGAGCCGGACACACTTCGATCACCTTTCTACGCATTACTTTTTGCTTCTTTAACTAAGGGACAACTATCGTATATTATTAATAATATTTAGTTGACCGAGCTTCGCTCGGAATATTTTTGTCGAATTTATTTAGATATATAAAAAATAAATAATGAAAATTGTATGTCACATAATCCAAAATTAAAACCGAGCTCAAAAAAGACTAAAGACTCTCCCCAACTGAGCTATCGTAGCTCATGACGTTGACAACGAAATTTGAATTTATATTCTTTTAAAATTTAATATCATTATATTGTTTTACTAAAAACACAGACAAAACAACATTTTCTATAAATAAAACCTAGCTAGATCGATTTTTTGGACCCGAAACCTCTAGTATGCCAAGTTTCAACAAAATCGTTGGAGCCGTTTGCGAGATTCTGAATATATATATAGGTATATATATACAAGAATTGGTCGTTTAAAGATATAAGATAAGGTAAAATTATTGTTTTCGTCAACTCATAATACATATAAATAAGTAAATCTAGGTTATGTATTACTATATAACTATCTGTGATTACATAGATTAACGATTACATAGACTCAATGAAAAAATCGATTTCAATGTTATTTTATTGTAAGTAATTAGTTTAAAAATGGTATAGATATTTTTATCCAGCTGAGGACAAAATTGTTATTTACAAACTAAATTGTAATCTATACAAATAAACAAGTGAAAGAGTTTGAACTATTTTATTGCAATGTCACTGCATGACAATTTTCATTTTGTTTACGTTTTATTTTAATGGCAAATACATGTAGAATTTTAATTTAATTTGAATTATTATCAGATGAAATAAAATAAAGTATTTATTATCCATGGTACTTCAATTTTTTTTTATATTGCTGATGTCATACACCACCTTCGTTTCGGTTTTAGTCGCCTTGTTTTTAATAAATTATTTTTATACATTAGGCGACTGAAGCCTCGGGTTTGATGGCCGGGCAAAGTATAGGGGTAGTAGTTATAGGGGTTTCTTGAGAGGATATTAACATAAGTTACTCCTTATATAGACAGGTACGTGGAGCTAAAATATGTTTAAAATAGGTTTAGCCGTTGGACGAATTCCCACAATAAACAGACAGACAGACAAAATTTTAAAGTGGTTTTAGGCATAGATATCGTGTAAATCATGAAAAAAACGCATTATTTTGACATTACAAATTGATACTTTAATTTTATTTATATGTATAGATAGATATCAGTAAACTAATGAGTAGATAAAATTAAGTTGGCATTATTGTTATTTCTAACAAATAACCAAAATTAATTTTGTCGTGTCCATGCTTTACGTTCGGTACCAAACTTATTTATCGTATATAAATAATTTATATATAAGAATATAATTATTATATTCTTATTCTATAGATATTGTTAAGCCATTTCAAATTTGGCCTTTTGAATTTCTGTCATCTAGATATATATTCGTTATGAACTAATTGAATACTGCAACAGCTAATTGTAATACAATCTGTAAACCAAAAACACATCTGTGAATCCATTTGTTCTAGTTAATAAGATTCCAAAACATAACGAGTTTGTTCTATTTCTTAATACACTATTTATTATATTGAATAAGATTTAAAAACAACAAGATTATTCAAATCCCTTATTACAGCGTTTATTCTATTCAAGAAGATTCAAAAACATAACAAGATTATTCAATCCCTTAATGCGCTATTTATTCCATTCAAAATGATTCAAAAACATAAGAAGATTATTCAATCCCTTAATGCCCTATTTATTTTATTCTAAAAGATTCAAAAACATAAGAAAATTATTCAATCCTTAATGCACTATTTCTTCTATTCAAAAAGATTCAAAAACCTAACGAGATTATTCAATCTCATAATGTATTTCGTTTCGTTTTACTTTAAAGGTAGGTATTGTTCAATAAGAAACACAAATAATTATGCGTGTACGTTCGCAAAAGAAATCAAGAGCTTGCGAAGCGGTGATAAGGTGATAAGCTCACCTACAACTCACATTTATAATGTAACGAGCTATACTGGCTCCCGACAGCCACGTATTTTATTACCAGGACATCACCAATGATTATGATATACAAATAGGTAGTTAATTAATTTTTACAAAATTCATACATACTAAAAAATAAACATCAAATCGCTGTGCAGTATTTATAAATAGAATAAAATCACTAACCTGTGGGGCAAAGCCCAGGAACGACAGCTTCCTTTTGCCTGAACTCATGCCGAAGACAATGCGCGCGAAGTATACCCGAGCGCGTTAATATTTAGAGTGCGACGTGCGCACACAATCGTGCTTGCTGCCGGCAGCAGACCGACTGATCTTGACTAAGTAGAATTGTCGAGCAATGCATGCGCGTGCGCAGCAAACAGCCATGGGCCGAGCGCGATCCTACAACCACCCACAGAAACTCAACAGCAACACTCACCTGTAACAAACGTTTTCCATGACGTCATATAGTACCGAAACCACTTTCGGTATTAAATATACCAATGATAAAATTAAATAATAAAACTACGCAAGCCCAAACAAGGTCAATAGGTGTGATAATCGATAATCGGACTCTTCATATGGTTTAATATCATTATATTATTTTCATTATGCTTTTAGTAATTAATCATGAATAACTTAGTCCTTATGCAGTATGAATAACTAGTCCAAGAAAGTCACTGTTAAAAAACTAGTATTAAAGCAACCACAGCAACGCATAGGAATTTTATGCATCTGATGCCGATCATCAGAGTGCACGCGTGCTGTAGGTAATATTGACGGATTAATAAAACAATAACACGCTCTCTAATAACTTTAAATAACTGAAGGACATAACCAGGTAACCTATATGGAATAGAATGGAAATTCCAAACAAGATCCTATACCAAACCATCAAACAATTTGATATACTAAGCTAATTCTCCTTTATGGTGTCCGAGACTCGCATAAATAAGGGATTAATAAATTACAGCTAATAAACTGGGCTGTCTGTAATTTTGTTGCTAACAGTGCTAACAGCATTGCTGGTAATTTGTTACAGACTTTATCAATACTTGGAAGGCAAAGCTGCACCGTTTCGGCAGTGGAATCTGCCCGGTTTTTTTAGCACCGTAAGGACAGAATTATTTCACTCTATTTTTTCCCTCTTAACATTTATTTTTTCATTAACTCGATGCTCTCATTGCCATGTTTACCAGGGACTTTAGTGATAGCAGCATCACAGCTCATATACATTCCACTGTTGGGCATAAGCCTCCTTCGCATTAGGAAGGAAATTTACCAACTATACCATGTTGATATACCATCTTTAACGACGCCCACGGGAAAGTGGTGAAGAATTGTATTCTTGCTCAATCACCATCATGGAAATACAGGTATGGTCAAATTTGACTGGTGGTTCCTCAGCCAGTTTTTGAAGACTCGCGGATAGAAGTGATAACATTCTTGATCAGTTACCACAAGAAAATTTTACTTTAATATATAATTCTAACTAATATCTGAAAACTGAAATTGTTTGTTACGCTTTTACGCCTAAAATACTAAACTGCTTTTAAACATTATTTCACTTATGGAAAGCTATATTATCAGTGAATAACATAAGCCTTATTTTATCCCATATATACAAAACGGAATCTATGCTAGTTTCGTTAATTTCGAAATAAATAAACTCAAGTATAATATAAGTGTAATATATACAGAATGTTTAAAAAAAATTGTAATAAAAACAACTGAGTAATGTTATCGTTTTTGGTTTAAAATTCTGTAAGTTTGTCTTTTAAATAAGAAATATCGTGTTTGTGTGTGATTCTTATTTTCTCCGATGTTTCGTACACTATTCAGTATTTATGGTCACGGAAAGACTGGACTTGATATACCTTATATCAAGCCCAAGTCATAATTGTTAGACATTTGTATTTACTAGCTACCACTTTAAAATCTTTAAATCTTCACTGAAACGTTGAGAAAGAAAATTAAAAACGCTAAAAAATCTGTAAAAATAGTTTCATTTCATATTTACATATTCGCGTCATTATCATCCTGTTGTTAGCCCAATTACTTGGGGTCGATGCAATATGTACACTGCTTCCATCTCCCAAACGGTTGGACCAATTTTAATCATATTTTACTACCAAGTACTCGTCTATATAAGGAGTAACTTAGGTTATTTTTCCTCCCAAGAAACCCTTATAAAATTTTGCTCTATCCGGGAATCGAAGAATACCCTGCATATTAATATTTTAGAAGTTATTGGAGATTTGATTTTGAGACTGATTGCTAGTTGTATATATATTGCACAAGATTAGACATACGTTTTATGTCCAGCCGCCTGCTTGACGTCACTCCTCCTTATGAAAATAATTATTATCCAAATGGACTTTTCAAACTCTTTATCATCATTAACAAGCAATTTAAGAGTTGATAGTATTCGTAGCCGCCACACAGTGAGATAAGAGCCTGGTGCTCTAGTAGTTGACCACTAACGCACATAAATCGGTAAAATAACAACATGCGATGTGTTTTTAAACTAATTCCATATTAAACAGTCGATGCTGTTATCTAATTATCGAATCGTGTAAACTACGCATCTTCTAATTTTTTAATATTCTAAGTGCACTCCAATTGCTTTTCAAGTGACGCACTCTAAACATCTAATTTTCTTTTTCTTAACATATTTTAAGGATTGTAAAATTTTAAAGTGATATAATGACAATTTAGTGATTTTGAAAACATTTACTATTAGTAAATGTCTTTCATTTTACGAAAAATTTCATTGAATCCTTACTTAATATTATAAATGCGAAAGTAAGTTTGTTTGTTTGTTACGCTTTCATGCTTAAACCATGGAACCGATTTCAAAAATTCTTTCACCAATATAAAACTATAATATCAGTATTCCCACGAGAATGAGAACTACGCGGATAACGCGACTGAAACCGAAACGAAGCAAGGGCGGGTTACTAGTAAGCCAATAAATAGGGTGGTCAACTATTGATACTCAAGTTGTAGGTTTTTTTTATTTTATTCCATTATTGTACAAGCAAAACCACTAGTTTAATGTCATTGAAAACATACACATAGCTCAGAAAAAGAAACACTAATTGAATTCGGGTGAAAATTAAGATTGAGCAATAAAAAAGGAATTTTTATGCCCTTAAATGGTCAACTACTGATACTCTTACCCACAGAAAAATTAATTTCTGTGCTCTTACCTTACTGTGTGATATTCGATTAAACATAAGAAATCACGAATACTTCTTTTTAGTTGAATCAGATAACTATTTATTTCTTAGTATGTACATGATTTAGCCTTGTCAGTAATGTTTGTCCTCCGACTATCGGATAACGTGTTATTATCTGTACTGGTATCTGCATGGCGTATCTAAACCGGTAACACGTAGCACGCGTCTTAACGCGCGACCAGCGAGGACGAACAAAGCAGGAATGCTTAAGGCGGGCTATGTTAGCCACCTCCCGCTCATGTCCCCACTAACTGCTGACGTTTGCTGCCTTTCAAGATCTCTTCATGATTAAATAATATTCCATGTGTAGATAATAGCCCATTGAGCCTATGTCAAAACAATTGTAATGTCTTCTTGAATCAATTTTTTAGGCATTTAATATGTGTTACTAAGACAGGTCTATCACGACACTATTATGACAAAAATAGTGATTTCATAAGGATAAGGGAGACAGGCGCTTCTCCTGTCCAGGTTTACCATTTATATTGAACTCACTTTAAAATTGCTTGCTAAGTTTTGTCTCGGGTCGAAAGGGATAGAGTAAAAACACAATTCACATTCTTGGTCTTACAATCTTGGTCGTCCGTGGTTGTCGTAAAATACGATTAAGATATATGCAGATAATATCTAGGCAAGCGAACAAAAACTCCAAATAAAACCCCATACAAACTAGTCCGATCAGCGTGATATGATAGGTCACGTTCCCTCTCATGGTTGAGGAGGCGTGTTGAAACATGGTCTCTAAATATCGGACGCACAAAAAAGACTCAAATTCGCTCAAGGTGTTATGGAGAGGTCTATGCTCGGTATTTCTCTACGTGATAAAATCCGGAATACGGCAATCCGTTGAAGAACGAATGTAACCGACATAGCGCACAGAATTAGCACGTTGAAATGACAATGGGCAAGCCACATCGCTCGTCGAACCGACAATCGTTGGGGAAGAAAGTTTATGGAGTGGCGACCACGAATCGGACGACGCAGTGTAGGACGACCCCCCACTAGGTGGACTGACGATATTTGCAAAGTCGCAGGGAACCGTTGGATGCAAGTGGCGCAGGACCGTTCCGAGTGGCATTCTTCCGAGTGGGGAGGCCTATGTCCAGCAGTGGACGTCTGTATGCTGATGGTTGAGGAGGCTCGTGTCCAGCAGTGGGACGTATTCATATACGTCTCTGTGATGATAATCTATACCAATAAATAAAATTGTAGTGTCTGTTTGTAATGTCAAAATAATAGGCTTTTTTCATGCTCGCACGGTTATTTGGACGATACCTATGCCTAAAAATCACTTTATATTTTTTTTGTCTGTCTGTCTCTCAGTTTGTTCCGGGTAATCTTCAAAACGGTTGGACCGATTTCAAAAATTCTTTCACCAATGGAAAACTATAATATCAGGGAGTAAACTAGACTATATTTTATCCCGTTATTCCCACGGAAACGGGCACTACGGGGATAAGGTGACAGAAACCGTAGCGAAGCGAGGGCGGGTTGCTAGTGATGAATAAAATTAGAAAAGCATATTTGTTGTTAATAAGCATAGCATAATTGGTCACTAACCCTGCCGTGTGGAGGATAACTCACAGATTATATATCAAAAGTAAGCTAAGAAGCCCAGCGTTTTTAACCCCCGAAGCGAAAAGAGGGGTGCTATAACTTTGACGTCGATGTCTGTCTGCCTGTGTGTGTCTGTTTGTCCCATCATAGCTCTCAAATGGATGGACCGATTTCGATGTGCTTTTTTTTCATTTGAAGGCCGGTTTCCTTGTAGTGGTTCTTAACTATGTTAATATCGGCCCAGCAGTATAAGAGTATTAGCTCCAAAGTGAGGTAATGCCGTATGATTACTCGATTAAGTTCTTCGCGTGTGCCAGTATAATTACTAAATGACAATTAATTGATAATTTCTTGTTGAAGAGAACATAATTTTTTTAGCTTGGGTGGGATATTCAAAATTTTCAATTTCACTTATTATTAATGGCAATGGCTTCCTTTAAATAAAACTTTACATTAAATTCATCATCATCTCAGCTCATACCTATATGTCCCACTACTGGCCACCGCCATATCAGTCGTATTTATGATACCGGAGCCCTAGAATGTATAATTTATTTGTCGCTTTGAGCCTTTATTAGCTTACGCAGTCATTCATAACAAACGGACATGTCAATATTATTTATTTATATAGATATATATTCTTTTCAAAGTAAAATATTTGTCGTATATATTCGTATACTAAGATGGATATGGGCAGTTAAAAGATTAAAGATGATAAAAAACGAGTTTATCTTTATAAATAAATTCCACACAATTTCATTGATAATTTTAAGGCTGTTTGGAAGTATACATCCCTACTAATATTATAAATGCGAAAGTAAGGATGTTTGTTTGTTACGCTTTCACGCTTAAACCACTGAACCGATTTCAAAAATTCTTTCACCAATGGAAAGCTATAATATCAGGGCGTAACATAGGCTATATTTTATCCCGGTATTCCCAAGGGAACTAGGCGAGTAAGGCGACTGAAGCCGAAGCGAAGCGAGGGCGGGTGCTAGTTATGAATAAAACAGTAGTTATTGTTAGTGATACATAGTTATGAAAAACATGAGGTTTTCCTTCGAAGTTATAATTATTTTGGCCCTATAGGGAAAATTGTGAGAGTAAATTTTTACGTTGTCTCGAAAAACCAACACCTTGAAGTCAGCTAGTCAGCTCTCCTGGAAAACTAATAACAGAAGCTGCGATCGCCTACTCGCCTGCCAAGCGATTATAGTAATGCCACTCTTACATGTATTAAACGATGGACGTGGATAAAGGTTTAATAGAATAAAAATGACCCCATTCCAATTATTTGGGTTCGCTACAATAAGTACTCATCCACCTTAGAGCATATTGAAAAAAATTTTGGCAATAGTTTTATGAGAATATGAATGACAATGGTTTAATGAGAATATAGATGGCAGGACAGTGTACTCTCTCTCTCCTCACGACTTGGTGCTCCGTCAATACCTGCATCATTTGAAAGGCAAGCATCCCGTGCTGCCGACCCGACCATCAGACCCTGATGTCATTGCCGTCTGTAGTCGCCACGCACCGTAAAGGCCCATCGACTAAACTACTTGCGTACAGCCGTCTGCAGACAGGCATGAGCCAAGAAAGAGTGGACGCCGAGCCGAAAATCCACAGAGCAGGTTGACGTAAATGGCCCCGCTTTATGGGCTGATACCGAGTCTAGTCTAATTTAACATAAATATTTGGCAAATAGATGTGTATTTCTTTTCATCATGCATTATCATTTCGACTCATATATATCCAACTGCTGGGCTCGATCCTCCTCCAGCATGGGAGGAAGATTAATCTTATTATACTATGCTGGTCAGACAGGGCGATATAGAGTTTTGTTTCGAGTTTTCCTTTTCTGAAATAAATGCTATATGCGCATTATTTCCCTTAGTCGTCTTTAACGACAATCACGGACAAGATAAATAGCGGTGAATTGTATTCTTATTCCGTCGGAAAAGAAGTGTATTTAATTATTGAGAATTCAGACTCTGTTTAATTATATTTCGATATACGACCTTCAAATAAAGTAGGTATGCACTCATATAGTACGAAAAATCAATCAATTTATATAATATTTATCTATTAACTTATATAAAACTAATCTTCGATAATAACTGTTATCATTTGCCTTTAACAGCCGTGATAATGGAGATTACGTAAATCAGTAAATACAATGATAATATTTACGTAAAAAGTAGTAAATACCTAATTTACTAGATATTTCATTCAAAGAATTCCTAAATTTTTTATTTCTTTTTTATATAAATGGGCAGGCTGCCGCTCTGTGTGGATTGGCCGAAATGTAACTCGACCATAGGCTGTACCAAAAAAAAAAGTATAGAACTGTAAGTTAAGTAAACAAGAATATAATAGCTTAAGAACAACCACTCTCGCTCTTTTTCATCATTTTTAAGGTGCCGTACCTCAAAATGAAAAAACGGAACCCTTTGGATCACTTTGTTGTCTGTATGTCTGTCTGTTAAGACACTTTTTACATTCCGTTTTTTCCTCAAAAGATAAAAACGGCACCTTTATAGGATCACTTTGTCCATATGTCTGTCTGTCAAGACCCTTTTTCTCAAGAACGCATGGAGGTACCAAGCTGAAATTCATGTCAAATACTCAGGTCTACTGTCCCTTGGGGCTGTAAAAAATCAAACTTCTAAGCCAACACAATCAAAAGACACAGCCGTTTATACTACAAAGTTTCGACACTCGCAAGGAAATCAAAACCTACAGCCTACTTACTCCCCGTAAACTCAGAATCTTGAAATTTGGTACGAAGCAACGTCTTACAGCACACATAAAGGAAAAATTGGGCAAAGTATAAATTTATAGTTATATTATATATAATAAGAATATTTTTAATAATTTTAAACTTAGGAAAGAAACTTGCCTCGTGAACGCCCAGAGGTATTAAATTTAAATTCATATCAAAGACTCAGGTCTACAAGTTTCAGCTGTTACAAGATCAAACTTTTATGTCAACGTAATAAAAAAAAACAGTGATTTAAGTCACATACGGTGTGAAAGCTCGCTTCCCGAAATCCGCTTCACGCAGCGAGCGGTTAGGCGGAAGTTGCGGCTCTTAGACATCCATAAGTCAAGTGGGCCGGATGGCATCCCTGCAGTGGTACTAAAGACGTGCGCCCCTGAATTGACACCCATCCTCACGCGCCTATACCAACTTGCCTACGTTACTAATAGGGTTCCGTCTTCGTGGAAGGTAGCCCATGTCCACCCGATCCCTAAAAGGGGAGACCGGTCTGACCCATCGAATTACAGGACAATTGCGATAACATCCTTGATCTCCAAGATAATGGAGAAAATTATCAACCGCCAGCTTCTGCAGTACCTTGAGGATCGCTAGCTGATCGGTGATTGCCAATACGGCTTTCGTGATGGCCGGTCGGCTGGCGATCTTCTTGTGTACCTCACACGTCGTTGGGCAGAGGTCTTGGAGGGCAAGGGTGAGGTGCTGGAGTTCAGCCTAGATATCGCAAAGGCGTTCGATAGGGCCTGGCACAGGCCACTTCTATCGAAGTTACCATCATACGAAATCCCCGAGGGACTCTGTAATTGGATCGCCAGCTTTTTGGATGGTCGGAATATAGAAGTCGTCGCAGATGGCTCCTGCTCCGATGCCATGACCATTAATGCTGGTGTACCATAAGGCTCGGTGCTCCCCCCACGTTATTTATCCTGCATATCAACGACATGCTCTCTATCGAGAATATGCGTTGCTATGCGGATGGCAGCACGGGTGACGAGCGGTACACCAAGCAACGGAATATCCCTCGGAGTACACAGGCAAGAAGAGTTCAACTTGTGTCTGAAGTCGAGCGCTCTCTGGGGCGGGCCTCGGAATGGGGTGAACGGAACTTAGTCCAGTTCAATCCCACAAAGACACAAGTTTGCGCGTTCACTGCAAAGAAGGACCCGTTTGTCATGGCGCCTCAGTTCCTAGGAGTAACTCGCCCAATTTCTGAGAGTATTGGGATTCTCGCCGTCGAAATATCGAGTAAAGTACAGTTTCGGAGTCATTTGGAGGACATAGCCAAATTGGCTAGCAAAAAGTTGGGCGTCCTGAACAGAGCCAGGCGGTACTTCACACCGAGACAGCGTCTTGTGCTATATAAAACACAAGTTCGCCCTCATGTGGAATACTGGTCGCATCTATAGGCAGGTGCGCCCAAATATCAGCTAGAGCCACTTGACTCCCCGCAAAGGAGAGACTTTGAGTCACTCTGTGTACTCTACCGGCTCTTTCATGGAAAGTGCACTGAGGAACTGTTTGGAGTTGGTACCACCGTTACCGTTTTACCAACGTACCACTCGGCATCGCAGGTTCATCCATTTCACCTAGAAACGCCGAGCGCTACGACATGTCTTTCTTTAAACGAGGTTTAAGAAGAGCATTTTCTTCACGGTAGGCAACAGCTTAGCTGTGCCCCTGATACTGCAAAGGTCCATGTGCGGCACTATCACTCCCCATCAGTGCTGTGTGCTGCTCGTTTGCCACCATCAGCAATAAAAAAAAACTATAAATTTAAAAAAAAAATAACTGAACATTTTTTGTGGCAAATAAAATTCACTACAACTTTTGTTCAATAACTTTTAGTCGTAGAACCTTCCTCTGACAAAATCAACCCAAAATGTAACTTTTCAATGGACTAAAGGGTACTCAACCTGGTGAAAGTGCAGATAACCAAATTAACAAATTCTGTAAATATCGAACTATAAGGTGCGATAGATGACAGAAAATATGGATAGCGACATCTATCGAGACACGACAAAAACTTCTTACTAAAATAAAAAAATCGCCAAGGATAAATGATGAAATAAACTACAATATGTACGTATTTAAATATTGCATTGTCGTTGATCCTTGATCATTGTGCAAAGTTTCAAATTAATCAAAAATAATAAGTTTCAAATGACGTTTAAAGGGGGGTGAAAATTACGATCAAAGATGCGGTTAAATGCATTGCAAGTGAACATAAGCGTATGTATTAAAAAAGGTCGTAGACATATAAGTATTTGTGGAGTAACAAAATATTTTAAATCATCGCTATAAAGCCGGTTAACAAAACAAAAAGGTGTTTGAATGTTTGAAAAGGTGCGGTATGTGTAATATTATTTCGAACATGCGTAAATATGTTATTGAAATAATTGACTATTTTGATTATTATTTCGTGTATTTATAACTACTTAATACTTATTTGGTTTGAGTTTTTATATTGCTACAGCTGTATCCCTTAAGGGTTGAACAATCATATAATCATAACATCAATTTACTAGTCGTTTTTTATTTATTTTATACTAGCAAATTACGCTATTACCCGCGTAGTTCCCGTTAAGTGATAAAATACAGTCTGTTTTTTTTTTATATAATGTGAGTTACATTCAATGATGAAAGAATTTTTAAAATCTGCTTAGTGGTTTATACGTTTCAATCTCTTAGTTCTCATTCTCGTAAGAAAATGGCTATAAAATATAGCCTATATTACTCGTTAATACTAATAAATCATTTTATTATATTTAGGCGTGTAAGCGTAACAAATAAATGAAATCAGTTTCGCATTTATACCAAAGATCGGATGGCGCTTACTGGATCTGGTCCAGCCATAATTTTTCGTCCAACATACCTCAGTGTCTGAAAACACAGCTCTACGACCAGTGTGTGTTACCAGTGATGACTTACACAGAAACGTGGTCCCTAAATTTAGATCCCATAACCAAGCTAATAGTAGCTCAGCGTGTTATGGAGCTGATAGCCCGCTAGGGATATCTCTGCGAGACAGATGCCGACATACGGAAATCCGTAGGTAGAAGAACGTGTGTTACCGACATAGCATAGTACCGCATTTTGTGGCGAAACATGAGGGCGGCCTATGTCCAGCAGTGGACGGCGATAGTTTGAAATAATTATGATGATGATTCGCTTATCAAATCTGGTTCAGCCATATTTTTTTTATTATTTGTACTTAGTGGGCGTCCATAAATTACGTGAGGTGCTTTTTTAAATTTTCTGACGCTCCCTCCCCCCCTGGTGAGATGTCGTGAGATTTCTCCAGGGGGGGGGGGAGCGTCAGAAAATTTGTCGTGTTATTGAAGATGTCGTGAGATTTTATTCAACCCCATCCCCCAATCTCACGTGAGATTTTTCAAAATGTGGGTTTCTTAGGTAAACGCGTTGAATTGTTATTGTAAAAAGAAAAAAAATTGCTTCGTGCTTTCATTTACGACTAGTTAAGACTAGCAATCAATATTGCTGAGAGTTTAAATATAAGTGTAATAAAGCTGTGAAATGTAATAATGCTTAGGATTAAATCTTACGCATGTACAATCTGGATTAAATGGACCAAAATAGAATTTTTATTTTTTTGTTTCAATCAGAAAAAAACTTGCGTGGTATTTGCCGAGACCCCCCTCTCTCCAACGTAAGATTAGATGAGATTTGACTCGACCATAAAAACATCTCACGTATTTTATGAACGCCCCCAAATTAGATTTAAAAAAAAAAAGTGTATCATATTTCTAAGGGTATCACACTGGAGTTTATACTAAATATATGTTGGATACATACAATTTTATTTAAGAGAAAGCTAAGTTGCCTCATCTCAACTTATGGCCGCCTTCCGATCCAGTGGTAAATTATTAAATAATTTTCAAAGGTTATGTAAATATAAGTGTGTGTATGTATCTATAAGTAGCCTTTAACAATATATCTATATTATATCTATAACTAGTCTATTTAATGGCCATATACAAAATAAATAATTGGGTTGGATCTGATGATTGGAGAATTATATTTCATATCATATTACGCTTTCACGCCTAAACCATTCTTTTATCAATGGACAACTACATTATCAGTAAATAGGTATATTTTAACCCTTTACTCCCACAGGAATGCCAACTACGTAAATGAAACTACTGACTGAAATAAAGCACGATGTTTTCAAGCTGAAAATGAAGTCTGGTACTTTAACAAGGTATTGAATGTCAACTGACCTGTCTAAAGATGGGTTTGTAGCACCGCCTGTGACGTTACAACCGCATGTGTGAGTTCACGCCCGCAGATCAAGGCGAGCGTGTCTGTTCCTTCACTGTTTTCACTAGGACTGTTGATCTACCTATGCTTAGTGGTTGCGCGACTGTTCGCGGAGTACTGTGTACTCAGCTGTGTTTCAGTGTCATTCATATCGCACACCCCTCACCTTCACATATATTCTAATCCATTACTATATATACCCCAACGTTTATATATTAATGTAATTGATCTAATAAAAAAATAAAATCATCTCTAATACTAACGCAGCTATTATACATTATATATAAAACTATTTTTTATGTATTTTATCGCGTTTGCATTTGATTGCCCGACGTTTGGATCACTTTTCAGCGTTCATGGTCACGGAAGGACTAAAGTGCCTCACGTACAACAAGTTATTGTAATGATTTATATCTACCCGCTACACAATTAATTATTATATTTTTACCCACATTTTTGATACAAATTAATTACGAGTTTAAAAAGAAAATAATTCAAATGATAATTAAAACTAACAAATCTAATATGGTACCACCGAATCAGAACGCAGCCACACTAAGAAATGTCCGAAAGAATACTCAGAGTGTACATACAATACCAAATAATTAATGACTTTTTAAAAAGACGACGTAAGTTATTTATCTTACTAAAAAAGATTTTATGAAATAATCTTGAACTATTATTTGAGTACATACAAAACAATGGCTTTTTGTATTGGCAATAAATTTGTATGAAATGTAAGTCAAGATGTAATAATAACCAATTCTGTAGCGCATAGATATGAATATCTGTACTAATAATGACTTATTGGACATGAAACATCTTAGACCTAGCATGACCATGAACATTAAAATTATTCGAAACATCACAAAATCAAATACAAACGCGATAAAATCCGTAAAAATAGTTTATTTTTAAAATTATAAAAAAATGTTTACCAGAGTTTGCTGCCTTCATACATTGGTACATTTATATTAAAATACAATGCGAAATGTTGATCCCGTCCAGTTACTTTGACCGTTGACGTCAAACCAACAATAGCATTTTATTCTCATCTTCGCGTGTCCGTAGTAGGCCTTACTCTTTCAGAAAATATGTAAAGCAATTAAGTTCATGGTCCATTTATAAACAGTTTCTTTGCATACCATTCGTCACAGTTTTACAAAAACATGTATTTTTATAAAAATAAATATATTCACTTCCGAGGAAATATGAATTGATATTATTGAAAAAGTTAAGTTAAAGTTTGATACTTCACGTAATTTGCCAATTTTAAACGAAATCACTGCATTTCATTGGCTATGTGATTAATTTGCAGAATTTAAGAATTTTATGTCATGATGGCGTCTTTAAACGGCAGTAATGTCAATTAAAATCTATTGTTATCTATTTTTCATCATTCATCATTTTATATGTCAATCTTGCCATATATTCCCTGTCTCAATGCACCTATGGTGAAATACAGCCTAAGTCTTATATTGCTTTATTATGGAACAGTGGCGGCTGTACCTTAAGTGCGCTCGTGCGCTGAACCACCAATTCAAAAGATTTATTAATTACAATATTAGTTCCTCTTTATATTTTAAATTACTATATTAATATTTATTCTTTAAACATCCAAAAACATATAACAAATATAATTACAAATTATGACGAAACAATTTAAACGCTTTACTAAACTATTAAAACTTATTTGCCCTGTAAAAAAATCTCGTGCGCTGAGGCGAGCCCACGGGATTGCTAATACAACTTGTATTAGTTATGAGTTAAAACGCCTGGCGCGTGAGACAAAAGATAGTTCATAGAAATATAGCGAAAAATTAGTCTGCTCGAGCGCCGCACGGGCGAACCGAACATTACCGAGAGCACTCGACTTTCGACATAGTTTCGATGTATCCTGTGACGCGTTAAATATTGTTTGTTTACATTAAGTAATTGTTTTTTTATTTTTTTGGTCTTAGTTCTATTCTATACTTCGTGTACCGTGTGTGGTGTGAGTGTAAATGAGCCTAGCATGATAAAACTTTTCAAAATTAAGTTGATATAAAATTGGCGGGACCTCCAAGGCCCTCGATAAATTTAATAAAAGAGTGCAAATCAAAATATTTTTTGATTTGCACTCTTTTATAAATATTTTTTGAAGTATGAAAACTGAAAAGCAAATAAAACCACATGTTTCTACACATGTATAGGTACCTAAAAATATAATGAGTTTGAAAATAATAAAAAATGTATTTTTTTTTATAAATTGTTGTTCCATTGCAATTTCTGATCTTAATACTTAGTGAGCAAGCAAAGTGCACCACCAGTTTGTTGACCCACCAGCCGCCACTGTTATGGAATGACGTGTCTTTACTATAAATAAAAGATTTGCAGTTTTGTCTTTGTGGTTAGCGCTTAGTATTAAACGATGGGACTTCAAAAAGGACTGGGGTCAAACAAGACGATGTTACGTAAAATTTATTCAAACATTATCTTTCTTACATAGTCTCTAATATATTAGGTCCTTACATATGAAATTGGCGTTATGTACGGGAGGGATATTAAATCAATTTTTTTGTAAAATATATTTAATTAATCAAAGTATGCACCGTTGTTATCTATACACTTTTGCCATCTCATAGGTAGTTCATTGATCCTTTTACTAAAAAACTATGGGGCGAGAATCAATAAATTCTTTGAAGGCGGTTTGGACTGCCGCATCGGGGTTAAATTTTTTTCCTTGTAAGAAGTTGTCCAAATACCGGCAAAATGCTAATCTGTTGGAGCAAGGCCCAGAGAGTAAGGTGGATGTCGCAGACCATACCAATTGTAGCTCATCTAATTTAGTGGTTGTTTGTTGTGCAGTGTGTGGTCATGCGTTGGCGTAAAGCAGCAGTGGCCTAGAGCTATGACCAATCTGGGTTGTTTAGCAGCTAGTTATTCCTTCATGGTTTGCAGTTTCTGACAATAGATATCTGCCGTAATCGTTTGGCCAGATTTTAGAAAATTGTAGTGCACAAGACCAGCGCTAGTCCACCAAATACTCACAAGTAACTTTTTCTGAGTCAACTTTCGTTTAGGGCAGGATTTGGCTGGGTTTCCAGGGTCAGCCATTGCGACGAGCGCTTCCGATTATCGTACAGTATCCACTTTTCAACATAGGTAATGATTCGATTTAAAATCTCTTCATTATTGTGTCGGTTGAGCACAGTAACACAGCAGTCGACGCGTGTTTGCAAGTTTTATTCACTCAATTCATGAGGTACCCATCGTTCAATTTTTTTTACTTGCCCGATTTGCTTCAAGTGGATTAATACAGTTTTGTCCCCGAAGCCTGCAGCTATCTCTGAAGTGCTTTGTGATGGATCCGCTTCCACAATAGCCTTTAATCCTTCTTTTTGCACTTTGGTCTCCGGCCGTCCACGGGGTTGGTTCTGAAGGTCAAAATTTCCAGAACGAAAACATTGAAACCAAAAACGTACCGTGCGTTCTTTTGCAACACCAGCGTCGTACACTTCATTAATCCTTTGAGCTGTTTCTGCAGCACTAATACCACGGTAGAACTCGTATTCGTAAACTAGCAACTAGTGTTGCCCAAAAAAGTCTTGGTCTTGGTCTTGCGAGAAATGCGAGACCGAGACCAAGACCAAGACCGCTTAATTTTTGCAAGACCAAGACCAAGACTGGCCCTGCAAGACTTGAGCAAGACCAAGACTGGGCCTGCAAGAGTCTCGCGGTCTTGCATTTAATTCAAATCACCATTTCAGCTTATATACGGTTGAGCTCGTGTCTTCTACATAACAGGAGGAGAATCGGCCGTGGCCGGAGGGGAATCGCCACGGTGATCGGCCGTGTTGTTACAGGTCATACATGTCAAGTTTTCCTTCTCTTGCACCGATGTTATATATTATAGCCCGTAGTCGTGGGTTCGCAGTCACGGGTAAAATAGGGGGTGATGAATTATATTCTTACTCCGTCACTACACGGCAAGTCAAATCAGTCTTGAGATATCCATCTATTGGCCAATCGATTCCCAATGTTGGTGTTGGCTTTTCAGAATTACTCTTCGGAAAGGCTTAAGGACAAAAATACCGTAATCACGAGAGTGCTCTTGCCCATTATACATATTTATATATCCGTTTATTCATTAGCCCAACGACGTTCACTGTTGGACATAGAAATATGCCTACAATTAATCTATATAAATGTCCATGTAGGGACAGAGTATGATCACCATCAGGCAGTACATGAAGCGTTGCTCCCAACGCTATTTTGCCTCTGCCACGAAGTGAGAACTCACCCCAATCCACTAGTGGTTGGGGCGGTAAACTACGTCCCCTCAAAAATATCAGCGGTCCGACGTCCTCGTCATCTTCTTGAAGAAGAAGATGACGCTATTATGATCGCCCAAGAAAGGACCTGCACAGCTCGCGCAGCGATAACAGATAAAACTCCGCGGTATCGGCCTCGCCGTCGAGGTCGAAAACCGCGCCACGTAAAAGTCATTAACCTAAACTTGGCCACGCCCACTTTGCTCTCAGCGACGCCCAGAGCCGAGGTCCGTTCCCCACAGGGGGGAGCCCTCGGGCGATGTTCGCTTAACTTACTTACCGGGTTGAGAGCCATCAGCGCTCACCCATTGACCGCGTTAAGCTGTCAAGGTCATCTGCGACCAACAACTACACACACACAAAAAAAAAAGACAGAGTACGAATATAATTCACCACTCTCTTACCCGTGGATGTCGTATCAAATCGGATCGGGCAATGGTGTTAGGAACCCATGAAAAAAAATTGAAATAAAAATATCGATTTGTTAATGAATTGAGAGATATGTAAGTTTTCAATTTTGTCATCGTTTTTTCGTGTAAATTGATTAAAATGTATAAAAGAATGATACTTAATCTACAACATATTCGTATTTTGTTAAATGTTCATTAGAATTTGAATAAATCAATGATTACGTTTGCATAAGCAAGACAAACTTCGCTTTAACATAAATCAGCTGATCGGCCGATGACTGTTGATGAGTCGCCTTTGTACCTACGTAACCATTGAAAGGTTCGCGCAAATCTAATACCGATTTATACTGTCGAAATATTACATGCTTACATATATCCTGTCTGTACATACCTACATAATGCATAAAATTTAAGGCATAAACTCTTAGACACACATTTTTGTAATCACTATAACTTTTACGTTATATTGTTTTTGTGTAATATACATTCTAATTATGATCTATGACTGTTGAACTACAACATACATGAACAGTTGTCCCATAACCTGATACACCCTGTGTATATAACATATGTGCAAGAGAAGTGAAACTAGAAAGAAAACCCTGTACCAACATGTCTGACCAGCGTGGTATAGTAGATCAATTTTCCTCTTACTGGAAGGAAGCTTAAGCCCAGCAGTGGCACTTTTATGAGCTGTGACGATGACAACGAATATCATACATTTTACAAGTATTAAAACCATAAAATTTTAAATCAGTTTTATATGTTCTTGAATAAATAGTATATTAAGAGCTACATGGATCCAGCGGCCAAAGTATTTATATAGGCAATAGAGCAACAGGTTTTTTCAAGTATCCAGAGTATCAGTAACTAAACTGGAAATACAATAGATACATACCACTTAACTTGAAGGGGAATATAAACAATCGCATTAATTGTAAAATATCGCATTGATTATAAAATGACATAAAATTTATTGTATCAACTGCCTCGTGTGGTGACGTCTTAAGAAAATAGGGTCGAAAGTCCTGTCATAAGAGTAGTAACGCTGTCTAATGGAACACCAGGGGAATAGAAGAGTAATTTTCTCCAGTGGTAAGTATTGTATTCAATAGTGAACTATAGGCTAGCAGATGGATAGATAGGATAGCATATTTGATTAATTTAGTTGGATTTTTCATTGGCATGATAAATTACTGTTACGTTATTCTAACTGCAAAACTTTGCGAGACTCTTGCTGCAATACCAAGACTCGGGTGCGCAAGACCAAGACCAAGACTCGGGTGCGCAAGACCAAGACCAAGACGAGACCAGGTGTGATGTTGCAAGACCAAGACCAAGACCGGTCCAAGTCTCGTCTTGGTCTTGCATTTGGGCAACACTACTAGCAACCCGCCCTCGCTTCGCTTCGGTTATAGGTTATAGTCGTTTTACCCGCGTAGTTCCCGTTCCCGTGCGAATACCGGAATAAAATATAGCCTAGTTTACGCCCTGATATTATAGCTTTCCATTGGTGAAAGAATTTTTGTAATCGGTCCAGCCGTTTTAAAGATTACCCGGAACAAACAGACAGACAGACAAAAATTTTTTAATTGCTATTTTAGGCATAGGTGTCGTGCAAATAACCGTGTGAGCATGAGAAAAGCCTATTATTTTGACATTACAAACAGACACTCCAATTTTATTTATTGGTATAGATATACCGATATTTCATGTTTTTCATTATGCGGTAATAAGCGACACCAAAGAAAAAGTAATGAGAAAAAACAAATGAATGACTGTTTTTAAAACTCAAGATAATATCTATGCAAGAGAAGGTAAACTCCACATAAAACCGTATACTAACACGTCTGACCAGCGCGGTAAAGTAGGCCAATTTCCCTCCCATTATGAAGGAGGCCCGAGCCCAACACTGGGACTTATGTGGGTGGAGATGATGATGATGAAATTCTATCAGCAATATAAATACAGTAATACCCCGGACTTACGCGATATGTGGCATCGAGCGATAATCGCGTAAGTCGAATTCGCGTAAGACGAGGTTTAATTTTACTTAAATTAAATATGTACAAAAAAATGTTTATTTGGAACTTATTCAAAGAAGTTTTAAATAATGTTATTAATTAAATGTTAAATGAAAAATAATTGACATTTTCTGAATAAAAAAAGTAAATCTAAGGTCGGAGCGCTTAAATAAAAAACCGCGTATCTTCGAATTCACGTAAAACAGGGTAGCGTAAGTCGAGGTATTACTGTACATAAGTTTCTGTACTCGTTATAACAAAGCCAGTCGCTTTTTGGCAATAGCAGCTCTCTTCTGAAAAATATTTCATACCATACTTCAACTGTGATACCTGTGATTTTTAATGACCGTAAGTCAAGCTAACAATATCCAGGTCTATTCTTCGCCTCTTCAGTAAACTACTAACCATGTTACTATTCAACTTCAGTATTCCACTCAGTGACTTACCTATTTGGATATCTAAGATCTAACGACATCTACACGGATGCGCTGGGTGTAAAGTGTAACAATTATCATATATATTTCCGTTCCGTCTAACTGAAAGTTCACATTTCGCGAGCTCGAGTAGAAGATAGTACCTAATACTCAAAAACTTAGAGACACAATTCACTTTTGTCCTTCTCAAAAGCGCTATATCTTGTCGTTTTAAAAGCAACAACACCAATGCGAGACGTGGGAAGTTAGTCTGTTTGATGTTTTGTTATGTTGAACGAAAATAAAACACAGTACGAAAGTTTAGTATCATCTGGGCTTAGCACTATGAATTGTGTTAAAGTATTAGTATCGTTATCGAATCCAATTTCTATGGGATTTGTACCAGCGCCTATATCGGCCAAAGAAGTGAGTTAGGTTTATTTGACTATCGACTAACGAATATATGTCACAATGCACACTGTGAAAAGCAGTAAGATGTGCAGAAAGCCGATAGATGCAGCGTGTATATGGACCACAACATTATCTTAAGGAATCTTTAAACAGGCGACCAGAAGTTCAAAGATGGATGGAGTGAAAAATGAAAACCGAAAGGCCAACAATTCAACCAATTTAAATATGCAGCTATTGTCATTCATTAATATGCAGCTCTTCAAAATATAAACATTTCTGCTCCTTCTTTGCCAATAATGAGCACAAGTCTCCTTGACATTAGCAAAGGAACTTCTCTTGAATTAATATTGGTACGTAGGTGTTTTTTTTTCAATATCTAGGCGTGTAATTAAAATTAGTAGTCGGCACACGAACAACACACCGTAAACACTTATTTACATAAATTTATTTACAGCATTAGTTATGTCTTGACTGGAATACTGATATAAGAATTTTAATAATTTACTTACTAAACGCCCTTTAAGATAAAATAATAGATGTTTTGCGTGTGTACTGATGTGGTATCTTTCCCACAGCTGTTTGAGACTTATTAATAAAAAGGAAGGTTAGGCATTAGTAAGTCACTTTCTCTACTAGCTAGGCCGTCGCCTACTGTAAAGAAAATGCTCTTCTTAAACCTCGTTTAAAGAAGAACATGTCATAGCGCTGTGGAGAAGGCTCGATCTCACTACGAGTACATATGACCTGAGTTGCTGATAATAATTATTTCTACTCTGTCACCACACGGAGAGTCAGCAGTATACTTACTAACTTTATTCAACATTATCATTCAGCTTTTCAGTCTGTTGCTGAACATATACCTCTCGCATAGAATGCCATAGAGAGCATTCTTTCTTTGGTGAGGTTATTGGCAGAATTGCCACGATTGCTGTAAGATCTTTGTTGTACATTTCATAAGAGAGCGCTTCTACCTATTCTCCTAGATTCCTATGCCGATTTTGCCGACGAATTTAACATAAGTCAGCCTCATCCTGCTTTTATGCCAATTACTTGAGGTCGACTTAATATTTACTATTCTTTCATATGTAGTATCAACGTATAGCAAGTTTTGACAACAATTCTATGACCGGCTGCGGACCTGACGTCAATTCTCATTGTGAACATAATTTATCACCTGACAGCGTAAGATGGAGTTCACTCAAATCGATGAAAACCCTTATTCGTCTTCGTGATACCCACTAGCAATGTAAGTTAATTTTAAATAAGTTAACGCAAGCAATTTAACTTTAAAGTTTAAATATAAGAAGTTAAATAGAGAAGGTAAAAAAATAATGCAATATTTGCATTTATGAAATGTTGCTATTAAGTCTATTTTAATTTTTGGTTCGTGTCAGAGCTATAAAATCTTAAGTACGCCATTAAAAAAAATATGTAGTCTATGAAAACAAACATTACAAACATGTCGCGACATAATAACGTTAATATCGGTAAGTGAAAATATGGAAATTGATCATTTTGTTGCTATTTCCTAGTGAAAGGGCCACGATGCCTACAATTTATTACAGCATTTTTTAAGGGTTCGTCCGTTACTCCTGAAAACGTTATGGTCTTCAACAATACGTTTGCAGCGATAATTTCTCCCACGTAAGTACATACCCTGTAATAAACCAACTGCTGCTGTTTCTCGAGCGCTATGACATATCCTTCTATAAACGAGATTTAAGAAGAGCATTTTCTTCACGATTGGCACCGGCCTGGCTGTGCTACTGGTATTGCAAAGGTTCAGGTGCAGCATTATCACTTACTATCGGCTGTCCATTTCTTTGCTGTGGGCTACGGTCAGCGCACCTGCCGCCCGGGGCGACAGAGGGGCGGCGCGCGGTCTCGTAACCCACCCATAAAGCACGTCGCCTTCGTCGTTAGACCGACCACCGGTGCAGAGTGCCTTGACTTCAGTGGTCGACCCGACCGAACCCCTCTGCCATCGACGTTCTCCCGGGACGCCGATCGCCGTCGCGAGGCTAATCTCTCCGCGGGTGCTGGACTAAATGCCCGGTCCGGTCACCTGATCAAGTGTGCTGCTTGCTCTTTTTCCACTATCGCCTTTTTTTTACTACAGTCAGCGCGCCCGCCGCCCAGCCCGGTCCGGGGCGATAGCGGGGCGGCGCGCGGCCTCATAACCCACCGTAGGACGTCGCCTTTGTCGTTAGGCCGACCACCGGTACCGCGTTCCTTGTCCCTCCGGAGTTTGACGGAGTAAGAATACAATTCACCACCCGCTCTCTTGCCCATAGGTGTTGTAAAAGACGACTAAGGGATGAAATATGCATATAATATCTATGTAACAGAAGGAAAACTCGTACTAAAACCCTACAGCAACACGTATGACCAGCGTGGTAGGTACGTATAGTAGTAAAAGAGGTCCGAATCCAACAGTGGGATTCACATGGGCTGAGATGATGATAATAACGATTATGCAATTTATTGGAGCATCTCATCATTATCGTCATCATCTCAGCTCATATCTTTTCTGTTGACCTCGAGCATCCTCCACAATAGAACGGTAATTGACCTACTATTTTTTTTTTATGGTTGGGTTATGGTAAGCGCACGCGCGGTGCAGTCCGTCCGGGGCGATGAAAGGACGGCGCGCGGGACCATAACCCACCCGTACCCACGTCACCTCGTTGTTGGGCCGACCACCGGAGCAGATGTGACTTGTCGTCAGTGGTCGGCCTGACGGAATACCCTTTCGGGTAACCTCACCTGTCGACGTCCTGGGACGTCGGTCGCCGTCGCGCGGTCAGCCTCTCTGCGGGTAACGGACAATTCCCCGGTCCGATCACCCGCGGCCTCGGCTAGGGCGGCATTAGGCGCAAATACTCGCGCCTGCGCCGCCCGAGTCGCCGGCGGCGTAACGTGTCGCCGAATAGGAGCTCTACTCGCACACGATCCGCCGCCTCCTTCCGTGAGATTACGGCCTCATAGGAGGCGGTGACCGCGTCCCAGTTCCTGACGCTGACGAGCATCTCCCTGGCGATGGTCGGCAGCGCCAGGTCAGCACCGATAATCGCGACGAGTTCACGGCGATCCCCCTCCCATGCAGCACACTCGTCGAGCGTATGCTGCGCCGTAATTGACCTACTATAGCAATTGATGTTATGTACATATCAAGTTTACAGAAAACTTGGCTGGAAATTAACCGCTATGTAGCCCAATTCCTCACTGGCAATGGGAATTTTAGAAGCAAATTATTAAATACTAGCAACCTGCCCTCGCTTCGCTTCGGTTTCAGTCGTTTCACCCGCGTAGTGCCCGTTCCCGTGGGACTACCGCGATAAAATATAGGCTATGTTGCTCCTTAATATTATAGCTTTACATTGGTGAAAGAATTTTTGAAATTGGTCCAGCCGTTTTGAAGATTACCCGGAACTAACAGACAGACAGACAAAAAAATATAAAGTGATTTTTAGGCATATGTATAATGCAAATAACCGTGTGAGCATGAAAAAAGCCTATTATTTTGATATTACAAACAGACACTCCAATGAACTAGTTGCCTCACATTTTGTCAATGTTCGATCTCCAATTACGTTTTGTGAGTGCATTCTCTGATCTAACGAGCCGTGTTAAACAGTCTGCAATTCACGTCTGGGGTAGTATATAAGGACCTTGTAGCAACTCGAGAAAATTTTCGTGCGTTTTTGCCATATCTACTATTGCAATCAATCGTAAAGCTCACATATAGATAAGCTCTGTTTAACCTGTGATGCTGTACTGCTACGCTTCACGTAGGTGTACTTTCCCTTATTTACTGGCTTATTAGTCTACTTTGTTTCATGTCTCCCGCTACTCCGAAGTGGAATCTTTCCAACTCCTCCTGTTTTTCTTTTCTAATTAAATTTGTTATATGTCCCAAGACAATTAAAAGCGTTGCCCGGAACTTCCCGAGGATCAAACCTCGGTATCTTATACGGAGACCATTGTGAATCGTGGCTTACAGGAGTTACAGTGGTGTGAATGTGTGGTGGGATTAGTCCCAAAAAAATATTCATATCATATCCTATAGTTTTTTACGACACCCACGGGCAAGAAAGGTGTATGGTGAATCGTGTTCTTACTCCGTCACCACCCGGATTTGAGCTCTGATGGAGTACCTAACATTGTTCATTTTTCAACTTTAGCCATAGGTATAGGGCTGTTGGGTACGTTGTTGGGCTGTACCTATGGTTAATGGTTTTTCTAGAAACAATGATACCACCATAATCGCAAACCTTGGCAAACGGTTTGGTTATTCCTCGAATTTCCTGGTCGAGCGCTTATGTATTGGCGACGTTTACGCGAGAATTACACATTTGAAATATTTTTAGGGCTTTTATCGCATTTGTATTTGATTTTTGAATTTCCTGACGTTTCGAATACATACTTATGAGGGTCTAGGGTTACAGAAGGAATGTGCTTGCGTTATAAAAATAGTTTTATTTTAAACTAGCAACCCGCCCTCGCTTCGCTTCGGTTTTAGTCGTTTTACCCGCATAGTGCTCGTTCCCGTGGGAATACCGGGATAAAATATAGCCTAGGTTACTTCCTGATATTATAGCTTTCCATTGGTGAAAAAATTTTTAAATCGGTCCAGCCGTTTAGAAGATTACCCGGAATAAACAGACAGACAGACAGACAAAAAAAATATAGTGATTTTTAGGCATATGTATAGTGCAAATACCTAACCGTGTGAGCATGAAAAAGGCCTATAATTTTGACATTACAAACAGATACTCCAATTTTATTTATTGGTACAGATGAGATGATGATCTCAAAAACTCTTGTATTCTGAGCAATTATTTTTAAATATTTTTTACAATGCCAAAAATACCTTAGCTTATTTATTTTCAATCCATTATAATAGTTATGCTACTACTTCGGTCTGTATCTGGGATAAGAGTACGAAACCGATCCTGTTGCAGAAAGGTGTGAAACATGGAGACGTCATCTCTCCGGTACTGTTCTACACTGCACTGGAAGATGTTTGCGAGCTCTTCGACCGGACTGGACTCGGCATCAACATCGAATACGTCACTCACCTTCGATTTGTAGATGACATTGTAGTCAAGGCACAATTCTTGAAGGACCTTGGCCCTATGCTCAATGACCTCAGCAAGGTCTCCACTAGTGGGTCTACAAATAAATACGGCCAAGACGAAAGTCATGTCTAATGCCCTTGTCATTCTGGTACCGTTCATAGTTGGCTAAGCTATTCTCGAAGTTGTCAATCACTATGTTTGTCCTAGACAGGCAGTCCAGTTAGGTAGATCCAATCTCAAGAGAGAGGTCAGCCGATGAATCCAACTCAGGTGAGCAGCGTTCGGGAAACTTAGAGGATCTTCTCGTCCAACATACCTCAGTGTCTGAAAACACAGATCTACTACCAGTGTGTGTTACCAGTGATGACATACGGCACTGAAACCTAGTCTCTAAATGTCGGTCTCACAAAAAGGTTCAAAGTCGTTCAGCGTGCTAAGGAGACGGCTATGCTCGGTGTTTCTCTACGTAATATAATCGCCTCAAGGACGCCTCTAGTAGAGGGACTGACGACAATTTGAAAGTTGCAGGGAACCGTTGGATGCAGGTAGCGCAGGATAGCTCCGAGTAGCATTCTCGTGGGGAGGCCTATGTGTATGTATATAACAGTGGATATCTACAGGCTGATGGATGATGGGATAGTTGTTACGAAAAAAGTTATGTGACGTAAACGATCTGCCATTTACCCTAGCGACGGATAGCTGGCGCTGTGACGTACCGCTGGGTCGCACAATATTAGGTACCTACATGAAATTTTCAATGATATAAAAGATTAACTCAAGCAGCGCCCCGTTTATTTTTTTTAAATTATAATTACCAAAGTAACTGCGTATATTTTATTTTCATACCTAATCACCTGAAATCATTTGCACGAAACTTATTTGAATCCAGACGAAGAAAATAAATTTATTCTAATAATTTGAAATTGATTTAACAGACTAAACGAGTGGGCTTAGCACGAATATTTGCGTCAAATTATTCGTAACGCATCGTAATCGTGTATTTTCTTTTTTTCAGAAATGATATTAAATAGAAAGTCGTCCCCCTTCCAGGACTAATAATATCTTACGCCTACATTTCCTTCATCACAGCCTGGAGCAAGCACTGTGAACAGCGGACTTGCTTCGAGTAAAACTTGACAACTTTCGACACCAAACAGGTGATCCAGACTATACAAGGTTAGGGCTTTAATCTTGATTCACGGCACCTCATTCACGGATTTAGTCCCCTTGCAGGTGACATCTTCGTATTCCACCTCTCCGTAAGCGCTCCACCTCTAGTAAGCGCGGAGTCAGCCTTATCACGACTAGTGCAAAATCGAAGCGGTATTCGCGCTAGGTTCCAGCAGCTGAATGCTGTTGTAGTCCAATCCATATGCAGTTAAGACTGTTTCTTTATATGTACCTCTATTTGCCTCACTGACAAGATATGAATGGCTATTGTATAATTTAAGAAAGAATACAACGTCTTGATCCTATCCATTGCAGACAAGAACTCAGTATCAATGATCAGCATAAATGTTAATGAAATGGAACAATACGACAGGTCATGGGGATGTACATCGTGCCTTCCGACGTACTGGATGGCTTAGATGGGGTGTATCTTGACCATTCTTCCATAAAAAAAAACTTTAATCCAGCACACTTCCTTCTATCTTTACCTCAACAGTGGTAGAGAAAATGACATATTCTAATATGCTGACCAGACGAATTGGTATAAGGTTTTATTTTGAGTTTTCCTTCTCTTGCCTAGATGTTATCTGCATATTATAGCTCGTAGTCATGTTTTATGACATCAATGGGTAACAGATGAATCTCTCCATCGTTCTTACTCCATCAACACATGAAAATTTAACACAATACAAATCATCATTTTTAGTAAAATCACTGCAGATAATATGCTAGCGATAGTTATTTTAAATTTTATTGATGTAATATATAATTTCTTCACAAATGAGCAAGATAATTTCTGAATGCTCTGATTTAATTTTTAACACGTTATCTGCCATGTCGGGCTATATGTGGACGTATAATGCATATACAAATAAATGTCCGACAAAACATACCTAATTTAATTTCTCTGTTGAGCCTGTTCGGCGTACTTTCAACAGTGGCACCCGCGCGGCCTCATGATCATAATGTGCAGTGAAATTATGCAGTAAAATTCTTATATTCAGGCTATGTCGGGTCATATGTTTGACATAAAGTAAATACAGGTATATCAGGTTATGAGGCAACTGGTTAAACGGGAGCTGGGCAATGGTGGTAGGAACCCATGAAAAAAATTGAAATAAAAATATTGGATTAGAAACATGTAAAGTTTTCAAAGTGGACGCTCTGGAAATATGGTGCTGGAAGAAAATGCTCGGCATTTTATGGACGGAGTTCAGGACGAATGTTTCCATCCTAGGAGAACTCGGCATCAAGTAGCGTTTGTCCTCCATTGTCAGGCAATGTATGCTCGGTTTCTTTGGTCACGTGTCCCGGCGCGACGAAACGTGTATTGAGCATCTGATGGTACAGGGCCGGGTCGAGGGAACTAGACCACGCGGCAGGTCGCCAATGCGGTGGACGAACCAAGTGAAGTCGGCCATTGGCAACCCATAGTATCATTGCTCTAAACTGGCATCAACTAGAGAAGAATGGAGACGCGTAATAAAACTGGTCACTTCACAACCCCATTAATAACGACCACGACCGCTCTGCCAAGAGTGCCACGACTAAGAAGAAGAAAGTTTTCGATTTTGCCATCACTTTTTCGTGTAAATCTGATTGCAATGTATAAAGTCAGTAATACTTAATCTGCAACATATTCGTAGTTTGTTAAATGTTCATTATAAATTGAATAAATCAATGATTAAGTTCACATAAGCAAGACAAACTTTGCTTTAAATCAGCTGATCGCTGGATGACTGTTGACGAAGCCCCTTTGTACCTAAGTTACCATTGAAGCGTTTGCACAATTCATACTTATTTATACTGTTGAAGCTTTACATGCCTACATGTATCCTGCCTGTAGATGCATACATAATACGTAACGTTTAAGGCAGAGACTCTTAGACATACATTTTTGAAATCACTATAATCTTTATGTTATATTGTTTTTTGTGTAATATGCAGTCAAATTACGATCTAACAATAAGACCGTTAAACTACAACATACTTGAACAGTTGCCCTATAATCTGATACACTCTGTATACTATAAAATTTAGTAAATATAAGCTATGTAAAAGTGTGGATAGGCGTTTTTGGGCTTTTGTACACTGTATTGAGCAAAAAGATGCAAGATATTTTTTACAATTTCTCAAAATAGTCTATGGCAATTAACATGTTAATATAGACCTATTTCTAAGTGTTTATTCTGTAGCACAATATTATTTCAGTTCAGCAGTGACATTTGATGATACAAGAATATGAAAATAACATATAGGTACATCAAATAATTTACCATATTCGAAATTGTCCTCTAAAGACAATAATCACCAGTATGTTTAAACTTTTATTGTAATAGTAAATAAACACTAGTCTATGGATAAAATACCTACATACAGTTCAAAGGATTGTGCTTAATTAGAAAAAACTTAAGTACACTATTATACCAAGGAACACATTACAAGGATAACAAATATCCTTTGTTAATTCAGGAAATAGCCACTGTATATATCAATTTTTATCCCAATATTCAAACATCTAAACCTTCACAATTTTCCACATTCATAATAATAGTAAGAAGTAGGCCTATTATTATAAAAGCAATGTGAATGTTTGGAAAGCCATCTAATTTAAGCTCAGCATTATTTGCAAACCAGGCTAGCCAACATCAAGGATGGAAGTGGTTAGCCAACTAGGTAGGTTATACAGCTACACAGCATATAGTGATCCACAACTACAGTCATCAACTATATAGCACAAATATTTGTCTAAAACATGTACCAAAAATGCAGGCAATGAGGCAACCTGCCATATTCACAAACAGAGTAGTAAAGATCTTACAAATATTGGTACTTTTTCGTTAACTGGACAAATCTTGCCAATTGTCAACTAAATACCCGCTAGGTCACCAAGTGAAGCTAATAAGTAGGGCTCGATTACTTTAGAACTGAATGTTTTCGAGCTTATTGAGTTGATTCATATTGTTATTCGCTTCAAACCCAGCTAACAAAAGAGTAGCCAAATTATTTAATATGGAAGCCTTAATAAAAACAATAAAAATTGTTTCTCATAATATATTGAACACAGAGACAAGACAGAAGTTAAAAAATGTTACTTAGGAATGTAGGCTCTATCTATTTTAACATCATCTACCGGACAGTCATTTTTGTCACACTCCACTAAACCTATTCTTTTTACAACTGTCATTCCACTTTGTACTCTTCCAAAAATTGTATGTTTGCCATCTAACCACTGAGTTGGTGCTAGCGTTATAAAGAACTGAGATCCATTTGTATTTGGTCCAGCATTAGCCATAGATAAAATACCAGCTCCTGTATGTTTTAATTCCTTCGTGATTTCATCATCAAACTGTGGGCCATAGATAGACTGTCCACCTTTCCCCGTACCAGTAGGATCTCCACCTTGTATCATGAAATCTCTGATTACTCTATGGAACTTTGTGTTATTATAATAACCTCGTCGAATTAACTCCATAAAGTTTCTACATGTTAAAGGTGCATGTTTCCAGTACATTTCTATTATCATTGTGCCCATGCTGAAAAATAAAAATACTCGATATAAAAATACAAAGTAAATGCTCCAAAATATGAATATGAGGATGCCATAAAATAGTCAATATTTTGTCATTAGCTTGGCTGTGTATGCATAAAAATGTCAATACTATTGATGGTCTGTCAGTTAAATGGTTGGTTCCTATTATTTAACATAATATCCCGCTTACGTTGTTTCTAAAACAGCTACAGGCGGTTGCCATGATCTATCCGGAACACCGGCGTGAGAATAACCAAGCATGTTCCTGTGAGCCACTTTTTTATGTATATAGAAATTACTTCACAAGATCTACACTTTTTTCTTGGAATAGTAAATTCAAATATTACAAGCCTTCGAATTTAACTAACACAATTAAATGACAACGCTAGATGCTTTGTAACCACAAATTATAAAGTATTATGTGCAAGTTTAGTTTGTGAGTTTGTAACCTGTTGTTTACTTGTAATTTCTTTTTTTTTTGTTTAGATCGCCCCTACGGGCAGGCTAAAGTTTCTTCGACCATACTGCCTTGTCTTACGTAGCTTACAAATAATTTTCTTTACATATGATTTACTTTAATTATTTATTTCTTCATATTGTATAACTTATTAATAGTCATTGTCCGTCACCAAGTCAAGTCGTTATCATTAATTAGGCGCTGAAAACCTAATTAAATGACTTATGTGGGAATTTCGGTAGAATATGAAAATACACGTAAACCACTCTGATATCACATTCACCATACTTCAATACCTTAATTGTATTATATTACATAAAATATCATCAAAATTATTCAATATTGTTATATTGAATAATTTTGTAGTGTTCTATAAAACACGAAAAAAAACATGAATATAATACAAGAGCTTAACATGATATTTCCATATTCGCGCCGAAACTCTGTTTACTTGTAATCTGTGATCCTCATCCTAAAGACCGACCTTTATCTAAAAATTATTCAATATTGTTATATTGAATAATTTTGTAGTGTTCTATAAAACACGAAAAAAAACATGAATATAATACAAGAGCTTAACATGATATTTCCATATTCGCGCCGAAACTCTGTTTACTTGTAATCTGTGATCCTCATCCTAAAGACCGACCTTTACCTATACACGACAACGATATATCGTAGCGATATATCGCTACGATATATCGTTGTCGTGTATACCAACCTTTAGTTACACTATGATTACAGATTATATTTGCCTGAATATGCCATAGTATAATATGCCTGAATATGCATATTATATAATTATACATATCAATACCCATGCCAGTCGTGATTGAACAAATCACAAAAGATTCGATCACAAATCGCTTGAGACCCAGATCTTACGCGAGTGACCGACACGACTCGCCTCGATCCTTGTGAACGGTGACCGACTGAGATCACCGTTCCGTGTGACCGATGTTGACGACCGAGACCAACCCAATCAAATAACCGATGTGCACGATAGAGATCGAATACAATCAAATAACCAAGTGACCGGTGGCAGTCGGTCGGTCGGATTAGCAACGGTGCTATCTCGATGAAATACTTAAGATTTACTTAATTTGCGTTTAAGACGGCGCGATTGGCTAGCATAACTTAACTGAAGTAAAATTGATTAGCATCTTCTTCATCTTTGTTTACAGCGTTACGTAATGCGTTAATGTTATGAAAAGCTTTTTTAAAGTTGCTTTTTATTTGTTGTTATTATGATTGAACTGCTAATTTTCTATTTGATTGAATAACAGTGTTTTGTTATTTAATATTGGTATGAAATACATACCTCAAATTGAACTAGTTCTCATTCGGTTTTTCCCCTTAATAAATAACTTATTGTCAACATAAATAAAAATATGTTTATTATCACTACGCCTATCATCATGCCAAAATCTATGCATTTTAGTGATAACTTTACTGAGAAACTATAGATTTGAGCTTTGATATAATAAACAAGACGTGTAATTTAATAAAGATTCTGCTACTGTACGCCATTTGATAGAAAACTAAAGAAGGTAATATACAATAATCAATTCGAACTAGTATAGATACAGGACAAGTCTGGTGGTCATAACCGATAAACGACTTTTTGATCAAATCTTTTTATTGTTATGATATGTTATTAAGCATAAAAAAATTATCTATCCGCATTTTAAAGAAGTAGAAAATGTAACTATTTTTATCAATTAGAATCTTATTGTGTTCGCCATCTGTCGAAAATTATAAGAGGTGTATTTTAATAAAGGGCCTGTTACTGTACTAACGTCATCTGTTATAAAAAGTAAAGAAGTATTATATAAAATTCAATATAGTTTTAGAAGAGGGCGTGTCTAGCTATTGTGACCGTTGACTGATGTTTTGATCGAATCTTTTTAATCGGTCACTTGCCGCGTCAGTGACGAACGACCGAGTCTCCTAAAATCACAGATTAAACATAAGTAGCTAGCTCATGGAAGTAATAAGTACTACTTCCATAAGCTAGCTACTGAAAATGACCGACTGACACAGTTATATGCCATAGGGATTTCGTTTTACTTACTCTGTTGAGCAGTTGTGATAGGGAAAGAAAAGCCTACTCATGCAGCCAAGTCTTAAACAATTTTATTTACAAATTGTCAGGATTTTTTACATCTTCAGTTTCTTTATTCTAAATTATTGTAATATAATTTTAATCCAAGTCTTCAATTATTAATACTTCATTGAGAGTAATTTTAGAGGAGTAGAGTGGAGTTTGGACGGGAATATGACAGTGTCATGTCAATCATCTATTATATACAATTTTTAGGATTTTATAGTGTTACATTGAATAATTCTGCTGATATCTTACGTAATTTAATACAGTTAAGCTGTTGAATATGATACAATCCTAGTTTACGTGTATTTTCATAATTTACCGAAATTTTCAAAGAAATTATTTGATTTGGTTTTCAGCGCCCAATAACTTGGATAAGAGTACGGCGTATAAATAATCAAAAACTTTTTATACGACTCGCAGTTTGGTTTTTCTGTAAAACTATGGAGGGGTAGAAGTAAGGAGAACCATCTCAGTGTATTAAAAAGTGTCTGTTGAAAGGGAGCAAATTAAGGTGGCGCTATATATATATATATATATATATATATATATATATATATATATATATATATATATATATATATATATATATATATATATATATATATATAATATATAAACCAATGTCCAAATGAATGGTGTGGCTCAGACCTTGTGGAATCGTCCGTTTTTTTAGGTATCACCGGAGATGCTAAACTTCAATGGGGACCTCATATTGAAAAGTTGTCGAGTAGGCTTAGATCAGCGGCTTATGCAGTAAAATAAATAAGAATGTTAACCGATATTGAAACAGCTAGAATGGTTTATTTCGCTGATTTCCATAGTCTTGTGTCTTACGGCATATTACTGTGGGGATTGGTGGGGATACTCCACGAACTAGAATAGAATCTTTGTTCTTCAAAAAAGGGCTGTCCGTGCAATTTATAATCTAGGCCCCAAGAGTCTCACTTCGGGAGAAATTCAAAGAAATAAATATTCTAACTGTTGTATCACAATATATACGAAAATATACTATGTTAATGTCAGAAAAATATCGCTAACTTTAAAAGATATTGTGACATTCATGAAATGAATATTCGGAATAAGGACAAACTAGTTGTACATACTACTCGTCTCCAAAAAATTTGCAAATCATTTATTTATTGAACATATTAAAACTGTAGGCGAAAAAGCGAAACGGAATTTCTACGCGCTTACTAGAATATCCACATCTACTTGGGGCCTTCGTTTTAATACACTTAAAACCATATACATGGCCACATATTTGGGGTGTATTTGTTACGCTGCACCTGTATGGGCCGATAGGGCCACCATAGGGGCGGCTCGCCTTAAATTACTACAGAGCCAACGATTGGCCCTAATATTCTTATGTAAAGCCTATAGAACGGTTAGTACCGAGGCCTTACCAGTACTCGCGGGTGTACTTCCGGTTGATTTGGAGATTCAGAGACGAGCGTCAATGTATTACACCACAAAGGAAACTATGAATACAGATTTCCTTCTACCGTGCGACCGAAATAAAATTGCTAGATTGTTTGCACCACAATCCATTGTTTATGAGGAACTTTTAACTGAATGGCAAGAAAGATGGGATTCATCATCGAAAGGTCGTCATCTTTATCTATTTTTCCATGCATCCGGGAGCGCCTGGAGAAGGTGTGGCTGGAGGTTGACCACTTCGTGGCCCAATTTTTAACTGGCCATGGCAACTTTAAAAGTAAATTATTTTCTTTTAAACTCGTACCATCACCATTATGTCAATGTTCCACATCTGACCACGAGTATGAACAATCAGCACATCACATTCTCTGGGAGTGCGATCTCTGGCGAAACGAGCGTAACCTTATGTTAAACAGTTTGCAAGTCACCTGTGGGGTAGTATACTATACGGACCTTGTAGCAACTCGAGAAAATTTCCGTGCGTTCATGCGTTTCTGCCATACCTATTGTAGCAATCAATCTTAACGCTCACATATAGGCCCCGTTAAGCTCTTCCGTATCCGTGGTGCCGTACTGCTGCGCTATCGTAGCTGTACTCCTGTTTACTTATTGGCTGACTAGTCATTTTGTTTTCCTGTCTCCCGCTTAGCCTAGGAGGGAAGTGGAATCTCTCTTTCCAACTCCTCCTCTTTAATCTTTTCTAATTAAATTTGTTGCGGGTCCCATGACAATTAAAATCATATCCCGGGACTGCCTGAGTTGTCATTTATGGAGACCATTGTGGATCCTGGCTTACAGGAGTTACAATGGTGGGAATGTGTGGTGGGATTAGTCCGTAAAATAACTCTAATATTGTAAAGCGTAGCGTGTTTTGCCTAACGAAATTTTGTATTTTCATCGTTTGTAACACATGGTCTTGGTCATGCTCACTGAAAGATCTACTTGCGGTAGCTGCGTGGAGCGGGTCTCTCTCTTCCCTCCATAGTGGTTGAGGGGAGTGATGGCTGCTCTAGTAGTTAACTCGTGATCGGGTGCCGCTTGTGCGATCTGGTCCAGCCATAATGGTTTGAATTATATTAAGTATCTTGCAGTTCGAAGGGCATCACACTGGAGCTTTTCTTTTTTTTTTTTGGGGTGGGCTGCGGTCGGCGCGCCTCCGCACCACTCCGTCCGGGGCGACAGAGGGGCTTAAGCACACAACACCCGCAACCCACCCGAACACCACGTCGCCTTCGTCGTTGGGCCGACCACTGGAGCAGAGTTACTTGTCATCAGTGGTCGGCCCGACGGAATACCCCCTACCCGGGGCACCCTCCCATCGACCGACGTCCCCCCCTTTCCTCACGCGGTCGGCCTCTCGGCGGGTGACGGACTAATCCCCGGTCACGTCACCCGCGGCCTCGGCTAGGGCGGCATTGCACGCAGGTAATCCCGCCTGCGCCGCCCCAGTCGCCGGCAGCAGATCGCATCATCGAGGCTGTGCTCCTCGCGCTTGTGACCCGCCGCCTCCTTCTGCGAGATAACTGCCTCGCAGAAGGCTGCGACCGCGTCGCAATTCCTGATGCTGCCGAGCATCTCCCTAGGGATGGTCGGCAGCGTCAGGTCGGCACCGATGATTACGACGAGTTTACGACGCGGCTCTGCCCAAGCGGCACATACCTCGACAGTGGTGGCAGAACGGAGTTCTCTCTCTCCTAGCGACCCTGTACAGGTACTTGCCGAAGCATCCATGCCCCGTCAAGACCTGTACGAGTCGGAAGGAGAGCACTCCGTGCCGCCTTTCCAACGACTGTATCAGCACCGGCCGGAAGACCTCCACGGTCCAAACACCGTATCGAGGCCTCTCCAGCCGGTCTGCCCAACGGGCGATGACGTCTCGGCGGGCGTCGACGCGCCAGGCGGTGAGCTCCCTCAGGAGCTAGTTCTTACAAAACATGTACACAATTGTATATCTAGTAAGAAGCAAAAAAAAATTAAAAATAATAGACAAGATCTTTTCAGTAGCGGTCGCGTTCCGATCCGGTGGTAGTTTATTTTTTTTGGATAATTTGATTTTATTTTGCAAAATTTACAATATGTAAGTGCTTTCTCGGGGTTTATGCATAGTAAATGAATTTGAATTTGAGTAACAAGTGGAAGAATTATAAAGTAGCTCGTTACGTTACTTTCAAACCAATTGAAGTACTTTTTGACACGAGAATTGTTTTTCAAGATATGCCCCTTTTTGAAATACGTAAATAATTGAGATTTTAAATACTGCATATTTCTTAACTACAGAAGTCAAGAGAATTATTAAACTTTTCAACTCGGCACACTTCACTCTGTTTATAACTGCTAAGTTCATATCATTTCCACTTGCTACACTAGCGCTATTTTGGTGAGAGTTCGAACAATAATTTGCTGCTTACAAGTGCCAAGTGGACACTTTTTCGACTAATCCCCCATACAAGACGGTCCTCCTTACTTCTACCCTCCATATGTTAAACACAACTCTGTTCAGCAAGTGCTCAGATTATTGGATCACATAAGTGGTCAGTTCATGAGAAATAGATCCACGGTTGGATTATTCCTCCTTCCTTTTTATCTTTCGTTATAAAGCAGATCATTTTATCTGTATTAATAAACTCCAAGGTCACAATAGGTATTTTAATCCTTTTTACAATATTATATAAACGACCTCAAAGAGCCATCATTTATGTACCTAAACAACAAATACAATAACTGACATAACTGAGAGATCAGTAACCGGTGTTAAATGCGTTGTAGCCCTTTTTAAAACGATTCTTTAAATGTTATCAAGTGTCCATCGTGAATTTAAGAATTGGAACGCTTATTTCAGTATTATAGTACCTCTATGTATTTCTGTGGTTCGAACAGATGAAGAGGCAAAATCCACACAGCCATAATCCTCTACCTCTCTTCATGAAATACGAAACGATATTTTTATTTCATTATATGCTTGTTCAAAATTATTTTCGTGAAAAGGCACTGTACGTTGTCGTCTTTAATATAAATAATGGTTACACAATAATATCCTATTGAATCTTTAGCAGAACGTGAAAGCATGCGTAGTGAACTATTTTATATTAGATTCACCCCATAGTACTTTCATTGCATTACACTAGTCAATGGCATCTGATTTCTCCATTCTCGCCTAAAAATGTCTGGTGTAATAATCTCTATGTTGTACTCTATTATCATGGATTAATTAGGAGTGTAAGGCAGAGTAAATACTAAACAAGGAGACTTTGACTCTTGATATCTTTTTAATGAGGGCCCAGTTGACCCTAATCTCTGGTAGTTGTGATATCCTCGGGGTCCCTCTACCACCTCACCCAAAAATCATGGAAATCCTCGACCCACACGTCTGAGGGTCTCCTTGTAAAGTGCAATAAAATTTCCTAAAACTATGGAGAAAACCTATAAAATTGAGCCACTCACGTGTCTACCTGACCAAGAGTTTGAATAGATGCTGTATTGTGAAAGAATAATGTATAATGTTACTCTATATTTTATAAATTTTGTAACACTGCTAAACGAGCTTTGCCTCATATGCCAGAAATGATGAGAACAATAAATTGTTCTTATTATTAGCTAATACCATCTAGTGATAATTTTATGTACTAATGTCAAATCGAATACAAGCTAAGCAAGATGCAAAGACTTGATATCGCTATTTTAAAGAGTATAATATTCATGGTCACAATATTAAACCCAGATCTTAGTTCTGTTTTCTGCCACTGGCTGCGCTAGAGTTTAGTACGGATCCACGAAGTATAGATAGGTACATATATCTATAGTTATTGCAAAATAAAAGGCCCGTTTTGACATTAAATTTGTCTTAGCGGTGTAAGTAGTGATTAACCATACGACTCAGTACTCGATACTCACGATAAATCGATTTAAGTATGTATGTGTATTTGATCGATTTGAATATTTATTGTAAAGTGCATTGGATTAAAGTTCTGATTGGAAAATTTAACTTACACTTTGATATTGTAGGTATTTTGAAATCACCTAATGTTAGGCATGGTCCATTTTCTATCATTTAATATTTTTGTTACGATAACATTCACTCAATCACAAAAATAAATCAACAAAAAGTGAATATTTAATACAATTGTGTGCGTTGTCTAAGACGTTATGTCCAAAAATCCACAACTTTTTAACACGCTTTTATGCGCCATTATTACACCATAATTTGATCAAAACAGTCGAATATCCTGATTAGATTTGCCAGGATGTAGAAATTTTTAATCATATCCTTTGTATAAGAGCAAGAGAGATACAGCTAATGTGCTAATTACGCATGCGCGACATTAGAAACGACTATGATTTTAGCTGTCAGCTTGTAAACGTGTTTTATAGTTTTTTAAACTATAATTTTCTATTAAATACACATAAAAACTGAAATTCACACCAATTTAGGAAAATGAAATAATACTTAACCCTGCCTCAACGATGGCGGCAAAACTCTCCAAGCCATTATTTACGGCATTTAGCTCCAAGCTCACAATTTTCAGTAAGATCCCTACACAGCTGGTGAAATTCAGTAAATAATTGATCTGAACACTAGTATTACAATTAATAAAACAATCCAAGTGCGAGTCGGCCTTAAGAAAATTTATACTTGATCGATTAATTTTTTTTTCTAAACCGATTATTAATAGTCTGTGGACAAAATAAAAAAATCGTTATGCTCATCACCTAGCCAAGTGGGCGGTGCCCGTCAATGAAAAATGTAATTACTCTCAGAACATTTCGACCGGTTAAAAATAGACAACTTCTTGGGCGTGAACCGTCAAAACGGGCCTTTTATTTTGTGATCTATACCAATAAATGAAATTGAAGTGTCTGTTTGTAATGTCAAAATAATAGGCTTTTTTCATGCTCACACGGTTATTTGCACGACACCTATGCCTAAAATAGCAATTAAAAAATTTTTGTCTGTCTGTCTGTCTGTTTGTTCCGGGTAATCTTCAAAACGGCTGGACCAATTTCAAAAATTCTTTCACCAATGGAAAGCTATAATATCAGGGCGTAAACTAGGCTATATTTTATCCCGGTATTCCCACGGGAACGGGAACTACGCGGGTAAAACGACTATAACCTATAACCGAAGCGAAGCGAGGGCGGGTTGCTAGTAAGTTTATAAATTATGCCATTAGTGATGAAACAATTCATTACATGTGGAAAAATAAATATGGCAATTTGTGTCTAGAAGAGACACATTCATATTACTATCAAATACAAGGTCAGTTGATGGTTACCGGCAGAAAGTATGATAGTTTATTAATTTACATATTTGTAGAATGGACCATAATTGATGTACCCCGGAATGCACGTTTATAAAGGCTTAATGGAGTTTATTTACTTTGTATAAAAATTGTTTTAAATAAAAATACAAAAATAGTAAATGAAAAATTAATTAAAGTTAGAAAATAGAGAGTGGAAGAAGTTATGCTCTACTTTTAACAATATTTTCACAAAAATTACATATCATGACACATACAAAATATATTTTTGACATTAGAGGAACATAATTAATATTCACAGGATTGTGAAATATGCAATAGGTTTTAGTTAAACCTATAATACGTTCAATGTGTATTCTCTTTGAAGAAAGTTTTCGATCTGCTACAACGGTCATACCAGGCAACTGACTTTTTCCCTTAAAAAATTAAGGTATATTTACAGCAACAACACCTTTGGGCAAATAAGTCTTCCGCGTTAAACCCTTGTTCAGCCATAATACTTTTACATACTCCTTATTCACATTTTTGATAAAGTTCACTTCTTTTTACAATTTGCCTATCACTGGCACTTCCAGCATATGCATCAGGACAATATGATATAAGGCCACTTGGTGATGCTTCTACTTCATACTTAACAGTAGAACGGTTCTTGGATGAACTTCATGCGGCTTTTTGTGCAACTGGATTAACAGGTTGTTGTATGGGTATTTCCTTACAATGTACGATGGAATTCCCTGTCAGGCCAAATATTCAACATTGACCACATTTGAAGCATAAAGTTAATCCATGTAATAAATATATTTGATACAATACAGGGACTTGCATCAAAAAAACGGTATAGCTCATAGCCTTCTTTATTTCTCCTCAACTTCATTAATGGCAAAAGGAACTGGTCTTCAACACTCAGACCTAAGACACGGCTTCTTTTATAGGTTATTGAATAGGCTTCAGGGCACAAAGTATAAAACACAAAGACAAATTTGCTATATGATTCAAGTCCGGTATAAAAAGCAATACCTTTACCATCATCTCTAAAGGATTCCTATTGTTGTTGATTGTGTAGAATTGGTAATTTTTTTTGTGTTGCACATTCACGAACAGTAACAATATCATTCTGCACATTTTCTGAGTTATATATTCTGTTTATTGGATCACAATTTCCTCAATACAATCAACGCTAAAGTCCAATGCTGTCGCCTTGGATGAAGTATTGCATGTAGCTGTAGTAACATTTGGAGTATGAGCTAAGCCATCACACTTTTCAATATATGAAAAATATAATTTTCGTTTAGAATTTCGCGCTGAATCACGGTCTCGCCTTTGTTTAGACTTTATATCGTCCATTTTAGTCCACGAAAATACTGAAGGCACCATTCTTTTCTTTAAACTACGCCTGGTATAATATAGTCCTGAAAATAATAATTAAGATTTTAGATTATGTTAGGAATAAAATCATAAATAGTTGTTTTAGGTGATAAAATTAAATGTTATTCTATAAATGAGATTAACTCACCTGAATACTTTCCAATTTAAATGAAATCTTCGGATTTAAAATGTGCTGAATGTATTTTAGAATGTTCTTTGGCTCGAAAGTCTTTACAACGAGTTGCTGCTTCCCATAGCTTTCGAGCTTTTTTTTCTCTTGGTTCCCTGGATTCCTATATGCTAATACGCAGCACTGATGCATTATTGTTTATACAATACTTTCCAGAGCTGTCATTAACAACAAAACTGCCCGCGTAAGGATTTAAACGAGTATATACGGATGGCGATCTGAGATAGATTAATTGAAGAATCGAAGTAGTTTAATTTTTTTTCTGTCACTCGATACTAAGTAAGACTAATAACACCTTCAGATTTTCTAAAAAACAAGAAGCTCATCACATATTTACTCTCCTGACGTCCTAAAAAAAAGTCATCACAAGCACGTTCAAAATAGATCGATTAATCGGGAATCGATCCTTCAGACCTCAATTTTATTGTGAATCGAATCTTTGGACAACAATTCGAATCGATTCAAGAATCGATCTTTTTCAGAAAGATCGCCTATCCCTACTAGTACATATTGAAAAGTAGCGCCCTCTACCGGCAAAAAGTTCTGTCCGTTAAGTTGAGACCATTCGATTTACATTACGTTCGACCTCCTGTGTTATGTGTATCTATACTCCGTGATTTAGCTACATACGTAGATGGACCTATGGATTTCGTATTTCTTTTTGCAAGTGTGTATTTGTTTAGGTACCTACTTCCCATTTAGAATTATAAATACGCCATATTTTTCTTACATACAGTGTGTTGTGACGTAGAGGATATTAACTGATGCACTAACGGGCTATTGTAATAAATTTGAAGGCGAAGGAAGTGACATTTTGCAGTTCCAGTTCGCATACTTTGATTCTCATTACATTTACTTGAGGTACCTACCTACCTGTAGTTGTCGGGTTAGTGTATAACATTAGATATTGAACACCATGGAGTCTGATCGCCAACCGAAATTAAACCCCATACGAGCATTTCAAGGTAATAATTATTTTAATGTATTTTTCTAGTTTGCTGTAAATGATTAATTTTGTTTAAAAAAAATCTTTCTGTATTAGCTCTCCACGGTTATAATCCTGAACCTGAAGAGTCCTATACGAGCCTTTCGGAGTACCACGACTATGAGCCCAGCTTGGAGTTTGATGATTCTGAACTCATAAATCCTTCTGGACTAGGTAAGTAATATTGTCGATTCTAGAACGAAATTAGATACTGCTTCAAATAAGTCATATAAAGTTTAATTCAATACTCATTGAGTAAATCTTTAGAGAAATTTCTTTTTTTAAAGACCCCACACTGCAAAAAATTCTTGGTTCTGTTACCTCTGGAACAAAGGTTAGGAGACTCTTCAGGAGTACACTTTTATCGTCATATATGTTGTCATATCAGCTTACACCCGCCCTGCTGCTGAGCTTGAGCCTCCTCCCCATTATGAGGAAAATGGACCTACTATACTATGCTGGTCCGATATGTTGGTATAAGGTATCATTTCGAGTTGCCTGTCCCTTTTGTCTTCCATCCATTATCCTCCTCTAACAGTTATATTATCTATTTATGTCCCTTAATTGTTTGTTACGATCACCCATGGATAATTGTAAGTAAGATTACAATTTACATAAATTACATTCAGATTTTACACAACCAGTTTTAGTTTAAATAAATATACATATCACCATTTAGTTTTATCAGTGATTGTTGCATCAATATATATATTTTTTTTTATTGCAAATGGTGGCAAACGAGCAAACAGTACACCTGATGGTAAGTGTTGCTGCCGCTCATGGACCTTTACAACGCCGCTGCCTACTGCGAAGAAAGTGAAGGGAGTGTGAATGCGTGCATTGAGGCTCGGTGATACCAAGGGCACCACCAAAACCCTCCACACGCAAACACCCTCAGAAAGTTGGGCTTCCGGCTCTCTCGCTCACCGAACGAAGCGCAGTAACAAATCGCTACTACTCAGACGTCGATTTTCTGCTCAGTGTGGTACTGCCCCGGACGGACCGGCCCGCGGCTGTAGACAGATAACTGTCGACAGTGTGGTCCTACCACTCCGAATATCTTGTTAAAGAGCCTATTCTATTCAGCAATAACTTAATTCATTTATGAGTTTATTGTGTCTTCAGTGACAGCATAATTGTGCAACATTATAGTTAAGTAGTTTAAGGGTTCATTTACACATTGCAGTGTATTTAAGATGTCTTAAAATAGGTTAACAACTGTACACCTCTTGCCTCTGTTTGTATTCAGTTCATATATATTAAGTACTAGCAGCGCCCTGCGGGTTCAGCCGCAGTTCCTCTTTCCGTGGAAATATCGGGATAAATTATAGCCTACTGGCAACCTGCCCTCGCTTTGGTTTCAGTTGCCTTACCCGCGGCATAGTTACCGTTCTCGTGGGAATACCGGGATAAAATATAGCCTATGTCACTCCCTGATATTATAGCTTCCCATTGGGGAAAGAATTTTTGAAATTGGTTTGGTGGTTTAAGCGTGAAAGCGTAACAAACAAACATCCTTACTTTCGCATTTATAATATTAGCAAGGATGTGTTATTCTGATATGTATGCTATATTATTGTGAAGTTTCATCAAAATCAATGCAGTAGTTTTTGCATGAAAGAGCAACAAACATCTTCACATACTCACAAACTTTTGCGTTTATAACATTAGTAAGGATCTTACCGAATAGCTAGTTGGTCATCATCATCGTCATTATCTCAGTCCGCATATGTCCCACTGTTGGGCTCGGACCTCTGCCACAGTGGGAGGGAATTCGACCTACTATACCATGCTGGTCAAATATATTGGTATAGGGTTTCATTTCAAGGTTTCCTTCTCTTTCACAGATCTTATGTGCATATTATAGCCCAAAGTCGTCTTTTACGACATCCACGGGCAAGATAAGGAGTGGTGAATTGTATTCTTACTCTGTCACCAAACGGTAGCATTGTTTAATTGCATCCATGTCAGTTGGTCACTTTCAACTAAAACACTCAAAAATTGTGACTTAAATTTTTTTAATAAAAGTCAGGTTGAATAACTCGTCTAAGTACATGACCCATCTATGAATAAGAAGAACTTGTTATGCTTTCTTCATATAACCAAGGTATTGTGGTTGGTATCTAGTTCAGAGTTAAAACCATAAATATAAAACTCCTGTTATGTTTCATATGCATTAGTCATAAAAACAATTGTCATAGTACAATAATTTCTCTACCACTCACTGTTGCATCTCCAAAACTGTATCTCATTGCATTTTATGTCAATATGCTAAAGTATTCATTGAATGTAGCGAAATTTAATGGCTATCATGGGTGGTTCTCATAGCTGATGTACTATCCATACTAATATTATAAATGCGAAAGTAAGGATGTTTGTTTGTTTGTAACGCTTTCACGCTTAAACCACCGAACCGATTTCAAAAAATCTTTCACCAATGGAAAGCTATAATATCAGGGAGTAACATAGGCTACATTTTATCCCGGTATTCCCACGGGAACAGGAACCACGCGGGTTTAAGTGACTGAAACTGAAGCGAGGGCGGGTTGCTAGTACATAATAAAGCTGTATGGTGACGGAATAAGAATTGCTGTGTGGTGAAGGAATAAGAATACAAATCATCACTCCTTATCTTACTCGTGGATGTCGTAAAAGACGAGTAAGAGATATAGTGAGCATATAACATCTATGCAAGAGAAGGAAAACTTGACACAAAACCCTATACCAAGCTGTCTGACTAGCATGGTATAGTAAGTAGGGATGGCGATCTGAGATCGATTAATCGAAGAATTGATTTTTCAGGCCTAAAAGATCGATTTTTAAATCGATATGTTGTACTGAATCAATTCAGTGAATCGATCTTTCTCCCTTGAAAATCGACATTAGATTTTTTTTCTGTCCGTTCGATACTAAGATAAGATATGAGACACTTTCAGATGCCCTGTAAAAAAAAACCTCATCACAATCCTACTAGGAGAAAGGTACCCCATACTTTAAAAGCGATTCATCGATACTAGTGTTCCGTTTTCAATCGATTCATATCTATATTATTGTAAGACATTACTCTCTTCAGATTTACCTGAAGAAAACTCAAAAAAAAGATAGATTGATTAATCAGGGAATTATCCTTCAGACCTCGATTTTATTGTGAATCGATTCTTTGGACGACGATTCAAATCAATTCAAGAATCGATCTTTTTCAGAAAGTTCGCCCATCCCTAATAGTAAGGTCAATTTCCCTCCTATTGTGGAGGAGGCTCGAGCCCAGCAGTGGGACATATATGAGCTGAGATGTTGATGAGATATGTAATACATTTTCACCCTATAGTGTTTATCATTATAATCTCAGCCTTTTTATTTTCCAATGCTGGCCTTGAGTCCCCTCTACAATAAGGCTACTATAACAGGCTAGTCAGACAAATTTACCTAGATGATTATCAAATTTACCTAGATGATAACATCTAGGTAAATTTGATCTAGGTGCATGCATTGCAATGCAGATAATGCATCTTATATCCTTTAGTCGGCTTTTATGACGTCTGGAGTTAGAAAGAAGGTGATGAATTGGATTCTTACTCTGTCACCATACAGAAATATATCAAGTGTCAGGTTGTAATAATTGGTAGCCCAAGATTGAGTGACATTAACATCTTCTCCAGAGATAATTTACGACAGTCGTATAATATCCTATGGCAACAACATCTAAGAACGGCTTGCACAGAGATATAGTTTTAACTGGCAAGCTCAAATCGCTGAGGTTGGACGAAAGGTTAGGATTATGGTGATGTATATTACTTTGGCCTGAATGCAGATCTGCTCAACTAATTAGATCATCTTCTTAACAATTGCCTTAGATATGTCTTCAATCTTTGTATATTATATAACCAGATTTCTTTTTGTCGATCCCAATTAATTTGGTTGCCAATATGTCAATGACGAAGTTTCCATGCACTACCTATGCTTTACACTATTCTCCACCATTCTAATATATCTTCATACATAAGCTACAATATCAATATAGGTATTTGTTCTAATCTTGACCTTGGACTACTCATACAATTTTCTTCAATCTCCTTCCGCTTATTGCTACAGTTTGGTGCATTCGTCTTACTTTATTTTATTTTTAATGCATTCCTTCTGGAGATCAGAATGTCTACTACATGTGACATTTTTAAACCCAGTTTATCCAGTTTATTTAATATATATGTAATACATATTATGTATATGTTTCAGATTTAGATTGTAAATATTATTTGTTTACTTTGCATATCTTTATATTTTGTTATCACCCTAAGGTTGACTAGGAGATAATGTCTATTTCATTAAGTCAGCCTATGTATTCTACTTTAAGTGCATGAAGACTAAATAATTAAATACAATGTTATGTTTAACAAAAAAGCTACTCCTATATCTACAATCTTTCAAGTTCTGGCTGTAAAAGGAGGTAATGATGATGTATTTGACTATATTGTATACACCTCTCTTGAGAGAACCATTTAAAACATTGCTGTAATTGATTCTTTATCATTATAAGCATAAATTCTATGCAGTGCTGTCGCATGTCACCTAATCTGTGATGATCATTTTACCCTCTTGTGGGTAATTAAAAGATGTTAGTCTATGTACTCTTAATCTGTCATTAAAAGGTAACGAAATTGATTAAGAAATAGTAAAATCAAAGACATGAGACACAAAAGTGTTATATATGTCCATGTAACTCTCTACCAACTGATTTAGCCCATATTTGGATAATAGATAATGTTCATAAAAGGTGTGCTATCATTACTGTGTACCCAATAGGCTAGGTATCGTTAGGAATGTTATGGAGTTTTGTAACCATAACCAAAACAATTGGATATCTGAAACCAGTATAACAGTTTATAATAATTTCGAATAGGGTCAGTCAGTGCCTATATGATACGCATACTGTCAGTGCCTGTCACAACAGGTTTCCTTTCAGTCAGCTGAATTGACAGCTGAAATGTAAGCCTCTCTAAAAGGGAATAATGCGATAATCACCACACCTAGCGTTTCTCTTATACAACTCCCTAAAAATACAATATCCATAACTTAAACTATTAAATAATTTGAAATAATTATAATTTATTTTAACATCTTTCATATCCAGATCTGAAACTTCAAATCTGCAACATACTTGGTAATTTTTATTTATTGCGAACGAGCAAACGGTACACCCGATGGTAAGTGTTGCTGTCGCGCATGGACCTTTGCTAGGCCGTTGCATACCGTGAAGAATGTGAAGGGAGGGTGAATGTGTGCACCTAGTTGGGCTTCTGGCTCACTCATGGGCACCACATCCAAAAAACCTCAGAAAATTGGTCTTCTGGCTCTCTCATGGGCACCACATCCATTATGATAATAGTGCACCCCATTTAAGAATGTCACAAACACTTTAAATTGCTTTACATTGTATGAGTTTACTAAGGTCACTTTTGAAAGATTAACAATAGGTGATTCTGTTTTATCCAAGACTGCTTAAAATAAGCGAGATACCTATATTGTCAGCATAATTCATCTCTGGTCACTGAAATAAAAAAAGTAGTACCATTGGTCAGCCCGATGGGGATGGAGAGGTAATATAAATTGGTTATGGGTCCCACATGCAGCCCATTCATTGCCCCAGATTGCTCAGAGGTGAAGGGTCAATATACCTTGACACAAAAAAGGATACATGATTGTATTGTAACATTATAACTTTCCCATTATACTTTAATTTACAACAACTTTTAAGACTTATTATACACAGTTGCTTAATATGTGGTAAATTGAATCTAATCACATTCCTAACCATATTGCCATGGACATCTATATCCATATAGACTAACATTTACTCTCATCAATAGCTTTTGAATGAATTTGTATTCAGCCCTATGGACTTTTGAACACAGGCCTTGCAACGAGGAAAAAAATTCCAAGTGGCCAAGGCTTTTCATGTCCCATTTTTGGGTAGTCATTCTTTGCAAAGTGTGGTAAAATTACTTAACTCCTCTTGTTAATGAAATAGTGGTGAATAGTAGGTAGTGGAAGTTTGGAAATTTTCGTTTTTAGTAAAATAAATAATATTAAATCTGTATTTGTTAAAATTTTGCATTAGGTAAAATATAAATTAATCTTGCAGAAAAATCTCTGTGTAACAGTTGTGGATCCTCCATGAGTGTTCCAAGAAGTACAGAAAAAAATGGTATTTTTATTTATAACTCGTGAAAAAAAAAATCAAAACAATTTTAAGTGAGTTCTAACTTCTACGATTATTTAATGTGACTTTTTTCTACATAGACAAATAATTGAAATGTTTTTGTCGTTATTGACTCAACTAGTAGGTTAACTTAAATTTATGCAATTCTTTAAATTACGGTCACTGACCTGAAGATGCTGTAATTCAGTCATTTCATGTGTACAATTTCGGTTCATACATATTATACTGAATGTCCTACTTTATATAATACTAGTTTTGCTCGTGACTTTTGCATAAAAAGTCGTGTATATCATTCCGTTCAATATGATGTTCATATGTGTTTTAGGGTAGCAATATCAACATAAAATTGATACCCTGTTTTACGCCCTCAGGCGGGATATATCATCTGTGGGACTAGTTTTCAGAATATTCTTTTTTAATGAGTCTGACAAAATTAAGAAGATTATTTATTTATGCTAATTTTTAAGATTATTTATTTTTGCTAAAGCATTTTATTTATTTTTATTTAGGAGTTTGACAGTGTGGTTCCCATTATCACACTGATCGACCTACCGATTTAAAGGACTTCCACGCGAAGTTGTTTTGTTTTAACAAAGGGAGTCTTATGTATATGTTCCCAGAAATCTTAAAGAACTTCTGCCTATTCAATACAATTTTATCAGATTAGTTTTATCACATTGCCTGAATTCTTGCCAGATCTTCTCAGTGACATTTCGATTATATTAGTGATAATTTATGTATAAATAATATGATTTATGATAAGGATGTTTGTTTGTTACGCTTTCACGCTTAAACCACCAAACGATTTGAAATATATATATATATATATATATAAAACGATTTAAATTGATTTTAGATAGAAAAGAAGTAAAGAAAAATGTATTTAATAAATATAATATTTATTCTGATTTGAATATATTCTTGATGTTGTTCAAGTTCCATAAGATGTTCTTGTTTATCCCATTCAGTCAAAGAAACAATACTGCAGTTAGTTAAAACAATAAAATTCCTCCATATATCATTAAATTTCTATTTTTGATGTTATTGGATTCACAATTTATAAGTGTTATTGTTAGAATCACAATACAAAAATGGTTTTAAACTAGTAAAACAATTAATTAGGATCCGCTAGGCGGCGCTGTAATCGATTGCTAGTATGACTTATTTCTAATATCTTATTTTTGAAAATTTGTTCCGTGTAGTGACGGTTTAAAAATACATTTCACCACCTCTTTGCGTGCTCGTGGGTGACATTAAAGACAACTAAGGGATACAGATACAGGCAAAAAGCTAAATTTTCCTCCCATCTTGGAGGAGGCTCGAGCCCAGGTTGGGAATTATATGAGCTGTGATGATGATGATTTTCACAGACGTTAACAGCTACATGTAGATTATATGATTACGATCGTAACTTTTTTAACAACTGCATTGATATTTATCTTCCTGGTAATCCATTTGCAGTATTTTTGTAATTATCACACATACGAGAGAATTAAGGTATGTTGTTACCTTGGCTTGCTGGGCTTTCATGTCTCTAATTTAGAGATAAATTAAGTTATAGGCTTCAAATTAAATTTCTTGCAAGCCCCAAGACAATTAAAATCATTGCCCGGGACTGCCTGAGGGTCAAATCTCGGTGTGATCTATGAAGATTATTGTGAATCCTGGCTTACAGGAGTTACAATGATGGGCATGTGTTGTGGGATTAGTCCCAATTAATAAGTTATAGGACCTTATTTTTAACTTACCTTTTTTATACCTACGAGTACATATTGTGATTGTGAAACGAGACAGAATGAGTATTTAATTATTTATCTTTCTTTCTAACACATTGTATTCTTTAGCGATCACCAAATCGGTTTTTAAATTGTAATCCAAAGTTATAAGTTAAATAGATTCACAAGTTTTTTAGTTTTGAATGAATAGATGAAAAGTGAAAGACATTAAAATTTTCGTGAACGAATTTAGTGAAGTCTGCCACAGAACAAGAAAATATATCTCGCTGTGATTGTGTAGAATGTGTTGTTTAATAATAAATCTGTTATCAATGTTTTTTTTAGAATCAGGATGTATAATTTGAGTCATACTATAAAACCTACTAAATGTTTATAAAATGTCTCATTTTCCTCTTATCGGTTTGTATGTAATTGTCGCATATGATGATGAATCATTTTAATTATCATGACTACGCTTTACAGATTGATATAAGAATGTAAATAAAAGGTAGCATGCGAATTATGTACGTCCCCGACGGAGGACCCAAAAAAAAACCAAAATGATTTATACTAATTTATTAAGTAAAGCATTACAATAATTGACTATACTAATTTAGCTCTAAGTACTACTAAGTAGTCCTATCTAAACCGATGCTAGGTGTAGACTGGCGATTTATATTCAATGCATTTTCTTTTTGTGGGTGGGTTGCGGTCGGCGCGCCTCCGCACCACTCCGTCCGGGGCGACAGAGGGGCTTAAGCACGCAACTCCCGCAACCCACCCGAAAACCACGTCGCCTTCGTCGTTGGGCCGACCACCGGAGCAGGTTTACTTGTCGTCAGTGGTCGGCCCGACATATTCAATGCATAAAAAGAAACGTCGGTTACTCGTCATCGAGGCTTGAGGTGGCGTGCGTTGCTAGCTAACATCAGAATTTTCGTCTTCGCGTGTGTTCAAAGTTCATATAATACAAGTAGGTTATTGTTAGCTTATAATATTGCCAAGTAAGCAGTAATCGTACTATGCTTCCCTTGTTGCGTTCTGCTATAATTTGCGTAGATGCTAAATGCTAGAGTTTGTATGAACGCGCTAATGTCATAAACGATTATGATAAAGGCTATGAGGTGATACATAGGAATGGAGCAGTGTTTCTGAAACTAAATCCTTACTAATATTATAAATGCGAAAGTAAGGATGTTTGTTTGTTGTTTCACGCTTAAACCACCGAAGCGATTTCAAAAATTCTTTCACCAATGGAAAGCTATAATATCAGGGAGTAACATAGGCTATATTTTATCCCGGTATTCCCACGGGAACGGCAACTACGCGGGTAAGGCGACTGAAAGCGAAGCGAGGGCGGGTTACTAGTAATTTATAGTTCAACAAAACTAAAAAACACGCTTACAATTTATAAGTCAGTAGTTACTATAGTCCATAAAATATAGGATGATCTCTGTGACAGTTGTCCCTAGTGCTGTCACGCTTACGAGACAGTCCGTAGTTTTTTATCGATAAAACTCTTTTTTTTTTATAATTGTGATTTTCTATTATAATTAAAATACAATCAATGAAAATCTTTTTGAATTTATTTCAAACAAACTGTTTCTTGACTGTTTTAATTATTCAAAAGATTAAGACAATCAAGGTCTAGGTCACTATTATCGTCATCACTGGAGCGTTCCTGCTAGAACATTTATAATTTTTGGTCAAAATAGGGACAGCCGTTAGATCAATCGATCAATTACGACTGTTTTATAAATAAATATGTCTAGTTTATTGACAATAATGTGTACATAATATTATCATTTACTCTGAGAGACAAAAAGTAGTTTTTTAATGTCTAATTAATTCAATTTATGTATTTTATAATATAACTGCCTGTTTTAATTGTAAAAAATATGTTGAAAGTTTTAAATAGGTACTGTATTGGGTTTATTTCTTTTATTAATAATTTAATAAAGATCGGTTATCGATTTACGTATATCGACTGTCCCATCTCTTTTTTATTTTCTGTCCAGTATGAACATGTACATGCGCAAACGTCATTTATGTTTAATATGTTTACTAGGTATTTCAGTACTTACGAGGTACATTTTAGGCATGAATGTTAATATTTTTTTAATTTTTTCTTTTTGTTTTTGCATTCTTATGTAAGTTTAAATCGCGGTGTGTGGTCTTTGTAGACCAAATTTTCTTTCTTTTTTTTTATACCCTGTTTAAAAGTATGTCTGGAAATAAATAAGCTTGTTGTCGTTCAATATTGTGTGTTACACTATAATATCATCATTAATCTTTCACATTCACGACACTTTAGCACCTTCTCTTATTACATCACATAAAATACCACCTATTAGTTATTATGTTGTTGTAAATTGCATTTCCTTTTGTTTTTTGTTTTGTCTGTTAAATGTTATTTTTGTCTGTTAATGTTATTTTTGTTTATTTTATTATTTTTTATTCTTACTTATACGCGTAAGATTAGATAACTTTGTACTGCACTTAATCCGTATGTTTATTATTATTTGTTTTTTTTTCTCTATTCTTTGAATATTATTTACAAAATCAGCTGTAATTTGTTAGTTCAATTATATTCAGCTGCTATCTGTACTTTGCTGACAGACGTCGCAGGACGCTGCAGAATAACAGCGTTGCGGTATCTCTCTTATAGTAGATGCCTCAACATTATGCTGAGCAGCGATCCTTTTTCTCTTTTGCGAAGGGAATACCAGTGTTGATATCAATTTCTTTTTGTATTTTTCTTTAATATTTATTGTTTTATATATATTGTACTCACTGTTTGAGCTTTTGTGATGTTTCCCTCCCGTAAAGGAGTAATAAATTATTTTTCTTTCTTTCTTTCTTTTATATTTGTAATATATTGCAATTCAGTTGCAATAAAACTGGCACGAAAATAATGAAAATATATTTGATACTAAATGAAATTGTAAATATGTCGCTCGTTCAAACTTACTTCATTGGTTTCGTTGACATCTGTCACAGAGATCAAGCTATATTTTATGGACTATAGTTTCGTATTTCGCACACTAGCTCTGTCTTCTTGCTCTTATACAAAGAGAAATTTTTAAATCCTGGCGAATCTAATCAAGATATTCGGTTATTTTGATCGAATTAGCATTGTCATGTGCCTTTGACGAGTGTGCAAAGTTTAAATAAAATCTGTTCTTTCAAAGGCGGATAAAATAACGTTCAAAGATTCCGTTACATATACATACCTACAAACAAACATACAGGTGAAACTAATAAAAGCGTGTTAAAATGGTTAAATAAGGTAAATTTGTGCATCGCCCTTCAAGGATTTTGATCAGTCGCCGTTGTCATTGCAACTGTTCAGATAACAGAATGTTAATCTAAGCAATTTGCACTATACACATGCCTAAAAATCACTTTATATTTTATTGTCTATCTGTCTGTCTGTTCCGGATAATCTTCAAAACGGCTGTACCGATTTCAAAAATTAATGGAAAGCTATAATATCAGGCGTAAACTAGGCTATATTTTATCGTGGTATTCCCACGGGAACGGGAACTACGCAGGCAAGACGACTGAAACCGAAGCGAAGCGAGGGCGGGTTGCTAGTAAATTAATAAAATAAACGCCGTTTGGTGGCGGCTACAAATATGTACCTTATCCTTGCATTGCTTGATATCGTAAAAAAGTTAGGTAGCAGTAATATCTTATTTTGTAACCCTTATTAATTTACATTCTGCGTGTGGTGACGGAGTAAGAATACAATTCACCACCCCCGGTCTTGGCCCTGATTGTCGCATAAGACGACTAAGAGATATAATATGCATATAATATTTATGCAAGAGAAGGAAAAGTCGAAACAAAACCCTATATTAACATGTCTGATCAGCGTAGGTCAATTTTCCTCCCATAGCGGAGTAGGCCCGAGCGCAATGGGACGTGTAAGGCTAATGATGATTAATTTAGATCAGAGAAAGAAATAAACACTAGCTAAAAACACATGAATAAAAAATGCGCGATGCCAAAATATGGTGCCCGTCTCGGCATATGATGCAGTAGGCAAGACTACAGCGGTAATATTCTAATTATTCCGTACAATGAAGTCAATTCAAGCAAACCAATATTTTATTGAATTTCGACCAACGTAATGTTTACAAGTTTGTTTCTCGGGATGTAATGATATAAATAAAACGGTACACGTGTATATACCGACGTCATTAGAGTTATAACGACCGTGTTAGAAGGTTTCTATAAGTATTTTGAGTTAGTTTATATATGAATAGTTATAATCGTGGCTTGGACTTATCGACTTATAGACGTATCGTAGATTTATCGTCTGCGAATATTATTTTGGAATGGATGAGATGTGCCTTTTATAGTATTTTCTGTATCCCTGTCAATAAAGGTGTTTAAAACACGTGTTGACTCTGAAATGAAATACCTTACCATGTCAATTTTCGGGTGACGTGACCGGGGATTAGTCCGTCACCCGCCGAGAGGCCGACCGCGTGAGGAAAGACCGACGTCCTCCCCGAGGGGGGGACGTCGGTCGATGGGAGGGTACCCCAATAGGGGGTATTCCGTCGGGCCGACCACTGACGACAAGTTAACGCTGCTCCAGTGGTCGGCCCAACGACGAAGGCGACGTGGTTTTCGGGTGGGTCGCGGGAGTTGCGTGCTTAAGCCCCTCTGTCGCCCCGGACGGAGTGGTGCGGAGGCGCGCCGACCGCGGCCCAACCACAAAAAAAATAAAAAAATAAAAAAAAACCATGTCAATTTTAAAATGAGGTTTAAGAAGAGCTCTTCCCTCATAGAAGAGATGTACTTGCACCCCTGATATTGCTGAGATAATAAAAACAGTTTTATAAGAATTGCCTGTCAAACAAAAATCTTCTACACAGGATGAAAGAAATTGGCATACTTGAACAAATCTGATGTACGTCCAACTAACTGTAGGTAAAAAAAATTCCGTATAGAGAACTCAAATATTAGAAGCAGTCGTACATTCGCGTAATAATAGCCAGTGTCAGCAAACTTTACGATCTCTTCATTGTTGGTTCGCTTGAATAAATGTATAACTATGAAAAAAAGTTTAAATTCGACCATATGTTATAAACTTTTCACAAGCGGGACTCATAGAAAATGGAACCCATTGAAAAAATTAGAATGGCTCAGCTCACCCGCGTAATCCCTGTTCCCGTAGGAATACCGGGTTAAAATATGCCTATGTTACTCGCTGGAAACGTAGCTTTCTATTGGTAAAAGAATTTTTAAATTCGATCAGTATCCAACGAATTCATTTGCGTAGCTCCAGTGGGAATGCTGGGGTAATAAATAACCGATATATGTTACTAGTTGAAAATGTAGCTTTCTACTATCGATGAAATAATTTTTAAAATTGGTCAAGATTCTGTAATTTCATTTACGCAATTCTCGTTCCCGTAAGAATACCGGGATAAAAATAGCCTATATATGTTACTCGCTGATAATCTAGCTAAATATTGGTAAAAGAATTTCTAAAATCGATCAAATTGCCGCGGTTTCACTTGCATTGTGCCCGTTCCCGTGGGAATACGGAGATAAAATATAGCCCATATTACTCGTTGATCCTTTCCATTTATAAAAGAATTTTGGAAATGTGTTTGGTGGTTTAAGCGCCGAAGCGTTACAAAGAAACAAACTTACTTTTGCATTTATAATATTAGTTAGCACTTTTATTTATTATTATAAGCCCTGCGAGAGTAAGTGCTCTCATAGATATATTGACAATATTATATTTTAAGTTAATCCAACAAAATCTACTATCAAATCGGAACGGGGCCGCAAGATGACATCTCATTTACTATTTTTTTAACTTATTTGTTTGAAATCATTTTTTTTTAAGAAAGAAAGAAAGAAAAATAATTTATCACTCCCTCGCAGGGGGATCCATATTTGTACAACTTATTTTATATATCTATATATACAGGGTGTATCAGGTTATGGAGCAACTGTTCGAGTATGTTGTAATGTACCGGCCATAGATCGTAATTAAAATGTATATTACACAAAAAACAATATAACATAAAAGTTATAGTAATTTCAAAAATGTGTGTCAAACAGTCTACGCCTTAAATGTTACGTATTATGTAGGCATGGATAGACAGGATACATGTAGGCATGTAAAGCTTCGACAGTATAATTTCATTCATACATACCTAGAATTGCGCAAACGCTTCAATGGTGCCGTAGGTACAAACATGACTCGGCGACGGTAATCGGCCGATCAGCTGATTTAAAGCGAAGTTCGTTTTGCTTATGCCAACGTAACCAATGATTTTTTCAATTTCTATTGAACATTTAACAAAGTATGAATATGTTACAGATTAAGTATCACTGACTTTATACATTTCAATCAGATTTAAACGAAAAAACAATGACAAAATTGAAAACTTTACATGTCTCTAATTCATTAACGAATCGATATTTTTCCTTCAAATTTTTTTTATGGGTCCTTACCACCATTGCCTACCCCCCGTTTGACCAGTTGTCCCATAATCTGATACACCCTGTATATAGGAGAGGCGGGTTTTGCAAGCGATATATTGACTCATCACCATATCTTTGGAACCATAAGGTGTACAGACTTGAAATTTGGCAGAAATATTCCTTTCGTCGAGTAGAGGTCAGCTAAGAACGGATTTTACGAAATTCCACCTGCAAGGGGTGTTGCGGGGGCGTTAACACTAATACACATATAAAGGAACAGGGAGAGCCGAAGCTACTGAAGCTAGAAAATTTAAATTTAGACAGTAGTTTCATTTCGTGACGTAGGCACTCATGACAAATTTTTTTTTGCAATTCTATCCCTAAGGGGGTGAAACGCAACGGCAAAGTTTGTATGGAAAGAAAAAAATCTTTAGCTTCTGTCTTGAAATTAAGCACAAATACTCTTTAATAAAAATAAATAAATACGTGTTTCAGCGTTTGTCCATTTTCATCCTCTAAAGGTGCAAAAATAGGTAGAAAGATGTCAGTTTACTGACTTATCACAGAGCCGAAACTACTGAAGCCAGAAACATGAAATTTTGGCATTAGTTTCTTCGCGTAACGTAGAAACCTACTAAAAAAGAGTTTTTTGAAATTCAACCCCTAGGGGGTAAACCGCAGTAACAAACTTTGTATAAGAAGAAAAAAAATCTACATCGATTTTCTTCAAATTCCAAAATTCCAAATTTTCCAAAAATACTCTTTAGTAAAAATAAATAAATACGGGTTTCAGCATTTTTTTAATTTTTACCCTCTAAGGGTGTAATCTACACTAATATTATAGAGAGGAAGCGTTCCTTACGAATAAACTCAAAAACTCCTGGACGGATTTCAATAATTCTTTCGCCATTAGAATGTTACAGTATCCCCGAGTAATATAAGCTATATTTTATCCCAGTATACCCACGGGAACGGGAACTAGGCGAGTAAGGCGACTGAAACCGAAACGAAGCGAGGGCGGGTTGCTAGTACATAAATATAAGAGCTGTGATCCCACCCGCAAGTGAGTAAAAGGATCGCTACTCAGCTTTATGTTGTGGTAACACCACAACGCTGTTTTTCAGTAGCGGCCTGTGGTGTGACGATTGTCAGCAGACTCAACGCTTACTACTTACTACAACTACTACTTTAGAACAATAACTAACTACCTACTACTAACTACTACTTCAGAACAATATTTTTGTTTTGATGAGAATACTTAAAACTAAAATAAGTACGTACTATCTTTTAAGTATTATCATCATCATCACAGCTCATATAAGTCCACTGTTGGGCTCGAGTGTCCTCCACATGCGGAGAGAAATTGACTTACTACACCACGCTGATCAGGCGGGTTGGTATAGGGTTTTATTTCGGGTTTCCATCTCTTTCCTAGTTGCTATATGCATAGTATATCCCTTAATTGCCTTTGACACCCACGGAAAAGGAAGAGGTTCTTTTTTAAATACAGGATGTACCAGGTTATGGAGCAACTGGTCAAAAGGGAGCTAGGCAATGGTGGTAGGAATCCATGAAAAAAAATTTGAACGAAAAATATCGATTCGTTAAGGAATTAGAGACATGTAAAGTTTTCAATTTTGTCATCGCTTTTTCGTGTAAATCCGATTGAAATGTATAAAGTCAATGATACTTAATACGAAACATATTCATATTTTATTAAATGTTCATTAGAAATTGAATAAATCAATGATTACGTTCGCATAAGCAAGACAAACTTTGCTTTAAAACAGCTGATCGGCCGATGACCGTTGACGGCTCGTCGTTGTTACCTACGCTCATTGACACGTTTGCGCAATTCTAGGTACGAATGAATGAAATTATACTGTCGAAGCTATACATGCCTACATGTATTCTGTCTGTACACGCCTACATAATACGTAACAATTAAGGCATAGACTCTTAGACACATTTTTTTGAAATCACCATAACTTTTATGTTATATTGTTTTTTGTGTAATGTACATTTTAATTACGATCTATGACCGTTAAACTACAACATACTCGAACAGTTGTCCCATAACCTGATACAACCTGTATATAGTACAAAAAATATGGCTGGACCAGATTCCACAAGCAGTGCCTCGATCACGTTTTAACTACTAGAGCATCCATCACTACAACATTATATCCGGTAGTTACATTCTATGATTGGAAAATTGCATACTCGTATGTATAATATGCCCTACGTGGACTATTGATGCAATCACGTGTTGCGACTCAATCTATACCAATAAATAAAATTGGAGTGTCTGTTTGTAATGTCAAAATAATAAGCTTTTTTCATGCTCACACAGTTATTTGCACGATACCTATGCCTAAAATACAGATTAAAAAATTTTTGTCTGTCTGTCTGTTTGTTCCGGGTAATCTTCAAAACGGCTGGACCGATTTCAAAAATTCTTTCACCAATGGAAATCTATAATATCAGGGCGTAAACTAGGCTATATTTTATCCCGGTATTCCCACGGGAACGGGAACTACGCGGGTAAAACGACTAAAACCGAAGCGAAGCGAGGGCGGGTTGCTAGTTACTAGTTATTACTATATAAATTTGTAATACCATTCGTATATTATTCAGTTAACACGTCCGTCATAATAAACTGTTTTTAGTACACGTATGAAGCGGGAAGTTGGTAGAGACTTTTATGAAACAAACCAGCTGTCCGCAGTCTACGTTATTGTATGTATTTATTGTTAATTCGATTTAATATTTTATTTTTGAATCTCGTTTGATGATGGGCTATGGCATAGCGCTCGGGAAACATCGCTGCAGGCTTCGAATAATTACGTATAGAAGGTAAGTCCGCGCACAAATAATTAAGCATTTAAATTGGAGCCTAATGGAGCTTACGCCGGAACCGTTCCGTAGTGTACAAAGTCACTGTACTGCCACGTACGTACGCAACTCTTAAAAAATAAATAGGTATTTATGACGGTTTGTGCATTCAAATGGTGTCACAACACATTTGAAAAACATAAAAAGTATATTAACACTATTTTTAAAAGCATTTCGACGATTTATGTTAATAAAAACAAAATTTGATTTCATAATTTGTATAGTGGTGTGCGTGTGTACGTGTGTAATCGCCTGCGCGCATTTAGTATTTTTGGCTTCTTGTTTTAGGTCGCTTAAGTACCGACACTAACCTTCTATACGTTATTATTCTAAGGCTGCAGGTCTATTTCCCCTGCCGGGTTGGCTACGGAAGTCAAAGATTCGGTGTCGTAATGATGAAGGGGAGGGAATACGGCGGGTTATGTGGTTGCGCGCCGCCCCTTCGTCACCCAACGGGACGGATGGTGTGCGGTCGCGCCATAACTAGTGTTGCCCAAATGCAAGACCAAGACGAGACTTGGACCGGTCTTGGTCTTGGTCTTAGTCTTGCAACATCACACCTGGTCTCGTCTTGGTCTTGCGCACCCGGGTCTTGGTCTTGGTCTTGGTCTTGCGCACCCGAGTCTTGGTATTGCAGCAAGAGTCGCAAAGTTTTGCAGTTAGAATAACGTAACAGTAATTATCATGGCAGTGAAAAATCCAACTAAATTAATCAAATATCCTATCCTATCTATCCATCTGTTAGCCTATAGTTCACTATTGAATACAATACTTACCACTGGAGAAAATTACTCTTCTATTCCCCTGGTGTTCCATTAGACAGCGTTACTACTCTTATGACAGGACTTTCGACCCTATTTTCTTAAGACGTCACCACACGAGGCAGTTGATACAATAAATTTTATGTCATTTTATAATCAATGCGATATTTTACAATTAATGCGATTGTTTATATTCCCCTTCAAGTTAAGTGGTATGTATCTATTGTATTTCCAGTTTAGTTACTGATACTCTGGATACTTGAAAAAACCTGTTGCTCTATTGCCTATATAAATACTTTGGCCGCTGGATCCATGTAGCTCTTAATATACTATTTATTCAAGAACATATAAAACTGATTTAAAATTTTATGGTTTTAATACTTGTAAAATGTATGATATTCGTCGTCATCGTCACAGCTCATAAAAGTGCCACTGCTGGGCTTAAGCTTCCTTCCAGTAAGAGGAAAATTGATCTACTATACCACGCTGGTCAGACATGTTGGTACAGGGTTTTCTTTCTAGTTTCACTTCTCTTGCACATATGTTATATACACAGGGTGTATCAGGTTATGGGACAACTGTTCATGTATGTTGTAGTTCAACAGTCATAGATCATAATTAGAATGTATATTACACAAAAACAATATAACGTAAAAGTTATAGTGATTACAAAAATGTGTGTCTAAGAGTTTATGCCTTAAATTTTATGCATTATGTAGGTATGTACAGACAGGATATATGTAAGCATGTAAAATTTCGACAGTATAAATAGGTATTAGATTTGCGCGAACCTTTCAATGGTTACGTAGGTACAAAGGCGACTCATCAACGGTCATCGGCCGATCAGCTGATTTATGTTAAAGCGAAGTTTGTCTTGCTTATGCAAACGTAATCATTGATTTATTCAAATTCTAATGAACATTTAACAAAATACGAATATGTTGTAGATTAAGTATCATTCCTTTATACATTTTAATCAATTTACACGAAAAAACGATGACAAAATTGAGAACTTACATGTCTCTCAATTCATTAACGAATCGATATTTTTATTTCAATTTTTTTTCATGGGTTCCTAACACCATTGCCCGATCCGATTTGATACGACATCCACGGGTAAGAGAGTGGTGAATTATATTCGTACTCTGTCTTTTTTTTTTGTGTGTGTGTAGCTGTTGGTCGCAGATAACCTTGACAGCTTAACGCGGTCAATGGGTGAGCACTGATGGCTCTCAACCCGGTAAGTAAGTTAAGCGAACATCGCCCGAGGGCTCCCCCCTGTGGGGAACGGACTTCGGCTCGGGGCGTCGCTGAGAGCAAAGTGGGCGTGGCCAAGTTTAGGTTAATGACTTTTACGCGGCGCGGTTTTCGACCTCGACGGCGAGGCCGATACCGCGGAGTTTTATCTGTTATCGCTGCGCGAGCTGTGTAGGTCCTTTCTTGGGCGATCATTATAGCGTCATCTTCTTCTTCAAGAAGATGACGAGGACGTCGGACCGCGGATATTTTTGAGGGGACGTAGTTTACCGCCCCAACCACTAGTGGATTGGGGTGAGTCGTGGCAGAGGCAAAATAGCGCTGGGAGCAACGCTTCATGTACTGCCTGATGGTGATCGTACTCTGTCCCTACATGGACATTTATATAGATTAATTGTAGGCATATTTCTATGTCCAACAGTGAACGTCGTTGGGCTAATGAATAAACGGATATATAAATATGTATAATGGGCAAGAGCACTCTCGTGATTACGGTATTTTTGTCCTTAAGCCTTTCCGAAGAGTAATTCTGAAAAGCCAACACCAACATTGGGAATCGATTGGCCAATAGATGGATATCTCAAGACTGATTTGACTTGCCGTGTAGTGACGGAGTAAGAATATAATTCATCACCCCCTATTTTACCCGTGACTGCGAACCCACGACTAAGGGCTATAATATATAACATCGGTGCAAGAGAAGGAAAACTTGACATGTATGACCTGTAACAACACGGCCGATCACCGTGGCGATTCCCCTCCGGCCACGGCCGATTCTCCTCCTGTTATGTAGAAGACACGAGCTCAACCGTATATAAGCTGAAATGGTGATTTGAATTAAATGCAAGACCGCGAGACTCTTGCAGGCCCAGTCTTGGTCTTGCTCAAGTCTTGCAGGGCCAGTCTTGGTCTTGGTCTTGCAAAAATTAAGCGGTCTTGGTCTTGGTCTCGGTCTCGCATTTCTCGCAAGACCAAGACCAAGACCGCAAGACCAAGACTTTTTTGGGCAACACTAGCCATAACCTATCAAAAAATAAAAGGTTCATTCCTGAAGTGCCAATGACCAGTTCAATGGCGATGTATGTTGTGTAGGTATCATCATCGTATCATAGGGTAGGTTATGGGGTCGTAGGTCACCCGTGCGTGGTCATGGTGTTTGGTATAAACTGCAGCAGGTGGTTCATTCCAGAGTTTACAGATATTTGGGGCCAAGAACGCTTTAGTCAAGGAGGCTTTAGTTTCTAGATGATACAGGTGTCATACTGCGGAGTCAAGTGATACGAAGATAGAAAATAACGTTGGTATCATGTTAAACAGCTTCTCAAAGCACCCATTAAAAAGTACAAACTAATATTAAAACGTGGTCCAATTTTTTATATCGATATATGTGATAATCAAATCATTTTCTACATATATAATACTAGCTGATCCAACAGACGTTGTTCTGTTCAAATAAATTAAAAATAATTCTCCTTGAAATCTACAGCAGCGCCACCTACCGGGCCCAATTGTGAATCTAAACCATTCTCGAATGCCCGTGAACACACACAAAAAATTTCATCAACATCGGTCCAGCCGTTTAGGAGGAGTTCAGTGACAGACGCGTACACAACAAATATATAGGTACATATATAAAGATTTACTTTCGTAGCTCTCACGATTTTTTCGCAGTGTTGGTTGTAATATTGGTGAATATGACAATAAGTAAACTTAAAAATTTTGGTTAACCCTGGCACGAACAAAAAATATGTTATGTGAAGAAATACTTATATGAATAAAAATAAGAAATTCGCTGTTTTTTGGTGGCAGTCATCTTGAATTTGACATTTGTCATAGAGTCATAAGTGTTTAGTATTCTACTAATGAAGTCCTTCATTTGATACCTATATTGAGAGAATTAGGGAAAAAATAATTCGCCTTTTTGTGGTGCCTGTCATCTTCGATTCGAAATTTATCATAGTGTATTCTCCTAGTCAAGCCCTTTCATTCAACATTATTAAGGGGGGTATTCTGGTCTAGAAGCCTAAATCTTTGGCATTTTTCAAACTAGGATAAAAAAAATGAAAAACATTTTTAGTATGGATTTTTTTATATGATTTTTATTGACATTTTAAGAATATAAAAATAAAATTGAAATACAAAAAAATCAAAAACTCGTTTAATTTCAGGGCGGTGAAGTGGGGGCTGCAAAAAAAAACTGGTGCTTCCTGGTTGTCACGATGTCAACCTTTGTAGTGATCCAAATCAAACAAATTAAGAAAATTCTTCATTAGTAAAGATGTCGCTATGACCTTGACCTCTGCCAAAGAAAAAAAGAAAATACACAAAATGGCGTCGTATTAAAAAAATGTAACCCCCCCTATTTCGACCGTTTTGAATTTTTTTAAATTACTTAAAATCAATTTTATTTAAATTCCAAGGCAGGGGTCATAGACAGATATATAAAGAAGATATATGTAAAATTTCAAAGGAATCAGTCATGTGGAACTTGAGATATCATGTCAGCTACCTGGAAAAGTATTTTTGAAAAACGCGTTTAAAGTTTAAGAAACGATTTCTGTACAATAACTCCGATAATAACATTTATTACTCACTTTGGATTAATCGGCGATTCCAGATCCTATAGTAAAAATGTTTATAATTTCTTTTTTATCTTAGTTTGAAAAATGCCTAAAATTTAGGCTTTATAGACCAGACTACCCCCTTAAGGGAGTTGTGAAAAATATATATTTCGTCATTTTATGGCGACAGCCATCTTAGGCCGATTTTCATCAAACATATCTAAGAACCCTCCAGGCTAATTCACCTTTCAAACAAAAATAATCAAAATCGGTTCATCTATTCGGGAGCTACGAAGTCATAGACACGTGTAACTACTCGGGGGTAAAAAATACAATCCACTTACACAGAATACACAAAGACGCACCCAACCTTTTTGTAAATAAATACACCTTTTGATATGTTAGCCGAGCGCTACGCCCTTAAAGCCAATACCCCTAAATGTAACGAGGTGACATTTACCTGAGTTGAAATAGTCGGTACAATAGGGAAATAGGTCGCATCGGTTTTGTAGAAACCTAACTATGCGTGTAAGTACCTAGTTATTATTAACGTTAACTTTGTTTGAGTTATAGTTGCTTCGAAGAAATTCAATGAAAATGTTTTGAAACTAATATACGTGTTGAATTGTTGCTGAAATGTTTATTTTAAACACGACTTAATTAGGCTTGACCTGTAACTAAATTTATCCGTGTGGTAACGGAGTAAGAATGCAATCCTAAGACTAAGTGATATATAACGCAGATAACATCTATGTAAGAGAAGGTAAACTCGACATAAAACCCTATACCAACATGTCTTGACAGCGCGGTATTGTTAGTCAATTTTTCACCCATTCTGGAGGAAAGCCAAGCTCAATAGTAGGACTTATGTGGGCCGAGATGAGATGATAATAAATCTAAATAACGGTATCATTCAACGTCATACGGCTTGTAGACTATAATGTTTATATTGAAAATTTGCACACATGACAGAGATACATACATGCTAAAATATTTTTTTGATTTTGTCATAATCGTGATCAGTACGTCATCCATCTGTCAGCCTATTGATTGGTGGTCGTAGCAGTTATAATATATAAATTATTCGCGAGAATGCTGCTATCTATTCTCCTATTGCCCTTTTTTTAGCCGCAAATAGCCCCCGCCAGCATCATCGACACCCGCCGATAAAGACAAGCGAGCATCTCTGCCTTCAAGTCCCACTTTGGTTGGTCCGGCCCATAGGCACGCTGCCTCTGTAACCACCGTGCGGTATCCGCGTATGGCCCTGACCGCCATGGCCCTCTGTGGTTGCCACAAGACAGCCTTGGGTCGGACAGTCAAGGATTCCGCCCACACAGTTGCGTCCTACAGGGCTATGGATAGAACAACCCCCGCGTACAGCCGTCGGCATGTAGCGCTTGTTCCGCGCACATGCAGTATGAGCTATGAAGTTGGCGAAAATGGTCCCGAAACCACCACCTGGGACCGAATTAACGGTGATCGAAGCTCCAGCGGGTGGATCGTTGCGGGGCCCATGAAATAACAGGACCTCCGTCTTATTTAGGGCCCCTCTAAGCCACAACGCCTCGATCCGTCTGACAATCTCGTCTGTGCCGAGAGTTGCCAGGCACAGCCTCTTCTTAATGTAATCATAATAGACTTTAAAGACACCCACGGGAATGTACGGGTTATTTATCACCGTCATCATACGGTGATCGTAACAAATAATATCACGTTTTATAGATTTTAGTTTAGCTTGTTAAACATTGAGCTGTCATAAGGCAATTGACCGAGTATTAAAGTAAGCCAATCCACGCTGTCATTCTTTATCAAACCGTATAGAGAAAGAAAACTAAATTTATATAGGTACATATAAGATTGCCTCTGCTCGGGCCCCATATCTGGTTGGCTTAATAAGACTATTTCGTTTAAAAATACTTATGTTTTTATAAGATATGATATTTATATTACATTATAAATAAGATATGTTCCGATTATTTATGCAATAAAATATCTGGCAAAGGGAGCGGCGGCTCCTATGACGGGCCATTTCTCTTTTATTAAATTTTCAATCACTGACAAAGATGTGACTGTAACTCACTGATAACTTATTACATCTCGGCCTTGAGCTCTAGAATTCTAGGTGGCCTGTTGATGATTTCATGAGGCGATTTAACCTGGAAGACATTGCAATAAATCGATTGTTGCATGGGTTCTATGGCACGTAACGCTGTCCGTTTTTTTGGATGGGCTATGATCAGTGCTCACGTCGTCCGTTCTGTCCGGGTAATGAAAGGGCGGCGCGTGGCCCTATAACCCACTGCATTCCTTCCCCTTCGCTACATCAGTCGCCCTCGCGCGAAATGCAAATTCAAGAATTTGAGTTATATCAAGTTTATTATTACGCGATACGATTGCCAGCCTCGACGACGAAGCTAGATTTAGAATATTGGGTTACTTGTTAGGTTGTTTCGATCTAGGTCAGCGATAGACCTGCAAGTCTTTATCGAGCTTTTCTGCCTACATATTATTCGGTATATTCACATTTACACTATTATATTACTAGAGATAGTGCAGATAATGGTATGGTTGTTTATTAAAATTTCCTATATTATAAACATTAATCTTTTATTACAGCGCCACTGCCACCGGAGCTTCTTGATATTCCTGATAATTATCTACATCGTTCCGGTAGCGATGGTACTATTGAGGAGAATTTTGAAGAGGAACTCGCACGGGCACCGGAGGTTTATACAGAGGTAATATTTAAAGCAGATAATATCATTTTAAGACTGGGAAAAGTAAACTCTACTCTCGAATATAGTAAAGGGAATTGGAAAATTTATTAAAGTAGAATATGTAGATCTCCTGTTTTTTTAGTATCATCGTCATCTTCGTATCCCAATTATTTGGCATTAACTCAATATTATGTCCTCTCCTTCAATAATCAGTCGCTGTAATCATTCATTGTCTACGTCATATTTCACGCAGTCCATCCATCTTTTCTTTGGTCTTCTCTTACCTCTAAAGCTTCAAAACACAACTTTATTTCCAGCCCTTCTTATAGCACATATCTTCCATGTCAGGCGTTCACTTCTTAACGTTTCCGTCACGGGTTCAACTTTCAAACTTCTTCTAATACGATCATTCTTTATTAAAAGCGATCTTATTATTCATAAAAAATACAAAGAATGTCCGTGTATGATGGTGAAGATTTATGTCGGGTATGTCTCCTACGATAAAAAGTCTGAATAGCGAAGTACGTCAATTATTCTCCCATAAAGGAAGAGGCTTAAGCACAACAGTTAGAAATATATGAGCTGAGATGATGTAAACCTGTAAAGAATATTTTTAACTTTTTTTACCAATTATTTTATATAAGACCACCTCAATGTATGATAATAGTTATGGATTCTTATTATCATCATCTTAACCCATATACATCCCGCTATTGGGCTCGAGCCTCCTGTTTTGTGGGAGAGAGTGCGACCAAAGATACCACGCTGATCAGACGTTGGCCTAGGGTTTCAGTTCGATTTTTCCTTCTCTTGCATCGATGTACCTAGTCTGCATATTATATCCCTTAGTAGTCTTTTACGACACCCACGGGCAAGAGAGGGGGTGGTGAATTGTATTCTTTCTCCGTCACCACAGGAAAAATAAAGATTCTCAAGCAGCTGAATTTCTTAGTACTCTATGTTCATAAAATGTGAATAGTAATCTTTGACATTGATAATAAATATTCTTCACATGCCAAAAAGAAAACTAATATTTACCGCACAGTGATAATCTTAAAAATACCACACATTTTAAATGTATTTTATTGATATTCTAGCAACCCGCCCTCGCTTCGCTTCGGTTTCAGTCGTCTTTCCTGCGTAGTTCCTGTTCCCGTGGGAATACCGGGATAAAATATAGCCTAGGTTACTCCCTGATATTATAGCTTTCCATTGGTGAAAGAATTTTTGAAATCAGTCCAGACGTTTTGAAGATTACCCGGAACAAACAGACACACAGACAGGCAAAAAAATATAAAGTGTATTTCGGGCATATGTATAGTGCAAATAACCGTGTGATCATGAAAAAAGCCTATTATTTTGACATTACAAACAGACACTCCAATTTTATTTATTGGTATAAATACGATTAGGTACCCAATAAATTTTTTTTAGTGGGCTATGGTCAGCGCGCCCGCTGCCCGGCTCCGTCCGGGACGACAGAGGGGCGGCGCGCGGCCCCATAACCCACCGTAGCTCGTCGCCTTTGTCGTTGGGCCGACCACCGGTATCGAGTTCCTTCTCCTGCATGGTCGGCCCGAGACCAATTATAATTACAAATTCAGCCAACGTAGACGTACGAGAATGCCGCTTAGAACAGTCATGTGTCACATCCAACGCTTCGATGCCACTTTTAAGACTCTTTAGATTATCTAGCGGGGATCGTCTTCTGCTGTGGAGTTCGATTTGTGTTCGCCACTCGAAAAACATTTTACCGTAATGGTTACTGTTTCGCTGTTGATAATCAGTGGAAAGTTTGTTATTTAAAAAGAAAATATAGAATGAACAATATTAAACTTCTAATATATTTCCAGATAACTTTGTGTACGGAAGAATCATTCGCGGAACTGAACGGTACAGGAGTAGTGGAAATAGTCGGAGATGACGAGGTGGGACGTCGTATTATAGTTGTTTCCGCCTGTCGACTGCCGCCCAGTAAGGATTTGCATCCGGATAAATTACTCCGGTAAGGCAACTTTCCTATATTGATATTCTTCACCAACCATAACCGATCGTAACGGTCACAATTTACAATGTTCACTGCTCCTTAATTTCTCGTGGTTATCACAAAAACACCAGCATACCTATTCTGTCTCTCACCACCAACATATTCTGTCTCTTACCACCAACATATTCTGTCTCTCATTTCACTTTCAAAAATTATTGCTATCGAAGGTTAATGAGTACAATTTCTCTCCTATTGTCGAGAAAGCTCAAATACGGGAATAGGATATATCAGCTGAGATTATGACGAAATTATTACAATTTCAGATACTTGATGTTCACTCTGGACAAATACGTTGAACAGGACTACAGTTTGGTTTATTTCCATTACGGCTTAAGCAGCAAAAATAAACCGCCATTGTCATGGCTTTGGAAAGCATATAAAGCGTTCGATCGCAAATATAAGAAGAATTTAAAAGCTTTATATTTGGTTCATCCAACGAATTTCATAAGGATTGTGTGGCAAATGTTGAGACCTGCCATCAGCGTTAAATTCGGCAGGAAAATGATGTATGTCAACTATCTTCATGAATTACAACAGTATTTGAATTTAGAGAAACTGTGCATACCTGATGCAGTTCTTGAGTGAGTGGTTTTTTTTTATCTTAATCACTTACCTGTTTTGTAATAGCTTCACTTGTTAATAACAAGCTGATATTGTCTACATTGAAACGATAACAAATCATTTTAAAGTAGACAATATCAGCTGTGTTTTTAACTTTGACTGGGCCTGTAATGTTATGACACAATAATTTAATGGTGTAAAAGTAACGAAAGAAAGCGTACCCGTATGTATTCGTTACTAGAAGAATGAGTACTCGTTACTTTCGTATCTTTACGTTACTCGATACTTTTGATACCTGTATCTTAGGACACCGAATCGAGTCGTATTCCGTACCCTTACAGTATAACGTCACGGCATAGCAACATTCGTTATTTGTAGAATACATTTGTATACCAAGCTACGTAAGGTGCATTTTTCACTTTACCGTATGTTGAACCTGATTTGTGTTAAAGTTATTCTAAATTTAGATTCATTTAATAGGTAACGTGTAAAACTACAAATAAACTATTAACAGAATATTCAAAATTTGCAATGGATTTATTATTTTAAAAATGTTGACAATGAGCTCATGTTATTTCTAATCTTAAACTTTGTTTACAAACGCAATACATTCAACAAACATTAAAAAAATTAACGACGAATTGCCAGATTATATATTACTTATCAAACAAACATCGTTCTTTGTAACGTACATCTTTAAATACACAGAATAAGCGCGCGAATGCATAATACATACGATCAGCAAACGTTATAGGCATCAACGTTACTTGTGTGAACTAAAACAGTGTAAGTATAATACGAAACATGCGAGTAACGAAATGGATTCGTGAGTAACGTTTCGTTACTTCGTACTAAAGGCCGCACCCGTTACTTAGTACCGAATACATACGGTTTGCTACAGTTCTACAATAACTCATAACGTTAAAATTAATAAACAATTTTTTGATATATATTTTTTTGTCTTAGGTACGACAAAGTGCTTCTCGCTAAGAATCCTCGGGCGGCTGAAATGGCACGACAGAATACCGAGCCGACGGAGACTACTTCAGCACAATGTGACGTCCGCATACCTCCCAAGGACAGTCCATCGTTACCAACCCAGCAGTTTGGTGTTTCACTTCAGTTCATAAAGGATAATAATGCTAATATGATAGCATCTATACCGCCTATTGTAAGACAATGTGTCGAGTTTCTCTCGCAGCCTGATGGTAAGTCAATTTATTTGTTACTATTGCCCTGTCCAATGTTGGACATAGGATATTACGCCAAGCTTAGCAGAGTAGTTGGCATTAGCAGGCGATGTTATAAGTCCTCTAGGTGACTGCTGCGATCACCTGGTGAACCCTTTTTTCCCTGAATTTTGGTGGGAATCTATACACATATTTGTATTCCTAAACCATCACTGACAGTTTTGACGGGAATATGAAAATATCATTGGACTATTATGTTATGTTACTACATCTACGCTATATTAGTACTTTAGTGTTGTACAGTGTTATATTGTATAATTTTGCTGTTATTTTATGTAATGCAATACAGAGAATGTGTTGAAGTGTACTGAATATTATATAATAGTGTTTCGCGTGTATTTTCAAATTTATGAATGTTGTGCCAAAATTTTCGGCTCGTAATGTGATTGTCAGCGTCCAATTAATGTTTAACCACTGACGGACTGCTATTGTGAAGAAGAGAGGAATACTCTCTTATTCGTTATAAAGAAAATTATTCAAGACTTTAAAATATTCAGATTATTAAGCTAAAATTTATTTGACTGAAGAACTTTGTATCCATGGTCAAGACTAAATATTAAAATTTAAATAAAACTATTGTTACGGTGTTTGGCGGGTTTATATATTATTAATTGCCCGACGTTCAGGAATGTATCATGAACGCTGAAATCCCTAAAATATGTTTACAAAAGTCACAAATAATAAATTATCTGTTACCACAAGGGGGGCCTTCAAATATTATTTTGCAAATCCGACATCTTGTTTACTGATGTATATTCTCGACAAAATGAGGAGAAACTACTGTAATTGTCCTCTCATTGTGAAAGAAGTTCAGGCCGAGCAGAGGATTTATATGAACTGTGCCGACGACCATGATCACATGTATGTATGTTATAGCTCTGGAAACCGAAGGTATATTCCGTCGTACGGGCAACAGAGCGGTGATAAAGGAACTCCAACGTGCGTGCAACAAGGGCGAACAGGTGACCTTCAGGAATGATCCTCACAATGCTGCCGTATTGCTCAAGACTTTCCTCAGGGACCTGGAGGAGCCGCTCTTGACTTTCGATCTTTATGATGAGATACTCAATTTTCAGAGTGAGTTTTCTTCTACGTATTTTTTTATTTGGTCTAATCCAACCCTTACAGGAGTTACAATAGTAGGATAGTAGGATATTATAACTTCTGTAAGCCAGGCTCAGTGACCATAAGTCATACCGGGCAATTACTTTTAATTAGGACCTGTAACACATTAACGGGCTTAAATTAATTATATATAGTAAAACTATATACCGGTCGACTGGTCGCCTGCCTGATGGCAACTCTCCTTGGGCATGCAATTGTTAACCGAGTGACATCAGATGGCCTTAGCCCAGGTCCATATAAAGTTCATAATCGTTTTTTTACGTAATCCACGAGCAATAGAAGGGTTGGTGGTACTTGTGACCTCGTTTCAGCCGATATGCTTGCGTCCCACTGTTGGGCTCGGCCCTCCTTTACAATGGGAGGGAATTTGATCCCTAAACCATGCTGGCCAACTTATATTCTTACTCCGTCACCATACAGGTAACACTTGTAGCCTAGTGTCTAGGAATTCTCTATATTTCTTGATTGGCAAATCCTTTCTCTGTCCGTACAGTGTGGTGATGGAATAAGAATACAATTCACCACTCCCTGTATTGGCCGTGGATGTCGTAAAAGACGACTGAGGGGATAAAATAAGCATATAACATCTATGCAAAAGAGGAAAACTTGAAACAAAACTCGGTGTAACCGTCTGACCAGAATGATATCGTAACGTCAAATACCCTTCTATTGTGGAGGAGACTCGAGCTCAGCAGTGGGACGTATATGAGTTGAGATGAAGGATGATGATGATAATAGTGACGGAGTCAGAATACAATTCACCACCTAGAGGATGGATTGGATCTTGCCCATGGGTGTCGTGAAAGTCGTCTAAGGGTAATCTCCTAATATGCATACAACATCTATACTTGGCGTGGTATACTAGGTCAATTGACCTTGAGGGAAATTTCCCTCCCTGGGATGTATAGCTGCGATGATAATGAATTCTTTCTCAAGTAAAGTAATAAAGCAACATCTTGTTTAAATGTTATCAGCTTGGTCGAACCGCGACAAACCGAGGAAGGTCAAAATATTGATCCTGGAGAGGCTTCCGATAGAAAACTACAAACTTTTGAAGTACATTATTCAATTTCTGTGGAAGGTATGTAATCATATATTTATTTATTATATCATTACGCTGAATGACTATGGATAACTCTTCATCTGCACTCACTTCTTTTTACTCGACTATGGAGGATTATGATTTTGACGGCCTATGTATGTATGTTCATCTGTTCCCTCATAGCTCCTCAACTACTTATTAGAACCGGACAAATGAGGTATCGTTAGAAGCGTCTTGATCGTCTGCTGGTTATAGGCTATATGATGTGTCACTGAATCTAATATGGCGCCCTCTAGAGGTCTTTAAGTACTGTATTAAAAATAAATTTGAGACAAATATGTCGTGTTTCGTGTCATTTGAAAGGGCGTTGCTTATAAATTTCAAAAATATATATATATATCATTAGCATTTGCTCGTGTCTTTATCCGTATTTATCCGATAACTCGATTTTTATCGTAGTTGGGTTTTAGTTTCTTTTACCTTGTTTTGTCACAAAATCCATCCATCTCTTTTTGGGTCTCACGATTCTTATCCGTCCACATTCTTATTGCTAACTCTCTTTGTCATATACATTTCATCCCTTCTCATTTCATGTAAATAACAAGACAATCTCGCGCTCCTAATATTTTTCTCACTAGTCTCAGCTTTCAAACTTAATATAGTTTTTCTATACTTTACTTTTATTTTTCGTGTGGTGACGGACTAAGAATACAGTCATCATCATCATCATCATCATCGCAGCCCACATACGTCCCACTGTTGGGCTCGGGCCTCCTCCACAATGGGAGGGAATTGGACCTACTATACCATGCTGGTCAGACATGTTGGTATAGGGTTTCATTTCGAGTTTTCCTTCTCTTGCACAGATGTTATGTGCACATTATATCCCATAGTCGTCTTATACGACATCCACGGGCAAGATAGGGAGTGGTGAATTGTATTCTTACTCCGTCACCACACGGAATACAGTACGCGCACATTATATTTTTATACTGAAACTTCGATATAACGATACTTAAGGGAAATACAAAATATTCGGTATATCAAGTAATTCGTTACAGTAAGGTTTGTTTTATAGAGCTTAGGCTGGTTTTAGGTTTGCTCTAACGAGGTAAGAAAACGATTAATCGAGAGAATATGTTATGTAAAGATCTTATTTATATTTTGCAATTATTAAAAATTCGTTATATAGAGGTTTCTGACAAAAGTATTCTTAATGTAAAGGTATGTTTTGTATTAAATATTGCAGACAGTTTTAGGGGATTTCGAAAAAAATATGAATATTATATATTTGACTGCACAGATGGCGTAGTGGTTAAGATAGCGACCTACAGCGCCAGTGTCGGGGGTTTGAATCCCACGCGGGACAACACTTTCTGCGAACCACAAATTGTTGTTCTGAGTCTGGATGTAATTTGTGTCCGTTAATTATATGTTTGTAAAGTCCCCCGCAATACAAGGATTATTTCCTTAGTGCAGGGTGTTGTCTTAAATAAATAAATAAATAAAAAAAAAATCATTATATGATAAGAATATTTCGATTAAATGGTTTTTATTTTATTATTATAGGTCCAAGATAGGAGCTGCCTCAACAAGATGACTAGCAGTAATCTTGCTGTGGTCTTCGGACCCAATCTGATCTGGCCACCAAATGGGCAAATGTCTTTGCAAGCTATCGTACCTATTAACGCATTCACTGACTTCCTACTTGAGAATCAAGATTCCATATTTATAATATAAATATTTTCGTATATAATTGTTTGCTAGCTTTAATAAAAAATCTACTTACATGATTTATAAATTCCGTTTAAATGAATATAAATAAATTTGTATCGTGACCCGTATGACAATAGTTTAGTATAAAACGTGTTACCGTCCTTTACTTTGTATTGAGAGCCTTAAAAACCCTCTTAGGAAGGCGAATGGTCAGCGTCACTTTTCGTTTGACGCGGCATGACTTTATAGTTTGAATATAACACTCGGAATTCGACGCCTGGTTATTCCAAACATCATTTTCCTCTCTAATTATTATGATACAAACGTTTTGTAGATATTAACATTTTTCTTTATATTCATTAATGGAATTTAACTACTGATTAGATTTCTATAACAATGGGGATGTTTGTCAAAATGTAATGCCAAATTTTATATGTGGCGAAAGGTAAGGATATATTATCTACAATATTGCATTGAGGAAGTTTTAAAATGTGTAGTTGAAACAATTTCAAGATGGCGCTGTAGTCTAACAGGCAGAAAGTCCTTTCGTGTGGACCATGAATAATAATTCCGAGTTTGCTTCTTATTTGTGTTCATTAATTGGATAGTTGCAAAGTCCCTCGCGACATAAAGGAATAAATTCCTTGACTTCGTCTTTCAAAACAAATATGTCTGCCGTAGGATAATGCATATAACAGTATTTTAATTTTAAACGGTTCTAAATCTACATTATAGTATTTCACGGTTGCAAATTCTAGGACATAGCTTCATTTAAAGGCCTCATTATTTGCTCGATGTATTTAGTTTTTGGAAACTTGTTAGTTCCGTTTCGCTAAGTCCGTGAAAATTATAAATACTATTTCTTTTTGGCTGGATTTATGATTCAACGTAAACGAATCATATATCACATTTGTTAATGGTGCTAATATTGTAATAGCAGAATAACATCATTTTTGCATTTTCATCTAACAAAATGAAAAAATATATATATTTCAATAAAATAATTGGAATAAATGGTAAAATTTTACTTTAGCCAGTCTATATTCGATTCCATCCAAAAAAACGGCGGGACGTCCAAAATTTATGTATGTTGAGCTTATGCTTGATTTGCTATAGTTATTTAATTTTGCATTTCGATAACTTTGTGTAATATAATTGTATGATAAGATATAACTAAAATTATTATACATTTTATACCCAACGTATATGAGCATATTCAAGGATTTTTATAATTTGTTTCGTTTTATAACCTTATCTATTTAGTCGGTTATCTTATATAGGGTATTACGTAGACTAGAATAAAAAGCATAATGTAAATTTTAATTTTTTTTATTATTTCTCATTACTCGGACATCATAACTCACTGAAAAATTAATTATTGATAAATATTTTAATCAAGTATTCGTACAATTTTATGATTAGTTTTATGTATAAGGCACTTAGGCTTACATTATTTTTAATACATTAAATTTTATATAAATTGAATAACTAGGTATGTTAAATTTCGCACAAGATATTGGTACAAATTTTATGCACAGCCAAAAATGGTACTAAAATTCGTCGTATGTAATAAAATGAAACTTTAGATACGGGAAATGGCGGGCAAAGGTTTTTTTCCGAATTTAGTTATATATATTAGAATACGCTTATATACAATTGGGAATAATGAACGATAAAATAACACGTATTATTATTTAACTTTTAGTCATGATTAGAAACGAAACAGTATTTCGAAATAAAATTGTATGGGACATATTCCAGATCATTCCATTCTATATTTTCTTAATAGGCTAAAATTTGGTCTCACGTTAATGTATAAAATTACAGTTATTGAATTTTTATATTAATTAGTATAACATTCGATGTTGTATAGGTAATGACATTATACAAATATGGACATAGGAAAACGTATTAAATTGTCATTTAAACGGCATATTTTTAAATAGTTTTTAACCATATACATATTTGCTATTATTGGCCAATATTTTGGTGCTGCCGTTACTTTATATAATTATAGATATAATAATATTATCTTGAAGCCGATTTTTAATTTCTTGACGTTTAATTCGCCGTAGTGTTCGAAACGACTGAAAATTTAAAAATCTAATACTAACGCGAAAAGATCCGTAAATATAGTTTTATTTCAAATGCGCAATACACGCGTAAACAGCAGAAATTTATTAAATAACCTCAGTTGAGAAGTTTGTATACAGAGACCGTGCATAAAGTACGTCACGCGTTAAGGAGATAAGGGGTCGACGAAGTATCATACTATGTGGGGTAGAAGGGGTCCTAAGATTCGTGCTATCACATTTATAAAATAATAACAACTAAATAATAAAATGCCAATTTTGAACTATTATAGAGAATCTTTAAAACACTGCCTTTCTTCGTGATTTCATTATTTTTACCTTGTAAAATTGTACAATACGTAACGTTACATTAGGGAGAGGTTAATAAAGATCTCAAAATTAGCGTGACATACTTTATGGATAATCCCAAAGTTTTAAATATTTTGTTTATTTTGGTTGGCTTTCTAAAACGTTTTAATGTAACGCTTGTAAAAGCTGGGTGCATATTTTTAAAGCTTGAAATATTTGTTATGATTTGTACATTAGGGTTGCAATATAACAATGAAGAATTAATTTATGTTTGAAACTTCAAATTCTGATGGAAGTCAGATCATAGTTTTCTCTTTTGCCATTGGATTCGCAATTATTCAGGAGGTACCAATACTATTATTATCATTACACGTAAATATGCACTAGCTGTAAAAAAAGGAAATAATAAAAAATCTGGCTCACAAAAGTAAAAATAAATAAATTTGCTGGCCTGTGAATGTAAAAATAATAATAATTTCAGAGCTATCAATAGCAGCAACACTTACCCGGTAAATATTTACATAAGTAGTCCTTGAAAAGTAATGAAAAATCTTTCCCTTGATGTCGTTTTTACAAGCTTTTTTTTTAACATTACGTTCGTACGCCTTGTATTTATATTTTGAGGTTGGAAGCGTCACTTAGACATTTTTGATCACGAATTACGTCCAAATGTAAAAAAATAGTAAAGGAAATTCTTCTTGAAATCGATCGCATCTAAACCATTCTCACATCCATCGGAACAGCCACAAAAAATCTTCAAATTCGGTCCAGCCATTTAGAAGTTCAATTACAAACACACGAACAGAAGATTTATATATGTGTATAAAGATTCTTCTGCGCTGCGAACGCTTTCAAGGCATTATTTTGTTATGCACATAACGTGGTCTTCTTGGTCGGCTAGTTCAATATGAAACATCAACCATTTTCTTACTAATTAATTGTCAGTAATAGAGTGACTTCAAAGGAAGCTATTATAGTCATTCAGCAAGGAAATCTTAAGGTATTCAGTTATTTATACAGATTTTATACAATTTGTACTGAAATAGTAACGATGATTTTAGGAGTTTAGTTTTAGTTTTGCTATTTTTATTTGATGGCAAGCAGACGTAGTGTTCCCCGTAGACATATTTATTCGACGTTTACTACTAACAACTGGTTTGGCTGAGTATTGCCAAAATAAAAAAATAATAGTATATGTAATGTTCTAAAGTATGTAATAAGAGAATCTTCCTTTGATACAATAATAAATTATTGTTAATTATATTCTATAAAGTTTTATACTAATTCCAAGCGTTATATGTATTAATAGTGTTAAATACTCTTGTAATCATTCCTTTCTTTTCTATTATTATTATATTATATCCATTCAACGTATTGAATATTTTATTTTTAATATGTTACTTGAACAATTCTAATTTCAATACGCATTTACTTATTAAAATTATTTATCCATTTTATTTTTCGTAATAATTTATTTCATTTTTATTTAACCGCAACAAAGAATTTAAACAAAAAATGTTTACTACTTTTTGTACAAAGGACTGATGAAATGAATAGATCTGAATATATAACAGGTAAGGCGAATGGATCTGATTGTAGTTTTAAATTTGAAATCTTGACGATTTTGCACTTTATTCACTCGTGATAACATTTATTTTGGTTTTGACTGTATTTGCTAGGCAATTCTTCGGGTTAACGCATAACTTTAGTATTAATAAGTTAATAAAAGTTCTATATAGATTAGAAAGGTCCCTTTATGCGTCGTGTTGTTTGAAAGCTGCGCTGCATCGAATTATTTTTATCAACTATTCTTCAACTAAATATTCAACAGACGCTATTAGAATTGGAATTGATTTACCAAATCTTTTTGTTTTGGTTGCAAGTTTCAAAATGTTTAAGAGCGCTTCCCGGCACTTCGCGGGGACCAAACCTTTGAGGACATTCGTGGATTTTTGCCTATAGGAGTGAAAGGGTTGTCCTCGGCTTTATAACCATTAAATGCGGTTTATTCCAAGAAAAGTAAACCCCAACTCAAGGAAGGATTTGTATTGAGTGGGTAATAAAGTGTGGAATCAGAAGGAGTACTTTTTTTTGTACATTTGAAACTAAAAATACGCTAAAATAGTAATTCTTTGTAACATGTAGTAGATAGAATAATTTTAAGATAAATTCTTATGGTAGATAATATTATATAATAATAATTTATACATATATAATAGTAGAAATTTATAATCTAAATATTGAATAGTCTTTTGATGAAAGCACCTTTAAAATAGGTACGATTTATATCAAACGTGCGACATTTTTTTTTTATAATTATTTAGGACAATTCGAAGTCCTTATACTATAATCAGCAAATGCTTTCCGTCTACAAACATACAGACATCTGTCTGTATGTGTTATGGACAAGAATTCTGAAATTTGTCTTTTAGGTCTCTGTTACTTTACTAACGTCCATCCATATTAGTTTTCTCCTATATCTATAATGTATAGATGTTGGCCAATATAAATATTATTATGCTTTTGATAGACTATTGGATTATAAGAATATGCCATAACATTGTCGCGTTTGAATCTGTCTAAATCGTATCTTGCGCTTTTCTTATTTCGTGAAAATTTTTATACATTTAATAACATATCATTCTGAAATAATAGATTCTGTTATATATTATCTCTGTCTCTTACTGGGTTCAGATTATACCTGGCGGATTTTGCTGTCCGTATAGTGAATATGTTAAATAAATCGACTAATCTCCTCAAATTATCATTAATGTGACGTGTATAACAAATAGGCTTAAAAGATCTTAATAAGTTACATACTTTGATTTTGAGTTACCTATAAATGTATAGCCAAATATTACAAGACCATGCTTAAATTATACTTGAAGCTATAAAAATGTTAGTGTTTGGCCCACAGTCACCATTAATGGCGATCAATTAGTATTATGGTAAGGCCTAGGGCCATGATTAAGCCCACAAGTAAAAATAAGATCACAATAAATACCATTACGCCGCTAGTATTATCCGTTCCCACTGGAATTGCTTAGCGGGGTCTAACTCAAAAATAAAAATAATATCACAATGAATTACGCCGCTAGTGTTATCGTTCCCACTGGGATTGCTTTGCGGGGTCTAACTTAAAAATAAAAATAATATCACAATGAATTACGCCGCTAGTGTTATCGTTCCTGCCGGGATTGCTTAGCGCCGCTAATTATTATTTTGGGTTTGGGTTAGTTTGGGTTTAACACCACTAAATTAGCGGTGTTAAACCCAAAATAAAAATGACATCACAAAGAATACCATTACGCCGCTTGTATTATCGTTCCCACTGGGCTTGCTTAGCGGGGTTAAACTCAAAAATAGAAATAATATCACAATGAATTACGCCGCTAGTGTTATCGTTCCTGCTGGGATTGCTTAGCGGGGTCTAACTCAAAAATAAAAATAATATCACAATGAATTACGCCGCTAGTGTTATCGTTCCTGCTGGGATTGCTTTGCGAGGTCTGACTCAAAAATAAAAATAATATCACAATGAATTACGCCACTAGTATTATCTTTACCGCTGGGATTGCTTAGCGGGGTCTAACTCAAAAATAAAAATATCACAATGAATTACGCCGCTAGTGTTATCGTTCCTGCTGGGATTGCTTTGCGAGGTCTGACTCAAAAATAAAAATAATATCACAATGAATAACGCCGCTAGTATTATCGTTCCCGCTGGGATTGCTTTGCGGGGTCTGACTCAAAAATAAAAATAATACCCTAATGAATTACGCCGCTTGTATTATCGTTCCCACTGGGCTTGCTTAGCGGGGTTAAACTCAAAAATAAAAATAATATCACAATGAATTACGCCACTAGTATTATCTTTACCGCTGGGATTGCTTAGCGGGGTCTAACTCAAAAATAAAAATAATATCACAATGAATTACGCCGCTAGTGTTATCGTTCCTGCTGGGATTGCTTAGCGGTGTTAAACCCAAAATATAAATGACATCACAAAGAATACCATTACGCAGCTTGTATTATCGTTCCTGCTGGGATTGCTTAGCGGGGTTAAACTCAAAAATAAAAATAATATCACAATGAATTACGCCGCTACTGTTATCGTTCCTGCTGCGATTGCTTAGCGGGGTTAAACCCAAAATTAAAATAACATCACAAAGAATACCATTACGCCGCTGGTTTGTCGTTCCTGCGGAATTAAATCCAAAAATAAAAATATCACATTAATGAATGGTGAATAAATACCATTACGCCTACAGTACTGTCGTTTCCGCTGGGATTGCTTAGCGGGGTGAAATTAAAATAGATGTTTCACATCAAATATTATCACAATGATTCCCAATATGCCGCCAGTATGATCTTATAAATGAATCCTAAAAAAATATTTAAACCCAACTATAATATACTGGCTGGGTATAATAGCTGTTATACGATTACAATTAGTTAGTCTGGTAGGCTTTGAGAATTATTCTAGGGTTAACCATGAAATGATACCCATCTTAATATTGAAACTAATCTTGTATCTTTTTTATATTATAATTAGTACTGGATACATGTGTTTTCTATACAAAACATGGTTAGTAATTATATTTCTTTTTTGTACTCGAGACGCTTACAAACGTGTCTCTATTTATTTAAAACCACTGTTATTAACAGTTTTTAAGTCGGTTAATCCTATCGGTTTGGCGTATTGTCTGTGAAATTCTGACACTTCCTAGCACTTTTTACGTCAACATTTGACTACGCGTAAAACCAATCGTATGTATTAGCCTCAGAAATTAAATATTCACCAATGGGGATTGTATTCCATCGGCGAAATAGTCCATCAATTTGGTCGCCTATATTTGGAATTAGAAACTTCTATAAATTAAATTAAAGCTCAAAATAATAGCTATATTGCAACATGAATAAGAAATGGAATTTAAAACAAATCAAAAATATATTTATTTTAAACATTTCATAGAGACTAAATAAATCGGTTTATTGTTCCTCCTGTAAAATAGTCGGTTAGGTGACCTCAGAAGTTCACGGACTATGTGTATTTTTGTCAAGAACATAAAATAATAATAGTTTTAATATATTAAGTTTTATTGTTAAGATTGTGTACCAAAAATAACAAAGAATATAAGGTTATATAGTTTTAAGATTAAATTTTACTAGATGATAACCATGTTGCCGTAATATTTTTTTTATTTTTATTTTAACTAGTCTGTGGAGTCAGTGGTTTACAGGAAAAATTTAAAGCGTATGAAAACACTAGTTTTTAATATCGATTATTTCACATCAAGTACATGAATTGTAGTGGTAAAAAATATTATACATAGAAAATTATTTATTATGTTTTCGCTGTATAAATAATATATTATTGTAGATTACGTAATTAAAAATATACGCATGAACTCATGAATTACCTACAGATCAGTATTTTTTTTCGCATTGTAAACGGTTTGCCAAATTATTCGAGATTGTATAAGTTCAAAATATTGTGTATAAAACTATAAATGTTTAATAAATGATTGATTACAAAAATAAAGCATATCGAAAACACACATGAACATTTGAAATTGTGCCATTTACGACATGATCGTTGTCACAAATTAATTTTAAACATAGTGAAAATTATTTTTCTATTCAATACTTCTATCATTTTTTTTTTTATGATTACAAATTATATATACAAAGCGCCAAATTTTTGCACATATATCAATATTTTAAAAACTTTAGACTCGATCATTTCCGAGATTAAACTCTCCTAAATATGATATTATCAAATTATTATTGTTAGTTTCGATTATAGAATATTCGTGTAGTTCTAGACAAGGTAGCGGTTTAATTAAATTATTTCTATCGTTGACAAATACATAAAATGTTACTCATAGTTGTTCTGTGTGTGTCTGTGTGCTTCGTGTATTTTGTATCTGTTGTTTTAATGTTTAGCATCTCTAAGCAGGCTATTTACAGTATTGGCTAATGAGCATCAGAATGATCTTTCAAACAGCAAATGAATTTTATCTGTCAAATGATACAATTATTTAGATAAAAACCAGTTGACTGATTAAAGCCGATTTCACGGCTAACTTGACAGTTGAATCTGAAGCTCATTGTACAGACGGCACGCTGCCACGCCCTTAATGAAATCGCCTGTGAAACATCTTTAAGTTTTATACTGTCGCCTCAAGTCGCACAGTTTGGGTATTAACATACATAAAAACAGTTCTTTTAATTTATAGTTATCACTTTAAATCATCTGGTTCTTGTTGAAACTATTTCACATATAATCAAAGACATTTCAATTGATTTGGTTTACGTATTGTATAACTAAATGTTGTTAATACGATCGTGATAGAAATTTCAGCATTGTTTTTAAAAGCGAGATGTATAGTTTTAAACTTGTAATCTATATCAAACATGTGTTACTATATTGACAGGTTATAACATATTTACCATTCTACTGCCAATATGTTGTGTTATTATATTATACAACGAAATCTATATTAATTAATGTAATTTTATATTAATATTTATAATCGGAGAGGGTATTTCATAAGCTTTAGGCTATTGATGTATTAAACAAATTTTTGTATAACTGTCATATATTTAAATATTTTATGGCTTTATAAAAGTCATTGTTTACTAATAAAAAAAATGTATAAATATTTAAATTCGAACTTGATGTATTACAAAATTCAAACCCACTTTGATACGGTGTTACAAAAACGGTTAAATAAAATTCTCGTTTGATGACAACTAATGTTCTTTCAATATTGATAAAGTCCATTAGATATACTGAATATTTATCTAGTTTTTATACATTTTTTATTAGTAAACTGTAAGTGGGGTTACGTTTTCCAAACTGTCTTATAATTATTTAACTTCTACTTACCTAATTTTGTATTTTTAGAGTTAAATGTTTAAATTTTAATATATAAATTGTTAAAAAAAATGTAACAACTTGAAATAAAAAGAGTAATTAGTATATAATAATGGTATTTTTATATTCCGGTTCCTCTATCCCGGACTAGTAAGGACGACTTAAAATAAAACACAGTGTCGCCATCCCATTAATCCCGCCGGAGTCGTGAAAACCGCCTGACGGATTACCAGTTACCAGGGAAATGAGCAACAATGTTTGAGGAAGTAAAATCCTAACTACGACCCTTAGAATAATAACGTATAGAAGGATAGTGTCCATACGTAAGCCATCAAAAATATGAAGCAAACAATACTATATGCGTGCAAGCGATTACACATGCATACCACTATACAAATTATGACATCAAATTTTTGTTTTATTAAAATAAATCGTTGGAATACTTTTAAAAGTAATGTTAATATACTTTTTATTTTTTTCAAATGTGATACGATTTGAATGCACAAACCGTCATAATTACCTATTTATTTTTTAAGAGTTGCGTACATGCAGTACAGTGACCTTGTACATTACGGAACGGTTCCAGCGTGAGCTCCAATTGAAATGCTTCACTTTTTGTGCGCGAACTTACCTTCTACACGTTATTATTCTAAGCTACGACCACTATCTCGCCTGTCAAGCATGGGTGATAATGGCATTTCTTCGTTTACTATATTCTAATTGGGAAGGCCTATGTCCTCAAGTATAACATTATGAAGGTACGTTTTTAAATTTCTACACTTATAGGTCGCCATGAAATGGTCGTCGATCGCAAGTAGCGTTGCCAACTTTCTGGTTTAAATAAAGTACATTGGTATAAAAGTAATTAGTGTCAATTAACGATTTAATACGTTATCTTGCTTTCAAACATCGTCTCAGTAGCTCCTATTCGTCTGCAGGACATGAGCCTCTGCAATAGAAATTGACCTATAGCACGCCAGTCAGACGTATTGGTATTATGGGTGGTTTATCTTAATATATATAAATTACGTGTCACGTTGTTTGTCCGCGATGGACTCCTTAACTACTTAACCGATTTTAATCAAATTTGCACACCGTGTGCAGTTTGATCCAACTTGAAAGATAGAATAGCTTACATCTTAATTTATAGTCGCAATATTATTTTATTGCAAATTATTTGTCTATTATTTGACATTCACAATTATCTGTTAACTCCAAACGATTTTAAAAGATGGCGATATCTGTTGACTGGATAGAGTAATTAATAGATGGCGCTGCTATGTCCAGCCTATAAACGTGTCATATACGATTTTAACAAATAATATAGGTAATAATAAAAAGCAATTTTTACAAAGATGCCATTTGTAAAAAAATATGACGACCTCCATGACAGATGTTCTACAGTTCCACTTAAATAGTTTAATAAAATGTAATATTTCTTTTTGGGGGGTGGGTTGCGGTCGCCGCGCTCCGCGCACCATCCGTCCAGGGCGACAGAGGGGCGTAAGCACGCACTCCCGCAACCCACCCGCGATGCACGTCGCCTTCGTCGTTGGGCCCACCACCGGAGCAGGGTGATTTGACATCAGTGGTCGCCAATAATATGTAATATAACAAAAACATTAGCCACAGTAATACGTGGCCGGGTCTGCTAGTAACTATATAAATTTCAGTTTTAATGCAATAACAGTTTCAGAAACCTGTTACAAAATAACAGCATGATGTGTTGATACGCACACACATTATATCGATAAGTAACGATACTATGTTACAAAATTAATCAATCGGCTATGAAGTGAACCACACTACCTAAGTGGCGACAGAGATAGACGATCGGATACATGTATACGCAATTAAAATCATTAATTCGTTACAAGATTTAATGTTCGTTGCAAGAAAATATTACGGTTAAAAATAAATGCTTTCATTGTAATACATGTGTACATATGTATAATATTACTACTTCCATTTGCATCACAATGAAATGTTAAGAAAAGTTTATTTTTTGTCATAATGTGGATATCCGATCTAATGAAAACAACAGCTAAATAGAAAACAGTTATCAGCTCAGAACGTAATAGCTGCTATCTCTTTCCTATAAATGTACTAAGGGCCTACGCAGACCGGAACGGTATGGCAAGGGATTTAATTTTTTACGAATGGACATTCAAATGTATTGATATAGAAATACTACATAAATTGCTATGCTTTAAAATGATGCCGTGACAACGAAAGGGATTTCATTGCACGGTATTGAAAGACGCGCCACGGACTCCGTGGCGGGATGCCGTGGCGTACTGCAGGACAGTGCGGATAGGCAACGGCATGCCAAGGACTCCGGCGTTCGTTTTGACATACCGCGGAGTGAGGCGGCGGGGGTAGTGAAGCGGGCAAAGCACAGCATTCGCTCCCTGTTCGCTGTGCACCTTCTTCGTCTGCAATAATCAATATTAACACCAAATCCTAATCTACCATTTTAAAACATAGGCACATCAACACACGATCAAACGCAACTGAAGACTAAAAGTGTATTGGGCAGCCGCAGCTGCCGAGGCGTGCTTTGTCGCGCCGTGGCATGCCATGCCATGGTAAGGCGCTGGAATACCGCGGTATTTAAGCGGCTAATAATAATATAATAATAATAATAAATTATTTCTCACCACAACTTACGTTAATACAATTAATGATGGTTTGAAATACAATTGACAAAAATGTAATGTGCGCTGACTGACGGCAAAATCCCTTGCCATGCCGTCCCGGTCTGCGTAGGTCTTAACTCTCTAACAAAGATGACCTGCGTAAGCCAGAACAGAGAAATGCATGTTATGTGTTCCGTCGGGTTCGGGTGGGCTGTTATGGACCAGGAACAGCTTCTAGGATGATGACAGCATGGAACTGTTGTCTATAACAACAGTTCCATGCTGTTATATTTCAATACCTGTTGTTTTTAACTGTTTCGATATATACACCACACTCGTAATTGGTATAGGCCAGGCGATATATAATACCTATCTCTATAAAGGTCGGTATATACGACAACGATATATCGTAGCGATCTGACTGCACAAACAGTTTGTGCAGTTAATCGAACGTCCACAGAGCGTACACACGACAACGATAACTGCGTCGATTTTCATCCACACTATCGATAAAACTGCACAAAACGGTTTGCACAGTTATATCGCTACGACATATCATTGTCGTGTATACCGACCATTACAGGACTGTTTTCGGTAAGAGCCGTGTCAATACTGTAACTCTGTTCCGTAGCGGCTTGCCATTCACATAGGTCACAGACGTCAAAAGCAAACATTTACGCAATTGGGTATACTTGCTTACTTAGGCATAATTTAAATGATTAAATAACATTTCATAGTTAGCTTGATGGCTTATGGCGAAGTTCATGGGTCGCACGATAATCCATCAGATAGAATTGAAAACCCAAGAGTGGGTGTCGTAAAAGACGATTAAATGATATAATATACATATAACTGCCGCTAAAAGAGAAAGAAACTGTGAAATAAGACTATGTCGACCCGTCTGACGAACGTGGTATAATAGGTCAATTACCCTCCTATTGTGGGAGAACCTTGAGCCATGGGTGAGACGTGTATGAGCTAAGACGAAAAGAAAAAGAATGAATAAAAACCACTGCCCACAAAGAAATTCAAATCTAACTACCGCCCTGACCAACTGGTGCAGTTCACAAAATCAAAAATAAATAGGTTTAAGTTTGATTGTTTATCTCTGTTTTGCTGTGCAATTATTAGATTGAGGTATATTGTTGAAATTGGAAGCAGAAATTATAAAAAGAATAAACACTGTTATTTTTTATGTAGAACATGAAAAAAAAATTTTGTACCATTGTACCCCAACTGTCCCTAAATACATATGTATTGCTGGTCTTTGGCCAATATCTGATAAGCCTCGCCCATACATAACAATTTTAGTTGAACAAATATTTGGTTGTAGTACATATATTTCTAGAAATTTATTGCGATTATTAAAGAAGTACAAAATGTCAACCGAATAGATGCTCATCAATAAAATAAAATTGCTCTCCAACTCATGTTTATAATACTAACGTGAAACATTAATGGAATTATATTAAGCACGACTATACCATTTAATGGGCCATTTATTATAAGAAATAAAGCTAAGGCTATCACAAATGCGCGTCATGCCGCCCTAACCGAGGCCGCGGAGTTAGTCCGTCACCCGCCGAGAGGCCGACCGCGTGAGGAAAGACCGACGTCCTCCCCGAGGGGGGGGGGGGGGGTCGTCAATCGATGAACGCCCCTCTATCGCCCCGGACGGAGTGGTGCGAGGAGCGCGACGACCGCAGCCCATCCCCAAAAAAAAAAGGCTATCGCAACTAATAGAACACCTATCATAGGCTTACTCAACGGACATTCCACGAATGGTAGTTGGTAACACTTATGCTGAGTTATGCTACTAAAGCAAGAACAAAAAAACAAGACAAAATAAAGTTAAATCGATTTGCTATTGATTAAAATTCGGACATATTCCATAAGATAATCACTAAGTAAAGATTGTACGCCGTATATGTTTTTCTTATTTACTGTGAAGTGAATAACAAACTAAAACTTTCTTATCAATTGACATTGTTCGTAACATACTGCCGAAAGGAAACAACTCGATCAGATTTGAAAAATATCGACGAATGTCCAAATCAAATGTATGCGTATATATTACGACTAAATGGTTTAATTGTTCGTCAATTTGCTAGAAATCTAAAATTCGACTAAATAGTTTAATCAATACTATCGGTATTGGATTACTCGATTAAGATCGACTAGAGTTAACAGCGAATAACTGATAGCCTGTGGAGGGTTTTCATTTATTGATTTTATTTCTGTTTTGCAAGCCAGACTGTTAAGATCACTTTTCAAGCTTAAGACTCAAGCCAGAAAATGAGAAATAATTAATTTACCAGTGCCAGTTTTGTCATCTAATTAAAGGTAAGTACTTTTGCGATTTTATATTCTAAAATATTACTCTTAATTTTAGTATTAATATCGAATTATATTATTTTATATTCCTTTTATCAACGGTTCTGCAATTAAATATCTTACCACACCTAGTATATACCACAGTAAAATCCTTACATTTATTTTATAAATCATGTAGGTAGTTACTGAAACATCGAAGGAAGGAAGTTGATAGGGTGGTAATATTAGACTGTATTTTATGCGAGAATATTCTATAGAATCCATAATCTTCATAATCTAAATAAAGCATTAGAATTAAGCATGTTTTTACTATTTTAATAGAGCACATGCGCACAATAAGTTTCTGGGCTGGTGGCCTAATTGTGATTTAATTTTACCGTAACAAAATATTAATGCCTAATTAAAATTCTATCGTCAATAGAAAAGGCTATATCAAATTATTTTGATATGGGACGTTGATCGTATATTATTTATCTACCTTATATTGTGCAACATAAGTTTTCAAATAATTTTTATCCAAGTTTAAAGCGCCGCGTCAATTTCTTCACGCCTGCGCCGACTCTTAACTGGGGCGAATTCTCGTAAGAAGTATTGATATGCTGTCGAAATAAACATTGCCTGATAAAGTACCAGGCATTGTTTGAATCAGAGAAAATATCTCCTGTGTCAGTGGAAGTTCTATCATTTTTTTATTGAGGTAGATCAGAGGGTCTGTTATCTTTTTTATTTGTTCAAAAATCTGATTTAATAACTTTTAGAATTGCTTTTTGAAAATTAATAAAAAATACCCTTTGTTTATTATGAATAAAATTACTATTTAAATTAGGGTCTCCTTAGTGAAACTCAAATAAATCATTTCGTAAATCGATACCAAATGAAACCTTGACAAAATGGCGATAGCAGAAAATGGTCTTCTTGGAAAGGCCAAGTAATATGAACTATGTATATTAAAGTAACATTATTCATCATTATTAAGAAAATATTGACTTTTAATATCAAAATAATAACTAATAAAATCTTCATAGTATTATATATTTTTTTTGGAGAATTTAAGGTTTTTCTTCTAAAAAAGACTACAAACTACCTACTTTTTTTTTTTTTTGGGATGGGTTGCGGTCGGCGCTCCTCGCACCACTCCGTCCGGGGCGACAGAGGGGCGTAAGCACGCACACCCGCACCCCACCCGAACACCACGTCGCCTTCGTCGTTGGGCCGACCACCGGAGCAGGGTTACTTGTCATCAGTGGTTGGCCCGTCGGAATACCCCCTATTTGGGGTACCTTCCCATCGACCGACGTCCCCCCACCGGGGAGGACGTCGGTCTTTCCTCACGCGGTCGGCCTCTCGGCGGGTGACGGACTAACTCCCCGGTCACGTCACTCGCGGCCTCGGACAAACTACCTACTAACAGATTTTTTTATAGTTTACGGTGATGCGCCATCATGCTGGTCTTTTCCCAATTTCATTCACCATTCATTTCAGCTCATAGACATCCCACTGTTGGACTCTACCCTCCTCCACAATAGGAGGGTAAATTGACCTTACTATACCATATTGGTCAGACAGGTTGGTATAGGGTTTTGTTTCGAGTTTGGCTTCTCTAGCATATAAATTATATGCGTATCATATTAGATGTCTTTTAAGATATCCACGGGCAAGATAGGGAGTGGTGAATTACTCTTACTCGTCACCACACTCCGTCGCAATTATTTGGCGTCAATCTAATATGCACTCTTCTTCTATAGAACAAATTGCACGTCCTGATTGACGTCACTCTGCTTTGGGAATATAATTGTTTATCGGACGGTAACATTCAATGGACCTACATGGATGTAAAGCTTTTATTCGTATTATACGATACCCACGAGTAGCGTTGCCAGGCGTCCGGATAAAGCCGGACATAGGTAGGCTTTTTAATTGCGTGTCCGGCCAAAATAATCGGTATCCGGCTTTTATTAGGCTTTTTACATTACGCAAACGAGCTAACCGAGCGTGGCCGAGCGCAAGCGAGTCGTCTGATATCATAATAGTCCAAAAGCTTAATTTTACATACATTTTTTTGTCGTACCTAATAATACTAAAACACAAAATCCTAAAAAATGAGGGTGTCCGGCCTTTCTACCCAAATGTCCGGCCAAACTGGCTGGTCTGTCCGGCTATTAGGTTTGACGACCTGGCAATCCTACCCACAAGCAACGTAAGGGTTGGTGGTATTCGTAACTGTTGCCACATAGCAAGTTTACGGTAATAGGTATATACAGTAGAAACTCGATTATCCGGCCCTTGTTATACGCGCGATTATCCGGACTACCAACCGCAAACTTATTGTACCTATAAATCGAATTTATGTAAGCACTAACAACCCGCCCTCGCTTCGCTTCGGTTATAGTCGTTTTACCCGCGTAGTTCCCGTTCCCGTGGGAATACCGGAATAAAATATAGCCTAGTTTACGTCCTGATATTATAGCTTTCCATTGGTGAAAGAATTTTTGAAATCGGTCCAGCCGTTTTGAAGATTACCCGGAACAAACAGACAGACAGACAAAAATTTTTTAATCGCCATTTTAGGCATAGGTGTCGTGCAAATAACCATGTGAGCATGAAAAAAGCCTATTATTTTGACATTACAAACAGACACTCCAATTTTATTTATTGGTATAGATGAACGTGTCTGAAAAGGAATGTTCCGCACGCGCCCGTGGGATCGCTGCCCCGCGCGTTTCATTATTGTTTTAGTAAATGTTACGCCGCTCTGAGGTGCATGCCCCGCGGCATATGTATTCGTCTTTTAATAAACGTATAATATTATGTACATATGCACAAAAGCGAAGGAGGTTTTTCATACATTCGATTATCCGAATGCCTACCGACAACAATTAGTCCGGTTAATCGAGTTTCTACTGTATATCTGAAAAGCAAATGGTTTCAATTTACACATAAATTGTGTGAATATGAAAATACCCACAAATGCCGAAAAGTGTCGAGCAAATTAGTTTACTGAAAAAAAAAAATATCTGTAAAGTCTGATTAGCGAAATAATAACGTGTTTCTTTGCGTGAAATGTTAGAATAAGTTACAATAAGTTATTTTATTATGCATATATTTGTTTTAAAGTGTTATAAAATAAACTCTGCGACATTATTCGGTATACTTTTTATCTATACCAATAAATAAAATTGGAGTGTCTGTTTGTAATGTCAAAATAATAGGCTTTTTTCATGCTCACACGGTTATTTGCACGACACCTATGCCTAAAATAGCAATTAAAAAATTCTTGTCTGTCTGTCTGTCTGTTTGTTCCGGGTAATCTTCAAAACGGCTGGACCGATTTCAAAAATTCTTTCACCAATGGAAAGCTATAATATCAGGGCGTAAACTAGGCTATATTTTATCCCGGTATTCCCACGGGAACGGGCACTACGCGGGTAAAACTATTATAACCTATAACCGAAGCGAAGCGAGGGCGGGTTGCTAGTGTTAAAGTAATTCTCATTCGTTCGTTCATTTCAGCTCACATACTTCCCACTGCTGGGCTCGAGTCTTCTCCATAATAGGAGGGAAATTGACCTACTATACCCACGATCAGATGTGTTGACAGTTTTATTTCTAGTTTCCGTTCTCTTGCATAAATGTTGTATACATATTTAATACCTTAGTCGTCCTTCACGACACCCCCGGGCAGGAGAGGGAGTGGTGAATTGTATTATTACAGCGTCACTGCGCGGTAAGCTTTTAAAACAAACGGGACGCAGCCGACGCAAGTGTTTTATTTTTCTACTAGCAACCCGGCCTCGCTTCGCTTCGGTTATAGGTTATAATAGTTTTACCCGCGTAGTTCCCGTTCCCGTGGGAATACCGGGATAAAATATAGCCTAGTTTACGCCCTGATATTATAGCTTTCCATTGGTGAAAGAATTTTTGAAATCGGTCCAGCCGTTTTGAAGATTACCCGGAACAAACAGACAGACAAAAATTTTTTAATTGCTATTTTAGGCATAGGTGTCATGCAAATAACCGTGTGAGCATGAAAAAAGTCTAATATTTTGACATTACAAGCAGACACTCCAATTTTATTTATTGGTATAGAATACCACCCACACAATAGTAATATAATAAGAAATATTCTTTATGTCACAAATGACTACAAATACAGAATTATACAAACATGGGATCGACTGCACAGATAGTGTAGCAGTTAATGCCAGTGTCATGGGTTTGATTCCCATGCAGGACAACAGTTTGTGCGATCCACAAGTTGTTGTTCTGAGTCTGGATGTAATTTGTGTCCGTTAAATTATATTTGAAGCAAGGCGATTATGACCTCGTAGGGAGCTCTTTGCTCGGGTTGGCCATCGAAGTAGAGGAATCTGTAGCTGTGACCAGTACAATGACGGGAAGGGAATACACTAGGAAGTGGAGCCGCGCGTCGCTACGCCGCCGCTCCGGATGGATAGGCCGTGTCCAGACCGTAATCTGAAACAATAGAAAAAGGTCTTTGTTAATTAGCTAGTGACTCTATGGTTGGGTGTCTTGGATAACAAAAAAAGTTACAAAAACTACAATAGCATTTATTTTCAGATGGTTAGTGCTTCTGGCAACGCCAAACCTGCTGCTCCACCAGACAATGATGACCCTTTGCTACTGGACGAGGAAGATATCGACGAGATTTTAGAAATTCCTAATATTCAAATGTTAGAGCCTCGTAATAACCAAGGGAATGGATTGGAGCAAATCATACCAGCATGTCCTCATGTGATGCCACAATTTCAAGGTGCAGCATTGAGATTTAACTTCCCTAACCCGAATGATTTATTGGTAAGGATCCCTCTCTCTCTTTTATATTTTTTTCTATTCATCCATTACCTATCTATTAACCTATTGACGTCCACAGTTGGATATATGCCTGGCGAAGTAGGCAATTATGATTTGGTTGACGGTTTAACGATTGTAATTCGTTCGAGAAGTTTCTCAATAGATAGTCATGCCCATTCCATTCATGATTTTTTACGACTCCATGGGCTAATTACGGCGACACTTCGTATTCTCTACCTCTTTATCATCACCTAAGCTTATAAACGTCCCACTGCTGGGATCGAGTCTTTATAATTGACTTGCAGTACATTTTCATTTCCATATGTAATAAGTCTTTTGTATCATGTACATTTGCATGCTTGTGCGCCCCGTAAGTATACATGTCGGTATATAGGTGAACCTTGGTATTTGCCAGATATTTAGAGGATATCAAGTCTCACACTTATATTTCTTATTTCAGTTACCATAAACCTATACTTTCAATGATAAAAATTCCTGAATAACCTACATGTATTGTAAGATAATAAAAATGTTTTAAACGTTATTAACTTCTCATTTATTCAATAAAACGATTACTTTAATTACTTTAATTAGCGTCTAGATTGGTTTACAAGGAACTTTAATAGACTATTTAAACATTATTTCATTTAAACGAATTGAAGACATGTTATTTATTTATTTAAGACAACACCCTGCACTAAGGAAATAATCCTTGTATTGCGGGGGACTTTACAAACATATAATTAACGGACACAAATTACATCCAGACTCAGAACAACAATTTGTGGATCGCACAAAGTGTTGTCCCGCGTGGGATTCGAACCCGTGAACACGTGACCGTGAATTCGTGACACTGGCGCTGTAAGTCGCTATCTTAACCACTACGCCATCTGTGCAGTCAATAAAAGAAAAAAATGTTTTCTTATCGGTCACCACGCTCAAAAAGTGTCACTTGAATTAATATCAAAGAAAAAAAATTGCATAAATAAAAATAAAAATTAATTATAATTCCATAAGTTGATAAAAAAGCTTTGCCGCGGCAGTCCCCGAGTGCCACACGTTTTTTATTTCTAACTGCCGCCAATATATCAAATTTTCCTCACCTGGCGACTAAAAAAGAATATACCTGTCGACACTCTCTTGTATAGAATTCTAAAAAAAACTAAGGACCACCAGAAGTCATTAGCCGCTTTTTACTTAGAACTCGCCTAACTGCGATCACCAAACCGCCTTTCGAGAGTGGCGATTAGGGCTATATACAACAGTGGACGCCAAAAGATCGAATATTAATAATTATGACCACATGTTTTTTTTGTGCAGTATATTAATTCGTACGAGGAGCTCGCTCATATAGAGACAGCAGTACTTTGCGCTTTATACGCCATTGGACCTACAGTGCTACAAGGAGATGGTATAACTGTTTGTAAGTTATAATTCTTTTTATACTTTCCTTGTCCTCATACTCACGCCTCGTTTGGCATTTTTTTTATGGGTGGGCTATGGTAAGCGCACGCGCGGTCCAATTCGTCCGGGGCGATGAAAGGACGGCGCGCGGGCCCATAACCCACCCGTATCCACGTCACCTCGTTGTTGGGCCGACCCCGGTGGTCGCAGATACTCGCGCCTACGCCGCGACGGTAGACGGTTTGGCATAGGGTTTTATTTAAAGTTTTCTTTCTTATACATAGATGATATATACATATTATATCCCTTTGTCGTCTTTTACGACAATCACGGTTAAGTGAGGTGTGAATTGTATTCATACTCCGTTACTGCACGTATATGATTGCGACTATCAAATTATTTCGAATTATCTGTGGCATAATAGGTATACTTACCATGGTGGAGCAGGTTCGACAGACCGTTTGTAAGGAAAAGGATTGCTGTGAGAGCGGCTACGAATACTACCAACCCTCACCTTGCTCGTGGGTGTCGTAAAATACAATTGGTACTTTTCAACCTGGGTCAATTGCATCCGATGCTGCCTGGTCAATTTGGCATTACCAAGGAAAATTGACGAAAAACCAAAAAACAATTGTCAAAGCTTTTGCAATATCTATGTAAGATAGAAGAATAGTTATTATACTGCATCGACCTTGAGTAATTGGAATAAGAGCAAGACACACAACTCCTCCAAGGTTTCACAGTGTGTTAACGGATTAAGTATATGCACAACTTGTCACCACCATTTTAGCAAGAGATCTTATAAAACGACTTGGTGGATATAAGTTTTTTTTAAAGACTACACCTTGCACTGAGGAAATAATTCTTGTATTGCGGGGTACTTTACAAACATATAATTAACGGACACAAATCCCACCCAGACTCAGAACAACAATTTGTGGATCGCACAAAGTATTGTCCTGCGTGGGATTGGAACCCACGACACTGTGCCAGTGTATGTCGGTATCTTAACCACTACTCCATCTGTGAAGTCATTCAAGTGACTTGAAACACTCTCCTGGAGAGCGCATTAAACTATGGCCGCAAACCGTCGCCTAAATGTTTACCAGTAGATACTCAGACGTGTTTTAATGACTTCTTAAATACATATTAACGTTTATTTATTTTTTAACAGATATACAGAACTCTTCTTTCGTAGCTAAAGTTCGTCAGACAGCCGCGCCTACTGCACCTCCAGCACCTCCGACAGTCAGGGAAGATGATGATCTTCAAAATGTGAACATGAGTGAAGTGCGAGAGTCTTTAAATGAAGTAAATTTCTCTTTAATTGAATCTATTCGCATCACACGTCCCTTCCTAAATCTTTGAATACAGTAAAACCTCTACTTACCTCGTTTTACGCGAATTCAAAGATATGCGGTTTTCTCTTTGAGCGATTAGGTCCTTAGGTTCACTTGTTTTATTTATAAAATTACAATTATTTTTAACACGCTTTTATTAGCTTCACCTGTATGTTTGTTTGTGACGTCCACCTTTGAGCTCGAAAGTAGGGCAACTACTTTGAGCGATCAGATTTCCTTTAAACTTTACACATCTATCAAAGACCGATGACAATACAATAATCCACTTTTTTTTACGGTCGCCGCACCTCAAGTCGAGTTTTTACACTTTTTAGTTTGATATGCTATGAAGGCGTGTCTTTTTAGTTTTTTTAAAATATATTCATTTTTTTATCTAACATTTTCACCATATTCTTTAAAATTATTGTCTTCTTTGAACGACTACGCGAATTCGACTTATGCGATTATCGCTCGGTCGTGTAAAAGATGACTAAGGACTTATCGCGTAAATCCGGGTATTACTGTATTAATTCAAGCTTACATTGAGAGTCATTTGGAGAATAGAGCCAAATAGGCAAGTGAACTGCTGGGCTTCCTGAACAGAGCCAAGCGGTACTTCAGTCCGAAACAACTTATTTTGTATAAAGCGGCATTTCAACTATACATGAAGCTGCTCACCGTCCCTCCTTAAATCATTTGGAGAATAAAGTGAAATTGATAAGCAATCAGATGGAGCTTCTTGAACAGAGCCAAGCGGTACTTCAACTGAGAGAACGACTTATTTTGTATAAAGCACAAGTTCGTCTATACATGGGGTACTGCTCATATCTTTGAGTGGGTACGCCTTAATTAAGGATGGAATGAGTAAAAATTTTTCAACTTATAACTTTAACTCACTCTAAACTCGGTCTACAGAACTGTTTAACATAGGTCACTTTTGTTTTTTTTATTGCCGATGGTGACAAACGAGCAACCAGCACATCTGATGGTAAGTGATACTGCCGCACATGGACCTTTGCAATACCATGGGCACAGTTAGGCCTACCTTGAAGGGTTCTTCTTAAACCACGTTTAAAGAAGTACATGTCTTTTGCAGTTAGATGAAGAGCAGAGGGACTCCGAAAACGAAGACTCGGACGGATACACGGATGAAGGTATCTTATCACATATCTATTACTTTTTTTGACATTATTTTAGTTCATCATCATAAGATTGTCATCTGTATGATTACGGAAAAAGAATACAATTCACCACTCCCTATTTTAAGCAAGGAAGTCATAAAAAACAACTAATGGATTAAATATGCAAATAACATTTTTACAAGAGACGGATATCTAGAATTACCACCATAGACTGCCATACTGCAATCATCTGACTTGCGTGGTATAGCAGATCAATTTCCCTCCTATTATGAAATCCAGTAGTAGGCCGTTTATAATGATATTGATAATTTTTGATTATGGTTTACATACATACTTAATATAAATCGTAACAAATGTATACTTCAATATACTTAGATTATTATGATTGTACGATACTTAACTACAGTTATTTATTTAGATGCGGCTATACATCCTACTAGTATTATAAATGCGAAATTTTGTACGGATGTTTGTTAGTCCTTCGCTTGTGAGGCAATGTGCCTATTGGCCGGGACTCCCTCGTGGGACCTGGAGGCGGAAATGCTCGCCGGATTGTATCGGTGGGTGACGGGGGTGCGAGCGGAGGGCGGTGTGGTCTCGTTGAGGCAGCTCACCGCCTGGCGCGTCGAAGCCCGCCGAGACGTCATTGCCCGTTGGGCAGTCCGGCTGGAGAGGCCTCGATTCGGGGTGCGAATCGTGGAGGCCTTCCGGCCGGTGCTGATGCAGTGGTTGGAAAGGCGGCACGGGGTGCTCTCCTTCCGACTAGTGCAGGTATTGACAGGGCATGCGTGCTTTGACAAGTACCTGCACAAGGTCGTTAGGAGGGAGATTACACCGTCCTGCCACCACTGCGATTGCGACGAGGACACGGCGTAGCATACGCTCGAGGCCTGCGCCGCTTGGCCAGCGCAGCGCCGTGATCCGGGAACTCGTCGCAATCATCGGTGCCAACCTGACGCTGCCGACCATCGCCCTGGGGATACGCCCTGGCCCTGGCGCCTTGGGAATTAGGACGCGGTCGCAGCCTTTCTGCGAGGCAGTAATCTCGCAGAAGGAGGCGGCGGATCGCCTGCGCGAGGAGCGCAGCCTCGATGAGGCGATCCGCCGCCGGCGACTGGGGCTGTGTAGGCGCGAATACCTGCGCCTCATGCCGCCCTAGCTGAGGCCGCGGGTGACGTGACCGGGAAATTAGTCCGTCACCCGCCGAGAGGCCGACGTCCGTGAGGAAAGACCGACGTCCTCCCCGAGGGGGGGACGTCGGTCGATGGGGGGGTACCCCAAGTAGGTAGTGGTAGGTAGGTATTCCGTCGGGCCGACCACTGATGACAAGTAACCCTGCTCCGGTGGTCGGCTCAACGACGAAGGCGACGTGCATCGTGGGTGGGTTGCGGGTGTGCGTGCTTACGCCCCTCTGTCGCCTCGGACGGAGTGGTGCGAGGAGCGCGCCGACCGCAACCCACCCAAAAAAAAAAAGTTCTTCGCTCGTAAACCGTTGTACAGACTTTGATGAAAATTGGCTTATAGATAGACCATTCGCCGAATTAAATATTGACCCACAATGTGGGTCAATATTTAATAACTAATATCTGTATCGGGTAGATAATTATAAATTTTCTGCAGTAACGATGACTTGCTGGACGTGAGACATCTTAGTCTACCCGTGACCATGAACGCTGTAAAGTGTTCGAAACGTCGGGTAATCAAAAATAAAATACAAACGCGATAAAATCCGTAAAGTAGTTTTATTTAAAATTGTATTATCACTTCGGCTGTATATAACATTGCAGTTGGGGGTCGAGCCTCCCCCACAATATAAATTTTGAGGTTGTCTTCTCTTGCATATTGTATATTTAAAAATAATTATTTTTCTATGAATTTTCAGAACCATTAGACCGATAATTGAACGGATTAATATTGGAGAAGAGACAAACGCCAGATGAAATTAAATGTCGTCTATTCTTATACACGTTTAATAGACGTAATATTTCTAAAATATTTGTTGATGTATTATCTATGTATAATGATTTTTTAATGTATTTATTAATCTATTTATATAAATAATTTGAAAAAAAACACTCGGTAGCTTCCAAAATATGGATTCTTTTGGATACTAATGGTATTTATTTCTATGGCTTTTTTAATTTTTAACTCTTCACTTAAGAATACTTTGCCGATGTTTTGATCAGTACGGGATACAAAAGAAGAATACTATTATTACGCCTACATAAAAGTAATAGATTGTCTAAGAATAGAACATGTTGTTGTGGAAAGTATTTTAAAATAAAATATATAACTCTGTCAAATGTTGAACATTAAGTGAGGAAAAGGATATTAATTGTTAAAAAGTACGAAGAACTATTAAGACGGTTTTTTATGTAATGATATATTTAACTATTACATATATTCCCTATTTGGGGTAGACTTTCTAGTCAGACTAGTATCAGCAGAATATCATTTCACCTAAAGGGATAATGATATTCTAGAATTAGACTAGTTATTGAAATGTTCTAATTCAATATAACATTTAATAAAGATGTTCAGAATCAGGCAATTGATTAATGTTATTAAAGCTCTAGCATCTGTTTAACGTGATTTAGTATTACATATTTCTGATTAATTCACGTGGTATGAACATATCATATCGGTTGAGATTGTTGCTGAGAGTGTTAGATGTGTGTATAGGTAGGAAAAAACCTAAGGGAAGCCTTTTTAATATTAATGTGAAGAATGGTGGCAAAGGGAAAGTATTATAAAATAGGAACTTGGTTACAATGGCGATTACAAATCTGTTTTAACCAGTTTTATTATGTTTTAACCAATTTATTTATTTTTTAACCAGTTTGTTTATTTATTTAACCAGTTTGCTTATTTTTTTAGGCAGTTCCTTTAATTTTTTAGCGATTCATTTATTTTTTTAAGTAGATTTTTTATATTTTTAGCAAGTTCATTAGATTTTAACCCGTTCTTTTATTTTTTAACCAGTTTGTTTATTTTTTTAACCAGTTTATTTATTTTTTTAAGCAGTTCATTTATTTTTATACCAGTTTATTAATTTTTTAGCCAGTTAATTTTTTTACCAGTTTATTTATTTTTTTAGCCAATTAATTTTTTAAGCAGTTAATTTATTTTTTTAACCAATTTAAATATGTTTATTTCAATTGATCTGTGTCATGGGCTGTGGACAACACCGACTCTGCAAAGTATTCACATGTGAGTTTTGCTGCAGATAAATTTAGAGTTATGTGTTTAATGAATTCCATTTTAATTAAAATACTAATGTTAAATGTTTTATAAAAAACGTTATCGACTAAGTCTTTATTACTCAACTTTTAAGCAGTATTTTTAGGTTTTGTTTAGGAAATTGAGTATATTTTTTATGATCTCATGCAATCTCTCAGTTATTTTATTAATTCAATGGCCTATTTAATAAATGCTTAAATTAAGCATTTATTAACACCTGGATATCCTATATTGTGTTGCATTATAATTAATACACACACACATATATATAAAGGATTTAATATGATTATCTACTTAACTATTGATATAAACAGTATGTATTGCCTACTTTAGGAATTAGGGATATAGTGCTTTGTATTTTTTAGTTTTCCATAAATGTTTTTTTTTAGTGTCAGTCCCAGCATCTATAATGTAAGTCCCTTTTCGTTTAATGTCGGTTTCGGTGTCTTTAATATCAGACCCAATGTCTTTAATACTTATCTGTCTGTTAACGAAAGATTCAGTGGCTTTAATGTCGGCCGTAGTTTCTATAATAACAGACCTACTGTCTTCAATGTCAATTCCAGTGTTTTTGATGGTCACAGTACCTTTAATGTCAGTTCTAGTGTCTATAACGTCAGTTCGTGTGCTTAATGTCAGTCCTTTTATTTTTAATGTCAGACCCGGGGTCTTTAATGTCAGTCTTAGTGTCTTTAATGTTAGTCCGTGTCCTTAATGTCAGTCCTAGTATTTTTTATGTCAGACCTAGTGTTTTAATGTCAATTCCAGTGTCTTTAATGTCAGTCCAACTTATTGGCCGGGCTTTTCGCAATATAATTTTTAACGATTAGAAATATGTACATATATAATAGTTTTAGTTTCTTCTCACGGATTACCATTATAGATATTATAGGTAGGTTAGGTAAGAATTTTAAATGTAACATTTTGCAATATTTGTCTTCAGAAATATTTTGTTTTGTTGTGGATTGTCATAGGTCAGAATATTTTGTCAACGTTTTTATATTTCATAACCGTTGTTTCTTAGTGCCAATATTATTTTATAAACGTTTAAAATTTAAGTCTTAAGCGTTAATTTTAAATATATGTAAGTTTTAAATGTGTCCTGTTTCCTCTTTAGCCGGTGTTAGATCTGTAATCGACAGCCACCGCGTACCTAAAGGTGTATACTCCGTTTAAAAAACTATTTTTGAAAATTTTTTCTATATCTAAAGTGTATACTAAATATACATTTTAATATATTATAAGCGTATTCAATGTATTATGTGTAGTTATATCATGGTTAATATATTAGATATAAATACCTCGATATTTTGCATGTAATTATATTATGTTATAGTTAATATACATCTGAATGTTAGTATGTAACTATTTAAATCATATAACATAAACTCTCCCATGTTTCGGGAAACAGGGTTGAAATACAACTATTTATTGGCTATTGTTGTTTTATTTGATTATTAGCAACCCGCCCTCGCTTTCGTTTCAGTCGTCTTATCCGCGTAGTTCCCGTTCCCGTGGAAATACCGGGATAAAATATAGCCTATGTTACTCCCTGTTATTATAGCTTTCCATTGGTGAAAGAATTTTTGAAATCGGTCCAGTGGTTAAACTGTGAAAGCTTAGCAAACAAACAAACTTACTTTTGCATTTATAATATTAGTAAGGATTTACTTCTTATATTGCTTTTATTACACTTTATTCCTTTTGTACAGTACAAATACCACAAAGCCTTACATTGCTCGTGGGTGTCTCAAAAGATGACTAAAAGCTTTATTTACCTGGGTAAACTCTATCTAGTACCGTCTGATTAACTGTTACATTCCCAAAAAAGATCAACACGAACAATCCCGTCGAAAACTTACCTCGTATTTGATAGGCTCTACCAGTAAGTATCGATATTTTTCAATCGATACTGATTGAGTACTGTTACTTAGCGACCGATACGGTATCGATTAAAAGTATCTATATCTGGATGGTATCGATTCATCCCTAAAAAGGATTGATGTTCGCCAGGCGACTGATCGTAAAACTACTGCCAAATCTTTTGCAATGCGATGAAGTTAAGAGCAGGATGATGATTATCATTCGCTATTTTTGATATGAAACATCTATAGGCGACGGTGAACCTGATCGTTGGCTTGGCGTTAACGCCACGCTTGGATATGCACATTTGTGTAACGAAACCACAACCTGTTTTAGAATTTTGTACAACGCCACCTAGTGAGCTAAAAATAAATTATTAACCTAAGCACATACTTATAGTGTATACCAATGAAAATAAATGTTTATTGAATAAAAAGCATAATTTTCTGGAAAAAGCGTATTATTTTATTAATACTTTATGCCATATTAGTTCCTGTTGTGCATCTTTTATGCACATATACTTGTACAAAATAATTTCGATGTTTCACATCTACCAGGCGTCCTGAGCGACGGCTCCCTTTTTTATTATTCCAAAAGTTGATATCAAGCAAATCGTAGCAATAGAATTTCAACTAAAAGGTGATATTCCTCAAAATCATTATCTCATCTTCATCTCCGCTATTACAGTTCCCCATCATATACTGCTGGCCTTCTCTACAATAGGAGGACAATTAACCTACTATATCACACAGGTCAGACAGGTGCATTCATCTTCTTATCATATCCACTAGGCACGAGTAGTCTTTTACGATACACACAAGCAAAAAAATTAACTGATGAAGTGTTTTCTTACTCCGTCACCACACGGAATATTTATCTTATCTTATATCTTTAAACGAGCAATTCTTGTATATATATATATTCAGGATCTCGGAAACGGCACCAACGATTTTGATAAAACTTGGCATACTATAGGTTTCGAGTGCAAAAAATCGATCTAGCTAGGTTTTATTTATAGAAAATGTTGTTTTGTCCGTGTTTTTAGCAAAGCAATACAATGACATTAAATTTTAAAAGAATATGAATCCAAATTTCGTTGTCAACGTCATGAGTTACGATAGCTCAGTTTGGAAGGTGACCGGTTTTAATTTTGGTTTTTTTGGCATTCAAACAGCGTCGGTTCGAATCTCGGTGTTATTATTATTCTCTTTTTGTAATTTTTTATATATTTTTCATTATTTATTTTTTATTAATATAATATCTAAATAAATTCGACAGAAATATTCCGAGCGAATTCCGGTCAACCAGATATTAATATTTAAGTACGTTTGCCGCCTGGAAGCATGCGGCTGCCGAAAAACCTTTTACTTTTTCTTAGCATTAAAATTAAGTACCTATATAACGATAATAATAACGTAATAACCGTTATGTTTACTAGTAAAAGTGAGGTATTTATGTTTTCTTTGTGTTTGTGGTAGTCCTGCTTGCAGAAAGGTCTGCGGTTGCTGCGTGGAGCTGGTCTCTCACTTCTCTCCAAGGTGCTTAAGGGAAGTGGCTGCTCTAGTAATTAGCTTGTGATTTCTTGCCGCTTGTCGAATCTTGTACAGCCACATTTTATGTTTTAATTATATTATATAGTGAAGGTCATCACACTAGAGGGAAATCTTATTAAACACGTTGTACCTATACAGTTTTATATAAATTTTGTAAAAAGTAATAGATACCTTCGATGAGAACGATGATCGAGATGTTAAAACATCGATGTTTTTGATTTCATCATCGATTATCATCGAGCATCCCTACTGTCGATGCGTTACTTGCCTACGTGTATCCTGTCTGTACATGCCTACATAATATGTAACATTTAAGGCATGGATTCTTAGACACACATTTGAAATCTGTGTAACTATTAAGTTTTATTGTTTTTTGTGTAATATATATGTTACGGCTAACACCCGAAGTGCGGCTACACCTAGTTCTAGCCGGCTGAAACTAGATGTGGCCGCACTTAGGTGTTTAAACCTAGGTGTAACAGAGTTTTTCACGCCTAATATTAGGTGTAGCTGATTTCATTTGGTTAAAACTAGGTATAGCCTTGTTTATGCTGGCTACAACTAGATGTAGCCAATCCTACGTGGTTAAAACTTAGGCAATCGCACGCCCAATTTCCTTAATCCATCTTCAAAAATATATAAGCTCTGGAATGAACTACCTGCTGCTGTGTTTCCCAAGTGCTATGACATGTCCTTCTTCAAACGAGGTTTAAGAAGAGTATTTTTTCACGGTAGGCAACGGCCCGGCTGTGCCCCTGGTATTGCAAAGGTCCATGTGCGGCAGAACCACTTACCATCAGGTGTTCTGCTTGCTCGTTTACCACCGATGTCAATAAAAAAATATATAAAAGCTCTTGAAGAACTGTCCTCCAAGGACAGCATCATGTGGCGCTTTAAAATTTAAGAATCTAAGAGAAGGAATCCACATCATCGTAGAAATCGTTTCCAAAGATACTTAGATAGGACAAAATTTTAAGTTATGTACACGGTACTTGAAATTGTGTATTGCCTTTTAAAAAAGTTACCTGGACTTCCTTTTAGGACATTTTTCTCATATATACAGGGTGAATCAGGTTATGGAGCAACTGATCAAAAGGGAGCTAGGCAATGGTGATAGGAACCCATAAAATAAATTTGAACGAAAAATATCGATTCGTTAAGAAATTAGAGACATGTAAAGTTTTCAATTTTGTCATCGCTTTTTCGTGTAAATCTGATTGAAATGTATAAAGTCAATGATACTTAATACGCAACATATTCATACTTCGTTAAATATTCATTAGAAATTGAATAAATCGAATGATTACGTTCACATAAGCAAGACAAACTTCGCTTTAAAACAGCTGATCGGCCTATGGCCGTTGACCGCTTGCCGTTGTACCTACATGTCATTGAAGCGTTTGCGCAATTCTAGGTATAAACGAATGAAATTATACTGTCGAAGCTTTACATGCCTACATGTATTCTGTCTGTACATAATACGTAACATTTAAGGCATAGACTCTTAGACACATTTTTATGAAATCACTGTAATTTTTATGTTATATTGTTTTTTGTGTAATGTACATTCTAATTACAATCTATGACCGTTAAACTACAACATACTCGAACAGTTGCTCCATAACCTGATACAGCCTGTATATATATTGGTCTCCCAGGAGATCCCTGTAGAGTGAGACCTATATGTGCCGATAGATACATATTACTAGTTTAGTCACCGTTGTCTTCAAAATAACAGGACCATAGTTCGACGAATATTTTGCGTGTGCTTCTCTGGCTCCTTGGATGTTATAGAATTAGCTACCACAGATGGAACTGCATTTGGGGGGTCTGATATCTTAAACACAGGGTGACCTAGTTAGGAGTTAGAGCTTATCCATCTCCCTACACGAAAATTATGGTGTTTTTATTTGATTTTATTATTATTTTGTTTTCTCTTTTTCTATGTAATAATAGCTATATTTACTTAATGTACATTTTATAGTAGTAGTGCATGGATTGTATTTAATGTTTTTTGTTTAATGATCAAATAAAGACTATTATTATTATTATTTGAGGATTTATATTTTTATACCTCTACATAATAGTGTTAGGTCAACAAATTATAAATAAAAACCCATGGTTAGACATCAATACATTTATTAAAAAATAAATAGATACAAAGTTCATAGATATATAGGAGTCGAATTAACATGAAAATGAGATCAATAAATCAACATAAAGTTACCCTGAATGCAGGTCCAAGTCCAATATGCCTTCGGCACTTTCCTTATATCCAAACGTAAGTAGTTTAGACTTACGTTTGCATATGCATCACAGCTCATGTCATCACAATTTTTTCCATTCTCCTTTTCTCACCAACCTACTAAATCATAAAGGAAATGAAGTAAATATTATTTCTTAAACTAAATTTGTGAATTTGGAAAAGATGGAGAACTCAACGATCTTTGAGAGTCCGTTTTATCAATTGAGTTAAAGTTACCCATATACATGACTATTTTTTTTATATTACCTCCTCCTCCCATTGGTGACCATCCGTAGTATATCAAGACCAAGCTTTGACCAAGCGTTATAGAAAACCCTCTCCCCAGGTAACCCAGTTTACCCCACCTTCAACTAGATCAAGTAGTAAAAGTACATTCCCTCAGGTAAAATTGTTTAGCAGTCTATAAGAAATATATCACCATAGACACGAATTTAGCTTAATTGATAACCAATCCAAACGATTAAGCATGATAAATAAAAATTGAATAAAGGTAATGAGTATTTGACGAAACTAGATATATTCTAAACACAACAATAACATAGATTACACAGCGCATTATAATAAATATAGTATAATAAATATTAAATACATAAAATATTAATTGTAATTATTAACTTTGACATAGAAATTCTATTAAAACACACATAAATCGTTATACAACTAAACGTTAGTTTAAATATATACGGTTATAAAGGTCGCATATACGCTGACCGTAATAATTCTAACATTAAAAGAGGCCATAAATATTGACCCCTGAAAGCTATATTAAATAGAAATATCCTTCCCTTAAATCAACTCTCTGCATGTTACATTTAATTCCAACAGCCTTTAACCGTGTTACCTTGCATTCCAGACACTTATAAACTAACATTAATAACATTTATTTTTTTAATTATTCAAAACACATAAAAGTTACGGCTACGGTTACATAGTGAAGTGACTACTTACGAAAAACTGGTAAAATGTTAACATTTGAAAGTGCTGTATTTTGATTCTCACTATCGCAAAATAATATTATATTCCGAAGCATCTATCTATATTTCACAATCAAATTAATTTATCTGCCTCTACATATATTGAAAGTGTTCAAATTCAAAAAATGTGTGGCTTTAACTATAGAATTATTAGAAATTCCTTTGAAATGCGTACGATGGAGTTTGTCTGCCTTTAATCGATGCTGGATATGTATAACCCGGGCCAATAATCGAATCATAAATGGCGACACTAATCATTCATACTTCCTCGCACGTTATTCCTGTCTTTACTCACACACGTCGGTACAGTACACAAATAAATAATTTAATTAGTCTGGATCTGCTTTCAAAAATCATTATTAAGTTGTTGTTGCTTTCCTTTATTTTCTGTTAAGCTTTTCTTTATTGACGTTCAATTTTATTTATTGTTAACATATTTGTTGATATCAAGTTAATTTCTTGTTTTATTTATGAATTGTAATAATGTAGTGATATAAAAATATTTAAAATAATATAGTCCTAAACATTAACTTAGTCTCAGTAGGATTCACGCAAAGAATTTCATTATATTTATGTATAAATTTCGTGTGTATGTCACTAAACTTCTAAGTGAGTGGACTGATATTGATGAAATTCTTTGTGCGTGTTCAAGGAGATTCGAGAATTGTTTAGATTCACAATTGGACCCGGTAGGTGGTTATTTGAACAGAACAACGTCTGTTGGGTCAGCTAGTTCATTATAATATTTTAAACAATTACTCAGTGTTAGGTCTTATACGTTCTGACGTCCGTTTCTTTGATTCAATTAGCATTTTTGGCTTCTTAAATACCTTGTTTACAACAATTATTATACAGACAAAAGTTTATAGTAAAAAAAAATCCACCTATCTGGCAATCCCATTGCTGACGGTCCAATCTGTCATAGTAACCGCCATTTTCAGTTAAATGCATTATTGGCACGGGTTATATAGGTATCTAAATATTGTAAGTAATCGATATTGGATTACTAACGTGATCAATAGTTTTATTTTAAATCGGGCCATTAAGAAGAATTAAAAAAAAATAAGAATATATGATTTCTCAAAAAGTTTTTGATGTTTGTTTCTTATAAATATGTACGTGTTAATAATAAAAATTATATAATTTCAATTTTTATTTTATAATATAAGTATATTTATCGACGGTGCATATCAGGTCTAAAATATCGCATCAAGTTTACAAGTAATGATGGAGCTGATATTTGATAATTCGTATTGGTAATCAATATGACTTCTCATTTGTCAAGACGGGAAATTTATGTTTTGGCTGGGGACAACTGAATATACAACATGAAAACGGAACTGTCCTTTCAAAAATATAGTATGATTACCTTAGGGACCTTATTATCTAAATAAGAAACAAAAATTCCATTCAAATAGGATAGACACAGAAATATTGTTGGCTTATTTCAGAAAGTTAGTATTATAAAGGCCTTGTAATGACCATATTAAGTAATTCTAACACTCAAAATACATATATCTTAAAAACAATGGAAATAGAAATTCCCTTCTATTAAATTCACTTAATATTTGATACTTATTGATTCCAATAGCTTATAACTGTGTTATCTTGCAAACCCGTCACATTTGTAGATATTTCTTAATATTAACGACAATATAGAAATTATTCTAAAGGCAAATTAGTTAATTGTTACTTATGCTTGAAAAAAAAAACTACTTTTACTAAAGTGTTGTATTCTGAAGTATAGAATCAACACCGACATTTTAAAATTTCAATGCAAAATGGGGTTTTAGGGGTTAAAAGTTTTTAAAATTTCATAATTTCGTAATACTGAAAAGAAATCAACGTGTATAACAAATGTCCCACTGGGCTTGAGCCTCCTCATAATAGAAGGGAATTTGACCTTCTATACCACGCTGGTCGCATGTGTTGGTATAGGGTTTTATTTCGAGTTTTCCTTCTCTTGCGTAGATATTGTACGTATACTATATCCCTTAGTCGACTTTTACGACACCCACGGGCATGACAAGGGGTGGTGAATTGTATTCTTACTCCGTCACCACACGGAAAATATTATAAATACCGATGAGGAAAATTTTAATATCTGCTGTCTACCAATAAACCTTACTACCAATAAATTTGTAGGTTTAAGCTTGTAAAAGATAATGGCTTCATTTAAACATTGGATTTATTTAAAAACCTCCAGGGCTGGTACGGGTTTATTAATTTTATAAATTTTGTAATTTTGACATTAAAATTTACCGTAACGACACTTTTGGCTCAATAAAGGTACTATTCAATGTTATGCGCGACTGGTTAAAAATGCTACGCTTATTGTATGCGCAATGGAATTTATTTTCTTTTCATCTAGATTCATATAGAGCACATAATTGAAGAGATATTGACCTACGTTGGTCAGACGAGTTGCTATAGGGTTTTATTTCGAGTTTTCCTTCTCTTGCATAGACGTTATATGCATATTGTATCCCTCAGTCGTCTTTTACGACATCCACGGGCAAGATAGGGAGTGGTGAATTGTATTCTTACTCCGTCACCACACGGATATCTTTAATACTGAAGAAATATCTATTGTAATAATGGGTGCCCTTTGGCAGATGATGATATAGGTAATTTACCGAAATGATATTCCATAATTAAAAGAGTTAGGTATTTGGCTTAAGGATAGATACGCTGAGTAACATTTTCAGTTCCAACTGAAAACATTATCATTAGACCAGCCAAGATCACGACTATTTGTTCACGCGTCAACTCGTTGAGGTAAACCTGTAAATAAAATATAAATTATATGTTTGAAATTAATGATTTTAAAAGTTTTTGATGGCATAAAAAATGGTACTCGACTGACGAGACCTGTTGCCGTTGGTCCGTCCACATAGCGATAATGAGGACGTGTACGACAAGCTACGAAGTTGCACGCCATCCCCTCTCGTGCTCCAAATGGATCGGTTAGGATATAACTATACTATAACTTGTTCCCCAAAAGGCATAAAAGTGGTCCACGTTTCTGTTGAATTCGTCATATTGACAAGAAACATTCAATATATAAATATATAATCAGGGCCGGATTATCCATAAGGCGGACTAGGCAACTGCCTAGGGGCTCCGCACCGACTAAGGGCCCCGAGCATGCGCCAAGAAAAACAAATATCACCCATTTCATCCAATTCCATCCAATTTCATCCAACGATGTTTTTTGAAAATTGTTATCATCATCGCATCATCATCGCAGCCCACATTCGTCCCGTCCGGGCTCGCACCTCCTCCGCAATGGGAGGGAATTCGACCTACTATACCATGCTGGTCAGACATGTTGGTATAGCGTTCCATTTGGAGTTTTCTTTCTCTTGCACAGATGTTATGTGCATATTATATACCTTAGTCGTCTTTTACGTCATCCACGGGCAATTGTATTCTTACTCCGTCACTACACGGATTAATTAAAATTTTGATACTGCCTCAATATTATTATTTTTCTTATTGTTGTTGGTGGCAAAAGAGACAACAGCACACCTGATGGTAAGTGATCCTACTGCTCATATACCTTGGACCATGGACTTGAGAATTGGATTGAATAGGGGCCCTGATAGGGTTAATCCAGCCCTGTTTATAATCTGTAATCGAATCTTCAAAGACTTTTTAAGGCACAGTTTGTGCCTTAAAGTCTAAAATAAATTAAATAAAACGATCGCGGGACCCGATTGCAAATTAAAAACTAAAAGAAAGTCAATCCGCCTGCAACTAAATTTAATGCTGAAATAACTTACGGTTTCAGCTCATAATACAATCTGTTAAAACGATGCATCTAAACATTCGGTGTGTTCGTCAAGCTTCATTATATAGTATCAAAATATTATTATTAAACTTTCAATAAATTTTGCATCAGTGTCATGCAGGAGGCAAATTGTAAATATTTCACATTATTGCAGGATAGTGTTATAGTGTTACGTCGAATTCGTAAACTTCATTAAAGAGCCAAAATTATCTACACAAATAAATATAATTGAAGTGTCTGTTTGTAATGTCACAATACTGGGCTTTTTTATGCTCACACGGTTATTTGCACGACACTAATTTAAAATATTTTTGTCTGTTTGTCTGTTTGTTTAAGGTAATCTTCAAAACGGTTGGATTGATTTTGATAATATTTTACTACCAGTTAGCTGACAAGCAGGCTAGCTGGATACAAGGAGTAACTTTTTTATGCCGGTATTCCCACGAAAACGGAAACTATGCGGATGGGCGATTGAAACCGAAGCAAAACGAGGACTATAAAATTACATTATCTCACCAACCTTTTCGTCATTCTTCGCCTCGGATGTAGAATACTCCTCAATGTCGGCAACTTCATAGTCATCTGTCATAACGAGATCGTCGTAAAACATATTCTCTAGGTATTTCGCCTGAACGTACAAATAAAATACATATTACAAGTACGGCCAAGGCTATATATGTCTATTATAATAAAAGTGTAATTGACACGGTTACACTATAATGCTCATACATACCTGCTTAACCAACTGCTCTTTGTATTTTAATGCCTTAATGACTTTAAGATTATTAATAAATTCATTGTCAAGTTTATCTGGTAATAAATCGCATGTTGGCGTCTTATCAATCTTATCTTTACCAGAACCAGTGACTGGGTTAGGATCATCTGACTTCGTTGATAATGCCATTACTTTCTTAGATTTGGATAATTCCAATGTAACAGTGGTTACCCCAAGCCCACATAACGCCATATCTCTCTCGGGCTTAGAAGATTCCGAAAATACCTTAGCTGAAGCAGGCACAGCACACAACATGTATTTCTCGGGTTGGTATGATTCAAATAATGCTATATCTCTGTCAAGTTCAGATGATTTGAATGTTAGCTTGTGTCTCTTAAGATCAGAGGATCCCAATGACGCTGCGACTTCTTTCTCGAGTTGGGATAATTTCGAAAATGCCATATCTCTCACTGATTCCCATGATTGGAATGGTTTCATGCCACACTCAGGCACAGAAAATTTAGATGATGTAGTGTCTGTAAGTGCCACAAAAGATGGCATATTTCTCTCTGGTACAGATAATTTTAATGGCGAATTATCTCGCTCAGGCTCAGAACATGCCGAAAATACCGTGGCTGCAACAAGTGCAGATAATGTCATATCTCTCTCTGGTTCAGATGATCCGAGTTGCGCCTCGTCCCTCTCAGGCTCAGAGGACCCCGATGATGGCATAGCGGCATCAGGTACTGATGATGCCATATCTCTCTCTGATTCGGATAATTCCAAAAGTGCATTGTCTCGCTCAGGCTCAGAGGATTGCGATGATGCAGAGCATGCACCACTTACTGATAATGCCTCATCTCTCATTGCATTAAATTTATTGTCTCGCTCAGCCTCAAAAAATTCAAATGACGTTGTAGCTGCAGTAGGCACAAATGATAACATATCTCTCTCTGCTGTAGATGATTCAAGTTGCACCTCATCTCTCTCAGACTCAGAAGATTCCGATGGCGTGGCGGCACCAGGTACTGATGATGCCATATCTCTCTCTGGTTCGGATGATTCCAAAGGCGCATTGTCGCGCTCGGGCTCAGAGGATTCCGATGATGCAGAGCATGCATCACTTACTGATAATGCCTCATCTCTCATTGCATTAAATGCATTGTCTCGCTCAGCCTCAAAAAATTCAAATGACGCTGTGGCTGCAATTGTCACAAATGATAACATATCTCTATCTGCTGCAGATGATTCAAGTTGCACCTCGTCTATCTCAGGCTCGGAGGATTCCGACAATGCCGTGGCGGCATCAGGTACTGAAGATGCCATATCTCTCTCCGGTTCGGATGATTCCAAAGGTACATTGTTTCGCTCAGGCCTGGAGGATTCCGACGATGCCGTGGCGACATCAGGTAATGATAATGCCATATCTCTCTCTGGTTCGGATGATTCCAAAGGTGCATTGTCTCGCTCAGGCTCGGAGGTTTCCGATGATACAGAGCATGCACCAGGTACTGATAATGCCAAATCTCTCATTGCATTAAATGCATTGTCTCGCTCAGCCTCAAAAAATTCAAATGACGCTGTGGCTGCAGTAGGCACAAATGATAACATATCTCTCTCTACTGCAGATGATTCAAGTTGCACCTGCTCTCTTTCAGGCTCGGAGGATTCCGACGATGCCCTGGCGGCATCATGTACTGATGATGCCATATCTCTCTCTGGTTCGAATGATTCCAAAGGTGCATTGTCTCGCTCAGGCTCAGAGGATTCCGACGATGCAGAGCATGCACCACTTACAGATAATGCCTCATCTCTCATTGTATTAAATGCATTGTCTCGCTCAGCCTCAAAAAATTCAAATGACGCTGTGGCTGCAATTGTCACAAATGATAACATATCTTTATCTGCTGCAGATAATTCAAGTTGCACTTCGTCTCTTTCAGGCTCGGAAGATTCCGACGATGCCGTGGCGGTATCAGGTACTGATGATGCCATATCTCTCTCTGGTTCAGATGATTCCAAAGGTGCATTGTCTCGCACAGGCTCAGAGGATTCCGATGATGCAGAGCATGCACCACTTACTGATAATGCCTCATCTCTCATTGTATTAAATGCATTGTCTCGCTCAGCCTCAAAAAATTCAAATGACGCTGTGGCTGCAATTGTCACAAATGATAACATATCTCTCTCTGCTGCAGATGATTCAATTTGCACTTCGTCTCTTTCAGGCTCGGAGGATGCCGACGATGCCGTGGCGGCATCAGGTACTGATGGTGCCATATCTCTCTCTGGTTCGGATGATTCCAAAGGTGCATTGTCTCGCTCAGGCTCAGAGGATTCCGATGATGCAGAGCATGCACTACTTACTGATAATGCCAAATCTCTCATTGCATTAAATGCATTGTCTCGCTCAGCCTCAAAAAATTCAAATGACGCTGTGGCTGCAATTGTCACAAATGATAACATATCGCTCTCTACTGTAGATGATTCAAGTTGCACCTCGTCCCTTTCAGGCTCGGAGGATTCCGACGATGCCGTGGCGGCCTCAGTTACTGACGATGCCATATCTCTCTCTGGTTCGGATGATTCCAAAAGTGCATTGTCTCGCCCAGACTCAGAGGATTCCGATGATGCAGAGCATGTAACACTTACTGATAATGCCTCATCTCTCATTGTATTAAATGCATTGTCTCGCTCAGCCTCAAAAAATTCAAATGACGCTGTGGCTGCAATTGTGACAAATGATAACATATCTCTCTCTGCTGAAGTTGATTCAAGTTTCACCTCGTCTCTCTCAGGCTCGGAGGATTCCGACGATGCCGTGACGGCATCAGATACTGATGATGCCATATCTCTCTCTAATTCGGATGATTCCAAAGGTGCATTGTCTCGCTCAGGCTCAGAGGATGCCGACAATGTTGTGACGGCACCAGGTACTGATGATGCCAAATCTCTCTCTGGTTCGGATGATTCCAAAGGTGCATTGTCTCGCTCAGTCTCAGAGGATTCCGATGATACAGGGCTTGCACTACTTACTGATAATGCCTCATCTCTCGTTGCATTAAATGCATTGTCTCGCTCAGCCTCAAGAAATTCATATGACACTGTGGTTGCAATTGTCACAAATGATAACATATCTCTCTCTGCTGGAGATGATTCAAGTTGCACCTCGTCTCTCTCAGGCTCAGAGGATGCCGATGATGCCGTGGCGGCACCAGGTACTAATGATGCTATATCTCTCTCCGGTTCGAATGATTCCAAAGGTGAATTGTCTCGCTCAGACTCGGAGGTTTCCGATGATGCAGAGCATGCACTAGGTACTGATAATGCCTCCTCTCTCATTGCATTAAATGCATTGTCGCGCTCAGCCTCAGAAAATTCAAAAGAGGCTGTGGCTGTAGTAGGCACAAATGATAACATATCTCTCTCTACTGCAGATGATAACAGTTGCACCTGCTCTCTCTCAGGCTCGGAGGGTACCGATAATGCCATGGCGGCATGAGGTACTGATGATATCATATGTCTCTTTGGTTTGGATGATTCCAAAGCTACATTGTCTCGCTCAGGCTCAGAGGATTCCGATGAGCCAATGAAGGCACCAGGCACTGATGATGTCACATCTCTCATTACATTGAACGCATTGCCTCGCTTAGGTTCAGAAGATTCAGATGACGCTGTAACTACAGCAGCCACAGATGATGCCATATCTCTCTCAGGTTCAGATGATTCCATTGCATTGAGTGCATTTAGTGCATTGTCTCGTTTAGTCTCAGAGGATTGCGATGATGCCGTAGCGGCACCAGGTACTAATGATGCCATATCTCCCTCTGGTTCGGATGATTCAAATGGTACATTACCTCGCTCAAGTTCAGAGGAGTCTGATGATGTTGTATCTATACCTGGCATTGATGATATCATATCTCTCTCTCGTTCAGATGATTCGAATTGCACATCTTTAATGTGCTCAGATGCGGCTATGCCTTCTGCTGTTTTAAATAATGCAGTATTTGTAACAAATGCGGATGTGTTTGCACATCCTATGCACCAAGCACTAGCTTGTGCAAGTTGTTGAATCTGTTCAGCTTGTTTATTAGGTCCATGTCTTTTTCCTGTCATTGGTGCTGATGGCAGAACTTGATGGCACTTGGGCAATGAAGATGACTGCAATAAAGAGATAGTTTTAGGAATCAAACGGACCGATTTCAACATTTACGGTAAATTATGTGTTTGACGTTGATTTTACTTTAAGATTTAATTATTTTCAGTGTGGTGACTGAGTAAGAATACAAATCACCACTCCCTATCTTGTCCGTGGGTGTCGAAAAAGACGATTAAAAGATCTAATACGTATGTATATAACATCTATGCAAGAGAAGGAAAACTTGAAATAAAATCCTATACCAACCTGTCTAACCAGCATGGTATAGTAAGATCAATTTCCCTCGTATTGTGGAGGAGGCTAGAGCCCAACAGTGGGACGTATGTCAGCCGAAATGAATGAATGAATATTGATGATTGAATAAGGTAATTTCTCTACTGAACATCAGCGACCGCTTTAACTGCCTGACTGATTATCATGCCTTTTACTTTTTAGATATATGTATGTAGGTACAAGGTGTTAGCGTTCAAAAAACCACTATACAGTTTAGGTACGTCCCACAGTCGAGGTCCCTGTCAGCTGTCGGGATAATTGTTAACTAACTTTACTGCACCGTTAACCCGCCTGCCAAGCGTTGCGATTATAATATTAGCCTTCTTTAAGAAGTTATTAATCTAACAGCGAACGTTTTTTTTTTTTATTGCGATCGGTGGCAAACGAGCAAACAGTACACCTGATGGTAAGTGTTGCTGCCGCTCATGGACCTCTGCTAGGCCGCTGCCTACCGCGAAGAAATTGAAGGGAGTGTGAATGCTTGCATTGAGGCTCGGTGATACCAAGGGCACCAAAAAACCCTCCACACGCAAACACCCTCAGAAAATTGGGCTTCCGCCTCTCTCGCTCACCGACCGAAGCGCAGTAACAAATTGCTACTACTCAGACGTCGATTTCCTGCGAGAGTGTGGTACTGCCCCGGACGGACCGGCCCGCGGCTGTAGACAGATAACTGTCGACGGTGTGGTCCTACCACTCCAAAACATCGACAAACTAATAGATAGTCTTTTATAGAGCATAAATACTAGTGGATACATAAGTATCCAAGTATCAATGAAATGGTAAATCCCTACTAATACTTATTATAAACGCGAAAGTTTGTGAGTATGTGAAGATATTTGTTGCTCTTTCACGCATAAACTACTGAATGGATTTTGATGAAACTTCACAATAATATAACTTACATATAAGAATAACACATAGGCTATAATTTATCCCGATATTCCCGCGAGAAGAGGAACTGCGGGTGAAGCTATAAGCCGCTGCTAGTATGTATTTAAAATAGTTCCCTGTGGTAGCGCCTACGAAAACTACCAACATTGTATTGCTTGTAGGTATTGTAAAAGACAACTAAGAGCTTTACACGAAGCTGGATCAATTCCATTTAATGTCAATAATTATATTCCTGACATGAGTCAAGCAGTGACAAAACTACTGCCAAAACCATTTCATTATGTACAATGGTAGAAGAATATATGTTACGTCGAGCGCAAGTCATTGGGTTAAAAGCAAGATGATGATGGTTTTTTTTGCAGCCCATACCGCGGTGATGAGAGGACGTTGCGCGACCCCATAATCCGCCATCTCTTAATTCGCCATTAAGCTGACCACTGGTACTGACGTCCGTGGCCAGTTCAGCGGGAGGATGATGATGACGACAATGATTTGAAATCAATATGAAGGTGGATTGTACATTATTGATTTATTATATTGGCCCCAATTCTTATTTAGGTATAATATAGACGGGGGAGTGTGTGTGGGACTCGCCGGCCACAAAAGTGACCGAAATGCCCACTAAAAACACAGTGGCTCCTGCCGCGCTTTTACGAGGTGCCGGAGAGATCATCTGATGACATTCTATCCCCGGCACCCCCACGCATGGCCGTCTGGCCACGTCCTATCATCATTCAGGGCGGTGGGAGGAGGAGCGCATAGCGGCGTCTCCTCCTCCCTGGTCGCCGCCGGCGGAGTGAGTCAACGGACGCTAGCGAGCGAAGGAGGCCCGAACCTAACAGTACGTATGTGAGTTCCGATGATGATGAATGTGGAATGTATAATACACGTGTATGTATTAGCTTACCTCTTGAACTACCGATGCAGCATTATTATTTTTAGGCGAATTTTTTGAGTAACGCCCTTTACCCTTGCCCGATCGCTTCTTTTTCTTACCCGTAGTATTTGGTTTCGTCGTAAAATCCTCGTAACACGTCTTGTTACTTTCGCTGAAATTTAATATTTGCAACTAAATCATATTAAATGCGTTTTCTGTTATAATCAACAATACAATTACGTGACAATATGCTTTCATAATATTCCTTAAATAATATCTACTACTATACCAAAATATATATAAACGTATATAATATCCGTACCAGGCTTAGCTTGGTATTTTTTTTTTCCAGAGGGGGGACGTCGGTCTACGGGAGGGTACCCCAAATAGGAGCCACGACCACGACCACTGATGACAAGTAACCCTGCTCCGGTGGTCGGCCCAACGACGAAGGCGACGTGCATCGTGGGTGGGTTGCGGGTGTGCGTGCTTACGCCCCTCTGTCGCCCCGGACGGAGTGGTGCGAGGAGCGCGCCGACCGCAAACAAAAAAAAAGGTTGGTATTTTTGTTTATTCTTTTTTTATAAATTGTGTTCTTTGGGAAATATATTTTAATTTATTACAAAGCAGGAATCTTTTTATACCTAACAGAAAAGAAACATAAAATATCGAAGTGATCGATTATTTATTCAACTGAATAATTTTTATTTTCACTAGTAGTGCCTAAATTCACCTTCATATTTTAATTATATTTCTTTTGTTACCTGAAAACCTAATTAAGTAGATCAATTTATCGCCCTCGAAACTGTCTGTATTTTAACTTTAATGGAAATCAAAACCTTTTACAAGATTTAGAATACCTATATAGAAATTTTGCCAAGAATGAAAAAAGAATAAAAGAAGATATGTATCTAATACATATTGAGTAGGCAGGATGATGATGATGACAATGATTATAATATAATATAGCTATATATTAATGCTAAATTATATACCTCTTAAGTAACATGAACATATGTTTATAGTAATCGTCGTTAAAAGAGTTAAAGAAAGAACCGAATTTCTTGATATTGATCTCCTCAGTCATCATGCTCGCGGTCGAAGTGTCGTGTACAATCATATTCTCGAAGAAATTTGGTAAATTAGTTGACGGCGGATGTAGGAAAGGCACTTCTTCTTCATCCTCGCTTAGATGAGCGATATTCAGTGCCTTTTCCATATCTGGGTGGTAACTCTTCTTCTTACCTGTCAACCAATCACCAGACAATGAAGTTAATAAATGATGAATAAATGAAGTGTCCACATTTTTTTTCCTGACTAAAGAGTTTGCAGCATATTTATAGGTAAAGATTAAAAGTAGTGATATGTTGGCATCGTTATCATGAAAAATTCATAAGCTCTGACGCCATCTTGGGGCGTCCGCCATATTGAATTTAGTTTTTTCGTATCCTTTGATTTGATACCCACAGTTACATAGAAATTAATTGGTACCATGTCCAACCATGCATAGTTGGGCAAAATGTCCTAAAATTTAATTGCAATATTTGATGTATACCGACAATATAAGTAAACCAAGCGATGTCTCTAGATTTCTATATCTGTCAAATTATATGAGCAATCAAATGCCTATACTGTAAAGAGCCAAAATAAGAAAAGCATAAACTGGTTCCACTCCATGGGACCTGGACGTGAAGTTAAGTTTCAGGGAACGCTGAAGATTGGCAAACTGGACGATGACATCCTGCTGGAAGTGTGGCACACTTGCTTACATATGTCGTGTGCGTTTGCTCCTGCCCAAGTTGAGGACGCGGGTGAAGGGATCGGGAACTTTTGCCACGTGAATTAAGGTTTATTGCGTAGATACTGCGACGTGGTTCCAAGAACAGTCAAAATATTGTAGAAATAGGCAGCAATAATACCTAATATTGTCACATATATGCCACGCAGGCGTGGCATCGAGGGTTTTAAGTGTTAGTAGGCGTATTAGTAGAGATTTAAGCCACAGGCTTTCAGTTTTCAAGATTTTGTGTACACAAGCTTACACATGCGCACTTGAAGTCGCCTTCCTCAACTAGCATCAACCATTAAATGTCCTAATCAATATTTGCAATATCAAACACCAACTGTTCTAATCAATATTTACCTACATCCGCCATGTTTGTTAGCCACGCCAAACAAAATGGCGTCTATTTTGAACACATAGTTAAATTCCCATTTTCATACAATAACATAATAATATCTTTTCGGTGATTTCAAACAATAGTAGCTGTGCACTTCATCAGTTTAGATCTGTAAAGGTTGTAAGGATTTCTTTTGTACTTTAGGAAATCGGTCTTATGATGACGTGATAGAAAATCCTCGTCAGTACTTTTAACAAAGAAATTTTGTGACACCGAAGAAAAACAACCTAGAGTTGTCAATAGAACTGAATGATGCTGTGAAAACGTTTACGGCGTTATTCTTTTTCCTTCCAATTCTTCTCTGGTGCCATCCTAAACTTCCATTGATTTTCTTATACATTTCGCACAATAGAAAATTGGGAGATCAGTTTTTTGCTAAATAAATGAGATAAAAATTAAACTTAAAAACTCACCTTTCATCTTCGCCATTTCTTCAACACACAAGAAGACAAAAGCACAGTATGAGAACAAATATGTTTTAGAACAATTCGTTCTAGAAGTGGAATATGACTTCACGGCGCGACGTCATATTTCCGAATGACCAGGGATGGAAAGACAAAGTGGAACAATCTTAGTATTGATCTTCGTTTGCCAACGTAACGCAGCATCCTACACCCTTCTAAATGTCAGCCAATCGCGCGCTTGTATCGCGATACTGCGCGTTCGCTACCAGCTTCTTTCACAGCATCTCTCGAATGAAAACTTGAGTCCCGTGACGTGAAAGTTTCGCTCGCTTATGATTGGTCCATTCTGGAACTGGATAAAACGAAAAATTCATCTACGTTTCGGTTGGTAGCCAGGATCCTTATTGATTAAATCTCTCTTTAGTATTCCTTTCTTAACGTCTAAAATTCTACTAAATAATAGTATAAAGCGATAATAAAACAAATACGAATTTGGTAGAAGCGCTCTTAATATCTTACTAAAATCGTTCCTCACTTTGCCCTTGTCTCAATTTTAAGTTACAGGTAACGTGTGACAATTAAAATAATGTGAATTCTATAACTTAGCTTGAGGTGTCATTTAAAATTTAGACATCGTTTGCGAAGACGGCAATAGGATAATAAGATTTATTAATACAGGCCATCTGAAGGTTTTTGAAAAAGTGAATACACTGCAATAGCAGTGTAACAAACAAATGAAAGTTGGTTTTTCACATTGCACTTAGAACCGCTTTTATGTCATCACCAGTGTAAAGCTTCAGGCGTTTTTCATCTTATTTTACTCCATATATGAGCCACTGTTGGGCTTCGGGTCTCCTCCACAATGGGAGAAAAATTTACCTACCTATACCACGCTGGGTTTTATTTCGAGTTTTCCATCTTTTGCATAGATGTTATATGCACAGGTGGGCACAGTTAATCAAAAAGTTAACTTCCTTAATCGTTAATTCGTTAATTAAAATGATAACCTCGATAATCGTTAAAGCCTTAAATGAAATGTGACCCACCGGAACCGGCATTGGCTATATCTGCAGACACATCTAAATATAACAATTGATCGCCCAGATCGGTCAAGCCATGTTACCTGTATTTATAAAAAGAAATGTGCGCCATACATAAGTATAGGTATAAGTTAATTATAGTAATTGTAGTGCAATAAATATTGTTACGATTGATGTGATAAGTAACTAATAAACGAATTCTTCATCGCTCGTCGAACCGACAACCGTTGGAGAAGAAAGGTTCTTGAGTGGCGACCACGAATCGGACGACCCAGCGTATGAGGACCCCCCTCTAGGTGGACTGACGACATTCCCAAAGTCGCAGGGAACCGTTAGATACAAGTAGCGCAGGACCGTTCCGAGTGGCATTCTCGTGGGGAGGCCTATGTCCAGCAAAGGACGAACGAATCCTCTTTTCAGCCTGGTCTTGGTCCTATGGGAGTTTAGGAGAATTATCTACTTCAAGCAGATCTTTTTCTGTTTAAATTTTACATTAATCATCTCTGTGATAGCCCTATGATAAGCGACTGATATTTTTATAATAAAATATAGTTTGGTAAACTAATTAGGCTACTTACTTACCTTTTTTACTTCATACTTAACTTAGGTTTAGGCTACCCATTCATTGTACTTCAAACACAAGAACAAGGCATGCCCCGCTAATATTACAAACCAGCATAGGCTCATAAAAGCGAATAATAAGCGAATGGTACTATACGCTTATATTTTAAAAATACCTAGGTACCTATTTCTTTTTTGAAGTTATACTTCTTTTGACGCTTTAGGAAAATATGATGACAGTAAATTTTTACACTGTCACGGAAAACCGACACCTTAAAGTTAGCTAGTCAACATTCTTTACGACGCGCGCGCACAGTATCATAAATCATGCGTTATATTTAAACGTTCAATGTATTAAATACCTTTTTTTCTGTTATTATTTATTACTAGCAACCCACCCTCGCTTTGCTTCGGTTTCAGTCTTTCCTGCGGGAAGACGGGGATAAAATTTATTAGCCTAGGTTACTCCCTGATATTATAACTTTACATTGGTGAAAGAATGTTTGAAATAGGTCCAGCCGTTTTGAAAATTACCCGGAACAAACAGACAGACAGACAAAAAAAAATATAAAGTCTATTTTAGGTATGTGTATAGTGCAAATAACCGTGTGAGCATGAAAAAAGTCTATTATTTTAACATTACAAACAGACACTTCAATTTTATTTATTGGTATAGATTGTCTTTTTTTTCTACAAACGTAGAATAATGCGAATGACAAATTTTAGATTTTTTTTTGTCTTGTTACTACACTACTACTATAGAAGTACAGCTTCTTACGTGCACAGCACACTTCTTTCAATCACATCAATATCCATACCGATAACATTTTCTTTGTCCCTAGTTTATGAGGTTTACAAATAAATGTATGTATGCGTCATACATAGGGAATGCAATCCCGATCTCGCGGGATCCCGATGTCGCGAGATCCCGTGTAATTTTTCGGAATCAATCCCGAAGCATAATATGACGAGATCCCGTTCGAGATTGACGGCATTGCGCGGCAATGGTCAGCGATGGTACACATATCTGTCCGGGACGCGAGCGGTGCGATGACTGAACTAGGGCTGTTGATAAAATATCGATACTATTATTTAAAAATGTCGATACTTTTCACTGATATTTTTTTGGGTGACATATCGATAGTTTGATATTAACAATTAAACATCGAGGTTCGATATTTATTTAGATAATTTTATTGTTTTATCGTTTTTTGTAAAGTATGTATTCTACAAAATCACCGTAAACGTAATCTATATATATATATATATATATATATATATATATATATATATATATAAATGAAATGCTGTTCGTTAGTCTCGCTAAAACTCGACCGATTTATTTGGCTAGTTTTGGTCTAGAGATATTTGTGGAAGTCCAGGGAAGGTTTATACGGTGAGAAAATATGAAAAATTGCGAGTAAAATACTAAAAACAATAATTTTATTTTCCCATACAAACTGTTCTTACCTGTCAAACATTTGATGTTCGTCTCGTCGGTTCGGCATTTTTAGCATAATTAGATGTAGATCTAGATTAAAAAAGTTTTGGAATTGATAAGAAAAGGCGGTATATCCCTTAGTAGTCTTTTACGACACACACGGGTGGTGAATTGTATTCTTACTCCGTTACCGCACGGATAATACTAAAACCAAACTTATAAATACTAAAACAAAATAATTACGAAAAAGGCGGTGCAAAGTTCGCCGGGTCAGCTAGTCTACTATAAGAATGCCGGCATAAAATTGATGATAAATTATCACTCACGCTTAGAATTTAGCCAAAAAAAAGCTTATCACGGAAACCCTGCAAAGAACGAAGCTAAAAAAGTGGCCATGCGGCAAAATACCGATCGTTTTTTTTTTTCATATATCGAAAAACGAAATTTGAAGAATATCAACAGCCTTAGACTGAACTGACTGACGGTCGGACGGGAGTGTAGTGCCGAACAGCGTTAGAAAACTATTCCGAGTATTTACGAATATTAGCGATAGATCACGAGCGGGACAGATAATAAAAAAAAACTGTATCGAGTGAATGAGAAAAAGGTGCTAGCGTGCGGGCAGGCCGGCAGTCATTTGTAATGTTAAAGGATAAGAAAGGCATTTTTTTTTTCAAATAATATTTTTTTAATTAACCTCACTATCACAAACATGCAATTGTCATCATATTCAGTCACGTGAAATTTATTTTAAAACTAGCAACCCGCCCTCGCTTCGCGTCGGTTTCAGTCGTCTTAACCGCGTGGTTCCCATTCCCGTGGGAATACCGGGGTAAAATATAGCCTATGTTACTCCCTGATATTATAGCTTCTTCTTTAGAAAGAATTTTTGAAATCGGTTTGGTGCTTTAAACGTGAAAGCGTAACAAACAAACAAACATATTTTCGCATTTATAATATTAGTAAGGATACACGAGATCCCGAAAATTTCGGGATCCCGCCGGATTGATATTTCTAATCCCGCGGATCTCGAATTTACGATTTCGAGTCGGGATTGCATTCCCTAGTCGTACACTATGACATAATTCCAATTATATATTAAGATACCGTATAAATAATAAACTTACCGTATAAAGAATGACATACAATATTTACTCAGGTGCTAGAATAGAAAGAATGTGTTACTTCATATGTATATTTATATAGTTAGTCTTTCTATAAGTAATTTACTTTCTAAAATACATACTTTTTGTTACTAGTTTTATAGTCTGACAATAGATGGAGCTTTTTTCAATTCAACACAGTTGAGTCAGGTCGGCATATTAACCAACCGGTTTTGTGGAGCACAATAGTTCTATAAAATGAAAGTCTAACTGTACTGCAAAGTTATCTTTAGAGACAGGTCACAGTAGTCAATAATGCAATGCAGATTATTCCACTTAACACTGTTTATTATCATTTGAACGTAATTTTTATGTAATTATGAAATATATCCTATGATATTTCATCAATTTTACATTACATACCTACGCCATTTTAAAGAATATTTTCCTCTAATGAACACATTAACTGATAATTATATAATATTTTCGTTAAAATATCAAGACCCTCCCGAGCAATGTTATTAACCCTACTGTTATAATAGTAGATTTGCTGTTTTCACATTGATGTCCCTAATTTCTAATTAACGTCAGCTCCACCTATTCATCTCAGCCCATATAAGTCCCACTGCTGGGCATGGGCCTTCTCCACAATGGAAGAGAAATTGACCTACTTTACCACGCTGGCCATACGTGTTGGCGTGACGTGGCGCGTATTATGTCGAGTTTTCTTTCTCTTGCATAGATATTATCAGATTATCATATCCCAAAGTCGTCTTAAACGACACCCACGGGTAAGAGAGGGGATGATGAACTGAACTGAGTTATAAAAAATGTATTTGAGGCAGCTTTCTAGCAGAAAGTCCAAATGGTCTGTCTTTTTGGGAATCTTATTTTTCAGTTAAATATAATTAATACTCCATCAAAATTTCAAGCTGCCTCAAATACATTTTTTATAATTTTTTGAAAATATTTTTGCACGCGTCTGGCAATACTAAAGCCCCGATTAAATCGTCTGGCTTATTGTTTTTCGTATTCTTTAAGTATTAGATTGCAACATATAAAAATTGCGTATTGCCTCAAATATATTTTTAGGGGAATAAAATAATATTTTTAAAAATTCAGGGGTTCATTTAGCCCCGCTACTCACCAGCCAGGTCTGCAGTTCCGTATTGTGGTATAATAGGAGAGGTATGTGACAAGTTTTCAGCTTGCCTCAAATACCTACCTAAAAATTGGTGCCAGCTCTCGGACGACTAGATTTTGTTCAATGTACAAATACACTAGACTGCACTTGCTGTACTTACTCTTGTCGGAATACCAAGGAATTTCTTGACCATAATGTAAATGATTAGATATTTTTATGTACGGAAATCCCAGTTTAAAAAGGATAACTACAGGCTAAAGCCATATCGTATTACTGGTACTGTGGAGAGCCAAGCTTTCAAGCTTTAAATTAATAAAATATAATTATGTGTTACTTCTTTTATATTAAACTACAATATTTACAACGTCTTTGATAAAATGAGCAGTGATTCATCAACTTAAAAATGTCCACCAAAGAAGAATGTGAAAATGAACAGAAATATTTAAATTCGTGGTTAAAAAATTCAAAGGCTGGTTAAGGATAAGCATCAAATATATGAGAATGATCTGAAATCTGCGTTTTTTCACATTACCTGCTGATTTTGTTTGTTTTTTTTTATTGAAGAGCTGCTGTTTTTTAGTTTTTGGAGGTGACAATACTGGTTCCGAGTATCATTCTTTTGGCAATGATGGATGGGTGGATTATATATGTCGTTTGGTTTCCTCCAGTGGTTGTGGGCACACAAAGTGAATAAACATGGGGTTGTTGGATCAGTTATATCTATACAAATAAATAAAATTCAATTGTCTGTTTGTAATGTCAAAATAACGCAGTTTTTTTACACAGGATTATTTACATGATTACCTATAACTAAAAAATAGGATAAATAATTTGTTTTCTATCTGTCTGTGTGTTTGTTCTGGGTAACTTTCAAAATGGCTGAGGTGATTTTGATAATATTTTACTATTAAAATTTTACAATCGACACGCGTATAATATTAAATAATATATCAGTTAAAAGCGGCATTTATGCGCCTACTTACGAATGTACCTACATATGACACCATACTTGAGGAGTATTAATTATTACTCTTTTTTTTGTTTTTTTTTGGGGCTGGGTTACGGTCAGCGCACTCCTACCTAGCACCACTCCCTCCAGGGCGACAGAGGGGCGTAAGCACGCATACCCGTAACCCACCTGTGACACGTTGGGCCGACCATCGGAGCAGGGTGACTTGACGTCAGTGGTCGGTCCGACGGAAAACCCGTCGACCGACATCCATCCCGAGGGGGGTCTTCCCTCACGCGGTGCACCTCTCGGCGGGTGACGGACTAATTCCCCGGTCACGTCACCCGCGGCCTCGGCTAGGGCGGCATGAGGCGCAAGTATTTATTACTCTGCACCTGCTTCGGCTAATTGGACTACCATAGGGGCGGTTCGCCTTAAATTACTTACTACGAACGGCGAATACCAAACGAAGGAACACAAAACAAGGGCATCGATTGGCGTTAATATTATCGTGTACAGAACGGCTAGTATCGGCGCCCTGCCAGTACTCACAGGGTACTGCCAGACGCCAGTTGATTTGGAGGTTCAGAGACGGGCGTCAGTGTAATAGGGGGTTTAAATATGAAATTGACGTTTTAACGTACTAGCCACTTTGAATTAAAATTAAACCTGCATGGTGTCAAATATCAAAGTGAAACTGTTTTCAAATGAAAACTATAACATTTTAAATTTAAAAAATGTATTACTTTTGATCGGTCGACGTTCAATTGTTTTTAGATTTAGCTTTTGAAGTGAATACGTCGAAAATCAGAGGAATTTTCGAATACGATTTCCGACGTAGGACTAACGCAACGAAACGGCTCGTAATGTCAATGCTGTGTTTGGAGAGAATACGGCTAACGAACGCACCGAGCGTTTTTGGCTTAACCGCTTACGTAGTGGAAACTGGGACTTGAAGAAAGAACCACGAGGAAGATCAGCCACTAAGGTAAATAACGATGAATTGAAGGTGATGGTGGAAGCCGATCCGAGTCTAACTACCAAGGAATTAGCGGCATGGTTTGACGTTAGCATACCCACAAGATTGACCCATTTATAGCGTATCGGTAAAATAAAAAAAACTTGAAAAATGGATGCCTCATGATTTGACTGATCTGTAGAGAGCAGTGCGCGTTGAAGCTTGCCTTATCTGTCAAACCGGTATAGAAATGCAGGGATTTCGGACCGAATTGTGACGTGTGATGAAAAGTGGATTCTTTATGATAATCACAAACAAACAACGTAATTTCTGCCCCCAGGTCAAACGCCACATCAATGCCCTTAAAAAGGTAATGGTAACTGTTTGATGGTCACTTCATGGTGTAATTCACTACAGCATCCTCAGATCTGGTCAAGCAATAAACGTAGATGTCTACTGTGCAGAACTCCGAACAATGATGGCGAAACTCTCAGTAAAACAGCCCTGACTTGTCAATCGATCTTCACCATTATTGCACCATGATAACGCAAGAACTCATGCTTGAGAAACTATTTTAACACTACAAGACCTGTAGTTAGAAATCATACGTCAGCCTCCGAACTCGCCAGGCCTCGCCCCAACCGACTACCATTTTTTTCGCGATTTGGACAATTTTTTGCACGGATAAATATTTTCTTCCGATGAAGTAGTACAAAATACCTTCACACAGTTTGTGAAGTGCAGAACCCCAGAGTTCTATCGCAAAAGTATACATGATCTTCCAATTAGATGGCAGAAATGTATAGATAACGAGGGTAAATACTTTGATTAAAGAAATCTGTTTTATGAACAAAAAAAAATATTTTAAATTATCAGTAGGAAACGGCAATTTCATACTTTAACCCCTAATATTACACATTTAGGGACACTATGAACACAGATTTAATTCTCCCTCGCAAAATTATAATAAAATAATAGATTATTTGCGACGCAATCCGTTATCTACCGAGAACTTTTAACCAAATGGTAAGAAGGTTGATTATTAATGAGATTCATTACCAAAAGGCCTATCTTATCTTTATCTAATTCGACCTGCATCTGCAAGCGCCTAGGGGAAGTGTGGCTAGAGTTTTAGCATTGTGTGGACTAATTTCTAACTGGACGTGGTAAATTTAATAGTAAATTATTTTCTTTTAAATTCGTATCCTCACCATTATGTCAATGTTTTACATTTGACTACGAGTATGAAGAATCAATACATCATACAGGACCAGCAGCTCGTCACTAGCAAAGAGCCTGACCGCGCGAGGGCGACCGATGTCCTGAAACGGGCGTTAAAGGAAGGTCCCGAAAGGATATCCCACCGGGCTGGCCACAGACGACAAGGAACTCGGCACCGGTGGGCGGCCCAATGGCGAAGGAGAGGGATGACGGTGGGTTATGGGGCCGCACGCTATCCTTTCATCGCCCCGGACGGAATGGATGACATAAGCGCTGACCATAACCCACCCAAAGAAAAAAGGTGGCCATAGTTTTATTTCGAGATCTTCTCTTGCGGTGATATGATGTTCGTTAGTAATCTTTTACGACAATCACGTTTTATTATTAAATATTAATAAAAATTAGGCAAATGCAACAAGTATTCAATTTTAGTGAAATTACTTATGTATTGCCAATCAAGGTTACATACGATTTATTTACATCATTTTGTTATGTAGGGTTTTCAGATATAAGTAACCTTGGTGAATATTAAATACAATTTTTGGAGTACTTTACAGAAGAATCATCAATATTATTCTTTACACCCTTTTCAACAATCAAAGAAACAATCCAAAAAAGTCACAATACGAGGTGAAACAATTAAGTACCTATGTAATACATATTTACATATCACGTAGGTAGGTTAAAAAACAAGCTCATGACTCATGACGTTAAATTAAGTGTTGCTAGATTAATACCAGGCTATATTTACCACTTTAAAACATTACGCAAATATCATAACAAAAAAAAGGAAAATGCTGATTTAGGTGTACATGAAATCTAAACCCGTTTTAATTTCATGTATACTTATGTATTTAAAGATGTAATAGACTGTCGATTATACCAAGGAACATTTAACATTCTGTAATAAATAATATGTAGTGATCTATATACTCTAGCGTCAACTTTACTTTATATGAATAAACATCTGTTACGTAAATTATTATTATATTTAAATAAATTATTAATTCTTGATATATTAAAATAAAAATTTATTACTTCAAAACTCCTTTTTTTATTATATTATTCTTACAATTTTGGCCAATAAAAGAATATTGAAAATACTTTAGTTTTATTGATTTTTTTACTACACTAATAAATTTAAATTTTGTAAAAAAATGCTATTGACGTTGTTAATCAGCTAGGCTTAACTAATCCTTATAATTTAATCAAAGCATTTTTTTTATGTTTGACCGCTAAATCGATACTTTTCACTCAAAATATCAACATCATTATTGACATTTTGATAAATGGCGATACGTGGACATATCGATATTTGTTTTCTCTTCAGACATCCCTAAGGTCGAAATACAGGTAGGCGCGGAGGAGGATTTTGGCGGGAATCTGGAAGTGTCATGTGGTGTTTTTGTATTATATTCAATATCTTAGGCTGGTTTTAGAATCACGCTGACTGTCGGCGCCGACAGCTCAGCGCGTCGCTTGTCAGCGTTAAAGTTCAGCGCATGACGTTCCATTATCGCAAAAACGCTCACTGAAGGCAGAGGCGCGTGTGCGGCGGTCAGCACCGATAGCTACGCGGCGCCGACGCGCGACGCGTACTGCCGCTGACCTGTCAGCGCGGACCACCGTACGCGCTGATACCTGCGCGTTATTCTAAAACGCTTCCTAGACGTTCATACATTTTGGCTATCAGCGCCGACGGTCAGCGAACGGTCAGCGTGACTCTAAAACCAGCCTTAGTGTTTTAACGTGTTATATTAAATAATTTTGATGGCATTTTATGTAATATATAGTGGCAAAACTGCTGAGGTGTAGTGAATATGATATAAAACTGCTGTACATACCTTTTTGTTTCCACCAAAATTCTCAGAAGATACCCCTAACAGTGGCCATTACACTGTTGGAGGCGACACTTTGACTTACTGATGGACCATTACTGACATGAAGAAATTGATAATTTGAAAAGAAAATTATAACTCTACACTGGCAAAAATGGCTTGTATTAATAGCTGATTGCCAAAACAAAAAAAAGAAGAAGAAGAAGGCGCGGAGGAATGAGGCGCTCGGCAGAGCTCTTTTAAGGCTTGTATGGCGGTGGAATAATTAAAGAAGCTCAATTTAAGCTCAATTTAACGACTTCCTCGATTTAACAATTTTTTAGTAATCCCCTTGAATTATCCATAAGAGTCAATGTAAATAATACCTTTACATTACGAATTTTTATTACGAACAACCTCTTTATAACGAATTTTCAACTATCAAAAAAGAGTGTAAATACCTCTATATGACCCTTAATCTCATAGTATGTGATTTAGTTGCGATAGGTTTTGATACGTATTTTTCGTAAAACAATTGAAGTCGTTTGATGGAAAATAATGTAAACAGTGATGCTCATCACTATTGTTGAAGATTCTAGTTGCTGAATGCAAAAATGTTGAGGTGAACAAAACTATTTCTTTACCTCTTTATAACAAATTTAAGACCAACCTTACCTCAATATAACAAACCTCAGTTTAACGAATTACTTGATATAACGAATTTTTACGAGTTCCCGTCGGATTTGTTATATCGAGGTTGCACTGTATATATATCCTTACTAATCCTTACTAATATTATAAATGCGAAAGTAAGCTTGTTAGTTGGTTACGCTTTCACGCTTAAACTAGGAATAAAAGAGTTTATATATATATATATATATATATATATATATATATATATATATATATATATATATATATATATATATGTGTATATATATATATGTATATATATATAGGAGAGGCGGGTTTTGCGAGCGATATATTGACTCATCACTATATCTCTGGAACCATAAGGCGTACAGACTTGAAATTTGGCATAAATATTCCTTTCGTCGAGTAGAGGTCAACTAAGAACGGATTTAACGAAACTCCACCTGCAAGGGGTGTTGCGGGGGCGTTAACAATAATATATATATAAAGGAACAGGGTGAGCCGAAGCTACTGAAGCTAGAAAAATTAAATTTGGACCGTAGTTTCATTTCGTGACGTAGGTACCCAATAAGAAAATATTTTTTGAAATGCCACCCCTAAGGGGGTGAAACGCAACGGTAAAGTTTGTATGGAAATAAAAAAATCTTTAGCTACTGTCTTCAAATTAAGCACAAATACTTTTTAATGAAAATAAATAAACACGTGTTTCAGCGTTTGTCCTTTTTCATACTCTAAGGGTGTAAAATAGGCAGAAAGATGTCAGTTTACTGACTTATCACAGGGCCGAAAGTACTGAAGCCAGAAACATGAAATTTTGACATTAGTTTGTTTGCGTGACGTAGAAACTCACTAAGAAAGGGTTTCTTGAAATTCAACCCCTAGAGGGTAAACCACAGTAAAAAAGTTTGTATAAGAAGAAAAAAAATCTACATCGATTTTCTTCAAACTCTCCAAAAATACTCTTTAGTAAAAATAAATAAAGACGTGTTTCAGCATTTTTTAATTTTCACCCTCTAAGGGGGTAATCTACACTAATATTATAAAGACGAAATGTTCCTTACGAATAAACTCAAAAACTCCTGGACGGATTTCGATAATTCTTACTTCACCATTAGAATGTTACAGTATCTATCATTATCTATCTCAGTACACTAGGCTATATTTTATCCCGGTATACCCACGGGAACGGGAACTACGCAAGTAAGGCGACTGAAACCGAAGCGAAGCGAGGGCGGGTTGCTAGTTCTAAATAAATGAAGACTAAAAGAAGCACAGGCTTTACTCCCTTTGCGTCAAAGAGTGACCAAATCGAACCAAAAAAAGTCTGTGGTTAATGGATAGAATTTTTTTCTGAGAGCATTTTGTTCATATTTTTTATTTAAATATATTATTTGTATGTAAATATTTTTTAACAGTTCTCTATTATTACTAAATAAAATAAATTATCACAAATATGTTTTGTATTTTGCATATAGCAACTTATCACAAAAGCGCCAGCTGGTGTCTAAATTTGGTAACTGTGTATTGATATCTCTTGCTCTATGTTCTTGTAATTTATTCTCGATAATTTGTGCAACTTGCTAACGAATTCGATGTTTATTGAATGTGTTCGTGTTTAATTTTATCACTGAATTGATGAGTTAATATTCTTGTCTCCATGTCTATGTTATGCGGCAAGTTCCTTTCAAAACCAATGACATTATATGAACTCGATGTGCGTTTTGGCCATTTTACTTGGCTTGCGTTGGTGATTCGTATATAGTCACGTGACCTAAGTGGTTTTTAGATCAATGGCGCCAAATGTCTGTTATAGAAAATGTATGTAAAATAAGAGGTATTTTAACATAGTGCATAAATACAGATGAATGTGCAATTGTCTGATTGTGTATATATTATATATTTATAGCGTAACGGGCGTAAAATGATGCGTAGGACTCACGTCAATCTGGCAACAAAACAGTGCTGCTATCTATGTTGTCAATTTTGTTATGTAGCCTACAATGGAGACTTGTGAGATAAATATTTACGGTTAATTATTGAGTAAAATGAAATAATTGGTAACTTGACTAGTGCCTTGTTAGTGTATATTGTTTAATAGTGTTGTGTAGTGCTATTATAGTTCGAGAGCAGTTCTGTAAGAATACGCGCTAATTACTATCTCTGCTAGTCTGACTGGCCCGCCATGCATATTACTCGTGAAATTAAGTGAAACGTCAAATGAGATTGTTATTAATTTTCATTTGTATGAGCAAAAAACACGTATAAATTGTTGTTTATTTAATGTATGCAGTACTATGATGAGGTAAAACATACTTCTGTTGTGAATAAAGTTGTACACTTTGTTAAAATCAAAATCTGAAATGATATTTTTGTTCTTCAGTCAAAATGCCATTTCGTACAAAATAATAACTTAACAAGGCATATATATCACTGATTAAGTTATGATTTACGCGTAATACATGTCAATTACGGCATTTAGAATCTGTTCTTTCGTTTTGATACATTGTTGTTTGCATATTGTTTATGTGTTATAAAAATAGAAGTAACACTTGTTGTGGTTGTATACAAGTTGTTGAGTCTTTATACATGAAAATATCAACCTTTTATTGCTCACGAGTAATGCTTTAAGATATTTATCAGTAATGGTACCATCAGAGATTATAATTAAAACTATTACAGCTTAAGTTATTAAGCTGTAATAGTTTTAATGTTAATAGTATCTGTAATAGATCTAATGTTAATTAGATCTATTATTAGTTTGCATTGCCTAAATACATGATCAGGTTAAGTTAAATCCCTTCAGTTTAAATTTAGAGTTTTAAACATATTTATATCGCTGTAGAATGACAATTTGTTGTATTATAATGTTGTTTTATGTGTTTTCCAGGTTTACAGAACGCAAACTGAAGTCCCATGTAATAAATGATGTGACATTCTACACAATGTTGCTACCTCGTTCTAAGTGTAAAGCAGTAGTGGGATCGTGAACATGTAGGTTTTGGACATATGAATATGATGTCGTTGAGAGGCACAAAGCGGGTGGCTGGGATGCGCGGCGAAGAAGCCGGCGCATCCAAGCGCCGCAGGACGGAGCCAGAGGATGCTCTCTGGCAGCTCCGGCCTGTCAGTGACCTCAAAATGTCATCAATATATAACAGGAGTGCGTCAGAAGCACCCGCTGAACTATTCAGGTTTGTGTCCAGTTTGGGTCAGATGATAACATTATTAGTATAGTTTATGTTAGGATTAATTAGCACTATGTTTGGTATATTGGTAAGTGAATTTTGTTAGTATTAATTTAGTATTAAGGATGCTGAGTATAGGATTCAATTTAATAACATAACTTTCAATCACATACAAGTCACATTATTGATACTTATTTAGTATCTAATAAAATCAGTCCACATTACAGTAATAAATACCATGATTATAAAATTATTTAAAGAACAGAAATTGTGGAATATTTAGAAATATTTTAATAATGATTAGCTTTTTGGAGTCATAAAAAATTTTCAGTATTTAAGTCAATAACATATTATTGATATTCAATATGTAATTCACATAAATAAAAGACAGTTTTTGTCTATAGCTATTTAAATTTGATTAAATGCGATCTTAGCCTTGCACTTTATGCAGACTTATCAAGCTTATTCATTGGCACATGAGAACTAAGCGATGCTCTTAAATGCAATATTTAAAAAAAAATGCTTAAGTATGTATTATGATATACAATAGGTATATGTTGTTTTATTTTTAACTATAGACAGGTGTTATAAATATCTACTCATATACATACACTCACATTCCAAGTGTTCGAGAGAATATATATATATATATATATGTGTGTATATATATTAAGTTCAAGTAAGGAAGATTATACCATTTATTAAAATTATATGTGTAATTTTATCCAGTTAAAGATTTAGAACAAGACCTATGATCTAATTCATGCTCATTGCCATTAATATTTTCAATGATCAGGCAAAACGGTTATCATCAGGTGAGAGTTTATTCTGAGGTCAACTTTCACTGTATTTATGAAATTCATTAATTGTAGAAAAAATTGTCCTTACTATATCAACTATGCTACCACCATTACCATTAATTCTGTAATGTATCGCTGTGCGCTGCAAATACCCCTGTTTTTGGTTAAATTTCATATTCAATTAAATAACAGGGTTATTTGCAGGAAAATGCTGAGTGATTTTTGCTATTTCACAATTTAATCTGTGTAATGTGTTAGCTGCTATTGTATCCTAGGTTAGAAAACTTATTGGAACTTAAATTTGTCATTGGTTTAGTTGCATAGAATATCTGACTGCTGGGTTAGAATGCTAGTATTAACTAAGGTTTTATTGGGGTTTTTTTTGCCAGGGAACTAAATAGCAGCATAGTATGTGAAAATTTGTTTAATGTTTATAATACACTTAATACAGTGGAAACTCGATTAACTAGACTAATTGTAGTCATAAGGCATTCAGATAATCAAAAATCCAGATAATTGAATGTACATGTAATTTTGCTAGTGGTAGGACCACACTGTCGGCAGTTATCTGTCTACAGCCGCGGGCCGGTCCGTCTGGGGTAGTACCACGCTCTTGCAGAAAATCGACATCTGAGTAGTAGCAATCTGTTACTGCGCTTCGTTCGGTGAGCGAGAGAGCCGGAAGTCCTACTTTCTGAGGGTGTTTGCGTGTGGAGGGTTATGGTGGTGCCTTTGGTATCACCGAGCCTAAATACATGCATTCACACTCCCTTCACTTTCTTCGCGGTAGGCAGTGGCCTTGTAAAGGTCCATGAGCGGCAGCAACACTTACCATCAGGTGTACTGTTGCTCGTTTGCCACTGCTTGCAATAAAATAAAAAACAAAAACAATGAAAAGTAGTTTTTGTTGGCATAGTATAAAGTTTAACAAGATTCATAGCCAAACCTTTCATACCTATTATTTAGCTGTGATACTTTTTCACAGAGCAAAGGACCAGATATTGTATGCCCATGTAAAAAGCAATAATATGAGGCATCTTTAATTTTTGGTTTATTCATCACATTTCAATGTTCGTCATTCTCTAGTTTGCAGGTATATTCCTATTCCAATATTGAATTGGTATTCTTCTTAATACCATGTGGTGTGGAATCTTACTCTTGGGTGTTGTAAATGACTACTAAAGGATATAGTATGAAGATAATACTAATGCAAGACAGGTAAAACCCTATGCCAACACTTCTAACCAGTGCAGGATGTCAGTTTCGCTCCCAATGTGAAGGAGACCTGAGTCCAACAGGGGGACTTGATGGTCTGAGATGATGATTATGGTGATGATTTTTTATTGATTCCTAACATCACTTATTGGAGATGTATCTACACTGACTAGTGTCTCCTTTTTTTAATTAATCATTAATTTTATATTGATTGATTTATATCTTAATATATAAATTTCTTGTGTATGTCACTGAACTCTTAAACGGCTGGACCGATGTTGATGAAATTTTTTGTGCATGTTCAAGGGGATTCGAGAATGATTTAAATTCACAATTGGACCTAGTAGGTGGCACTTATTTGAACAGAACAATGTCTGTTGGGTCAGCTAGTATTGTAGAATATCTTTAAGCAATAACATGACTCTCTTACAGTTTGACACTTAAGCACAAATGTGATACGATACAGCAGGGTAACAATTGATAACTAAATAAAACAATAACTGAATGTATGGAGCATAAAACTCAAGAAACCCGTTACTATATGTTTATGCTTGCTTTGATTTGACTTATATATACAAGTTATTTGATCACCATTGGTTTTCTGGATAATCATGAATTCATATATAATTGACCAATGGGTCAGTAATCGAGTTTCTACTGTAAATCTTGGGAGTGTATTGCTTCTGGTTATCTATTAGCATATAAAATAAAAATAAATGTTTAAGCATATAAAATATATATATATAGTGGTATAAGTATATAAAATTCTTAAGATAGTGATGTGTACATTGTAATATTTAGTGGATAGTATGCAAATTTTTAAGGAGAGGATGTGTTTAAAATGTTTCGTAAGTAGATATATTGCTGCAATTGAATGTATGTTAATACTATATTAATTAAAATATTACAGTATGGTTTAGCTTGTCGCAATGGTGTCTCTTGTACATTTAAAGTTTCTAAGGAGTAATATCTTTTAACACTCTTTTATTAGTTTAATCTGTATTTGTTTGTATGTAGTTGACTCTTTTGAACTCGATTTCGACCCATTTTAAGTGATCAAGATTAATTTAAACTTGGTAGATTATCAGGGACCAATGACAATACCATAATTGAAATAGTTTATCCCAGTATCGCCCATTACTGATTTTTTTTTACAAATTATATTTCGTAGCTGAGGTTTTGATGTAGCTCGCTAGATGTCGCTATTCTTATTTTCTGCGTCGCACTTTTTAACCTACTCCTCGAATTTGATTCACTTTTAACGCTAAGATTTCTTGTAAATATTGTAGATTTATCAAATACCGATGATAATACTATTATTTTAATATTTTGTTGCAACATCCTGACAGGATTAGCGACTTTTTTCCGTTGGTGAGATTTTGCCATGATTCAATGTCGCTATCTCTATTTTCTTCTTTGCACTTTTAGTTCTGTTACCTATAAATTGTGTATTTACTTTTAAATTTTTTCACCTATATGCTTGTTTGTTAGGCTATTTTGATCCATTTTAAACGGTCAGACCTACTTTACGAATTACAGTGTAAAATAAATACAGTTACAAAACCCACTTCCATGGTATATCAAACCATAAATGAAAAATAATTCTTAACGTAGGAATAAAATAATAAATACTAAATAGTATTATTGTGAAAACAGCGTGGGTGCTCGAAAAACAGCTCTCGAAAATATTCAATTACTATGGTTAGCCCAAAAAGTCTGCAAAAGGTATGGCAGAAGGCACCCCATTTGTAAAGCATGCTTTATATAGTTTTTTTTATTAAAGAGGGTGATAAATACTTTTTACACAAAATAACTAGTATATTTATAAAATTATTATAAACATTTAAATAAATAATTGAACACAAGGAGGTCAATTTATTCTCAAGATATATTCTATAGTTTTGTGTTTATATATTTTGTTGTGATTTTCTCCTGTATGTTATTTCTGGCCTGGTTTCTTAAACTTTGTTAGATAAAGATTTACAATGTAATGCTTCCTTGCCCCTTGCTCCAATACAATGTAACAGTAATTAATTTGTTAAGGCAGATATTTAATTGACATCATTATTTATTCATTCTTCCGTGGAAACCTGAGGCTGGTTCTCTGTACATATTGTGTACCTTTATATTTAGCATGATTACCATATGCAAGGGAGATTCAACTTAAGTATTTTTAGGTATGTATAGCAAAAGCAAATATTTAGCTTATTATTTCTCCAAAGTAACTTCTAATCTCTATTTTATTGTAAATATTTTTGTCGGACTATATGTTACGATTATTGGTTGATAAAATATGATGAAAGATGAAGTTTTATGGCTGACTAATTGATTACATTACAATATCATTTTTAATTAAGATGCCATATTTTCTATCAATAGAAACTCGGCAAAGATAAGAAATCTCATAAAATAATAATTGTTATTGCTGTTCACCAGTGCTTGCCCATCAAAGTCCATTGAGAAATATCATCACAGCTCATATACATCCCACTACAGGGCTTGAGCTACCTCCATGAGCTTCCTCCATGTTGGGAGGGCAATCGACATACTATACCATGCTGACAGTTGGTACCACGCATTGGTATAGGGTTTTATTTCGAGGTTTCCTTCTCTTGATTGAGAAATATATGCAAAATATATATCCGCAAGAACTAATCATCAAAATTTTCCTAATGTATTTCACAATGTGGTGAGAGATTTATATAAATTTTCTATATTTAATGAGCCAAGAATATGAGTGACACAATTCTACTTAAACTGCTCAAAGATGTATAGGTGAGAATGTGAATCACAAAAGGTGAATAGAAAACCTGTGCTGTTACTTCGCGCCATTTGTCTGTATATAATTATAACAATTGTAACATTGCTACTGGCATATTTATACATTTTGATAAATTAGATTCTTTAATAATATAAAGGTAATCAACTGATTCCTTATTGTTTAATGAAAACATTAATTAATTTATTTTTTGTCATTGGAGGAAGAAATAATAATTAAATCGGCGTATTTTGTATTAAAATTGATGCAGTATTTTAGGAGATATCTTACTATAAAGACAATGTTTTATTCACTGAAAAACATCTTGGTGAAATAACACATCTATCAATGTGAATTAAAAGAGTGCTAATTTGCCATACAAAGATAGTAGACAGAAGGTACGGAAAAGCTATTGTTAACTGTAAAAATTAAACTATTTAAAACACATCCTCTCTATCAAATTAGTGAATAAGTTATAAGTAAGGATTTTAACAATATTTTAACTTGAAATGTGCATGATAAGAAAGTTTTGATTGCAAAATATATCTTTTAATTGTTCTTAGCTGTTAATGTTTTGGGATTATCTCTTGGGACTCACAGTAAATATAAGTAGTTATTGATGTACCTGTGCATAAATCTTCAACTGAATATTGAAGGGAAACAAAAAAATATATTGTCATACCTCAGGAAACATACCCATACTATGTGGCCCATATTTTTCAATTTTCAGGGCCCCTTTCCACCCTTCGGTAATCGACTGTAGTACAAATTAAGACCTAATTTTATTCAACTGTAGTATTTTTGAAGAAAACAGGTCACATAATATGGGTATGTGTTCCCTTATTTTTATTAAAAACGATTATATATTCACTCTTGATCACCATTTAAGCTATTTCACATGTGTTTAATAAATATAAGTATGTTTATATTTATGAATTGGTATCTTAATTTAAAAGTAGATTGAAACTTTGATTGCATAAACTAACCATTTGTACTAACCATTTGTAAAAGGACTAACATTAGACAAATTGTAAGGTTTTACTAATCAATTGTGTTTGATTTTACACCACTAGATCTCTCATTTTACTTATTATCATACAAATTCAGTGTAAACATAGATGTAATTGAGTATTGGTTATAGAAAATAATTTTGTCACTACTCATATGGCTTCCTATTTGCATTTTTACTGTATCTTCTTACATATATATATATTTCTCAACTGCTTTGTATGCAGAGATATTAAAATCCTAATTCTTAGTACTACTATAAATTCTGAATGTGCCCTTGTTTGTTATATTTTCATGCCTAAACTATTCGAAAGTGATACAGAAAAGGTATAGGGTACCTTTTACTGGCAGATAACGTACTGTACCCGAGTGATGGCAGATTAATGACCGAATCTTATTCACACATTACAAATTAAGTCAAACATTAGCTTTGTTCATAATATCTCTCAAGCTCACCATGGTTCAAGTCTATCCCAGATTTTTTATATCAATATATGTTTACACTTTATTTGGTTATAACATAACATATTAGATAATTAAGTTTTATATATTAAAATATATGATCTTTTCTGTGATATGTTTCAGGTTTAAATAATGATGTTTATGTGAAAAAATCTGTACATCATACCATGGAATAGGCTCGTAATATTGCCGTGATTAGTCCCTCTTGCTTAGAAATTATTCTATTGGTTAAATTTTGAGTGTTATGAATCAAATAAGCAAAGGTTTATTGATTTTGTGTTCTAAACTCCCCTGTACACAACGATTTATACCTTAATGTGGGTTATCTTTAAAAAAAGATATTACCTGATGAATGTGTAAACCTTTAAGTAGTTCTATCAGAATTGTTAAGATAAACTATATCTATGGATTATAGATTTCTTATTCAGACTGAATGTCTATTCTCTTAATTCTTGTTGCAATAGTAAAAGGTAATCAATTATATTGTTTACCTTGCTTTGCCTTTATTAATATTAGACAAAGTTTTGATTAATCATGAGATTCTTTATAATGTCATGGAAAAGATTAATATATGATCTGCAACACAAATAGTAGTTTAAAATGACAGTTTTTCGATACATGTATTACAATTGTTCTTTCTCTCTTAAATCTTGTTAATATCTTTGAATTAGAATGTATTTGTGTTGCACAGTTCTATCGTTTTACTAATCCTAAGAAATCATATGTTAGGGTGTTCAAATACTGATCTTCAAATACTGATAATTCCAGAAAGGACCTTATCAGCGCTATGAAGCTTCCGGACAATGAACCACTTACGCCGTCTTCATACTGGATTATCACAGATACTTGGAAGCAAGACTGGGAACGGGGTGTCCAAGTACCTGTCAACCCTGATTCCTTGCCGGCGCCCAAAGTCGAGATTATCGACAACCCGTTGCCACCTAACTTCCAAGAATTTATATTGTAAGTAATTCTTTATATTTTAATTGCATAATGCTAGCATAATGACTGTAGTGTAAATTTTATAAAACAGATTTGACCAAAAGTTCCCACCACACCACGAAAACAACACCCATTGTATCATTACCTACTGCGCCGCTTTTCAAAATGGTTTTAAAACAATAATGCACTTATAAATGGAGCATATCACGTCAGGCGGACAACTAAAAAAAGTGAGGTCGTGAATTTTGTTTATACTCTGGTCAGTTATACTTCTAGCAGATGTGGATGTGTACACACAATTTGTTTTTGTATGTTGCTTTATTGCTGAGTTATGAGTTTTGGAAAATTTACTAAGATTGTAGCCATGAATTTTTGAATGCTTATTATCTGTATCAATTCATTTGTAAAAAAACTATAACGTATTGTTTCTTATAGTTAAAAAGTTAAAGCTTTTATTTTGTTTGTTGAGTTCTAAATTAGATATTTTTTTACGTATAGTAAACCGGAAGGGAAAATTTCAAATTGGTTTATACCTTGAATTAAAGCTTTAAATGTATTAATTCTTCACAAAAAAAAATTAAATCGTAATCTTCAATAGTTTAGGAGTTAGTGCATATAGAGTACATACACATAGCTATGAGCACTTTCTAAGCAATCGGGTTTATGCGCTAACATGCTAAAATACTACGCTATTAATATTTTATGCCTTTATTCTAATACGCAAAACTATAAAAATAAACAATTTCTTTAATTCTTCACAAAAAATATTAAAATGTGTTTATCATTAGTTTAAAACTTAGAGCAGTTTTATTAATTGAGATTGATACTTATTTTGTAATTTTTACAATAATAGTATTTGCACTAGCACTATTTCCTTTTACTCATAAGCCATCGTTGGTTAGAAGAAAAGCATAAATTTGTTTAGTTTCTGGAACAGTGACAGCGGAAGCAAAACTTTCGTTTTCGAAAATATCGCTCGTGGTCAGTAGTTTCCTTCGAGCAGTAGTAAATGAAAGTCTCAGTCAATGATGACTGGGCCCATTCATATAATCTTACAGGTATAGTGGTAGCGTTATTTGTAGACTGTAAACTTGCACGGGTTGCCAAACGTTTAAGGTTGCCTCCAAGAGCCTCACATGACCTTTTTCCATGAGCAGTGAAATTAATGGAGGTATAAGTCTGCTTCATTCTTAAAATTTTATTTATAGTAAAATACGTTCACAAAATTGAACCTATTCTAGATATTTTTCTAATTTTCACGTTTTTATGACTAGTGAAGAGGAACGGATTAAAACACCATCACCCCAGCAAGCCATACTAAGACAAGTAGGAAATAGTAATGTGTCCACTTGATGAGCAGTCAGTTTCAACTAAAAACATCGAACTTTTACACATTGCCGAGGCACTTAGGCCTGATATAGCTGTCTTTTCTAGCAAGTAACGACAATTAGTATTATATTTGTTATTGATACTTTTTATAACTACGAGATGGCGTTACTGGTGTGTTTCACCGACGGATCATAGTTTTTGAAATTACTATTTTGTATGAACTTGTTATTGTTATAACAAATGCGTATATTTATTTTGTTAATTATATTTTATTAAAAAAAAGTTTATTTTAGCATGCTAGCGCATAAACCCGATTGCTTAGAAAGTGCTCATAGCTATGTGTATGTATGCACTAACTCCTTAACTATTAGAGATCACATGTTAATTTTTCTTGTGAAGAATTAATACATTTAAAGCTTTAATTTAAGATAAATATAGTAAAAAAAAGTGAAGTTACTGAAATATCGATTTTAAATTTTCACTTCCGGTTTACTATATGAAAAAAATTCAAATTGAGAATACGAAAAAAAAACTTTTAAACTATAAGAAGCAATATTTTTTAGTATTTTTTACAAATGAATTGATATGGATAAGGGAACATACCCATACTACGTGACCTATTTTTTTTTTTAGATCGATCGATCTTTCCCTCCCTCAGTGACCACTCGTAGTATATGCCAGGACCTACCACCAACACCCCCCCCGCCTTCGCCGCCTTTAGTTTTCGCGTAGTAATTCATAATTATGATTTTAATCAATTCACAGGTAAAAATTGAAAACAATAATTTGGCCCATACTCGTCTTTATTGCATAAGACTGCATACTTAAATTACTAGTGAATTATACATTATGAAAAATTATTCGAATATAGGTGAAAAAATACGAGATTTTTCTCAAGTAAAATCGACTATGTGACAAAAACCTGAGCTACCCCCCCTGCTCCCGTGACTAACCGTAGTATTTAAAGGAAATCCCTAAACGGGTCACGTAGTATGGGTATGTTCCCTAATAAGCATCGAAAAATGCACGATTTCATTTTTAGTGAATTTTCAAAAGCTCATAACTCAGCAATAAAGCATCATACGAAAAATAAATTGTGTGTACATATCCACGTCTACTTTAACTGACCAGAGTATAAACAAAATTCATGACCTCACTTTTTTTGGTTGTCCGCTTGACCTGAAATGCCCCAAATAGGAATAAAACGTTTGTTGCAATACATTTCGTTTATTTTGTCAATTTAATTATTTTTGGCAGTTCACTGCTTTACCTCGCTGTGTACACATATCGGAACTTAGTGTGCTACTGCTATTTCTGTTAAGTTGTATTATTTTTAATATATAATGCTTAAAACTCTCGACGGTATCTTAAAAAATGAATTCAAATTCAACTTTCGCATGAACAAGTGAATTCTCAAGTTGAAATATCAAGAAATGTAAATTGTTTAACTTACTATCCAGCGATTCGATACTGCTGGTTTGCATAGCGACAGGTCAAAAACTGATCATGGATGAATTACTAGCAACAGCTATAATCGAAAACTTGTGATGTCTTTAAAAACAAGCAAATTTTTTGGAAATGTTGCTGAGTTGTCAGTGGTAGTTAAAATCTATTTCTACTAGAACAACTCTGCGATGATTTGAGGAGGCTGGTCTTAAAAGATGAAAGGCCAGGAAGAAACTATTTCTCTCTGACAAGAATAAAAACACCCGTGATTCTTTAAGACACCAACACTACACCTAACAAGATTGATCTAAGGTTGTTTGGTCAGACGAATTTAACTTTGTGGTAAGTTAGTTTCATTTACTTGAAAAAATTAAACTTATCAGTAAAATAAGATACAGTGATAATTATTAACCGTCATTCATAGAGCTTTTTATTTTGTTAGTTTTAGGTGTTTGGTATTTCTGGTGCTACCTTCGTACGTTGTCGTGTGGGTGAAAAATTTTAAGTGGAGTGTGTGGTGCCTACTGCAAAATATGGTAGAGTATCATAATGGTCTGAGCAGGCCCAGGCATCACCGACTCAAGATTCGGCGAAATGTTCGTGTGCGAGAGTAGGATGGACTCTATAAAATGCATCAATATCCTGTAATCAGCTCTACTACCCTTGATTTTGCTACATATCTTGGTTTGGGAAAAATCGTTCAACCTCCTAGAGTGCCCTGCACAGTCACCCGATCTGAATCTGGACATTTATGGGATTTTCTAAACTGTAAGGTCATTTGTTACATAATTACAACTACGAAGAGCTCAAAAGATACCATTGACAAGAATGGAACGCTACAATTCAAGAAAAGGTCTCATAGACAACGAAATGCTACTGTGGCTAATGGCAAAGGGTGGACCAACAAAAAATTTATTATATAACAAAAAAAAAATATATTCTAAACTTATATAAATTATTTCAATTGATTCCTTACAACACTTCCTGTAAAAAACAAGTTATTAAACGGGTGCTCCATGCTTTTGACTAAGGCTTCCTATATTAGGGGCATTATTTAAAAAAAATCTTATTTTTGGGCATCGGGCTCAAAAGTTTTGTTTAGATGCCAAAATAGGCCTCTGAAAATATGAACCATTAATATCAAGGTTTTCCGCATCGCACATTTTGATTTCCTATAAGAATAACACAGGAATTTCTTTTCCATCTGAGTTTTATAACTTCATAAATTGTTCTGCAATTTCTGTCAAATTTTTTTGCACGCTTTACCACAATGATCTAAAATAAGTTTTCGAAGAATTAACTAAGTCAAAAATTATTCGAGGTCAAAGTTAAATTCATTACCAATTTAGCCGTTTTCTTTATAATACTCCGAAATTTGTTAGTTACAAAATCAGAAGTAAATCATTTTTCTTGTGTTATTCTTATGGAAAATCGAAAAGCGCAATGCGGAGAACCTTAATATTTATATTAAAGGTTCATATTTTCAGAGGCCTATGTTGGCATCTAAATGCAACTTGAGCCTGGTTCCTTTGTGTGGTTAAATAATCTTTAAAGTGGTGTAACAAACATCACTAGTGACCATGCCAAAATGTATAACTGTAATCATGCTAAAAGGTATATTGAAATACAAAGTGCAACAATAATGGACTTATACCGCCAGAACAATATGTATATTAGTGTAATATGAAACTGTTCCTTATAATAAATAGACCTTACTTTGTAGTTAAAAGAATACGGTATTAATTTTACGAATAAATATTATGGTTAAAGTTTATATATCATTTTCAGAATTTAATACTGCGTTTAGATGTTTTGATTTGATCCTGTACATGTGTGTATCAAACTACTGACGGATAGAAAACCATTGTATCAATACAAAAATCGGATGGATCGCATTCCTTTGTAGCTATACATACAAACATCGGATCGAACACCCCTATTATGATGTATATATCATCTATTTACCATATGGCGACACTGGATAAGAATACATTGGTTGTCACTACGCTAGTTCATGGGAGTCGTAAAAGTCGGTGAAGGGTTTACTGGGAGAGTGAGCAGCAGTTCTCCCATGGAAAAGGAAAATGATGTTATGGCATTATCCCGTCATATGAGTGACAAAGGCGAAGCATGAGGGAGGCTGATGTCCAGCAGGGGACGGCGAAAGGCTGAATGATGATAAATAATGATTATCGAGGCAATTTCATAAACCCAAAAGAACATCTTTCAGAAGTAATATATGGAAATTTTGATTAATAAATACGTGTGATAAGTATTGCTACCAATATGACTAGACATCTCCCACTTAATAAATAATTATTAGTTCGATTTCGAAAGTGGAACTGCCAGTGGTGAAAAAAAATAAATTATTTGTTTATTCACTTGTCATATACAGTGTTGCGAGCATGATATCATATTATTGTAAATCGATAACGATTATCTGTTAATGCTAGAGATTAATAAAAAAGGGTTATGTAAGTCATCTGCTTTGATTGAAATATTTTTTTAGTTATGTTTTTAAATCTTTCTCGCGACCATGCTGACGGTTTGTGCTTTTCAATGTTTGCCGGCTTCATCTTCGTTTCGATTAACCATTATTATTTTAGCATCCAAGATATTTTAAGAATCCATGATCAGATTGGTATTGAAATCACAGAATGGTGTCTCCAATAGCAATATGACTGGCATCCATAAAATATTGAATAGTTTATAAAACATGTTTATAATTAATATTACCAAAATCTACGACACAGAAAATATATACTTTTAAATCAATGACTTTTTGGTTGTATAACATTTTTTATTTTCTATACGTATAGTTTTAGATAAATAAATGACTAGAATCAATTAATCCTCAGAAGTATTACATGGCTCCTGGCAAGATACGAAAAACATTGTGGAGTGTCGTTTGCCGTCCGACGGTTGATGGCAAATGGTGGTTTTGTATTTAACCATAGGTATTGCGAATAAGGCGAAACATGTTTTAATTAGGACCTATATAATACCTATCACTAAGAAAATAGATTGATTCCTATGGCTAGGAAAATACGTTTGTAGCAATAGCAATAAATAAAAAAAAACCGCTAAAACCCCAACTCACGCCCTTAAATCGATTAAAATCGAGAATCGATTATAATTAGTATAGTTTTCAATTCTGGCAACTATTTTTACTGGTAACTATAATAGTAAAATAAACAATGGCAGCAACATAATTACAAGGACGTAAAACAACTTTTTATTGATTAGCATATTTAATCCGGCGATCTTATGGCTTGATATTATAAAGGGTTGACATGATAATTAAAAACTTAATTTTTGATAATAATTTGATTGCTGCACTTAAGTGCTTCTAGTGAAACTATGAATGGGCATTCATACCCCTTTACATTATATTGCTAAAGCACATGCAGCAATTATCATTTACTATCAGGTGGTCTGCTTGTTCGTATTTTATCAAAGGCAATACAATTAGAGTTGATTCATGCTTGATTTAGGCACAATATATTTATGAGATTTAACATGCCACTATATTATATGGTTATCATTATCATCACAGCTCAAATACGATCCATTGCTGGGCTAGAGCCTATACCACATTGGGAGAGAAAAAACCTACTATACCACACTGGCCAAATGTGTTGGTATATGTATTATATGATGTTATCTGTATACAGTGGACCCTCGGTAGTCCAACAAACGTATTGCACGGCAGTGTCGGACTATCGAATTTGTCGGATTATAGAGTACTGCCTTAGACCCCTTATAGTCCGCCTTTTTTACAGAAGAGTACCTTGTAATCCGACGGCTATATATATGTAATATACAGGGTGTATCAGGTTATGGGACAACTGTTCGAGTATGTTGAGTTTAACGGTCATAGATCATAATTAGAATGTACATTACACAAAAAACAATATAACATAAAAGTTATAGTGATTTCAAAAAAATGTGTCTAAGAGTCTATGCCTTAAATGTTACGTATTATGTAGGCATGTACAGACAGAATACATGTAGACGTGTAAAGCTTCGATAGTATAATTTCATTCATTAATACCTAGAATTGCGCAAACGATTCAATGACATGTAGGTACAACGGCAAGCGGTCAACGCTCATAGGCCGATCAGCTGTTTTAAGGCGAAGTTTGTTTTGCTTATGTGAACGTAATCATTGATTTCTTCAATTTCTAATGAATATTTAACAAAGTATGGATATGTTGCGTATTAAGTGTCATTGACTTTATACATTTCAATTATATTTATACGAAAAAGCGATGACAAAATTGAAAACTTTACATGTCTCTAATTTCTAAAAGAATCAATATTTTTCGTTCAATTTTTTTTTATGGGTTCCTACCACCATTGCCTAGCCCCCTTTTGACCAGTTGCCCCATAACCTGATACACCCTGTATAATGAATAAACTAAACTATCAACGTACGCTAGGTCGTACCGCTGTTACAAGTAGTCAAATTCAAACTAAACAATTAGATTCAAAACATAAGCACAATAATGATAGCGCGTACAAGTTGTAACCTGTTCAATCATACATTACTTACATAAGCAAAGATTGACGAAATTTTTTTTAATAATAATAGATAAGTTGGATTACAAGGGGCGCCGGATTAGACAGGGGCCAGATTACCGTGGGTCCACTGTATTTGTAAACTCTTACTCGTCTTTATGACACCCACAGGCAAGAAATGGGGTGGTGAATTGTATTCTTACTCTGTCACCGCATACAGAAATATATAGGGTGTGAAAAGCGAAACTAATTTTCGATTGAAAGCTATTTGCGCTGTATATTATAATAATATGGTGATGCTACAAATACAATTCATTTCCTTTTATTTTTTATTCGAGATAGGCACAAATCGCTTTGCACTTCAAATGCCCTACTTTTTATTCACTATAAAAATTGCTTCTGCATATGAATATCTGATCAGATATAAAAGTTCAGACGAGGTGAACAGGAATTCTATTGTGCCCATCTGTAAATATGATTTTTTTTACAAGTGCAAATGCATATCGTCTTCAACAAGCAAAGAAACATTGTATCGTTAAAAATGTTTTAAATAAGATTTTTTTCATTTTTGAAGAGGAAAATAGGCAGGTTTGCTTGGGGAGTAAATTCATGTAAGTCATCAGAGTAATCACGTGACGTGTTAACGCTAAAACTAAATCTGAACCTATGGAAATATCGCTATACTTTTTTTTAATTGCCGATGGGGGCATACGAGCAAGTAGCACACCTGATGGCAAGTGACACTGCCGCATGTGGACCTATGCAATGCCAGGGGCACAGCTACGCCATGGCCGCCACGTCTATACTGACAGATATCAAAACCAGATAAATGTAAATGAAAATAATTTAAAATCAAACAACTTGAATATCCCAAAATAAAAACTGTTTCTACATTGTTTTAAGTTTTCACTTCTGTCACTAGTCCTCACTTCTTATAATAGTTGTGAGTTGTGTAATTCATAATGTAATTTCTATTATTTCTTTTTACAGACCCAAGGATAAGTATTTGCATTTAACGCGTGATGCTCATTACTCGGCGGAAAAACATCTATTGAGCACGACACCGGCGCGAGCTGAGGCTGCTTGTAGCTATGATTTGGACGCTACGGACACCTCATGGCTTAATCTCCTAAATTTGGAGCGAGCCAGGGCTGGCGCACCGCCTGTTACCGAGGACCAACTCGAAAAAGTCATTGAAGAACTCGAGGTTAGTTTCGTTTTGGTTTGACTAATGTAATATTATATCAATATGGACTTTTTAATTAAATGCAGTAATAAAGAAATGCGCATATAATTTAGTAGTTTAAGTAATGACGGCCCATGATGCCTTGGGTTCGCATCTTGTGTATTACAACTCTAAATACGCCTGCGAGTTTAGTTTTTAGTTAGATTTTAAAATTCTATGTCTTAAAATGCTCAAAATATGAGGATTTATTCTGTTTTAAGAAAAGTGATTAAAAAGAATGAGGCTCTAAATATAACATGAAATAAGAAAATGATATATGATTATCTTTATATATTGACCGCAGAGAGGGCAGGGTGATGAGAGTATTGTATAGTGATAAGTATCGTAGATTCAATTTCCACCCAGAACAGTTTTCTGCGAGTTATAAGTGATTGTTCTGAAACTGGGCGTGATAAATTTCCATTATTTGTATGTTTGTGGTATCCCTGGTAATATAAGAATGTACTCCTCAGTACTGTTGATGTTGTCTTTACAAGAAAACTGTTAGTTTTTAAATATAATAATACTCTGCATTAAATAATATTTTTTTCACGTTGTGACGGAGTAAGATTACTTTTCACCAGCTTTCTTGCCTGTGTCTATAGTAAGACTACTTAGGGATCTATATAATATGCATATAACATCTAAGCAAGAACAAATAAACTCTAAATAAAACCCTATATGAACTAGTCTGATCAGTGAGGTGTAGTAGGTCAATTGCCCTCTTATTATGGAGGACGCTCGAGTCCAATACTGAGATAGATATGTGGTAAGATAACGATAAACGATATTTGTAATACTCGTCATCATTCAGCCCATGTGAATGGATTTAATCCACTGTTACATGTAGGTCATCGCCATAAATTAGAGGATAGTACCATAATCGCTACAATTAGCAGACGTGTCAGTAATCGCAGTGAGTTGTTATATGTTTCCCTGGAGAGAAATGCTGCACTTTCTTAAGGGTGGCGACAATTGTATTCTCATCTCGTCAGCGCACATGCATTTTTTTTTTAATATTAGTACTTCTGTAATTTCTATGAAATTTAATATTTATTAGTACAGAAATGCTTTATTACAGCACTGAATTATTAAGTCCATTAACTGTGTCTATTTATTGTGTTATAAATATTGTATGTTAATATAAGAATTCTGTGTTGTACATGTCACTTAATGTTTTCGATTCGATTCTATACGTATTTTATCGATGTTCTGTCATAACTTATTTGTTTCTAAAATAATTTATTTTTGTATTGTTGGGAAGTCTAGAATTTTATACAGATCCAGAGAGAGAGAAAGATGGACGGGACATCGGACGGGATACCTACCTGTTAAAAAACAATTGTTTGGAAGTCGGTTATATTTGTAAATGAACTACTTTTTTCATCTTTTTATTTTGTACTCCGTGTAATTTGTATCAGCTATCTGAGGATAATATCCCTAGTGAACGCAAAAAATCTCTTTAACGTGTTTCTGTCAAATGTCTGTCAAATATCTATTCAAAGTATATATTGAAATGGGCGTGAGATGTATTAAGATACCTGTCCATTGGGAAATGACAATTTATTCCTTTTGATTCCTTAATATTATTTGCCTAAGTCTTACTCTACATTTTATTGGTTTTCCAATTTTACCAGGGGTCTTATTCGCTATGCTATCGACAACACTGATAACGCATAACGTCATACGTCATGATGTCCACTCCAATGTAAATAGGAATCTTAAAATGTTATTCTAGCAGATACTGTAAAGTGCAAAAGTTAAGTGAATAAGAGAGGGTATTATAATAATAATTTCTATGTGACGTTCTGCTGTTGCTATGTAATTCTGTCTGTTAGTCATTGATCTGTAGGTGATTATTATAGATAATGTTTATTTATATCACGCGACCCAAAAAAAGGGGTGTTATAAGTGTGATGTGTTTGTGTGTTTATCTGTGTCATCCTAGTTCCTAAACGACTGAACCGATTATGATGCTGGGTTTTTCGCTTGAAAGTTGATGTGGTTGTTGATGGTTCTTAGCAACAATCTATTCATGACTGTTCAGAAGTTGCATGGTTATAAGCTGTTTTTGTTACTTACTTTAGTGATATTAGACGCATAATGGGTATTTACTATACTTTCAAATATATATGTGACCTTAAATTTAAAGCACTTGGCTATAAAAGTACCACTGAGCTATTATGACGATGGACATTCCACTATGGTTTCTATTAGTTTGTTCTCATATTTTATATTATCTCCAAAGATATTACTGAACGCAGCTAAAGTCTTGAGGCCTTGGGTTCGATGCCCGGACCGGGCAATGTTAGGGTAGGATTGTACTGAAAGGAAAAATAGCCTCAGTTACACCTTATATAGACAGCTGCCTGGTAGTAAAATATTATCAAAATCAGTCCTTCCGTTTCGAATGCCAGAAATAGACAGACAACAAAAATTAAACTGCTCTTTAAGTATATGTATCATGCAAATAACCTTGTGAGCATGAAATAAACCCACTATTTTGATATTACAAACAGACACTTCAATTTAATTTGTATGTATAGATGTGCTTTCAACGTACGGAACCTTTTATAGACACAAATATTCACGTAAAATGAGTTAATGTAATAAAAAAAAACCCTTTCGTCTGGTAAAGGAGTAAGAATACGGTTCACCATCAACATTGCCCGCGGATGCCGTAAAAGACCACTACGATTATAGATAAACCATTAATCAAATTAAACCCTATGCCAATCGTCCGCGTAATGCCTCTTCTACACTACTCGCGAAGTTGAACGAAGTTAGACGAATACGATAGTGTAGCGAGGCACTTCGGCTTATCTCGTCAAATTTTACTTCGCATCGGGCAACTTCCATTTATTGTCGGTTTTTGCGCCCAAGTCGGTACGAAGTTGCACGAAGTACCTCTCTACACTACTCTGCCGACTTCAGTAGTTCCAGTATAGGGATGAGCGAACTTTCTGAAAAAGATCGATACGTGAATTGATTCGAATTGTCGTCCAAAGAATTCACAAGAAAATTGAGATCTGAAGGATCGATTCCCGATTAATCGATCTAGCAATCTTTTCTTTTGGACGTGCTTGTGATGACCTTTTTTTTTAGCAAATCTGAAAGTGTTATTAGTCTTGTAATATAGTATAAAATATACTTAGTATCGAGTGGGCAGAAAAAAAATCGAACGATAATTCTCTAGAGTAAAGTATCGATTATCTGCGCCTAATGCCGCGCTAGCCGAGGTCGCGAGTGACTGGACCGAGGATTTAGTCCGTCACCCGCAGAGAGGCTGACCGCACGACGGCGACCGACGTCCCCGAGGGGGAACGTCGAGAGGAGAGGGTACCCCGCGACCGGGGTATTCCGTCGGGCCGACCACTGAAGACAAGTTACCCTGCACCGGTGGTCGGCCCAACAACGAAGGACGTATCACGGGTGGGTCATGGAGCCGCGCGTCGCCCCTCTCTTGCCCCGGACGGATCCGGGCGGTGGGTGCGCTGACCATAGCCAACTCCTAAAAAAAATGGTAAAGTATCGATTCACCGAATCGATTCAGTGTTTCGTATTATAAAATTGATCTTTTGGGCCTGAAAAATCGATTCTTCGATTAATCGATCTCAGATCGCCATTCAGTACTCGGCAGCTGGCAGCTGCTGCTTGAACGTCCATTATAAACGTGCGCAAGCTATCGGCACCACAGAGCGAATAAGCTCATTGCGAAGTTGAACGAGTGTCTAGTGACCCACTTCGGACTTCAGCCGAAGTTTCCAGAGTACTTCGCCGAGCAACTTCGCGAGTAGTGTAGAGGAGGCATATGGATGTAACAGCTATCTGAGGCTAACCTTCCTAGTCCAAATAGAAAAAATATTTTAAGTGCTGTTTTGCATTATGGTCGAACGTTATCGCATGTACAAATCGTTCACTATCAGAGAACAGCAAACTAAAGCAGGACTAATGTCAAAACAATTTATTCAATAAATCAATGTCGTTGCACTAGACCCCTGACACAGTGTATCAATGCAATTATATCTGAAGCTTGCTATATCAAGAAACGTTTACTATTCGCTCCGTTAGAGGAATGAATTATATTAGATATAATAATATTATAGTGTAATAAATAGTTATTATAGTGGACTTTATAGCGTTTTAACTTTGTTTTAATATTTCGTTTTCATTTTAATTATTTTATCTCGTTTTAACTTTTTTTAATATTTCATCTTTATTAAATTATCGTGGCTTTTATCGCGTTTTAAATTTCTTTTTAATATTTCGTTTTCATTTTAAGCATTTACAGTGGAGTTTATTGCATTTTAAGTTTGTTTTAAGATGGTTTCCCATGTGATGATGGTTATGTAAATCTGAAAACCACTAGGTAGATGTCATTTTTCCTTCTTGTGAAAATAAAATACATAGAATACATAGAAAACACTAAAATCCAGTTACAAATAGGTATTTTTTACTAAAATAACGAATGCAATTTTTGAGTTCAATCCAATTCAGGTATATAGCGATTTTTTAATAATTATCTGAAGATTCTTATCGAAAGTTAATGTAGAAATAGCCTTTTTTTAATTTATTCGTTAGCTATTACAAATATCACATATTTTTATTATTTACATTAAATTAACTAACTTTGATAATTAACAATCTAATATCATTAGCAGAACAGATAGGTACCATATGGCGTACAATTTTTAAAATATATCAGTAATTATTAAACATTGTATCCAAAGATGATGATCATAGAGATGGCGTAGTGGTTAAAATATCGATCTGCCGTGCCAGTGTCGTGGTTTCGACTTCCATGCAGCACAACACTTTGTGCGATCCACAAATTGTTATTCTGAGTCTGGATGTAATTCGTGCCCGTTATTATATGTTTATAAAGTCTCCCGCAATACAAGGATTATTTCCTTAATGCAGGATGTTGTTTTTTAAAATAAAAAAAATAAAGTTCGCGAGCACTTTAAAGTTATTATTCTGATTGGATTTTGCACAAAATTCATTAAGGGAATTCTTTGAGATAAATATTTATTTGGTAAGTAATGTTTACTTATCAAATAAATATTTATCTCAGTCTGAAGTTTCATTTTATTTCTTTTAATAACTTTAAATAAATAATTGTGTCTGTAATTCACCAATATGAAGTTTAACTATCCTCGAAAAAGTAAAAAAAAAAAACTATAATTTCTCTAACCGCGTATTTACGTTAATTTATTGTGAAATTTTAGATTCTAGCTAATTTTCTATTAAAATCGTAACAGTTTTCATTCTGTAATGCATCGTTTTTAAAATAGCACATAAAATAACTTTAGCTCACATACCTATCTTTGTTACAGAACTTACATTGAAAATCTATCCAACATTCCATCATCCAATATATACGAAATTATCTTGACATATTTTTCTAAGTAATATTTTTCCTAAAAAGCAAGCATAAGTTATTCATCTGTAGGGCCAAGCGGGGCACATCAAAGAAATATTAGCTTTGTATTGAGGCCCGACGCCTTAATAGGAAGACTTAAATTCGCCCTTGGTTTGCGGTCATATAGTATCCCTTACGGCTCGAATGGAACAACTGTATGTCGGCTACATGGTGTCCTCATGGCCCAAATGGAAAACTGAACAATCAGGCCGGCGTTTAACGTGTTAAACAGTAAGCAAAGCTTCTCAATACAAAAAATACGTCACGTTTTACTTACACAAAACAGTCTAGTTTTACACCACGTTTAGTTTTTGTGTGCGTAAATTAGGATACTAACATTATATTTGCTTCTTCTGTTAGTTCCTAATATTAGTCACTGATCAATTTGGCGCTAGTGGCTGCATTTTACTGAAATGTGTGCGCCATCTATTAATATCTCTACACAAATAAATAAAATTGTAGGGTTTGTAATGTCAAAATAGTGGATTTTTTTCATTCTCACACAGTTACACAATACCTGAGCTTAGGCCAGTTTAATAATTTTGTCTTTCTGTCTGTATGTTCCGGATGGTCCTTAATACGACTGGCTCGACCGACTATAAGGTAGCTGTCCATATAATGAATAACTTAGACTGTATTTGATCCCGGTATTCCCACGGGAAGGCAAACTACGCGGGTGATAGATACTGCAGGCTAGTTGCTAGTATACACATTTGATAGACGGCGATAGTCGGTTCAGGCTCGTACAAATTAAAATAGTTTATTTATGATAGAGGGCGCTTATTTCAGTATTAGTAAATCATATGAGAAAAAATTATACATTTTGAAAAGAGTTTAGCGTGGTATTATTGAATCATTTTAAATAGGGTAAGCAGAGGTTATTTGCATATATGGAGCTACCTCCCCTGAACACAAGATAATGTCAAATCAAAATACATACATAACAAAAGTGATTATTTACTATAATCCTTTGATTTAATAAAGTCAAATAATGGTTAAGTTAATGATAAGTTTTTGGTAGTTAAAGAAGAAGAAGGTATTTAAAGGATTAACTCCTTTAAAAAACTATAATAATCGTAAATTAATCTGAAAATTAAGTGACCAAATACGTTAAGGATATCATGTAGTTTCATATGTTTTGTCAATGAATATTGAGTAAAATATGATACCAAATAAGTAATCAATAGTGAATTCATAGAAACTTAATTTTCTCTAACTGTCTAATCTATTGTCTCTTCCTCACTGGACCGGAATTGCAATGGGATATTTAAACCAAATTTATCCGCCATAAAATACTTTTTTGTTGATGGGTTTCTGACAATGGTTTTATGACCAGCTGTCTTAGTCGTCTTATACGACATCCACGCGCAATCTATGGGTTGATAGTTATGGTTTGAAGCCGTATTTAAGAATAGAATAAAATAGCATTTATTGTCATATAATAACTAATAATTATAATACATGTTTTTAATTTATTTTGACAATAGGGGAATGCTCACCATTGTGCTGCATAGAAATTATGCAGCACTGGTTTTCAGAAAACCCCTTTCCTCAAATATATAAGAAAGAAAAATAACAAAAAAAAGAGAAATGAAAAAAAAAAGAAAAAGGAATAAAATAACTTCCAATAAGAATGATAACAATATAAATAACATTAATGAATTGAATTATGAAGGATGTGCTTTAAAACATATCCCATTTAAAATCTTGCTTCCTTCGATCATCCGATAGTGTAGTAATACTCAAATTTCTTCTAGACTGACTGATTGTTCTATGATTGACATAACAGGATGACAATATGCTCCTTTCGACAGAATAAAAACGTAATGTAATGGCTCTTAAAGAAAAATAAATTAAAGATAAACTTTATATAACAAATATGTCTAGTACAAATATTTATTAAAAGTGACTTATTATCCCGTGCTTAACGGTCATTCTTGGATGGATTGCTCAATTGCATCTTTAGCTTTTCACTATACGGAAAATCTTTTCTTTCGCCAAGGGACCAAAATATACTAGACTAGCAACTAGCCCTCGCGTCTCTTTCGTTCGTCTTACCCACGTAGTACCCGTTCCCGTGGAAATACAGGGATAAAATATAGCTTATGTTACTCCCTGATAATATAGCTTTCCATTAGTGAAATAATTTTTGAAATCGGTCCAGCACTTTTTGAGCCATTTCGTTACAAACATACATACAAATCTTTCCTCTTTATAATATTAGTATAGATTAAATAATTTTAAATTATTTTAACTAACAAATAGTCTAGTAATTTAAATTTACGATAAGCACCGGCAAGTTTAAATTAAATTATAAATCGGATATGTGTAAGTAGATTCTACTTCTGTACGAATGTCTAAATGTAAAGAAAATACATTTGAGAGTTTTCTCTGTGTGAAATCAGTGTGGTACGAAGGATGGTTTTAACTGTAGAGAAAGGGTAGTAAAAGAATATAGAATATTTGCAAATGAAGATTCTCAACATTCTCAACACACAACATTCTCACACGCCGATGGGGTCAATATACTATATAAAAGATGGTGACGACACACGGAGTGACACCATACTAACAACATCGCTTAACCCCGGTTGTGAAGTCTCGTCCGACTATTCCGCCGAAGACGCTTAAGAGGCAAACACCTCTGGGAGGGTACCCCAGGTAGGTGGTATTCCGTCGGGCCGACCACTGATGACAAGTAACCCTGCTCCGGTGGTCGGCCCAACGACGAAGGCGACATGGTGTTCGGGTGGGTTGCGGGTGTTGCGTGCTATACGTCCCTCTGTCGCCCCGGACGGAGTGTTGCGTGGAGCGCGCCGACCGCAGCCCACCCCAAAAAAAAAGAGGCAAACACCTTCCCCGCACCCCTCGTGGCTTTGTCGCGGCGCTCTGCCCGACACGCGGCTCGCCCTGCACGCCGGGACCTCGCAGACGCCGCTGCGCACTCGCCCTGACGATGAGCATCGGATATGCTCGAAACCCGGGCCGACTTAATCGAACTCAGTACATGAGTGTTTTGCTGTTATAGATATTATAATATATAAATGTCGCCCAACATGGGTCTCCCATAGCGTTGAATGTGTTAAAAACTTATTAAGGATTCGCACTTGTTATTTTTCAACGGCATGTAGATAAAAAAAGGACTCGCACTTGCCTGTTATTGTTCAACGGCAACTATATTGAAAAAATACTATTAAAGATACTATTTTCTATTGTTGAATTTGTATTTATTTCATAACAGAACGATCCGTTCTAGAAGTCGAGATTTACTTTACTGCTAGAAGAAGTCGAGTTATATAATATATATGTATCGCAACTAGAAAGATTTAATTACGAACTAGTAAAGTGCGGAACGCATTTATAATGTCGACAGTTTTACTGAATGATCGGTCGTAAATGAAAGAGTCGATCTTAGAACTATCTATATATTAATAAAAAGACATAAAATTGCAAACAAAAAGCTTACGTAAAATATTTTCTAATTATTTTCTTATTTAATGGTTATAAATGTTAATACAATTAATTAGGGGCTGAGAATAATCTAACATCACTTCACCTAACTAGAATGACTTTTGAAACCACCGTAAAATGTATTCCGATACTTATCATAATATACAAATTCAGCAGGCTAGTCTATTGTGCAGTAGGAACGCTAAGCGTGGTAAAATACAGGTTTGAAAAAAAAAAACACTGTCTGAATATAGGGACGCGATTATAAAGTCGAATGTGTTACAGCATATACTTCTATAAATTTCCATTGATTATATTATGTTTGAAATAAATACGATATGTTATTCCACGTTACAACGTTCAGATTGACGGTTGTCTTGTAAACTAAAAATTTCAATTTTATTTTCATTTTGCTTAGATAGTGTTAGTTAGTTTTCCTAATTTTAATAATATATTTTAACAGGCATATGTAGTAAAGTAATATTATTTGTTAACGTTAGTAGTTATTTTACGTTTGTTTCTTAATTTTTTTTATTTAAAAGATGTGCTTGTGCGGTTACCCTTCAATTATGATCGTAAGTAACTATATTTCTTTCGCCTTATTTATCTTAAGAACGACGTATTCCGAACAGAAGGGTCACAACCGTTATTGTATCTAGCAATACCTTTTCTATTTTTTGTTTATCGGAATATGGTTGAATATCGCCCTACTGTTTTAGTTGACATTAAGGTGTATGAGGAGCTACGACGACAGTGTAATCGTGTGTTTCTTGAGTTCTTGACTCAGTTACTTGAGTGATGTTCTGAGTAATATTATAGTCGGGTCTCGTAGTAGATCCCTGGTGACTTGTAATAATAGGGCTTTAAATATGAAATTGCCGTTTTAACGTGCTAACCACTTTGAATTAAAATTAAATCTGCATGGTGTCAGATATCAAAGTGAAACTGTGTTCAAATGAAAACTATAACATTTTAAATTTAAAAAATGCAAATGACATTTGATCGTTCGACGTTCAATTGCTTTTACATTCAGCTTTTAAAGTGAACATGGATACGGCGAAAATCAGAGTAATTTTCGAATACGAGTTCCAACGTGGGACTAACGCAGCAGAAACGGCTCGTAATGTCAATGCTGTGTTTGGAGAGGATACGGCTAACGAACGCACCATGCGGTTTTGCTTTAACCGCTTTCGTATTGGAAACTGGGACTTGAAGAATAAACCACGAGGAAGACCAGCTACTAAGGTAAATAACGATGTATTGAAGGTGATGGTGGAAGCCAATCCGAGTCAAACTATCAAGGAATTAGCGGCATGGTTTGACGTTAGCATACCTACAATATTGACCCATTTGCACCAATATGGTAAAATAAAAAAAACTTGAAAATGGGTGCCTCATGATTTGACTGATCTGCAGAGTGCAGCGCACGTTGAAGCTTGCCTTATCCTGTCAAACCGGTATAGAAATGAAGGGATTTTGGACCGAATTGTGACATGCGATGAAAAGTGGATTCTATATGATAATCGCAAGCGAACAACGCAATGGTTGACCCCAGGTGAAACGCCACATCAATGCCTTAAAGCGAAGCTTAGCCATAGAAAGGTGATGCTAACTGTTTGGTGGTCACTTCATGGTGTAATTCGCTATAGCTTTCTCAGATCTGGTCAAGCAATAAAGACGTCTACTGTGCAGAACTTCGAACAATGATGGCGAAACTCGCAGTAAAACAGCCCCGACTTGTCAATCGATCTTCAACATTATTGCTCCATGATAACGCAAGATCTCATAAGGCTCGAGAAACTGTTTTAACACTACAAGACCTGCAGTTAGAAACCATACGTCATCCTTCGTACACGCCCTAACCGACTACCATTTTTTTCGCGAATTGGACAACTTTTTGCAAGAAAAAAAAATTCTTCCGAGGAAGCAGTACAAAATACAGTTTATGGAGTCCAGGACCCCAGAGTTCTATTGCAAAGGTTTAAATGATCTTGAGTTTAAAGAATCATCTTCCAATTAGATGACAGAAATGTACAGATAACGAGGGTAAATACTTTGATTAAAGAAATCTGTTTTATGAACAAAAAAATGGTTTTAATTTATCATTACGAAACGGCAATTTCATATTTTAACCCCTAATACAAATTTTATTGTAAAAAAACATACTTCAGGCACCAATCCCTCACAAAGCGTGTAGTCATTCTTATTAAAGTACTTATATGTAGGTGTACTTAAGGGAACCTTGTTCCCCGTGGCTCCTGGCAGAGATACTCGCTAAGCTCTACCGGCGGGCATGGACCACGCTGCCGACCATCGCTAGGAAGATGCTCGACAGCATCAGGAACTAGGACGCGGTCGTCGTCTTCTGCGATGCAGTAGTAACGGAAGGAAGTGACGGAGTGGGACTGGCCAAGCTGAAACGCTTCTTATCGGTGATTGGGGTGGTGCAGGCGGGAATACCCGCACCTAATGCCGTCCTAGCCGCAAGTCGTTTCCTTTTTTCGAACAAGTGTTACATGGTGGTGAATTGTATGCTTAGTCCTTCACCATGCGGAAAGTACGGAAATATATACTGTATGTACCATGCAAGAATGTATAATGTCTATGATTAAAAGTTGCTCGTTTTATAATTAATAATCTATACCAATAAGTAAATTTGGAGTATCTGTTTGTAATGTCAAAATAATGGACTTTTTTCATGCTCACACGCTTATTTGCACTATACATATGCCTAAAATATAATTTATATTTTTTTTTGTCTGTCTGTCTGTTTGTTCCGGATAATCTTCAAAACGGCTGGACCGATTTCAAAAATTCTTTCACCAATGGAAAGCTATAATATCAGGGAGTAAACTAGGCTATATTTTGTCCCGGTATTCCCACGGGAACGGAAACTACGCAGGAAAGACGACTGAAACCGAAGCGAAGCGAGGGCGGGTTGCTAGTAATGTAATTGTTCTTTTGTATCTAATGTTCTTTTTAATATACAAATAACACCTAGTTTAATTCCTATTAAGCATGTGTCATTAATCATATCGTTATTTTATAATATAATTTACAATTATTTTCCGTGTGGTGATAGAATAAGAATAGAGTAATACCCCCTTTTTTACCCGTGGGTATCGTAAATGTACCTTAAAGCATTAAAAATGCCTTATGGGACATTTACGACACCAGCTGCAACATCTATGCAATGGGAATAAATTCATTAATTCATTTCGGCTCATATACGTGCTACTGCTGGGCTTGAGCCTCCTCCACAATAGGAGAGAACTATATCACGGTGGTCAGTCAGGCTGGTTTTGTTTCTAGTTTTCCTTGTCTTGCATAGGTATTATATGCGTATTATATTCCTCAGTCGTCTTTTACGTGGTGATGAATTCTTGTTCCGTCACCACACGGAAACTGTTTCAGCTAATTCTTGGGATTCTCTGTCAAATCTCTAATAGAATTAGTTAGCTGGATGGAGTTGGCAAAACACGCGGCATCTTAATATTTTATGTTATATTATCATTTGTACAAAAAGTTTATATGGCTATAATTTTTAATTAAAAAAAAAACACTGCCTTCAAATTGTATCTTCCATCATCAGCTCTGCAACGAGATGATGACTACCAGGCGCAAATACCTTAATAGCTTTACGAAGTATAAGAAAAACGTTGAATTTGTCTATAAAATTTTAAGAATTCCACCAATTTCTCAAGGATACCATCATCAGATCCTGACCTGATGACTATGGGACCACCTAGGAAGTATACCCTATCAAACAAAAAAAAAAGAATTTTGCAAATCGGTCCAGGCGTCTATGAGTAATCGGTGAACATACATAAAAAAAAAATATTCTGACGAATTGAGAACCTCCTCCTTTTTTTGAAGTCGGTTAAAAACAATTCATTTACGTGTGGTGACGGAGTACGAATACAATTTCCCACCCTCCTATCTTGACCGTGGGTGTTATAAAGGACGACTAAGCGATGTAATATGCAGATAAAATCAATACAAGAGAAGGGGAACTTGAAATAAAACCCTATCCAACACCAATAACACTTCTAAACATCGTGGTACATATATTAATACAAAGTCCCAAGCCCAACAGTGGGACATATATGAGCTGAGATAACGATGATAATGAAAACAATTCATTGTTACTAAATTATGCCACATAATTGCATTTGCCGTTTGGCAATAAAATAAATTTGTTTCGTTTCTCGTCATTCGAACTTCAATTTCCTTCCATCCTTGTTTGTTGACAAGATGTTTTTATTAGCAAAAATATATTCATGTTTTCATCACTATCATCCTGTTCACGATCATATTATATTTAGCTCATGGCCTTATATCGCTACTTTGCTAGAATATCGACATAACTCAAAATTATGTAAAATTAATGTATGCCAAATGACCCTTGATATTTTATCGTGAATTGAGGAATTTTCCATTAATCAGTAAAGTCACAACCTCAATACATCATTTAAATATAATAGTATGCACTAAAACATTTACAAAAACAATTTAAAAATACCCTTCTCTAAAATCAATCATTTTGATTTGTGTCACTATTCTTGCAAAGCAGCGATATGATAAGTAAGAAAACCAATTATATACACACCGATACATAGTCAGTATATTATAATATGCACACTTTCAACTATACAACGAACAAATGCCGACTGCACAGATCATGTAGTGGTTAAGATATTAGAAATCTACAGTACCAGTGTCATGGGCTCGCGTAGGACAACACTTTGTGCGATTCACAATATGTTGTTCCGAGTCTGGATGTAATTTGTGTCTGTTAGTTATATATTTGTAAAATCCCCTACAATACAGGGATTATTGCCTTAGTGCAGGGTGTTATCTTAAAAAAAGTCCAACTATAGTTAAGAGCCATTAGAGTTGTGAGCATATGTGTATTGTGTGCACCGGTATTTTATATGTAAAAATATGTACCTTTTGTTACCGCGCATACGTCATTATAACGCATGTTTTAGATTTGATTCGATTTCCATTTACACGATTTTGTTTTCTGTTACTATGTGTTACATTTTCATTGGTTCTTTTTTTTTTGGGGTGGGTTACGGTCGGCGCCCTTCTCGCACCACTCCGTCCGGGGGGACAGAGCGTAAGCACGCACACCCGTAACCCAACCATGACACGTCGCCTTCGTCGTTGGACTGACCATCGGAGCAGGGTGACTCGACGTTAGTGATTGGTCCGACGGAATACCCCCTGAGGAGTACCCTCTCCTCGACCTCGATGGACTCGTCTTTCCTCACCCGGTCGGCTTCTCGGCGGGTGATGCACTAATTCTCCGGTCCAGTCACCCGCGGCCTCGGCTAGGGCGGCATTTTCATTAGTCCTGCGGCTACTATTAAATTTGAAAGTGACAGATCAAAACAAAGACTCTAATCATAGTCCATAAACTTAACACTAAAATAGTTGTTGCAATGCCATTCTTTTAGGATGCATAGCCAATTGCTTGAACGAAATGTATTGTAATAATATTTATTTACATATATAATTCTCCTGTTCATGTGTTTATCACCTAACTCCTCCTAAATGTCTGGATGGATTTGGATAAAATATTGTGTTAATATTTGTGTAGATTCCTAGGTTTGATTTAAATAAAGAATGATTTGATGATATGAAAAGATGGCGTTGCTATCGGTACATTTTCAAATTTGTTTTGCTATATATTTGACAACATAGTTTTAGTATGCGCTTATACTATCTAGCTAGAAGGAATAGAAAATTATAATTATCACATTTTTCTAATTTTCATTTTTCCTGTAATAAATAGTAAAATAAGATGTCAAAAAATAGGACTCAACTGTAAATAGGTTAAAAGTCGAGCCTCCTCCACAACTAGGGAAATTGACCTACCTACCAATGCCACGCTGGTCAAACGGGTTGGTATTAGATTTCATTTGGAATTTTTCTTTTCTCGCATAGACGTTTCACGCTCATTATATCTCGGAGCGGACTTTTACGACACCCACGGGTAAGATAGAGAAGATAGAATGGTGAATTGTGTTCTTATATCATATTTAATGTGTCGTACTATATCGGACAAGACGTTTTTTGGACGATCATAAACCATCACGTGACGTTCGGTATACGTAACGTGACCAGAGCGTTTCGAACGGGGCAGCCCCGTTATCAGGTGGTCTGTTTCGTTGTCCCGAGTCGTACAAAAGTATCCTATATTTTTACAAAGAGAGCTAGTGTTCAACCGTAACTACTTTTTGCGGCTGAAACCGAAACCGAATTTCGGCTTCTGTCTCAGTTTCGGCCGAAACCGAAACTTGTGTAAATTATAAGGTTAATATTTTGTGTGAAGAAAAACAGTCTATCATAATGTCAGTTTTTACTCTTTACTAATATAAATATAAAATGAAACTTACATAACTTAATTTTAAGAACAAAATAATTTCCTTTTATAAACCTAGGTGATAAAACACTCTTGTGTTTGCCTTGTTTCTAAAAAAATACAAAGTTAAAAATGTTCTCGATAATTCATCAACTACATCACATAAATAGCGAAATGAAATTATACCTGTTTTGAAGTGTGCGAAATTCACAACGCGCAGTCACAAACGATAGAACTAAATTTTGGAAATGACTATGAGTGTGATAAAATGACACTTCGTCTCTCGCGCGAAACCTCACGAATTCAGTTTTGATTTCGGCTGTAGTTTCGGCTCGATTACCAGCCGAAACCAAAACTAAGCCGAAACCTGTTTTTTGGCTGAAACTAAGTATTAAGTATTTGATTTGATAACTGGCTTCTTAAAAAAATACAAACTACAGCGTATTTCTACCATGCTCTTCCATACATCTTCACACTAAAACGCATTATCGTTTTTGGAAGACATTATTAGCATTATTATTATTCATATATCCCTATAACAACAGCAGTGTCGCGGGCTTTTAGCCTCAAGGCCATGCCAGCTCCATCATAACCTAACCTTACATTAGCTGCCTTATATCACCTTAGATTAATCCTATTTACTAGGCGATTTAGATGAAACTTTCTTCTGTTTGTCAGTCAATATACGTCCGATTGTTGGGCTTAGGTTCCTTCCACTGGGAGAGCAATTGACTTACTCTACAAACCACGTTAGTCCCGCGGTTTGGCATACTGTTTTATGCCGAGTTTTCTTTATCTTACATGTTAGGCAGATAATATAATTTGCCCATCATATATCTAAGTCCCCTTTTACCACCACGGATAACAATGGCATTGGTGAATCGTGTTTTTACTCTGTCACTACCCAGCAAACTATATAACCATTAAAATGTATGCCAGATGATCTGTAGGAATACTGCGCAATGTTATTATAGGAGTTAATATATATATATAACGGTGAGATTCATCAACAAATAGTCGTCATTTGTATCTATTTTTTTCATCTGTTAGTGAACGTTTAGAAGAAGCTTGGCTGGTAATAAACCATTATGTAGCCCAATTACTTACTGCCCATGGGCATTTTAGAAGTAAATTATTTTATTTTACTAGAACCTTCACCATTTTATCAATGTTCGACCTTAAACTCCGACTTTGAACAAACAGCTCACCGCATCCTTTGGGAGTGCATTCTCTGGCGTAACCAGCGCGACCTCATGTTAGACAGTCTGCAAGTCACGTCTGGGGTAGTATACTATAAGGACCTTGTAGCAACTCGAGAAAATTTCCGTGCGGTCAGGCGTTTTTGCCATATCTACTGTTGCAATCAATCGTAAAGCTCACATATCGGTCCCTTAAGCTATGTTATATCCGTGGTGCTATACTGCTGCGCTTCACGTAGTTTTACATCCCCTTATTTACTGACTTATTAGCCTACTTTGCTTCATGTCTCCCGCTTTGCATAGGAGGGAAGTGAAATCTTTCTAACTCCTCCTGTTTATTCTTTTCTAATTAAATTTGTTGCGGGTTCCAATACAATTAAAAGCGTTTCCCGGGACTTCCTGAGGGTCAAATCTCGGTGTCTTATACGGAGACCATTGTGGATCCTGGCTTACAGGAGTTACAGTGATGGGAATGTGTGGTGGGATTAGTCCCAAAATATATACATATACCTAACCGTTGCCTAAGAATAATATTTTTGATATATTTACTGTTTAATTTTCATAAGAAAATTCGCAGAAAAAGTGTGGTAATTTTGCGTAGGATGTAATACGGGGGTTGACATACGTACCTTGGAGAGAATCAATCTTCAGATCGTAGTTAATTAATGGCGAGAGTGATCGTCTGAACAGTGCGTGTTAATATTTTGAACAATAAATTAATATTAATATATACATGCAAGAAAATCTTGTCTCAATATGTATAATCGGAAGTGTATTATGCTATTGAAGATAGTATTACGGCAACGGCGTACTCGGCAATTTCATTATTCATCCAGGTATAAAATTTGATAATTGAATGTTGTCCTTTTGTACTTAGCAACAGTTAATTTGAGTTATAAAAATATTTTAGCGTGGAATACAAAACATTGTTTTTAAAATGAGGCTATTATTATGAGACTTTGATTAGAATTGTTATACAGCTTCCGATACTACCTCTGATTCAGCTTTTGTTTTTAATAATAATTCTTAATAAAAGCTCCATAAATAGCGTTTATATAAAGACTCCCAATTAAGTGGTATTAACGTGTTTTCTAAGCAAATTAATTTCTTTTATGAAATGTTTATAGAGAATTTTAATTATAAGTCTGTGTAAGTAGGTTATCATACAAATAATGTCATACCCTATAAATAATTTGTTAATTGGTAGGTTTAACTGCTTATTGCATCTACTGTATGCTGCTTTTCGCGGGATGATGTGCAGATAAATGAAAGTATCATAACAGTAGTAGCGATAGGGTCCCAGCCGAGTTGGTGGTTGGAGAGACCAGTTGTCAGAGCGTCGACGGAGACCCTAACGATAAGGATTACAGTGGATTATAGGGTCGCACGCCGCCTTTTCATCGCCACAGACTGAACGGACGCGGTTGGTTCAGACCATAGTTTAACACAAAAAAGGGGTCATGTACGTTGCTCGCAATGATCTATTCGCTGGCGCCTCAATCACCGTCAATTTAGTCCCCATCAGCATCCGGATCCAGATGAATGCCAGCTCCGCGGCCCGGCTTCCACCATGTCACGGCTCATGTTATACGTGGGCAGTCCTAGCGAAAAATTTAGATGGCCGTGTTCCGTGGGTGGTCTAATCAATAGCCCTGTACCGCGCATCCTTGTGAGTGAAGTCCTTGATCGCTTGACCTTGTGCCAACCCTAGAGAGCCATTGCGGTTAGGGCCTTACGCGTATAGCGCATCGTGTTGAATGAGGCAGCGGATCTTGGAGGCGGAGATGCTCAGTAAACTTTGCTACTACCGGCAGGTGGCGGCGCGAGTTTAGAGCGGATATTTGTCGCCGTGTAGCGAGCTCCGTACAGACTTTGTAAATACATTCTATTTAGTATACTATATACAAATTTTATAGATTCTCGTTAATTTCTGCCACTATATAAGAATTATATATTTGTATATATATTCTACAATTATATAATGTTTGTGTTGACTAAACGGTTTCGTTTACAAAGTTTAGTATACACAAACATACTATCAACTCAACAACAGTTGCTTGACAAAAAATCAAAGTGGTATTATATTTTTCTTGAATAGCTGTACTAGCTTGACGGAAACGGATATTTGTGAAGAAAATTTTAAGTCTGATTGTTATAGGGTTTAGAGGTAAGGTAATTAAAGGAAAGATGTATAGAGTGCGTGAAGGACATGGATAGACAGGCAGTGACCAAATAGATGACGTCTGACAGGGTTGTATGAAAGGAGAGAAGATATTATGCCGTCCTCAAGAGCAGGATATTGATGATGATGGATCTATAACTAGCCGACCCGTGTAACTTCGTCTGAATCATATAGGAGAGCAAGTAGATTAGAGTGAGTCGAAATTTTGCCCGTTTTTGCAACATTTTCTTTGGCGCCGCGCTACTATTGGTTGTCGGATATAGCCTTCCACGATAAATGGGACATCTAACATTAAAAGATTTTTTTAACTAACTCCCGAGATTAAAGAGTTCAACTAAAGAATCTCTTCAGCTTTATAATATAAGTATAGATGTAGAAACATCCGTATTTATATCTGGTATTTGAATCCGATATTATCATGAAAATCACTGTTGTTATCATCTACGACAAAGAAAGAGCGATGTATTCTATTCTTATTGCCAATACACCGACAACAGAGCATTTTAAAATGATCAATTTGTAATTTCATATCGGCATTGCTTTACTAAGTGGCCTTGCGCTAAATAAATCAAAAACATATATGTAGACAGTTTTGCAATTTATCGCAATATTGTCTTTTAATACAAATAAAGATTTATGTCAGCATTGTCACATGTCTGTTTCTGGTTGGCATACATTTGAAATTTAGACGAGTCTGCATTAAAATTAATTAATTAAAGTAAACTTGAATACATAAAAAATTACTAATATCCACGCGTATTTCTTGTTCGGGAATATATATCAATTTTTGTAATCGTTTCTTTCGTGAGTGCGAATTACCCTATCCTCTGCCCTCCCTCCCTTGATGACGGAGTAAGAATAAAATGCATCACCTCCTGTTATAATAGGGATATAATATGCAGATGGCATCTCTGCAAGAGAAGGAAAACTGGAAATAAGACCCTATACCAACCCGTCTGACCAGCGTGGTATTGCAGGTTAATTTCCCTCCTGTTTTGGTGAAGGTTCGAGCGGCAAAAGAAGCCTACTATTACTGCTTTACATCTTCATCATTGTCACCCTGCTCTTATTCCAGAAGTTTTGGCGATAGTTTTATGACCAGCAGCTTGCTTGACGTCAACCCGACAATGTAATTGTCGGTCAGACGGCAGCAGATCGAGTTGGCTCAGGTCGATTTAAAGCTGTTAATTGTCTTTTACGACAAACACTCGCAATGTAAGGGTTGGTAGTATTCGTAACCGACACTGATCACAATATTATTTTTTGTGTATACAGTATAATAACGACTCATCTGACACGTCATATCGTATTAATTTTTGATCAGTCAATCTGGGCATATTACATTTTTATTTTTATTGCCTACTAGCAACCCGCCTTCGCTTCGGTTTCGGTCGCCTTACCCGCGTAGTCCCCAATCCCAGGAACCGGTGGGAAGACCGGGATAAAATATAGCCTATGTTACTCCCTGATATTATAGTTTTCCATTAGCGAAAGAATTTTTTAAATCGGTTTTGAAGATTACCCGCAACAAACAGACAGACAAAAAATATAATGTGATTTTTAGGCATATGTATAGTGCAAATAACCGTGTGAGCATGAAAAACGCCTATTATTTTGACATTACAAACAGACACTCCAATTTTATTTATTGGTATAGATTGAAAATGTAAAAATTCAACCTTACTTTAAGTTTTTAATGCATTATTTAGGCTAACATTTTCGATTTTAGGTGTTTATTGTGTCGTTTTAATTAAACTTGTTATCTTTTGATATTTCTTTATGTTAAAACTTGTATTGTATAAAATAAATGACTATTGTATAGAAAATATGTTATGTATAAAATTGCGCTTCGTCGGCATTAAGTAGCTGATGGTGCAACGGTGGTCGCGAGGGGAGAGGGCGCCGCGCGGTTTCATTTTTAACATTTCTTTGAAGGCTTGATTTCTTGGAATCGAAACAATTCCTGTTCGCTTGTCATTTAATAGCTTGTTATATAATACTTGTCGCTAACGTTGTCGAGTCTATGATTGAATTAATTCTGTTTAATTGAAATTATATTTATTCATATAAATCGTGATCGTTTGTGTGTGACGACGTATTGAAGATTCACCGAATCACCAGCTTTCCTCTTGCCGGTTGTGCCGTGGGCAATAACTGCGCGAGATAAGCAGGTAATATTAGTGCAATAGAATAAAAAAAACATATGTATTAACCTGCATTGTGACACCTTAAGAATACAATCATCGTCTTTTAATTGTCCGTAGGGGTTGTAAAAATCGGCGAAAGACCCAAAGAAGTGGATATCAGTTCTATCCTTTATTTTCGTGGCAGGCTGTAGTCCTGTCGCATCCGTCCGGGGTGGTGGAAGAGGTCACGTGGTCCTATAACCTATTTTATTCTTGCCACATCGTTATTGGATTGGTCCCTGGTCCATATTCCTAGTCCTCGGCGGCTAGTCCGGCAACAGTTCTATTCTCGGAAACTTATAACAGCTCACGGCGATCGCTCATCAGCCTGTCCAGCGTGACCATTAGCACTATCCTTTCATTTGTGGGAGGGGCCTACGTCCTTCGATGGACATCGAAATGCTAAATGATGACCATGATCTGTGCTGCACAGATGGTGACATTCCCCGATCCCCATTCACCCCGATCAGTCCTGAATATTTTTCATAGTCGATAGCGTAAGCATCTCAGCTTATATACATCCCACTGGTGGACTTAAAGCCTCTCTACAATAGCAGGTTAATTGGCCTACTGTACTACACTGATTATGCGGGTTGGTATATAGGTGAATTGTATTCCGACTCCGTTACCATGCGTAATGTCAGCTTATTCGTCTTATGACATCCACGAACTAGAAAGGGGGTTGTGAATTGTATTCTTATTCCGTCACCACATTCCATCATAGTCGACTTAGGAAATCTCTAACTTTACCTTTTCTCTTGGCAGATATCTAGTGTGATTCTAGAATATCAGTACACATAACCCTTTGGATTGTGGAGCTCATCTCTGTCGTCTTACGAATAGAAATAGAGCTACACTAGTCTCTGTTCTTGAGTAACACAACTAAGAGACGCAAGGAAGTCACACCAAGAGAAGGTAATAAAGAATAAAAATTTTTGTCGATCTTGTCCTTCGCGGCTTTATTAACGTCAATATCCATTCCATTATGGTGGACGCTCGTATCGTATTCAATAGTTAACACAAAACCAACATGACAGTTTAATAAAAGGTAATATATTAAGGACTTCTTATTTTTTTTTTTTTTTGGGCTGGGTTACGGTTGGTGCACTCCTCGCACTACTCCCTCCGGGGCGACAGAGGGGCGTGAGCACGCACACCCGTGACCCACCCGTGACACGTCGCCTTCGTCGTTGGACCGACCACCGGAGCAGGGTGACTTGTCGTCAGTGGTCGGCCCGACGGAATACCACTTGAGGAGTAGCTTCCCGCGGACCGACGTCCCCCCCTCGGGGAGGACGTCGGTCTTTCCTCACGTAATATATTAACGGACACAACTTACAACAATTTGTGGATCGCACAAAGTGTTGTCCTGCATGGAATTCAAACTTACGACACGGGCGCGGTAGGTCGGTATCTTAACCACTACGTTGTATCTGTGCAATCGATATTAATGCCGTAGTAACTAAAACTATAGATTATATTATGATTAAATAATAATATTTTATTTATGATCGAATACATAACAGTTTCTCATCATTCATCATACTTCATCATACGCTTCAGCGTATGATGAAGTATGAAGACTTCAGTGTACTCTAGATTTATATAGAATTAAATAAAAAAAATCACAGAATTTCTAAATAGATTCTTCCCTAATGTAAATCTTCGTATTAATTAAAACTACGAGGGGCACCTGATAAGTTCGCGCCCTAAGGTACTTAACGAAAAGGTATCATCTCGTTACTGATAGCACAACTTGTGGCATTTATTGATAGTATAAATAACACCCATTTGTTCAATTTGGTTCAAACCGGGTTGAGAGCCTTCCGCTCGCCCATTGACCGCGTTAAGCTGTCAAGGTCATCTGCGACCAACAGCTAAACACACAAAAAAAAAATCAATTTGGTTCATTAACACTTCAAACCTGGAACAAGCAACAATACCATGTCGACCGAAACTGAAAATACTCGCAATTTTGAGTACCGCGCAGTGATTAAATTCCTTGTAAAAACACGAAACTCGCCGAAAAACATTTTTGAAGAAATGTCATCCGTTCTTCAGGATTCTGGGCCATCATATACAATAGTAAAAAAATGAGCTCGACTTTTTAAACAAGGAAGAGAGTGCTGTCAAGACGACCCCCGCCCGGTCCGCCCTGTGACAGTAGTGACCGAAGAAAATGTTCAAAAAGTTGAAAATTAGTATTGGCCGATCGAAGAATAAAATTGTGGCAGATAGCTGAAGAGTTACAGATTAGTAAAGAGCGAATCGGAGAAATTTTACACCAAAATTTACACATGAAAAAAATTAGTGCGCGTTGGGTACCGCGAATGCTCACACCACTCGACAAACAATGACGACTGGCGAGTTGTAAGGATTTTTTGGAGTTGTGTCAAAACGATTTGGACGAAATTTGTAACCGCATTGTGACAGTAGACGAAACCTGGATTTGTCAGTATGATTCGGAGTCCAAACAAGAGTCTATGCAGTGGATTAAAAAAGGAGAAAGACCACCAAAGAAGTTTAAAGTGGAAAAGTCGGCCTCTAAGATTATGGTGACTATTTTCTGGGATAACGAAGGAATTTTATTAATTGATTTCTTGCCTAAAGGAACTACTATGAATGGTCAATACTACGCTAATTTATTGGGTCAGGCACGTGAAGCAGTCGTACAGAAGAGACGTGGCAAATTGGCGCGCGGTGTGTTGTTTATGCAAGACAACGCGCCCGTTCACACCGCTCGCGTTTCGAGGGATGCTTTAAAAGCCACTGGGCTCGCAGAAATTGACCATCCCCCCCTATAGTCCGGACCGGGCTCCCAGTGACTTTTTCCTTTTTTCGAAACTGAAAAAGGAGTTACGGGGGCGAAGATTGAGATGAAGTCAGCCGTGGAGAGTAATTTTCAAGAGAAATCTTCAGAATATTATTTCAGTGGTTTAAAGGCATTGTATTTACGATGTGAGAAGTGTATTTCACTTGAGGGTGATTATATTGAAAAATAAAAATTAAAAAACTAAACTTTTCTCTCATTAAGTAACCAAGGACGCGAACTTATCAGCCGCCCCTCGTACCGGGTATTTTCTACTACTAGTTTCATTATCATCATCATCATGTCAGCCCATATACGTACCACTGCTGGGCTCGAGCCTTCTCCACAATGGGAGTTGAATGGAATGGAAATTGACTTACTATACCACGCTGGTCAGACGTGTTGGTGTAGAGTTTTATTTCGAGTTTTCCTTCTCTTGCATATATGTTATCTGCATATACATCTCTTAGTCCTCTTTTACCACATCCACGGGCAAGGGAGGCGGTTTTGAATTAATTGTATTCTTATTGCGACATCACACGGCAATATGCGTACTAGTTTCAATAAGCTTAATTTTTAATTCGATACTGTTTTAACAAAGTTTTCGATTTGAATAAAAACGAAAATTCTTTATTTTACTTATTGTTACAAAATCCTTAACAGCTTAAATTCTGTTTGTATATTTTGTCTATCTCTATGGGAATACATAATAAGTTGTTAATCCACGTGTGTCAAAAATGTACATAAGTGTCATCACCCCTCACTTGGGGTCTCGTAAACGATGATTAAAGATATCCCTTAATCGTTTACAAGAGAAGTAAGTAGAAGGAAAACTCGACATAAAACCCCATGCTAACACATATGATCAGTGTTAAGTAGGTCAATTGCCCTTTTACTGTGGTGGTGATCCGAGCTTTACAATATAGGTTGAGATGAAGATGTACTTATTATCTGTAATTATGTTTATACATTTATTCAATCTAAAAACGCTAGCTTGCTGTTGCTACATCGCCATGTTTGTGCTTAGCACGGCAATATCTATCGTTCTTGTACTCCAGTTTACCAGGTATTTAGATACATGTACACGTTCAATTGTGCACATTATTTATTATTCAATTCAATAATTTAAATATTATCGCTGCAGTATTTAAGAAGATTTTTGTAACGTCATTTAAGATGTAAGTATTAGTACTTAGGTGTTATGGACTATATATTATTTATTTTCAGCATATAATTATATTATTGTAACACGCTGGCTAAAAGGTTTTTTCAATCGGATTAATATTGGATTCTTCGCTTGACGTTTTCTGCTTACGTTAACGGTGCGCCTTTTGTCGTTATTATAATATATATATGGTGACGTATCTTAGTCTTAAATCGTGTCTAGGATCTTTATCCAATCGTTACCCCAATTACTTGGGGTCGGAGCACCGGCCACCTGCCGACGTCATCCCTGTTTGGGAATGTAATTGCTGACTAGATGACATTAGAGTTAGTCCAGGTCGATGTCAAGTTCTCAGTCGTCTTTTGCGACACCTATGAGCAAATTATTGCTAGTATTCGTAACCGGGACAATACAGGAAGGGTCGATACGCGTAGTTTACTATGTTTTTTTGGCGGTTATTCGTATTCATATATTGCTTTGCAGGATTGTAGCTATGGATTGGCTGTTGTGCCATAAATATCTTTGTAGTTTTGTTACCTTTGCAATCATTATAACATGAATGGTCGGTGAACATAATCTTCTGTAATTTTAAGATTTACGTGTCAATTGGCTTATTGTCGTTCGAATTCCAGCCTAGGGTTTACAGTGATTATGTTTTGGGCATGAATTGTATTTTAATTTGGCGTTGCAGAATGGTTTATCTAGAGGATGGTGATGGTTTCACTTGCAGTGTTTGGTGTTGAAGAGTAGTTTCTTTAAAGTATGTATGTACCTTTGTACCTTATATCTGTAAATGAAAAGATTCGGTCTAAGTGACATGTACAACTTATAAAATATTTTTAAATAATGCATTTATCAGATAGACACAGTGTTTAGGTTTCTGATTTAACTTTTTTTTTTATATCACAATGTTAATTGTGGATGGAATTTATTGTATAGGTTCGGACATGGGACAAAATTCAGGCGATTATGAAGTCTGAGGAGGGGTTGGGAATCGAATTTGACGAAAATGTCATATGTGATGTATGTCGATCTCCTGATTCTGAAGATGGAAATGAAATGGTATTCTGCGACTCGTGTAATATTTGTGTACATCAGGCCTGCTACGGAATCACTGTTATACCAGACGGTGAGTAGATATATATATATAACGGATGAGGAAAGGCCACTTTCAAATATATTTATTCAACTTTCTTAAGTTTGCAAAGACCCACAAATATTTAAAAAAAATTATAAAAGCATCTCATTAAAGTAACACGTGATGGGAAATAATTTCTTGGTACGGAGGTTAAGCATTGTCGTTCAACGTGACAATATTGCCAGAATTCTGGGCATGTTGTCCAATGTTACTTAAGTTTTTGTACGAGTTCATCAACTTGGTTCTATAAAAATAATTGTGAACATGAAAATATAATATAACGTAAAATAACTAACTGAAGGCTGGTTGTTTTAATATTGTGAGTTTTTCATACAGTTTAGTTTTGTGTTGTCCATTTTGTATAGTAATATATTTGAAATTTTTACATGTATATATAATTTGCCGTGTATTAATAATACGATGCGTTATTGTTATCATACTTTCCGGGGGAGACGTAAAACCGAGTGAGACAACAGTAGAATAGTTGAAATGAGAATAGGCAGGTTCTGTAAATCTTAATACTCGCCCAATTGATGGTTGTTGAACTTATGGATGAATGGCTATATATATTTAATTTTTTATACTTCGATTGCATTAACATATGTAACAGTAAATACTTTGATATAAGTAAATCTACTTTGAGTAAACCAGATTGACACAAGTGTGATTGAGAGGATATACACGTAGGTAAAGGTGTAGTATAAATGACGAGAGATAGATGTTCAAACTATCTTTATTTATTACTTGAGTATATGTATTTAGATGATTAGCGTTGATTGGATTATCCTCTTTCATTATTAATAAATGCCTCAACGCCGTTTATCAGTTCATATAAGTGGATCGACGTGTTTTTAGTACAATTCGAAGAAATCAAAATTGGTTAAAACCTGTAGACTGCGATTACTGCATTTTTTTGCAGTTAAAACGATTTTGTAGGGCCGACAATGTACCGCTGATGTCAAGGAAGCGGTACCGGTGGTCAGCACAAATGGTGTTGGGAAATTAATACAGTAGGCTATGAGGCCTTACATCCGCATGTCGGCCTTACCTCACCCCGTATCATATGCACGGGGTATGTCCAGACTATAGCTTGGTGAAAAAAAAAAATCTGCAATATAGACAGCTAAACTGCTGTACATGTATTCAGTAGCAGTAAAATATTGAATAAATTGTTATTTATAAATAGAATATATAAGAATTTGTACTTAATTTTCTTTATTGTGTTTTCAGGTCAATGGTTATGTCGACCGTGTGGTGAGAATGTGAGGCCTAGCTGTGTACTCTGTCCTAACCATGGTGGTGCCATGAAATGTACGCCTTCAGGTCATAAATGGGCTCACGTAAGTTGTGTGCTATGGATTCCAGAGGTTTCGATAGGTTGCGCAGAAATAATGGAGCCAATTACAAAAATCTCATCAATTCCAGCATCACGTTGGAGTTTGTCGTGTGTTCTTTGCCGTAATCGTACGGGGGCTTGTATTCAATGTTCTGTTAAAACTTGTAAAACCGCTTATCACGTTACGTGCGCATTTAAACATGGACTTGAAATGCGTGCTATTATTGAAGATGAGAATGCCGATGATGGTGTAAAATTACGGTCTTATTGTCATAAACATAGCGTTAATCAAAAGAAGGAAAAGTGTCCCGGGTCTGGCTCCGAAGAGGAGGAAGTTAAAAAAAAGCGTAGGAAAGATATGACATCGGAAGAGAAGACGCAAGCACGTGCCGCCCGCTTGCAAGAGATAGAAAGGGAGTTCGATAGACACGTTAGCGTCAAGGATATCAGTACACATCTTCTTGACGTAGATCAGGACGCTATTAATTATATTTACAATTATTGGAAATTAAAAAGACGAGCTGGACATAATCGTCCCTTGTTGCCACCAAAGTCGGACGATACGGAATTATTGACGCACCGGCAAGAGCAGGCTGACCTCGACAAGATGAAGATGTTCGTTCAGCTTCGGCAAGACCTCGAGAGGGTTCGTAACTTATGTTACATGGTAAGCAGAAGAGAAAAGCTCTCTCGTTCATTCTTTCGCATGAGGGAACAAACGTTTCATAAACAAGTTGCAGTGTTATCAGCGGATGTTAGTATATCAGAGTCGGAACTGAAGGCGATCATTGAGGCTAATCATGGTCCTTCAATATATGATAAATTGTATTCGCATCCAGGTGCGCCGGATCATAAAAATGATTTTGATGATCTACTTGCTCGCATTGCGCCTTCTGAATCTGGTGACGACAAAAAGAAAGATCGTAACGGTCTTGTGAAAGGTTCGAAGTCGTCAAATCCTTATAAGAAACATTATGTAAATGGATCTCGACGTAGTGGCAGTATGTATAGTGGTTTATCAAGTGAGGAGAGTGCTCCAGAGATCATTCGACCTAATAGATACAGAAAAACTATAGGTTCTAGTACTGACGACGAAAGTAAGAAAACTGCTACATCACCAAAGAAAAAGATATCGCCGAAAGTGGTAAAAGGCAAAAGGTCTCCTAAAAAATCTGAGAGGAAGAGAAAGAAAGTGCCGCAATCTAAAGCGCTTATCGAGAGCAGTAGTGAGGATGAAATACTAAAATCCAGATTGAAAAAGGATAGGACGCGTAGTAAAACTTTACAGCAAATGGAAAAAGAAATGACTGCTGCTGCTAGTAAACTTGGATCTAGTACTGACAGCGATGATTTAATGCCCATGAGATCTACACGAAACAACAAGTTTCCCATTGACATTTACTCAGATAGTAGTGAGGACACAAAATCGGACATATTATCAGCTAAACCTAAAAATGAGAAGGTAAAAGTTGAAAAAGAAAAGAAATCTGATAAATCAAAGCACATTAAATCACCAAGTGGCAACGATTCTCAACAGTCTCTGCCTCGGACAAAGGCGGCTATGAAAGAGTTTATACCTACCCAACCCGAAAAGAAAACCCCTGAAGAAGAGAACTCTACATCCAAAAAGAGAGGCAGGAAACCCTTAAACAAAGAGAAAAAGCTAACCCCTATTAAGGAGGAGACTGACGATGAAGCGAAAAACAAGGAGAACATTAAATCCTCTAAGCAAAAGGATAACCCAACAGATTTGATTGTACCTCAGAGACAGGCGGCTAAGAAGGCTTCCGAGAATATGCGTTCAACGACTATCGCTAAGAAAGAAGAACCAAACTCAGTTTCAGATAAACCAATAATCCTGGATGATCCTAAGTCCAAAACATCTGTTAAAGTGAGCGGCAAGTCGATAAAAGAGAAAGAAATAAAAGACAGCTCTGGTAAGCCCAGCAGAAAAAAATCGAAGGAATTAGAGAAGGAACCTATCGCATATGTCCCACAGAGACAAGCTGCTAAGAAAGCGGCAGCACACATTAAAAGTGGCCTGGGTACAAAAGCGCCGCCTTCCGAAAGTGATGAGAAAAAGAAGGACGATAAGTCTGATCCAGTTAAATCATCACCTACTAAGAAAGACGATGGTAAGACTTCAAAAGCTTCACAAAAAGAGAGTTCTAGTTCCTCGTCGAATTCAAGCAGTAGCAGCTATTCTTCCTCTTCTAGTTCAGAGGAGGAAACTGAGAAACCTAGCATGAAGCCCACGGCGAAAGCACGTGAGATTAAGCCTGCAAATACAATGCGACAGCCGTCTATGTTTTCACCTGGCTCTAGACCTACAGTGGACTTGCCCTTTCTCGACAAGGTGTCAAGACCGCTGTCTTCAACAAGTGCCTCGAGTGATTCTGACAGCTCTAAAGAGTCCGACAGATCAAGATCAGGCAGTCCCTACCCGAAACGGCCGCGACGGCGGCGGAAGGTTAAGAGTATCTCCACTGATGCGTCCCCTCGCAAGGCCCCAGACAAGAAGCTTAAAACTTCCGAACGGCGGTCCGAGTGTGGGGTATCGCCGACTCTTGAGGGACAGGAATCTTGTCGACCCAATGTTCCGCGTGCTGCCATGCGTGCTCGGTCCAGAATCATTACTTCAGGAGGAAATATGCCTAATAAGTCTGACACCGGATTTAGAAAACCATCTAAAGACAACTCCGGATTTACCATTGGTCCCAATAAAAGTCCTAAAGAGAGCAGCCAGTCCAGTGAACTTCCAACTACGGAGCGGCAAGCGAACGAGGAGATAAATAAAAGTGATATAAAACCTGAACCTGTCGTGGTCAAAGAACCTCCGAATGACGTTAAACCGAAACTTGAAAAGTCTAGGAAAAGTAGTAATGAATATACTGTGGAGATAAAGGATGAGTCATCACCTGTTATTACTGCACCAGTATTGAGTAAAGTAAGTCCTAGAAAAAGTACTGAATTGAAACAAAAACCACCCATAAATAGACGCATGAGTATCAACGTCAAAGAGACTTCGTTAAAGGAACGGTTACCTGAAGAAGTTGGACGGGAACCTACAAAGAAACACAACAGGCTTAGCAGAGTAGATATTCACAATACATCAGTGGATAGAACTAGTGCGTCCCCTGTTAAAAAATCCAGAGAACCTGTTCTAGAAAAATCGACCGTAGATCTAGAAATAGTAGACAAGAAGAGTCCAATTAAGGATAGTACAGATTACCGGGAAGATGATAAAAATTGGCTACCAAAAGTGCCAAGCCCTGCGATTGATCCACCCCAAGTGGAGAAGCCAGGTGGTAACGAAAAATATATGTCTGATGATAAGTGCTTGGATTCTGACTACACAGGTAAAAATAGCGTCAAAATGATAGCTAAAATACAAGCTAATCTTAACGAAAATACGATGATTAAATCACCTAAGACACCGATTGATGCGAGAACCAATAGTACTGAACATTTAGATGTTGAATCTGTGAATAAGGATGTAAGGAAGCGTCCAACTGAAAGTAAATTCATAACTCAGGATGCTAGTCATGTACAAGGTGTAGAAATCTCCAAAAGTGCCAAGATACCATCTACTGTGAATCCATATCCCAATAGAATATTTTCGCCGCAGTCTAAAGACAATGAGCTTTTTGAATTCGAGTTAATGGCAGTTGACGATGGATTCAATCATGATGACATTATGAAACCTTTTGCCACTTACCCTGAATTTATTTTTAAAGAAGACTCCAAAGAACAAGGAGTACAAGAAACTCTTAACTTAGTTGATCGACTCAGGATGCAATTAAGCACCAAAAAAGTACCAGTTGAGAATTCAGCACAGGATGAACCAGTCACAGTTCACGAGGACAATATTCACGAAAACGAAGATTCTAAGGTAAAAAGTGAACAAGAACTACTTGAACAGCCATCTACTAAGACGATTAACGATGCACCTACTGTGCAATTTGATCAGTCGATTCCTAAGATATCCTCTGCTAATCATGTCAAGCGTTCAGAATCTGTGGAGAGACACTTACAAGCTAGGAATGTGCCTAACGAAGCCAAAGATAAAGACTATTGTCAACCTATTCCCATGACCAGCAATGAAAAGTGGCCGACTGTGCCATTGTCATACGTTGATCACCAGAACTTGTCGAGCGCTGAGCCTAAATATGATGAATCGACATATGGGGACGAAGTGAAAGAACCTAGCACTGTACAATCTGATGTTCCATCTATATCGGAAGTGACTGATTCGATATCTATCTCAAAACAAAGCGATGATTCTCAGTCTCAACTTTCTGTTGTGGAACAGTCTGTACAAGGTGATAACGATCATGAACTAGATCACCAGAACTACGAAAACAATGATTCACAGATTCATTCAGACTGTGCGACTATTTCTTCGCCTTACGTCAGCCAAGAGACATGGCGAGAAAGTAAAATTACTACTCGCCGATCATCAGCGTCTAGTACAAACTCGGAAGGATCTATATGTTCTCAAAAAGCTGGTTTAAGACCTCGGTTAAATTTTCTTGATACACGTTCAGAAATTGATACTTATCCACCTATACCAGCCTTTTCTCGACCAGTAGAGCCTTCGATGCCTCTCAATCAGTATAGCACGTACCCTCGCGATGGTTCTCCATTTTTGGGTTCCTTACCACTTTTTGCAGGACCTTGTGGGTCACAGCTTCCTTTGCCTTCACCTGGACCTATATTCGTTCCGTACTCCACTACACCTCTTTTGCCAACCAATCCTTTCCCGTTGTCATTCACAACTTCGTCACAAAACATCGCACTCACTACAGCTATGATAGCTCCACCGACACCAAAACCGATGGACTCGCCACAGGACGACGCTGAGAGTGATAAATTCTCAATACATGTTGTATCTAGCAGTCCGAGCTTGAGTATAGATTCTTATGATACAAATAGTTATAAAGCCACTAAGAACTCAAACGACAGCAATGAAACTATGACGAGTGTTTATATTCAAGAAGGTAAATCATCACCTAAACTAAGTAAACCTCCTAAATTAAATAAATTTCCTGAATTTCATCGCAAATCATCCAGTAGAAGTCCTGATATATCTCCAAAGCAAAGCGATACTCCTAAGGGTACCAAGCGACCTAGCAACAGAAGTAACAGAAGCCAAAGAGGTCGAGGACGCTCTAAAAGCCGTGGGCAAGGTAACTTTTCCTCTATTGATTACCTTGGTAATTCCATACAGAGCAAGCTGGCGGGCACAGTTTATGATTTCAATGAAGATATAGCTACAGACGGTGTAGACTTGAAAACACTTCGTGACAAACGTCGTTCTATAGATAGTAAAGACGATAGGAAATCGGAGCATTCATATATAGAAGCGTCGCAGTCCCCTCGCGACAGTAGTCCTTCACATAACGAAAAAAAGTTTGCTCCGGTTATTCATAAAGATCATATCCCTACAATAGAGCCGGCAGAGGCTAATTCCTCGCCTTCACTAAAGGCTTCACCCGAGTCAGAATTTTCTCAAGTAGCCCCTGTACTACCTGGCCCCGTGGATATGCGCACTTATCAACCTCTGGAGAATCCTGTACCACCTACAACAGGGGAGTCCTATAATGGTGCCAATTTTTTGACATTCACTAGTGGCAATGCAGATCAACATTTGGTAGATATTGACGAAGAAGCGGAAAAGCGGCTGCATACTGCACTCATGGCGAACAACCCGCCCACAGGCTCGCCGAGCCATACGGCATCGGTAAGCAACGAGGCGCTTAAAGAACCACCAGTTGTACCACAGTTACCAAAAGTGTCTCTGTCAGACTCTAGAAATCAGCTCAAAGTTAAGATAAAGGGTCCATTTTTAGATGCAAATTATTCAGCGAGTTGTACTGTTCAACCTGTGGCGGCTCCGCCACCTGTACCTACCAATGACACTAATATGTCAGCACCTTCGACATCATCCAGTATGATGGGAGGATCAACGAATTTGAGGCGTATGCGTAAGAAAGAATTACTGCGTCAATATTGGACGCAGGATATGAATATGGATGATCCATCGACGTCAGCAGCAGTGGTGCCACCGCCTGCTGCGCCATCGCCTCTAACTCGTGCTGTTATCACCATTCCAAAAGCGGTTGCTTCTATGACAAGCATACCGACAAGGGAGGATTATAAAATCGCCGAGACCCCTGTTGAGAAAAAGAAACGGAAGACTACAAGTGGTTTATCCCGTGAGTTGAGGCATCTTGAAGTGAGCATGAATGACGATGTGGATCCATCCGATGATGTTAAGTTATCTAGTATAGCCACACCGGCAGTTACGCAAACGCATAAGCGTAGAGGTCGTAATGTAAGGTCCACGCCGGTTGCATCGACGAGTAAAGGTACTCCAGCGCCCGTCGCTCCTAAACTGAAGATAAAGATTGGCGCAAATTCTGCTGCGGTGCAGCAGGTACCACCGCAGGCGTCAGTACAACGTGATCCTTCCCCGCCGCCGCGAGTACCGTCTCCACAGCGTCTACTCTCTCCTCTCACCTCACACTCAGCGGAGGAGCACTTAGACGCGAATCGGCCGCCAAAGAAGCGCAGCATCCCCAAACCCAGCTTTAGAGATCTCCGCCGAGAAAACATGAAGTATCGTAGGTTGGTCATGGCCGACTTTAACGAAGAAGAGGTGGTGGTGAAGAAACCAAAATCAAAGAGTGAGAAACGTAAAAAGAAAAAGGACAAAAAAGGCGAAAAACCAAGCAACAAACTTGAAGTAGTGAACAGTGAAACTGAAAGTGCAACAAAACTAATTATTAAAATAAAAAGGGACCGAATAGAACCTGAAAGTGCCAACAAATCACAATCCGCGCCGAAAAAGGCGGAACCGTTCGATCCGTTCGAGTACGATCCGACGGCGCAGGACCCCCTAGCTATTGACCCGCCCACGTTCTCGGAGACTGCATTAGCGATGCGCAGGGTGCGCACGGACAAGGTGACACCGATTCGGTTAAAACTAGCGCGAAGCTCTGAGGGCTCTTGCTACGTGATGAAGCAGTCCAGTGACGTGGCGCCGGCGGCTGCGGCCGCCGAGCCTGTCGCCGGCCCCTCCACATCGCCCGTACCATTACCGGTTAGGTGACAGTTGCGAAAAAACGCTAAGAAGCGTAAACTACCTGTAACTAAACCTAAGGGTGAGAGAAAAGTCAAAATATTGAGAAAAGTGAAGGGCCAACCGACAGAACAATTAAAAAAAGTTACATACAAAGGTAAAGGCAAAGGTAAGGGCAAGCAACGCTTAGTCGAGAACAATGGAAGTGAAATGGACAATTAAACAGTGTTAGTGTTTTATAAGACATTCTAATCTCTGTATAGTTAAACTAAATTACTGATATTGTCTGTATATTTTTAAAGTTTAATATTTATTTCACTTGTATGTATAAAAAGCTCAATGATTAACTTAAAGTTACACTAAGGTATAGTTTTGTGCGTAACGCTAAGCACAAATAAATATTATGATAGTATAGCAAATATTCTATTTTTGTTATTAAAATTAAAACATTTGTTTTTTGTGCCTCCTATGGAATCTCATTAATTTTCATAAATTGAATTATGTAATATATATTATATAAAAATATATATTTAAGTTAACTAAAAGCTTCACTATCACAAAAAAAACATCACATTCACACGCATCGCTGTTTAAATGGCGTTTATATTTAAAAAAAAACATTGTCGACGACTCACTTCGCTTGGCGTCCGAGTGTTTACACTACGCCACTAACAAACAACATTGTTGACATCAGCGTACATGCCAACATCCCATACGTGCTTAGTAACATATAAATAGCTTACGCTTCTGACTTACCAAAGATTGAACACTAAACGTCACAGAACATACGGGCATTATTAACTCGTGCACATATATTTCCATCAGTATAATGCTAAATAATAACGTTATGAAATCAACATGTGTCTTAGCATATCGGTACATTCTGCTTATTCTAAGCTCAATACAAAGCAAATACATAAGTACAAAAGTGAGATACAACAGATACAGTATATATTTACAAAACACGTCAAATTGTCGCGTGCCATTAAATAAATAATTGAATAAACAATACGAACAGCACAATGTCTTTGTAGAGTGATCAAATAAATGTAATTCATACATTGTATATGAATAATGAACAACTAAAATGGCTTCAAATTAAAATCGGACGGATCTTACTTGTAATATAGTAAGTTAGTTAACGCATTTAGTTATAGGATCAGTGTGTAGTAATTTATGCTAGCTAGTTATATAGCTATCATATATAGCAATTTCAAATAAGTAATTAATGTTATGGTATATATATATATATATATATATATATATATACGTGGCAAATGTAAAGATAAAGATTATTCTACAATTTACACAGGCCGTGACAAATAGTTTCAAGGTTCTAATATACATTTGACTTCATGTACATATTTCTCTGGTGTAATGGAAACAGTCATATTAAAATGCTTTATAATTCTTATTGTATTTTTATATTTTTAAATATTACAAGGGTATGCTTTAAAATTTCAAGGTACTGATAATGATATTTATTTTCGATGCATATACAGCGTACTTAGCACACTGTTACGTACATTACGGCCGTTATTATTTTCAATATTGAACAATATAGATTAATGTATATGTGGGTAATGGAATATGTGTTATTATTGGGAATATTTTATGCAATGCGACGTATTGGTATCTGCATGCTGGCATGACGTGTGCGAAGTATGTTGTTCGATACGGCAGTGTTGTACTGTACATCACGTTTTTTTTTTACACAATTTAATGATATATTTTTTTTTGTGCAATATTGAGCAATACTCATCTTTAGTCAATAATTTTTTGACTGTAGAAAAGTTGTGTTAGTTTTTAAGTGAATGTCCGTTGAAAGAAGCGTCTCGTTTTGTTACGATTGTATGTAGTAAAGTAAGGCACTGTCCAGATTAGCAATTATAAATATCGATCCAAAAGAGTTATTGATGTGTTCAGCTTGCCGCTTACACGACGTGTTGTTGATTATAAATGTTTTAAGATTTCGGTTATTATGTTTTATTATTGGAATTTTTATTTTAATGAATTTTTATTAAAATTAATTTTGTGTATGTAAAATATTATTTATTTTGATTTGATTGTCGTATGTGTTTATATCTGGACTTCGCCTTAATTATAAATTTAAACCAGTATAAGTAAAGGCCGCGGATTATGGCGGGCGTTAAATCGGGAGTGACCTTTTCGTAGGCTATTCTGTAGTACGGCCCGGGCCTAACAATGAGCTTAGTGTAAAATTTGAAATATTTAATAAAAATAAATCACATGTTTCGTAATGTAATTTTAAGATTAGTATCAATTTCAAATTATTAATGACTTATAAATATAAATGGATATTGTAAATTTTAAAGAACAATCCCGTGTTTAATAATCGAGGCCCGAGAACGTGATCGGATAATGCATAGTAGAATTTATAAAATGATTCAGTTTCTAGATTTGCCGATATATTTATTTGTTGTACCACAAAACCGAATGCGGTTGTAGGCTGTGTTATATATACCTATGTAAATATCAATTAATGATTTAGATGTGAATTGTCGAAATTGTGTGTGCGAGTTTCTTTTTTTTTTTTTTTATAACGGCAACGTTTTATTTAAACATGAGACGATTTTGTTTTACCTTAATGTGAAATAACTCGCGTTTTTTTTAACAGTTCTTCTACTAACATTATCAGTGATGCATTTAAAGAATGAATGGTGCCTATCAAACAAATGGTTATCAAACTTATAACATTTTCATTTGAGTGATAATTTCATATAATAATATTTATTTATTTAAATAATTGAATGTATGTCATCCGTAATATGTTTGTATTATTCCAATTCTGAGGTGATGTATCTAGGTTACTTTCAAAATAATTGTCTATGTAAATAATGTACTCACAAGGCTTGGCGCTTTACGTAGGTTTACAAAATATATTTAAGTGATAAATCATTTAGGTTTCGTGTCTATGTAATGGAGATAGTATCATGTAATATCCTTTATAATGTTTAAATAAAAGTTACCATGAATGTTATAATATTTATTTTTTTTTTTGTAAATAATACGCTTCAAATTATTTTATTCGGCTTTAATTAATTATCCAATGAATTTATTATTATTGATGAAATTTAATATTTTACATTATTTTTTGACATTCGGTTGACATTATCCGGCCAGTCTTCGTAACAGCCATATGCATTAATATTAAGATTTGAATATAAATAAAGATAACAAAATAGTTACAAACTATTTCACATAATTAAAAATGATTGTATGATTCATATAATAAATCCAATAGTAACTATTAAAATGAACGATATTATAAATCAAATTAGTGCTGTAGAAGTTTTGCCAGCGAAAAAAAAAACTTACAAATCGACCTATTAATATAGGACTACATATAATAATAGTATTTGATATTAAGTGGAATGTCTCGTTTATATCCGAATAGCCATAACAATCCTAAAATAAATAGCTATCATAATTAGATAATCCTAATTTAAATGTTTGCCCGACTATTTCATTGTATATTGTGGTTAAGCTAATTTATTAATGCTTTATCCGCAAACGACCGTTCAAATCGACTAAAACTTGACACCGTTTGCCAGAAAAAATAACAACACAATATTTTCGTTAAATAAATTAAATCTCACATTATTAATAGGTCGTCTGAATGAAATTTCTGTAATAATATTAATTCTATGTTGTTCTTGTCATGTGAAATTCTGAATCTAATTTAATGATTAAATTATTGCTAATATTTATATTAACTTGAGGATTTTAAATCAATTTTTAAATTAATTACTGAATGGTCTGATGATTTTAATTTTCTTAATAGATATTACAGTATACTGATAGAGAAATGGCTCACACGAATAGTCAAGGCAAATTTATGTCCCTATATAATTGAAATAACACATTAAGAGATGGCATAATTTTATTAGGAGCATTAAATATGTTGCATAATTTATCCTATACATTTTATTTACAAGATCTGATATCTCAATTTCAACATTGCCCGGGCATTTTTTTATCATGACTGTTTTAAAAAAGTTTTATCACAGGCAGTTTTGTAAATACTCTTACGAAATTCTAACATCCCTTAAAATTTGCTTGCCCGTGCTTCTATAGTATATACTTTTGTTCAATGCTTAATATGTTTACGGTAGTATTAATAAATTGTCTATATTTATAATACTAGTCTAAAATCCCCCCCCCTGTCGAGCTTAACGTAACTGTTTAAAAAAAAAAATTGACTGATTTTCGAGATGTTCGTAATATAGGCAATGTATTAAATTACCATGCTTTGGAAGTAATACGCTTCTGCTGTGTGTGTAAATTCGAAATCATAAATTCTATCACATTATCTATAGGTGTAATTTATTTTTAAAAAATAAACATTAACCAATATCTTGGCACCATTCTTAAGGTATAAAAAACTGTTTTAATAATGAATTTGTATGAGTGTGAGGTATAGTTGTATAACTTAAGCGGATGTATGGATCCATAGATAAATAATAGTGGTTATAGTCTTCCCCGTACAAAATGTGTAGTAACATATTTTTGACATTTATGCTTGTGACATCATGTCATTCAACTGTAGGAATTTTACTCCAATTTTTCATGAATTTCAAATAAAAAAAGTTTTCGTTTTAATAATAAACTTTATTTACTTAATTCGTACATAAATTTAACTACAGTTTTAAGATTAAATAATAAAGAAGAACCATAGATAAAAAAGTATAGGGACGTAAAGACAATATCAGCTGTAGGTTTTGATTCGGACTTCTCAGAGTTGAACGCGAAATATCTTTTAAAGCTTCGTTGATTGATGATTTACTTCATGACTATTAGTTCTACTTCAATCAAAGTAAGAACTGAGTAATATTTAAATGACGACTGAGCAATACGGATAAAGTCTCTTTGTCAAAGGGTAGTCAGTTTGATGACTCTTAGTGACCTCTCTCAGATGTAGACTAAGTGGTCACGAAGATAATAAAATGGTAAATCTATGTTGGAACAGGCGATGATATCACCCATGATCCCCCGTAATGAGACGGATGTTTCGGGCCGCGACACGATTAGTTATTTCATTTTAAAACATACACCACTAATATAACTATGGATTACTCCATTAACTATTTTGTATATTTTATATATTCTAATCAAATATTGATAGTTATTAATTTATTATTAATGAAATGATTTTTTTTAATGATTCCATATAATATTGCAATGGTATAATATTTTCAATGAACAGCAAATTTCGTTTTAATTTTTATAACAGTTCAAAATGAGATCATGGTATTATTTATAGGTAGAACTAATTCAAATATCTTTCGACAATCTATTTTACCAATAAATAGAAACAAAACTGTAAAATTAATTTTTTAATTGGTTGTGAAAAAAATAATATATATTTTTTTTACTTTCCTACGTATACATTATTTTTATTATTATTATAAATCGATCGATAGTTGGGATTAAGAGATGCTTTTTTTTTTAATTTGTAAGATTAATAAATTCGGTTAACGAATCTAGTTGATCGTGTTTTACATTGACTTTGGAATGCATATAATTGTTCAAATAAATTCACTGTTGGGCTCGAGCCTCCTCCGCAATTGGAGGGTAATTGACCTTGCTATACCATGCTGGTCAGACAGGTTGGCATATGGTTTTATTTCAAGTTTTGTTTCAGGAGAATTTAACTTTAATAAATTTAGTGTGTGCATTCTTGAATATTTATTAACATACAACATATACTTGATATGTTTTTTATGGTGAGATTAAATTCTGAGTTTAAATAATATTTTAAACTAATTTTATTCAGCATACAAACTATTATCTGATTTTTGCATGCCATTGGTTTGATGAATGAAAACAGACCAATGCCTGTGGTCTACATGCTGTAAGTATATAATTTTATGACAGTTACCCTACAACTATATCACAATTTACAATAATAGCGTAATCGCTGCAACTTCGCCTTAATTTATGAATCACATATTTAATATAGCATTTAAGACTTAAATTACTTCAGAATCACAATTCCTTCATAGTATACCTTGTGATATTTTATTATTATTATTTAATTATTCTTACGAAAATATTTATTTTGACTAAGCTTATGTTTTAATTCAATTATCCACTTTTTATTTGTAAGTGACATAGCGATGATGAAGTTTTTTTTAATATTTTACTTTTCAGTTTTGTTTCTTTTATTGTAAATGTGTCGTTAGCACAAAACTTCGGTACCATGACACTTAAAATATTTCAAATATGTAATGTCCTTAATTACCTAATCACTGTGATTTGTTTTAACTAATATTGTAAATCAATTAGATCCATAAGTATGATTTTTTTTATAATAATTGGAGATTCCGACTGCTGGAAATAAAATAAATAAATCAAATTTTGATAATGTACATATATTTTTAAAATTATGTTTTTTTTTAATGTATTTTTTTATATATAGATATGTGTATGTAATTATTATTATTTTGAATATTTAATTGGTATAAATATTATGAAATGTGTAATAATGATTTTGGTATATTTAATATTATAGATACGTGTTGTTTAATAGTTGTGCTTGAAGCGCATAATTATGTAATTAGTATTTTTAGTTTACCGAGTGTTAATAATTGAAGTGTTGTATGGAATTGTAATTTACAAATATAAGTGTGTTGTTATGTATGTGGCTAATGTTATACGAGTAATGGATACGTATGAGAGACGCAATGAAAATTGGGTATAGCGCATAGTCGACGAGCGCGCGACTATACCAAATACTGCATGTTTACAAAGTGAAAACATATTTTATATGGTCTTAATATAATCTGTTTATTTTTCTATAAGACTTAGAATAGACGAACATTCGTTTCGATAGTTCTATATGTGTTTGTATAATAACATATTACACAATAGGCGCGTCCGCACATCTGAGGTTTAAAAAAAACATGGTAAAATGGCTGACAGTCGCGAACCAGTCATTAGCTGTAGAAAAAAAAATCAATACATATATGAATTATTTATACAGTAGTTCTTATCTTTATTGAGTATTAGACTTAAGAGATTATAAAAATAAAATCTTATACCATTATCCGTATAAGTATTATGATCAACATTATTTCCATTGTTTTAAAAAAAAACTAGTGTTGTTAGTGTAACGATTAAGTTTTAAATGTAATTTGTACAAAACTATTTATGTACAGTGTGTAAATTGTGAAGATGGTTGTTGCGACCGAGTAGTTGTCGCACCGGCGAGAGGTTTAAAATGTCGATGGACTTTTATGTAAATAGTTACTATCTTGTAAAATATAATAACAAGTGTTTTCAATGTGCACATAGTCGCCTCATTCATTAATAAATTTTTTAGATCAATTAATCTTTTCTTTTGATATGTTCATCTTTATATATTTTAAATATAAAGGTATATACCTAAAGATTTGCGGGGTAAGTAGAGATACAATGCACGTCGTATCTTGCCCGCGGGTGTCGTAAACGACTGAGAGATGTAATATGTATATAACATATTTACAAGAAAAAGGAGACTTGAAATTAAAATCCTATATCAACTGTTTCACCCGCGTGGTATAGTAGATCAATTATCCTTTTGTAGAGGCGGATCGAGCCCAATAGTGAGGAATGACGTCAGGTGGCTAACGTTTGCTTGTCATGGTCAGTTAGTATTAAAATTAACCAAAACTCTTAATTATTGGTTTTTGAATTAATTATATTTAGTTATTTTTGTTTTGAGGTTCTTGGATAACAATGTAGCACAGGAAGTTCTAGCGTGGTATAATAAACGAAGTGCTTCACTGTTATGGATAATCCTCTCATTGTACCAAAGGGAGAAAGAGAATGAATTTTGATAAAATTATATATATAGAATTTTATAAATTTATTTAAAAGCAAAACGTCTTGAGCCAAGGAATAAATCTTTTGTATTTCGGCAGACTAACATACAACACTTGATTACATCCTGACCCGGAATAACATTGGTGGTTCACATTAAGAATTGTCCTGCGTAGAAATCAAATCAATGACACTAGGTATGACAGTTCGCTCATTAAACTATTGCGCCATCTATACAGCAGAATCGCTTTACAATCTGAAACCGAACCGAGGACTCGCCAGCCGGACTGCCAACGGGCAATGACGTATCGGCGCGCGTCGACCCACCAGCCGGTAATCTCCTTGATCGAGACAATGCCGCCGCGGGCTCGCGTCTCCGATACCCGCCCGTGAAGTCCGGCGAGCATCTCTGCCTCCAGGTCCCACTGGGGAGTTCCAGCCAACGTGACCGTGTCCCTGTAGGTAGTTTGTGTTGATAGATAGATCGATGTATTTTTGTGAAAAAAAAAACATTTACTAGTGACATGTTATGACGAAAACCATTATTAATTTAGATTGAGGAATAGATGGCATCAAAAACATAACTTGCAAAAAAAAAACAAATTCTCACAACTCAGTTCTACCGTAAAAAGTTGTGAGATCCATGTAATACCAAATCAGTTAATTTATTTAGTCCCTACTTAAGGAACCTTTTGCCTTAAGTTATTGCGTAATTAGCTAACCTAACAACATCTTACAGTGACCCAGGTTGACACCAGGTTGCTCATTCGTGTGCCACCAAAAAAAAAAAAGAATAAATGGTCGTTAAGTAGCGAACATTTAATTTATTATAGTTTTTTTGTCTATGATCAAATATTATATTCCTAATTGTATAATATTGTATAATATATTCCTAATTGTAATTCGATCGTCGTTGGTCATAATATTGTGTAAGGACTTCCGCCCAAAAATATCCAGATGTGGCAATATACCAATTTGGAAGCCCACGTAAAAGGCTGAAATACCATGATAAAACTAGAACGGTACCCAATTTAGCATTCGGGTTCAGTGTGCCTACTCTTGAATCTCGATTCCATTCCCAAATCCAATCGCAGCACGAATTTCAGCAATTTGGTACTCTTGAAAGCGACACTAGCGCACGATTGAAATCAAATTCAATGGGTTTTTTTTAAACTAAATGAATTCGACTCTCGTTGATTAAGTCAATTATTTGCTACTCCTGACGAGATTTTGACGTAGTTTAAAATCGTTAATGTTGCACAATTTCAAGAAAGCGTCTTTGTGGTGATCGAGTTTGGTAATGTTATTAATTTAAAGTAATAAAATACGGCATATTTGGTGCAATTAGCGACGGCAAATGCGAAGAATTCATTCTCGATTTTGTTTAAGAGTATCAAATATAAGTTTGGTGAGTTTGGAATTGAATTGGATTCCAAATTAGAATTGATTTCAAGGGTAAGCCTACAGAGCTTGTTGGGATCTATGTTGGCGATTAACCTAACTGCCACATTCCTCATTAGAAGCGCGGTAAGAGAGAGAGAGAGAGAGAAAATAAATACGTTGCACGATTACTAGCGACATCTATTCGCGAAAACTATAATTAATGAAGACGAACGAGTTACGTAATAATTTGCACTAGTATGCATGAATGCCGTTGCAGTTGTATTATAAAATATATAGATGCATACAATTGTATTAGATAGAGGGCGCAGTTTTTGAAAATACGAACTCCACGTTATCCGTTCCTCTTACGTGCTAAGTGACAAGTGTTACGTATTCGATTCTCCAACGTCACAAATATTTTTATCGACGAATAGTAGTTTTGATGGTGGTTTTGTCTATTCTGAGTTTACAGAATAGGACATTTTACTATTATCAAAATACTAAATGATTAATTAGGGATTATTCGTGTGGTGACGGAGTAAGAATACATTCACTACCCCCTCTTGCCTTTCGAGTGTCGTAAAAGACGACTAAGGGATTAAAAATGCCTATAGTATCTATACCAGAGAAGCAAAACTCGAAACAAAGTCTTATATGAACACGTATGACCAGCGTGATATAGTAAATCAGTTTCCCTTCTATTGAGGAGAGAAAAGACGTCCACGCTGATTCTCAAGAGTAAACACGAAATCTGCAAACCGGAGCTACGGTTAAACGGCGATGAACTTAGGCTTAAAAAATATATATGTAAAAAAAAAGAAAAGTCAGCTGTCGCTCAGGTCGCCAGTTGGTGAAACATTGAAATTGTACAATTCATAAAAGAACAGATTACTACAGGAACTAAAATGTCATAATGTATTAATAAAATATTATAATTTATTTCCAAAAACTGATGATTTCTATTCAATAAATATTTATTTTCATCTATACTAATATTATAAAGAGGTAAAATTTGTAAGTTTGTATGTAACGAATAAACTCAAAAAGTACTGGACCGATTTTAAAAATTCTTTCACCATTGGAAAGCTATAATATCAGGGAGTAACATAGGCTATATTTTATCCCGGTATTCCCACGGGAACGGGAACTACGCGCGTAAGGCGACTGAATCCGAAGCGAAGCGAGGGCGGATTGCTAGTTAAATATAAGAATTAAACATTCAAACATATTTCAAATTGTTACAACTCAATTCTTTTAATCAGTGATATCTGTAATCTATACCAATAAATAAAATTGGGAGTGTCGGTTTGTAATGTCAAAATAATAGGCCTTTTTCATGCTCACACGGTTATTTGCACTATACATATGCCTAAAATACACTTTATATTTTTTTTGTCTTCAAAACGGCTGGACCGATTTCAAAAATTCTTTCAGCAATGGAAATCTATAATATCAGGGCGTAAACTAGGCTATATTTTATCCCGGTATTCCCACGGGAACGGGAACTACGCAGGAAAGACAACTGAAACCGAAGAGAAGCGAGGGCGGGTTGCTAGTAATATAATATAATAGTTATATTCGATGCCTTTCACGATATTACTATATTACTATGACAATTGGTCGGAACTAGACTTACTATCATATAACGTGGCGAGGCCTCACCACGCCAACGATCAGGTTTATCCTCGCCCATAGATATTTCACATTAATACTGTTTCCTCTCCTTATTTCTGCCCATACACGTCCCAATGTTGGGCTCGGGCCCCCTCCACTATGAGGGGAAAATCGTCTTTTAGGACACCCAAGGACAAGATAATGTGGTGGGTAATTGTATTCTTACTCCGTCACCACACTTAAAACCCCCCCTTTTTTCTTAGGAGTGGGTTATGGTAAGCGCACGCGCAGTCCAGTCCGTCCGGGGCGATGAAAGGACGGCGCGCGGGCCCATAACCTACCCGTACCCACGTCACCTCGTTGTTGGGCCGACCACCGGAGCAGATGTGACTTGTCGTCAGTGGTCGGCCTGACGGAATACCCTTTCGGGTAACCCCACCTTTCGACGTCCTGGGACGTCGGTCGCCGTCGCGCGGTCAGCCTCTCTGCGGGTGACGGACAATTCTCCGGTCCAATCACCCGCGGCCTCGGCTAGACACTTAAAAAAAAAAATCAAAAATAAAACCCTACCTCTGATAATTGCGGTTAAATTGTGGGAGGCAATAAAAAATCTAATAACAGATTGCCGTAGATTATCAAAAAAAAAGTTAGCCCAGTCGAATTGTTGATTGGAGTGACTAACCCAACGAATTCCGAAGGAAAAATTCTATTTATAATTTTTCCTGGGTTTAGTCCGTTTTTCGTCTAATTCGACTGGGCTAAGTAACAATTATCTACATATACTGCCGGACCATATGACGGCGATAACAACCATTAATTACACGATTAGGTACCTTAAATCTGTTATCTTAATCGCGTTGTTATAACCCAAATAAAAGTCATTCACATTATATCAATATACGTGCATATAATTCATATAATATTTTGACGAAATCTTTTCCCATTAATTGATATTATTAAAGAATGTTTTAGTTGTATTTATAATTATTGGAATGTTTACATGTGTTTTGATTTGAATTATTTTACAAAATGAGGCCTTTAGTTTTGGTGAGTCTACCTATTTCTTTCTATTTAATATTACTATTTTTTTTTTTCAATATAAATCGCTGTCCAGTTAAATACTTTATATTGATTTGGAATAATCTGATATTATATGTACATCTTGGTGGATATAATTATTCTGTCGTGTGTATATGACTGAACTTCTCCTAAACGGCTGGACCGATTTTGATGAATTTGTTTGGAGTGTTCCAGTAGATTCGTGAATAGTTTAATAATTGGACCCGGTTGGCGCTCAATCGATTTCAAGACATCATATCTTATTTTAATATATACAGAACAGGGTTTGGTATAAATGATTAGTGTTCTATGGAACGCTGTTTAAACTATTTCAAGGCTGCACTAATTGGAATATTTTACGGCTTGCTATTGTCAAGGAGTTTGTGCTGACCAACTGGTTCAATCTTAGATCTTATGGTAACCTTACAGTAATCACGGTTATCATGGTAATCATAAGAGCACGTATGAAAAAAAAAAATAGTCAAAATTTGCCCTAATTATTTAGTTAATTATTTGTTCGTACTAAATATTATTATTGTCTTTGCATAGCTTGAGTTACTACTTCTCAATATGTATACTTATTTGTCCGTGTCTCTTCTTTAAACCCCTCACGCGCAAAACATCACGGCGCTCTCGAGTGCCCCGCGCACTTTGGTATATTAAAAAAAGTTCAGTGAATTTTATGGTTTTACGTAAACTATTATTGTTGCTATATGACAAGGAAATATGAAATAAAATATATATTAATAGCTTTTGATTGGTTGATTTAAATAAAAGTACTAAAAGCAATTGCTAATTGTAAAGTGTTTATTTGGATCAAACGTGTGTCCCAAAAGCGCTTTGAGCACATTTTTTTGGGTCTAACGATGTCCCAAAAGCGCTCGAGAAGTTAACGGCAGTGAAGTTAACCATTTCTCTGTAGTAAGTACCTACATATGTTGCCCGGCGACAAATATTGCACATCGATTCTTGGATAGAGACAATTGTATATCCTCGCAATCGTCACACGAATTACTTAGTCTCGTATATATTAGGAGTTGTAAAATAATCAAGAATACAATTCACCACTTCCTTTCTTGCCCGTGGGTGTCGTAAAAGACGACTGAGGGATACAATATGCATATAACATCCATGAAGAAGAAGGCAAAGTCGAAATTAAATCATATATTAACCTGTCTGACCAGCATGGTATAGTAAAGTGAATTTCCCTCCTATTATGGAAGGAGCTCGAGCCCAGCAGTGGGACGTATATGAGATGAAATGATGATGATGTTAATAGATAAAATTAAAATTATTTTACAAGCTTTGTTTTTATAAATAATAATAATAATAACCTCTGGGCCAGTCGTTATCTCACCATGAGACTAACGCAAACCTCGGAGGAACATTATATGGCTCTCGAAATTCTTTTGATATAAAAGAAAAAATGTATCACAAGATTTATAGGAAAGCCAATAAACCGCAGGGCAGCTTGTGGCGTGCTGAATGTGAGTGGCGACACTGCGGTCCTGAGTGCCTCAGAGAGTCGGCCAGGGCCTCGTATCCAGCTGGCCTTTATTGGCTGGCTGGAGTGGAAACCGAAAAGTGCCCGCAGGATTCTCAACTCTGGCTTGCCTTAAACGGCTGGTCAGAGAGGGGTCGCCAGAGCTATATGCTCGGGGGTGGAAGTGTCATTTTCAAGGGCATAACTACGGGGAAACCACTGCGATGGTGAAACCGGCGCCGCACCGCTCGACACCCCAAGCCACTTGCACCAATGTTGCCCCCCTGTTGCCCGTATGGCCTGAGTGTCTGTGACGACCGTTTAGGGGTCCCATTCAGTGAGTTGGCGAGTCACCGTCTGCCAAAGTTCAAGACGATAAAGGTATTGAAGGCAGACGACAGTTTTTTAATCAATAGTTTTTAGTTACTCAGTACATCAAACCTCCAACCCCATAAACAGTTATTAGATACCATCATCACACAATAGTTTTACACCTACCGTTGGCAGTCCACGTGTGTTATGTGCAGACGTGGAGTGTCATCGGTAGACGTTCCATCCCATTTTTACATTAAATTTCTCTAAAGGCCTCTGCGTGTTGGATCCATAGCCCCATGTAAGCCTCTCAAAGGACCGGATATCTTCCCTTGGGAGATAGCCGTGAATCGGAGATACAATAATAATAATAGACTTAGCTAGTTAGCTAGTTTAGCTCACGAGATTGTGGACAGGTGGGATGTGGACACGGCAATTGTTGTACCGATAGTCATTTCGATCAATGGTTTAATAGCCAATAGCCTCGGTCGACACCTAGGGCTCGCATTGGATCCTGCGCCGGATGCCGCCCTAGCAGGGGCTGCGGGTGACCGGACCGGAAATTTAGTCCGTCACCCGCTGAGAGGGCGACAGCGCGACGACGACCGACGTCCCGAAAGGGGGACGTCGTAAGGTCGTACTCCATTTACAACCGCGGTATTCCGTCGGGCCGACCATTGAATGCAAGGAATTCTGCTCTAGTGGTCGGCCCAACGACGAAGGCGATATGCCACGGGTGGGTCACGGGGGCCGCGCAGCGCCCCTTTGTCACCCCGCACGGAGCTGGGCGGCGAGCGAGCTGACCGTGACCCAACCCCAAAACAAAAAAGTGCTCTCCGAGGGCCTGATGAAGAAGGCTGTATTACTGGACACAGCGCGCAACTTGAGAATTCCGTCGTTGGTCAGTCGTGTTGGCATAAGGCTGATATGGATAATATCATTTAAAAGGTGTAGTTAAAGGATATAGGGATCGTAAGTGACAAATACCAACTGTTGACAGTGGGTTTACTAAAAAAGGCTGACATTTTCTTTTTTATTTTCTAAAACAGACATTAAGGAAATAATCCTTTTTAAAGATATAATTAACGGACACAAATTCATTCAGACTCAGAACAACAATTTGTGAATCGCACAGTGTTTTTATGTCAAGTTTTTAGGGTTCTGTACCCAGAGGGTAAAAACGGGACCCTATTACTAAGACTTCGTTGTCTGTCCGTCCGTCTGTCTGTCACCATATCTTAAGAACCGCGATAGCTAGACAGCTGAAATTTTTACAAATTATATGTTTCTGTTGCCGCTATAACAACAAATACTAAAACCAAAATAAATATTAAAGGGGGCTCGCATTTTTTAGTGGATGGGCCATGGATCCGTCCGGGGTGACAGACGGGTGGCGCGCGGCCCCATGACCCACCCGTGATAAGTCGTCTTCGTCGTTGGGCCAACCACCGGTGCAGAATAACTTGTCTTTAGTGGCCAGTCCGACGGAATTCCCAGGTCGCGGGGTACGCTCTCCTCTTGACGTTCCCCCTCGAGGACGTCGGTCGCCATCGCGCGGCCAGCCTCTCGGTGGGTGACAGACTAAATCCCCCGTCCAGTCACCCGCGGCCTCGTCTAGAAGCTGGGCACACATACAAGAAAAGCGATTCTTTTGCACTTTTTATAGATATTGGTACGGAACCCTTTGTGCGCGACTCCGACTCGCATTTATCCAGTTTTAGATTTTCTACTCTTCCATATCGATGCAAAAATAGAAATACTTGCATCAACCGTATCTACAATCTATTGACGGAGTAAGAATAGATCAGACTACCAGATCTGCATTTTCCTTAGTCGTCTTTCATGACATTCATGGGCAAGAGATGGGGTGATGAGTAGTATTCTTACCCTGTCCCCAGGCGGTAGACACGGTAAGCGCATAACATCTTTATACATATAAATCGTCTGTTCGTGTGTTTGTAATTAAACTCCTTCTAAACGACTGGACCGATTATTGGCGGTTTTTTTGGCTCTTCTGATGGATATGGGAATGGTTTAGATTAATAATTGGGTCCTGCGGAAGCGGGCAGGTGGTGCTGCGATCGATTTCAAGGAGAATTACTATTATTATTTTTTTAGATTTGAATAGAACAGCGTCTTTTGGGGCAGCTAGTATTGTATATAATATAGTATTTTTATTTTATTTTGATGATTAATCTATGGACGCATTGTAGTGATTACAATTGAGCTAACTTTTACAATATTATTTTAACTTTTACTGTAACGAAGTGGTCTAAGCATGGAACTCGTTCGCAGTGTCGTACGTCCAATCATAGTCCACACAATTCTCCTGATGGCTCATATACGTCCCACTGCTGGGCTCGAGCTTTCTCCACAATGGGAGGAAAATTGACCACCTATACCCCGCTGGTGAGACGGGTTGGTATATTGGTTTGTTTTCCTTATTTAATCTTTTAATTAATCATCAAAATACAATACAAATACTATATTTTATTCAAATTTAACTTAAAAAAATAATAAAAGCTGTGAGCTATGATGATAATGATGATTTCAATCTATACAAAAAAATAAAATTGAAGTGTCTGTTTGTAATGTCAAAATAATAAGTTTTCTTCATGTTCATATGGTTATTTACACGATTCTTTGTCTGTCTGTCTGTCTCAAATAATCTTCTAAACGGCTGCACCGATTTTAGTAATATTTTACTATCAGTTACTTGTCTATATAAGAAGAAACTTAGGCTATTTTCCCCTCAAAAAACCCCTATAAAATGCCCAGTCCGGCAATCGAATCCGAGACCTCATGGACCGTAATCGCGTATTGAATACTTCAGAAAATTTTAGAAAATTAAAATATAAGGGCAATAAGACTTAAAGCGAAGCGAAGCGAGGGCGGTTTGATAGTCTTATAATAAATTCAGTCTAGTCTTTATAATACTTTCTGTGTGGTGACGGAGTAAGAATACAATTCACCACTCCCTTGCCCATCATCATCTTGCCCGTGGATGTCGTAAAAGACGACTAAGGGATATAATAAGAATATAACATCTGTGCAAGAGAAGGAAAACTCGAAACAAAACCCTATTCCAACACGTCTGACCAGCGTGGAATAGTAGGTCAATAACCTTCCCGTTATGGAGGAGGCCCGAGCCCAACAGTGGGACATATATAGGCTGAGATGATGATAATATATTCATACGGTATTATCAGTTATACTTGCGCCTGTACTAAAATGTCACATAACTATTCGTGCGGTTACCGTCTTGTAACAACCATTCCGTGCGTTATATCATTTTATATCTCAAATGAGAAAACGTCATCAAATTTCCAAGTGTTGTTAGAGAAAATTGTAATTAGTAAAGCAGTAAGAGAAAACTAACAGGCGGTACTTCACACCGAGACAGCGTCTTGTGCTATACAAAGCACAAGTCCGTCCTCATGTGGAGTACTGCTCGCATCTCTGGGCAGGTGCGTCCAAATATCAGCTAGACCCACTTGACTCCCTGCAAAGACGGGCTGTTGGAATCGTCGGGGATCCCAATCTTACGGACAGATTGGAGTCGCTGGAGCAGCGGCGAGACTTTGGGTCACTCTGTGTACTCTACCGACTCTTTCACGGGGAGTGCTCCGAGGAACTGTTTGACTTGGTACCACCGTCACCATTCTACCAACGTACCACTCGACATCGTAGCAGGGTTCATCCATTTCACCTGGAAACGTTATGGTCTTCAACTGTACGTTTCCAGCGATCATTTCTCCCACGTACGTGCAAGCTCTGGAATGAACTACCTGCTGCTGTGTTTCCCGAGCGCTATGACATGTCCTTCTTCAAACGAGGTTTAGGAAGAGTATTTCCTTCACGGTAGGCAGCGGCCTTGCTGTGCCCCTGGTATTGCAAAGGTCCATGTGCAGCAGTTTCACTTACCATCAGGTGTGCTGCTTGCTCGTTTGCCATCGTTGGCAATAAAAAAAAAAACTAACAGAAATATTATCGATTAAATGGATCTGAATCATCAAATGAAATAAATAATAATCTCGTACATTTAAAAACTAAAGTAGTAATCATTCATTTGCCTGCCCTCATCCCACGCTAAGTGGAGTTGGCACAACATATACTTACCTTCCCTAACCTCCAGCCGTCACATCTGCACTCACTCTTTTCATACGCATATCCTCATTTACACCGTCCATCCATCTCTTTTTGGGTCTCGCATGTTTCTTACGTCCATCCACATTCATATTGATAACCCGCCATGTAACATGCCTTTCATCCCTCCTCATCACATGTCTTAAAACTATAGTAGTAATATCTTAGTTAATAATGATAATATAATAATAATTCCGTCATCATTATCACAGCTCATTTAGAATCCACGCTTGTCAGACGGATTGGTACAGGCTTTTATTCCATGTTTTCCTTCTCGTGCATAGATGTTGTACGAGAGGCGCCTAATAAGTTCGCGCCCTAAGGTACTTAACGAAAAGGTATCATCTCGTTACTGATAGCACAACTTGCGGCACTTATTGATAGTATAAATAATACCCATTTGTTCAATTTGGTTCATTAACACTTCAAACCTGGAACAAGCAACAGTACCATGTCGACCGAAACTGAAAATTCTCGCAATTTTGAGCACCGCGCAGTGATTAAATTGCTTGTAAAAAGAGAAAACTCGCTGAAAGGCATTTTTGAAGAAATGTCACCGGTTCTTCAGGATTCCAGGCGATGGCGATATACAATGGTAAAAAAATGGGCTCAACTTTTTAAACAAGGAAGAGAGAGCTGTCAAGACGATCCCCGTCCGGGCCGCCCTGTGACAGTAGTGACCGAAGAAAATGTTCAAAAAGATGAAAAATTAGTATTGGCCGATCAAAAAATAAAATTGTGGCAGATAGCTGAAGAGTTACAGATTAGTAAAGAGCGAATCGGAGAAATTTTACACCAAAATTTACACATGAAAAAAATTAGTGCGCGTTGGGTACCGCGAATGCTCACACCACTCGACAAACAACGACGACTGGCGAGTTGTAAGGATTTTTTGGAGTTGCGTCAGAACGATTTGGACGAAATTTGTAACCGCGTTGTGACAGTAGACAAAACCTGGATTCGTAAATATGATCCGGAGTTCAAACAAGAGTCTATGCAGTGGATTAAAATAGGAGAAAGACCACCAAAGAAGTTTAAAGTGGAAAAATCGGCCTCTAAGATTATGACGACTACTACTGTGTATTGTTTCTGCAAGACAACGCGCCCGTTCGAGGGAATGCTTTAAAAGCCACTGGGTTCTCAGAAATTGACCATCCCCCCCTATAATCTAGACGTGGCTCCCAGAGACTGAAAAAGGAGTTAAGGGGGCGAAGATTTTCGGATGACAATGAGATGAAGTCAGCCGTGGAGAGTCATTTTCAAGAGAAATCTTCAGAATATTATTTCAATGGTTTGAAGGCATTGTATTCACGATGTGAGAAGTGTATTTCACTTGAGGGTTGAAATATAAAATAAAAATTAAAAAAATAAACTTTTCTTTCATTAAGTAACCTAGGTCGCGAACTTATCAGCCGCCCCTCGTATGCATATTATAATCCCTTAATCGTCTTTTATAAATGGTATTCTTAATCCTTCACCACACGGAAAAATAAATTACTAAATAATAATTTATTACAATAACATTTAATATTTATACATTTTGAAAATTCAATTTCGTTTGATTAATTTTAAATGCTGTTATAAATTAAATTGTTTTGATCATCTCAAAGACAACTTCTACTCCATATATTTGCTGGCATAGTTTGCTTTATATTTAGATTGACCCGGACCAACTCCATCTGGTACCATTTGGGTCAACGATTACATTCCCAAGGAGGGTAGACGTCAGGCGGGCGGCCGTTCATAAAAGTCATTGCCGAAACTTTTTGCAATATGTCAAAACAGATGACATATTGCGTCGAACCCAAGTAATTGGGATAAGGGCAAGATGATGATGATGATAGTTTGCTTTATATTTCCTGGCTGCAATATCCAGGCTGTAAAAATTTTACCCCTTCCGTCATGCTTGACTGAAATTATTTATCTATATATTAATTCGCGAAGAAAACTTTTTACCCATTTTACGAAAATTACGCGGATGGATAAGTATGCAATTTGGCACAGTTGAAGAATATTTGTTATTTAAGTTATTAAGAAGAAGCGAAGAAAACATAAATGTTATAAAATAATTGATTATAAATACATTAAATTAATAAAGAAAGACATGACGCACAATACTACGCAATCGACAAACACATCTACACACATTTTTGTTTATGTTTAAAGTTTTTCCTCGAACTGAATGTCAAATAATCATAATTATGATATGCTGACAATGTCTAATAGATATCTGTATATATATATATATTAGCTATTAGTAAAATACAGCTTCCTCAATATACAATTATACATATACCTATACTTATATATAATGAAAAAGAAAATTATGTAGCAGAAAAATAAATTTACATGAATTATGGTCGAATTTCGACTGCTCGGCGACCACTGGTTTAATTAACTTGAAAGGAGTTCATTTACACTGATTTATTTAATAAAAATATAACGTATAAAATTATTAAGTCCTTATACCTTATTTATAAGTTAAATCTATACTATTGTAGATCATGCTGGCAGAACAACAAGTATACCGAAGCGATATCCTTCCATTCATCAGCAAATTGAGGATATAAATCCAATAGTCGGTCGAAGGAAGTAATTTTGCGAGGTGTAGTACGTTAGCATTTGACACAGTTTTAGAAGGTGGCACAGCTAGTAGTCTGTGCTTTCTATTAGGGATATTATAGATATGAAGTTTTTGATACAGATATTAAATATCGGTTTCAGTTCGACAGTTTTGTATACAGATGTTGAATTTATAGGGAAATGCTAATTGAGGGAATTACGGTATAACTTTCCTGTGGATAGGTTTAGGTTTAGATTATAGGTTGGGTTGGTTGATAGAAAAGCATACAAGTCATCGGCAGGGTTGTTGGCAAACTAATAAACACTCGATTGTCAACCGTTCGTTCAACCAAAGGCAGCGAATGTAACATTATACCTACTTCTTCTCGACATGGCCTATGGGTAGTACTAGACGTCTGTTGGCTGATAGAAAAGTTTGTATACGTAATTAAGAACTAATAAAACTAACTAATAATAAATACGCCTTATACATAACCTAACTATAAAGTGCTACGCAGAAAGTAGAGATAGCGACATCTATCGAGCCACGTCAATGTCTCAGCCACAGATACAAAAAATATCAATAATCCTTGTAAGGATAAAAGGCTCTACATTGTCATTGGTCCTTAATTAATACGACTTTTAAAAGTAAAACCAAGTTAACGTATTTCCTCACAGTTTGAAGTCCGATTATTCGATTCGGGCTTTTTCAATAAAGATCTATTCATCTATATACTGTGCTAGGAATCCAGTTTGGAGTTTTATGTCGTGTTTCGACGTATCATATGCATTAATTGCCTTTTACAAAAATTATAGACAAGAAAGTGGGGTTTAATTATATTCTTAGTTCATAGCCACGCGAGATTATAAATATATTACTTTTATTCAAAAGCCAGAATCAATACATCCATCAATCTCGAAAAACACTAAGCGCAAGCATTTTATCTTTCTTAAGTCGCGATTTACCCTGAATCGAAATGGTTCGCTATTTGCTGCAACTGTATTATGTCAATGTCAACCACTCGTTGATTCGCTATTCAGTGATATAGAATTGTATAGGCTACCTGTGGATGTAAGATCTACAGAGCATCTGCGAGGCTAAAAGTAATGTAAGCTGTAACATAAAATCCTCAAAGTAAGCAAGGTAAAAAGATAGATGGTCCGAAGGTTATGCGATATTTTTCTGAAATTATACTTCTGGCGTATAAGGAAAAATGCTGAGAGTAAATTTGCGCGCGCATATCGTCGCAAATGTTAACTAGATAAGGCGTTATAAAAATGTTTCAATTAAATACCTTTATTAAATGAAAATTAAATACTTACTAACTCAATCAAAAATTAACAAAATCAAATTAAATACTTTTTTCTATTAGTAGTGTCGTTTTTAGGGTTACGTACCCAAAGGATAAAAACGGGACCCTATTACTAAGATTTCGCTGTCTGTCCATCCGTCTGTCACCAGGCCATATCTCAAGAACCGCGGTAGCTGAACAGTGGAAATTTTTACAAATGATGTATTTCTATTGCTGCTATAACAACAAATACTAAAAACAAAATAAAATAACTATTTAAGGGGGCTCCCATACAAAAAACATTATTGCCTATTTTTTTAAAGATTATGGTACGGAACTCTTCGTGGGCGACTCCAACTCGCATTTAGCCGGTTTTTCTACAAACGTAGCCTAACGCGAACGATAAATTTATTAGATTTTTTTATCTTTTTACGCCATAGAAGTTTAATTTCTTACGTGCATAGCATACATAAGTTAATTCGTTATCATTTCGGCTCAAAAACGTCCCACTGCTGGGCCCTGGGCCTCCTTCACAATAGGAGGGAAATTCACCTTACTATACCATGCTGGTCAGAAGGGTTGATTCTCCGTCGATTGTATTCTCCGTCACCACACAGAACATAAGTACATATATACTTTTTTTAGTCAAAATGCTGTCGGTTTTTTTCGATGGTGTGTGGGTGCATCGTGAAAATTTACTCTCATTATTTTCTCCAACGCACCAAAATTTCTCACGGAGTTACTACTTAAAAAGTCGAAGCATAATTCCATTTTACATGAATAAAAAAAAAACTGTTCATATGACCACTTCAATCTATTACTTATAAAACAACTTGAAGGCAATTCATAATAAATGTTATTTAATTTGTTATTTTATAAATATTTCAACTAAAGTTTTAATGAAAATTTCTTCAATTTAATTTAACCGTAAGTCTAGACAAGCTCAGTGGATAGTACTGACATTGATTTAGTACCATTCAATTTATTGAGTAGATATTTCTTAGTATATTTTCGTGTTTACAATTATTAAATTATTTCCGTGTGGTGACGCAGTAAGAATACAATTCACCACTCCCTATCTTGCCCGTGGATGTCGTAAAAGACGACTAAGGGATTTAATATGCAAGAAAAGGAAAACTCGAAATGAAACCCTATACCAAAATGTCTGACCAGCGTGGTATAGCAGATCAATTTCCCTCCAATTGTGGAGAAGCTCGAGCCCAACAGTGGGACGTATGTGGGCTGCGATGATGATGAATTATTAAATATCTTTCTGTTGATAATAATCATTGTCATCATCATCATTTCAGCCCAAATATGGTACCACGCTTGCGTTCACGCTTTCTCAACATTTTTTTTTGTGGGTGGGCTGCGGTCGGCGCGCCTCCGCACCACTCCGTCCGGGGCGACAGAGGGGCTTAAGCACGCAACTCCCGCAACCCACCCGAAAACCACGTCGTCTTCGTCGTTGGGCCGACCACTGGAGCAGGGTTACGTGACATCAGTGGTCGGACCGATGGAATACCTCCTATTGGGGTACCCTCCCATCGGCCGACGTCCACCCATCGGGGAGGACGTCGGTCTTTCCTCACGCGGTTGGCCTCTCGGCGGGTGACGGACTAATCCCCGGTCACGTCACCCGCAACTTTCTCCACAATACTTAAATTAAACTATTATTTCACAGTCCCATTTCTTCCTTGTGGTGGTGGAGTAAGAGTACAATTCACCACCACAGCCCCTGCCCGTGGGTGTCGTAAAGACTACGGGATATATGCATTTAACACAAATGTTAGAGAAGGAAAATTCGATATGAGACCTTACGCCGACACGTCTGACTAATGTGGTATGATCAAATTCAATACCATTGTGTAAGAGGACCGTAACCAACTAGGACTTTATAGATTAAAAGAAATTATTCATTGTCATCTCAATCCCACTGTTGGGATTTTGGGATCGGTCTTCCTTTACAATAAGAGGCAAATTGACTTACTATAACTACGATGGTCAGACGTGTTTGTTGGAGGGTTTTATTTATAGTTTTCCTTTTGTAAAATGAATGAATTCCACACTGGTCAGACGGTTTGGTTTATTGAGTCTATCTTCTCTTGCGTAGATGTTAGTTACGTATATTGTGAGTCGTCTTTTATGATACTCATATACAAGGTGATGAATTCTATTGTTACTATGTCACCACATGGTAACTGCTGATAATTTAAAAATGTGAACATTTAAAAATGTGAAGGAAGTAATTAATTTTGGAATGAAGTTCCTTACGGCAGGCTTGGGGGTGATAGGGGTTTTGCTGCGCGACCGAACTGAAAAAAATGTGATAGTAAAACCGTAAGAAAAAGTGCGTGGAATAAAACCGTTAAATGAGACGAAGTTCCTTTTTTGATGTGAAACATCGTTCAACCTACAATTGTTTTGACCGCCGTATCTCAAAAACTATAAGTGCTATTTTTGATAGAAATTTTGACCCCCTTTGCACTCTACATTGCCGCCCGGACTACCCCTATCCCCCATTAGAAACTTCCCTCTCCCCCTTTTTTGATGTGAAACATCGTTCAAACCCCAAACTGCCATAAATCAGTCATCTTTGACTGCATAGAATTTCATAGAATTTCCAGTTTGCAAATTGTGTCGATTCTACATTAGCCGAAACTTCGGAACTTCGTTCCTACCTGGTGTCCCACGACACCACATTTTATTTATTGTAAACGGTGGCAAACGAGCAAACAGTACACCTGTTGGTAAGTGTTGCTGCCGCTCATGGACTTTTGCAAGGCCGCTGCCTACCGCGAAGAATGTGAAGGGAGTATGAATGTATGCAATAAGGTTTGCTGATACTAAAGGCATTACTACAATCCACCACACACAAACACCCTCAGAAAGTTGGGCTGCCGGCTCTCTCGCTCACCGAATGAAGCGCAGTAACAAATTGTTACTAGTTGGACGTCGATTTTCTGCGAGAGTGTGGTACTACCCCGGACGGACCGGCCCGCGGCTGTAGACAGATAACTGTCGACAGTGTGGTCCTACCACTGCTAGTTATATTTAAATAGACAGGCAGGCGATCCGCCTTGGCCACTGGTAGCGGAGGCGTTGGCAGAAGTGTATCGGTACCGCGCCACAGCACGAGCCAATGGGGAGCAAGTGTCCAAAAGGGGACTGGGCAGAGCCCAGGAAGTGGCCCGAAGGGAAGTAATCCGGCGGTGGAGGGAAGATCTAGAGTCTTCCCTAGCAGGGCGGGGGACTGTGGAGGCGGTCGCGCCATATCTCCACCGCTGGCTTAGAAGAAGGCACGGCAGCCTTACATTTAGGATGGTGCAGGTGCTTACCGGACATGGGGGTCTTCGGTAAGTACCTGCATAAAATTGGAAGAGAAGTGACCCCAGGATGCCATGAGTGTGGCGCGCTAATCGACGATGCGCGCCACACACTGGAAGTATGCCCCGCCTGGGGGCCTCTGCGCCACGTCCTGTCAACGGAGATAGGAACAATAGACCTTTCGTTGCCGATCATCATCTCCAAGATGCTCGGCAGCGACAGCTGTTGGTCGTCGATGGCCTCCTTCTGTGAGGCTGTCATGACAAGGAAAGAGGCCGCGGAGAGTGCCCACGAGGCGCTTGCGTCCGCTGACTCGCTCCGCCAGCGGCGACCAGGGAGGAGGTGACGCCGTTATGCGCTTCTTCTCCCACCGCCCTGAATGATGACAGGACGTGGCCAGACGGCCAAACGTTGGGGGTGTCGGGGATAGAATGTCATCAGATGATCTCTCCGGCACCCCGTAAAAGCGCGGAAGGGGCCGCTGTGGTTTTAGTGGGTATTTCGGTCATATTTGTGGCCGGCGAGTCCCACACACACTCCCGTCTGTAACCGGCGGGGGACTAGTGTGCGTAAATGCATTTCCACAGCGTGAACAAAAAAAAAAAAGATTTAAATGCACAAATATTTTATATGCTATGTACGCTATTATAGGTTATAAATTAACAATAACATACAATACTCCAACCTCTCTCTCTTCTTGTGGGTATTGTAAACGACTAAAGAATAATATGCATACAAAATTTATGTAAGAGAAGAAAAGCTCGAAATAAAACCGTATACCAAAACGTCTGACCAGCGTGGTATATTAGGTGACCGTCCGAGGGCCCTCTTCTGGCGACCACAGAGGGTCATGGCGATCAGGGCCATACGTGCTTACCACACGGTGGCGACGAAGCGTGTCTCCTGGCCGGAACCTCCCCGTGGGACCTGGAGGCGGAGATGCTCGCCGGAATTTACCGGCGGGTATCGGAGACGCACGCCTGCGGCGGTATGGTCTCGTTGCAGGAGATTACCGCGGGTGGACGCCCGTCGAAACGTCATTGACCGTTGGGCAGTCCGGCTGGAGAGGCCTCGGTACGGTGTCAGAACCGTCGAGGCCTTCCGGCCGGTGTTGATGGAGTGGTTGGAGCAGACGTACGGGGTGCTTTCCTTCCGACTGGTGCAGGTGCTGACGGGGCATATCTGCTTCGCCAAGTACTTGCACAAGATCGTCAGGAGGGAGAGCACACCGTCCTGCCACCACTGCGATTGCGACGAGGACACGGCGCAGCACATGCTCAAGGTGTGTGCCGCGTGGGCGGGGGAGTGCCGTGAACTCGTCGCAATCATCGCTGCCGACCATCGCCAGGGAGATGCTCGACAGTGTCAGGAACTGGGACGCGGTCGCCGCCTTCTGTGAGACCGTCATCTCACGGAAGGAGGCGGCGGATCGTGCGCGAGAGGAGCTCCTCTTTGGTGACACGTGCCGCCGCTGGCGACTATGGCGGCGCAGGCGCGAATACCTGCGCCTGATGCCGCCCTAGTCGAGGCCGTGGGTGGCCAACCGGGGAATTTAGTCCGTCACCCGCAGAGAGGCTGACCGCGCGACGGCGACTGACGTCCCGTGTGAGGGACGTCGAGAGGTGAGGGTACCCGAAAGGGTATTCCGTCGGGCCGACCACTGACGACAAGTCACCCTGCTCCGGTGATCAGCCCAACGACGAAGGCGACGTGGGTATGGGTGGGTTATGGGCCCGCGCGCCGTCCTTTCGGCGCCCCGAACGGAATGGACCGCACGTGCGTTTACCATAGCCCACCCATAAAAAAAAAAAAATCGTGGTATATTAGGTCAATTTCTCTCCCACATTGAAGGTGACTCGAGTCTAATATTAGGACGTATATGGGGCTGAAATGATTATCATAATTATTATAAATTTATTACATACTAGCAACCCGCCCTCGCTTCGCTTCGGTTTCAGTCGTCCTTCCTGCGTAGTTCCCGTTCCCGTGGGAATACCGAGATAAAATATAGCCTATATTACTCCCTGATATTATAGCTTTCCCTAGGTGAAAGAATTTTTAAAAATCGGTCCAGCCGTTTTGAAGATTACCCGGAACAAACAGACAGACAGACAAAAAATATAAAGTGATTTTTAGGCGTATGTATAGAGCAAATAACCGTGTGAGCATGAAAAACTCCAATCCTCCGGCTGGACCGATTTAAAAATTCACCAATGGAGAGCTATAATATCAGCGCGTAAACTAGGCTATATTTTATCCTGGTATTCCCACGGGAACTCAGCAATGAGACGAATTGCTTTTTTTTCAATTCGAATCAATCGAATTAAAATTACTCATCATCATCTTGCTCTTATCCCAATTACTTGGGGTCGACGCAATATGTCATCTGTTTTGACATATTGCAAAAAGTTTCGGCAATGACTTTTATGACCGGCCGCCTGCCTGACATCAACCCTCCTTGGGAATGTAATCGTTGACCCAAATGGTACCAGATGGAGTTGGTCCGGGTCAATCTAGGGCTCTTAGTCGTCTTTTACGACACCCACGAGCAAAGCAAGGGTTGGTAGTATTCGAAGCCGCTACCACACAGCATTAAAATTACTAATTAAAATTACACACGAATTAAAATTACTATTGATTCGAATAGCAATTCGAATTGATTCGAATCGTCACATTCGTCACGTCAGCATTATAGTCAAATTCGTACTCGTATGTCGAGTCATCCGCCTTGCCGAGTTATAATTCGTTTACATTATTATTCGACCTAGAGTTTTTTTTTGGCGGATCGGTTTCCATTACGAATGAGTCGAGATTTCGAGTTACAACAGTGTGCTCGGTATTTGGTTACGGAAAGGGAACTTATAGGTATATGTATTGACTTTTAAACACGTAGTTAATGACAATACTTTTTTATTATTATGATTAACATCAGCTTACTAAATAATAACAAAGTAATAATAAAATCATATACAAAAAAATACATTTTTTTTAAATAAAGTCTGATTCTAATTAGTAATTACACGATATAACTTAAAAAAAAATACGTTTATACGTCTCAGGTATACTCATAATGAATAGTTATTATTACTAATTACGTAAAGGAACAGTTAACAAAAGCAAGAAAACATTAAATCGCGCGAGGGACGAATTGTAAATGTAATAGGTATCTACCTCAAACGAATCGAATTGCATCCAACCAACTCGTGATTCTTAGAATATTTCGTGTATTTTCTCACTCGTACAATTCGTTCTTACGATTTTTCGACTCCGTATTAGAGAGCGAATCAACAAATAGAAAACGAATTAACGAATGTCCTATCAAACCGAGTCGACTGATCGCCACGCCGCCGCGGCCGCCTGCGCTACGAGTACCTACCTGCCTACGAGTACGGCACGAGTTGATTCGGTTTCGGTCAACGGCGATTCGAATGAACGAGTCAATAGTCTTATTCGAGTTATTCGAATTAAACGATTCGAATTACGCAACGCTACGGGAACTACGCGGGTAAAACGACTAATACCAAAGCGAAGCGAGGGCGGGTTGCTAGTTCACAAATATAATCCTAACATATCTGGATCAGATTCCACATGCGGCACCAGATTGTAAGTTAACTACTAGAACAGTCATCACTCCCTTCAACCATTATTGAGGAAAGGGAGAGACCAGCTCCAAGCAGTTACCGTCACCAACGGCAAAAGAAGGAAATCTGACTCGTATTCTCACTTCGTCTCTAGAAAATTAAAATATTGTTCAGTACTATTTCTTTTATTATATTTGACAACCCAACAGACGTTGTTCTGTTAAAATTAAATACAGCGCCACCTACCGGGTCTACATATATTTATATATAAATAAAAATAAAATAAAATAAGCCTTTATTGCTGTTAGTTTTTTCTATACAATGTTTCACTAATCTATTAAATTACTGTACTTATACTATTACTAATTAAATTAAATATCGGCGATCGGATCGTTTTCTGTTACAGCTTGTCCTACGACATAGGCCTCCTCCAAAGATTTCCATGACTCTCGGTCTCTAGCTATGCGGATCCATTCAGACCCTGCGACTTGTCTGATATCATCCTCCCAGCCCTTTATTTCTTATGTTGCCCCTTGGGTACCATTCTGTTATTGCTTTGGTCCACTTTTCCTTAGTTTCCCGCAACATATGTCCTGTCCATCGCCACTTTAATGTTTTACACACCCTGAGTGCATTTTTGAATTTTGTTTTATTTCTATTTATATATACAGACATTTAATTAAATCTAAAAATTGCTAATATATACAGCATATTTTCCAAATTGTTAATAATAATCAGAATATTAAATTTTCTTTCATTAAAATTTTCCAAATACAAATTTGTATAATCAAATATGTGGTTGTGTTCATTATTATCATCAAAGCTGACATCTATATCTATACCAATAAATAAAATTGGAGTGTCTGTTTGTAATGTCAAAATAATAGTCTTGTTGCATGCTCACACGGTTATTTGCACGACACCTATGCCTAAAATAACAATTAAAAAATTTTTGTCTGTCTGTCTGTTTGTTCCGGGTAATCTTCAAAACGGCTGGACCGATTTAAAAAATTCTTTCACCAATGGAAAGCTATAATATCAGAGCGTAAACTAGGCTATATTTTATTCCGGTATTCCCACGGGAACGGGAACTACACGGGTAAAACGACTATAACCTATAACCGAAGCGAAGCGAGGGCGGGTTGCTAGTCTATAATAATTGCAGTGGATAGTGACCGCAAATTACCGCCTGCAGCGGTTCAATGATTCAATCTACCTACCTAGAGTTATATGTAAAATATTTTGGGAGCATAAAATGACTACTATACATCGGATTTGAACCTACGTTTTTAGAAATCCATTTCAACCTCCTTATGAATTAAACCAGTGTGGTTCGGTATGACACCTCTCGAGGCTTGAGCCTCCTCCGCAATAGGAAGGAAATAGCCCTTACTATGCTAGTCAGATTTCAGAAGGGATTTATTTCGACTTTTCCATCTCTTGCATAGTATATGAGACAGGTATATTATAATCCTATAGTCGTCTTTTATGGTTGGAAAGAGTAGGCCTTAAGATCAGCCGCACCAAGACTGAACAATGAACATATGTTCTGTAATTTCGGTGGCTCTTCCAAATTCTCTCACATTGCTCTAGATGGGGTATCCCTACCGGTTTACTCCGATTTCAAGCATCTAGGCTCGCTGCTGCAAGACGATGGCAACATTGACCGAGAGATTAATAGTAAAATGAATGCATTATGGATGAAGTGGCGGCAGGTCTCGGTAACAATTTGTGACGCCCAGTTGCCTCCCAAACTTAAGGGGAAAATATACAAGAGTATCATCAGACCTGTTGCTATGTATGGATCTGAATGTTGGGCATTGAAAAAGACGGATGAGAGAAGAGTGTATGCTACAGAGATGCGAATGCTAAGATGGATATGTGGGGTTACAAAGTTAGATAAAGTAAGAAATGAGTATATTAGGGGGAAGCCTAAAAGTGGCACTAGTGATAGAGGAGATTAGGAGCGCGAGATTGTCATGGTATGGACATGTGATGAGGAGGGATGAAAGGCATGTGACAAGGAGGGTTGTCAATATGATTGTGGATGGACGAAAGAAGCGTGGGAGATCCAAGAAGAGATGGATGGACTGCGTGAATGAGGATATGCCTATGAAAGCAGTGAGTGCACTTATGACGGCTGATAGGAGGTTATGGAAGGTAAAAACATGTTGTGCCGACCACACTTAGCGTGGGATGAGGACAGGCAAATGATGATGAGTTGTCTTTTACGACATCCACGGATAAGATAAGAAGCGTGGAACTGTATTCTTACTCCGTTACCACAAGGAAAACATGGGATAATAGCATGATAAGTATATTAATATATATGAGTATAAATAATAGATGCTCACAGTATAGTTAGAATACTACCGCAAGGGAACTAGTACGTAGCTTCCGTCCTGGGACTTACTACCGCCTTAAAAAAGATTTGAGTTAGTTGTAGCTAAAGAATTTTGAATGCACAGATGGCGAAGTTGTTAAGATAGCGACCTAATGTGCCAGTTCGAATTCCATGCAGGACAACACCTTGCGCGTTCCACAAATTATTGTTCCAAGTCTGGTTGTAATTTGTGCTCATTGATTATTTATTTATTTTATTTATTTAAATCTTCTGCACACAAAAAAAGGTACATGGCGGACTTAATGCCTTAGGCATTTTCTACCAGTCGACCTGGGGTGGAGCAGAAATATGTTAGGTAGGTGCAATTTAGCGAGAGAGATTATATATTTGTAAAGATCTCCGCAACACAAGGATTATATCCTTAGTGCAAGTTATTGAAAAAAAAAGAAGCGTTACTTTAATAAAAATAATGATAAGTATTCGTGAACAAAGCTACGGAATTATCGCATTATGTGCAGCCGCGTAGCAAAAGACGTAGCTAGCCCGCAACGCTCTACGTGTTTGATCTAACAAAACAAACATGTTCTACGTGCTATGATAAACGTAAATTCAGAGCTTATATCTTGCAATTAAGTTAATATATTTTAGCTCTTTTTATAAATTAAAATCCAAAGAATAAGCTATTATTAGCAGTGTTGTGAATTCTCCGTGTGGTGACGGAGGAAGAATACAATTCATCCCCCCCACCTCTTGCCCGTGGGTGCCGTAAAAGAGGCCTAAGGGATTTAAAACGCAGATAACATCGATCTAAAAGAAGGAAAGCTCAAAATGAAATCCTATGCCAACACATCTGGCCAGCGTGGTATAGTAGATCAAATTATCTACAATAATGGAAGAGGTCCGAGCCCAATATTCGGACATGTTGGGCTGAGATGACGATAAGGTGTAAAATTGTTGTTTTATAATAATTTCTGATGTTTACGCCAGTATTATACATTATAAATAAAACAATTTTTACGGATTTTATCGCGATTGTATTTGATTTGGCCGCCCATAACCATTAACGTTGAGAAATATTAGAAACGTCGGGTAATCAACAACAAAAACATGATAAAATTCGTAAAGATAAGTTTCATTGTAATTATTGTTTCATTTAAATATACGTCGGTTATTCATCATCATCATCATTTCAGTCTATCGCCGTCCACTCCTGGACGTAGGCCTCTCTCATGTTACGCCACAAAGTGCGGTTCTGTGCCGCCTGCATCGAACGACGCCCAGCAACTTTCATCAGGTCGTCGGTCCACCTAGTGAGTGGCCGTCCTACACTGCGTCGGTTATTATTATCATCTTATTACTTCGCCAGGGCGATGGTCGCCAGCGTCAGGAATTGGGACGCGGTCGCAGTCTTCTGCGAGACAGTGATACCGCAGAAGAAGGTGGCGGATCGCCTGCGCGAGGAGCGCAGCCTCGGTGAGGCGATCCGCCGCCGGCGACTGGGGCAGCGTAGGCGCGAGTATTTGCGCCTCATGCCGCCCTAGTTGAGGCCGCGGGTGACGTGACCGGGGATTAGTTCATCACCCGCCGAGAGGCCGACCGCGCGAGGAAAGACCGACGTTCTACCCGAGGGGGGGACGCTCAAATGGGGGGTATTCCGTCGGGCCGACCACTGATGTCAAGTTAACCCTGCTCCGGTGGTTGACCCAACGACGAAGGCGACATGTGCATCGTGGGTGAGTTGTGGATGTGTGAGCTTACGCCCCTCTGTCGCCCTGGACGGAGTGGTGCGAGGAGCGCGCCGATCGCAACCCACCCCTAAAAAAAAATCATCTTATTACCATTTTTTGGGGTCAACTCAATATGTACTTCATCATCATCTCGGCTCATATACGTGCCACTTCTGGGCTCGAGCCTCCTCCATAAAAGGAGGGAATTTGACTGTACTATACCATGTTGGTCAGACAGGTTGGTATAGGGTTTTATTTCGAGCTTTCCTTCTCTTGCACGTATGTATCTAACGTATTATATGTACCTAATCATATTTTATAGTAGGTGTGCATTGCAAAAGTCAGACAGAGTACCCTTCTGACATTAACCTAACTTGGAATTGCAGTTGTTAACCAGACGCTATCAGACGGCGTGTATGTAAAGGTCGTAATCATCTTTTACGACATCTATAAGCGATGTAAGAGTTGGTAGTATTAGCCGCTGCGAGACAGCACTATCGGTGACTATATTCCAATTAGATGTTAATAATATTTTTTTTACAAGTATTTATTTTTATTTTTGTATTACATAGCGACCTTGCCATACATTTATCTACATTTACAGATAACTAGCTTGTCTTTTATAATCGCGAATATATTTTATAAAAATAAAAGTTAAAACTTAGTTTTAAGTAAGGCTTTATTTTTAGTAACTGAAATAACTCATTGATAAGTCATTGAAACGGTGGTAATATAATCTACCTACTTCACTTCGTGCCTTTTAACTTTGAACTTCGAACGAATATTGACAGTACATAATAAATTGGTCACTGGGCCAAATACAGTGGTCGATATCGCAAAAATTCAGCTAGTCTTACTCCGCCAAAATTTGTACTCCGTTCGAAAACAGTAACCGTAAGATTTTTACACATTTTATGTAATAAAGCACATTATCTTTTTGGTTTTTCTTGTTATTACAATATATTGTCGAAAAACAATATTTATTAAGTGTTAAATTTGTGATGTAATACAAAAAATATTATGTGTCAAATAACTGTTTTATTATCTCTAATCATTTAGAAAACCTTCGTATTAATAAAATATTATTTAAAGTCATAGAGCGAGTTCGTGAATTACTTTAGTATCTTTTTAGGAGCAAATCTTACGAATTTAGCTACAAGGCATAGTGAAGCGAATGCGTGCTTTTAATCTACTTAGTATACCATCATGGTATTAGTTCGAGTAATGAAAATATGTTTCTTATTCAATCCAACTTAATAAAACATCGTATAGTATAACGTAAATATATTATTATTAATTCCTATGTTATTGAAATAGTTTATACAATATATTTTTGTATGCAAGCAAGACCGTATTAAAAAAAAAATGTAGCAGTTTATGGTAGGGAAAGCAAGGGCATGCGCGTCTTCGGTCATAAGTTGATATCGCGGCAGTGGGCGGAGCAGCGGGCTTGAGTCGGCATTGATCTGCCGTTCGCTTTACACTCGTACTAGGCTCAGGAGCCTGACAAGCCGCGCGTCGCGTCATCATGCAGCCGCCACCGCGAAAGGTAGGAGTAATCTTAATATTTCACTACATAATTACTAATTATTAGACTTTCGCGATTATAATTATCTTATTTTAAAATTCAAACTTTAAGTAAACTAAACTTTTATTTCGTCCTCGTGTCATCAAATTATATAAGAGTTATGTTTATTTTATTCAAAGCAAAGTTATAATATTTTCTGAATTATTTAAACATTTTTATATAATAAATATGATATTTTAATAATAGAGTTTGTATGTTATGAGTTCATTTTGTACGTGTGATCGTTAAATCAATAATTAGGTACTTCTTATAAACACGCTGCCGTTGTAAACATTTCTAAGTATAACCCATAATCCTATTATAAAAATGAATGGGGAAAATAAACTTTGACTGTAGGAATTCATTGATATTTATTTTATTTGTAAACTCTAAGTATTTATTTTACGTTGTATTTGTATTGTTTCATTTACGTTCATTCATATTTGAGTTCGTAGCGTTTTCGTAGCGGACAGTGAATAACATAGTTAAATTGTGACATTATTTTGGAAGTTTTATTTGATGATACTAATATTTTGTAGTTTAATTTTATATTTGAAATATATCTTGCAGCATTTATAAAAATAATATTATTTTATAACAGTAATTTCTACAAAAAATATTAATATTCTTAGGAATTACTGGTAATCTTTAGTAAAACCTTTGCCTTTGCTTATAAATTGACCATTATTGTCGATTAAATTATATTAAAATGTTATTAAGAAATAATCCAATTTATTTAAAGGGCATAGCAAGCAAGTACAGAAAAGAGAATAACATAAAATAATCATGTAGCTTTTGCCAAATAACGAATAATTCACCTAAAATAGTATTTAAAATTTAAGTTAATTGGTTAAAACTTAAGTGGCATTTATTATATTGTTAATTCCAATGAATAATTAAAGTGAATTAGAAGTTCAAATGAGACCGTTCCGAAATATTTCTTGTTCAAAAATAAAAAAGAACTTTGAAAATAGATTACGTTGTTACACTAGGAGCTGTAACAAAATGTCATTAACGTCCGAATTAGAACCATCTCCTTTTTTGAACTTTGTAGACGTTGTTTTATTTTAGCCCATTTTGGTATCAAATTTTAATCCTCACAACCATTTCTATGCCACATGAATTCTCTTAGTACTGAAATTAAAGTCGAGCGTAATTTTCAATTCCTTCAAAATATTGATTTAATATTTTTCATTTAACGTCCTTTTATGATTGAAGAGTAAATAATCATAATTAATAGATAAGACTGATATTGATTATTATTTTAGTATAATATTTTTTTATTTATTTATACTTTTCTTCTCCATGTGTTTACGAATTAAAATAGGTGTAAAACCGCCTGAGGGATCGCCGCGAGAATAACAGCACGTACGTCAGATATTTGTAATACAAACTGTGATCAAAATCGTTAAGTCCGTCGTTTTTGATATACGTCCAACTTTTTTTTTGCGTATAGGCTATAGTATAGCCACACCCTGCGCTATCTGTCCGGGACGACAAAGGGGACAGGGCGCGTGACCCCATAACCTGTCACAGTAACTCTTTTCTTGTGTGGCAGGAAACTTACCATCAGTGGCTCGTCCAGTGCTTATATTTTAGGTACCTTCTCGCGTGACTGGCCTCGCTGTGTGTAACTCATCAATTTTCGATCTAATCACCAGCTGCCCTCAGCTACGCACATATATCCAACTTTCGGCATTCTAATGCCGATAGTAGACTTGGATAGGCTCACGGAAATATGAATACAGAGTGATACATTTTTATGCTGTTATATTAAGAATCGGTACTTGCTGTGTGATAGTGTCTACGAATACTACCGACTCTTGCATTGCTCCTGGGTGTTGTTAAAGCCGACTAAGAGTTTTACATTGACCTGAGCCAACTCCATCTGACACGGTTTGGTCAATATAAACATTTTTATAAAAGGTAGACTTCAGGCATAAAACTATTGCCAAATATTTTTACTACTACGAAACAAGAGTATATATTGAGTCGACTGCAAGTAATTAGGATAAGATCAGGATGAATATGACGAATGATATGATGAAATATATATAATGAAATATACGTCTTAACAACAAACATAAATTAGTTTGCGTGCGGTGGGTTTTGGTGCCATTTTTATCACCGAACCTCTTTGCACCCCATTCACAGTCTCTTCACTTTCTTTATGGCAGGCAGCAGTCTAGCAAGCGTCCATGAGCGGCTTTCTTACTAACAGATTTGTTATTTGCTCGTTTGCTACCAACAGCAATTTCAATTTCAATTGGGAGAATTCCCTCTATTATTTTTTTTACACATCAAAACCTTGATTATTGGTGATCTAAATCATATGCTGAATCATATGCGAGTGCGTGCAATGCGTGGCCCGCGGATGCATTTTGAATGGCTCCTGTAGGTAAGATTCAGAAATATGAAAATAAATTTCAGAATTTTGAGAGTCAAACAATATTCATTTTATTATAAATCCTTTTACAATTAGTTTAACTCAAATAATTAATTATCCTTTTTTTTGGTACGGTATGGTCTAGGCACACCCCGCTCAATCCGTCCGAGCCGACGGATGAACGGCGTGCGAGCCCATAACCCACCGTAGTTCCTCCCCTTCGCGATTTGGGCCGACCACTGGTACAAATTTCTTGATATCCGTAGCCGGTCCATCAGTTAATTAGTTATCCTGCCAATATACAGTTCAAACTCACTGATCTGCAAAAAAATTATTGCGCGTACTTTCTAGTAATAAAATATCTTCGAAAGCGGCAAATTGGACAGAAGAGTTTGCAGATTTCTGGAAATTGGTACCTAAAGAAAATTTTCCTGCAGTAATGGACCAAGCCTTACATTTCTTATGTAGTTTCGGATCAACACATGTCTGTGAAAAGGTTTTTTCAGATTTTAATTAAAATACATACCGCACCTCACTAACGGTACTCCGTTAGTGTACATATTTCTGACTTGATATTAATGTCAACATCTAATTTGAATCCTATTATAAGAAAAAGAGAAAAAATTTACGAGAGAAACATTGTCAAAAAGTTCATTAATTTAATATACAAGTTATATGTTTTATTTAGCTAGGAAAAAATGCTTTTTCTTTTATAATCATAATAAACATCAAATACGAGTATATGAATGTTAAACATTTTTATAAAAATAATGAATTTTGGCGGATCATTGAGGACTTAATGTGTCTTTAATGGCCCCCAAAATTATCTGGTTCGACTGTTAATAAAGTTGAGCAGCCTTGCTTTAAATATACTAGTAACTGCAGAGATGTTGGAGTGGTTAGAGAACCGATCGCTCTTCCCGGATGTGTTTGATAGTCATGCATGGCATTTCTTTATGCTATCCAAAAATGATTTTTGTAACTCGTACAAAAATCATTAATGTTATTCATTAATTTTATGTTTATAACTTTTCGAGTGGGGACGGCAAAAGAATTACACATATAACCACACACAGAATTACAATTCACCACTCCCTATCTTGCTCCCCTGTCTTGCACATTATTGTCGTAAAAGATAATTAATGGATTTATAAATATATAACATCTATGCGATAGAAGGAAAACTCGAAATAAAACCACCTAAAGTTAGACGTATATGAGCTGAGGTGAAATGCACCATGGCACAAAGATGAATTTTTTACTAGCTGATCTAGCAGACCTAAAAAAAAGGTCTCTTACTACCATGTAATAAAAAACGTTTTTCTGTGTAACTTAAAATATTGAACTCCTTGATATCGATTGCAACGCCCTCCTACGGGTTCTAATGCATTATTTTAGTGACCTAAAAGTCTTCGTATACCTGTTCCCGTGTGGAGGCGGAGTATGAATAAATTTCACCGCCCCCTTGTGTGCCCGTGGATGTTGTAAAAGATTAAACGATTATACGATACAAAAATGTTAGAGAGAAGGAAAACTCGAAATAATATCTTGTACTAATCCGTCAATTTCACTTCTGGATCCCAGTAGATGGGTGTAGATGGGCTGTGACGAAAATGAGTAAAAATCTCAAGACACATTTATACATTGTCTTTGAAAAATGTATATTTCGTCATAGAGAATATACTATATTGGTTTCCAGGGTAAAAATATTCATCGTCATAAAATACTCTTTTTCAACTCATCTTGAACTTTAGGAGAACTATCGATGCAATTGCAGGCAGGGTGCTTTTAGGACTGACATCTTGTGCAATTAATTTGGATTATACCATTTAGAAAATTTGTGTCTATTAATTGAATATTTCGAAGTCATGCTCAACATAAGAAGTTATTTCTTATTGCGGCGTTTAGAAAAAAGAACGGTAACTTGACAAATTTTTAACGTTCTGAATGCGCCAGGATGTTGCTCAAGTGTTCAGTATTTGAATAGTATAGACGCTGAATTACTCAGTGATACTCTTAAAACGAACCGACAACCGTTGGACCGTGTATCGGCCGACACAGTGTAGGAAGGTTCCCCACTAGGTAGACGGCCACGACCGGCAACACAGATGTTTTTTTAATTTTCACGTTGTGGATAAACCTAAGAGAGTTCTCCATCCAGCATGAACGGTGATAGGCTGGATAATGATGAAGATAAAAATATGTGATAAATAAAATTATTATAACTAGGAATTATTAAAAATCGAACTAATAAGAGTATACTGGTTTGTTTCTTTAATAACGAAATGGGCTATTATTATGGAAACTATTATTATATGGCGATGTCTCTACAATTTTTCATTGCGGTCCTCTGTAATAAATAGTAGGACAACAACCAATTAAAAACATTAGATTGTTTTACCTGATCTATAATCATTTGTAATAAAAAAGCTTATTTATTTATAATGATTTCTGATGTTTACGCGAGTATTACACATTTTAAATAAAACTACTTTACGGATTTTATGGCATTTGTATTTGATTTTTGATTGCCCAACGTTTCGAACACTTTGCAGCGTTCATAGTCACAGGTGGACTAAGATGTCTCACGTGTAAATTAAATTATAGATAAACTTTCAAGTCGCCTTAAAAATAATATTAATTTAGCATCATGTCCCCTAAGTTTTGTTGCCGGATCTTTCTCAGTGTGGTCGTGTTCCGATTCGGTGGTAGTATACTAGATTTGTTAGGTTTTTAATATAATTACTAAAAAATTTTAAGTTTAATAATTACTAACCATAAACAATATATTTTTTTCATATAGAATCATTATCTTCTTATACTGGCAATTTATTTTGTACTAAAATGTGGGTCAATATTAAATAACTAATTTTCTGTATCGGGTAGATAATTATAAATGTCTGTAATAATGATGAGATGTTGGACGTGAGACATCTTAGTCCGCCCGTGAACATGAACGCTGCAAAATGTTCGAAACGTCGGGCAATCAAAAATCAAACACATACGCGATAAAATCCTTAAAGTAGTTTTATTTATTTATACTTCTGTATTCCCGTGTGATGGTGTAAGACTACTACTATTTATCAAGGCTTAAAAGACGACCAAGGAATATGCAAATATAATCTATGAAAGAGAAGGCATACTTAAAATAGAACTCTGTAGAATACGTTTGGCCAGCGTGGTATAGTAAGTCAATTTCCCTTTCCATTGTGGAGGAGGTTCGTGTGCAATATTGTTAAATTTATTTACCTTAAATTTAACAATATTGCATTAATTTCTTCTTCATCATTATTATCATCACAGCTTTTAATGTATGCTTATTATGGGTAGGTTTACGGTTTCAATTCAAGTTTTCCTTCTTTTGTATGAAAGTTATTATGAATGTTAATACTGTGCGGTGAAACACAGAATCGATGCTGGATGGATGAAGTGGCGGCAGGTCACGGGTACAACATGCGACCCCAGTGTACCCCTCAAATTAAAGGGTAAAATTTACAAAATCCTAATAAGACCTGCCGTACTGTATGAATCAGCATGTTGGGCGACAAAAGCGACGGATGAGAGACGACTGCATATAGCGGAGATACGAATGTTGAGATGGATGTGTGGCGTGACAAGAATGGGTAAAGTGAGGAATGAACACATTAGAGGAAGTTTGAAAGTTACGCCAGTGACGGAAAAGTTAAAGAGTGAACGGCTGACATGGTATGGACATGTGATGAGGCGGGATGAAAGTAATGTTGTGAGAAAAGTTTTGGGTATGAATGTTGAAGGCTTTAGGGGTAAAGGAAGACCGAGGAAAAGATGGATGGACTGCGTGAGGCATGACATGGATAGCCTGGGAGTGACTGCAGAGATGACGTTTGATAGGACCGTATGGAAGAAGACGACATATTGCGTCGACCCCAAGTAATTGGGATAAGAGCAAGATGATGATGATGCTCCTTAAATCGGCTTTTACGATATCCACGGATAAGATAAGGGGGTGATGAATCATTACTCCGTTACCACACGGAAACAATAACTTATTATAAGTATATTCAATATTTATTAAACTTTGAATAGCCAAAGTTATCAAGGTGTATAACAAAATAAAAAAATAATAGTCAACAAAATCCCGTGGGATACCGTAAAAATCGAGATCGTCATTATTACAGGGGAATGACTATTTATTACCAATGATTTTATTTTGAAACTAGCAATCCGCCCTCGCTTCGCTTCGGTTTTAGTCATTTTACCCGCATAGTACCCGTTCCCGTGGGAATACCAGGATTAAATATAGCCTAGTTTACGCGCTGATTTCCATTGGTGTAAGAATTTTTGTGTATAGTGCAAATAACCGTATGAGCATGAAAAAAACCTATTACTTTGACATTACAAACAGACACTTCAATTATATTTATTGGTATAGATTGTCCACTATATGAACTCGTTAGCACTCTCTTGTTTAAATGCGCAGGCCACATCGCTCGTCGAAACGACAATAGTTGAGGAAGAAAGGTTCTGGAGTAGCGACCATGAATCGGACAACACAGCGTAGGACGACCTCCTACTAGGTGGACTAAGATGTAAGTGGCACAGGACCGTTCCGAATGGCATGAAAGTCGGAGGCTTATATCCAACAGCGGATTATGTGAATTCGTCGTACATGGTCAAGTAGCTAGGATATATTCATCTAAAAGGTCCATTGCGTAATAAGGTACCTATGTACTGAGGAGAAAGAAAATAAATAACTAACGCAACCGGTTTTATTTGGCTAACTCTTTTTATTTTATGAGAGTTCATAAAAAATTAAATAAAAAGAAGTATGATACCATAGGAGTTATTTAAAAGTTATAATTGTTTAACTCGGGTTGTTTTAAAAACTTTCATTTCTGTTGCGATTTTTTTGTTTTTTTTATGGCTTGTTTTTGTGTGGCGTTTTGTAACAATCTTTTAACCGCAGAAATGACAGAGTCGTTTAAGTACCTCCTCCCGTAAATACTGTCGTTGGTTCGATTCTCATGCAGGACAATTATTTTATACCGTCCACATATATTTGTTATGGAGTGTACATCTTGTTCGTTAATTACTCAATTGTGAAGTCCGCCGTGCAATTAAAGGATTAATTTTTTGGTGGGTTGTGTTTTTTAAAAGAAGTGATTAGGTTTTCTATTAAGAGCAAAATTGACTTACCTATACCAAATTGATACGACGCGTTGGTATAGGGCAGTGGTGGGCAAACTTTTTAATGGCGGGCCACGAAGTTTAAGAAATTCTAGAGAAGGGCCAGAATTATAAAAAAATGCATTTTGTATTAAAGCTTTTTAATAAACAAAATACCTTTTACTTTTACGCCTTGTTAGGCGTGTGAAACATATGGAATTGTTTTTGATTATCCATAATATTTTCGAAAGCAGGTTCCATCTGTGTCGAAGTAACTTTCAGCAGTGCGAAAAGGTGTTCATCAGTCAATCGGTTTCTTATTAAGTTTTTTCGTTCTCGCCCCCGCCACCTGCGCTTCACATTTCACCACGCTTTGCATCCCGTATTTTCCAACACATGAACTGCACGGCTAGTTTAGCTTCACCAATATGTGAATAGAAAGGAATTTTTCACGCCATAATGTTGACTAGATTTAGGATGGATGGACTCTCAGCGGGTCGGATTAAATACTTTCGCGGGCCGGAGTTGGCCCGCGGGCCCTACTTTGCCCATCACTGGTATAGGGTTTTAACACGAGTTGGCCCTGTCTTGCATAGATATATACAGTTTAGATGAATTAGTCGTCTTTTACAACATCCACAACCAAGAAAGGGGATGGTCTTATGTTCTTACTCCGTCATCACACGGAAAAATATATATCTTGTAATTGTTTTTATTATTAATAATCCAATTGCCTAATTGTGTGTATTCAAGGGGATTCGAGGATGGTTTAGATTCACTATTGGACCCGGTAGATGGCGTTGCTGTGTGTATGTCACTGAACTCCTAAACGGCTGGACCGATGTTATTGAAATTTTTTGTGCGAGTTCAAGGGGATTCGAGAATGGTTTAGATCTATAATTGGACCCGGTAGGTGGCGCTGCTGTGGCGATTTCAAGGAGAATTTTTTTTATTGTATTTGAACAGAGTAACGTCTGTTGGGTCAGCTAGTCTTATATATAAATTTCTAGCGTACGTGTGTATGTCACTGAACTCCTCCTAAACGGCTGGACCGATGTTGACGATTTTTTTTGTGTGTGTTCAAGAGGATTCGAGGATGGTTTAGATTCACAATTGGACCCGGTAGGTGGCGCTGTTCGGGCAGAACAATAACATGAGAACGACTTTACTGATTTCGTCCATCACTTTTATTTCTAATATATTCTAATATTTCAAAAAAGTAATTTTCTAATATTTCAAAAAAGGCCTTTATGGAAAAAAAAAAGAAAGTTGTGCAGAAAATTAGAAAATTTAAGTAAACTTAACGTTTACATATGCTTTTCTAATATAACCTATTTTCGACTATATAAATTTTTTTATATATAAATCTTCTGTTCGTGTGTTTGTGATTGAACTTCTTCTAAACGGCTCGACCAATTTTGATGATTTTTTTGAGGCCATTCCGATGGATATGAATTCTCATACCTATTGGAATAGCCATTCGGAACATCCAAACCATTCGGTTTAGATTAATAATTGAAACCGGAAGGTGGCGCTGCGATTGATTTTAAGAATTCATTTTTTTATTTTTTTTACAAATTTGAACAGAACAACGTCTGCTGGGTCAGCTAGTATATATATATATATTTACAGCGTGGTGGAGTACCTATACTACAACCACGCTGTTCAGGGTCATAGGATCTTATTTCGAACTAGCAACCCGCCCTCGCTTCGCTTCGGTTTTAGTCGTTTTACCCGCGTAGTTCCCGTTTCCGTGAGAATACCGGGATAAAGTATAACCTAGTTTACGCCCTGATTTTATAGTTTGCCATTGGTGAAAGAATTTTTGAAATCGGTCCGGCCGTTTTGAAGATTACCCGGAACAAACAGACAGACAGACAAAAATTTTTTAATCTGAATTTTAGGCATAGGTGTCGTGCAAATAACCTTGTGAGCATGAAAAAAGCCTATTATTTTGACATTACAAACAGACACTCCAATTTTATTTATTGGTATAGATTTACTTTTCTTGCATTAATATTATTCGTACCCTTAGTTATTTTTTACTATATCTACGAACAGGAAGGGGGATGATTAATTTAATTCTTATTCAGTCACCACACGGAAGAATTTTTCGTGCAACCGAAATTAATTTCAAATCTATTAGTTTTTCTCTATAATTAAGTAGAAGTGTTTATAAATTCTCATATCAGAATACAAGATATGAAATTTATAACCTGCAACATAGTAATTAGTACTAACATGTTCATTTATTTTATTAATCCGCCTTCGCTTCGCTTCAGTTTCTGTCGTTTTACCCACGTAGTTCCCGTTCCCGTAGGAATACCGGGACAAAATATAACCTATGTTACTCTCTGATATTATAGTTTTCCATTAGTGAAAGAATTTTTGAAAACGGTTCGGTGGTTTAAGCGTGATAGCGTAACAAACAAACTTACTTTCGTATTTATAATATTAGTAAGGATAATACTAGCTGACGTTAAGGTGAATCGTGGCGTTAACGCCACGAGCTGTTTACGCCACGAGCTGTTTACGCCACGCCAAAGATTAGCTTCACCCTCGCTTATGGATGTTTCAATTCAACTATAGAAATCTTTACCGGTTCCTAATGTCATACAGAGTATCGTCTGTCTGCTACAATTTGCAGATTATCTCTCATTTATCCGTTACGAATTCAATTGAAAAGTAAATGATCGATCAATGATCCGTAGTCGTGCCTTATTATAATATACATATGTAGGTCCTAACCACCGGCAGCTTGGTCCCTATATTCGCAGCCAGCTATCCGCTGGACACGCTTTTAATATTTATGTTTATACTAGCAACCCGCCCTCGCTTCGGTTTCAATCGCCTTACCCGCGTAGTTCCTGTGGGAATACCGGGATAAAATATAGCCTAATCCCACCACACATTCCCACCACTGTAACTCCTGTAAGCCAGGATCCACAATGGTCTCCGTATAAGACACTGAGGTTTGACCCTCAGGAAGTTCCGGGAATCGCTTTTAATTGTCTTGGGACCCGCAACAAATTTAATTAGAAAAGAAAACAGGAGGAGTTGGAAAGATTCCACTTCCCTCCTATGCAAAGCGGGAGACATGAAGCAAAGTTGTCTGATAAGCCAGTAAATAAGAGTTTGTACAACTACGTGAAACGCAACGGTACAGCACCACGGATTGGACAAAGCTTAATGGACCTATTTGTGAGCTTTAGGTTTGATTACAGTAATAGGTATGGCAAAAGCGCCTAAACGCACGGAAATTTTCTCGAGTTGCTACAAGATCCGAATAGTATACTACCCCAGACGTGAGATGCATATTATTTAACATGACGTTCCGCTCGTTGCGCCAGAGAATGCACTCCCAAAGGATGTGATGAGCTGTTTGTTCAAAATTGGAGTTTGAGGTCGAACATTGACAAAATGGTGAATCTACTAGTGTAAAATAGAATAATTTACTTCTAAAATTCCCTAAATAAAATATAGCCTATGTTACTCTCTGATGTTATAGCTTTCCATCGGTGAAAGAATTTTTGAAACCGGTTCGGTGGTTTAAGCGTGAACGCGCAACAAACAGACAAACTTATTTTCGCATTTATAAGTTAGGAATTAAATAAAGAGATAATATCGTTTTAATTTACTTGCATGTGCAGAATAATAATAATTAAAAGTATTATATACTAGCAACTCGCCCTCGCTTCGCTTCGGTTTCAATCGCCTTACCCGCGTAGTTCCCGTGGGAATAACGGGATAAAGTATAGCCTATGTTACTCCCTGATATTATAGTTTTCCATTGGTGAAAGAATTTTTGAAATTCCTTCGGTGGTTTAAGCGTGAAACCGTAACAAACAAACAAACTTACTTTCGCATTTATAATATTAGTAAGGATTTTTTTAATGCCTATAGTGGCAAACGAGCAAGCAGTATACCTAATGGTAAGTGGTACTGCTGCACATAGACCTTTGCATTACTAGAGGTACAGCTAAGCCGTTGCGTACCGTTAAGAAAATACTCTTCTTAAACCTAGTTTACAGCAGGATTGTACGCTGTCTTACATTGCCAAGAAGAGTTTATGTTAGGCAAGCGGCAGGTAATAAAACTATTGCCCATCATCATCATCATTTTGCTCTTATCCCAATTACTTGGGGTCGACGCAATATGTCATCTGTTTTGACATATTGCAAAAAGTTTCGGCAATGACTTTTATGACAGGCCGCCTGCCTGACGTCAACCCTCCTTGGGAATGTAATCGTTGACCCAAATGGTACCAGATGGAGTTGGTCCGGGTCAATCTAGGGCTCTTAGTCGTCTTTTACGGCACCCACGAGCAAAGCAAGGGTTGGTAGTATTCGAAGCCGCTACCACAAAGCGCTATACCAATAAAACTATTGCCCATAACTTTTGTAATATACTCGTGTACTATGAAAAAGAAGTATATATTGTGATCCCAAGTAATTGACATATTAGCAAGATCTTATATCTTTAAACGAGCAATTCTTGTAAATATATACATTTTCAGGATGTCGGCAACGGCACCAACGATTTTGATGACACTTGGCATACTAGAGGATTCGGGTCCAAAAAATCGATCTAGCTAGGTTTTATGTATAGAAAATGATCTTTTGTCGGTGTTTTTAGCAAAACGTTACAATGACATTAGATTTTAAAAGAATATAAATTCAAATTTCGTTCTCAACGTCAAGAGTTACGGTAGCTTAGGTGAGACATTGACCGGCTTTAATTTTAGTTTTGTGTGTCAAACAGCGTCGGATCGAATCTCGGTGTTATTATTATTCTCTTTTTGTAATTTTTTATATATTTTTCATTATTTATTTTTTATTTTTTATTAATATATGCCTAAATAAATTCTACAAAAATATTCCGAGCGAAGCTCTGTCAATCTGATATTAATGATTATATTGACTAATATTATTGTATTAGGGAAACCCATAAAGTAATACGTAATTTTTAATATCATGAAATCATTATCTTTAGATATAAATTTCTTGTGTACGTGTGTACTGTGTATGTCACTGAACTCCACCCAAACGGCTGTACCGATGTTGACGATGACGAATTTGTCTAAGGGGATTTGAGAATAGTTTAGATCAGTGATGGGCAAAGTACGGCCCGCGGGCCAACTTCGGCCCGCGAAAGTATTTAATCCGGCCCGCCGAGAGTCCATTCATCCTAAATATTCTAGTCAGCATTTTGGCGCGCACAATAAATTCTGACGTTTATAATTGAAAGGCTTTCATTATCTCATAATTAACTTGCCATAATTATAATTATCTGGGGAATTAGTCCATCATCCGTCGAGAGGCCGACCGCCTGAGGAAAGACCGATGTCCTCTCCGAGGGGGCACGTCGGTCGATGGGAAGGTACCCCAAATAGGGGGTATTGCGTCGGGCCGACCACTGATGACAAGTAACTCTGCTCCGGTGGTCGGCCCAACGACGAAGGCGACGTGCATCGTGGGTGGGTAGCGGGTGTGCGTGCTTACGCCAATCTGTCGCCCCGGACGGAGTGGTGCAAGAAGCGCGCCGACCGCAAAGCACCCCCCAAAAAAAAAATTACTATAATTATCTCGGCAGTCTGTCACAGGTATTAGTTTATTTATTGGAAAAATTCCATTCTATTCACCTATCGGGGAAGCTAAACTAGCCGCGTTAGTTCATGTTTTGAGAAATATGGGGCGCAAAGCGTGGTGAAATGTGAGGCGCGGGCGGCGGCGGCGAGTGAAATCTTTAGTATAAAATGCATTTTTCTACAATTCTGGCCCTCCTCTAGAATTTCTTAAAGTTTGTGGCCCGCCATTAAAAAAGTTTTCCCACCACTGGTTTAGATTCACAATTGGACCCGGTAGATGGTGCTTTTATTTTATTTGAACAGAACAACGTCTGTTGGGTCAGCTGGTCTTTATATACATATATATTTCTTGTGTATGTGTGTATGCCACTGAACTCCTCCTAAACGGCTGGACCGATATTGATGAAATTTATTGTGTGTGTTCAATGTGATTCGAGAATAGTTTAGATTAACAATTGGACCCGGTACGTGGCTCTGCTATCGATTTCAAGGAGAATTCCTTTTATTTTATTTAAACAGAACAACGTCTGTTAAGTCAGCTAGTACATGTCGTTTAAGCGGACATAAAGGGATAAAGGCATAAAAGGATAAAGTGATAAAGGGATAAGGGGGTAAAAAGATTAAGGGATAAGGGGATAAAGGGATAAAGAGATAAAGAGATAAAGTGATAAAGGGATAAAGTGATAAAGGGATAAAGTAATAAAGGGATAAAGGCATAAAGGGATAAAGGGATAAGGTGATAAGGGGGTAAGGGGATAAAGAGATAAAGTGATAAAGGGATAAGGTCATAAGGGGATAAGGGGATAAGGGGATAAGGGGATAAAGGGATAATGTGATAAGGGGATAATGGGATAAAGGGATAAAGTGATAAAGTGATAATGGGATAAAGTGATAAAGGGATAAAGGGATAAGGTGATAAGGGGGTAAGGGGATAAAGGGATAAAGGGATAAGGTGACAAGGGGATAAGGGGATAAGAGGATAAAGGGATAAGGTGATAAGGGGATAATGGGATAATGGGATAAAGGGACAAAGGAACAACGGGACAACGGGACAAAGGGACAAAGGAACAAAGGGACAAAGGATAAAGAAGTTTCACTTCTGCTATGCGTACTTTGTACACACGTTCATTTTTGTTTTCTAAATGATTACACCCTGCATTAAGGAAATAATCCTTGTATTGCGGGGGACTTTACAAATATATAACTTAACTGACACTAATTCAGGCATCATATCCAGACGCAGAACAATTGTGGATCGCACAAATTGTTGTCCTGCATGGGATTCGAATCGCTGACACTGGCTTGGTATGTCGATATCTAAACCACTCTATGGCAGAGTCATGCATTTATAAAATGTTCTAATTAGTAGAAGTTTAATTATACAAATCTCGTTACTGTTTATTATGTGAATCTAAGCTATTACTAATTGACATTTAAATAAAGTTCTGTTTTTGTTCAACTTTCAACAATGATGTTAGTTATAAGTTAAGTTCACTAAAACTTCTATTCCTATATCCATATAGAATATTTTAGTTGCGGCAAATTTAATATATAACTAAACTAGCAACCCGCCCTCGCTTCGCTTTGGTTTCTGTCGCCTTATCCCCGTAGCTCCCCTTCCCGTGGGAATACCGGGATAAAATATAGCCTAGTGTACTCCCTGATAATATAGCTCTCCATTGGTGAAAAAATTTTTGAAATCAGTCCAGCCGTTTTGAAGATTACCCGGAACAAACAGACAGACAGACAAAAAAAATATAAAATGTTTTTAGACATATGTATAATGCAAATAACCGTATGAGCATGAAAAAAGTCTATTATTTTGACATTACAAACAGATACTCCAATTTTATTTATTGGTATAGATGGTAGTTGCAAGGTCTAGTTTGTTATTAGGCATGAATCATTTTATAAGCCATGCTTCTTTTGAAAGAAAGAAATTTTATTTTGAAAACCTCACACAATATAGACAGCAACGAAAGAAATAAGAACTACTAACTAAAAACAAGGAGTCGAATATGCGAGGCCAAAATTGTGTTAGGGAAAAACCAGGGAATACACGTTGTGTTGCTGCCGCTCCCATGAGGTCCATAACTTTGCTAGGCCGCTGCCTACCGTGAAGAAAGTGAAGGGAGTGTGAATGCATAATGCATACAATGAAATTCGGTGAAACTAAAGCCATCATCAAAGCCCACCACACGCAAACACCCTCAGAAAGTTGGGCTTCCGGCTCTCTCGCTCACCGAACGAAGCGCAGTAACAAATTGCTACTACTCAGACGTCTATTTTCTGCTCCGTGTGGTACTACTCCGGGCGGACCGGCCCGCGGTAGACAGCCAACTGTCAACAGAGTGGTCCTACCAATATATGTAGTTTTTTCACTTTTTTATTCAATCTATGTTACCTATGTGGTTAGCTGTGAAAAGAAATATGCTTCGACTTTTTAAGTAGTATTCTCCGTAAAAAAAATTAGTAGTTATTCCTTTTTTGGTACGTTAGGTAAAAATTATGAGAGTAAATTTTTTCGATACGCGCGCACAACGTCACGAAAAACTGACATACTAGAGCTAGCTATATCCTTACTAATATTATAAATGCGAAAGTAAGGATGTTTGTTTGTTTGTTACGCTTTCACGTTTAAACCACTGAACCGATTTCAAAAATTCTTTCACCAATGGAAAGCTATAATATCAGGGAGTAACATGGACTATATTTTGTCCCGGTATCCCCACGGGAACGGGTACTACGCCGCAGGTAATGCGACTGAAACCGAAGCGAAGCGAGGGCGGTTACTAGTAGTCAATATTTTTTGCAGTGTGCGCGCACACCGTGACAAATGTCAACTATTTTTTTTGGTGGCAGGTCATAGTCAAACCTTCCGATCTGCCCAGGGTGGATCGTAACCTGTCGTATGTGTAGCTATCTCTAGCGCTAAAAGGACACCGCCGGCATAGTATCTTGTTCTCAATAGCGGGTTAATAATATCCGGGCTGGTCACCCGTAGCTACGGCTAGGACGGCATCAGGGGCATGAACCGAAAAAAAAAACACTATTTCACACACTAATATTACAAAAGTGAAAGTTTGTGAATGTGTGTTATTGTTACTTTTTCGCGCACTAACGGCTTGACCAATTTTGATAAAATTTGGAAGTAGCCGAAACCCTAATTAACATATAGTTGCCCTTTTTATAAGCTTTTTTACTCAGTAATATTGGGGATAATAGTTTAATTTAACTTTTTATACTCAATCAAGCATAATTCGTTGAACGCATTTGGTACAATTTCAACTTGGGTTTCATTTTACACGAGCGAATGTACGGGTAGAAACTAATTATATACACGGTGACATTTATGTAGTCTTACAAAAGCAGGTGAATTAAAGTATCCAGTATCTACTATTCATTCGTACAATTAAAAGGTTAAAAAAAATATTTACTAGAATATTTTTTAATAAAAATGATTATAAATAATTACTAATTAAAATAGTAAGGAAACAGCATGTAGCCAGCGCATAGGTACTCGACACAGCTGATGAACTATGTAGGTACTAGGACCACTTGACCTCGGCGCCAATCGGGCAACGCAAAGGATACCTGTTAGGTATCTAGCGTACGACAAGTAAACCTGCTCCGGTGGTCGGCCCAATGACGAAGGCGAGGTGGTTTTCGTGCTTAAGCCCCTCTGTCGTCCCGGACGGAGTGGTGCGGAGGCGCGCCGACCGCAACCCACCCACAAAAAAAAAAAAGGTTTTTTTTTGTAAGACAATAAAAAGTCACCGTGTATAATTAAACGTTTTTCGATATCCATATTATATTAAATAATAAACTATCAAAGTATCCGATATTTCACTATCTATTTATAGGACAAAAGTAGTAAAGCTTAAAATATATATATTCAGGTAAAAGTGAAAGATATTCTTTTAAATATACAATGTAAGAATATTATGTTATTGTTGGCTTTGATAAATAAAGGAAAATATTTAAATACATCGTAAAAAGTATTAAGATGGTTATCCTTTGACAATAGGTCTTTATGTGTTCGTAAAATATGGTATTGTATAATTTTACATAAGCTTTATAATTTCATGAGTTGTTCTAAATGTGGCCGCCATTAATATTTACCTTCGTCTCGTTGAGATTAAAGTAAAAATGGATAATTAATTGAGATACCAATATAAATTTCATTCAGCAAAACTTGAATCGTAAAACCTTTATTATTATTATTAATATTGTTTGTTACGTAATATTATTCAGTCATCATCATTTCAGCTCATGTACGTCCCACTGTTGGGCTCAAGCCTCCTCCACAATAGGAGGGAAATTTACCTTACTATACCATGGTTGGTATAGGGTTTTATTTCGAGTTTTCCTTTTCTTGCATAGATGTAATATGCCGATCTACCACGACCTGCCTGACATCAACCATCTTTCAGAATGTAATTGTTTACCAGACGGCATCAGGTCGATGTATAGCTCATTGTCACCTTTTACGACAGCTACGAGCATTGTAACCGTTAGTAGTATTCGTGGCCACTACCATACAGCTTATTATTATGACCTTATACCACATAATTTCTGTTAGAGCTGGTTTTTCATTTCACTATATAAAAATGTTCTCTTTTAAAGTTACCTCTGAAAGTGCTACGTATAAAGGCATGGTTTGGCACAGATTTGAAGGGTTTTCACTTGGAAAAACATTCAATCCTAAGTCAGTAACTTATTAATGGTTGTTACATAAAATTGATTCACGGGCAATTGTAGGCAATTAAATTGAAACGAAAAATTTGACCGTAATAAGGGAATTGTAATAATGCAATGCTTTAAATATGTACTTATCTAAAAAAATTAATAAAAGATCTTCGATATATAATAAAAGATGCTCGATTCTTTTTTGAACTAAAATAACCTTAAATCAAGGGAAGGGCGGGAGGAGCGGTACCCCAAATGGTATCCCGCCTGGCTGGCCACGGTCGTCAAGGAACTCGTTCCTAGAGTTTGGCACAATGGCGAAGGGTGGTAATACGTTTTAAAGAAATAGACGGCATATGTGCTGACCGTATCCCATCCAAAAAAAGTATGTAGTGACCAATTAGCTTAGTCGGTATCTACGAACATTTAAAAAATAATGGGTATAAAAATTATAGTTAACTTTCGCATTTATAATATTAATAAGGATGCGAAAGTAAGGATGTTTGTTTGTTTGTTTGTTACGCTTTCACGCTTAAACCACCGAACCGATTTCATAAATTCTTTCACCAATGGAAAGTTATAGGTAATATCAGGGAGTAACATAGGCTATATTTTATACCGGTATTCCCACGGGAACGGAAAGGCGACTGAAACCAAAGCGAAACGAGGGCGGGTTGCTAGTTTATAATATTAGTAAGGATTAACAAAATAGTAAAATAAATTTCTAGTTCATTACTTCCATAACATTTATTTTTATTTATTTTCCCTTTCTTTTCCTTACTAGAGAGCTCTGATAAAAGAACCTGCAAATTGTATATTGTTAGAGAGCGAGACGCGTGTTTTTGCGTGTCATCAATTTCTATCCGAAGCTGAGTTTGACTACTTGGCCCGGACAATGAATGTACGCTGAGGGCTCCCAACTCGAACTATAGGGCCAGGTGGCGTCCTTCGACGTGCTACTTATTACTAAGTCCCGTCGCAATCGCGTTCGCCTGTCACACTAACCCGTTTTAAAACTCTGGAAACTTCTTTGAAGTGTATATATATTAAAAGGACAGTTTTGATTTGTATTAAATGCATCACGTATTAGATTTATTTGATTTAATAGGGAATAATACTGTTTTGTTTAAAATAGCTGTTTATTTGACGAATATTTCGTACCCTTTTTTATTTTTTAAAGATAAACTAGGTTGCAGTGGGTTATTAGCATGTCCTAGGGCATAGGGCAACAAGATGCGGACCGCAGTCCATTTGCGGGTCGCCAAATATTGTAATATATTGTAAACCAAGTATAAATTCTTCGAATTTGCTGTTCTTCTCGAGAACCAAACTATGAAAAGCTGATTGCTGATGTTTACACGAGTATTACACATTATAAATATAATTACTTTACCGATTTTATCATGTTTGTATTTGATCATGGTCACGGGCGAACCAGTCCGCCGGGACCATGAACGCTGTAAAGAGTTCGAAACGTCGGACAATCGAAAATCAAATACAAACGCGATAAAATCCGTAAAGTAGTTTTATTTACAATATGAAAAACTGACTCAAGACCGTCAGTGCAGTTTCTCAGGTTAATTTAAGTCTTGTCTTTTATAATTCAGAATCTTATTTGAGACCATACCATAAATAGGTTCTTAATTAATTGTCAGTTGCTTTTTTCTCGACCTCATTAAAATTTTCCTACAGTATCCGGTCTCCACTTAGAACTACTTGCCGACCGCTATCTTAGGGATATATTTAGGTATATATGGGGCGGGGATGGAAGTGGAAGGGGGGGAGGGGGCGTACCACTCCCACCCCGCAGAGCCCCATGGTTATGGTGATATCCATCGTTAAAGTTGTTAGGTTAGAATAGCGCTATTTATTCAAACTTGGGCGAGAGCTTCCCTTTCCCCACCTAGTTTGACTTCGTCTTATCTCCACCGCTGCGGGAAGAGCAGCCCTTCCGTCCTTGCGTGCCGAAGCACTCATGCTCAGCTCTGCAGCTTCGGCTTGCCACTTCGGCTCGCATGGTTCTCGCGCTTCGTCACAGCGGGCGAAGGCTATCCCTCTAGGGATATGGCAAACAAGACCACGTGAAAAGTGGGGTGTCCTGAATTCGGTTTTGGGTATTTTTTGGATATTCATATAATGAGAATAATACACAAGAGATTTTATTATTGTTATATTTATTCTAATTTATACACACGTTTTATTGCATTTAATAATTATTCGTAGGCATCTAAGTGGTTTATCATTATATTACGCCTCCACGAATATTCGCACAACCAGTCTGTGAAATTAAGTTTATTCTGATGTTGTCGAAATTGCTTCTTTAAGCCATTTGTTTAGAAACTTTAAAAAATTATATCTCGTAAACCGTGATATTCCGCAACTTGAAAATTTGTAAATAGCCTTCTATTTATGAGTACTATCTACAAAAAAAAAGAACTTCGACATCAATGGCCCCAATAATGTAAATTTTAGCCGATAAACGATAAAATTACATCGTATCCGTCTGACCAGCTCCAATAGGTATTAGTAGGTATTCTTATGGTTAAGCCTTAGAATAATAACGTATAGAAGGATAGTGTCGCTACTTCGAACGTTTGAAACATGAATCTAAAAATACTACATGCGCACAGGCGATTATTCACGTACACACGCATACCACTATACAAATTATGAAATCAAATTTTGTTTTTATTAACATAAATGGTCAAAATACTTTTAAAAGTAATGTTAAAAACCTTTTTATGTTTTTCAAATGTGTTGTGACACCATTTGAGTGCACAAATCGAAATAATTACCTATTAATTTTTTAAGAGTTGCGTACGTATATGCAGTATAGTGACACATACATTACGGAACGGTTCCGGCGTAAGCTCCATTAGGCTTCAATTGAAATGCTTCACTTTTTGTGTGTCTTTCTATACGTTATTATTCTAAGGGTTAAGCCCACAATAATTAGGTAAAGTTCCTCCCATAGTGAAAGAAGCTGGAACCCAGCATTAAGATGTGTGTGATTAGCTGATTGATTATGATTATCTGTGATTAGCTCGCATAATACAAGGATATTTTACCTTAGTGCATCTCTAAAATTGTGATGGACAGTTAATTAATAGAAATATGATAGAACAACTTTTATTTTCTTTTTTTTTAATATCATCTATTTAGTTGTATAAAAACTAGGCAGTTAAAAACTGTACAACTAAAAGGGTTGTAAAGGTTGAGTCTTTTTACTTGTAAGTTACGAGAGTACCTTTCCTAGTTCTTATGTAATTAATTATTCATGTTATCAAAGCTTAGAACATCAGTGTTCCTCCGATTTTAGTTTTAAAGAAATTTTCAATGAGCGAACCAAGCGACTAGTTCAAACTAATTTTAACATAATTTCCCTTTTAGTTTACCAATAAATTAATTATTGATGAAATCTTACAGTTCAGTACTGCCTGCATGTGCACTTTAGCGGGTTATTAAATAAACTAACTTAGAGTACCGTCAAAGGGACACCAACTATAACTTAACATCATAGAAGTAGTAATAACATTAATTTCCTGGTGCATTATTAGAGTTAGAGAGCTTAACTTTGTTTTACAGTTTCCTATTAACCTTATTTATTATTCTTGCTTTGCAATATAATACAATATTTGTAAGAATATTTTTAAGAATACAATTCGCCACTCCCTATCTTTTTTTTTTTTTTTTGAGTGGGCTATGGTAAGCGCACGCGCGGTCCAATCCGTTCGGGGCGATGAAAGGACGGCGCGCGGGCCCATAACCCATCCGTACCCACGTCACCTCGTTGTTGGGCTGACCACCGGAGCAGATGTGACTTGTCGTCAGTGGTCGGCCCGACGGAATACCCTTTCGGGTAACGTCACCTCTCGACGTCGCCGAATAGGAGCTCTACTCGCACACGATCCGCCGCCTCCTTCCGTGAGATTACGGCCTCACAGAAGGCGGCGACCGCGTCCCAGTTCCTGACGCTGTCGAGCATCTCCCTAGCGATGGTCGGCAGCGTCAGGTCGGCACCGATAATCGCGACGAGTTCACGGCGCTCCCCCTCCCACACAGCACACACCTCGAGCGTGTGCTGCGCCGTGTCCTCGTCGCAATTGCAGTGGTGGCAGGACGGTGTGCTCTCCCTCCTGACAATCTTGTGCAGGTACTTCGCGAAGCAACCGTGCCCCGTAAGCACCTGCACCAGTCGGAAGGAAAGCACCCCGTGCGTTCGCTCCAACCACTCCATCAGCACCGGCTGGAAGGCCTCGACGGTCCTGACACCGTACCGAGGACTCTCCAGCCGGACTGCCCAACGGGCAATGACTTCCCGGCGGGCGTCGACCCGCCAGGCGGTGATCTCTTTGATGGAGACCATACCGCAGCGGGCGCACGTCGCCGACACCCGCCGATAAATGTCGGCGAGCATCTCCGCCTCCAGGTCCCACGGGGGGGTTCCGGCCAGGAGGCACGCTGCCTCCGTCGCCACCGTGCGGTAACCACGTATGGCCCTGATCGCCATGACCCTCTGTGGTCGCCTCAAGAGGGCCCTCAGCCGGACACCACTCCCTATCTTGCCCGTGGATGTCATCAAAGACGTCTGAAGGATATAATACGCATATAACATCTATGCAGGTGAAGGAAAACTAGAAGTAAAACTCTATAACAACCTGCCAGCTTAGTATAAGTAGGGTCAATTTCCCTCCCATTGTGGAGGAGGCTCGACGCTTGAAATGGGATGTGTATGAGCTGAGATGATGATATATTTGTCGTTATAGTGAGGGCGTAATGAGTACCACGTTGGCAATTTTTTTTATCCTATGCGATATGTATAATCCAACCCTGAAACGGCGATAACATCACTGCAAAAGAGAATCATCATCTTCTCTTATGGGATAAGACCTGTGGTAGACTGAATATATACTTTTCTTTCATAGTACATATCGCAAAAGTTATTAACAATAATTTTATGACCCGGCTGTCGTCGGCTCTGTGTATTTAATTTTTACCTAGAGGTTTATGTGAAGTTCTTAATCGTCATTTTTCAATGTAAAAGAAAATATATCCCGTGACGACATCCACGGGAAAAATAGGGAGTGATATATTGCTTTCTTATTCCATCATCATTCTAAAAGACGCCTAAGGAATTAAATAGGCTTCTAACATCTATGCAAGAGAATGAAAATTCGAAATGAAACCCTATACCATGTCTATACTATGTCTGACCAGCATGGTATAGTAGGTCAATTTCCCTCCTATTGTGGAGGAGGCTCAAACCCACCCAGTGGTGGGACGACGGAGTATCATGTGGTGAGCATGTAAATTATAAGGTAAAGACAAAGTAATTAAATTAGAACGGACCGTTTTTTTATCGCTGGCAAAGGCGCAAACTGCAAACCTGAGGGTGAGTGATACTGTTGCTCGTGTACTTTTGCTAGGCCGCTTTCTACAGTTTGCCGCCCTAGACGAGGCCGCGGGTGACGTGACCGGAGATTAGTCCGTCACCCGTCGAGAGACCAACCGCGTGAGGAAAGACCGACGTCCTCCCCGAGGGGGGGACGTTGGTCGATGGGAGGGTACCCCAAATAGGAGGTATTCCGTAGGGTCGACCTCTGATGACAAGTAACCCTGCTCCGGTGGTCGGCCAACAACGAAGGCGACGTGCATCGTGGGTGGGTTGTGGGTGTGCGTGCTTACGCCGCTCTGTCGCCCCGGACGGAGGGAAAAATAAATAAATAAAAGCCGCTTTCTACCGTTGAGGAAGTAAAGAGAGTGTGAAGGTGTTCAATGAGGATACTAAAGGCATTACCAAAACCTACAACATGACAACACCCTCAAAAAGTTGTGCTTCTGGCTCTCTCGCTCACCAGTGTGACAGGCTGTAGACAGACGATTGTCGACATTGTGGTCCTAATATTTAATTTTTGAACACGTCAATATACCTGTTTTGATTGCGTTTTAATTTAAAAAGTTAAATTCAAAATGTTAAAGTAGCATTCGGAAGCACTGTAACAAGACAGAATTTATTTGTAGCACGTTTTATCGACCGATAAATTTGTTTGACTAACAATATATTAAAAACAATTTTAGGATAGTACTTTATTATGGATCATTCTTTTGTTAGAGATAAACGTATCTCTAAAACGTAAAAACGTTTAGGAGAATGTTTTTCATCTTGTAAGTTATAGTAAGAAAAGAATTATTTCTATGTTAAACGAGAACAATTCTCATGAAATACCGACTAAAAATAATATTATTTTTAAGCATCGAAAGAGTTTGAGTTCTTTGTTTCTTGTTTTTGTTGCTAAAGAACGTTACCAAGAAGTCACGGTCGTTATTTGGAACTTGTACCACGCAGATTCTTCAGTAGGTATTTTAGAATTGATTCTCGGTAAAGACTCTTTTGAGTAAAATTATAAATTTCGCAATGAGAAGCTTTATACTCGTAAATTATATGATCACCATTGAAATATAGTAAAAAGTTTCGTGGTAAATTCAGTGTTGTGAGTATAAATTTCTATTTTGGTGCTTTTAGCAATAATTCTTAAGCTAAGATAATTTATAAAAATTATATGAGGTACAAGGTGATGACAAATTGTAACTATTCGTAACCAGTTACCACGAGATTGCTTATTTTATATATCGCCGCTTACAATAACAAAAATTGCTTCAAGGGAATACTTTTGCGAACGTAAATGATTATACTCACAGTACCTAGTAATAAATATTACACATCGACTCTTGGAAAGAGACAATTGACTTATTTCGGCTTCGTAGAGTATTATACCTGTCTCACACTACTTGTGTGACGTTGTAAGACGTACTAACGTACTGGTATCTAATAAGAACAGTTAATAAATCTATTTTACGTGTTTTTTCTAAATTATTGCGATTCTAAATCTATATATTCTATATATTTTTTGACTACTCTTACATTTGTGAGATTACTCACATTTAGAGTTTACAACAACAGACAAACGTCATATAGATATTGTGTGACAAAGACAACGCTATACCAAGTCGAATTTAATCGAATTACCTCTTGCAAAGATCGATGTGCAATATTACAGAGTATTATACGTTATTACCATTAAATATTAAATTCAAATATTCAATAGATAATATAATTCAATAGAGAAATACAGTCTTTATTTTAATTAGGCAATTAAAAAGTTAGCCAAGAAACAAAAAATTACAAATATTGAAAACTAAAATGCGTTACTAGCAGTATAAAAGCGAAATACTAGCATATTATCGTATCAATAATCCAGCCTAAATAAGCATGTAACTAACTAGCATGTAGTGTTGCCCAAAAAAGTCTTAGTCTTGCGAGAAATGCGAGACCGAGACCAAGACCAAGACCGCTTAATTTTTGCAAGACCAAGACCAAGACTGGCCCTGCAAGATACATGTGCTAAAAGTACACAAAAATACGTTTTTAAGGCAATAAAAACATAAAAGGTAAAAAATACTTTTTTCTTCCAAATACTTTATTATTCCTATCCAAACCATTTTATAGGTTTTTTTTTCATCAAAATAAGTTGGCAATCCTATTGCCACGCCACTTGGGCTCGTGCCTCCTCAATGGGGGACACTCACGGGCAAGATAGGGTAGTGGTGAATTTTATTCTTACTCCGTCACTACACGGATAACAACGTCATTTACGTAGTCGGAATCCGAAAATTATAATTGAGATGAAAGTAAAAATATATCTATTAATTTTTAAAAGGTTTTTAATTTAATCAATAATGCTATCAAGTTCTAGGAAATCGATGTTTTAATGTTCCAACAAATATTCGCTCAGAGCAATCTGAAATAAGTAACTTCCTACTCCGAAAGGTCATGTTTCTTATTCCTGTTTAATTATTATATTTTTCATAATAATAATAGGTCGAAGAAAAGTTTTCCCGTATCTTATGTGTAACGTATACAATTAATATATTTTTTCATCATATTTTACTTTATATTTAATGATAATATTTATGTTATTTAATAGCTTGTTAACATTTTGTACGTAGTGTAGACATTTTTACTAATTACTGTAAAAATCTGTGACAAACAATTTTGAAAGGCTCTCTTGATGTTGTTAACCTTACCTCTGAGGTGAAATATGAGGAGTATAGGAATAGGATTTCACAATAAAAACTGTTCATATTTACTAAGTGGCTAAAAATGTTTCCTTTCTATTAATCCATTTTGACTGTTTTTCTCGATGTGTTGCTTGAGTTTAATTAGTTTTTGGCATCATAGATCTGAATCGATGAGTTTTTCCGGTGGTAAAACCTCATAATGCTCTTCCGATTTCACCGTATGATGCTACACATAATTATATACAATCATCCACTCATGGAGCTTATAGATATCCACTATTGCATACAGGCCTGCCCATGAGAATGCCACTTGGAACGGTCCTGTGCCACTTGCAACCACTGATTCCCTGCGACTTTTAAGATGTCGTCAGTCCACCTAGCCATTATGTTGTTAAGTGTTAATTTGGGTTTCACTGAAATTTGTAGAGCTTGCTTATCTTTTAACTATGTTTTTGTATTTTTTTGGCACCTTCTTGTTGTAGGTATTCCATTTCATTACCTGTGCTTAGGTTTTTAAATACTCTTTCAGAACTTTCAATTTTTTTCGCGGCTTATATCGCATATTCCATTTTTATAAAAAAAAATCAAAATATATTCTTTGTTTCCATATGGTTACAGAGTTTGTTTACATTCACCATACACTATATTAAGCGTGGGTATCGTAAAAATAATGTCTGCAAGAAAGGGAGTATTCGTAATAAAACCCTAAACTAACCCAGCTCTGGACGCGGTGGACTGCGATCATCTTGCGGAAGGAGGCGACGGAGCGTGCCCGGGAGGAACGCCTCTACGATAACACGGTACGCCGCCGGCGATTCAGGTGGCACGGGCACGAGTACCTACGCTTGATGCTACTCTAGCCGAGGCCGCGGGTGACCGGACCGGGGCTAGTCCCTTACCCCCAGAGAGGCTGTCCGCGCGACGGCGATCGACGTCTCCGGAAAGGGACGTCGATAGGGGAGGGTACCCCACAGGGTATTCCGTCGAACCGGCTACTGACAAGAGACCTGGTACATATGCGCGCCGTCCTTTGGTCGCTCCGGACGGAACATGACGACGTGTGCGCACCATAGCCCACCCAAAAAGAATAATACGTCCCCATCTGACCAGCGTGTAGGTCAGTTGCCTTCCTATTACGGCTCGAGCAGTGTTACTTATGATTTGAGAAGATAATGATGACTGCCTTTCTAATGAAACCGTTTCGAGGCACAAAAGCTGAATGTTTTTAAAATCTATAACGGTCATGGGTAGAAGTAGGTATTTGTGCGCAATATAGATTAAATGTTCCTATAAATTAATTATTCATAGTAGAAGATAGTTCTCGCATGTGGGGAGGGATCCGCTGGGTCGACGAACCGACAACTGCTGGGGAAGAAAAGTTCTCGAGTGGCGACCACGTATAGGACGACGCAGTGTAGGACGCCCCTCCACTAGGTGGACTAACGACCTGGTGAAAATTGCTGGACGTCGTTGGATGCAAGCGGCACAGGACCGCACTTTGCGGCGAAACATGAGGGAGGCCTACGTCCAGCAGTGGACGGCGACAGGCTGTAATGATGATGATGATGACCTATTAAAATAGAATGGAAAATCAATATTTTCATCTTGATTTCTAATGTTTAGGCAAATGTTTCTAATGTTTATTACGTTTAAAATAAAACGATTCTTACGAATTTTGTCGCGTTTGTATTCAATATTTTCGAGGTTTAGAACATTTCTCACTGAAGGACACGACAGCATTAAGGTGTTTTACCTCCAAAAAACATCGTTAATACAGAGATTTTATGTAACGTCTACAGATGTTAAACTTTTAATTACGAATGGGGAACTACATGGGGGATTGTGATGGAGTGTTAGGTTAATAATGTGCCGTTAACAAATACTTTCTGTCTTCAAGTCGTTAAATCCTTCCGAGAAAGATCATCACCACGCTGGTCAAAGGTGTTGGCATAGAGTTTTATATCGAGTTTTCCTTCTCTTGCATAGATATTATCTGCGCAATTTGTCTATTAGTCGTCTTTTACGATACCCACAGGCACCCACAGATGAATTGTTTTCTTACTCCTCAACCACAGAATTGTGATTTATACAAAATAGATTATGAATTGTTTTAAAATACTATCCTATTGAAATACCCAAAGCTTTCTTGAATCTGAAGGTTCAACAAACAAGCCTGTATAAAGACAAGTCTTTGATTGTCAGCAACTAAAGACGATCAAAATATGCGGGAACACGATTTCTCGGATTACTAGGCAAGTAGGGGCCAAGGTGAAAGGGCTATATTAATGTAATCAATAATAAAATCCATTTTGTAGATACTGTATTGCTCAATATACCATCGCAATAGATGAGTTTAAATAGAAAATATTTATTTCAGCTTATATACGTCCCTCTATTAGCCTCAAGCCTCCCCCACAATAGGGGGAAAATTTACCCACTTTTTTAATTTTAAATTTTCCTTCTCTTGCATTGATGTTATATGCATATTTAATTCCTTTGTCGTCTTTTATGATCCGCACGGGCAAGAAAGGCTGTGGTGAATTTTATTCTTACTCCATTGCTACACGGAGTAGGAAATATTAAACAAATTTTATTCTTTCTATCTCCATTCTCCATATGTAAAAATCAACGTGTATATGCATATTTCCTATGTAGTTCAAAACGGCGTTACTGATTCTAATGAACATTACCAAGAAATCTTCAGATTAGTCTAGCGGTAATCCTGTAAAGTTTCGTAGCGATTAGATCGATTAAGATTTTTTGACATTCTTTCATTATCTATTTTGTTTATTGAAACGTAAAAGGAGAGCTGTCTTAATAAATTATGTCTTAAAGGTTCTATTTAGTTATGTTGTCTTTCATCAATTTAGACCATCGTTTTCTCTAAACAAATTAAAATGTTTAAAAGAAGCTACTCCGTCCTCGTAATATGGTTTTAAAAATTGTTTAGACCGCAAACCAAGCAAAAGGACAGACGATGAACTTAGAGTTGTAGAATAGCCATGTCTCCTATCATAAACGTAGGTCTGCGGCTCTCGTTCACCAAGCGAAGCCATTTGTTAATATTCAAACGTCGATTTTTGCGATAGTGATACCCTGGACGAACCGTCCATTTATGGCTGTAAATAGGAAACTTAGCAGCGTGGGTCTATACATACAAACATTCACACCAACGAAGCTTTGGACGGTGTTCTTCAGTTGCCTTTTTGCCTAAAGAAACTTCTTTAAAAGAAAGTTCTATAATATACGTGAACTAAGTCTATCGTTTAGTTATTTAAACAATTTCTAATAAATTCATTATTTACCAAATATGAAAGTTCAGCGAGCTCGTTTTACTTTCTTTTTTTTTTTAGGTATCTAATAAATGATATCAAACCGTATAAACAAAAAGATTATACTGCAATATTTTACTTAATAGAATACGAATATACTTTTCTCAGATTTTAAATAATTATGTTATCAAAGTTTATTACATCAATGTTCCTCCGATTTTAGTCTCAAAGAAATTTTAAAAGAGCGAACCAAGTGACTGCGTACCTTAAAGAAAATTTAACTAAATTTGCTATTTAGTTATTAAAAGACTACCCAATAAATCAATTATCGATGAAACGTTGAAGTTTGTAGCTCTTGCATGTACTATATAAATTTCTCACTTAGCGTACACCGTCAAAGGGGCATAGGTCTGCCTGCATGTGCACTCGCTAGCGGGCTATTAAATAAACTTATTTAGATTACACCGTCAAATATACAACAACTTCCTTTATTTTTTCTGAATATATCATTGTCCAATAAACTTATGTGGTATTAATTATTCATAACTTTATTAGTTTTCGTGTATGAACTTTTTTAACATCTAACATAATTTAACGGTATCAAAACTTGGGCGTTGCAAACATTACAACCGCAAAGTTCAAACTACAATTTTTAAATAAAAATATAAGAATACTTTATCGCTATTCGGTTCGAGTATTTGCCATAACAAAAATACGTTTTCACTAACTTTATATATTCATAAAATTAAAGGACAGGCACTTAGAAGTTTTAACCTGTATTCCTGTGTTCATCAAGTACTCTATCAAAGAAATTTTAAATGAATTAACCGAGCGACTTCGTACTTTAAACGGAGTGCAACAAAATTTTTCTTTTATTTATTATAAAATTTTCCAATCAATATATATAATGAAATGTTGAAATTAGTACGTCTCGCATGTACGTTAGCAGTCCATTAAATAAACCTAGCATACACCGTCAAAGGGAGACCAACTCCCCCTATTCTTTACTTAACATCACAAATTTAGTAAGAACATTTTGTAATTACATTGTGTAGTAGTGATAGTCAGGTAAAGAGAATTTATTGAAAGTTTATTCATTTATATTTTGTAATATTATGTCCATATTATTTCAACAGAGATGCCTAAATCTTAGTTAGATTTTGTTTTATCCAACATACAGCAATGCAATTAGATTTAAGTTATGTATAAACCTAAAAATATCCAATTCCAGGGGCACACTGAGCGACTTTGAGCTTCTTTATGAGGCCGACATTTAGAGACCACGTTTCAGTGCCGTAAGTCATCGCTGGTAACACACACTGGTTATAAACTTTTGTTTTCAGACACTGCGGAATATATTTATATCCTTACTAATATTATAAATGCGAAAGTAAGTTTGTTTGTTTGTTACACTTTCATGCTTAACCCACCGAACTGATTTCAAAAACTCTTTCACCAATGGAAAGCTATAATACCAGGGACTATAGACTATATTTTATCCCAATATTCCTACGGGAACAGGAATGGGTAAGGTGACTGCAACTGAAGCGAAGCGAGTACGGGTTGCTAATAATTAATATAAATCGCGGCCATTTTCTTGCAGTAAAAGTAAAATTAACTTCTTATATTTCGCTACAAAAGCGACATTAATATAGTCTTTTATCGAATAAGCCCTTTTTAGTTAATTTGCGTTTTTATTTTTTTTTATTCTACGTATTACCTAGACCATAAACAATTAGGATAAAGGCAGGATGATTATGTTAATGATTCATATACGAAATATTATAGCCACGTTTACTAGTTTGTAAATAAATTAATTGTTTTTAAGTTTGATACAAAAATAACTTAATACAAAACAATTGTTGGGGTTAGTCATTCAAATACGTGCCTCTATTATAATTGGAGCGCTTAGTTGTAATTTAAATTCGCTTCTTCATTTTACTTGTTAAGTGTAATAAATATAGTTTATAACTACTCCCATGTTGGGAGTTTTTTTTTTTGGGGTGGGCTGCGGTCGGCGCACTCTTCGCACCACTCCGTCCGGGGCGACAGAGGGGCTTAAGCACGCAACACCCGCAACCCACCCGAACACCACGTCGCCTTCGTCGTTGGACCGACCACCGGAGCAGGGTTACTTGTCATCAGTGGTCGGTTCGACGGAATACCCCCTACTTGGAGTACCTTCCCATCGACCGACGTCCCACCCTCGGGGAGGACGTCGGTCTTTCCTCACGCGGTCGGCCTCTCGGCGGGTGACGGACTAATCCCCGGTCACGTCACCCGTGGCCTCGGCTAGGGCGGTATGACACGCAGGTAGTCGCGCCTGCGCCGCCCCAGTCACTGGCGGCGGGTCGCTTCGTCGAGGATGTGCACCTCGTGCGTGCGACCCGCTGCCTCCTTCTGCAAGATCACTGCCTCGCAGAAGGCTGCGACCGCGTCCCAGTTCCTGATGCTGCCGAGCATCTCCCTAGTGATGGTCGGCAGCGTCAGGTCGGCACCGATGATTGTGAGGAGTTCACGACGCGGCTTTGCCCAAGCGGCACAGACCTCGAGCGTATGCTGCGCCGTGTCCTCGTCGCAATTGCAGTGGTGGCAGGACGGTGTTCTCTCCCTCCTAGCGACCGTTTACAGGTACTTACCGAAGCATCCATGCCCCGTCAAGACCTGTACCAGTCAGAAGGAGGGCACCCCGTGCCGCTGTTCCAACCACTGCATCAGCACCGGCTGGAAGGCCTCCACGGTCCAGACACCGTATCGAGGCCTCTCCAGCCGGTCTGCCCAACGGGCGATGACGTCTCGGCGGGCGTCGATGCGCCAGGTGGTGAGTTTCCTTAAGGAAAGAACACCGCCCTCCCTTCACACCCCCGACGCCCGCCGATACCAGTCGGCGAGCATTTCCGCCTCTAGGTCCCACGGGGGAGTCCCAGTCAATAGGCACGCCGCCTCCGTCGCCACCGTGCGGTACCCGCGGATGATCCTGACCTCCATGGCCTTCTGTGGATGCCACAGAAAGGCCCTGAGTCGGGCAGTCATGGACCCCGCTCTCACCGGTGCGCCGTAGAGGGCCATCGACCGGATGACCCCCGCGTACAGCTGTCGGCATGCAGCGCTCGGTCCGCCCAAATTCGGCAAGAGCCATGATAGGGCGGACGCCACGCCGACGAGCCGCGGGACGAGCCTGCGGAAATGCTCCCAAAACCACCATCGCCCTTCGAGCACCAGGCTCAAGTACTTCATATGGGCCTGGATGCTGATCCCAATCAAATGGACGGTGATCGAGACGCCGATGGGAGGGTCCATACGGGGCCCAAGGAACAAGAGGGCCTCAGTCTTGTCCAGGGCCACCCTCAACCCCAGTACCAGTATTTAGTTTTCCTTTTTCCCCAGTAATCACTATGCATACCATAATTGATTTTTACATTGAAAGAAAGCATTTGATAGGTAATTTTGAGGATCTTTTATTCATTCACTAGCAACCCGCCCTCGCTTCGCTTCGGTTTCAGTCGCCTTAATCGCGTAGTTCCCGTTCCCGTGGGTATACTGGGATAAAATATAGCCTATGTTACTCAGGGATACTGTAACATTCTAATGGTGAAAGAATTATTGAAATCCGTCTAGGAGTTTTTGAGTTTATTCGTAAGGAACGTTTCCTCTTTATAATATTAGTGTAGATTACACCTTACACCCTTAGAGGGTGAAAATTAAAAATTGCTGAAACACGTGTTTATTTATTTTTACTTAAGAGTATTTTTGGAGAATTTGAAGAAAATCGATGTAGATTTTTTTTCTCCTTATACAAACTTTGTTACTGCGGTTTACCCCCTAGGGATTGAATTTCAAAAAACCCTTTCTTAGTGAGTTTCTACGTCACGCAAAGAAACTAATGTCAAAATTTCATGTTTTTGGCTTCAGTAGTTTCGGCTCTGTGACAAGTCAGTAAACTGAAAGAAAGATGTCTTTCTACCTATTTTTCACCCTTATAGGATGAAAATGGACAAACGCTGAAACGCGTGTTTATTTATTTTTATTAAAGAGTATTTGTATTTAATTTGAAGATAGTAGCTAAAGATTTTTTTTTCTTTCCATACAAACTTTGCCGTTGCGTATCACCCCCTTAGGGATAGAATTTCAAAAAAATCTTTGTTATAGAGTGCCTACGTCACAAAATAAAACTATTGCCTAAATTTCATTTTTCTAGCTTCAGTAGCTTCGGCTCACCCTGTTCCTTCATATGTGTATTATTGTTAACGCCCCCGCAACACCCCTTGCAGGTGGAAATTCGTAAAATCCGTTCCTAGCTGACATCTACTCAACGAAAAGAATATTTCTGCTAAATTTCAAGTCTGTACGTCTTATGGTTCCAGAGATATGGTGATGAGTCAATATATCGTTCGCAAAACCCGCCTCTCCTATATATATATAGAGGAGTAAAAATCATAATAAATATCAAAATTGTTTTTTGGTTTACAGCTTGGTAACGAAGTATGACTATCTCAACGATCTCATATGAACATCCGAGTCATCTTCGATATAATTTTTAAGTATTATGTGGTTTTGACATTCCCACGAAAATGCAAGGTGTCTGTTTACTAAACGGTATCCGTTTCCTCATAATTTACGTTACGACAAAGCTTTTTGATACCTAAATTTTTATGTAAAATTTTTGTATTTCATTCATCCCAATTTCTAAAGCAGCCTGTTCCTGTTGATATGTCACCCATCTAATCAGTTGTATCATTAGATGCACTCGTCTTATCTTCAGTAGTCATCGCAGAAGGACGTCCTTCTAGCGAATTATCACTGAGTTTACAGTTATAAATAGTGGCATAACATGCAGATTTATCAGGCAATGCTAATGGAAGTGTTTTGTAAAATTGTTGTTTTGTAAGATTGCAACGATTTCATAATTAAATCATTGACCGAAAATTTTCTCTTGTCAAAATTTATTTCGAAAAAGTCTGGCATTTTTAAATTGGCGTCAATTTGTAAAAACAAATGGCATATGAATTTAGTACACACAGATTTGCAAAGAGTTTCTAGATCAAAATTTAAATAAATTTGCAAAGCAGTCGGTGACTGTTTTTCTTACTGTCCGATTCTAAAAATCTTTCAGTTTTAACTTCGTATACTTATTGACACACGTCTCACAAAATAGGCAATCCTAGTCTCCATACTATGATTATTTGAGTTGTGAATCGTGTAGTGATAGCGGGTATACGATCGTGCGTAATAAACGTGTGAGGAAGCAGATAGATAGATACTTGCACAAGTTCTTCTGTGACCATGGCGCTTACAATACTACCGCAACATTCGAAAGTTGTTGTGTAGGTATACACATTTAATAAATTATGCAAATGTGGGTACATTGAATAATGTGTGATTATAAATAGACGTTGGAGGTTTGCCGCGACATCCCAGGTTGAGAGCCCTCAGCGCTCACCCATAGTCCGGGCTAAGCTGTGAAAGCCATCTGCGGCTAACAGCTATACACACAAAAAAAAAACGTCGCGACATTCGTTTACAGACTGCGCTAGTAATCAGAGTGTACCAGCTTTACAGGCTGTACGTGCAATCGTTACCTTGTACATAAATAAATTCCAGGAGGAAGTCGAGACCCTATCCGACCACAGATACATCCGGATAGAGGTCTCCCGGACCCTCCTGCAGCCCAGCAGGGGTCACACGGCGCACGGAGCTCCCGCGTTTCCGCGGTGGGCTGTGGGTCGATTGGATCGGGACCTATTGGCGGAGGCAGCCATCGTCCAGGCGTGGCTGTCCTCACCGCCCCAGGCGGATGGGGTGGACGCCGAGGCTGGCCGCATCCGCTGCGTTAACGCACAGGGCGTTAACGCAGATCTGCGATGCGGCCATGCCTCGTGTGCCCCTGAATCTGCATCTGCCCCCGAAGAGAACGGTCCCCTGGTCGTCCCGAGAGTTGGCAGATCTCCGAGCCACGTGCATTCCTGCCCGGAGGTCCTACACCCGCAGCCGAGCGCGTTACCACGACGCTGAGCAGGAGGACCAGCTGTGCGAGGCTTACCGCAATGCGCGGTCTGCCTTCAGGCTGGCTGTCCGTACCACCAAGGATGTCAGTCGGCGGGAGATGCTGGACAGTCTTGAGCGTGACCCCTGGCGTCGCCCCTATCTTGCGGCGCTGAGCAAGCTCCACGGGCGTTTGGCGTCCGGGCAGTTCCCTGGGTGCTGGAAGGAGGGGAGGCTAGTACTCCTGCCGAAGCCGGGACGGTCTCCTGAGTTGGCCGGGTCTCCGGCGGGTGCTGCTCCATTACGCGGGCAAGCTGCTGGAGAGGGTTCTGGCTGCCCGCATCGAGCGGCACCTCGTCGGGGTCGGGCCCGATCTGTCGAACGTCCAGTTTGGTTTTAGGAGGGGGCGTTCGACGATCGCGGCCCTGCTGCGCCTGAGGGCCATGGTGATGGAGGCCGTCACTGGCGAAGGAGTGCTGTTGGCGGTGTCCCCTCTACGTTAACCGAGTAGGGGACGTTGTGCGAACGCTCATGACGTGCGGTGTCCCACAGGGGTCGGTTCTGGGTCCGACCCTATGGAACATCGGCTACGACTAAGCGTTGAGAGGAAGCCTCCCACCCGGGCTGGGCGTAATTTACGCTGACGATACGCTCGTCACAGCCCGGGGTGGAACGCTAGAGGAGGCGGCACGCCTGGCAATTCTCGGCACCGAAGAGATTGTCAGGCAGTTCGAAGCGCAGGGGTTAAGGGTAGCCCTGGACAATACGGAGGCCCTCTAATTCCATGGCCTCCGTATCGCCGGGCCTCCCGCCGGCGCTTCGATCACCGTGAATTCGGTTACCATCAGCATCCAGGCCCACATGAAGTACTTGGGCCTGGTGCTCGACGGGCATTGGTGATTCCGGGAGCATTTCCGTCGACTTGTTCCCCGCCTTGTCGGCGCAGCGTCCGCCCTTTCGTGGCTGATGCCGAATGTGGGCGGACCCAGCGCTACGTGCTGACGGCTGTACGCGGGGGCGATCCGGTCGATGGCCCTGTACGGCACACCGGTGTGGGTGGAGACCCTGACCGTCCGTCTGAGGGCTCTCTTGGGGCGACCACAGAGGGTCATGGCGATCAGGGCCATACGCGGTTACCGCACGGTGGCGACGGAGGCCGCGTGCCTCCTGGCCGGAACCCCCCCGTGGGACCTGGAGGTGGAGATGCTCGCCGAAATTTACCGGCGGGTGTCGAAGACGCGCGCCCGCGGCGGTATGGTCTCGTTGCAGGAGATTACCGCCTGGCGGGTTGACGCCCGCCTAGACGTCGTTGCCCCTTGGGCTGTCCGGCTGGAGAGGTCTCGGTACGGTGTCAGGACCGTCGAGGCCTTCCGGCCGGTGCTGATGGAATGGTTCGAGCAGACACATGGGGTGCTTTCCTTCCGACTGGTACAGGTGCTGATGGGGCACGGTTGCTTCGCCAAGTACCTGCACAAGATTGTCAGGAGGGAGAGCATACCGTCCTGCCACCACTGCGATTGCGACGAGGACACGGCGCAGCACACGCTCGAGGTGTGTGCCGCGTGGGCGGAGGAGCGTCGTGAACTCGTCGCGATTATCGGTGCCGACTTTCGCCAGGGAGATGCTTCGTCTTTTCGTCGCCTCGGTCAGTATGGACCCCACGTGCGCTTACCATAGTCCACCCATAGAAAAAAAAAACCTTGTACATAAATACACTGCAAATGGCGACAACGATGGACGTGAGTATACGTTTATCAAACAGAAAAAAATGTTATGATTTCTGATGTTTACGCGAGTATTACACATTTTAAATAAAACTATTTTACGGATTTTATCGCGTTTGCATTTGATTTTTGATTACCCGACGTTTCTAACACTTTGCAGCGTTCATGGTCACGGGCAGAGTAAGATGTTTCACGTCTAACAAGTCATCGTTACTGCTGAAAATTTATAATTATCTATCCGATACAGATATTAGTTATTAAATATTGACCCACATTTTAATACAAAGTTATTGCCAGTGTAAGAAGAAATTGGGCACTTTCATAGCAAGTTCATCATTATCAACATTAGTGCTCCCCAAATTAAAATTGTATAATTCCAATCTGTAAGCAAAATGAAATTAATCACAGTCCAAGAATCTATTTTTATGATACATATTCCTAAGGATTATTATCTTTTTATGCTATGTGTATTTATCTACAATTGAAGGCATATTAAAGGTATACCTTTATTTAATTAGAATTATAATTACATTAGAAAATTAAATATTTTAGAAATGGGAGAATGTTAAACTAAATTTAAAGTTATACCTTTAAACAAGGCCTGCCTTTCTTCCTTGTAAGGAAGTACCACGTTTTCTTAATTCGGCATTTAGCACATTTATTCTCTCATGCCGAATACTTTTACTTTTTTTTTCATACTTTTTGTAAATTCCATCCTCGTAACACCCCAAAATTGTTTAATTTTATAATCACAACAAAAACAAAACTAGTTTGATAGGTTCAAGCTATGCTAGCGACATCTGCCAAACGTTTCCAGTGGCCAACCCCATTGAGAGTATGATACGCTGACGAAGATCGTAGCTATGTCTCGTCAAGTATCAGGTCCTTATTAACATTATCATTAAAATGTAGTAATATGTGATGCTTACCCTAACACTTATAGCATACATTGCACGACCTACAACTTTGCGAAGTATGCTGCAAATGTACTGCAATGTGAACAGGATGTCGATTGAGGCGTTTATAATTTAATTAAATACCGCCTTTTACGACAACTACAGGCAAGATAGGGGGGTGACGAATTGTATTCTTACTCCATTACCACACAGTAAACCAGCACCACCACATAGAAAGTTATAATAGGATTGGACAATATTGTTTCCTATTACGTCATTTATTTGCAGGCTTTTTTTGTTACTAACGTTGCCAAACGAGCAAACAGTACACCTGATGGTAAGTGTCGCTGCCACTCATGGACCTTTGCTAGGCCGCTGCCTACCGAGAAGAAAGTGAAGGGAGTGTGAATGCGTGCAATGAGGTTCGGTGAAACTAAAGGCATCACTAAAACACACCACTTGCAAATACCCTTAGAAAGTTTGGCTGTCGGCTCCTTCGCTCACCGAACGAAGCGCAGTAACAAATTGCTACTACTCAGATGTCAATTTTCTGTAAGAGTGTGGTTATTACCCCGGACGGACCGGCCTGCGGCTGTAGACAGACAGCTGTTAACAGTGTGGTCCAACCCTTAGCATAATAACCTATAGAAGGTAAGTCCACACACAAAAAGTGAGGCATTTCAATTGGAGCCTAATGGAGCTTACGCCGGAACCGTTCCGTAATGTACAAGTCATTGTACTGCACGTACGTACGCAACTCTTAAAAAATAAATAGGTAATTATGACAGTTTGTGCATTCAAATAGATTCACAACACATTTGAAAAACTTAAAAAGGTTTTTAACATTACTTTTAAAAGTATTTCGACGATTTATGTTAATAGAAACAAAATTTGATTTCATAATTTGTATAGTGGTGTGCGTGTGTACGTGTGTAATCGTCTGCGCGACATTAGTATTTTTAGATACAAATTTTGAAAATTTGAAGTATCGACACTATCCTTCTATACGTTATTATTCTAAGGGTCCAACCACTATATAATGATTAGGTGCAAAGAAAATTTAAACAACAGTACTTAGTTGCGTACGGTACTACACGCCTTTAATACTCAACGAAATGCCATAAATAAACAACTAAGTAGACTAGTGGTCGCCGTGTGGTCGAAATTCGGCCATAATTCATTTTAATTAATTTTTCTGCCACACATTTTTCTTTAATTTTGTTTATGTATAATTGTAAATTGAGCAAGCTGTATTTCACTAATAACTAATATAAAAGCACAAATCTCTATTATTCAAATTCAAATCATTTATTATGTATAAACCCCGCGGGGTCACTTACATATTGTCATTTTTTTTTACATTTTTCTTAAAGTTATAATTACCGCCGGATCGGAACGCGACCGTACTGAGAAGATCCGGCAAGAAACTCAGCGGGATTGTCTATTTTTTATTTACTTTTCTAATTTCTTTTAAATAAAATTACATCTTACAACATCCTTATTAATAGTTCCAGTGTGATGCCATTCGAAATATTATATAATATAGTTCACAAATATAATAATAATCACAAATGTAATGGCAAAATTATGGATGGACCAGATCCCGCAAGCGGCACCCGATCGAGAACGAGTTAACTACTAGAGCAGCTGAGGGGAGTGATGCCCTCAACCATAATGGAGGAAAGGGAGGTGACCCGCTCCTCGTAGCTACCGCAAGCAGACCCTTCAGTGAGCATGACCAATACCATTTGCCATAAACAAAACACAGATCCAATAAAAAAGAAATCGTTTGGCAAAACACGCTACACTTTACAATTATAGTAGCAACAATAAAAAAAATAAATAAACATGTGCGTAATTTCTGTCATTGTAATAATGAGGAAATTCCTGTATGAGGAGCTGCTCATTGCCAGTCCGAGTTATCATCAAGATAATCTGAGATTTTATAATAACCTTTTAGATAAAAGATATTAGACATTGTCATCATAATTATGATTGTTTGACATTCAGTTCGACCAGAGATTTTGACCGTAAACAAAAGTGTACAAGCGTTGCTACGCAACACAGTCTCACAAACGTTTGTGTGTGTGTGTGTGTGTGTAGCGATTGCGTTGTAGTGTGCGTAATGCCTTTTTTAATTAATTTAATGCATTTCTAATCCATTATTATATGAAATTTCAGTTTAATGCACTTCTCCTCATTATATACTTCAACTGTGCTAAGTTTCGTAAAAAGGGGTACAAAGTTTTTGCTTCACGTATTAATATGTATATAGATATTGTGCGCGGCATTAGAAATAACTCTGCCCTTTGTTTTTTTTTTGTGGGTGGGCTGCTATAATATATAATAACTCTGCCCTGCAACGAACACAAATGTATCTATATATCTTTCTTTATATATAAATTTCTTGTGTACGTTTGTATGTCATTGAACTCCTCCTAAACGGCTAACGGTTCGAGAAGTCAACGGTAGTTTAGATTCACAAATGGATTCGGTAGGTAGTGCTGCTGTCGATTTCAAGCAGAATTCCCTTTATTTTATTTGAACAGGACAACGTCTGTTGGGTCAGTTATCTATAAATATTGTCCTATAAATAATGAACTTTAATCGAAATTAGCAACTCGCCCTCGCGTCGCGTTGGTTTCAGTCGCCTTGACCCCACATTTGAAATATCCAATGTCATTCAAAAATTACGATACGCGACTGCACTCCAAGTGACCTCGGGTTCAATTCCATGACCATACGAAATTATATAGGGGTTTCTTGAAAGGAAAAATACCCTAAGTTACTCCTCCATGTGGTGATGAAGTAAGAATACAATTCATAACCCCCCCGTCTGTCCGTGGATGTCGTAGACGACTAAGGGATATAATATGCATATAATATCTTTGCAAGAGAAGGAAAACTGGAAACAAAACCGTATACCAACAGGTCTGACCAGCGGGGTATGATAGGTCAATTTCGCTCCCAAAGCGGAGGAGGTCTGAGCCCAACATTGGGACGTATAATGGGCTGAGATGTGATGACTCCTTGTATAGAAAGGTTTCAATATTTTACCGCCAGGTGGGGGTAAATTATTGAAATCGGTCCAGCCGTTTGGAAGATTACCCGGAACAAACAGAGACAGACAGACAGACAGACAAAAAAATTTAAAGTGGTTTTCAGCAGAGGTGTGTAAATAACCGTGTAAGCATGAAAAAAACGTAATATTTTGAAAGAAAGAAAAATAGTTTATTACTCCCTCGCAGGGGGATACATATTTGTGTAACTTAATTTATATTTTGAATAAGTGTAAGAGCTGAGTTCCCACCCGCAAGCGAGTAAAAAGGTCGCTACTCAGCTTAATGTTGTGGTAACACCACAACGCTGTTTTTCAGTATTGACCTGTTGTGTGACGATTGTTAGCAAACTCAACGTAAACTATTGTTTAATAACATAATTACAAGTTAACAATGAACTAAAAAATATTGTACGTATTAGTAACACTTGCACAGAGTAACAATAACAAAAATAATAAAAATTTACAATAACACTAAGAACTTAAATTATTTACATTAAAAAGAAAATAATCAAATTTTTGATATTAAAGGTTCATTTCCGTTCATCGCAGTCGATCGCAGCCACGCGCGATCATTCGCTTGCGACTGTCGCGCGCAGCCGTTGCGACAATAGTATGAAAGTGTATGACGCCGTTCCTGTCTTTGGTCGCACGCGGCTGTCGCATACCTCGGAAACGGCGACATACATTTTCTTACTTTGACTTTTGTCGCATCGGCCGCGCGCGATAGATCGTTTACGACTGTCGCGTCGGCCGCGATGCACGGAAATGAACCTAAAACTTCAATTTTATTTATTTGTATACATATAACAAAGTGGTAGAATAATTATTTTAAAACGCCTCGTGAATATGCGAGCAACACTTAATTATATGAAATTGGTGCGCTATGATGCGTTTTAATTATATTGCTATTACTATAAATATAAATAACAGATCGACATGTACCAAATATGCAAAATATACACGTGATATAAACTTTAACTTTGATTACAGGCAATAATAGGATTTTATTTTTACTTGCAACGCCGTATGAATAAAGTTTCACTACACTATACATTAAAATAGAGAAGTAGGCGATATGTAATTGTACTAGGTACCTATATAGGGTAGGTATATGTGTCAGATCGCAGTCCACAGATTATTCTCGACCATTTGATGAATCTTTCGCAAAAAATGTCGTAAAATGGCAATACTAATAACCTTACAACAGTAAAAAAATATTTATCCCTGGATGGCGATAACTTAGGCACGTACATACAAGCATACAAAGACAATTGTACAGTATGCGTTAATTTTTGAAATCAGAAGTTAACCCTCGATAAAGATCGGGTAAACACATGAATAGTAAAAAGAAATGGTGTGTAGCGATTTTCACAGTCAGTTTTTTGTAGATTTTTTAATATATCGAGCTTGTTTTTTTGTTTGTAAAGCTTGCTTAGGGTCTATATAAGGCGAAAACATAATTCTTATTTTATATGCTAATTATACAATTAAAATGCAGCGGTTGAGAAATTGGTTATCATTTTCGTAGGACAGCCAACACTCGGCCGCGTGGTCGAAGACTAGCAACCGAGTGTTGCCAGTTATTTCTAGTAATTAATATGCAATAAAAATAGGTATATTAATTTTAGAAATTGAGCCTAATGTACGGATACGATTTAAAGGTTAGTTCTCGTTCACGTTTTTAGTAGAGAATTGGCAAATTTTAACTGGACGGTAATTGAATATGTATGGGGACACACGTCTGTTGGTTTTCGACCTACTTATCAAACGACGTGTTTAATGTATTGTTTGAATGATTTATAACATAATCGAATATTTTGTTATTCGTGGTACTATATTTTATACATAAAATATTTTGACGATTAATTTTTAAACCAAAATAATTTCAAAGATGTTCATCTTCGATAAAAATGTTAGTATCGAGGAAAATGGTTTCAAGGCTTTTTGGCTATAAAATTATTGAAGATCACTGCTTTTGTATAATTTTCTTTTACATTTCTTACTAATTAATGGACGAGAACTAGTTAGAAAACTGAGTATTCTGGAAGAGAACTAGCTGAGTTGCTCTTTTGAGAATCTTTACGAATTATGAAAATAATCGTAAATTTATAACAACAACAAATTCATTTTATCAAAATAAAGCGTATCGGGAGTACACTGTAATAATTTTTTTCGTACAATTTTATTAAACAAACATTGTTCATTGCTGTCCGCACTTGACAACTCCACTAAGTGGACGAGAAGTGATACCCTAATTGGAAACCCTAATTTTAATTGGTACTAAACTAGCTTTTTAAAACACCTTTACCTGAATAGCAAATAAAATACGAACAAGCAATTGTCGCCCTTGTGACCATACAATAAGATTCAATATCAACGCATGAGTCGTATTAAAAAATAAAAATTAAATTACATTAAATTTGTATATTAATACTTTCGTGTTAATGAGGTTCATATTTATACAACTATATCCGATCTTTAGGACCAAATAATATGGTGAGGCCACAGAGCTTGTTAAAGGTGGGACTGTATTAAATTGAAATATTTATAATATAGCTATTACGTTAAATTTAGAATAATATAATAGTTGTTACCTCGGTTATAATGATGGAACCCAACGAAGGATTTGCTACCTAATTTTCCATATAACATACACACACACACACACACAAGAACACGCACTTAAAATTAAAGTCTTTCGTTTCCCTACTGGAATTATACCACAAATATAATGTTTTACTAAGGGAGTAAGCGCGCGCGCCAGGGTTGCCTGCTTTATCTTTAATAGGACTGTACCATAGACTAAAAAAGATCGTATTTTGCAATGAGGTTTAAGGAATAAAAATTATCATTTAACGTTAAGATTTAATAAAATCATATATTTTTTAAAAGTTAAACATTTTATAGCAGGCCTTGGAAATTATTTGACGAAAAGTTCTTCAGAAAATAGCTTAAAGTTTTCGTCACTTTTAAATGAACAATGTATGATGAATTTTCAACTTGGCACGACATAGTAATTTACTGAATAGATAATAATTTTACGATAACATTTTTTATGTAACGAAACTTCCTATAAGTAGAATTGCTTTGTAATTCGAGACGCAAAAAAGAGATTAACGATTGCTATATCGCGTATTAGTCACATACTTTACAATGCATGCACACATATGCTGCGTATTTCTAAAATGCGAGCGAAATTGAGAGTTATAATTTCATTGTATTTATAAACAAGTTTAAGACTAATTCTGTTGGTTATGGGTCTCTGCGCGCATCTATACCTACCGTCAGCATATTTGTAAACTGCGACAGCTAAAACTATGCCAAAATCGGTGTACCTACCCGAGGCAGTCTTATTACAAAGAACGACTACGGTAGACATATTCAGTGTCATCGAGTGTGATAGGCGATGGTGAATTCTATTCTCACTCCGTCACCACACGGACAAGTGTTACTTATATTTATACCATTTTCTTGAAAAATACCCATAATTCGGGCACAATTAAGCAACTGGCAACACAATTTTTCACGCACACTAGCATCCTTATAACATATCCACATTAGAATATAAAATTGGCACATTTTTTAAGTTATCGTTTTTTGATAGTGCGTTCTAGTCGGAGTGTGTGAAGACCTGTGCATAATCTAAAGTTTTTAAATTGCTAATAAATATTTTAAAGTCAATATATTGAAACTGTTTAGTTATGGATTTTGCAATGTACAGTGTAGCTAGCTTATAGAGATTCCAAGGTTTTTTGATTTAAACAGAGTTTGGTTGGGTACCAATAAAAAAATCTGTGAAGTGATCAAATGTTTAGCAGTACACTAAAGTGTTTTCGTGTCATGGTTCCTACGCTAAAAAGTTATTTTATCATCATCATCATCGCAAAATGAGGATTATGTATTTTATTAGGTCTTTAGAACGGTCCTATGCCTGCCCTCATGGCAGGCATAGGACCGTTCTGAGTGGCATTCACGTGAACACCTATGCCCAATAGTGAACGTCTCCGGGCTGATAGCTGTATTTCTGAAAGGTAGGTAGGGGATTTATCAATCGGGCTATTGCCTCCCCTAGATTGGTAATGTCATAATCACGCTTATTAGATAGATTGACGATTGTAGTTAGTATTATAAATTTTAAGACATTTTTTAGGATTGCCAAAAAATAGTAAAATTGTGACAACTTGAACCATAAAAAGAAATATAAATCATTTCCGTACGGGAAATTAGATGATGTTAATCTAGGCTAGAGATGGTTTTAGTCCCAAATGGTAATGGCGATATTATTTACGACATAAAATCCCGAATGGTAATACCGATATTGTTTACGTCATAAAATCCCAAACGGTAATAGAGATATTGCTTACGACATAAAATCCCGAATGGTAAAATAGATATTGTTTACGACATAAAATCTCAAACGGTAATATAGATATTGTTTACGATAAAAAATCTCAAACGGTAATAGAGATATTGCTTACGACATAAAATCCCGAATAGTAAAATAGATATTGTTTACGATAAAAAATCCCAAACGGTAATAGAGATATTGCTTACGACATAAAATCCCGAATAGTAAAATAGATATTGTTTACGATAAAATATCCCAAACGGTAATAGAGATATTGCTTACGACATAAAATCCCGAATAGTAAAATAGATATTGTTTACGATAAAAAATCTCAAACGGTAATAGAGATATTGCTTACGACATAAAATCCCGAATAGTAAAATAGATATTGTTTACGATAAAAAATCCCAAACGGTAATAGAGATATTGCTTACGACATAAAATCCCGAATAGTAAAATAGATATTGTTTACGATAAAAAATCTCAAACGGTAATAGAGATATTGCTTACGACATAAAATCCCGAATAGTAAAATAGATATTGTTTACGACATAAAATCTCAAACGGTAATAGTTATAGATATTGTTTACGACAAAAAATCCCAAACGGTAATAGAGCTATTGTTTACGACATAAAATGCCAAATGGTAATATAGATATTGTTTACGATAAAAAATCCCAAACGGTAATATAGATATTGCTTACGACATAAAATCCCGAATAGTAAAATAGATATTGTTTACGACATAGAATCTCAAACGGTAATAGTTATAGATATTGTTTACGACAAAAAATCCCAAAGGGTAATAGAGCTATTGTTTACGACATAAAATCCCAAACGGTAATAGAGCTATTGTTTACGACATAAAATCCTGATTGGTAATATAGATATTGTTTACGACATTAAATCCCGAATGGTAATAGAGATATTGTTTACGACAAGTTGTGAAGTTACACACCGGCTCATACACCACTTGACTTGGGCTAAGCGTGGCCGGTACATAGCATATCACCTAAAAAGCTTCCACAATGCTTTTGACCCTCAAGCAGTTACAGGAAATGCTTTTAATTTTCCTATGACCCGCAACAAATTTTATTAGAATACTAGCAACCCGCCCTTGCTTCGCTTCGGTTTTAGTCGTTTTACCCGCGTAGTTCCCGTTTCCGTGGGAATACCGGGATACAATATAGCCCAGGTTTACTCCCTGATATTATAGCTTTCCATTGGTGAACGAATTTTTGAAATCGGTCCAGCCGTTTTGAACATTACCCGGAACAAACAGACAGACACACAGACAGACAGACAAAAAATTTTTAATCTGTATTTTAGGCATAGGTATCGTGCAAAACCGTGTGAGCATGAAAAATGCCTATTATTTTGACATTACAAACAGACACTCCAATTTTATTTATTGGTATAGGTTTTAAACAGGAGTTGGAAAAATGGTTTCACTTCCTTATTATGCAACGCGGTAGGCATAAAAGAAAATTTAATTGTTCAGCCGATAAATAACCAGCCGATAATGTACAGCTACGATAAACGCAGCACCACGGATACGAGATTTATCGGGAGTGGGTTTAAATCTTATAAAAACTACCGCTATGTTCTATTAATTGATTGGCATAAGTACTATGAAAATAGGATCCTGGGCTTAAACCTAAATCGGTGCAAGAAAACTGTGTTTTTTGCTAAATACGCAAGAATATAAAACATTGATCCGAACCATGTTTTGGAGTCAATGTATAGATATCGACCATTAAAGAGGTACAGAACAGTGATATGAGTAAATAAATATTTTCTTGAGCCTAATACATTAAAAGTATTATAACTTGCTCTGTGGGAGCGGTTACGAATACTATCAACCCTTACATCGCTCGTGGGTGTCGTAAAAGACCACTAAGAGTTTTATATCAACGATGCCATCTGATTAACAATTACAGGGGGATTGACGTGAGACTGATTAATGGTAACGTAAGGCTATTACTAATAACTTTTGTAATATTATATGTACTATGAAAGAAGAGAAGAAGAGTATATATTGAGTCGATCTAAAGCAATTGGAATAAGAACGGGATGACGGTGATGACATTAAAAATATGATAACTGCATAATTTAGCTTACTAGAGGTTTTGGGGCCAAAAAATTGATCTAGCTAGGTTTTATTTACAGGAACTGTTGTTTTATCGGCGTTTTAGCTAATCAATGCAGTGACATAAAATGTCATTACAATTAGAATGTAAATATAGCCGTCGCCGTCAAGAGTGACAATAGCTCAGTTGGAAATTTGTCCAGTCGCATTCAAAAGCGTGAGATCGAATCTCGGTGTTATTATTCTTCTGTTTTTTAATTTTTGATATTTTTTCATTATTTCATCATTTTTAGTTTTTTATTAATATATATCTTAAATATGTTCGTTAAAAATACGATTTAATTACAAAAAAAAAAATTATACCAAGCAAAGCTCGGTCAACCAGATATCTTATCTATCTTTTAAAACGAAAATAGTTTCAGTTAATTAATATAATGGCCTTTTTCCTTTGCAGCAAAAAGAGAATAGTAACTTTCTATATAGTAACTTTCAAGTTTGTCGTATTTTAGGGTTATTTTGGATTCATTTTGGATTTTTTTTATTATGTAGAACTTAGTATTATAGAAGACGAGGCAATGGTATTCTGATTTCGATTTTTAATTCCTATAAAGTTCAAAAAAAAACCAGTTAATTATAACTATATAAGAAATAATGGCGAAGTTTGAAACTAACTAAATGCTCGCAGTAATTACGACAAAATTTTACCTAGTCATGTTGTCGGGTTAAATAACATTTCAAAGTAGAAACATCCACCATGTTTTATCAAGACGTAACATTAAAAAGAGCTAAAGGTATTAAAATTGTTTTATTAAATAAAAAAACATAATTTAATTAAATGAAGCAAAGGTATTACTGGCTTTGCCCAGTCGCCTTGCCGGCTGACAGCCGACCTTGTCCTATTTGTGAATGTTTGTCTTATTTTTCTATAATTTTCAGCAAATAAATCAGCGTTGAAAGCGCAAATTTGCCTTTCTAATATTGTATTAAAATATAAAAATCCTTTTATTCATATTATTACTGGTTGACCGAGCTTTGCTCGGTATAATTTTTTTTGTAAGTAAATGGTATTTTTAACGTACATATTTAGGATATATTATTAAAAAACTAAAAATGATGAAATAATGAAAAAAATATCCTTAAAAAACAGAATAATAATAACACCGAGATTCGATCTCATGCTGTTTGAATGTGACAGAACAACTTCCCAACCGAGCTATCGTCACTCTTGACGGCGACGGCTATATTTACATTCCAATTCTAATGACATTTTAAGTCATTGTATTTCATGAAAATGGTTGGAGCCGTTTCCGAGATTCTGAAATATATATATAACATATATAAAAAGCAGCTAATACGATATAGTGTTAATATCTCAGATCTGAAAGACGCTCCTCTTCAACAGAGTCCTCAACATTGATGATGTTGATGACTCTGTCTGTCGTGTAGGAAGAAAATTGGCTGTTTTTCGGGTTTTCCTTCTCTTGCATGGATGTTAAATGCTTACTAGTCGTCTTTTACGACATCCACTGGTAAGATAGGGAGTGGTGAATTGTATTCTTATTCCGTTACCACACGGACAAAACAGAATACGCACAAAACAGAGTACGTACATAAATAACCTGATAATATCCTTACTAATATTATAAATGCGAAAGTAAGGATGTTTGTTTGTTTGTTACGCTTTCACGCTTAAACCACCGAACCCATTTCAAAAATTTTTTCAACAATGGAAAGATATAATATAAGGGAGTAACATAGCCTATATTTTATACCGATATTCCCACGGTAACGGGAACTACGCCGCGGGTAAGGCGACTAAAACCGAGCGAAGCGAGGGCAGGTTGCTAGTCTACATATATAAATCACTGAAAGGAAGAAGATTTATAAAATTCAATTGCAGAAGCTACTTTCTGTCATGGCAGTTCAAGAGCGTGAATAAAAGCTTGAAAAGAAAATCTTTTTATTACTGAAAGTGCCACAAAGCGTTATACTCATTTCATTGGAAAGTGACATCAAATTTAATATTCTGATATATATTGTTGGCTTTCTGGATTTCGTAGTGAAGTAAAGGAAAATACTATTACTATTCCGTTTCGCGATGGTCGCTCGTATGTTATAAAGCGTATAGAGCCGTAGAAGTGCACGCAATTTGATCTTCGTTCGGCTTGAAATATTATTGAATATTACCAGACGTTGTGTTTGGTTTTGGATATTTTATTCTATGTTGAAATCCACTGGAGACTTTCTAATGGAATAATATATTTGTTACAGATGTGTTAAAAAAGTTAACTTATTGCCTTTTTTTTTTGGGGGGTTGGTTGCGGTCGGCGCGCTCCTCGTACCACTCCGTCCGGGGCGACAGAGGGGCGTAAGCACGCACACCCGCAACCCACCCATGTGCACGTCGCCTTCGTCGTTGGGCCGACCACCGGAGCAGGGTTACTTCACGTCCCCTCCTCGGGAAGGACGTCGGTCTTTCCTCACGCGGTCGGCCTCTCGGCGGGAATATTTACGCCCTAAGGATAGTTAAAAAAAATGCGCACAATTTTTCGTAATCGAATTTTAGTTTTTGACCTTATTTTATATTTAGAGTATTTTAGTACCTAAGTATAGTATTCTAATATCATCGTGTGGTGACTGGTTAAGAATATAATTGGTCAAGACTCACCTCCCTGTGCGAGTCATGAAAATCGATTAAGGAAGTAATGGGAGAATGGGGAATATTATACCTAACAATAAGGGCGACCATCAAATTGCTAACCAAATGTGCTGATCATAGCATTATCATCCCTTCGTAGGAAGGCCTACGTTCAACAGTGAATATAATTTTAATAGGAGTATTTTTATCACTTTCAAGTGGCGATGGAGGACAGTTCACTAGCCCCACTCTCGCTCTGGTTGTTTCAAAAGACGACTAAGGGATACAATACGGATATAACCTATGAAAAATGAGAATGAAAACTCGAACTAAAACTATATACTAAATCGACTCACCAGCGTGGTCAATCTATCTCCTATTGTGGATCAGATTATGAATCATTCCAAGATTTTAAAAATGTTTTGCTTAATTATTTTGGCTTCTACTTTTTGGCGAATTGGAAACTCAATAGAATTTTTGGCACGAATATTTGATTGAAAGTAAATACGAAATGCGTAACTCAAATGCACGGGCGTCTGTGGTCGGTTCAGAATAAATTAAGTAACATTATTCAGACACGTGGACCGGTATTTATAAGCTGCGTTGTAGTTTTGCATACATTGTATTCCCTGAACACTTGTAGAGACTTGCAAGAATAGCCTATATTTACGGCTTAGTTACACTTTATACATGCTTTTGAATACAGTTACAGCTTACATTCATCTCATCATCTCAGCCTATACATGTCCCACTGTTGGGCTCAGGCCTCCTCCATAATGAGAGGGCAATTGACCTACTATTCCACGCTGGTCAATCGTGTTGGAATACGGGTTTTGTTTCGAATTTTCCTTCTCTTGCACAGATCTTATGTGCATATTATATCCCTTAGTCGTCTTTTACGACATCCACGGGCAAGATAGGGAGTGGTGAATTATATTCTTACTCCGTCACCACACGAAAATCATTTACAGCTTACATTATCGAGTGAATAAATAAATCTTTATTTAAGAATCAATACAACGCCTCTTTTTGCATCAGGTGACGGAATATAAAATTCACTACTGTCGTGTATAAGAGAGAATCCGTAGTTGTATAGGAATTATGAGTACTGGATTATGAATAATGAATTATGAATACAGTTAATATAGCCTTGGAATTGTCTGGCAGACTGCATCGGACTATTAGTTCAAGGACCTCTTGTGGAAATGTTTATTGCGCCCCTAGGGAAATGCCACCTGTGAGAGGAGAGTTAAGAGGCCATCCATTAATCACGTGAGGCTTGAAAGGAGAGGGGAGAGATGTTTGACAAAAATCACGAAATATCACAAGGGGGAGGGGAGATGTAGTAAGATATCACGTGTATTTATTTTTTTGTCAAACGCGCGATTTTTAAACCGAATAGACATGATGTCTAGACATTTTTATCATGGTCCTTAATTTCACAATAAAAAAGATTATACCTTATACCTGTTTTTAAAGATAATACTCTAAAAATTTTAAGATTCTTTGTAGGTACTAAAAATACACGTGATGTTGGTTGGGGAGGGAGTAGTACTAAATCTCACCACGTATCACCAAGGGGAGAGGGGGGGGGGGGGGGGGGTAAAATGCTTAAAAAAAGATCACGTGATTAATGGACGCCCCCTAAAGAGTACACTAATAAAAATGCTAAGTACATTGCACTGTATATTGATGGAAAACATATTATATAACATGACCCCTATCCGGATGGTACCCAGGTTACAATTAAGATAGCTTACTACTACTTATCTAATAATACCTACAAGTCTATAAGTTGTTGGTTGTACACTACAAATTACACGTGGTCATAAGCACCACATTCACATGTTAATTCGATGAGCGAGAAAAAGTTCACTCAGTACGTTTGCACTAATTACTAACGAAGAACAAACAAGACGTCGACAAGGACTGTATCCCATGAGAAGCACGTCCCGACGTGTACTGGACCTGGACGCCCGCGGGGAAATGCGCGCCTTCAGGATGGCGTGTCGTTACCGCTTGGCGACTAGTTGATGCGATCTCCAGCGTACTTTCTTATTCGTTGAATATGCAGATAAGCACACAGTCTCAACCGGAGTGGTAATCCGTCATGCACCTCTATGCATGTAAGCGGTAGGGTGTGGCACCATGCTGGAGTGATACCCAGCGCAGCTGATGCAGCAAAGCCGACCCATGACGTGGCATGTGGCCAAGAGAAGAAATGTCCTACAGACTCACCGGTCATGTAGACATTTTGAACAGGCTGCTATTGTAATACAAAAAAAAGGCGGCATACCAGCGCGTTGCAAGCGGCGCCATTACGGGAACAAGAAGAGAAGTATGAGACAAGCCTAGCACGCTCGGCGCGCGGGCTCCCACGTAGTCTTACATGGCGCGTCCGACCTCGATGACGGAAACCAAGAGAGAGAAACCTTTTACGACGCAATGCTTCGTGTCATCTCGTATCAAAGATGGCGTCATCCTCTCTCTGAAAGAAAGGTTTCTATTGGCCAGCTAGCCAAGCATTGACCAAAACCGATTCATAAACAAATGTTATTGTGAATTACATTTGGCGATGGAATTCTGTATTTTATAAAATAATAAGATGATATGACATTATGTGCTATTAAATCCGTCTTCTACATATAAGTATCTACACGAATACTAATTGATTTGAATAATTGATTTATGTTATAGCGGATGCCATCTAGTGGCGTGAATGTGTAACTTATATTAAATATAATTGGTTTTATCAAATGACTTAGTGCCATCTATCGGCTCCCTATGGAATCCTAATAAATCTATTATGTTAGACGGTTTTTTGAATGAATGTATGATAATAACATGCAGTGATATATTATATCACTACACTACTCCGTCTCTTCCCCATGGGTATCTTTAAAAACGACTTGGGAATATAATATGCATTTTTTATGGGGTGGGTTGCGGTCGGCGCGCTCCTCGCACCACTCAATCTGGGGCGACAGAGGGGCGTAATCACGCACACCCGCAACCCACCCACGATGCACGTCGCCTTCGTCGGTGGGCCGACCACCGGAGCAGGGTTACTTGTCATCAGTGGTCGGCCCGACGGAATACCCCCTATTTGGGGTACCCTCCCATCAACCGACGTTCCCACCTCGGGGAGGACGTCGGTCTTTCCTCACGTGGTCGGCCTCTCGGTGGATGACGGACTAATTCCCCGGTTACGTCACCCGCGGCCTCGGCTAGGGCAGCATGAGGCGCAGGTATTCGCGCCTACGCCACCCCAGTCGCCGGCGGCGGATCGCCTCATCGAGGCTGCGCTCCTCGCGCAGGCAATCCGCGGCCTCCTTCTGCGAGATCGCTGCTTCGCAGAAGGCTGCGACCGCGTCCCAGTTCCTGACGCTGCCTACCATGGCCTTGGCGATAGTCGGCAGCGTCAGGTCGGTATATAATATGCATCTAACATTGATGTAAGATAAGGAAAACTCGATGTAAAATTGTATGCCAATACCTCTGATGTATATATAAATCAAATTCTCTATCAGAATGGAAGAAACCTGATATGTCCTTTAAATGAGATTCAAGTAGAGCACTTTCTTCACGGTAGGTAGCGGTCTGGTTATGCCCCTGGTATTGCAAAGATCCATAAAACAGCAGTAACCCTCAGCAACAGGTGTGCTCCTTGCTCGTCTACCACTACTCCTCATCACCATTTCTGTTCATATTCGTCTCATTGTTAGGCTCGGGCCGCCTCCACTGTGGGAAGAAAATTGACCTACTACACCACTTTGGTCAGGCGTGTTGGGAGGGTTTTGTTTCTAGTTTTTCTTCTTTTGCATAGATATTATTTGCATATTTATTCCCTTAGACGTCTTTTACGACCCCCAGGGGCAAGAGGGTGGGTTGTGAATTGTGTTCTTACTCCGTCACCACACGGAATCTGTCACCATTGGCAAATAAAAATTTTATTGCTTCTGAAACATTTTGTATGTTGATACGTATAGTCACTGTTTCGCTTTTATTCACTACTAGCAACCAGCCCTCGCTTCGCTTCGGTTTCAGTTCCTTATCCACGTAGTTCCCGTTCCCGTGGGAATACCGGGATAAAATATAGCCTATGTTACTCCCTGGTATTATAGATTTCCAATGCTGAAAGAATTTTTGAAATCGTTTCAGTGGTTTCAGCGTGAATGCGTAACAAACAAACGAAACTTACTTTCGGATTTATAATATTAGTAAGGATATGTTCTACTGCTACGCGCGGGTTTTCTTCCAAGCAGAAATGAATTGACCTAATACACTAAGATACCAGCATGATATATGATTTCAATTTCATTAAACTTAAATTTAGTCGTTTTACCCGCGTAGTTTCCGTTCCCGTGGGAATACCGGGATAAAATATAGCCTAGTTTACGCCCTGATGTTATAGCTTTCCACTGGTGAAAGAATTTTTTGAAATCGGTCCAGCCGTTGAGGCTGCGGGTGACCGGACCGGAGATCTAGTCCGGGCACTCGCGTAGAGGTTAACCTCGCGACGGCGATCGGCGTTCCAGTAGGGGACGTCGAAGGGAGAGAGTACTCCGAGGATATTCCATCGGGCCGATCACTAATCAAGTCACCCTGCTCCGGTGGTCGGTCCAACGACGAAGGCATCGTGTCGCGGGTGGGTTGCTTGTGTGCGTGCGTAGGCCTCTGTCGCCCCGGACGGAGTGGTGCGAGGAATGCGCCGACCGTAACCCACCCCAAAAAAAAGAAAAAGGTATATAATATGCAGATAAAATCTATTCAGGAGAAGAAAACTCGAAATAAAATCCTAACACGCCTGACGTAGCGTAGCGTGGTTTAATAAGTCAAACTTCCTCTGATAAAGAAGGAGACCCGAGTCCAACAGTGGGACATATGAATTGAGATAATGATTATGAAAGAAGACCTAGACGGACCATGCATGGAAAATGTGCAAAGACATGTTCTCCTCACCTCAAGAAGTAAGCATATATAAGAAAATACAAATTTGAAACCGTTGTCGAATATATATTCAAAATATGTTCTATAGGCTAGGATGGATAGAAATTTATATATTTACTAGCAGACCCGGCCACGCATTGCTGTGGCTAATGTTTTTTGTTATATTACATTTTATTAAACTATTTAAGTGGAACTGTAGGAGAACATCTGTCATGGAGAGCGTCATATTTTTTTCAAAATGGCATCTATGTAAAAAAGCAAGTTAAAATCGTATATGACACGTTTGTAGGTTTGACATAGCAGCGCCATCTATTAATTAACTACTCAATCCAGTCAATAGATATCGCCTTCTGTTAAAATCGTTTGGAGTTAACAGATAATTGTGAATGTCAAATAATAGATATATATAGGTAATAGAAATAATTTGCAACAAAATAATATTGCGACTATAAATTAAGATGTAAGATATCCTATCTTTCAAGTTGGATCAAACTACACACGGTGTGCAAATTTGATTAAAATCGGTTAAGTATTTTAGGAGTCCATCGCGGACAATGTGACACGTAATTTATATATATTAAGATTATATTTAAAATTCTGTAGATAAATCTGTGGATAAATGTCGATTAAGTTGTATAACTTGAAATTCTTAAGCTCATCATAAAGGATTAAAAATACTCCACCATATATCGTTTCGGGTTGATTCTATTCTGTATTACTTTCTTTCATGACTTGGTATATTGATTCATCTCGGCTCATATATGTACCACAGGTGGACTTGAGCTTTCCTCCACAAATAATAAAATGATTAAAGATAGAAGGTAATTAAAGATAGAAAGAATTTAGCGAAAGCATATAGCATCTATGTAAGAGAAGAAAAACTCGAAATTAAACCCTATACCAACATGTCTCACCAGCATGATATAGTAGGTCAAATTCCCTCCTATTGTAGGGGAGGCCCTAGATCAACAGTGGAACGTATGTGGGCTGCGATGAAGGTGATGAATTAATACCACACTGGTCAGATGTGTTGGTATAGGCTTTTTGTTAACGCATATTTAATATCTTAATCATCTTTTAAGCCACCCATGGGCAAGAGAGGGGGGTGGTGAATTGTAGTCTTACTCCCACAAAAATATGCACGATACCTTAGAATAATAACATATAGAAGGTAAGTTCACGCACAAAAAGTGAGGCATTTCAATTGGAGCCTAATGGAGCTTACGCCGGAACCGTTCCGTAATATACAAGTCATTGTATTGCATGAACGTACGCAACTCTTAAAAAATAAATAGGTAATTATGACGGTTTGTGCATTCAAATTGTGTCACAACACATTTGAAAAACTTAAAAAGGTTTTCAACATTATTTTTAGATTCAAATTTCGAAAGTTCAAAGTATTGACACTATCCTTCTATACGTTATTATTCTAAGGCACGATACATTCATTAACCGTGGGGAAGTAATAGAGCTTCTTAAATTTCCATTTTAAAATTAAATAATATCCACTATATTTCGCCTAATTTTCATCATCATCATTTTAGCTCATATTCGTCCCGCTGCTGCGTTCGAGCCTCCTCCACATTAGGAGGCAGATTGACCCTTACTATATCATGCTGGTCAGACAGGTTGATATAGGGTTCTGATTCGAGTTCTCCTTATCTTACATAGATGTTATATGCATCCCTTAGTCGTCCTTTACGACATTCACGGGCAAGATAGGGAGTGGTGAATTGTATTCTTACTCCGTCACCACACAGAAAATCGCCTAATTTAATCAATTAACATTCGCTTAGCATATTTGCTGTATGGTGATGTAAAGCGTCTGGTCCATAATTACGTTCTCAAAGAGAGTTGAACGGCAAAGGTCGGTCATCGGGCTGGCCACGGACGCGATTGAACTCGATACCGGTGGTTAGCCCATTGACGAAGGAGAGGAATTACGGTGTGCTATTGATATTTATTTATTTGAACAACCAAGAATTGCTACAACTACATATAAAGATAAAGATAAAACTGTTTTATTGACACTTAGCTTAAATTTAGATAGTACAGTAAGTCGAATGAAATATAAAGGTTTTATAAGAAAATTAAAATAATAGCTAAAATATGATAAGTGTCAAGGAGGTTCCCATTCATCAATAATGCTACAGTGCAACATATGCTACACTGCAACGCTGATTTTCAATGGGTACCTTAATGACGTACGAATTATTCAAACGAACAAAAAGCCTAAGCGACAAGATAGCAGTTACATAAATATACAGATACATAATAAGAATTTAATAAATAAGAAGTATATTTTAATAATAATTTGATATAAAAGAAGAATGTAATGATAAGAATTAGGTATATTGATTGGTATTGGCCAAAAGTATTACTTATGTTGAACATCATTCACAGTTATGATATGAAGCATTTATTTAGTCATCGAGTCCCGAACATAAGCATAAACGTGTAGCCACAATTTTTATAAATATATGTCACATGTTTTGCTGCTTTTTAAGAAGATATCTTTTAAGGTATAAATTAACGCCCTAGCCGAGGCCGCGGGTGACGTGACCGGGGATTAGTCTGTCACCCGCCGAGAGGCCGACCGCGTGAGGAAAGACCGACGTCCTCCCCGAGGGGGGGACGTCGGTCGATGGGAGAGTACCTCAATAGGGGGTATTCCGTCGGGCCGACCACTGATGTCAAGTAACCCTGCTCCGGTGGTCGGCCCAACGACGAAGGCGACGTGGTTTTCGGGTGGGTTGCGGGAGTTGCGTGCTTAAGCCCCTCTGTCGCCCCGGACGGAGTGGTGCGGAGGCGCGCCGACCGCAGCCCACCCACAAAAAAAAAAATGGGTGCGTGTACTTATGTACGCGCGTGAGAAGTTATACTTATTTGGCATCATTAAAATATATATATATATATATATATATAATTATTAAAACCCAAATTTAGAAAATAATCTAAATAAAAAAAATAATAATAATAAAAAAAAGAAAAAAAATATATATATAAAAAAAATAAAAAAAAAAAATAAAAAAATAAAAAAAAGAAAAATGAAATAAAAAAGAATAAAAAAAAAGAAAAAAAAAATATTAAAAAATATAAAAAAAAAGAAAAAAAAAGAAGGAAAAAAAACAGTGATCAGAGTTGACGAGCGTACCAACATGCGCGACTAATATCGAGGTTCAATTTCTATTTTGTTGGTAGCTTTTTTTTCGAGACTTAATGAGCGGTTAAGCAGACAACTTCATACTGTTAATTTTGTGTCACATAATTAAAATTTCACTCTCATCATTTTTTCATAACGCGCCTAAAGAAGTATAACTTCAAAAAAAAAAGGTATAAATTAAAATAAAATTTGCTACATATATAAACATAATAAACATTATTATGAAAAATAAACTAGATTAGTTGCAAAAGGTGCCGCATCATGCACAATAAAAAGGTAGGTACATTATTTCAATACTTATAGGTAATTAACATAATATTTAAATTTAATTGTAAGGAAAAAATTAATTGAAAGTGGAAATATGGGGAGAAAAGAAATAACTAAATTGAAAAAATAATTAACACTGCGTCGTACACACACATAAATGTTCGTATCGATAGCTTCAATTGCTTCCAGTACAGTTTTCGTAACAGTCTCAGTACTGTAATTTAATATTTATATAACAGTAAGGTGATTTCTTTTACTTAAGCTATTCTATGTGATAACTATGATATTTTTTACAAACTAGAATATGATATAGTATAGTATTAATTTATTTCATTCTTAATTTAATGTTACTATTTCAAATATTACTGTTTAACTTTTTTAAAATATATTTGTTTTGCATATATTGTTGCTTCCGCGACTTGATTGTACGGGTCCATCAGAATATCAGCGGTGTAGTATCATATTTACTGTACCATAAGCTGAGATGGGCACCATATTTTGGCCTCACATATTCGACTCCTTGTTTTTAGTTAGTAGTTCTTATTTCTTTCGTTGTTGTCTATATTGTGTGAGGTTTACAAAATAAAATTTCTTTCTTTCTTTCTTTTAATATTTGTTTACTATAAAGAAACGATCATATTTTTATTGGGTGTTAATGTCTATAATATCACATAAAAATATTCCTGACGTGTCTTATTACATTATTATTTATTAAACATACGAAAGTTCTGACCATAAATAATATTATTTCTCAAGAAAAACCGATACGTAAACATCTTCGATCAAATAAAAATAATAGTAACATTAGACCGTGAGAAATTCTGCAATAGAGATAAAAGGAAATCTTTACTAATATTATAAACGCGAAAGTAAGTTTGTTTGTTACGCTTTCACGCTTAAACCATAGAACCGATTTTAAAAATTCTTTCACCAATGGAAAGCTAGAATGTCCGGGAGTAACATAGGCTATATTTTATCCCGGTATTCCCACGGCAAGAGGAACTACGCAGGTAAGACGACTGAAACCGAAGCGAAGTGAGGGCGGGTTGCTAGAATATAATACTAGCAAATGGCTTTTTTTTGGGGGGATGGGCTATGGTCAGCGCCACACACCGTCCGCTCCACGGTATCTTCTCTCCTACGCCATTGGATCGACCACCGAGACTGAGTTCCTTCTCCTCCATGGCCGGCCCAGCGGGATACTAACAAATGCCTGCAATTTCACCCGTGGAGTTCCTATTCCCGTGGAAATACCAGGATAAAATATAGCCCAAGTTAATCCTTATATACACAGCTCCATGGTTGTAAAATATTATTAATATCGGTCCGCCGCGCGCCGTTTTGAAGATTACCTGAAACAAACAGAAAAAACTATTAAACTGGTTTTTAGACATAGGTATCGCGCAGATACTCGGGTGAGCATAAAACAACATTTTGACATTACAAACAGACATTTCAATTTAATTTATTTTTATAGATACACAAATGTAACACACACACACACACTAAAATGTAGCGAAATACTAATATAGAATATATATTTATTGTCATGACAAAATAATTACTTTCATCGTTAGTGTAGTAAGTGTACTGTAATATTGGATGCGACGTGCCATGATTTCCATTTAACATAGACCTCTAAGTTGTCCGTACATTGTGAAGTCAAAATGTATCCCGCGATTATCTTAACAAGTTTTCGCTTGGGCTACAATGAAAATGGACACTTAGAAAGATATTTTTTGTAGAATCTTATTCAAGTTGTTGACGTTATTCTGTATTTGTATAAAATAAGAAAACATTTTATACGTGAATTCGGCTACTCTTTTATAGATACAGTTTTAACAAAGTTATATAGTTGTCCATGTGGTGACGGAGTTAGAATATAATTTATCATTGCCTTTTTTGCTCGTGAGTGTCATAAAAGACGACTAAGCGTTATAATATGCAAATAAAATCTACGCAAGAGCTGGAGAACTCCAAACGAAACCCTTAATCACACGTCTGACCAGAGAGACCTGTGGTATAGTAGGTCAATCTCACTCGTATAATGGAGTTGACTCGGCAAGTGAATTATAATAATATGGCTGAAGTAGCAGAAAGGACGTTGGATGCATATTCGGGTAACTTTTCAAGAAGCAATTTAGCAACTATTGCAGTGAATGATTTTCGGTAAATTCTAATTACTATTAAGGTAACAAATACGCAATTACAGTAACGAAATCCTATATTAAATAAATAGAAAATAAGTTTAATTAAATTGTATTTACGTAAAAGTATTTTTATGATTACACGTTGCGAAATATAGCTTTTGCAGTGAAAATTACAGCTGCATCGGTTGTTATTTTTAAAAGCTTTTTATTTAACTTGCCCTGTTAGTATGGGACAAATCTGGCGAGTTATATTAGAACCACTTTATACCATTAGATTAGGTTGAAATTTGGTTTAGTTACGTAACTTCGGTGACAATGCAATATTGTGGTACCATAAAGCTGATCTCAAGATGGCGTCGGAATGTGCCCATAGGAGAGACTCCTAAATTAAACAAGATAAAACCGTCGAGTTTGGACTCGTTTGAATAGTCTTGACAAGCAGCATTAAAATAATTTAAATAAAAGGTTTTTTTTTTTAATTAATATTTTATTTATTGTTCGGAACATAGGTATGCGTCCTATTTTTGTGGTAGGTTATAGACTGGACATGACCTGCTTAATCTGCCCGGAGTGACGGACGAGTGGTGTGTGGCCCCATAACCTACTGTATGCCCTCCCCATTGCTATCGCACCACTGATACCGATGCCATGACATCCATGGTTGTCCTGGCGGGTTCCCCGGTCGGGTACTGTCCCATTCGACGCCCCGGCAACAAGACAGTGTTGCCGGGACGTCGTCCTCACGCGATCGGCCTCTACGGGTTGCGGACTAATCCTTGGTACATCCACCCGCGACCTCAGCTAGGGTGGCATCAGACGCAGGTATCATGTCCATCTTAAGGGATTTTCTCGTAGTGATATTCTCTTCTATTGTCTTGCTATACTTACTTGGCTACTGTATCGTCTTTTACGACTCCTATACGAAAATATGTGATAGGAATTATATTTTAAATGACGGCTTACTTTGATATCATCATTTCAGCTCATACACATTCCACTGTTGGGCTCGCGCCTTCCCCATAATAGGAGGGAAATAGGCCTACTATACCACGTTGCTCAGACGTTTTGGAATAAAATTTTATTTCGAGTCTTCAATCTCTTGCAGAAATATTATATGCATATCTAATCCCTTAGTCGTTTAAGTCATGGTAAATTGTATCTTTACTCCGTTACCACAAGGAAAATTTTTATATAAATACTTGAAAAGTTTAAGATTTTCTTCTTATATGGCCATTCGCTAAGATGTCGCTGTGCTTCCATTCATCTGCTCATCGACGACACTCATCCGTCGATATTAATCGTCGAGACTTTAATTTCCGCTATACCATAGGTATCTTCTAAGACTCAGTGCAATGTAATTTTAATGTTAACTTTCAAACATCGATGTTACAACGTGTAGTTATATTAAAGAAATATATTGAACTTTCCGTGTGATGTCCATCATCATATAATTCACTACCTTTATTGCCTGTGGGTGTCGTAAAGGACGACTGAGGGATATAGTATGCACACAACACTTATACAGTAGAAGGTAAACTCGAAATAAAACCTGTACCGACGCGTCTGACAATAATGGTATAGTAAATCAATTTCTCTTCTATTATGTGGGAATATGGCGGCCAAAAATGTGACGTATATAGGCTGATATTATTGAACTTTGAAATGGATGATGGCATTTTTTATACAGCTCATATTATTATTATTATTTAGCTTTTCATTATCCACTGCAGTGCTTAGGGGTCTCCTAAGAACATCACATAGACATGCTATTACCATAATCGCTTGCCAAGTGGATAGGCGATCATAGTATTGAAAATTGTCTACGAAAGTACTACTACCCATTCTTCTGGCGATTCCACAGCAAATTTTTACAACTCCCATGGATAAATAAAGTTTGACAGCTACTGTATATTTATCCCGTAGCCATGTAAACAACTATCCCTAAATGTACTTCATGGAGTAGTTAAAGTACCGACCTAGCCGAGTATCATGATTTCAACCCCCAAACAAAGCAATTTTTGTACGCGTCATAAATGATTGACCTGAGTCGGGGTGTAATTTGTGTTTGTTAATTGTATGTTTTTACAGTCCTTTGCAATATAACAATATGTACTAGTTTATTTTACTTTATAATTATTACTTTAAAAAAAGTAAATAAATGGACTTTGTATTCAATTGAGTCAGACGTTTTTTTTTTTGTAATTTCAACATAATTATTTCTGATGTTTACGCGAGTATTACACTTTTTAAATAAAACTACGTTACGGTTTTTATCGCGTTTGGGCTGTCCGCCTGTAACCCTGATGATGCTGCAAAGTGTTCGAAACGTCGGGCAATCGAAAATCAAATACAAACGCTATAAAATCTGTAAAGTAGTTTTATTTAAAATTTCAACACATTTGAGAAAATAATTTGTCACGAGTATGTTGGTTATCGTTTTTGGTTATTATTTTTATAATAATTTTATTAGATTTTTTAAAAGCGTGCAATAAGGCAATAGTCATTGTATTATGGGGGGCATTACAAATATATAATTAATCGACACAAATTACTTCCCGACACAGAACAACAATTTGTGGACCACACAAAGTGTTGTCTTGGAATTCCAACTTATGACTGGCAATGTTGGCCGGCACCTTAACCACTACGACATATGTGCAATTTTGAATATATATTAATCTAATAATATATACGTATATATTATTCGAATAGTTATGATACAATAAATATACGTCTAGAAGTTTAGGTTCAAAAACAATCTCAATTTAATTCAGTCTGTTAAACACAAGTTGAAATAATGTTGATTAACCTGTTTACTGAAAGTTATAGTTATTATTTTGTTATAATAACTTTTGTTTTTGTTTACCCTCTAAATATATAACATTAAAATTATATTTAAGATAATATATCCGTACACCTACGCAATGGTGAATAGAACTAAGTATGTATTATGATTACAACTTTAATATTTTATCTCTAGGATTTAAATATATAACATTAATCACAATAGCTAATAAATACGCTATAGACACTACCCGATCTGTCCAGAGCAACGGAAAGGCCTGTGCGCAACCACATAAAAACGCCATGGTCTTGTCATCGGTAAGATGACAGCTAAACTTTTCGATTATTCCATTATCCATCTTTCTGGAGATTCATATATTCAATAAGGGATGCTAAAAATGGACGGATGGATAGATGGATACGTATACACGACAATCGTTAAGTAAGATCAACATTATCAATTATTAGCTGAACAAACAAACGCTGTTCTGTATTATTAAAAATGTAATGATTCCTTGAAATCGATAGCAACACCATATACCAGGTCGATTTATTAAGCTATGGTAAATACATACACAGAGCTCAATTATAATCGATCCAGCCGTTTAGAAGGTTCAATTACATACACACCTTTTGTTTTGTTGCGACCTATAGTTTGAATACATCCTGCCCAGTCTGTGAAGAGCGACGCATGCAGTTCTCATATTCTACCGTATTTCCTTCCCATCGTTATACTTAAAGAGTTTATTTACACTGTATTGTATTGCAAAATTGTCTCCAAAATTGTCCTTGAAAGTTCCATAAAAACATTGAATGAGAGACAAATGATATTTTGATTTTACCGCCAAAAACTCATATTAAACATTTTTAATACCTATTTAGTATTTATTAGTTGAGTTTTTGAATTATTTAATGAATTTCAAGAATAGCATTTTTGAATTAGGAGTATGGCCATTGCCAAAACAACTTGCATGTAATGTTGTTTTCCATTTGATTAAAAATAATTTAAAATATTTTATGATTAAAATTCAACGTCCTGTACGTATAATGATGTTTTAATCATAAAAAAACGTATTCAGCCTCTGGTAATGAGAAATGGAGCCTACATTTTCATTAATTCATCGCATATAAAGATTTTTGGAATATATGAAAGTCTTTTAAACTTTGCATTCGAATATAATCAGAGAGCAAAACCTATCTCCGCTTGTTCGATATTTCAAATAGGCATAGCAATTAGCGGGAGTGTTTTTGCACAAAGTCATCAACGATATTGCGTATCAAACGTAACGAATTAAATCATATTACGAAATGTTTTTGGACTCCCATGTAAATCTGTATGTTTATTTTTCAATGTAACAATCATCTCATCATGATTTCAGACCATATAAGTCTTACTATTGGCCTCGGTCCTCCTTCACAATGGAAGGGAAATTGACCAACTATCCAACGCTGTTCAAACGTGTTGGCATGGGACTTATTACTAGACTACTTACTTAGACTTACTTAGACTTTTACGCCGAGTTTTCCTTCTCTTGTATAGCTGTTATCTGCATAATATATCTCTTAAGGTGCCATTCCAACCTCGGCTGCAGGCTGCGGATGCAGGCAGCACATGCGGCGGCTGCACGAAGCCGGCTGTGGCTGCACGACTGGTTTTCTATGTAGTAGTATGGATTTCTGTGAAAAAAATCCCGAACGCGGCTGCGGCTACACGTGCTGTCAAGCCTCGGCTGCAAATGCTGCTGCGACTTGCAGCCGCAGCCGATTGCAGACCAGTAGTGCTGCGGCTGCAAGTCGATGCGCACGTAGTTACGTCACCCCAACCTGTTGAGACAAGTCCCAAGTAGTCGCTACTAGGAGCCAATCTCACCAAACTTAATTTGCAATCAAATTAGCTCTCATATTGGATAGAATTTTTATCGGCTCTCGATATTTAGATTTAGCATCAATACTTACTTCAAAAAAAAAAAGAGATTTTCGGAAGCTGAAGAAGACCAGTTAAGTAATCTTGTAACAAAATATCCTGTTCTTTTTAATACAAGCCACATGAAATATAAGAATAATGTGGCTAAGATACTGTCTGGAAGAAATTAAATGCAGCCTACCGCAGCACGTGCAACCAGCCTCGGAATCACTACTGGCTGCGAATGCAGGCAGCGGCTGCGTTTCACGTGTGTGCTACCTGCGTCCGCAGCCTGCATCCGCAGGTCGCAGGTTGGAGTGGCACCTTTAGTCTTTTACGAAACTCAAGAGGCAGGATAAGGGTGACGGTGGGGTGGTGAATTGTATTCTTACTCCGTTACCACACGGACAATGTAACATAAAACGACCACTTATTAGCAGTACAAGTACCAGTAAAAATTAATGGCCGTCGTTCATCGTTAAATGTCAACATTATCTAGCTTTTATGCCAATTATTTTCAGTGGACACAGTGTATACTTCTTCTCCGATGTACATATTGTAAAAGTTATTAGCAATAGTTTTGTGACCTGCCGCCTAACTCAGATCAACCCTGCTTGAAATGGAATTTTTAAGCAGACCTCATCAGATACAGTTGAATCAGACCGTTCGCTTTTTCCGACGTTGTTGTGGTGCATGTGAAAACGGTCCCATGACTTCGTTGTAGCCGAGGGTCAGGAATGGCGTGTGGTTTTTAGCTGGTAGTGGCGCTGATAATAAATCGACTTTGAGCCCAACATACCCCATCTATCAAAACATGGGCATGCGTGAAAATTGCATTTTCTCACGCGAAATAATTAAAAGGCCTTTTAGTCGTCTTTTACGACAGCCGCGAGTAATGTATTGGTTACTAGTTTTCGTAGACGCTATACAAGCACGTCCTTAGTTGTGTGTCTTTAAATATCAACTGTATTCACTTCATAAATATTAATTATGGTCATTAAACTGTGAAAGTTAAGTTTGAAAATTTCAATTAACAGCTGTTTCAAGTGCAAACAATCTGGCATCAAGTTTCTTTAAGATAAAAAGTTTAACAGTTTGTTTAAGAAAATTATTTTGTGATATCACAGATAGTATGGTGGATATACCGGATTAACATGCCAGTGTCGAGGGTTCGATTCCCACGTAATACTTTGCGTGATCTAATAGTTGTTGTACTGAGTCTGGGTGTAATTTGTGTCCGTTAAATTATGTGTTTCTAAAGTCGTCGCTACAATAATTGTTTATTTAGGAGTGTTTTTTTTATATTATACTAGCTGACCCAACAGACGTTATTCTGTTCAAATCTAAAAAAGTAGTAAAAGGAATTCTCCGTGAAAACGATTGCAGCGCCACCTACCGGTTCCAAATATTAATCTAAACTATTCTCAAATCCCCTTGAACACACACAAAAATCGTCAACATCGGTCCAGTCGGATCGAAATAGCCACAAAAAAAATCATCAAAATCGGTCCAGCCGTTTAGGAGGAGTTCAGTGACATACACACGTACGCTAGAAATTTATATATAAGACTAGCTGACCCAACAGACGTTGTTCTGTTCAAATCTGTAAAAAAATAGAAAATTGAATTCTCCCTGAAATCGATCGCAGCGTCACCTACCGGTTCCAATTATTAATCTAAACCGAATGGTTTGGATGTTCCGAATGGCTATTCCGTTGGATATGAGAATTCATATCTATCGGAATGGCCACGAAAATCCTATTAACTTTTCTGCAAAAATTTATTTACGAAAATCTACATTTACCGCGAGCTAAGTTTGAACATAGATATTATTTAATCTATACATAGAAATAAAATTGAAGTGTCCGTTCATAATGTCAAAAATAGGTTTCTTGAAGCTCACATGTTTATTGGCGCGATATATAGATATACCAAAAAACCAGTTTGTCATTATTTATAAATCTTTTTCTGTCTGTCTGCTTTTTTCGAGTAATCTTCAAAACTGTTGGACCCATATTGATAAAATGTTACTACTAGATAATTGTCTATATAAGAAGTACTCGTAACTTAAACTATTATTCCTCACAAAAACCATATGAAATATTACCGGGAGTCAAATCTAATACTATATTAAGAGATATTGCAGATTTGAAATGCGAGTTGGAACTGAAGCGCAGTGAGTGTTAGTTCTTAATAAAATAAAACTTACGATATCATAAATACATTTAAAGCGTATATTTTGTCCAACATTTTGGTAAACGATTACAGAATACACCCACCTTCAGCAAAAAACCTAATAACAGTTCAACGTGATTATTGATTAAAGATACTTAACATAGAACGTCGTAATTTAAAAATGGAGGGCCGAAAAGACGACTCACCACTAGCCTACGCTTAATTAAACTACGGCATATTTTAGGAACAAAAGGTCTACGAAAAAAGACTGATTGTAAAGATATCTCCTTACAATGAGTACTCTACTCTAGAAATTCAACTTTCAATTCTCTAGAGTAATTAGAATATTGATTTGACAAGTGTTTCGTTTCTGAACAAGATATTTTGAGTACGATTTCCTTGCTGGGGATTAGTCTGTTATCGGCGGTGAGCTCGATCGTGGATAGGTAACTCCAGACAGTAGCCGAAAAGGTAAACTACCTGGACGGGTGCCTCAGTAGCCCAAGATGGATCTGGGGGTACTGTATATAAACTCCCACTAAAAAAATGTAAGTTTCGGCTTCAAATGCGCCACTGAGGTGTACATTATATCGATTAGCCCTATGAAATTGGTGGGTGTCTCTTTCCGTCATGTCAATATAATAATAGATGACCGTCGTATGACATCTATTTCAATCATTTAAGTAATTGTTATCTATATATCAATACGTGAAGAACAGTACCCCTTTTTATAAAAATTACGTGTATCGACAAGTATGAAGTTTGGCAGCCAACCACTGATGTCAAGTAACCCTGCTCCGGTGGTCGGCCCAACGACGAAGGCGACGTGCATCGTGGGTGGGTTGCGGGAGTTGCGTGCTTACGCCCCTCTGTCGCCCCGGACGGAGTGGTGCGAGGAGCGCGCCGACCGCAGCCCACCCCCAAAAAAGAAAAGTATGACATTTGGCACAGTTGATGTATATAATGAGGTGAAGTTCATAAAACTGAAATTTCATATAATAATGGATTAGAAATGCATTAAATTCATTAAAAAAGGCATTACGCACACTACAACGCAATCGCTACACACACACACACACACATTTGTGTGAGTGTGTTGCGTAGCAACGCTTTTACACTTTAGTTTACGGTTAAAATCTCTAGTCGAACTGAATGTCAAACAATCATAATTATGATGACAATGTCTTCTTCTTCTTGTATAAATTATTAGCTGACCCACGAGACGCTGATCTGTTCAAATAAAAAAAAGGTATTCTCTTTTAAATCGATCGTAGCGCCACCTACCGGGTCAAAATATTAATCTAAACCATTCTTGAACTCACTTGAACACATAAGCCGTTTAGAAGGATTTTAATTGCAAACACACGAACAGAAATTTAGATATATACAGATAAGTCACATACCCGCCATTCCACTATATTTTTATATTGTATAAAACAAAGTCGCCACGACCACTTTTAGCCTAATTTTTTGACCCCTTTTACGTTATAAACGGAGTGTTTTAAGAGAAATGCTCCATTCTCTTTCATCATGCGTGCATATAATAAAGTCCGATGCTTAGAATAATAACGTATAGAAGGAGAGTGTTCGTACTTCGAACGTTCGAAGCATGAATCTAAAAATACTACATGCGCGCAGATAATTACACACATACACACGCACACCACTATACAAATTATGAAATCAAATTTTGTTTTTATTAACATAAATCGTCGAAATACTTTTAAAAGTAATGTTAAAAACCTTTTTAAGTTTTTCAAATGTGTTATGACACCATTTGAATGCACAAACCGTCATAATTACCTATTAATTTTTTAAGAGTTGCGTACGTACGAACGTACAGCGACCTTGTACATTACGGAACGGCTCCGGCGTAAGCTCCATTAGGCTTCCATTGAAATGCTTCACTTTGTGTGCGCGAACTTACCTTCTATACGTTATTATTCTAAGGTCCGATGTCACAGATTTGTAATGTGATCTCGAAAAAAAAACATATTTTTGTGCGCATACATTGTAAACGCTTATTATGAGATAGTTCAAAATAATGTGTCATGAAATGCATATCTTAAAAAGATCTACAAAAAAGTCGCCAATATAGTTATATTTATTTTTACATATTACTAAAAATATAGTGGGAGTTAGGATTTATAATAAAAGATATGGTAGTCGTGTGTCTACAGCTGCAGTCCGGTCCATCCACGGTAGTGCTACACGCTCGGCGAAAATCGACCTTTGAGTAGTAGCGATTTATTACTGCACGTCGTTGGGTAGGCGAGAGAGCTATAGTCCATAAAATATAGCTTGATCTCTGTGACAGATGTCAATAAAACCGACGAAGTAAGTCTGAACGAGCGACATGTTTACAATTTCATTTTGTATCACATATATTTTCATTATTTTCGTGCCAGTTTTATTGCAACTGAAGTGCAATATATTATAAATATAAAAATATTAATATTCATGCCTAAAATGTATCTCGTAAGTACTGAAATACCTAGTAAACATTTAATAGAAAAATTACAGTTACACACGTACAAGGTCATACTGGACTGAAAATGTAAAAGAGATGGGACAGTCGATATACGTCAGTCTTTATTAAATTATTCATTAAAGAAATAAACCCAATACAGTACATATATAAAACTTTCAACACATTTTTTACAACAAACAGTTACATTATAAAATACATAAATTAAATTAATTAAACATTAAAAAACTACTTTTTTTCTCGGAGTAAATGATAATATTTTATACGCATTATTGTCATTATTGTCAAAACAGTCGCAATTGATCGATTGATCGAACGACTGTCCCTATTTTGGCAAAAAGTGATAAATTTTCTAGCAGGAACGCTCCAGTGATGATGATAATAGTGACGTAGACCTTAATTGTACTCTTTTTGAATAATCAAAATAGTCAAAAAACAGTTTATGTTTGAAATAAATTCAAAAAGATTTTCATTGATTGTATTTCAACTATAATATAAAATCACAAGTTTAAAAATAAAGAGTTTTATCGATATAAAACTACGAACTTCATCGTAAGCGTGACAGCACTAGGGACAACTGTCACAGAGATCAAGCTATATTTTATGGACTATAGATGCTCAACTTTCGGAGGGTGTGTGCGTGTGATGGGTTTTGGTGATTAATTTAGGATCACCGAACTTTAATGCACGTAATCATATTCCATTTATTTTCTTCACGGTAGGCAGCAACCTAGCAAAGGTCGATTAACGGTCGAGTATCACTTACAATCTAAAGAAATGGATGAACGAATGAGGTATATAAAGCTATCTTAAATATTGCCGTATAATTTACTATCTATTTATATACATTATATGTGGTGTATTTCTTGTAAATATAATTTGCTCCTTATAACATGTCATTAAAATGAATATCTTTGAAGTTAACATGCGGGGGCAGAGAGGATGAATATTGAGGGAAGCGGGGGCGGTTTGCTAATTATATATTTTTTGTGATTGTGTTTTGAGATGTAAATCATCATCTCAGTTCACATACTAGTAAGTCCCACTGCTGGACTCTAGCCTCCTCCACAATGGGAGAGAAAATAACCTGCCATACCACGCCGCTCAAACGTCTTGGTATAAGGTTTTATTTTTGTTTTTCTTACATAGATGTTACATGCCTCCTTTGATGAATTTTTAAATCACCAACGAGCAATATATGGGGCTGGTGAATTGTATTTTTTTCCATTATCACATGGAAAATATATGTCATCATCATCATTCCCCCTATCACCGTCCGCTGCTGGTGGAAAGCCTCCCTCATGTTTCGCCACGAAGTGTTGTCCTGTACTGCCTGCATCCAACGATGCGCAACAACCTTCACCAGTCATTAGACCACCTAGTGGAAGAGAGTCCTACATTGCTTTGTCCGCTATGTGGTCGCCACTCGAGAGCCCTTCTTACCCAGCGGCTGTTGATTCGTCGAGCAATGTATCCTGCTCATTGCCACTTCAGCGTGCTAATTCTTCGTGCTATGTTAGTTACATCCTTATATCATCCAGATATCTTCTACGAATTGCCGTATTTCATATTCTATTTCGCAGAGAAATCCCGAGCAGAGTCTAGTTCATAGCACGTCCAATAAAATATATATATGTGAATAGTCACATCAAATGACTTTTCAATAAATATTTTAGTGAAACGTTACATGAAAAGCCGCCGTCCAATATTATTTTATCACAAAACATTTATTGAACTCGCGTGAAAATAATTTCAATATTGAAAGCATCAATGGTTAGCGAACGATAATGAAATTTCAAATGAGGTACTGAACGTGTATGGATTCTTTAATAGAAAATACAGATCAAACTACCTTCCGTGTGGAGTAAGAATACAATTCACCACCTTCTGTCTTGCCCGTGGGCGTCGAAAAAGACAACTAAGGGATATGATATACAGATAACATCTAAGAGAAGGAAAACCCTAGGGTCGGGCCCAACTGTGGGATTTCTTTGAGCCGAAATGACGATGATTAGATGTCAGATCAAAATAATAATACTCGAAAAGTACTGTACGCTCGATTGAAGTGACCCAAAGTAATGCACATCATCATCACAACCCATATAAGTCCCACTTCAGACGTCAGACGTGTTGGCATAGGCCGTGCTATGTCGGTTACATCCGTTCTGCCGCGTATTTCCGTATTCCGGATTCTATTTCGCCGATAAATCCTGAGTATAGCCCACTCCATAGCACGCTGAGCAACTTTGAGCTCTACAATAATAAATACTAATATTATAAATGCGAAAGTATGTTTGTTTGTTACGCTTTTACGCTTAAACCACTGAACCAATTTCAAAAATTCTTTCACCAGTGGAAAGTTATAATATCGGGGAGTAACATAGGCTATATTTTATCCCGTTCCCGTGGGAATATGGACTGAAACCGAAGCGAAGCGAGGGCGGGTTGCTAGTCTATACCAATAAATAAAATTGGAGTGTCTATTTGTAATGTCAAAATAATAGGCTTTTTTCATGCTCACACGGTTATTTGCACGACACCTATGCCTAAAATAGCAATTAAAAAATTTTTGTCTGTCTGTTTGTTCCGGGTAATCTTCAAAACGGCTGGACCGATTTCAAAAATTCTTTCACCAATGGAAAGCTATAATATCAGGGCGTAAACTAGGCTATATTTTATCCCGGTATTCCCACGGAAACGGGAACTACGCGGGTAAAACGACTATAACCTATAACCGAAGCGAAGCGAGAGCGGATTGCTAGTTCAGAATAAAATAAAAGCAACAGCAACTTGTTAGTGGTCCATTGTTCTCACTAAAAGAGACTGTCCTGATTTTATAGTCCCCAAAAGCATAGTTTTCAGCTAGACAGGACTTTTTTCCGTTGAAATAATACGTTAAGAATTTGAGTTTAAGAACTACGATAATTTAAGTTAATATTAATTATTCAATAACATAAGTATGTATAGTATTATTAATAAGTAATTACTGTGACAACATATTTCAAATATTGTCATTATGTAATTATAATTGTTATTACATCTAATTATTTTAATTACACAGAATATTTAAGGCTGATTAAAATGATACACAATATTTGTACAAAGAAATTTTAATGTTACCAAACACGCATTAATTAACTATCCTCAACTTGTCCGTGGATGTTGTATAAGGTCATGCAATTTATAATTACGCATGAATATCATGAACATCATTTGAATTAGGCAGCTCTATGTATTTTTAAATACCTTAAATAAATAATAACAATTATAAAAAGTTTTTGTAAAATTTCATATTTAACATACATGGATGACATTTTCATCACATTTAATAAAAAAATCCTAACTTCATAATTGCAAGATCTAGGATAATAAATTTGAGTATTTTTTGTTAAATAATAAGTCTCGCTACCCCTCATAGCCCGTTGGTCCATTACTTACGAGACACCTGTATATATTTTATTTAATGATGGTTAATAATCATCATCTCGGCAAATCGGTTGGAAGGTTTCAAAGATTATAACGGACATAGGTAGAAACATTTTTTATGCTTTATATATATATTTTATTTAATGATGGTTCAAATCATCATCTCGGCTCATATACGTACTGCTGGCTTCAAGTAGGAGGCAAATTGACCACTGATGTCAAGTCACTCTGCTTCGGTGGTCGGTCCAACGACGAAGGCGACGTGTCTTACGCCCCTCTGTCGCCCCGGACGGAGTGGTGCGAGGAGTGCGTCGACCGTAACACACTACCAAAAAAAAAAATAGGAGGGAAATTAATAATCAAATAATATATATCTAAAAATGTGTATTTTTTAAAGAAAAAGAATGTAAGATTTTTGTGATCATGATTTTGATGCAAGAGCACGTGACTGCACAGATGGCGTAGTAGTTAAGGTAAGGACTGGTCATACCAAGTGTCACGGTCTTGATGCTTATGCAGGACAATATCTTGTGCAATCTACAACTCTTTTTTATTTCTGTTTGTTACAAACTGTGGCAAAGGAGCGAACAATACACCTGACGATAAGTGTTGCTGCCGCTCATGGACCTATACTAGGCCGCTGCCCATCGTGAAAAAATGAAGGGAGTGTGAATGCGCGCAATGAGGTTCGGTGAAACTAAAGGCATCACCAAAACCCACCCCACGCAAACACCTTTAGAAAGTTGGGCTTCCGGTTCTTTCGCTCACCGAACAAATTGCTACTACTCGGACGTTGATTTTCTGCGAGAATGTGGTACCCCGGATGGACTGGCCCGCGGCTGTAGACAGATAACTGTCAATAGCGTGGTCCTATTACTACACTGTCTGCCACTACTTACCTGGTTGTATGTTTAATTTTTATCTGTTAATTGTTATCATAATCATCCTTTTTTTTTTCACGCTGTGGAAATGCATTTACGCACTGGCCCCCGCCAGTGACGGACGGGGGGGGGGGCCGTGTGGGGCTCACCGACCACATCCGTGGCCGGAATACCTACTAAAACCACAGCGGCCCCTTCCGCGCTTTTACGGGGTGCCGGAGAGGTCGTCTGATGACATTCAATCCCCGACACCCCAACGCATGGCCGTCTGGGCACGTCCTGTCATTACTGTTCAGGGGGGTGGGAGTAGGTGGTCATATTGTCGCCTCCTCCTCCCGGGTCGCCGGCGACGAAGTGAGTCAGCAGACGCAAGCGCCTCGCGTTCCCGCTCCGCCACTTTCTTCCTTGATATGACGGCCTCACATCATAATGATCCTGGTCTTATCCCAATTACTTGGAGTTGAAACAATACCGATTCTTCTTCTACCGTACATTGGTAGTAACATTTTTTTGGCAATAGTTTCATGACCAGCCGCCTGCCTGACTCCTTTCTTGGGAATGTAATTGTAGATATAAAGCTCCTAGTCGTCTTTTACGACACCCACAAGAAATACAAGGGTTTATTGTATTCTTAGCCGCTACCCCACAGCAAATGATCGTTAATATTTGTAAAATAACCCATAAAACGAAGATTATTTTCTTCTAATGTTGTTTATCAAAGAGCATAAATTACGTAAAAATTGTTATGGCACATAGCGTCGGTTTGTAGTGCTACACTTGTTGTAGGATTGAAGTGAACTATTGATTTTCGTTCCCTTGCAATGCTTGTTTTCTTATGTTTTACTCTGTTATTGACAGCCATTCCCTGATGTGGTGAACTTCGTATGGGTAGCTACTAGTTATTGCCTGCACATAAAAGATTTTTTTTTAACATGAATGCACGTATGAATCATGAATGTCTTTATAAATTACCAACTTTCATTAAAAAAAAACTTAGCTAGTTTTGCTAGTATATTTTAAATTATCTATAAATATATATATATATATATATATATATATATATATATATATATATATTTTATTGCAAACGGTGGCAAACGAGCAAACAGCACACCCGATGGCAAGTGTTGCTGCCGCTCATGGACCTTTACAAGGCCGTTGCCTACCGCGAAGAAGAGCGAAGGGAGTTCGAATGCGTGCATTGAGGCTCGGTGACACCAAGGGCACCACCAAAACCCTCCACACGCAAACACCCTCAGAAAGTTGGGCTTCCGGCTCTCTCGCTCACCGAACGAAGCGCAGTAACAAATTGCTACTACTCAGACGTCGATTTTCTGCGAGAGCGTGGTACTGCCCCGGACGGACCGGCCCGCGGCTGTAGACAGATAACTGTCGACAGTGTGGTCCTACCACTCCTAAAATATATAATAAATAGAAAATATAAAATATATAATATATAGAGAACTAATCAGATAATCTTCCAAATATGATAATTATTAATATATTTCGATGAGTCTGTTTGACTTCCATGAACGATATTAAATAAAAAGCATTTACAAAGAGGTGGTTAGAATCATTTCAAACACGCAAACGTTATAAATTGTAATATATCAATACAACTAACAAATATACGCTTTTTCACCCACGTAGCCGTGGAAATATGGAGATACAATATAAGTTATGTTAATCGCTGATAATGTAGCTTTTTGCCGCTCAAAGATGGAATAAGAATAAAATTCACCAATCCCTAAAGCTGAAACGACGGATGTAGCTTTATATTGGTGAAATTTTAATATCGGTTCAGTGGTTAAGACTTGAAAGCGTAATAAACTTATAATATTAGTTAGAATATTGAATTTAAATAATTTAACGCGTGTACTTAAGTTGCGTGCTCGTTTAACAATATTCACGATAAATAAAATAAATACGTTTGTTTCTTTTGTTTGATACTAACAAGTTATGAAACACTATAAAAGTGGATTATTAGTTAACGAATATGAAATTGTAACACTTTTGAAAATACATTTTATCATTTCCTGCTCTTTCTTTTCTAAAAAAAGACAAGGCCCTGCGCTAAAGAACATTTAATTTAACAAACACAAATTACACCCAGACCTAAAACAGGGATTTGTGGATCGCATTAAGTATAGTACTGCATGGGAATTGCACCCACGATACTGGCATAGTAAATTACTACGCCATCTATGCATTTAAGAATACAGTTTATTGAAATACTTTTGTATTTATCATCATCGTCATCAGCATCATGCGTTGACCCATATATCTCACTGCTGAGCTCGAATCTCTTCCATAGTGGAAGAGAAATTGATAGGTACTATATCCTGCTGGTCAGACAGTTTTATTTCGAACTTAACTTCTCATACAGAGATATTGTATTGATGGTTTTTCCTAGTCGTTTTTTGCTTTCACCAACAAGAAAAGAAGGGCTGGTGACCATTATTTTCTTACTCTATCTGTGTTCTTGATGAGATTATTATGTTATTATGATACAAGAAAATATTATAGATATGCCTTGAACTTTTAATCACATCTTGTGCTGTTTTTGCTTATTCACGAACTATGTATTCGATTAATTTATAAAAATTAGAATGAACTGATGATGTAAAGCAATCATTACCATTCAGCCTATCGCAGTACATTATTGGCCGTAAGCCCTCATGTTTCGCCATAAGGTGCGGTTCCGTGCCAGCTGTATCCAACGATGCCTAGCAACTTCCATCAAGTCACCGGTCTACTTAGTTGACGTCCTACACTGTATCGTCCGATAGACCACTCGAGGACCTTTCTTACTCAGCCGTTGTTGTGCATGACCGGCCCTGCAAAGCTCTATAAAAGACTCAATAAAACATTCAAGTTGTTTTATAAATTAGTCTTGAAATTATATTGATCTACCACTATTTTAACTATGTATATTAATAATTAAACTCATATGATATGCATAAAACGTCTATACAAGGACAGGAAAATTCAAAATAATATCCTATACCAATACGTCGGATAAGTGGTGCCAATCAATTTTAGTTTCTATTTTGGAAGAGGGTCGAGGCCGATACTGTTTGAGCTAAGATTATGATATTATAGAGAAAGCTCTTACATAGGTACGAGTTACGGTAACAAATGTTACTATTTAGATATATTTGAGCTATGGACAAGAATAAGAATTTTAACTTTGAATACAACTACTTTGAGTACTTTGAATACAGAAATATGCGATTACATGGATATATTAACCAAGTCAATTTACCTTGTATTCTGAAGAAAGCTCGAACCCAGCAGTGGGACGTATCTGAACTAATGATGATCACGATGAAAACAGATTATAGATTATCTAGTAACTGTTATAATTAATAAAAAAATAACTTGAGTAAACATGTTTTTAGTTAGAAATAAATCAATACAGATGATCCGTTCTTAAGACGTAATCCCGATTAGTGAACGTCTTAAGAAAATATCTTCCATTATTTTTCATCTAATGTTGGCAACATTACAGCGCTAGCAATATTGTGGGCCGAGCGCCATACTTATTTTGTTTTTACCTTTTAAAGCGATACGCGGTGCATGGACATTGCACGGACATTGCACTGATAACAGTGGAACGAATAGGTTGTTCTTAAAACTCCTCGTTAAGTTGCGTACAAAATTTATATTAATAATAGATTACTAAGTTTAACGTTTCGCTATTAATTTTAAAATCATGTTTTGTATCAGTTGGTCATCCTATTTTGAATCGGTTTGTAGTGTTTAAAACGGTGAGAATAGAAACCGGTAGTGTTGTGTAAAAAAGAATTAACCAAAAAGTTATCCAAATTCTGGAAAAAGAAGTGGTCTGTAGGTGCAAGGTCTGGTGAGTATGGCAGATGACGGAGAGCTTCCAACCCCAGTTCTTGCAACTTGGAGACCGTCTGCTGTGCAGTATGCTGTCGCGCATTGTCGTGCAGGAGAAGCGGAGACGAGCGATTGACCAATGCTGGTTGGAGATGTGCCAGCTTCTCCATCATTGTGTTCAGTTCTTCACAGTACACATCTGCAGTAATGCTCACCCCGTTTGATAAGAAGCCGTGATGAATCACACCGGCGCTAGACCACCAAACAGTGGCCATCACTTTTCTAAGGGTAAGTTTTCGTTTAGGGCATTGTTTAGGTGCTGAAGCAGGATCCAACCAACTTGCTGAGCGCTTGCGGTTATCAAACAGAATCCATTTTTCATCGCACATAACAATGCGTTTCAAAATTACTTCATTTGTGTGTCTGTTAAGCAATGCAAGGCATGTCTCGACGCGTACTTCGCGCTGGCGATCATCGAGTTCGTGAGGCACCCATTTGTCAAGCTTTCTTACCTTGCCAATTTGACGCAATTGGACCAATATTATTTTGACGCTAACGTCGAAAGCTGCTGCTAATTCAGCCGTAGATTGTGTATCATCGGCTTCCACAATCGCCTTTAATTCGTCATTGTCGACCAAAGTCTTCGGACGACCGCGAGGTTCATTTTTCAGGTCGAAATTTCTAGAAAGGAAGCGAGCAAACCAATAACAGGCAGTGCGTTGGTTTGTAGTGTTAGCGTGCCGCTTGTCCCGAGTTGCTGCCAGAACGATACTCATATTCCATAATTACTCGAATTTTTAACGTATCCATGATGACGAAAAAGATTGAGATGCGATGAAAACGTAACACTAATCAATAAACAAATGACTAGTTTTGGAAAATTAATTCCATGTTTTAAAATAAAATTAATTTGAAATTAGAATTCTTAGCCAAACAAAAATTATTTTGATTTGAAATGGCCAGTACTGCAGAACGGCAATTACATAGGTTAAGACCTATTATATTATATATCCATTACTTATCCAGGGGAAGATATAAAGTGGTGAATTTTATTTTAACTCCGTCACTCTACGAGTTTTCTTTTTAAGTGAATCCTCCTATTATTGAAAAAAATTGTTTGATGAAAATTTCTCGAAAGAAGAATTTCAATAACTGCTGCGTGCACACGCGTTTTTGTACCACAATTAAATTTGAGGAAAGGTATATACTATTCTCGTTTCTATAATTTTATTAAGATGAAAAACACATTTATGCGATTTTAAATTGAATAATTAAAATAATTATCTGTAATACAAAAGTTTTATTTCTATCCTACGTCATTACGACATATTCTGTATAGCTTTTTCAGTAGAGTTTATGGTCGGATCACACTACTCCTAAATCGTCCACAGCAACGGAAAGGATCGTATGCAATCTCATTGCATTTTTTTGGAAGCAAGCATTGCATTTTTTTTCAAGCAATAGTCTACACACGCCAGCCATTCCATCTAGGGGAACGAAACAGCGATACGCGGCCCCGCCGTATCCCTCATCGAAATTGGGCCGAAAACTGGTATCGAAGCCTTGACGTCTGTGACCAGCTCAACGATATAACCTTAATAGCCTGACGTACGTTTATCACTATTTAACGAATCAGTGGTACCAGGTCCTTGATGTCGTTGAAGAGTAAGAACATTGCCTGTACTGAAATCGAACAGTTAGAGTGAATTCACCGGAGTTTTATGTGGAGAATGGAAGTGTTATATTTTCTATTGCAAACTACAAAAAAGCTCATTCTCGATAAAAATTTTAGATTTAAGTTCTCCAAAGACCTTACAAGTTTGCCTTACAAGGTGTGCAAGGTGTGCTGTATGTATATTAAGTGAAATAAGGCCCGAATGCTGTCCAAGATAAAATGTGTAAAGAAATAATGAAAATAATACTGGAATAATTTATATTTACGGTGTACCTTCATTTCTCTGCACTGGACTATATCTGGATATGGATTATTCAGAGAATGACATTCAATCCCTATTCAGAGTGGCTGCCGAGTAGGCTGGCTCTGTTATTGATTATTTAAAACCGATCAACCGTTTGCAAAACCGTCTCGCATGCCGACAGTTACTTATATAACAGACATGTTTATATTTGAATCTATACTAATATTATTTGATTAAACGTGAGACGAGTTTGTTTTGTTTAACGCAATAATAACGACAATTCTAAAACTTTCGTAATTAAATTCACTTAGAATGTAAAAGTTTTAGCAAGAATAAATGTTTCAAAAAATTACAACATGTGGTAAATAGATGTCTTTCATCAATGGCCGCTAGTCGTGATAGTTTTAAGGCTATGGTCAAACGCCTATACCTAGGCCTTCTGACGGAATGAACTCATCATTGAGGAATCACCTCTGCTGTTTATAAAATTTATATGTATGTAAGTGTGCATTTATATGTGTATGTATATATACATATATATATATATATATATATATATATTTATATGTATATATATATATATATATATATATATATTTATATGTATATATATATATATATATATATATATGTATATATATATATATATATTTATATGTATATATATATATATATATATATATATATATATATATATATATATATATATATATATATATATATATATATATGTATATGTATATATATATATATGTATTGTTTGCTTGTATTAGATATAAGATTGTATAGATTGTATAGATCCAAATTTCAGAAATTATTGCTCACATTGCATTGCACCTGCCTAATTTATTTCTGCTCCACCCTAGGTCGATTGGCAGAAAATGCCTAAGGCATTAAGTCCGCCTTGTACTTTTTTTGTGTGCAAAAGTTTTAAACAAACAAATAAAATAAATAAATCAATGTAAAGCTTGCTGTATTTCTGAATAAGTGCTCCATCATCATTTCAGCCTATTGCCGTCCATTGCTGGACGTAAGCCTCCCTCATGTTACGCCACAATGTGCGGTCCTGTGCCGCCTCGTGGGTTCCATAGTGTCTATATATCTATACCAATAAATAAAATTGGAGTGTCTGTTTGTAACGTCAAAATAATAGGTTTTTTTCATGCTCACACTGTTATTTGCACTATACTTAAGCCTAAAATACACTATATATTTTTTTTTGTCTGTCTGTCTGTTTGTTCCGGGTAATCTTCAAAACGGCTGGACCGATTTCAAAATCTTTCACCAATGGAGAGCTATAATATCAGGGGGTAAACTAGGCTATATTTTATCCCGGTATTCCCACGGGAACGGGCACTACGCAGGAAACACTGAAATCGAAGCGAAGCGAAGGCGGATTGCTAGTATGAGATAAACTTAAGAATATATAAATAAGAATTTCTCATTTAAATTTTTGAAATATTCGCCTTTTCGCGTCGTCCCGTTTGAGAATCGATCGCTATACCAGACATTCTTTCGCTTCAAAACTTTGTACAAGTGAAGGATTGCTTATAATGAAATCATTATACCAACCCATCTGAATATCGAGGTATTATAAATCAATTTGCGTCATATTTTGGAAGTACCTAGTATTGAGACTATATGAGCTGAGATGAGAATATTGATGATGTGGAACTTGTACTTAACATCAGAAAGAAAAGAAGTTAGTTTATTTTTTCCTTACAAGTGGACACATTTATATAGCTTGATTAAAATGACTAATAGATCACTGATAGACATTTCATCATCATCATCATCATCGCAGCCCACATACGTCTCACTGTTGGGCTTGGGCCTCCCTCACAATAGGAGGGAATTGGACAATTCCCTCCTATTGCGAGGGAGGCCCAACTATACCATATTGGTCAGACATATTGGTATAGGGTTTAATTTCAAGTTTTTCTTCTCTTGCACAGATGTTATGTGCATATTATACCCCTTAATCGTCTTTTAGGACATCCATGAGCAAGATAGGGAGTGGTGAATTGTATTCCTATTCCGTCACCACAAATTTAAATATTCATCATCATCATCTTGCTCTTATCCCAATTACTTAGAGCGACGCAATATGTCATCTGTTTTGACATATTGCAAAAAGTTTCGGCAATGACTTTTATGACCGGCCGCCTGCCTGACGTCAACCCTCCTTGGGAATGTAATCGTTGACCCAAATGGTACCAGATGGAATTGGTCCAGATCAATCTAGGGCTCTTAGTCGTCTTTTACGACACCCACGAGCAAAGCAAGGGTTGGTAGTATTCGAAGCCGCTACCACACAGCACTTTATTATTTAAATATTAAATGCTGTGATCTACCTACAAGTAAAGATAGATGATATGGCTGAGTAGATACTCGGCCAAATGTTGTAGTACGTAACATGTGGCCTAAAACGAAGTCTTTGTGGCCTAATATATATGACGAGTGTCTGAAAACTTAACATTAACTATATTTTATGCATTTCAAACATTAATACCAATAAATAAAATTGGTGTGTCTGTTTGTAATGTCAAAATAATAGGCTTTTTTCATGCTCACACGGTTATTTGCACGACACCTATGCCTAAAATAGCAATTAAAAAATTTTTGTCTGTCTGTCTGTCTGTTTGTTCCGGGTAATCTTCAAAACGGCTGGACCGATTTCAAAAATTCTTTCACCAATGGAAAGCTTAATATCAGGGCGTAAACTAGGCTATATTTTATCTCGGTATTCCCATGGGAACGGGAACTACGCGGGTAAAACGACTATAACCTATAACCGAAGCGAAGCGAGGGCGGGTTGCTAGTATGAAATAAAAAAAATTATATATTAACTTCAGAAATAAAGATATATTTATACGTAATGACTACTAACTCATACAAAAACCAAGGACATTATTTTATTTCTTATGTTAAAAAATTCACATAAAGCAAAAAAAAAATGAAAACCGTTCAAAATATATCGCACAATGAAAATGAAAAGGACTCTTATAAACAAGAAAAATGTGATATTTATACATTCAATGTCTTATGTCTTTAGAGAATACTGAAATGTTGATTATAGTTGATTAAATATTACACTTTGATTAGTTTTACTTGATTTAAATACGTCTTTTCGAACATTTTGCAGCGTTCATGGTCACGGGCAATCAAAAATCAAATACAAACGTGATAAAATCCGTTGTTTTATTTACAACTAGCAAACCACCCTCGCTTCGTTTCCGTTTCAGTCGTCTTATCCGCGTAGTGCCTGTTCCTGTGGGAATACCGGGATAAAATCTAGCCTATTTTACTCCCTGATATTATAACTTTCCATTGGTAAAAGAATTTTTGAAATCTGTTCGGTAGTTTAAGAGTGAAAGCGTAACATACAAACAAACTTACTTTATTAGTAAAGATGTGTAAAACTCGCTTAAACATCAGAAATCATTATATTAATATCATATTATTTAAAATAAATGATAAAATAATGAACTGCGTCACTTTAAGACACTTTACACGGGCACGAACAGTCAGAAGCGGTCGAAAATAGACACGAATATTATAGTTGGTAAAATATTAGTTTTATGTCGTTCTTAATTAAATTTCCTCTTTTTCATTCTCAGCATGTGATATTACAATTATGAATGAGCTTTATTCCTTTTGACAATGCGAAAACCTTTTTAAAAGCTTTTATTTAACTTGCCCTGTTAGTATGGGATAAATAATTGCGAGTTAAATTAGAACCACTTCATGTTGTTAGATTAAGTTGAAATTTGGTTTACTTACGTAACTTCGGTCACAATGCAATAATATGGTACCGTGAAGCTTGTCTCAAGCTGGCGTCGGAAGGTGGCTATAGGAAGTCCGAAAGTAAACAAGATAAAACCGTTGAATTCGGACTCGTTTCAATAGTCTTGACAAGTTTTCTTCGATTTAGAGCATTTAAATAAAAGCTTGTCTTAAAAAAAATAATTGATATTTTATTTTGCTGTATTGTGTAAACAAAACATCGCAAATTTAACCTCAAAACGTGAGCAACGTTACAAAATTAGTATTATATAGGGGAGCATACAATATATCAGATATTGGAAAACAGTGATATCATTATACGTGTATGGATTAAGGCAAATAATAAGTAATTTAAATTTCATGAATACATTAACCAAATGAAGGTATGATTATAGTTCGATATTCGATATTGAGCTTTACACTTTTTCATAGCCCGAGACAAGCATATTTTAGCCAAACCATAAGCAAAAAAAAATAAAAAAAAAATAGTCTTAACTCACTATAACTAGTTACTTTCCGTATGATGGCGTAAATATATAATTCACCACCAAACCCCCATAGGTTATAAATATATATATGCATAGGTTATAAACTTTATTTAAATCTTATACCTTAGTAGGTATAAGATTTAAATAAAGTTTATAATAAATTTATACATATAGTAATATAAAAATACAATATTCAAAAATATAAAAAGTGAAATGACCCACCGGCAGCGAATACAAGGACCAAGCTGCCGGTGGTTAGGGCTCCAAAGAGGAAATTTTTACAATGCACGGCGTGTCTAGTGATACCGCCTTCTGCATCAGAGCTGCAATCTAACTACCTATCGCGAGCCTCTTTAGGTGTTGATCCAGCCTCTTGGCTATTAAGCCGTTGGTCGAAATGACTATCGGCACGATTGCCGTGTCCACATCTCACATGTCGACAGACGACAATCTCGTGAGCTTAATTATAAATGATATTATGATTTGTGATGTTTACGCGAGTAGTACCTAGAAATGCGACTGGGAGGGAAAATAATCGATTTTTTATTCTTTAAAAGAAATCGATTATAAAATAATCGATTAATTAAAAATAAATAATCGATTTTTCTCCCAACAGGATTATGACCTTTTTTTTTTTAGGAAATTTGTGCTTTATTTTCTAATATAGTATGAAACACTGCACGCAGTATCGTGCTGACCTTTTTTTAGGAAATTTGGCAGTGAAATAATCGATTAATTTCGATCGAATAATAAAAAATCGATTATTAATAGATTTTTTTTTATTTTAAAATCGATTGTAATTTCGATTATTACAAAAAAATTATCGCTTAATAATCGATAATTTTTCACATCCCTAGTAGTACCACATGGTAAATGAAACTATTTGAGTTTTTGGCGGGAATCTGAAGTGTCATGTGGTGTTCTTGTATTATATTCAATATCGTAGTGTTTTAACATGTTATGTTAAATAATCTTGATGGCATTTTATGTAATATATAGCGACAGAACTGCTAAGGTGTAGTGAATATGATATAAAACTGCTATACATACCTTTGTATTTCCACCATAATTCTCAGAAGATACCCTTAACAGTGGCCATTACACTGTTGAGGGCGACACTTTGACTTGCTGACAGACCATTACTGACATGAAGAAACTGAGAACTTGAAAAGATAATTATAACTCGACACTGGCAAAAATGGCTCGTATTTGTAGCTGATTGCCAAGACAAAAAAGAAGAAGAAGAATGAAACTATTTTACGGATTTTATCCGCGTTCATGAACTCAGTCCGCCCGAGACGTCGAGCTATCAAAAATCAAATACAAATGCGATAAAATCTGTAAAGTAGTTTTATTCACAACATATTATTATTTTACCTTCAGGTGTGATAAATGTCTCTGTAAATTCAATTATATTCATCACTAGCCTCAATCTACCTTGAAGTTGATCAGAATATGTTTCCCAAATTACATTTGCCGCGTCTATCTTCAGGCTCACAGGCTACACAGAATCAATTCAATCTAGTTCGTAAACCAATTTCCTTAGAAGCATTATAACGGTGTACGAGTTTATTGTCTCTAGTAAAGGTATTAAAGCATACAGCAGTTAAATACACGTATAGAAACAAAATTATATACAATAAAGTTTGTAAGTGGTGTTAGCTTTCTAAAAATAAATTTATTAATATACAGGTACTATCACAAAATAACTTAGAATGTTCTTGTTTATTGATACTTTAAAATGATTTTGTGAAATTACCGATATTTATATATTCTTACTAACATTAAAATGCGAAATTAAGTTTGTTTGTTTGTTACGCTTTCACGCTTAAACCACCAAATATATTTTAAAAATTCTTACACCAATGGAAAGCTATAATATCAGGGAGTAATATAGGCTATATTTTATCCCGGTATTCCCACGGGAACTGGAACTACGCGGGTAAGGCGACTAAAACCGAAGCAATTTGTACTTTCTGGGCTATAACTATTATTTAAGTTTTTCTTGTAATTGGTGTACAAATAAAGAATTATCTATCTATGTATCTATCAAAGCGAGGGCGAATTACTAGTAATAGATATTGAAAGAAAACTTGTAATGGAGTTTTTAGTAGAGCAATAAAACTTACAAATAAAACTTTTCATATGTATTTTTATAGACGAATCATGCTAAAATTAATTGTATTGAATGCTGTTTTAATTAATGTATTGCTAAAACTAAAGATAATTGTCTATGATAAACAATAACAATATATTTCTAAACAATTAATGTTTAAATAATTAACGCAAGCAAAAGCAGAGTGCACAGTTTTTTTAATAAATCTAGTTGGTCAATTTCCGTTTCACTGTAGCTCTTTTAGTCCAGCAGTGGGACCTAATTAAACACGTAGTATGCTATTGTTAATCAGGCATACAATATTTTCAACTACCAATTAGTTCATTAGGCTTCCTTAATAAGGGGCCATATCATGTTTTATGGTTGGCAGGCGGGCTACCGATCAGAGTTGGTGTTATGAAATTTCAGAAAAGTGATTTCAGTAAAATGGTAATTATATTAAAAGATAATGAAATTAGTATAACATATGAGCAAATACATATTCCACTAGGATAGGCTCGCCTTCTCCAAATACCACGCAACAGATTGGTTTGTATAAGGTTATATGGTAAATTATATGTTTCCATTTTTCATTCTCTTACCTAGCTACGTCATTCCTCATCATCATACTCGTCGCACTATTGGGCTCGGGCCTCCTCCACATAGGAGGGAAATTGATCTACTATACTAGTCAGACCTGTTGGTATAGGGTTTTGTTTCGAGTTTTCCTTCTCTTGCATAGATATTATATGCATATTATATCCCTTAGTCGTCTTTTACGACACTCACGGGCAAAAGTGGGGGTGGTGAATTGTATTCTTAGTCCGTCACCATACGGATAGAGACCCACACAAATAGATGTTTTATGCATATGATGCTTACAATGCACGGACCTTTATCTTGTACAACACCCACGGGCAAGATAACGTTTGGTGAATCGTATTCTTACTCCGTCACAAAATTCATAACAATAGTTTTTATTATACGTTTGAAATTATTAAATAAATTTCCATTAATGATTTCTGATGTTTACGCGAGTATTACACATTTTAAATAAAACTACTTTACGGATTTTATCGCGTTTGTATTTGATTTTTGATTGCCCGACGTTTCGAACACTTTGCAGCGTTCATGGTCACGGAACCTTTGACCCACAATAATAATAGCTAAAGATAATTTTATAAATCAAAGTCTCTGAGTAACGTAAAGTAAGTCGCCTTCAAAATTAATATCAATTCAGCATTATGTCACCTGAGTTTTCTTGCCGGATCTTTCTCAGTGTGGCCGTGTTCCGATCCGGTGGTAGTATACTAGATTATTAGGTTTTTAAACATAATTACTATTAATTGTAATGTTAAATAATTACTAATCATAAACAATTAAATTTTTATCATATAGAATCATTTTCTCCTTACACTGGCAATAAATTTGTATCAAAATGTGGGTCAATATTTAATAACTATTTTGTGTATCGGGTAGATAATTATAAATTTTCTGCAATAACGACTAATAATGACGAATAATAATGACTTGATGGACGTGAGACATTTTAGTCCGCCCGTGACCATGAACGCTGCAAAGTGTTCGAAACGTCGGGCAATCAAAAATCAAATACAAACGCGATAAAATCCGTAGTTTTATTTAAAATAACTTTCCATTTTGAACATGGACCAGAAAATTACGTCAAACTGTTGCATGTTACTTGTACCCTTTAATTTTCTACAAGGTATAACAATCCGAGTATTTGTCAACACTATGTCAAAGGCTATAATGTCACAAAAGAGGATGCTATCGTTTAGTCGTTTGTCGACCGATATTGTAACTACATACAATTGTAAATGCCTGAATACCATTTTAGATTAATTAATATTACTGCCAGTAATTTTCATTCCTTCCGTATCTTCATCATTTGCCTGCCCTCATCCTACGCTAAGTGGAGTCGACACCACATGTTTTTACCTACCATAGGCACCTGTCATCCGTCATATCTGCACTCATCGCTTTCATACGCATATCCTCATTCATCCATCTCTTATTGATGGATGAGGGGAGTGATGGTTGCTCTAGTAGTTAACTCGTGATCGAGTGCCGCTTGTGAGATCTGGTCCAGCCATAATCGTTTGAATTATATTAAGTATCTTGCGGTTCTTACAAAACATGTACACAATTTGTATATCTAGTAGGGAAAAAAAATAATAATTAATAATAATAGACAAGCCCGTTGAGTTTCTTGCCGGATCCTCTCAGTAGCGGTCGCGTTCCGATCCGGTGGTAGTATATTTTTTTTGGAAATTGTAAACCTGACAATATGTAAGTGCCCTCTCGGGGTTTATGCATAATAAATGATTTGAATTTGGATTGGGTCTCCCATGATTCTTATGTCCATCTACACACATATCAACAATCCTCCTGGTCACATGCCTTTCATCCATCCTCATTACATGTCCATACCAAGACAATCTCGCGCTCCTAATCTTCTTTACCACTGGTGGTACATTCCTTCCGTATGATTTCATTAATAATACAACTCGGGAATGTAGTAAAAGACGATTAGAGGATATGATACGCAGATAATATCTTTCCAGAGAAGGAAAACTCGTTGTAAAATCCTATACTAACACGTCTGACCAGCATGGTATATATAGTAGGTCAATTTACCTCCTCTTATAATGGAATTCGAGGCCAGTAATGGGTCTTAACTTAAGGTGAGATGATTGACAGTGATGCAAAACGGAATAGCCTGTGTACCTTAGAATAATAACGTATAGAAGGTAAGTTCGCGCACAAAAAATGAAGCAATTAAATTGGAGCCCTTTTTAAAGTGGTAGGATTACACTGTCGATAGTTATCTGTCTACAGCCGCGGGCCGGTCCCTCCGGGGTAGTACCACGCTCTCGCAGAAAATCGACGTCTGAGTAGTAGCAATTTGTTACCGCGCTTCGTTCGGTGAGCGAGAGAGCCGGAAGCCCAACTTTCTGAGGGTGTTTGCGTGTGGAGGGCTTTGGTGGTGCCTTTGGTATCACCGAGCCTCAATGCTTTCATACTCCCTTCACTTTCTTCGCGGTAGGCAGTGGCCTTGTAAAGGTCCATGAGCGGCAGCAACACTTACCATCAGGTGTACTGTATGTTCGTTTGCCACTGTTTGCAATAAAAAAAAAAGAAAGCCCAATGGAGCTTACGCCGGTACCGTTCCGTAATGTACAAGGTCACTGTACTGCACGTACGTACGCAACTCTTAAAAAGTAAATAGGTAATTATGACGGTTTGTGCATTCAAATGGTGTCACAACACATTATTTTGTAAAACATAAAAAGTGTATTAACATAACTTTTAAAAGTATTTCGACGATATATGTTAAAAAAATTAAATTTGATTTCATAATTTGGATAGTGGCGTGCGTGTGTAGGTACATGTGTAATCGCCTGCACGTATGTAGTATTTTTGGCTTCATGTTTTTGATCGCTTAAGTACTGACACTATCCTTCTATATATTATTATTCTAAGGTGAGATGATTGACAGTAATGTAAATCGGAATAGCCTGTGTACTTTTATTTATTGGTCTATGTTTTCGTGAATTTTTTATTATCACCTTACAACTTTTATAACTAACTAGCAACCCGCCCTCGCTTCGCTTCGGTTATAGATTACAGTCGTTTTACCCGTGTAGTTCCCGTTCTCGTGGAAATACCGGGATAAAATATAGCCTAGTTTACGCCCTGATATTATAGCTTTCCATTGGTGAAAGAATTTTTGAAATCGGTCCAGCTGTTTTGAAGATTACCCGGAACAAACAGACAGACAGACAAAAATTTTTTAATTGCTATTTTAGGCATAGGTGTCGTGCAAATAACCGTGTGAGCATGAAAAAAGCCTATTATTTTGACATTACAAACAGACATTCCAATTTTATTTATTGGTATAGATCATCTTTTCGAGTTTTCCTTCTCTTGCACAGATGTTATGTGCATATCTTTTACGACATCCACAGGTAAGATAGGGAGTGGTGAATTGTATTCTTACGCATATACCTACTAACCTATTTTTTTCTTATATACCTTAGGTTTTCATTGGAATCATGATCTGAAATCGCACAAAAAATGAGTTTTGTATAATACTTTATTTGGTCCATAGGCGAAGGACGTCAATTATTAAAAGTTACTCAAAATTGTGACGTAGCGAGTTTATAATATACATATCGCAAAAGATATGATAAAAATTTTATACCTCCTCTTAGATAGACAATAAGGAATATATATACATTATTCATATCCCTGATAATAGATCGGCAAAAAGAGTTTATTTTTAGACTAGCATCGCCCTGCGGTTTCACCCACAGTTCCTCTTCCCATGGGAATTTTGGGATAAAATATAGTCTATGTTACTCCCTGATATTATAGCTTTAGATTGGTGAAAGAATTTTTGAAATCGGTTCGGTGGTTTAAGCTTGAAAGCGTAACAAAGAAACAAATAAACAAACAAACTAATTTACTTTCGCATTTATAATATTACTAAGGATTTGCAAAATCTTTTCTGTTTTAGACAACTTTATATCGATTTATACTATTCCAAGACATGATGAGTTTCGGAGACGGACATTGGCACTCTTCAGAACTTCTTCAGCAAATCTATCATGATAACTGGAAGTTGAATTTTCTTTTCTAACAGTTTTAATTTTTTTATAAATCAGTATTGTACAAATATCTCTGACATCTATACATATGGAACAACCGTTGTTAGATCGATCTGATTATTCGAGTAATAAGAACCAAATTAGGTCAGGTCGTGTATTACATCGAAGTACCCTTACACTTTATATAAGCCTTAAGAAACACTATATTTTAAGATATAATATTCTATATTAACTTACAAATGAAATAACCTACAAAGATGTAACCCAATTTTCGATTACAAAAAAAAAAATAAAGAACGAATTGAAAAAGAAAACTATAAAATACTAGCTGACCCAACAGACGTTTTTCTGTTCAAATAACCGTCACCTACCGGGTCCAATTGTAAATCTAAACCATTTTCGAATCCCCTTGAACATGCACAAAAAATTCATCAACATCGGTCAAGCCGTTTAGGAGGAATTCAGTGACATACACACGTACATAAGAAATTTATATGTAAAGATATTAAGTGTAGATTTACTACGAGAGAAAAATACTTTTCTAAACTAATAGGCTGTATATTATAAGTATTGCATTCCTTTAGTTAAAAAAAAAAATAGTATTCTATTTTACTTCTGTATTTTCGGTAATTTATTTTACAAACGTATCAACTATCGTATCGTATTATAGAAATAACAAGGTTTTGTTAACCGTGTCATATAAATACTTTAGAAGGTAAACTTGAATGTAGACTAATATTATAGTTTTTAAGGTGCCGTACCTAAAGGGTAAAAACGGGACCCCATTACTAAGACTTCACTGCCTATCCGTCCGTCTGTCTGTCACCAGGTTGTATCTCAAGAACCGCAATAGCTAGACAGTTGAATTTTTTACAAATTATGTATTTCTGTTGTCGCTATAACAACAAATACTAAAAACAAAATAAAATAAATACCCATACAACAAACCCTATGGTTTTATTTCGAGAGTTCCTTCTCTTGCATAGATGTCATATGCGTATTGTATCCCTTAGTCATCTTTTACGAGATCCACGGGTAAGATAGGGAGTGGTAAGTTGTATTCTTACTCCGTCATCACACGGAAATATTGAACATAACTGAAATCAAATATTTGCAATATTTACATGCATTTAAAATTTATAAAATTTACGCCAGTAACTCTTCCAAACGAAGTTTTTCTTATTATCATTCATCATCATGATCATACTTGTCCACCGCTAGATGGATGATTCTCCCGTAGCGCGTTCTTATTTATTAAGAATCTAGCAGCGCCCTGCGATTTCACCCGCAGTTCCTCTTCCCGTGGGAATGTCGGGATAAATTATAGCCTATGTGTTATTCTGATATGTAAGCTATATTATTGTGAAGTTTCATCAAAATCCATTCAGTATTTTTTTGCGTGAAAGAGCAACGAACATCTTCACCTTTTCATATCTTTACATCCTCACATACAAACTTTAGCGTTTATAATATTAGGAAGGATAGAATATTAATAGACACGCTTTGTAGACGCATTGACAGTAGGTGTTTTCCGTTTTCACGATTTCCAGGAGATAGTTACCGCCCACTCTCCTCTTGATACCCTTTTTTTTTGCGTTGGGCTGCGGTCGGCGCGCCTCCGCACCACTCTGTCTGGGGCGACAGAGGGGCTTAAGCACACAACACCCGCAACCCACCCGAACACCACGTCGCCTTCGTCGTTGGACCGACCACCGGAGCAGGGTTACTTGTCATCAGTGGTCGGCCCGACGGAATACCCCCTACGTGAGGTACCCTCCCATCGACCGACGTCCCCCCCTCGGGGAGGACGTCGGTCGTTCCTCACGCGGTCGGCCTCTCGGCGGGTGACGGACTAATCCCCGGTCACGTCACCCGCGGCCTCGGGTAGGTCCTGTTACCCTTATAGAAATATACGACACTTACGAGCAAACGAAGTGGTTGCAATAAATGTACTCTTATCTAGTTGCCACAAAATATGTAACATGCAAATTTTAATATATATAAATTACGTGTCACGTTGTTTGTCCGCGATGGACTCCTAAAGTACCTAACCGATTTTAATCAAATTTGCACTCTGTATGCAGTTTGATCCAACTTGAAAGATAGGATAGCTTACATCTTAATTTATAGTCGCAATATTATTTTACTGCAAATTATTTGTATTACCTATATATACCTATTATTTGACATTCACAATTATCTGTTAACTCCAAACGATTTTAACAGATGGCGATATCTGTTGACTGGATTGAGTAATTAATTAATAAATGGCGCTGCTATGCCAAACCTACAAACGTGTCATATACGATTATAACATGTTTTTTTACATAGATGTCATTTGTAAAAAAATATGACGACCTCCATGACAGATGTTCTCCTACAGTTCCACTTAAATAGTTTAATAAAATGTAATATAACAAAAACATTAGCCATAGCAACGCGTGGCCGGGCCTGCTAGTAGGTATACCTGGTGACTTTTTACCGTCTTACAAAAAAAAAACCATAAAAGTATCCGACCTAAAAAACATATCTAACATATTTAAATGTTCAATAGTGGTAGTTATAAAAAAATAATAAAATAAAATAAATTAAAGTTAATATTTTCTAACAGCCTGTTTATCATGTTTACATTTTAAACAAACAAATCCGGCGGAATTTCGTTAGCCAATCATAGCTAGGAAGTCCACGTGGACAGCTATTACATAGCGTAATCCCTACCTACCCAGGCAACCCTGGCGATCCCCCATTGACTGCCTTTTTGTTTTAGTATCCGCCGGTGTTGAAGGTTGTGCGCATGAACTTACAATTTCCCTACAAGTAATTACATATTTCGCGACATCGTTGTGTGTTTGTGTTGTTACGAAATGTCTAATAGACATTATCAATACTCGAATATCGTACCTGTACGTAGTACAAATAGTGCACAAATGGCGGTTTATGCATAGACAAAAAAATGGTGAGCAATTTGTACAGTTCTTTCAATATCGGTAGAACGATATTCTTGTTACTTTGTTCACAATTATTTGTAAATAGCTGATTCCATTTTATCTAAATACCTCTGAACCAATTTACTTTATTGAAATAATGACCTACTAGTAGACTAGTGGATACCAAGTCTCTAACACTTTAAATAATTGTGCCTGCCGGTCCTAAGTGCTTAGAAAGTATTAAGGGAAAAATTGGACTCCGCACGTCCTGAATATGTAGTGGTATTTCTGAAAAGGACGTAGGTAGATTATGGTACAATTTTACGGGTTGACAATCGAACTTTTTCTAAGGTGTAAAGCGAATGACCACGCGGGCGACGAGGTAACAGCTCTGTTAAGTACCTACATACGCACTCGCCGCGCTCACTACATGCTGTTTCCTTACTATTTTAACTTGTAATTATTTATAATCATTTTTATTAAAAATATTCTAGTAAATTTTTTTTTTTAACTTTTAATTGTACGAATGTATTGTAGATACTGGATATTTTAATTGGCCTGCTTTTGTAAGACGACATAAATGTCACCGTGTATAAACTTCTTTTGCGAGTGAAAATGATTGGAAAGCCCACATAGGCTTTAAACTCACAGCTACTGAGAATTCGTTTCAATCATCCTTCCAATTAGACGAACGTGGGTATCAAATATGAATATAAAAATTTCGCTTTATGAAAGACGTTCTATACGCCATTGAAGTGAGATCAAATCCTACGCGTGCCAGTAATTTGCCGCTTGCAAAACAAGTTATTATAAATAACCTAGCCTGTTAAATAATAATTCTGAGTAATAAGAAACAATTATGATGTAATCATTATACAAGCTTCTTTTTTTTGGGTGAGGGCTTTGGAGAGGGTCGGCGCACTCCTCGCTCCGCTCTGTCCGGGGCGACAGAGGGGCGTAAGCACATACACCTGTAACCCACCCGTGACACGTCGCCTTCATCGTTGGGCCGTCCTCCGGCGCAGGGTGACTTGTCGTCAGTGGTAATCGAGGAGGACGTCGGTCTTGCCTCGCGCGGTCGGCCTCTCGGCGGGTGATGGATTAATTCCCAGTCACCCGATCATTGTACAAGCTGAGAATAAAACAATCTTTCGTCATCATTATCATCTCAACACATATTCGTCTCACTGTTGGGCTCGGACTCCTCTGTGATGGGAGGGAAATTGACTTTCCACGGTGATCAGACGTGTTGGCATAGGATTTAGTTTCGAGTTTTCCGTTTCTTGCATAGATGTTGTAAGCGTATTATATCCCTAAGTCGTATTTTACTACATCCACGGGCAAGACTGGGGGTAAGACACATATTTCGTCATCACACGGACACAGTACATCTTTCATATTACACATTATTTGTACATATACTGTATCCTGTCTTTACATACCTACATAATACGTAACATTTAACGCATAGACTGTTTAACACACATTTTTGATATCACTATAATTTTTGTGTTATACTAGCCGACCCGGCGAACTTCGTACCGCCATATTTTTTTTCGTAAATATATTTTCTAAATTTCCGAAAATATAGTCTCTAATAGAAGAACCATTACAGCTTTGTCAGGCAAGATTCGATAGTTATTATTGATTTCTAACAAAATTATAATTATCAAAATTTTCATCCATACTTAACTATAGACAAAATTACGTTTAGATGTCATTTGCGTATTGTTATTACATATCAAATGCGTTTTTTTTTAGTGACTTGTATTCTCTTTGACATTTTATGTCACGTCACACGGGAACGCGATCGAACGGGATAAAAGAGTTATTGGCGAAATCTTGAAAACACCATTAAAAAAAAGACGGGATAAAACGTGCTATGCCCGTCTCCTGGTTCTAAGCTACCTCTCCACCAATTTTCAGCCAAATCGGTACAGCTGTTCTTGAATTATAAATAGTGTAACTAACACGACTTTCTTTTATATATTTTATATATAAGATTGTTTTTTGTGTAATATACATTTTAATTACGATCTATGACCAGTAAACTACAACATACTCGAACAGTTGCCCCATAACCTGATACACCCTGTATATACATATACACACTGCCTGACTCAACACACGTTGTTCTGTTCAAATAAAATAAAAAGAATTCTCGTTGAAAACGATAGCAGCGCCACCTACCGGGTCCAATTATCAATCTAAACCATTCTTAAATACCCTTGAACACACATAAAAAATTCATTAACATCGGTCCAGCCGTTTAGGAGGAGTTCAGTGACATACGTACACAAGAAATTTATATATAAAGATATATATAGTGACCAGTAGACGCTATTCTATAGAATTAAAAAGTGTGGTGACGGAGTTAGAATATAATTCAACACCCCCTATCCTACCCGCGGATGTCATGGATGATGGAATAGGACGCATGTGAGCTCACCTGTATATATAGATACATCCTGTATATATAGATACATCCTATATATAGATACACCCTGTATATATAGATACAGAGAGTTGCAAAAAAAGAACCCAAAGTAGTCACGAGGACCAGCTACCAGTAGTAAAAATGTAAAGCTACGAACAAACAATTCTTATTATTCGATGTTGAAATTAGTTGTTTGCTCTTAAGTTAAAATTTGTAAATTTTATTAATTTATTTATTTACATTTTTCTATCTAATTTTGATATATACCGCTTCAGATCTAGTGACATAGATATAGCTACAAATACTATTATCGTTAACACATCACAGAACAGAATTTACTCCTCATCCATACCCGCCTATAGCATTTTTACTTTAAGAAACACAAAGTAGTCAAGAAGAATGCCGACAGAAATGAAAACTTAAAACTATGAACGTTGCTATTTTGGATCTTCAATTAAAATTATCTGGTATTTGAATTATAAGTTTTTTATTTATACGATTTCTGTCTTTTATTTAAGTTTCTATGAGATAAAAATAATCAAACAAGAACACTATGCCAACAATGCACAGTATTTACACATTGAACTTTCACTGAATCTATTAAATGTCACTTATTAGATATATTCAATACTATACGTCAGCTGTATAACGACAGATATACTACCATAAGCATGTCGGTGACGCGAACCCATAAGATTTTCCCTACCAAAAAGTGCCCAATACAGCTAAAGAAGTTTTCACTTCAAAAACTCAATCCTAATTTCGTATTACTGAAATAAATCTTTTTGTTACAGAGTAACTACACAAAGTTTCTCAAGAATCTGCACACGGAGCAAATAGCCAAGCTCCACGCCAAAAACCAGCATGAATGTGATCTCTTGGAAGACCTCCGTACTTACGTGATTAAACGTTCTGCTATTGAAAAGTCGTATTCCGAGGTAAGCTTATATATTATTGTGAATAAATAAATACTAGAGATTTTGGGGCCAAAAAATCGATCTAGCTAGGTTTTATTTATAGAAAATGTTGTTTTGTCGGCGTTTTTCGCAAATCAATACATTACATTTTAATATTACATTTTATCATTACATTAAATTTTAAAAGAATAAGAATTCAAATTTCGCCGACGACGTCAAGAGTGACAATATCTCAGTTATGAAGTTGTCCAGTTTCTTTTTGTTTTGTATTGGCATTCAAACAGCGTGGTATCGAATCTCGGTATTATAATTATTCTCTTTTTGTAATTTTTGATATCTTTTTCATTATTTCATAATTTTTTTTATTAATATATATCTAAATAAGTTCGGCAAAAATATAAAAAAATATATATCGAGCAACTTTATATTTATTACTAACTGGGAAACAACAAATATTGACATTTTAAATGAAATCCCTTTTAACTCGAAACATTTATATGTGCAATATTGTTAGGTATTGTGACAGAAAAAATATAATTCACCATTCCTTATCATGCCTATGGGTGTCTTAAAAGACTATTGAGGTATACAATATAAGAAATATGAAGGTAACAGATAGAAACCTCGAAATATAATCCTGTACAAATCCGTTTGATCAGCGTGGTATTTGCCATGTCGTGAGTAAGAATACAATTCACCACTCCTTTGCCCGTGGATGTTGTAAAAAACGATTAAGGGATATAATGCACTTATTATTATAACATCTGTGCAAAAGAAGGAAAACTCGAAATAAAACCAGCATGTCTGACCAGAATGGTAAAGTAAGGTCAATTTCCCTCCTATTGTGGAAAAGGCTCGAGCCCAGTGGACGTGTATGAGCTAAAACGTCAGCGTGGTGTAGTAGATCGCTTTCTCTTTCTTTCTCTCTTATTTTAAAGAAGACTACTTATGGTCTCCGCGGTCTCTCTATGCGAGGTATATTATTTGTAATGATGATAATTTATTTATTTATTTATCTAAGACAACACCCTGCACTAAGGAAATAATACTTGTATTGCGGGGGACTTTACAAACATATAATTAACGGACACAAATTACATCCAGACTCAGAACAACAATTTGTGGATCGCACAAAGTGTTGTCCCGCGTGGGATTCGAACCCCCGACACTGGCGCTGTAGGTCGCTCTCTTAACCACTACGCCATCTGTGCAGTATATATACATATTTTATTTAAATAGTTTCTTATACAAGAGAACCGAACCTATTACAGTATACGTGGCATATGTCACAATTAAAAACTATTACTTGACTATACACGGTGACTTTTTTATCGTTTTACAAAAAAAAAAACCATAAAAGTATCCGACCAAAGAAACATATCTAACATATTTAAATGTTCAATAGTAGCAGTTATAAAAAAATAATAAAATAAAATAAAGTTAATATTTTGTAACATCCTGTTTATTACAAAGCGTAATTCCCTACGCTAGATACCTAACAGGTATCCTTTGCGATGCCCGATTGGCGCCGCGGTCAAGCAGTCTTAGTGCCTACATACTACATCAGCCGCGTTGAATACCTATGCGCTCGCTACATGCTGTTACCTTACTATTTTAATTAGTAATTATTTATAATAACTTTTATTAAAAAATATTCTAGTAAATATTGTTTTTAATCTTTTAATTGTACGAATGAATAGTAGATACTGGATACTCTAATTGACCTGCTTTTGTAAGATGTCATAAATGTCACCGTGTATATGTTATTAGCTCTTTTCATTTCAGCTTATATACATCCCACTGCTGGGCTTGAGGCTCCTTCACAATAAGAGATATTACCATACGAGGCTCACCAGATTGGCTTTGTTTCGGGTTTGCCTCTTCTTGCATAGTTGTTATATGCGTATTATATTCCTCAGTTGTGATTTACGACATCCACAGGCAGATAGGTAGTGCTGAATTGTATTCTTATTCCGTCATCACACGGAACATTTACAAATGAATATTTGACTACACAGATGGCATAGTGTTTTAAGTAGAGACGTCTAGCACTGATTGTTCGATCCTTAGATAAGACTTTTACAATCCACAATTACTTAGAATAATAACGTATAGAAAGGTAAGGTATGTTCGCGCACAAAAAGTGAAGCATTTCAATTGCAGCCTAATCGAGCTTACGCCGGAACCGTTCCGTAATGTACAAGGTCATTGTACTGAACGTACGTACGCAACTTTTAAAAAATAAATAGGTAATTACGACGGCTTCTGCATTCAAATGATATCACAACACATTTGAAAAACATAAAAAGTATATTAACATTAATTTTAAAAGTATTCCGACGATTTATGTTAATAAAAACAAAATTTTATTTCGTAATTTGTATAGTGGTGTGCGTGTGTATGTGTGTTGTATGTATATGCTTGCACGCATGTAGTATTGTTTGCTTCATATTTTTGATGGCTTACGTATGGACACTATCCTTCTATACGTTATTATTCTAAGCCACAATTAATTGTTTTGAATCTGTATACTATTTGTACCGGATAATTGTACATATGTAGAATCCTGCATATGTATTTATTTATTGGAGCGGCGTTTCCATTTTAATTAAAAAACGGGAATGTTCGCAAAAATTGTTTCCTTTTACACTATCGTACATCCCGATGAACTATTAACTCCCTTCCATTCAACGTACACAATTTCCAGTTACCGGGACTGAAACATTTTAGTTCGTCATCTGTAATAGAATAGTAATTGATAGAATAGTCTCCGTCAGTTATCGTAATTAAAAACATAGTTAAAATTGAATAGGTTTTCAATAAATTGTATCTTAAAATTGAATAGGTTTTGAATAAATTGTATATTAACAGCTAAATTGAAATCACCAATTAACATTTAAGGGATGATTAAAGCGAGTAAACGAAATAATAGGTTTTTAATTAATTTGACAGCAATTTTAATCTTGTTATTATATTAATGTCTTGTTAAAAATAGTAAAAGATTTCATCACAACTTGTACATATACCTCTAACGGGCTCGAGCCTCTTCTATATTGGGCGGGAAATCGACCTACTATTCCACGCTGGCCAGACGTGTTAGTATAGTGTTTTATTTGGAGTTTGCCTTCTCTTGCATAGTTGTAATATGCACAAGATATCCCGTAATTTAATTTTATGACACCCAACTTTCTGAGGGTGATTGCGTGTGGAGGGTTTTGGTGGTGCCCTTGGTATCACCGAGCCTCAATGCACGCCTTCACACTCCCTTCACTTTCTTCGCGGTAGGCAACGGCCTTGTAAAGGTCCATGAGCAGCAGCAACACTTACCATCGGGTGTACTGTTTGCTCGTTTGCCACCGCTTGCAATAAAAAAAAAAAAAAAAAAAAAAAAAAAAACCCACAGGCAAGAGAGGGCGTGGTGAATTGTATTCTTACTCCCTCGCCACACGGAAAAGATTTAGTTAAGGCTATTTGGTTGTCCTTCTTTTAAGACGACTAGAAGTCTCCACCATGCCTTGCCCCTCATTAGTTCAACCCGTAAACAAGTATGATATTGTTGATTTTTACGAGTACAATAGTTGTCGTAAGCTTGTTGATCTTGCAAAATACGGCACACTTTTATAAATGACTAGCAACCCGCCCTCGCTTCGCTTTTAGTCGTTTTACCCGCGTAGTTCCCGTTTCCGTGGGAATACCGGGATAAAATATAGCCTAATTTACGCCCTGATATTATAGATATCCACTGTGAAAGATTTTTTGAAATCGGTCCAGCCGTTTTGAAGATTACCCGGAACAAACAGACAGACAAAAAAAAATATAAAGTGATTTTTAGGCATGTGTATAGTGCAAATAACCGTGTAAGCATGAAAAAAGCCTATCATTTTGACATTACAAACAGACACTCCAGTTTTATTTATTGGTATAGATGATACTAATGAATAATCTATACCAATAAATAAAATTGGAGTGTCTGTTTGTAATGTCAAAATAATAGACTTTTTTCATGCTCACACGGTTATTTGCACAACACCTATGCCTAAAATAGCAATTAAAAAATTTTTGTCTGTCTGTCTGTTTGTTCCGGGTAATCTTCAAAACGGCTGGACCGATTTCAAAAATTCTTTCACCAATGGAAAGCTATAATATCAGGGCGTAAACTAGGCTATATTTTATCTCGGTATTCCCACGGGAACGGGAACTACGCGGGTAAAACGACTATAACCTATAACCGAAGCGAAGCGAGGGCGGGTTGCTAGTGATACATATATTAACAGTAGCTTGTAGCAAACGATTTCTCATTTAGTAGCGACAGTTTAGCTTCTAAATTTCTAATCACTATACTAAATTACTAAAGTTGTCCAAACGAGGTTTTACAATTATTACTTACTTACAGTAAAAATAATACCGTTTTATCTACGGGACACAGCATACTAAGCTCGAGACATTAAGGTTAAGGAATTAATATCAGCCGATGGGCAGGTATAGGGCTAAACGTCGCTATTCTGTCGTCCCGAACGTATCGCATGGAGTGTGTTAAGACCAAAACCATAAAAGAAATAAAGTCCTTCCATGAATGTTTGTAATAAAAGTATTTTATACTAAAACTAAGAATACAAATTAACCACGCCCTCTCTTGGCCGTGGGTATCGTAAAGGACGACTAAGGGATAAAATATGCATATAACATCTCCCCAAAAGAAGGAAAAATTTAAATGAAATCCTATACCAACACGTCGAATCAGCGTGATATACTAGGTCAGTTTCCCTCCCATTATGGAGGTGGCTTGAGCCCAACATTGGGACGACAGCTCATACTCGAGCTGAAATGATGATGATTATATAAAAACTGTTCATGACACGGGAGACCATGGCTGCTGGAAAATGTTCGAAGCGTCGAGACATCAAAAATCAAATACAAACGCGATAAAAATATGTAAAAAGGATTATTTTTCTTTCAATGTATATCAAATGTCTTTTTCAAAATAGCCACATTCAAGGTCAACTCCTGTAGAATCTATAATGAATTATATACGGTAAGTGCGCGCGAAGGCAATTTGACATAAGTCTTTTTTAATTGACAGCCTATGATCCGGTTACCGCCTTAAAGCTCTAAGCGAGACAACGAATGTAATTTATGTATGCCCTACATAGAGGTATTACACTCCGAATCACTTGTGGTTACGTAAAAAAAAAAAATAAAAAAAAAGAGGTGCTATAATTGATTTATGTTTGATATACACTTATCAAATAACATTCAATTGAGAAAAAGAACGTTGGCTACATACCTCATTATTTGGTTGGGTTATTATTCATTAAAGATGGTCATCCTAAGACATTCATAGTGTGTCACGAATGTCATAATGTTATGCGGCGTTCCTATATTTTATTCATTATTTTAGTGTTTTACATTTATTTATATTGCATAATTTGCTTGTTATTTTTTGCAATATAATGCAGAGAAAGTTCTGAAGTGAAGGGAATATGATATAATGGTGAAATACGTTCCTTTTCGTGTTCCTCCGAAATTCCTAATGAAATCATGATTTGGTTGTCAGCAATCCAATCATGGTAAGACTTGACTTACCGATAAACTTGATGTGAATTGGTAAACTAACGATTTATTCGATTGAAGGACTTTGTATCCATGGTCCTGAATAAATTAAAAAAAAAACATAATGTGTCAATTTCAAACAAAGAACCACGGAGTATAGAATACTCCGTGCAAAAAACAGTTGTATTGTTGTCAAACATCTAATGGCGCGAATTATTCATAATTGATTTTAATCGACTGTTTTTTTTTTGTCTCTACATTTTTTTTGTTTCAATTTAATATGATCCACTTTTAAACGGAGCCTTTTGCCTCAACAACCTACAAATCCTGAAAGTCAAAATTACCTATAATTGCTGAGTTGCATGAATAAGTAATACGCATATACTTGGTTATTAGGTAGAGCACACCCCTATCTGAAGCAGACATTATATGACGATGATATGGATTTTTATAAGGTTGATGTATGGAGACTATCTTATTATGAGAAAATAATTACTGTCGTAGATTTTGAACGTGCAAATATTCATACTGGTTTGTAATTCATCATTTCAGCTTATTCACATCAAGATGTGTAGCAAGGCTACTGGATTCCAGCCTCCTACAAAATACTAGGATGGGCACATAGCTTAGAATAATAACATATAGAAGGATAGTGTCGGTACTTCGAACGATCGAAACATGAATCTAAAAATACTACATGCGCGCAGACGATCACACACATACACACGCACACCACTATACAAATTATGAAATCAAATTTTATTTTTATTAACATAAATCGTCGAAATACTTTTAAAAGTAATGTTAAAAACCTTTTTATTTTTTCAAATGTGTTGTAACACCATTTGAATGCACAAATCGTCATAATTACCTATTTATTTTTTAAAAGTTGCATACGTACGTGCCTTTAAAAGTTGCATACGTAGTGACCTTGTACATTACGGAACGGTTCCGGCGTAAGCTCCATTAGGCTCCAATTGAAATGCTTCACTTTTTGTGTGCGAACTTACCTTCTATACGTTATTATTCTAAGGCACATAGGTTGTTATAGGTTACATTTTCTTGCAGTGATGTTTTACGCTTATGTCCTTTAATTATCATTTATGATCACTCGCGTTAAAGAAAGGTCTTGTGACACATTTTATTCGTATCCCGCCACCACAGGGATTAAAATATGTGTGTTTATTATAATATATATAGACTTTTCTGTTTATTAATTTATCTGATGAAGTGAAACCATCAATATAATTTTTCGAATCGCTATCTCGTGTAGGACAAGATAGACCGAAGATTTGATGAAAGTTCCAGGGACTCGTTGGATGCGGGCGGCACAGGACCGCACTTAGCGAAGAAGCATGAGGAAGGTCTGTGTCCAACCGAAAGGCTAAATAATGATGATGATTTCGTAATCCTTTTTGCCTTAAATATCCTCAGTAAAAGCGATCTTTAACCAGCGGCGGCCTTAAGGGGTGGCGAACAGGGCAATCGCCCAGGGCCTCGCTCTTGCAGGGGCCTCGCGCAAACCCAAAATATAGATTTTTAAATTATATTATTATTTATTTCAAATTTTTGATTTTGATCCTTTAATTTTTATTAAGCTTATTACATAACGGTAAATTAAAATATAGTTAACTAATTCATTCATTCACAACATATTTGAAAATTCACTAGTACTTGAATATCGTGGCTCGAAACACTTGAAGGTCTGTTTTTAGGGTGCCGTACCCAAAGGGTAAAAATGGGACCTTACTGTCACCAGGCTGTATCTCAAAAACTAAGACGGCTAGACAGTTGAAATTTTTACAAATTATATATTTTTGTTGCCGCTATAACAACAAATACTAAAAATAGCTCGCATACAACAAAGGCGATATTTTATGCCGTTTTTTATAGATAATTGTACGGAACCCTTCGTGCGCGACTCCAACTCGCACTTAGCTAGTTTTTTAATCGCATAGGACTCAGGTCAGCACGGCAGTCGCCGCGACATAACGTTCTGCTTCTCTATCGCTCGAGGAATCCCCGTGTTTCATTTCGTTCGTCAACTCTTGTCACTCTGGAACTATTTTGCTTGCAATATAAGTTACCGAGACCGCAGGAAAATCATGGGATATTGATGGACATGAATTGTACGAATAACTGAATAGATTCATCCGTCTGTATGAAGGAAACGGCGATATTATCTCGGTGCTCAAGTACACAATAGAAAAAAAACTGAAGTTCACCCCACTATCGAAATAGTCCTGAGAATTGGTGGCAATCCACCACACCTATTATAATTGCGTCTGCTCAAAGGAGTTTTTCGACGCGTAAAATGACTAAAACCTATTTGAGGAACTCGTTGACGCAAGATCGGCTTTCAGCCCTGGCTAATCTTTCAATCGAAAATGACGTAGCTCCGTCAGACATCTTAGTCTGCCTGTGACCATGAATGCTGTAAAGTATTCGAAACGTCGGGCAATCAAAAATCAAATACAAACGCGATAAAATCCGTAAAAGTAGTTTTATTTACAATGTGCAGCTCATTCGTTAGATTATTGTGCTTAAATTAAAGATTTAGTTTTAGGAAAAACTGCAAACATCAATTTAAAAAATTTATCATCACTGTAATTTTCAATGTAAAATATTTTAAAACTTAGATTCCATTTAATTGTATAAAGTTATAGCATTTCTCGTCAAACATGACGAATACCTAAACCAATCAACCAGACCTACTTTCGCATTTCACGAAGGACAAAGGGCCTCGCAAATACCTGCTGCCCGGAGCCTCGCTATAGGTAAAGCCGCCGCTGTCTTTAACCATCTGCTTACTCTAGATATGCTTACTATAAAAATCATACATAATACAATAAAATGAAACAGTGGAAGTTGACATTCGGTGATGATGACAAAGTTCCATTTGATAACGGAATATAATTTTATATAACAACTAGCTGACCCGGCCATGCGTTGCTGTGGCTAAGGTTTCTGTTATATTACATTTTAGTAAACTATTTATGCTATTGAATTGTAGCTTATATGACACGTTTGGTTTGACATAGCAGCGCTATCTATTAATTACTTACTCAATCCAGTCAACAGATATCGTCATCTGTTAAAATCGTTTGGAGTTAACAGATAATTGTGAATGTCAAATAACAGACAAATAATTTGCAATAAAATAATATTGCGACTATAAATTAAGATGTAAGCTATCCTATCTTTCAAGTTAGATCAAACTGCACACGGTGTGTAAATTTGATTAAAATCGGTTAAGTAGTTCAGGAGTCCATCGCGGACAAACAACGTGACACGCAATTTATATATATTAAGATATATTTTGCCAATCAAAGGAATTTTCGAATAACCAATATGAATTGATATGAATTGTTGAAATAATAACTAATAATATGCAATCACAATAAATTTTAAATACGAATATTTAAACCTGCATTGTCGGTCAGACGAATAATTTTAAGCACACGGAAAATTTATAATTTAAATTTCATTGAAATAATTAAACATCGGCACTCGCATTTATAATAATTTGGTCAGCGTGTGGAATCCAATTCAATAATTTTGAATACATAATATTTTACAATCGCGAAAAATGGAATTTACTATATGTTATTGTTTTTTTATATTTATTATTTATAACAAGACGGGTTCGATTCACTTCAGTATTCGGTCGTGTATCTTTTCAATCTCTGATAACTATTACGATATTCATTTTAATTATATGCGGTAAAAGGCAATTTTAATGCAAATTAAAAGCACTGTGTATGTAATGGTTTTGACTGGATAAATATAATACTATATTGTTAAAAATAGTTTGGTAAATAACCTATTAATTTTTAGTAATATATAAAATCTGCCATTTGGTGACGGAGTAAGAATACAATAATACCATCCCCCATCTTGCCCGTGGGTGCCGTAGGAAATCGCAGTTAACAGAACTGGTAAAAGAGGGAAACTTAGAAATAAAATACTGTGGAATTCTATCCAATCAGTGTGAAACTACTTCTATTCTATCTATAATTTTGATATTTTTTTTATTTAGGGTCACCTACTCGGCCCATTTTGATAATCGTTGCATGCGTTACAATAGATTTTAAAAAGGAATTGTGTGTTTATTTTTATCATGATCAACAACGACAACTCACATGCGTCCTATTCCATCATCCATGATATCCGCGCGTAGGATAGGGGGTGGTGAATTATATTCTAACTCCGTTGCCAAACTTTTTAATTCTATAGAATAGCATCTACTGGTCACTATATAATTATATCTTTATATATGAACTTCTTGTGTACGTATGTATGTCACTGAACTCTTCCTAAACGGTTGGACCGATGGTAATTATATTTTCTAAATTGCCGAAAATCTAGTCGGATTATGTCGCACACGGATCTTACTCAGCGCCGTGCTTGTCTAGTTCGAGACTCTACAGAATCACCTGTCGCCAGAAGTCCTTGGCGTGACCGTGCGCTGCAGTAAGTCTCGTACAGTAGTAGCCTTTTCACTTTACTCTTGTGATGAAGAAGCATGAAGTCGAACCATACTAACGCGGCGCTCTTCACGGACAATTTCTTATCTTCTTCAGTCTTTTCATTCGCAATGTTTCGTATCCTTCTTGCATTACGAAGTTGTCGGGTAAGATTCCGTTTTGGTCGCGGCATTGTTAATGATGATTCAATGCGAATACAAATTATTGATTACTACTGATTCTTGATTTGTGACAAATACGTTTTGCTGTTATTTGCGTTTTATTATTACATGTCAGATACGTTTTTGTTATAATACGTTTTATAGTGACTTGTATTCTCTTTGACGGTTTATGTCACGTCACGCGCCAACGCGGTCAAATGGGTTAAAAGGTATCCCATGTCCGTCTCCTGGTTCTAAGCCGCACCAATTTTGAGCTAAATCGATATAGCCGTTCTTGAGTTATAAATAGTGTAACTAACACGACTTTCTTTTATATATATATAGATACACAACTCAAACATTTCACATAAATCAAAGTAAAATAAAAATAATACTGTAAAGTAGCTGAATCTATAGTAATTATACTTTAATTATAGTTTCCAATGAAGTTGCTTCGAGAATTGCAATCGGAGAAATGGCAAATTGCCTTAGGAAAATAAAATTTCGTTACCATTGCAGTGGAAAACTAATAGAATCATCTTGTTTGCTTGATAATGTAATAAAAAAAAACTTCCTGTACCGTCTGAAATGCAATTGCATTTAATCAAAATGTAAGTACCCATCTGTCGAACACGAATGGTCTGAAAGATATTTTCAAAGAGAAATTCAATACATTGAATGCACTCACCGTATTTTCTGCTTTATTTAATTAAGAAATAGATTACAAGGAGGAAATATTAAAATACTTTTCATACCTATTTTCTTTTTATGTAAGAAAGCCACCCGCCCTAGATGCACTTTGGTTCCAGCCAGTTTAGCCCAATATTTGAAATCTGCCATATACCTATTCTAAGATATGGCCTCGGGTTCGAATACCAAACATTAATACATAAAAAGTTTTATTACATTATCTAGTTGATTTCTGTGTGCCTGCGCATCGTATAAAATGTTGACTAGCTAACTTCAGGCTGTGATTTTTCGTGACGGTGTACGCGTGCATCGTAAAAATTCTCTCTCATAATTTTTCGCTAATGCACCAAAAGTAATATAACTTCAAAAAAACTTCGATTTAGTGTATATTACACAAGCATATATTATTCTTAGTAATAAAACTGATTTATTGATTTATATACAGTATATCAACATTCATCGTTAGGAAAGATTGTCCTCTATAACAAAATAATTATAAGAATCTCAAGGGGATTTATTTTTTGTAAACTTCAAATTTATTTTCCTCAGCTTTGGGAATTTTCCATTATTCTGTAGATACTTACGTTATAGAAATAGATATACTAATACTTAATAATACCATGTTGAATATACGGGTTGGCAAAGCGTTTTATTTAAAACAAATTTCGAAATCTGCCAAAATTTCGAAACGAATACGTCTAGGTAATAGCAATAAACCTAATATAGTATAATAGTAGGCCGATTTTCCTCCCATTATGAAGGTGACCCGCGAGATAGTTAATAACACAAGAAATTTTATAAAGGAATAATTATTGTAAATAAAACTACTTTTACGGATTATATCGCGTTTGTATTTGATTTATGATTGCCCGACGTTTCGAACACTTTGCAGCATTCATGGTCACGGGCGGACTAAGGTGTCTCACGTCCAACAAGTAATCGTTATTACAGACATTTATAATTATCTACCCGATACAGAAAATTAGTTATAAATTTATTAAATTTTGACCCACATTTTAGTACAAATTTATTGCCAGTGTAAGAAGAAAATGATTCTATATGAAAAAATTATATTGTTTATGGTTAGTAATTATTAATTTTGTAGCAATTATTGTTACAATTTGTTGATTTAAAAACTAACAAAACTAATATACTACCACCGGATCGGAACGCGGACACACTGAGAAAGATCCGGCAAGAAAACTCAGGGGACATGATGCTAAATTAATATTGATTTTTAATTTTAGATGCGGCTTACTTTGTCTTACTAAAAGATTTTTGATTTATAAAATTATCTTTAACTATTATTATAATCCGTAAAAGTAGTTTTATTTACAATGTGTAGTGCTCACGTAAACTTCAGATATCATTAAGGAATAATGAATCTATACCAATAAATAAAATTGAAGTGTCTGTTTGTAAGGTCAAAATAATGGGCCTTTTTCATGCTCACACCATTATTTGCCCTATACATATGCCTAAAAATAACTTTATATTCTTTGTCTGTATGTCTGTCTGTCTCTCTGTTTGTTCCGGGTAATCTTCTAAACGTCTAGACCGATTTAAAAAATTCTTTCACCAATGGAAAGCTATTATGTCAGGGAGTAAACTAGGCTATATTTTATCTCGGTATTCCCGCGGGAACGGGAACTACGGGGATAAGGCGACAGAACTCGAAGCGAAGCGAGGGCAGGTTGCTAGTAACTAATAAAAAAATAACATTAAAAACAGAGTACAGTTTGGTTTGAGGCTCGTACCTAGAGCGGCACGAACTGATGGCGTAGGTATAGCGAGATTAAAAAAAAGGGGCGCGGTAATACGCCCCGCGATCACCCGGCGAGCTATTGAACTTTTACCAGCATTGCAACAAACGAATGCCAACTATCTAGGTACTATTATTACATATTTTTAATTTTAATAAATCGCCTCACAATACTAAAACGTGAACATAAGTATAAAGTTACCCCTATACTTATATTCACCGTATTATACCTTTAGCCCTCATTAAATCTAGATTCTGCTATAACCCTATTTGAATTACTGAATCGAAAATTCACAAAAGAATAAAATGAAATATATTTGAGAATAAAATAACTGGTCACACAGATGGCGATCAACATAACAAAAGCCCTTTTGAAAATAAAATCACCCCAATCTTTAATCCTGCTTTATTATAAATGCTACAATGTAATTTCATCCATGATATCTATACTAGTGATGTAACGAATATTCGCATTCGCATTCGCGAATATTCGCATATTTTTTGCATATTCGCACTCGCATTCACATTCGCGAAACTATTACGAATGTTTTTGCGAATATTTTTGCGTGTATCATTTTTTTAAGTAGGCAATAATAGTTGGTTAATATAATAAAATCCAATTCCATTAATTTCTTATGTTTTTAATGCAATAAAATAACTTAACCTCGTAATCACATTATCGGTCTTCACTTTATCAATTGGTATCATTTATTAGTTAACTTTAGGCAATGAAACTTAACAATCAAACTTATAACAATTTAAAAAAACAAAACTATATACTAAATGGCCTAAATGCAATGTAATCAAACAAAAATAATCTTCTATGAATTTTTACCAAAGATTTATGTTATAATTATCTTCTTGAACAAAACTAAAAATAATAATCTAAAAATACTTCTACAATTAATATTTATTTAACTTTGGGTAATGAAGCCTAACAATCAAATTATCATAAGAATTTTACAAACAAAACTATATAGTAAATAGCCTAAATGCAATGTAAATAAACAAAAATAATCTTCTATGATTTTTTACTATAATTAAAATCAAATAAAAGCTTAAGTAATGAGTTGCTGTCATCATAATCACAAAGTGTTTATAGTATATCTATATTATATAGTTTATAGTATATATATAATAATTTTACATAAGAGTTAACAGTTAAATCTTTAAGCAAACAAGAAAAAAATTAAGTCTTTTACTTTAATAAAGCTAAAAAATTTAATTGTTATTAGAACTTGTGACACAAAATTTTAATGCAATTGAAACTAATAAAATTAAATTCTTCTATTAAACTTTTCTCAGTCTTTAGATATATTTTTAATGTTTAAATTATGAAACAAAAATTATATTCTTCTACAATAGACCATTAAATAGTCTAACTCTAAACAAACAAAAAAATAGATTCTCAAACAAAAATACTTCTCTCCCTTAAAAAATCGGTTGTCTGTAAAGTCGTTACTGACGATAGTTGAACGTGACAACGTCATAAGAAAATACCGATGGAATGGTTTCATTTTTTAAAAGAAAATTTTAATTTTATTTGTTTGATAGATATTTTGTTTGGATCAAGCCTTAAATGGAACGCCTCAGAGCGAGGTAACGCCGCATACGTCATGTTTTTTCGTGTGTGCAGCCGCCTCCATCGAATTATAAGACGTTGTCACGTCAAAAATAACAGTTAATTATATATATTTTTCATATTAATAATTGAACTTCAGTAGGGGAATATAAAACTTTAAAAATAGTAGTTTTGATGCCTTGTCTGCTTCAAGTCTGTTTCGATGTGGCGTGTAAATAAATCCAGCACCACTAAATATGCGCTCGCTGGGGACACTCGTTGGTGGTGTAACTAAATAATGCCGAACTACAGGAAGCAGAAGAACTACAGGAAGCAGAAGAACGTATCTTTCTTTGTTCATTTTCCACCAAGTTAAAGGGTCAACGTCATTTGCCACATATTTATACTGAATATTCGCATTCGCATTCGCATTCGCGAATGTTGGCAGCAGATATTCGCATTCACATTCGCATTCGCGAATGTCCAAAATACGACATTCGTTACATCACTAATCTATACCAATAAATAAAATTGGAGTGTCTGTTTGTAAAGTCAAAATAATAGGCTTTTTTCATGCTCACACGGTTATTTGCACTATACATATGCCTAAAATACACTTTATATTTTTTTGTCTGTCTGTCTGTTTGTTCCGGGTAATTTTCAAAACGGCTGGACTGATTTCAAAAATTCTTTCACCAATGGAAAGCTATAATATCAGGGAGTAAACTAGGCTATATTTCATCCCGGTATTCCCACGGGAACGGGACAGAAACCGAAGCGAAGCGAGGGCGGGTTGCTAGTTTATTATAAGTATTTCTTTGGCTATAATTATTTTAAGCAATTTCACCATTATCGTCATCAGATACTTGATACGTTACTTTTGAACCGCATTCAAGTATCTACCATGTTTTTAAAGTAAAATTTCTAGCTCCGATCCGAGTTTTTGGTGACGGAGTAATGAATATAATTCACCACACCCTTTCTCGTCCGTGGGTGTCGTAAAAGACACCTAAGGCATTATAATATGCAGATAACATCTACGCAAGGGAGGGAGACGTTGAGCATTGTGGAGGATGTTCGAGCCCAACAGTGGGACTTTTATGAGCTGTGATAATGATGATATAATTTTTAATCAAACTTATTCATAAATATTATAAGGCTTTATTTATTTTATTACTTTATTACTTATTCATAAATATTATATATAATAACCTTAGAATAATAGTATAGATAGATAGTGTTGAAGGATAGTGTTGGTACTTCGAACGATCGAAATATGAATCTAAAAATACTATATGCGCGCAGACGATTACACACGTACACACGCACACCACTATACAAATTATGATATCAAATTTTGTTTGTATTAACATAAATCATCGAAGTACTTTTAAAAGTAATGTAAAAAACCTTTTTATGTTTTTAAAATGTGTTGTGACACCATTTGAATGCACAAGCCGTCATAATTACCTATTTATTTTTTAAGAGTTGCGTACGTTCGTTCAGTGCAATGACTTGTACATTACAGAACGGTTCCGGCGTAAGCTCCATTAGGCTCCAATTGAAATGCTTCACTTTTTGTGCGCGAACTTACCTTCTATACGTTATTATTCTAAGGAAATAACAATAATAATTGAGTTAGTTAATTGTAGTTTGTCTGCTTTAATGTATGTTATAGTCTCTATGTAAATATGTTAAACATTTTTACCAATTGAATAATAAAAGTTAAATAAGTTATAATTTAAACGCGAGTATAGATTACACGCATCAGTGCGTGTAATTTCTTTAATTAATCTTCGATTTCTGGCAAGTTTAGCTTCTGTAAGATGGCATCTTTGATATTTTAAATTTAGAAGCACAATAATTGCTGTTGTTTTTCTATTAGCAGTCTTAAACTTACTAATATTTTAATTGGTGTTCATTTCTTAATCTATATTCAGGCGTATCTTAGATAATATTCGAAGTGAATTGAAATATTTGGGTCTTATGTTAGACAGATGTTAGTTCCGGAAAGATTTCTGTCAATTTGTTTCCCGTTTCGTTGGCGCTGCGTTCATCCTGTCAGTGGTTTGTGACGAATGTAGGCGGTCCCGATGTTACATGCCGATACTTGAACTCAAATGTGGTTTGGTTGATGGCTCTGTACGGTGTATCCGTGTGGGTGATATCTCCGACCGTCCGTCTTAAAGCTGTCTTGTGGCAACTATAGATATGGTGGTCAAACAAAAAGAATATTGTCTGGGCGTCGACTGAAGATGGTTCCCGAAAGGGTAACCCGCCGAATAGGCCACTGCACACAAGAATTTCGTACTGATTGTGTGCTCACCTGGTAAATTATATCCCTAACGCGCTGCTGCCCCTAGCTTCACCTGCATAAGAACTAAACTAAAAACTAACTTTGCCAAGATAGAAGTTTATCCTTAAATCACGGTAACGAACTGCAAAATAGGTCGTCTTTTGCGACACCCACGGGCCACAGGCAAGAAAGGGGGTGGTGAATTAAAATCTTACTCCGTTACCGCACAAAAAATGTCCATCTTATAAATTTTCACGTAATGAAATGGTGATATGAACATAGAAACAGAGTAATAATATGAATGCAATCACTAGTTGCCTTTACTTTGACGATTTGACAAACAACATGATCAAAGAGAGTGAAATTAAGACTACTATGTACTTTAAGCCTTGGGGGATTTCATTTACAAACGAGTTCAGTACTCACATCTACCCTAGCACTTATTTTTGCATTTGAGTTGAGCAAAGGGGAGTCCCCTTTGAATTACTTATTAAAACCGATCTGAGCACTTCAATTTAAATTAGTTTTCTGCCATGTTGGTTCCATTCTTTTTTTTTTCGCGGGCGATGGTCAGGACATGCGGATCGTGTCGCCGTAAAGGAATGAGGGAGGAAGGCCTCTTTCCGTGACATGACTTCCTAGGCGGTAATCACGTCAGTCCTGTTAGGTATGCTGGGTCAAGCATGTCTCTTGTTGATAGTATTTATATATGTATTACTTAGCTTGTTACAACTGCTACACAGCTATAATAAACTATCAGACTTTTCTGTCTGTCTGTCGTGTATATGTCACTGAACTCCTCCTAAACGACTGGACCGTTCATTAAATTTTTAGTGTCTTCAAGTGGATTCGAGAATAGTTCAGATTCACAATTGGACCCGGTAGTTGGCGCTGCTGTCGATTACAAGGAGGATTCCTTTAATTTTATTTCAACAGAACAACGTCTGTTGGGTCAGTTAGTATATATATATTTCAGCTACGAATTCTTGACTCAGGGTAGGCGTAACTCCATCTGATTCCCTCTGGTCAACTATTATATTCCCATAAAGTACTGATGGCAGCCAAGTGGCGTCGTGAATTAATTAACTGTGATTATATAATTTTCGTGATTGTTTAATTAACTAAGAATCCTCCCTCGTTTCGCTATGGTTTCAGCAGCCTTGACGCCGCATTAAATCTCCAATACTTTCTCAAATATTACGATATGCGACTGCAGTCTATAAGGCGTCAGATTCGATTCCTAGCCTGGGAGAAATATTTTAGAGGTTTAACTGGAGGAAATTAGACCTATCACACCGAGCTAGTTAAACGGATTTGTATTATGTTTATATTTTGAATTATCCTTTTCTTGCACAGATGTTCTATCCACATTCCTCCTTTTCATCTTTTACGACACTCACGGGTAAGACAGAGGATAGTGAATTGTATTTTTATTCTGTCATCACACTATATTCTGGGCAAGACGAAGTCTACCGCATACCATATCTTAGGCACAACAAAGTCTGCCGAATAATTATGGAACAGAGGGGTCTATTTATTGCCTCACTATCGAATAATGATGATGTAGTATTATATATAATTGCCTTAAGCATCACTTAAAATTTAAGAGACGTTAGTAAAAATAAGTGGTAGTATACCAAAGCTGTGTTCACTATTTGCAATAATTGATGAAAGATGTGTAATAATTTATCATCATTATAATACATTTAATTAAAATCAACTATAAATTTTTTTCCGTGTGGTGATGGAGTAAGAATACAAACCATCACTCTCTATCTTACCCGTGGATGTCGTAAAAGACGACTAAAGGATGTAATACGCATATAAGATCTACGCAAGACAAGCAAAACTTGGTATAAAACCCTATACCAACCTGTCTGACCAACATGGTATAGTAAAGTTAATTTCCCTCCTATTATGAAGAAGGCTCGAGCCCAATAGTGAAACATAAGCTGAAATTATGATGACGATTACATTTTATTGCAACCTTCGCTCTCGCATCCGTTTCCGATTGTGTTTCTATTGAAATGCTACATCTGTTTTTGTTTCCGTTATAACATTTCCTTTGCATCCCTATAAATACAACGAGTATGGTTAATTCCAATAACTGCTTTGTTAAATATTTTCATAACGATACCACTAAAATTAAACCGACCCCAATTCATTTACGATACAGTTCGATTCCATTAACATTGTTTAATACGTGTGGAATATGATATGAGGGGTATTGAATGAATCATCGAACTAACAGCCACGTTTATTTACATCGCGACAACACTTCACGCGCGGTCAATGTACCGACATTTTAGGTTTTTTTTTAGAATGTACCACTCCCTATCTTACCTGTGGATGTCGTAAAAGACGACTTAGGGATTTAATACGCATTTAACATCTATGCAAGAGAAGGTAAACTCGAAATGAAATCCTTTGCCAACCTCACCAGCATGACATAGTTGTTGAAAGATGATGAGATGGCACTTACTTGCTTGCAAGTGGAACCTCCGTGGATGAAAATCAACTTTAGTAATACACGTGAATGCTAAGAACAAACTTTTATTATATAAAAGTATCTCACTAATAATTGTCATAAATACAACTTCTACACATATTAGAGTAGGATCAATGTAATAATTATTGATTTAATTAATAGACGATTTGTCGCAAACATGGCTGACGCAGGTCGGCGGCAGGAAGAAGAACGAAGGAAGCAAGAGGCCCATAAAGGGATATAGATTCACAGGCAAAAGCTTGCCATATCATATATACATGTTTGTGCAAATTACAGTATCTAATAATAGTAAGGTCAATTTCCCTCTTGTTGTGGAGCCCAGCAAGTAGAACGTGATGATAAGATGAGACTTAACTTAATAATTATAATAATCTTTATTTGCAAATATTAGTAAATGTTACAATGTGAACTTAGGCTAACATAAGTAATTAAAGCGACTTAGATGGCGTAGTGGTTATATCGATCTACAGTGACAGTGTAGTGGGTTCGAATCCCACGCAGGACAACACTATGTGCGAGCCACAAATCATTGTTCCGAGTCTGGATGTAATTTGTGTCCGTTAATTATATGTTTGTGAAGTCCCCCGGAATACAAGGATTATTTCCTTAGTGCAGGATTTTGTGTTTAAAAAACCTAATCGAATTCGAATACTGGTAGTAATAAATATATTTATTAGTAGTATAAAGATTGCATTTTATTAATCACTATACATACAAATAAATAAAATTGAAGTGTCTGCTTCTAATGTCAAAATAGTAGATTACTTTTATGTTATACGGTTATTTGCAAGATACCTATGCCTTAAAACCAATTTAATTTTTTTTTGTCTGTCAGTTGGTTCCTGGTAATCTTTATAACAGCTTTTGATAATATAGAGAGTAACTACGGCTGTTTATACTCACAGAAAAACTATAAAATTTTGACTATATAAAAAGTAACTAAGGCTGTTTATAATCAAAGCAAAACTCTATAAAATTATCATAATATAAAGAGTAACTAAGGCTGTTTATACTCAGAGAAAAACTCTATAAAATTTTGATTCGGAAATCAAACCCTAGACTAAATCTTAAGAGAAATTGCAGATTTAAAATGCGAGAGCAAAGCGGCTGGAACGGAAATGCACTGATGGCGGGTCGCTAGTATTAAATATAATTATTTGATTTGAAATTCCCGACAGCAAACGCTGTAATATAATAATAGTCTCATCAACAAACTGTCCGTCTCTAAGAAATTGAATAAATAAACCGTGGATACTTAAAAACTTATCCGTGTGGTGACGGAATAAGAAATCACCACTCCCTATCTTGCACGTGGATGTCACAAAAGACGACTAAGGGATATAATACGCATATAACAACTATGCAAGAGAAGGAAAACTCGAAATAAAGCCTTATACCAATCTGTCTGACCATCATGGTATAGTAAGGTCAATTTCCCTCCTATTGTGGAGGAGGCTCAAGGCTAACAGTGGGACATGTATGAGCTGAAATGATGCTGATGACTTAAAAACTATAAATTCATCATCATCGACATTCAGCTTATCGCTGTCGACTACTGTACGTAGACCTCCTTCATGTTACGCCACAAAGTGCAATCCTATGCCGCTTGCATTCAACGACGCCCAGCAACTTTCACAAGGTCATCGTTCCAACTAGTGAGGGGCGTGCTGCGTCGTCCGATACGTGGTCGCCACTCGAAAACCTTTCTTGCCCAGCGGTTATCGGTTCTTCGAGGGATATGGGCTGCTCATTGCCACTTCAGCGTGCCGGTTTCGCCCGTTCTTCTACGGATTTCATATTTCGGCACTAAAAATTAATTCAGAGATGTGTCACCAACATATATTTTAAAACATTTAAATATGGCATTTTAACGAAGCCAAATACTTTTATAACTTTCAAATACTTTCTGTTAACTGGAATTCAAAATCTCAAATTACTTATTTTATCACGTTCAATTTGTTTTCATTATAAACGTGATATTTAATGACTTACCTATATGGTCATTTGAGCAGTAATTAGTTAACAACTAAATTAAACCCGATTATATTACCTAACTAGCAACCCGCCCTCGCTTCGCTTCGGTTTTAGTCATTTTACCCGCGTAGTTCCCGTTCCCGTGGGAATACCAGGATAAAATATAACCTAGTTTACGCGATGATATTATAGCTTTCCATTGATAAAAGAATTTTTGAAATCGGCCCAGCCGTTTTGAAGATTACCCAGAACAAACAGACAGACAAAAAAATTTTAATCTGTATTTTAGGCATAGGTGTCGTGCAAATAACCGTGTGAGCATGAAAGAAGCCTATTATTTTGACATTACAAACAGACACTCCAATTTTATTTATTGCTATAGATTAAAAATAATTGATAAAACAATGAAAAAAATATAAATATAAAAGGAGAATAATAAAAAGTACGTCTTTTTATAGACTTTAACTAAGCAATGAAGTAAATGGACTAAACTAAATAAGACTAGACCGTCTGTATTAGGACGATAATTGTGATCCAATTTACACTTCATTCATTTAATCATTTCGGCTGATAAATGTCACACTGCTGGCCTCCAGCCCTATACCTCGCTCCTACCTCACTCATCAGACAGGTTGATTCAAGGTCTATTTCGAGTTTTCTTTCTCTTATTTTATATGCATGTTTTTATGTTTTATCCCTTAGTCGTCTTTTACGATAACCACGGACAAGGTGTCAAGGAACCTTACTTACCTTCATATTTTAAACCTATTTATTCATTGCCTGAAAATACTGACAAAGCAATATTTTCCAAAGATGAAACCTATATCGATTGATTGCCTCCGAAATCACCAGTATACTAAATTTTATGTAAATCGCTGGTGCCGCTGAATTTTGAACATATAGAAATATAAGAATTGTTCATTTAAAGATACCATATACTAGCTTCGGCCCACAGATTCACCCCAGTGAAAATTTACTTTCATCATCATTATCATCTCAGCCCAAATACGTCGCGGGTGACGTGACCGGGGATTAGTCCGTCACCCGCCGAGAGGCCGACCGTGTGAGGAAAAACCGACGTCCTCCCCGAGGGGGGGACGTCGGCCGATGGGAGGGTACCCCAAGTAGGGGGTATTCCGTCGGGCTGACCACTGAAGACAAGTAACCCTGCTCTGGTGGTCGATCCAACGACGAAGGCGACGTGGTGTTCGGGTGGATTGCGGGTGTTGCGTGCTATACGCCCCTCTGTCGCCCCGGACGGAGTGGTGCGTGGAGCGCGCCGACCACAGCCCACACAAAAAAAAAAAAAAAATCCCAAATACGTCCCACTGTTGGGCTCGGGCCTCCTCCATAATAGAAGGGTAATTGACCTACTATACCACGCTGGTCAGACGTTTTGGTATAGGGTTTTATTTCGAGTTTTCCTTCTCTCGCATAGATTTTATATGCGTTTTATATCCCTTAGTCGTCTCTGAACCTTAGCTGAACCTTACCTTAGCTGAACTATTATATCAAGGATTCATATTAGCGGGATAAAAAGTGTTCCAAGTGTTAATCTAAAAAATACTCTATCGATGTAACAATTTACTAGGATAAAATATAGCCTATCGGACGTCCATTAATCATGTGATCTTTTTTTAGAATTTTTTGAAATATAACCCCCCCCCCCTTCCCCTTTGGTGATACGTGGTGAGGTTTAAGACTGAAAACATCACGTGAGTTTTAGTACCTACAAAGAAGTAGCCCACAGCTCATTATATTCTCGTTTTTTTGCTTTTTTATACTTCGCAAAAAGGTCTTTATACAGATCACCTACTTTAAACTTCGTTCGTTGCCTGGCAACGGCAAGTCAAAGTCACACTACACGCTGCTTTTCAGTTTAGAAATCGCAGTATTGACGAAAAAATAAATACACGTGATATCTTACTACAATTTTCCCGCCTTGTGATATTTCGTGATTTTTGTCAAAAAATCCCCTTTCAAATCTCACGTGATTAATGGACGGCCCCTAAGTCGCTGCTAACGTAGCTTTGAAAGAATTTTAGAATTGGTCAACATCACGCACATCATGTTAACATCCCTTTTTTTTTTGGGGTGGGCTTCGATCGGTGCACTCCTAGTCCGCTCCGTCCGGGGCGACAGAAGGACGTAAGCAGACACACTCGTAACCCACCCGTAAGACCCGTCGCCTTTGTCATTGGGCTGACCTCCGGAGCAGGTGACTTGACGTCAGTAGTCTCATATTAACATACTGGGATAAATAATACCTACATAATATGTATTAATGTTGCTTTCCATTATTGAAAGAATTTTTAGAATTGTTTAAATTGCCGCGGATTCATCGGCCTTACTCCCGTTCCTGTAGGAATACCAGTATAAATAGCCTATATTACTCGCAGAGAATATAGCTTTCTATTAGTGAAAAAATTATAAAATCGGTTTATTGGGCCAAACGTAAAAGCATAGCAAACAAATAGACAAATAAACTCACTATCGTATTTACAATATTAGTTAGGATAAGAATTATGTGCTTAAAAATATCTTATATTATAATAGAAAGTGTCAGCATCTATTAATTCAAACTTCTTTCAAAGAAAACACAAAGTTTATAACACTATAATGTTAAATAATTACTAACCATAAACAATACAATTATTTCATATAGAATCATATTCTTCTCTCTTCTCTTCTCTCTACACTGGCAATAAATTTGTATCAAAATGTGGGTCAATATTTAATAACTAATTTCTATATCGGGTAGATAATTAAAAAAAAAAAAAATGGGTGCGTGTACTTATGTACGCGCGTGAGAAGTTATACTTCTTTGGCATCATTAAAAAATAGTTTTTAATTGCATGCAAATAATTAATTACAATAAAATAATAGAAGGATTGGAAAAGGATAATCAACAAAGTTCAGTTTAATAGTCATCAAATTTAAACTAAAAGAATCTTAGATTGATCTTAGATATCAATAATTAATATTAAAAATTGAAAATTAATATATTTATATAATAATATATTTAATATATATATTTCAAATATATATATTTAATATAAATTTATATAATATATAATTAATATATATATATATATATATATATATATATATATATATATATATATATATATATATATATATATATATATATATATATATATATATATAATTATTCAAAATTTAGAGAATAATAAATATTCATTCATTCATTCATTTCAGCCTATTGCCGTCCACTGCTGGACGTAGGCCTCCCTCATATTGCGCCACAATGTGCGGTCCTGTGCCGCCTGCATCCAACGACGCCCAGCAACTTTCACTAGGTCGTCGGTCCACCTAGTGGGAGGGCGTCCTACACTGCGTCGTCCGATGCGTGGTCGCCACTCGAGAACCTTTCTTCCCCAGCGGTTGTCGGTTCGTCGAGCGATGTGGCCTGCCCATTGCCACTTCAGCGTGCTAATTCTTCGTGCTATGTCGGTTACACCCGTTCTTCTGCGGATTTCTGTATTCCGGATTCTATCTCGCAGAGAAATCCCGAGCATAGCCCGTTCCATAGCACGCTGAGCGACTTTGAGCCTTGATATGAGGCCTACATTTAGGGACCACGTTTCCGTGCCGTAAGTCATCACTGGTAACACACACTGGTCGTAGACCTGTGTTTTCAGACACTGAAGTATGTTGGACGAGAAGATCCTCTTAAGTTTCCCGAACGCTGCCCAACCGAGTTGGATTCGTCGGCTGATCTCTTTCTCGAAATTGGATCTACCTAACTGGACTGTTTGTCCTAGGTAAACATAGTGATTGACAACTTCGAGAATCGCATTGCCAACTAGGACCGGTACAGGAATGACATGGGTATTTGACATGACTTTCGTCTTGTCCATGTTCATTCGTAGACCCACTAGTTGGGATACCTTGCTGAGATCATTGAGCATAGTGCCAAGGTCCTCCATGGATTCTGCCATAACGACGATATCGTCTGCGAATCGAAGGTGAGTGATGTATTCGCCGTTAATGTTGATGCCGAGTCCAGTCCAGTCTAAGAGCTTGAAGACATCTTCCAGTGCAGTGGTGAACAGTTTCGGAGAGATGACATCTCCCTGTCTCACGCCTTTCTGCAACTGGATCGGTTTCGTACTCTTATCCCGGATACGGACTGACATTGTGGCGTTCCTATACAAACACTTCAGCACTTCGATATAGCGATGGTCGATTTGGCACCGCTGAAGGGACTGCAGCACCGCCCAAGTTTCGACTGAATCAAAGGCTTTCTCATAGTCCACAAACGCTAAGCACAGGGGCCGATTATACTCCTTGGTCTTTTGTATAATCTGCCGAAGCGTGAGGATGTGGTCTATGGTGCTATAGCCTTTTCGGAAGCCGGCTTGTTCGGGCGGCTGGAAGTCATCGAGCTTGCGCGTGAGTCGATTGGTAATGACCCTCGAAAACAACTTATAAACATGGCTCAGGAGTGAGATGGGTCTGTAGTTCTTTAAAAGAGCTTTGTCACCCTTCTTGAAGAACAGCACCACCACACTCCTGGTCCACGACTCTGGAACGTCGCCCCCGAGGATAACGGAATTAAATAGCTTCTGAAGGGCTATTAATACCGGCTTGCCGCCCGCCTTCAAAAGCTCTGCCGTAATTCCCTCATCTCCCGGTGCCTTACCGTTACGCAGTTGTTTGAGAGCCATTCTGATCTCGTACAAGCTGATGTCCGGGATTTCTTCGGTATAGTGCCGAGTTAGCTTGGATCTGGGATCTTGGACCAAGCCGACAACAGGATTTCGGGATGATTAGTATAACTGTCCATAGAACCTTTCGACCTCTCCCAAGATCTCACTTTGGGATGAAATGACAGTGCCGTCATCGGTCTTCAGCTTAGTCATTCATAATAAATATATAAGACATTTGTACTAAATATTATAAGATTCTTAATTTTAAATGTTTATTATTGATTATTTAATATTTTAAAAATAAATTTAATAATAAATTCAAAAATTGAATTTAAGGTTAAGCAGACAGCTTCATACTGTTAATTTTGTGTCACAGATGCGCGCGCATCTTAAAATTTCACTCTCATCATTTTTTCATAACGCACCTAAAGAAGTATAACTTCAAAAATTCTACAATAACGATGACTTGTTGGACATCTTAGTCCGCCCGTGACCATGAACGCTGCAAAGTGTTCGAAATGTCGAGCAATCAAAAATCAAATACAAACGCGATAAAAGCCGTAAAGTAGTTTTATTTAAAAAACTGTAAGTAGGTCATGTTTTACACAACTCAAGGGGAATAGGTGCATTGACACTGCACGTTCAAGAGGTCAATGTTGTTGAAATAATTCAGGTTTTATAGTTCTTCGTGTAAAGGCATTCATACTAGCATACTACTACATAATAGCTTTAACAACATTCTATGCATTCAAGTTGAATGCTAATCTATTCATCTATACTCTATCGTAAATAACAGTGTAAGCATGAAAAAGGCCTAGTATTTTGACATTACAAACAGACACTTCAATTTTATTTATTTGTATAGATAATAAAAATATCTTAAGTTTCAATGGTTTATCATCTCATTATCATTCTTAGTCATCTTTTACTACACCCACGGTAATGGTCCGGCAGGAGGCGATGAATTATATTCTTAAACCAACACCCCACGGAAAAAGATTACTTGATCAAACTTTTTTTTTCTTTTAAGCAAGGGTAATTTTAAAAAGTGCACGCATATCAAAAGAGAATATAGCGCATCAAATAAAACAATATGAATCAAAATAAAAGAGGCAACCAAATATATTATGTTAAGACAATTCAAAATTACACGCACATTTATCATAGGTACATATAAATATTTCTGTCTTAACTCGAAACCAATTATTTAAATTGTCTGTTCTTGTTTAATTATTCCTTATTCCTTTCATATTTTAACAACATAAACCTATTTATGTTGTTTATTTTAATAGTTTTGAATGTCTCTTATGTCTTTAAATGAGCAATTCTTGTATACATATACATAATCTGAATCTCGGAAACGGCTCCAACGATTTTTATGAAATTTAGCATACTAGAGGTTTTGGGGCCAAAAAATGGATCTAGCTAGGTTTTATTTATAGAAAATGTTGTTTTTTTCGGTGTTTTTAGCTAACCAATATAATGACATAAAATGTCAATAGATTAGGAATGTAAGTTTAGCCGTCGCTGTCAAGAGTGAGTAGCAATAGCTCAGTTGGGAAGTTGTTCAGTCGCATTCAAACAGCATGAGATCGAATATCGATGTTATTATTCTTCTGGTTTTTTTTTAAATTTTTGTTACTTTTTTATTATTTCATCATTTTTAGTTTTTTATTAATATATATCCGAAATATATTCGTTAAAAATACCATTTACTTACAAAAAAAAAATTATACCGAGCAGAGCTTGGTCAACCAAATATTATATTTTATACTTAAAAGGATAGCGACATAATAACTTTGCTTGTCAAACGGATTAGCAATCGAACTTGATTGTATATTTTTTTAAGGAGGTGTATTCTCCACCCTCCTATACCTCTCATAAATATTGCTAACTTACAGTATTCTACAAGCATAAAATTACGTTCAGTGAAAATACAAGTAAAAGATATATAAAAAATATTGGTTGCCTGTAAAGTCGGTATACGGGCGAAAGTTTTACGTGACAACGACTTTGAGTGGTAAAATAATTTTAATGTGAATATTCATTCGTATAGTAGGAAGAAGGATGAAATAATAGTAACAATTTAAAACATTTATTTATACAAAGAATTATATTTAAAACATTAATTTATACAAAGAATCTCGCACTGAATTTCATATTAACAAAATTTTATTTTTACCTTTACACATACATACGTATTTATATACAAATATACAATTTTTATGTCTGTCTCTCTCGCTCTTAGGCGGGCTAACCATGCCCGAGTGGAAGGGACGCGTGCCTCTCACTCGCTCTCATTGTGAGCGCATAACGTGAGCGGAGCGTAACGCAGTTTCTTGAAGTGTCACCCGGCAAACCAATTTATAAGACGTTGTCACGTCAAAATATTAATACGAAAAACCGTTTCCAATAGACACACTCGAAAATATCGCGCGAAATCGATCAAAGAGAACTCTAATATAAATATATATGGGTATATTTTGCCTCTCGTACTAAGATCGGTAATAACGAATAGGTATTCGTCTCGATTCGTTCTGAGAATTAGCCGAACCAAATCATAAAAACGCCGACTATTGCCTACAGATTAGATCAGAATTGGTATCTGCCTCGCTTGTTCAATATTCGGCCACTTTCGTCATCATGATTTCACAAATAAAGACCATGATCAACTATCGATTATTATTGCCAGGTATATTGCTGATGACAGTAAGATAGAACAAGACCATAACGCTCGGTCTTCCAGACATAACTTTGATACGCGACTGCTCAGTCGCGATCTCATCACTTTCCCCAACATTTTAACTAGATGATAGTTCAAAACTGTATAAAATTGAGCATAAATTATGAAATGTCAAATTTATTGATTACCTAATTCACTTAAGCGACACTGCGTGTATATTTATTCTCAAAATTTCTCCCTTTCTCCTTCTCTTATTAGACTTAGGTATATCCCACTGTTGGGCTTAACTTGCTCCAGGCGAATTAGCTCTGAGTTTTATGTCAAGTTTTCCTTCTCTTGTTTTCTATATATAAGAGGAACAGCTGTTTTTTACAACACTTATGTTCAAAAAAGTAGCTAATGAATTATATCACTCATCACCATTATCTCAACCCATATATGTCCCACTGCTGGGCTCGGGCCTCCTCTAATATGAGAGAGAAACTGAGCTACTATACGGGGATTTTGGCGGGAATCTGGTAGTGCCATGTGGTGTTCTTGTATTATATTCAATATCTTAGTGTTTTAACGTGTTATGTTAAATAATTTTGATGGCATTTTATCTATATACTATTATAAAGAGGAAAGATTTGATTATTTGTTTGTTTGAAATGAATAGACTCCGAAACTACTCGACCGATTTGAAAAATTCTTTCACTGTTGGGAAGTTACACTATTTTCGGTGAACATAGGCTATATAAAATTTTCAAAAAAGTTAGGGACCCATACTAAAACTCCAATAATGTAACCCAAGGTGTGAAAAAATTACCAAAAAACTTCCTTACATCGCGTGCGCTGCGAAAACTATTGATTATAGGACAAAATAATGTACTACAACTTTGTAGAACATATAATTATCTACAAAAAATATCGAGACAGCATATGTCTAACTAATACAGTCCTGCCACAATCGGCGTTTTTTCATTTTAAAAAATATATTCAAATGCCACCGCTATAAAAGCTCTTTTATTTATACTTTGGTATTAATCCTTATCAAAATAAATGAAAAAACGAAAACTTCATGTTTAAGACTGCTTCAATACCATTATATAACTTTTTGAATTATTCAATTTGGACATTCCATTCGAAAGATATCACGAGTTTAAAAATGTAAGATATTAACCCCCGATGGAAAAAGAGGGGGTGTTATAAGTATGACGTCGATGTCTGTCTGTACCGTCGTAGCCCTCAAACGGATGCACCTATTTCGATGCGGTTTTTTTATTTGAAGGCCAGTTTCTTGGCGGTGGTTCTTAGCTATGTTTGAGTAATATTGGTCCAGCAGTGTAAGAGTACTCTTACTGTAAGAGTACTCTTACACTAAGAGTACTCTTTTCCCAAGTGATGTAATTGCATATGATTACATTTTTACGTGCTTAACGAATGCCAAGTATACTTAATCGTTGAATGACAATCTATACCAATAAATAAAATTGAGGTGTCTGTTTGTAATGTCAAAAGGATAGGCTTTTTTCATGCTCACACGGTTATTTGCACTATACACATGCCTAAAAATCATTTTATATTTTTTTGTCTGTCTGTCTGTCTGTTTGTTCCGGGTAATCTTCAAAACGGCTGAACCGATTTCAAAAATTCTTTCACCAATGAAAAGCTATAATATCAGGGAGTAACTTAGGCTATATTTTATCCCGGTATTCTCACGGGATTGAGAACCATGCGGGTAAGGCCACTGAAACCGAAGCGAAGCGAGGGCGGGTTGCTAGTGTAATATATAGCGGCAGACCTGCTGAGGTGTAGTGAATATGATATAAATTGCTATACTTACCTTTTTGTTTCCACCAAAATACTCAGAAGATACCCTTAACAGTGGCCATTACACTGTTGAAGGCGACACTTTGACTTACTGACGGACCGTTACTGACATGAAGAAACTGATAATTTGAAAAGAAAATTATAACTCGACACTGGCAAAAATGGCTCGTATTAGTAGCTTATTATAAAATCTCGGATTATGTAGATGATAATACAGATTGGTTGTGAGCAGCTCCTCATTCAGCAATTTCTTTGTTATTTTAAATATACTGTTTGTAAATGTACTTTTAACTTTTATTGTAAAGTGTAGCGTGTTTTGCGTAACGAATTTTTGTATTTTCACCGTTTGTAACATATTGTGGTGTTGGTCATGCTCACATAAGGATCTACTTGCGGTAGCTACGTGGAGCGGGTCTCTCCCTTCCCTCCATAGTAGTTGAGGGGAGTGATGGCTGCTCTAGTAGTTAACTCGTGATCGGGTGCCGCTTGTGGAATCTGATCCAGCCATAATCGTTAAAATTATATTAAGTGTCTTGCGGTTCGAAGGGCACACTGGAGCTAGTTCTTACAAAACATGTACACAATTATATAACTAGTAAGAAGAAAAAAAAATTTTAAATAATGACAAACCCGCTGAGTTTCTTGCCGGATCTTCTTAGTAGCGGTCGCGTTCCGATCCGGTGGTAGTATATTTTTTTTTTTTTGGAAATTGTAAACCTGACAATATGTAAGTGCCCTCTTGGAGTTTATGCATAATAAATAATTTGAAATTGAATTTGAGCCGATTGCCAAGATAAAAAAAGAAGAAGAAGAGCTACTATACCACAGTGGAAAAACGTGTTGGCATAAAGTTTTCTTCCAAGTTGTTCTTCTCCTGTTTAACATATATATGTTACTAGCTGACCCATTAGACGTTGTTCTGTTCAAATAAGTGCCACCTACCGGATCCAACTGTGAATCTAAACAATTCTCGAATCCCCTTGAACACGCAGGAAAAATTGCATCAACACCGGTCCAGCCGTTTAGGATGAGTTCAGTAACATACACACGTACACAATATATAAAGATATGCATAGTATATCCCTCAGTCGTCTTTTATCCACGAAGATATGACAGTGAATAATATATTTACTCAAAAATTCGTTTATTTATCATAAATTTCCTACCGTAAAAGAAAACATAGTTGATGAAACACGTTGAATATTTTATAAACGTAGGTAGTTATAGCACAGAGATAATCTGAACAGTATATTTAAAGGACCAGAATTGTATCACAACAAGGTTAAGTCTCGTAAAGCTTTAATAAAGTCACTTTAACACTGTGAGTTGTCCTAATGGATTTATAAATCTATAATAGAATTCTGAATGTGAAATTACTTATTCAATATAATTTTATGAATAACTAGCTGACCCGGCGAACTTCGTACCGCCATAATTTTTTTCGTAAATATATTTTCTAAATTACCGAATATAGAAAGAGAATACAAATTACTGATTATTGATTTCTGACAAAATTATAATTATCAAATTTTCAACCATACTTAACAATAGACAAAATTACGTTTAGCTGTCATTTGTGTTTTGTTATTTTTTTTTCTTTTGCTTTTGGGCCACTCAGTTTAAGTATTTGCCAATTACATGTACGTTTTGTTATTAAATATCAAATTCATTTTTGTTATCCTACGTTTCATAGTGACTTGTATTCTCTTTGACATGAGTTTCGGCGCGAATACGGAAATGTCACGTTAAACTCTTGCATTGTATTCATTTTTGTATTGTTTTATAGTGTAATATTGAATATTTTTGCTGATATTTTATTTAATATAATACAGTTAAAGTGCTGAAGTGTGTTGAATGTGATATAAGAGTGGTTTACGTGTATTTTCATATTCTACCGAAATACCCAGAGAAATCATTTAATTAAGTTTTTAGCGCCTAATAAATGGTAACGACTTGACTTACTGACGGACATGACTATAAATAAGCTGTTCTATATAAATAAATGTTAAATAATATGAAGAAAATTGTATCAGACTTGGCTGTATGCGCTTTGATACCTTTGCCTGTCCGAATGGACAAACGACAACAAAAAAAAAATTTCTATTTGAAATTTTATGTCACGTCACACGGGAACGCGATCGAACGGGATAAAAAAATAGCTCATTGCCATTAAGAAGAAGAAGAACAAGATAAAGAGTATCCTATGTCCGTCTCCTGGTTCTAAGCTACCTCCCTACCAATTTTCAGCCAAATCTGTACAGCCGTTCTTGAGTTATAAATAGTGTAACTAACACGACTTTCTTTTATATATATAGATTAATATTTATGTACATAGTATGTCCGTGTATTGACGGAGTCAGAATACAATTCACCCACACCCACGTGTGGGTGTTGTAAAAGACGACTAAGAGATATCATATGTATAATATCTATACAAAAAAAGATAAACACGACATAAAAATTTTTACCTGCACGCTTGACCAGCGCGAGTAGGTCACTTTCCCTCCCTTTGTGGTAAAAGCCCGAGCCAAACAGTGAGTCTTATGTGGGTTGAGGTGATGGGGATGATATGATATAAATTAAATTAGTATTTACTATTGCGTATATATTTAGTACTAGCAACCCGCCCTCGCTTCGCTTCGGTTTTAGTCGTTTTACCCGCGTAGTTCCCGTTCTCGGAGGAATACCGGGATAAAATATAGCCTAGGTTACTCCCTGATATTATAGGTTTCCATTGGTGAAAGAATTTTTGAAATCAGCCGTTTTGAAGATTACCTGGAACAAACAGACAGACAGACAAAAATGTTTTAATCTGTATTTTAGGCATAAGTGTCGTACAAATAACCATGTGAGCATGAAAAAAGCCTATTATTTTGACATTACAAACAGACACTCCAATTTTATTTATTGGTATAGATTGCGGATGCCCGTAGAGGAAGGAAGAGGCGTATGTCCAATAGTGTAAGTCTATTGCCTAATGGATGGAATACAATACAATCTACATAAAAAAAACTATATATTTACAAAAAAAAAAACATGTATTTATCTAATAATTAAAATATTCAGTCATTAAATAGAATATAAATATAATATGAATCGTCAATCAATCATTTGGTGTTGAATAAGTTATTCACAATTTTATAACACATGTTACATGCCTACAGAGGCACGTTTTAAAAAAAAAACACTTGACGCGCATTTCAAAAACAATAGTTGGCGAACCCTTTCTAAAACCCCCTCGTCAAATACGTCATTCACATTCTAAGGGCATACGTGTAGTGCATATGTTCTGTATCTATGTAATACAATAGATATATCTTATCTTAATATATATAAATCTCCTGTCACGATGTTTGTCCGCGATGGACTCTTAAACTACTTAACCGATTTTAATCAAATTTGCACACCGTGTGCAGTTTGCTCCAACTTGAAACATAGGATAACTTAGATCTTTAATTATAGTTGCAATTTTATTTTATTACAAATTATTTGTCTATAATTAATTGACAGTCACAATTATCTGTTAACTCCAAAAGATTCTAACAGATGGCGATATCTGTTGACTGGATTTAAGTAATTTGTGTGTGCTCAATGAGATTCGAGAATGGTTTAGATTCACAATTGGACTCGGTAGGTGGCGATTTATTTGAACAGAACAACGTCTGTTGGGTTCAGCTAGTATATATATGTATATATATATATATATATATATATATACAATGTAACTCGACGTGATTGAAACAGCAATCAAATGCAATATACTCTCTCTATTCTCTTAATTAATTTATCAGCCGATTGATTAATTATTGGACATATTATCATGGGCATTTTTCGTAGGGGAATTAATCATTGTTGTTGTTCCTCAGTAGAACACTCCTGCTTATTCTACTTATGATGCCTCAGTTGGTTATTATGATTTCTGCGGGAGTGTAAGGGCTGGTGATTATTGTATTCTCAATGTATGATCATAACGAAGCCTAGCAATCCGCCCTCGCTTCGCTTCAGTTTCAGTCATCTTTCCTGCGTAGTTCCCGTTCCCGTGGGAATACCGGGATAAAATATAGCCTAGTTTACGCCCTTATATTATAGCTTTCCATTGGTGAAAGAATTTTTTAAATCGGTCCAGCCGTTTTGAAGATTATCCGGAACAGACAGACAGACAAAAAAAATATAAAGTGTATTTTAGGCATAAGTATAGTGTAAATAACCGTGTGAGCATGAAAAAAGCCTATTATTTTGACATTACAAACAGACACTCAAATTTTATTTATTGGTATAGATCTTACCGTTACTTAGAACTTACTTAGAACTAGTAGTTACTTAGAACTTACCGTTAGGTGTGTGTTTTTGGTGGTTATTTTTTTATTTCTGTTGGTGGCAAACCAGCAAATAGCACAGGTGATGATAAGTGGTACGCTCATGGGACTTTCCTAGGCCGCTACCTCCCCTGTAAAATGAAGGTAGTGTGAATATGAGCAATTAGGTTCGGTGATAATAAAGGTCTCACCAAAAACAGCGCACGCGTTCAGAAAGTTCGGCTTCCGGCTTTCTCGCTCATCGAAGGAAACTGCAGTAAGAAATTGCTACAACACAGACGTCGATCTTTTGCAAGAGTATGGTACTACCAGCTCGCGGCTATCGACAGTATGTTATTACTCCCACGTGTAAACCGATTAAATTTTGTTTGTTAAATAGTCAATCTGTGCGGATTAAAACACTTCGTATGGGTCCATAGACCCGCCCTAGCCGAGGCCGCGGGTAATCGGACCGGGGAATTGTCCGTCACCCGCAGAGAGGCTGACCGCGCGATGGCGACTGACGTCCCAGTACGTCGAGACGTGGGTTACCCGAAAGGGTATTCCGTCGAGCCGACCACTGATGACAAGTCACATCTGCTCCGGTGGTCGGCCCAACAAACAACGAGGTGACGTTTCCCGCGCGCCGTCCTTTCATCGCCCCGGATGGACAGGACCGCGCGTGCGCTTACCATAGCCCACCCCAAAAAAAAAAAAAAAAAAAAAGCCTGTCGGGCTACACTGTACCTAGTGTATTACGCGCAGATGAATATAGAGGTAAGTTTATTAGATTATGGGGCTGCACGCCGTCCTATTCATCGCCCTAAGGGGCTTGGGCGGGGTGCGACCGAACCCCAAAAATAGTCCTGTCTATGCTAGCGTGTAAATAAATATCAATTAATTTTCTTAAATGTTGATTAAACATTTTCCTTCTGATCTAGTGAGAAATAAAGGTGTTGAAATTTCTCTCACGAATTATTATGAAACAATCTACCTTCATGAATTAAATGTATAGGTACCACCTGTATTTATCCGAATGATCTAGATTAGCTCCGAATTTTTTTTCGGATGAAATTGTATGTTTTTGGACGATCATCTCATCTTAGCCCATACAAATTCCACTGTTGAGCTGAGGCCTACAATAGGAGAGGACTTATTCTATTATACCGCGCTGTCAGGCGTGTTGGCATAGGATGTTTAATCGAAGTTTCCTTCTCTGGCATAGATTTTTTCTGCATATTAGTTCCCTTAATCGTGTTGTACAACACCCACGAGCAAGAAAATGTGGTGAATTGTACTCTTACCGTCACCACACGAAGGGAGAACGTCGGTCGATAGGAGGGTATCCCAAATAGGGGGTATGCCGTCGGGCCGACCACTGATGACAAGTTAACCCTGCTCCAGTGGTTGGCCCAACGACGAAGGCGACGTGCATCGTGGGTGAGTCGTGGGTGTGCGTGCTTACGCCCCTCTGTCGCCCCGGACGGAGTGGTGCGAGGAGCGTGACGACCGCAACCCACCACCAAAAAAAAATATAATAATTTTTCTCACAAGAGAAAAGTTTTCTCACAAGGATCGAAATAGAATTTTACCTTCATTTTCTCACTGGGGCTGTCTGTAATGACTGCTCGATTGCCCAACTATACTCATAATAGCAGTGGCCAATTCGCGTTCATTGATAGAGACGAATATTGATAAAACGAGATTTTCTATAAATAAAATCTACCTACGTCGATTTATCGTTACCGAAGCAGAAACATATTTAATAGTGTGGAAATTATTGAAGCCTTGTCCGAAATTGTGAATATATAGAAATATAGAAACTTTGCTTTTTTAAAGGCGTTAGATATAGTAATAAAAATAGTGGATCTTCTCGTACAACATACCTCAGTGTCTGAAAACACAGGTCTACGACTAGTGTATTTTACAAGTGATAACGGCACTGAAACCTGGCCCCTAAATGTAGGCCTCATAACCAAGCTGAAAGTCGCTCAGCGTGCTATGGAGCGGGCTAAATACGGGCTTTCTTTGCGAGATAGAATCCTTAATACGGAAATCTACAAAGGAACGGGTGTAACCGACAGAGCACGAAGAATTACCACGCTGAAGTGGCAATGGCTAGGCAACATCACTCGACGAACCGACAACCGCTGGGGAAGAAAGGTTCTCAAGTGGCGACCATGTATAGGACGAGGCTGTGTAGGACGCCCCCCAGTAGATCGACTGACGACCTGGTGAAAATTGCTGGGTGTCGTTGGATGCAGACGGCACAAGATCGCATTCTGGGGCGTAAGATGAAGAAAGCCTACGTTCAGCAGATTCATCATTCTTATACTGTACCAAAACTTGTATTATATTTTATTAGATTTTCATACAATAGTTATTTTTCATAGAATGGGTTTTTACACTTACTTAAACATATTCACGGATCCTCTTCTGCACGGACCTTTCCTCAACTTAATGTAGAAAAAGGATAACAGTACTACTACAGCTACAGTCAAATACCGTCAAAGCAAAACATTTAGTAACTGAAATCAAAGAATTTGTTTTAGCTTTTATTTTCAAACACGATATACGCTTATAAGATATTCATAATCACCTCAGCCCACATACGTCCCACTGTTGGGCTCAGTCCTCCTTCATTATGGGAGGATATTTGACCTACTATACCACGCTGGTCGGACATGTTGGTATAGGATTTCATTTCGAGTTTTCTTGTATCGTTCTCTTGCACCTTCTCTTGCATCGTTGTTATCTGAATATATACAAATATCCCTTAGTCGTCTTTTACGAGATCCACGCTTAAGAAAGGGGATGGTGAATTGTATTCTTACTCCATCAGCACACGGAAGAATAAGATATTATGGATTTATAAAAACTGGTGAATTAATTTTCAATGAAATAGCAAAGGAAAAGTCGTCACAAAACCCTATACCGACCTGGCTAATCAGCCCATGTTGGAAGGCCAATTTCCCTTCTATTATGGAGGAGGTTTGCGCCCAGTAATGGGATGTCTATGAGCCAAAATGAAGAAATAAATAGGTTTTCTTTTGGCATGTAATGGTCTAAATTAGGCGACGTGAAAAAATATAATTTCTGCTATTAAGTGTTCTTACCTCATACTGGAATAAAAGAATAGACAGTTTATCATTCACATATTTATATACCTTCATACACTCCTTTGCAAAGGGACTTTGACTCGAGTTTCCTCCACAATGGCTTGAAATCGACATACTATATCTTTAGTCACCATCATATTAAAGGGAAAATTGACCCACAGGTGTCGTAAACGACGACTAAGGAATGTAACATGCAGATAATATATATCCAGAACAAGGAAAACTCCTCATAAAAACCTATACTAACACGTCGGACCAGCATGGTATCATCATTCATCATCATTTCACCTCATATACGTTCAACTGTTGGGCACGAGCCTCCTCCACAATAGGAGGGAAATTGACCTTACTATACCACGCTGGTCAGACAGGTTGGTATAGAGTTTTATTTCAAGTTTTCCTTCACTTGCATAGATTATATATGCATATCATATCCCTTAGTCGTATTTTACGACACCCACGGGTAAGAGAAGGGGGTGGTGAATTGTATTCTTAATCCGTTACCACACGGATTATTTATGGTAGGTATAGATATATAAATATAGATATATAGTAGGTCAATTTTCTTCTCATTGTGGGGGAGGTTTCGGATATATTTTCGTATAATATTCGGATATAATATCCCTAGTTATATGCATAGTATATTCATTACTTCGTTAGTTATCTTTAACGACACCCACGGGCAGAATAGAGGGTAGTAAATTGTATTATTACTCGGATCATCACACAGAAATTATAACAGCAATGCCGTAACGTTTAATAAGACGGATTGGTGATCAGACTGAGTGTTGTAGGTTGCTTAGCTGAGTGTTGTCTATCACCAATCTATTCGCCTGCTAATTTCTAGGTTTTTATGTCTTCTTTCTCCTTCTAATTTCTTGACTTCTACTTCATCCTATTATTCAAAAAAGTCACAACACGGAGCGTAATCTCAACTTGTAATCTATACTTCAAATTCAAAGCCTTTATTTCCGATTACTACAAAATACAATATAATCAACTACACTATAATATTGTTAATATCTAAAATTCATCTAATATTCACATTGATTAATGTACTTAATTCATCCTGTAAAAGTCTTATTATCTATACCAATAAATAAAATTGGAGTGTCTTTTTGTAATGTCAAAATAATAGGCTTTTTTCATGCTCTCACGATTATTTGCACGACACCTATGCCTAAAATACAGATTAAAAAAATTTTGTCTGTCAAATCATGTGTGACAGAATCGTATTATTTAAAAATATTTTCACCTTCTACGTAAACAAAGTCTTAGGTTAAAGTTAGCGTTAGCCCAAAGTATCTATCTATACCACGCGGACGAAGTCGCGAGGAAGAAGCTAGTCATTTATATAATGTAACCTTTTGTCTTTCAAACCACTTTATAACAATGCCCAAAATATTATATTAATTCGTATCTATATAATGTCTACAGCTTATGTAAGCGAACCGAATTTTAAGCCGATTTAAATGATGTAATTTAAATAAAACAGTCAGCAAATAAAGATATTAGTAAAACAACAAGGCAATATTCTGTAACGTATTTTATTATACACTAGCAACCCGCCCTCGCTTCGCTTCGGTTTCAGTCGTCTTTCCTGAATAGTTCCCGTTCCCGTGGGAATACCGGGATAAAATATAGCCTAGTTTACGCCCTGATATAATATCAGGCTAGGTTACGCTCTGATATAATATCATAGCTTTCTATTGGTGAAAGAATTTTTGAAATCGGTCCAACCGTTTTGAAGATTAACCGGAACAAACAGACAGACAGACAGACATCATCATCATCATCATCTTTTTTTTTTTTTTTTTTTTTTTTTCACGCTGTGGAAATGCATTTGCGCACTGTTCCCCCGCCGGTTACAGACAGGGGAGTGTGTGTGGGACTCGCCGGCCACAGAAGTGACCGAAATACCCACTAAAACCACAGCGGCCCCTTCCGCGCTTTTACGGGGTGCCGGAGAGATCGTCTGATAACATTCTATCCCCGACACCCCAACGCTTGGCCGTCTGGCCACGTCCTGTCGTCATTCAGAGTGGTGGGTGGAGGAGCGCATAGCGGCGTCTCCTCCTCCCTGGTCGTCGCCGGCGGAGCGAGTCAGCGGACGCAAGCGCCTCGCGTGCCCGCTCCGCGGCCTCCTTCCTTGTCATGACAGCCTCACAGAAGGAGGCCATCGACGACCAACAGCTGTCGCTGCCGAGCATCTTGGAGATGATGGTCGGCAACGACAGGTCTGTTGTTGCCATGTCCGTTGACAGGACGTGGCGCTGAGGCCCCCAGGCGGGGCATACTTCTAGTGTGTGGCGCGCATCGTCAATTGCCGCGCCACACTCATGACATCCTGGGGCCTCTTCTCTTCCAATTTTGTGCAGGTACTTACTGAAGACCCCATGTCTGGTAAGCACCTGCACCATTCTAAATGTAAGGCTGCCGTGCCTTCTCCTGAGCCAGCGGTGGAGATGTGGCGCGACCGCCTCCACAGTCCCCCGCCCTGCTACGGGGGACTCCAGCTCTTCCCTCCACCGCCGGACTACTTCCCTTCGGGCCACTTCCTGGGCTCTGCCCAGTCCCCTTATGGACACTTGCTCTCCGTTGGCTCGTGCTGTGGCGCGGAACCGGTACACTTCCGCCAACGCCTCCGCCACCAGTGGCCAAGGCGGGTCGCCTGCCAGCAGTGTCGCTGCAGTCCATGACACAGTACGGTAGCCCCTAATGGCCCTCACCGCCATAGCCCTCTGCGGTCGTCGCAAAAGGGCTCTGTTGCGGACGGTGAGGGACTCCGACCAGATAGGAGCACCATACAGTGCCATGGAACGCAGGATGCCGACGTAGAGACGTCGGCATGTCGACCCGGGACCGCCAGTGTTTGGCAGAAGTCTTCCCAGCGCCGCGGCCGACTTGACGAGCCTAGGGACGAGCTGGGCAAAGTGTGGCCCGAAATTCCAGTTTGAATCTAGGTGCAGACCCAAATATTTTATATGGGCCTGCACCGGCACGGCAATCCCAGACACACTGATGTGTGCTCCTCGGGGGGGACCTCGACGTGGGCCATGAAAAAGGAGGGCCTCGGTTTTGTCCAGCGAGACCCTCAGACCCAACATCCCAATCCGGTCTACGACGAGCGCTACTCCTTCCTCTGCCAATCGGATAGCCCCCCGGAAGTCCGCCCTCTTCACCGTGACGAGGGTGTCATCCGCGTAGCAGATGATCCCCATCCCAGGAAGGAGCTGACCCCGTAGGAGCCAGTCGAACCCGACGTTCCACAGCATCGGACCGAGAACCGAGCCCTGTGGGACGCCGCACTCCACCCGATGGCGATGTATACGCCCGTCGCCCCCCTCCCAGAGCATCATCATCATCTTGCTCTTATCCCGAATACTTGGGGTCGACGCAATATGTCATCTGTTTTGACATATTGCAAAAAGTTTCGGCAATGACTTTTATGACCGGCCGCCTGCCTGACGTCAACCCTCCTTGGGAATGTAATCGTTGACCCAAATGGTACCAGATGGAGTTGGTCCGGGTTAGTCTAGGGCTCTTAGTCGTCTTTTACGACACCCACGAGCAAAGCAAGGGTTGGTAGTATTCGATGCCGCTACCACACAGCATACACACAGACAGACAGACAAAAAAAAAAAAAAATGTATTTTAGGCATATGTATAGTGCAAATAACCGTGTGAGCATGAAAAAAGTCTATTATTTTGACATTACAAACAGACACTCCAATTTTATTTATTGGTATAGATAATTGAATGAAATATATTGTGTTATTTAATAATTTATTTCATAATTGAAATCATACTGTTTAATAATTACTTGAACCTCAGCGAGTAAATAGAGGTATAATTTGTTTATTTCGCTTCAGAATAACTGGTAACAAAATGTTAAAAGTATAAGTCAGCATCAAAGGATACGACGAGACGTCGTCCTCGTGAGTAAAATTAAATTCAAACAATTTAAAATTGAAATGTTAAAATATCACTTCTTTTATTATTAAAATTTAAATAAGTATGAACTGAAATGTGTTATTATTTCTTTACATTATATCATAAACTAGCTACTGCTCGCGACTTCGTCTGAGTGGTATAAATACTTTGGGCTAATGCTAACTTTAACCTAAAACTTTGTTTATGTAGGTTTTTTTTTTTTTTTTTTATGGCTGGGCTATGGTAAGCGCACGCGCGGTTTGTCCTTCCGGGGCGATGAAAGGACGGTGCGCGGGCCCATAACCCACCCGTACCCACGTTACCTCGTTGTTTGTTGGGCCGACCACCGGAGCAGATGTGACTTGTCATCAGTGGTCGGCCCGACGGAATACCCTCTCGGGTAACCTCTCACCTCTCGACGTACTGGGATGGCGGTCGACATCGCGCGGTCAGCCTCTCTGCGGGTGACGGACAATTCCCCGGTCCGATCACCCGCGGCCTCGGCTAGGGCGGCGCAGGCGCAGATACTCGCGTCTGCGCCGCCCTAGTCGCCGGCGGCGGAACGTGTCGCCGAATAGGAGCTCTACTCGCACACGATCCGCCGCCTCCTTCCGTGAGATTACGGCCTCACAGAAGGCGGCGACCGCGTCCCAGTTCCTGACGCTGACGAGCATCTCCCTGGCGATGGTCGGCAGCGCCAGGTCTTGTTTATGTAGGTGAAAATATTTTTAAATAATACGATGCTATCGGTTTCAAAAGGAAAAGAAACTCCGATTTTGAAACATAATTCATTGTTGCTCCGCTCCTGTTGGTCTTAATGTGATGATATATATAGCCTATCATCATCATCTCAGCCCTTATACGTCCCACTGTTGGGCTCGGGCCTCCTCCATAATGGAAGGGTAATTGACCTACTATACCACGCTGGTCAGACGTGTTGGTATAGGGTTTTACTTCGAGTTTTCCTTTTCTCGCATAGATGTTATATGCGTTTTATATCCCTTAGTCGTCTCGTACGATCACCCACGGGTAAGATAGGGGGTGGTGAATTGTATTCTTACTCCGTCACCACATGGACTATAGCTTATAGCTTTCCTTGATAAATGGGCTATTTAACACTGAAATAATTTTTCAAATGGGACTAATTTTTCCTGAGATTAGCGCGTTCAAGCAAACAAACTTCTCAGCTTTATATATTAATCTAATAATTAGATTAATCTAATAATTTGCCACTGAATTGGAATGAGGGCGTCAGTGAGCCGGCAAAAAATGTCAGTGGCGGCGTCAATTATTTTTCATTTATTTCTTATATAAAATTGTGAATATTTAATAAGGATAGCTCTAGTATACATAAATATATTTTTTCATTTTTCAAACTCAAATTAAAGTGTTAGCTTGAATAGATTCCACAAGCCACACACAATCAAGAATTCAACTACTAGCACAGCCATCACATTATGCAGAATGTTTTCACTTTGAAAAGAGTTCGCGGCAGTACTTCTACCTATACTTATGTTACTTGTACTGTTTATTGTAAGAGGATTGCTTAAACTTGAAAAATAATATAGGATCATTTAAAAAATGTTTTTAATTTTACAACGCTACTTCAAGCTTCTAAAAGCAATGATTTACACGATCTAGAAATTAAGAGTCTGAACTAAGTTGGTATTCGATAAAAAAATAACTTCTAATTTTAAATTAAAACTACGCAGACAACGACTAGAAGACAATCGCTGACGAGATAGATACGACAACAAAAACGCTGACACCATTTTTAAAACACCGCCGACACTATTTTTTTGGTATTTAAATGTGCCCAAACACCATTCGTACAGACAAAAATACATAAATCTTAAAAATTGATTTAATTTGTAAATAATTTTAGGTAACGGTGAAGTAGACTAGACACTTTATCTCATCTTTGCGTAATAAGGTACACGCATACATATATATATATATATATATAGTCCTACGCCTACTTCTCAACGGGGTAGGCATCTACAGATTATCAGAAGCCACGATACTGGCGCATTTCCATCGCTTCACTTACACTCATTTTAGACTTCAGCGTGATAGAGCACATATGAATACGGTTACGCATATTCTTAACATGAGCTTTCACCAGAATGGATCCAATTTGATCCAGAAACGTACGGCGTGGTCTTTCTCTTGCAACCGTCCCCACTCATACTTTCTTTGTTTTCTTGCTCAACCTCTTTTCACTCCTTATTTTTAAATATCCAAACCATCTTAACATACGTTTTTTGACCTTTGTCACAACTCCTTCATTCATAGCCCAGCGTTATCTTATCACACTATTCTTAACTTCATAAAATACCAAAAAAATGTGCCGCCCCCAAGACGAGCCAAGCAAAGCAAGGCCTTAGAATAATAACGTATAGAAGGATAGTGTCAGTACTTCGAACTTTAAAAATTTGAAACTAAAAATACTAATGGCGCGCAGACGATTACACACGTACACACAGAAACTACTATACAAATTATGAAATCAAATTTTGTTTTTATTAACATAAATCGTCGAAATACTTTTAAAAGTAATGTTAAAAACCTTTTTATATTTTTCAAATGTGTTGTGGCACCATTTGAATGCACAAGCCGTCATAATTACCTATTTATTTTTTAAGAGTTGCGTACGTTCGTGCAGTGCAATGACTTGTACATTACGGGACTGTTCCGGCGTAGGCTCCATTAGGCTCCAATTGAAATGCCTCACTTTTTGTGCGTGGACTTACCTTCTATATGTTATTATTCTAAGGCCACTACTATCTTTTCGCGAAGCGTTTCGTCGATTTTTTGAACCCTCACAACTTGACTTTGGATTATACTAAGTAAATAAAATTCTCGGGATATGATATCAATTTTGGATTTATTAAAAGGTATATTATGAAGTTTCAATTGCATAGTTCTTATACTTTAGAATTTCATCATCATCTTCATCATTTCAGCTCAAATGTGTCCCACCATTGGGCTCGAGCCTCCTCTACATCATCATCGTCATTATCTTGCTCTTATCCCAATTACTTGGGGTCGACGCAATATGTCATCTGTTTTGACATATTGCAAAAAGTTTCGGCAATGACTTTTATGACCGGCCGCTTTCCTGACGTCAACCCTCCATGGGAATGTAATCGTTGACCCAAATGGTACCAGATGGAGTTGGTCCGGATCAATCTAGGGCTCTTAGTCGTCTTTTACGACACCCACGAGCAAAGCAAGAGTTGGTAGTATTCGAAGCCGCTACCACACAGCACAATATTCGAGCTTCCTCTACAATAGGAGGAAAATTGACCTTACTATACCACGCTGATCAGACAGGTTGATATAGGTCAAAGTTGAAATTTAGTATAAGCTTTACACGAACGACAAAATACTTATAAAGCGCATGGGCTCGTAAACTTTATCCTCCAAACCCTTAAACTAGCAGATGGAAGTTTGTATGAGACTTCAATAAATTTTAACGCCAGAGGTAACTTACACGTAATGTGTACCCGCCGTAGGTGCGCTATGAAAAAGCTTGGCTCCACATTAGATCTGGTATCTCTTTGAGAGTGCGAGCCATATGATCTCATCTTGACAAAATTTTACATGAGAAAGTTTTTGGTGGGATTTGTTATAGTAAAGTGCTCGTTTCACCATAAAATAATGTCCAATCAACTAAATAACAGTATTAACTACTGCTTGAATCAACCGATATATTTTTTATTTCTTTCCGTTTGAACTTATTTTGTAATAAAATTAAGCAAGGTAAAAGAATATCGAGGAGTAAGTAATAAATTCCATTATGAAAAAAATACCCGTATTTTAGCTGAGTCCCTAAAAGTTTGGCATGATTTTTAATATAATAAAATAGATATAACAAACCAAACGTGTCGCCATCTCAACCGAAGGGTTCCATAGTTCTCGTTTCCGTGAGAATACCGGGATAAAAATAGTCTACATATGTTACTCGCTAAAATAGCATTCTAGTGAAGGAATTTTTAAAATTGATTAACATCCCGCTGTTTCTTTCACTCACGTAGTTCTCTTTTCCTTAGGAATACCGGGATAAAACATTCCAACTTTACTTACTCTTAATTCAGCTTTCTATTGTGAAATTTCTTTTAAAATCTGTCTTCATTTTATATTTTTACAAAGTAACAATAATAAAAAGGAATTATTAAAATACATTAAGACAGTTCAAAGTTATAATTAACCTGTTTTGAAATATTCGTAAAATCCTAAAAATACTGATCAACATTTCATAATAAAAAATCACTCTAAAAACTTTTATTCAATTATTAAAAATTATGTAGGTGAGGTTTTCCTTTTTTTTTATTTAAAGTATATACATCCTTAACGCTGAATACGGCATTCTCTGCTTAGCAATATACCTTGCCGAGTGTTGTAAGTAGGATAACTGTTCGAGATTATTTTTGTGCGCTTTGGTAATTATCGTTACGACTTTAACTATATTCTGTTCGTTAATTGTGTGATGGTGGAGTCCTCGCGATAAAGCGATTTATGGTTTTGTAATATGAGTAGTTTGACTTTGAAATATTAATATTACTTGAAAATTAAGGCAATTTCGAATTTGCTGTCTTTGGGATGACTTGATTTTGTGGTTACATGAGTGGGGACATAGTGGATTAAAGAATCATACAATTCTTGCCCACGCTTTTCAACATCATCCTCAAAAAATCTGATATTGGTAATGGTGTTATGTTCAGCATGTATTCGAGATTTTGAAGATATCTACAGATCATGGTTATTAATTAATCGAAAATATCCGTGCCTTGGATAAAATTAGAACGTTGGGTATATATGTATATTAACCCTTATCTTTTTTTACAGGCTCTTCTCAAGATATCCTCGGCTTACTTGAACAAAAAGATACCTAACATACCAGATATAAAGGTTGACGGCGCCGAAGAAAAATGGTGAGTATATCTTAGGCAAGCGTTGCACTTAAATAATTATTTCACTGTGATTATAGAGTAAAATTATGTGTATAATGAATATGTTACGATAATGATTATTTTATATATTTTAAAAGTATATTCTTCTTCAGTTCTATATAACTAAATATTACTCATGATTACCTCAATGATTAATTCCGTGTGTGGTGAGGAGAATTAAGAATATAAAATGGCATTACCTTTCTTTTTTCACGCTGTAGAAATGCATTTACGCACTGTTCCTCCGCCGGTTACCGACGAGGGAGTGTGTGTGGGACTCGCCACAAAAGTGACCGAAATACCCACTAAAACCACAGCGGCCCCTTCCGCCCTTTTACGGAGTGCCGGAGAGATCGTCTAACGACATTCTATCCCAGACACTCTAACGCTTGGCCGTCTGGCCACGCCCTGTCATCATTCATTCAGGGCGGTGAGAGGAGAAGCGTCTCCTCCTCTCAGGTCGCCCTGCAAGCGCCTCGCGTGCCCGCTCCGCGGCCTCCTTCCTTGTCATGACAGCCTCACAAAAGGAGGCCATTGACGACCAACAGCTGTTGCTGCCGAGCATATTGGAGACGATGGTCGACAACGATAGGTGCGTTGTTCCCATTTCCGTTGACAAGACGTAGCGCTGAGGCTCCCAGGCGGGGCATACGTCCAGTGTGAGAATGGCATTACCTGTTACTTGAAGACGAGAATTTACATTAGGGAGTTAGCCTTACCTACTTTTAGGATGAGGATTTATTTTGCGACTTATTTTTTGGAGGACTTATATTTTGGAGAAGGACTTACTTTTGGAAGGAGGACTTACTTTTAGCACGAAGATTTACTTGCAGCGCAATACTAGGAAAACAAGCAGCTGAATTCTCCAATAAAACTTATAACATCAACTGCGGTTACCAATAGATACGCCGGCCAAGCGTAGCGATTCAGACAATATAACTCTTGACAAAGTCTATATCCAACAGCGGGTCAAGATAAATTAATGGATGATGCGATTCAATGCGATCCGATAATATCGGCGATGGCGACCATATAAGCTCCCCCGTGATACAGCAACCACTTCAGTTCCCCTGTGAGTTCCCTCGTGCGCTCGCTAAATGAACCCAAGTTCTAAGGAAGCCAATCTTATTAGAGATGGTCTTCGCATATTCGGCACTTTGTTAAGTGTAACTGTAAATGATCACCGCTGGTATTAGAGCTTTTCATTCATCACGCCTGATATATAGCTGGCTAATGAGAAAAGTTCATTCATCATTTTATAATATTTCACTATTATAGACGCCTAAACAATATGTTGGCAGCTATGAATACAAATGACGACCATGTGAAGGTCAGCTTTTTTATGTCTGAGTATCGACTGGTTTATCTGAAGGAATAACACGTCGGATGGACCCCCGAAATCATAGAATAGATACCGGTGAGCCGCTAAAATGGTGATGAGAAGAGGGAAAGCCTGTGAAAGTACAGGCTGGCGATCATTAAACAAGAAAAATCTTAAACAACAAGTATACCTACTTTTCTTGTGGCTATTGTAGAGGAAAAAAAACATGCATTTTTGTATTTTATTTCTGTGTGATAACGGAGTAAGATTACAATTCAGCACACCCTATCTTGCCTGAGGTTGCCGTAAATAACTAAGTGATATTCGTGTAATATATATGCAAGAGAAGGAAATCTCGAAACAAAATCCTATGGCAACGTGTCTGGCCAGCGGTCAGAAGATCAATTTCCCTCCCATATAGGAGGCTCAGACTCGGCAATGGGACACATACGGGCTGAGGTGAGATTTACCAAGCCATTTCACCAGCGTGGTACAGTAGGTGAATTTTCGTCCCATAGTGGAGAAAGCCCGGGCCCAGCAGTCGATCATATATGGACTGAGATGGGACGTACCAACCCATTTGGCTAGAGTGGTATAATAGGTTCATATCACAAGGATTTGTTTCTTAATGGCTTCTATAAGGATAATGGAAAACTAATGGTTGGTGATTAACTAAAAGGTGATGCGGGGTATTAGTAGTACCAAATTATGTTATGATCGTCTCAGCCCATATATACCCCACCGCTCCCCTGCCTGGTCAGACATGTTGGTATAGGGTTTTATTACGAGTTTTCCTTCTCTTGCACAGATCTTATATGCATATTATATGCCTTAGTCGTCCTTTACGACATCCGCGGATAAGATAGGGAGTGGTGAATTGTATTCTTATTCCGTCAACACACGAAAGAAATAAAGGAAGTATATACTTGTATATTAATTGGTTTTCGTACGAGTATAATACTTTCGGTTCATTTACATTTTTAACTTATCATTTACATATTTATTTATCTTACCCACTAGTTATATTAACGTCATCATTTCAGCTCATATACATCCCACTGCTGGGCTCGAGGCACCATCTAGATAGAAGTGAAATTAACCCAGTATAGTAGAATTTTCCTTCTCTTGTATAGATATTATATACGTGTTATATCCCATAGTCGTCTTTTACGATACCCGTCAACATACTGAAAACATAGTTATATTATAAAATTTTGGCAAAGATGTCGAAAGGGAGTAAACGAGTAACATGACCTTACTTGTCAGACAAACTTGAAGAATAACCCTATTTCAACTCGTCCGGCCAACGTAGCGCAGTAAGCTATGTACCTGGCTATTATGGCAGATGTCTATTGTCAAAAATGACTGCTATATAAAATGAAGACAAAAAATTAAATATAAGCCTTAGTTCAAATATTTTCTTTCTTTAATATAGGCGACTCTGTATTTATTATGCTGGGCGGAGCAATAGTTCAAACGCATTTTTTATCATTTCAACATCATTTCGGATTATATTTTTTTATATCTGCGACTCATTTTATTTTATTTTTCCACATCAAAAACACTGGGTAATCCAACATACATTTTTCTACCACTAATATTTTTATTGTATACTATCTGCCCAGGCTAAATTCCCATAGCTGCACCAAATGTGTTTATCCTATATTTTCAGAAAACAATTTTCATGACATAATTTAGACGAAGTAAAGTATTCGGACAGACGACAAATATTTCTGTGATCTGGATGGTACGAAACTTATCAAATTTTAGCACTAAAATCGATTTTGGTACGAAAGGCGGTCTCGCTTGCCTACACTCTGACCCACACTTGTCTACTAACAGAATCCCGAAAGCTTTCAGTTTTAATTCCACAATCACTTCCAATATCTAAAAGAAAAGAGATATCTAATTAATAAATTATTGGTAATATACATACATAAATATTTTCCGTGTGGCGATGGAGTAAGAATACCATTCCTTTCTTGCCTACGGCAGTCGTAAGTGACGAATATGTTATGTGATATGCATAACTATACCAATTAATAAAATTGGAGTGTCTGTTTGTAATGTCAAAATAATAGACCTTTTTCATGCTCACGCGGTTATTTGCACTATACATATGCCTAAAAATCATTTTATATTTTTTTGTCTGTCTGTTTGTTTCGGGTAATCTTCAAAACGGCTGGACCAATTTAAAAAATTCTTTCACCAATGGAAAGCTATAATATCAGGGAGTAACTTAGGCTATATTTTATCCCGGTATTCCCACGGGATTGGGAACCACGCGGGTAATGCCACTGAAACCGAAGCGAAGCGAGAGCGGGTTGCTAGTAACACATATGAAAGAGAAGACAAACTCGCATTAAAAACTCTACGCCAACCTTTCTAATCGATTGCCCTCCTTTTTTTATTGCTGTTGCTGAACCAGCCTGCTGTTGTAGGCAACAGACTATCGACATTGTAGTCCTACCGCTATAGTCCTCCTAATTTAGAAGTGGATCGAGCCCAGTAGTGGGACTTATCCATATAAGTTAAGCTAAAATAATGATAATATAAGTATACTCGTATAAAATCGATGCTCGAACTTGAAAATCAAACAACGCTAATTAAGTATTATAAAGGCATCAACATTTCATTATATTTTTTACTAGCAACCCGCCCTCGCTTCGCTTCGGTTATAGGTTATAGTTGTTTTACCCGCGTAGTTCCCGTTCCCGTGGGAATACCGGGATAAAATATAGCCTAGTTTACGCCCTGATATTATAGCTTTCCATTGGTGAAAGAATTTTTGAAATAGGTCCAGCTGTTTTGAAGATTACCCGGAACAAACAGACAGACAGACAAAAATTTTTTTTAATTGCTAGTTTAGGCATAGGTGTCGTGCAAATAACCGTGTGAACATGAAAAAAGCCTATTATTTTGACATTACAAACAGACACTCCAATTTTATTTACCTACTAGCAACCCGCCCCCGCTTCGCTTCGGTTATAGGTTATAGTCGTTTTACCCGCGTAGTTCCCGTTCCCGTGGGAATACCGGGATAAAATATAGCCTAGTTTACGCCCTAATATTATAGCTTACCATTGGTGAAAGAATTTTTGAAATCGGTCCAGCCGTTTTGAAGATTACCCGGAACAAACAGACAGACAGACAGACAGATAGACAGACAGACAGACAGATAGACAGACAGACAGACAGACAAAAATTTTTTAATTACTATTTTAGGCCTAGGTGTCGTGCAAATAACCGTGTGAGCATGAAAAAAGCCTATTATTTTGACATTACAAACAGACACTCCAATTTTATTTACCTATTGGTATTGGTATAGACTAGCGTACCCAGCCCGCTTTGCCGGGCTAGATTTTGCTTTATTTTATTTAAACAATAAACTTACATCATTTGACAGTTCAAAAAGAGGAGTGCTTTGATCGTCACCAAACTTTACAGGATTACTCGCCAGGTCAATCTGGAGATTCCCTGAAAGTTTCATTGAAATCGGTCCAGCCGTTTTGGAGCCTATATGGAACATACCCACACACTTTCTCTTTTATATATATATTATATATGATTGTAAATTATGTTACGTCCCACGCTGTGCTCAATACTTAATCTAATAAATGACTAGTTCTATTTGTAAAACAATAAAATATATATTTTGATTTTAACATACCTAGAGTACACATTTTGTATATAATTTGATATAAGACGTTAGATACGTAAGATGTTGCGGTATCACAGACAATTAAAAACATTAGCCAGGGTTTGCCGAGTATCAAAGCTATGTGTTGTTTATGGACATTTTACACATGCACACACACACAGACTCATGTACAGTCACGCACACACACACGCCAAATTGAAATTGCGTGTTCATCATATAAAAGCACATCCTTCGTAATTGAACTCATTGATGTCATCTATATTATTATCATTCTTATTTTTAACTAGCAATCCGCACTCGCTTCGCTTCGGTTATAGGTTATAGTCGTTTTACCCGCGTAGTTCCCGTTCCCGTGGGAATACCGGTATAAAATATAGCCTAGTTTACGCCCTGATATTATAGCTTTCCATTGGTGAAAGAATTTTTGAAATCGGTCCAGCCGTTTTGAAGATTACCCGGAACAAACAGACAGACAGACAGACAAAAAATTTTTAATTGCTATTTTAGGCATAGTTGTCGTGCAAATAACCGTGTGAGCATGATAAAAGCCTATTATTTTGACATTACAAACAGACACTCCAATTTTATTTATTGGTATAGAGTAGCAACCCGCCCTCGCTTCGCTTTTAGTCGTTTTACCCGCGTAGTTCCCGTTCCCGTGGGAATACCAGGATAAAATATAGCCTAGTTTACGCCCTGATATTATAGCTATCTATTAGAGAAGAAATTTTTGAAATCGGTCCAGCCGTTTTGAAGATTACCCGGAACAAACAGACAGACAGAAAAAAAAAATATAAAGTAATTTTTAGGCATGTGTATAGTGCAAATAACTGAGCATGAAAAAAGCCTTATTTTGACATTACAAACAGACACTCCAATTTTATTTATTGGTATAGATGATTGAATTTTTTTTCTCATTTTTTAATTTTATCTTTCTTGTATATTTTGGACGAAAGGGGTTTGCTGAAAACCAGCCCTGCATACTTTCTATACAGCACGACGCTGAGCATTCCCCTGCGATAATGCTCGTCTTGTCTATAAAAAATACCATAATATAATTGTTGTTATATGATAATAAATGATATTCTATTCTGTTGTAATTCCTATAGTTACAATGATAGGAATGTGTGGTAAGATTAATCAGAATCGCAGTTGATTGAATAACTTGACGCGCAGACTACTGCTACCCAATTCTGTAGCGCAGCGGTTCTTAACCTTTTTGGCTGGCAACCCAAAGTATAAATATATTGAAAGCCCGCGACCCTAATGTTTTATCTTCCAGTGATAATATGATAATAAAATAATAGGATTAACTAAAAGTCCGAGCTATAAAATTTATGTCATTATGAGATATTAAAAAAAAGAACATTGTTATTTTTTTCTTTATTCAAATCTAAGTCAAACATACATCGGCAATATCGGCATTCATAGTAGAAAAAGGTTTTTCATTGTTTCACCGACAAAGTAAAATATAAAATAAAAATATAACCTATCTAGGGGTTATCACTAATTTTAATTAGTGGCTACCCTGATGTTGTATTTTTGAGCAAAGAAGATTTATACGTGGAGTTAAGTTTATGAAAAGTGCACACCGGATGTCATGCTGAGGATACAGTCTATTTCCGTACTTGTTTTTTAAGACAGCAAGGCACGAAAATCCTACTTCACACAAGTAAGTAGTTGGAAATGGTAGCAGAGCCTTTTCAGCTTCATAGCTCAGAATAGGTTTCCCAGATAATTCTGCCCAAAATGTAGTGAGAGTCGTTCTGGCCAATCTTTCTTATAGTACGGAGCGTTCAGGAGTAGCGGAGTCAGGATGTCAGCGATTACGGCGCGGGCGCTCATAATGTCATCTATAGAATTCACGCGACCCATCCTAATATCACCCGCGACCCGAATTTGGGTCGCGACCCGAGGTTAAGAAACGCTGCTCTAGAAGATGACTCAGTTTCTATGCCTTCTACGAAAATGTAGGTGTCCTTGTCCCTAGAAATTTTTCATAAATTATTCAAAAACTACAATTATTGTACTGAACTTTTATAGTGCATTAATTTTATTGTACCGCGTAGACTACCAATTCAAACATTTCTTTAGCTTGCTTTGTAAACTCCTTACTGCATAATGTTCTAAAAGCAATCTGACACAGTATCAGAATCTTTAGTATAGAAATAATGTACAAATTAATGAGTAAACGAATTGAATCTCTTTACTGATTCAGTTCTTAATATACGAAGATGATGTTCTCGTCCCTAAATCTTATGTAACTCATCTAAATATGTAAACTCTTTTACAATTATGACAATTTCTTTTGTTATTTTAATTAATTTATTTGCTTTTGTTCATGCTATGATAGCCTAATTAATTGATTAGTTTATTTTTAATATTATAATGATAATTAAATCTTATTTATTACTGTACAAATTACAAATTGCCGTTAGTAAATAAATAATTCTTAACCCGTCACCAAACGTTAATAAGGATATACCGACAATATTTAATCTAACAAAAAATATTTTTATATTAATTAACATAAATGCTTTTAAGCAATTTATTTCCTTGCATTCGTTTAATAAAATCAACTGCCGCAAAATCTCATTCTAATATATTATTAATCACAAAAAAAAATCTTGAAAGGACACGAGTCGGCGGCCATTTTTCATGGTTTATATTTTCACTCATTATTATCATAAATATTCCTTCGAGCCTTTTTTATATTATATTCACAAATTTATTGCGTCGTTAATAGATAGGTCAAGTTATAAATGAGTTCGACACTATTTTGATATATATTATAATTTATAGTTAATAAAATGGAACGCATAATCAAAATAATGTTACTTATGCCTAACCATAAAGGCGTAGAGTAGGCCACGTTCTCGTAAACTCGCCCAATATAATAAAAACATGAATATTGTTCATGCTGTATAATATTTTTCAGAAAAAGAAGAAACAATAGAAATGGATTCTGGGTGACGTCGGTCTTAGACTATAAAATAGAATAGCATTAATTGTCCCATAACAATAATATTACAGTAATTTTTATAGTTAAAGTTGACAGCTCTGCTCAGCGTTGTGCTCCATAGAAATTATGCAGGGTTAATTTTCAGCATACACCTTTCGTTCGAAATATACGAGGAATAGAAAATAAAGAAAAGAGATAATCATCATCATCATTTCAGCTCATATGCGCTCAAGCCTCCTCCACAATAGAAGAGAAATCGACCTTCCTGTACCATGCTAGTTAGACAGGTTGGTATAGGGTTTTATTTCAAGTTTTCTTTTTCTTGCATAGATGTTATATGCGTATTATACTATATCCTAGTCTACGACATCCACGGGCAAGATAGGGAGTGGTGAATTATATTCTTACTCCGTCACCACACGGACAGAAAGAGAAAATAAAACAGAAATAAAATAATTAACAATAAGAATGATAATCATATAATATATTGATAACGTCCCTTATAACGTCAATGAATTGAGTTATAAGGGATGTGCTTTTATATGATAAGCTCGCTTTTTCATTTTAGAGTGTGTGTAGGCGTTTATGTAATATAATAAACTACAGTAAAATATATAAGTACTCGCTCTATTCATTCATTAGACAAAGTCAGTACAAATCCAATGTAGGGGCCCGTCAGATGTTCTGTAGCATCGTGTTTACTGCATTATAATGCAGGGTATGACTGGGCATAATTTTTTGGCGTTGCAAATTTTTTATTCATTTTCAACTATTGTTTATTTATTTCTGTTTTCTGAGTGCTGCCTTGCTTATTTGACTTTACATATGGCGTAATGGTTAACTTACTAATAATAATTATGCCACTGTCTTGGGTCCTATCGCCATGCAGGACAATACTTATTGCTATCGACAATTCATTGTTCCGAGTCATTCGTGTCCGTTAAATTATATGTTCGAAAAACACCCCACAATACAGGGATTATTTTTTAGCGCAGGGTGTTGCCTATTTAACAAAAAATAAAGTGTGATCTTTACCAGATAGAATATTATTTATTTATTTATTACAATGTCCAACAATCAATGTCCACAATCCTCTCGAATTCAGTTAATAATATAATCACCATACCAACAGATTTACGCTCATATTCTCATTAATAAATGTATTTATTGATAAAACCAATAGTGTTTTCAATCCTTTCAATGTATTGAAATTTGACAGACCGTAACGGACTCACTCATTGAATGGAGCCCTCCCTACACACCCACCGAAATCACACAGGGCCTTCAGGCAATAAGGGGATGAGTGACTCGTTTTGAGCATTATAAAGCTAACTAATAATAATAGTTTATTTAATGTCTTATCAAAATTCTGTGAGTGTATAAAATATGTATTTACCAGTGAATTCTCGCGGTTTTACCCGCATGGTTCCCGTTCTCGTGAGAATCCGAGGATAGAATATGGTCTAATCTTACTCTCTAATGTTGTAGCTTTTCACTATTGGACATCTCAATGTATAATCAATCGAATTCCCGCGGTGTCGCCGGCATAGTTCCCGTTCTCGACGAAATACGAGGAATATAAAACATACCCTATGTTACTCGCTGTTAACAACGCTTTCCATTCGTAAAAGAATAAAACTCGATGGTTTAGACGTTAAAATTTAATATATTTATATATTATAGGAAAGAAGGAAACTTCTTAGTGGAAGAAGTCATTCCATATAATTCCAATCAATTAAGCAAGTCAAGCCGAAAGATAAGTTTTTTTCACTTATGTAAAACGTTTTTATCGTTTTTCGTGACATCATAACGAGTCCGGGGAAGATCAGTGCAGGTTTTTTAATCTGCAGTATTCTAAGTAAGAGTCGTTTTGTGACGAGCAGTTATATTTTTATTCTTATGTGAAATTTATGTAAATTTTCTTATTAAATCATTTCATTCCTTCAAGTTCCTATTTTACCTGTCTATTGGATACCACGTTTCAATCATTTTTCAATGAAAAGTGTTCGAAACTTCGGGATATTTTAAATCAAATACGTCGCTATAAAATGCATAAAAATTGTTTTATTTAAAACTAGCAAACCGCCCTCGCTTCGCTTCGGTTATAGGTTATAGTCGTTTTACCCGCGTAGTTCCCGTTCCCGTGGGAATACCGGGATAAAATATAGCCTAGTATACGCCCTGATATTATAGCTTTCCATTGGTGAAAGAATTTTTGAAATCGGTCCAGCCGTTTTGAAGATTACCCGGAACAAACAGACAGACAGACAGACAAAAAATTTTTAATTGCTATTTTAGGCATAGGTGTCGTGCAAATAACCGTGTGAGCATGAAAAAAGCCTATTATTTTGACATTACAAACAGACACTCCAATTTTATTTATTGGTATAGATGTTTAACACTCGCGTAAACATCAGAAATCATTAGATAAGTTACTTATCAACGAGAATGTCGTATGTATGAATGATTGTAATGTCATGCAACTGCAAGCTACCCTACAGGTTTCTAACATACTATGCAAATACAAATAATATATTATTCTATAATTATTTTTATTAAAACTAGACAGGTCATTAGATACATGATAGGTATTACAAGTAAATAATTAAATTTTTCATCAATGTCTGGTGAGAGTGATGGAGTAAGAATACAATTCACCACCCCCTCTCTTGCTCGTGGGTGTCTTAAAGACCACTAAGGGATATGCATATAACATCTATGCAAGAGAAGGAAAACTGAAAATATCGCTCCCATTGTGGAGGAGATCGTATATGAACCGTGATAGTGATGAATTTCGAATAACATAGAATATGTAATAAACATTTATTTACATTATCATTCTGCTCTTATCTCAATTATAATGAGCCACCTGTCTGTCATAATCGTTGATTATACGACAATAGATCGAGTTGGTCCCGATTGGTGTAAAATTTTGGTCGTTTTTTACAACTACGATCAATGTAAGGGTAGGTATACATAGCCACACAACGTATTTCATTTGATCATCTCAGCCAACATACGTTCTTCTGCTGGGTCCAGGCTTTCTTCATTATGGGAATATATATACATAGGGTTTGGTTGAGTTTTTATCCTCTTGCACAGATGTTATATGCATTTTATGTTCCTTAGTTGTCTTTACGCCACGGGAAATGCGAGGTGGTCACCTTATAAAAAGCATTTCATTTCTTTACATAAAATGATAAAAACAAGAAGGAAGTGTGTTTATTCTCGAGTTCGCGGGCAAAATGGATTAAGCGAAACGATACATCACGTATATACGTTAAAGTGGTAGGACCACATTGTTTACAGTTATCTGTCTAAAGCCGCGGGCTGGTCCCTCCGGGGTAGTGTCACACTCTCGCAGAAAATCGACGTCTGAGTAGTAGCAATTTGTTACTGCGCTTCGTTCGGTGAGCGAGAGAGCTGGAAGACCAACTTTCTGAGGGTGTTTGCGTGTGGAGGGTTTTAGTGATGCCTTTAGTATCACCGAGCCTCAATGCACCCATTCACACTCCCTTCACTTTCTTCGCGGTAGGCAGCGGTCTTGCAAAGGTCTATAAGCGGCAGCAACACCATCAGGTGTAATGGTTGCTCGTTTGTCACCGTTTACAATAAAAAAAAACTATTTTGAATTGAATTCGTCACACAAAAATTTGCAAAGAAATATACTGACTATGAGGCATAGGTATCGTGCAAATAACCGTGTGATATGCTCTGCTTTTTTAACATTACAGACACTTTAATTTTATATATTTGTATAGATAATTATGATATAAATATTGTGTTGACTAACCGGCAGCGAAGGCTATCTTATACAGCATAACCCTTCATCTTCATCTATTCACCTAATGCAAGCCTTAGTCGAGGCTTTTGGCTATTTGACTCTCGATTGTAGTTTATATAGTCGCCCATATAGATATTATGTGTACACACGTGTGTGTGTATGTTTGTGCGAGTATGTGTATGTGTGTGATTAATTCTTTATTTGACGATAAGTATCGTAAAAAAGGAAGCCATCGCTCAGGACGCCTGGCAGATGTGAAACATCGAATTTTTTGTATGAGTATATATGCATAAAAGAATAGATTACGACAGAAACTAATAGGTATGGCATAATATATAAATAACATATTACGATTGTTGCCAGAAAATGTTTATTTTTATTCAATAACCGTTTATTTTCATTACATACAAGAATTAGACGTTTCACATCAAAAATCCTATATAGCGACGGGATAAGAATAGAATTGTCGCCATGCCTTACTTCCTCGGGAGTCGTAAAAATTGGCAAGAAGTTTTCACGAGGAAGGTGAAGATTCGAGTATGACCAAGTATCCCAGTTTAGCTTATCCCAGTTTAGATATTCTTTTTGTATAGAACGGAGTATACCGGTTCAGTTGTATAAAATTGGTAAATGCACTGAGACTCTAATCTTGTAGTTATTTTTTCAAAAACTCTCAATGACGATACGACATCAATAATAAGTTTGCTCTATTAATAATTAGGGCTAAATTTACAAAGCAAAATATTTTAATGCTCTTTCAACGCTTTCAAAATTCCAAGCGTGAATGTGTTGCAAACGTCATGAAATGTATAGTAACAAATTCAACTCCAACTTATTATTGAATACGTAACCAGCCTTGATAAACGCATTACTGCAGAGCCTAGTAGCGACATCTATTGATTATATTATTGTAACCCTTGAAACCTTAACATCTTGCAACAGAAGACCACAACATGCTATAAAAATTCTATGATTTTAAACAAGATGTCGCTGTACACAATAAAGCAAAATTATTTAAAATCTAATTTTTTGGTTTAGCAATAATAAGCTAACTGATTTAATCAAAAGCAAAGGCGATTGTTTTTGTTAACTTATTTTGCAGTTAGAAGAATTATGTAAGAAAAAGAAAATTTGAATGAAAAAAAAGTAAGTAGGTAAACAGATTTAGAATACAATTCCAAATCCCTATCTTGCCCGTGGGTGTCGTATAAGAGGACTAAGGGGTATAATACGTATATAACATCTATGCAAGAGGCGAAAATCTTAAAATAAAACCCTATACCAACTCGACTGACGAGCGTATACCAAGCTCGCCAGTAGATTAATTTCCATCCTGTAATGATGTAGACTCGCTCCCAGCAGTGAGACGTATACGTATACGTATTATTTCGTTTCGTATAGATACGTACCTATACGAAACGAAATAATGATAATAATTGTAGTCATAGAAAGAATCTCGCAGATTCCTTTATAAAAATTAACTTCCTTTTTTCCTTTATAAAAAATAACTCAAATATTTTTTCAATGCACCCTCACCTTCAGTGTCGAACTCTGAACGAAATTAATTTTGATTCCCCTCGTACAAAACCTGGCTTCAAAGATCTCTACCCTTTGTTTAGACTTCACCCCTTAGCCTAAAAAGCTTTAGGTAACTTTTTAATATTGCACAACCGGGGAATACAAATACAAACGCGATAAAATCCGTAAAGTAGTTTTATTTAAAATCTAATTGTTTAGTTTGAATTTGATTACATTTAATAGTGGTATGGCCTAACGTGTGTTCATAGTTTCATATTTTATTGTATATTATGTATACATACCTGTCAGATTACAAGGTACTCTTTTGTAAAAAAAAGCCAAACTATAAGGGGTTCTTAGGCAATATTCTATAATCCGACAAATTCGATAGTCCGACACTGCAGTGCAAAAACGTTTGTCGGATTGCCAGTGGCTGCTATAATTGATTGTTAGAATACTTACTTAAAGAAAATGGTGATAACCGTGATGAATAAATATTTAATATGTCCTCTACTAATAAGATGAGATGATTAAAGACTGTAGAGACTGCTGTACAATAATTTAACTAAAAGATGAAGTATTAAGATATCGACCTACGCCATGTGTCGCGGGTTCAAAAATCTACTAAGATCTATAACGTGATAGTTTCCACTTAATATCCTTTGAGCTGTTTACTCTTTTGCTATGATAGTGCAAAAAAAAACCTTATCAATTGATACCATCAAAAAAGAAAAAGTATGTGTGTGTACTTATGTACGCATGTAAGAAGTTCTAGTTCTTTGGCGTAACAAGATAAAAATCTTTCTGAAAATTTTATTCTCCGCATTATCCTACTTTTCTAGAAAAAAACGAACGCTAATAGTAGAAAAAAGGTATTTAATACATTGAAAGTTTTATTATAACGCATTATCTAGTTCGCCTTTATGACGATGTGCGCGCGCATCTTAAAAATTTACTCTCATAATTGTCCCCTAACGAATCAAAACTAGGGACACGAAAAAAGTAGCGATACTTTTAGGTATCGAGTACGTGTCTTTCGATACCGATACTTTTGTACTCGATATTTTCTATTCGATACTTTTACTCAATGAGTACTTTTAGGCAAGTATCGTATCGAACAAATTGTACAAAGTATCCATGCTAAATTTGACCTTACGGCTCATGCTTATGGTAACGGCATTTAGGTAAAGCCTTCTAAAAAGTGGCTCGACATATTTTAATCCGAACACACAAAACAAACTCCTTAAAAAAATGTCATCAAATCAGGACAAAATTCCTAAAAAAAAAAGTCATCACGACCTGGATTCTAGGAAAAGTACTCAGTACTCGATACTTTGGAGTATCGATAATTTTGTTTCGATACTTTATTGAGTACGATACTTTTTGTTCGATACTACTCATGAGTACAGTATCGATACTTTCGTTTCGATATCGTGTCCCTAACCAAAACAAGTATAACTTCAAAAGCTTACCTTATCAATTGATTTAATTAGTATACGTATTGACACTAGTCGGTATATATGTACATAGTCATTAAAATTTGACACCCATTATCGTTTAAACTATAAGTCCGTTTTTTTTTTCATCTTAAAGACTAAATTGACATTTCATGTGTTACCAGTTTCTTCTTCTCCTTTTTTTGTCTTGGCAATCAGCTACTAATACGAGCCATTTTTGCTAGTGTCGAGTTATAATTTTCTTTGCAAATTATCAGTTTCTTCTAATTAGTCACTGTTCGTCAGTAAGTCAAATTGTCGCCTTCAGCAGTGTTATGTTATAGGTGTTGTGCAAATAAACGTGTGAGCATGAAACAAGCCTATTATTTTGACATTACAAACAGACACTCCAATTTTATTTATTGGTATAGATAACACGTTAAACAACTAAGATATTGAATAAAATACAGCACCACCACATGACACTTCCAGATTCCCGCCAAAAACCCCGTGTTACCAGTTTTTTTGCAACTCTTCAATGTGTCGCTTTCGGCCTATATGCCACGCGTCTATCGACAATTTGCGTTAATATTTTATTTGCAAGTTACTTTGAAAAATGTATAGCTATTTATTTATAGTCCGTTTTTTAATCTCAGAAACTAAATTGACATTAGGTACATGTGTTCTCAGTTTTTACAACTTTTAAACAGTGACGGTGCCACTATTGGTAAATGGCGTTAGTATGATCGAGTATCGTTTTCTATAAATTACCCTGAATAATGTGTAGGTAACCTATTTAAAACGTAAAAAGAAAACTTTTTTATATTTTTGTATTTATTAATTTATTTATTTTGCATAAATATGAGTAGATAATAGTTAAAATGAAATTAAAAAAGAAATGGCATTATGTTTCTTGAATTACTTACGAATTTATTCGTAATAGTCGGATTCAGATAAAGACTCCACGTCTGAATAATATTCTGAATTATCAGACTCCTCTCCACCTACTTCTATAATGAATGTTTCGGTAATGTCGTCCACGATGTGATCTAGATGACACATTTTATCTTCATTTTTAATTATATGAGGTATATAATCTTGCCACCGCTGTGGGGTCACTTGAGAAAGCACTTCTTCAAAAAGACGTCGTACTTCATTCAATTTGAAGGTTTCGTTATTTTTAGTGACATGCCCCTTTACTTGAGCCCAGCTCTCCACAAACCAACCACCAACTAAATAGGGTTCAGCTCGCTGTGGTAAGAGGACAGTCGCAAAATAGCTTTTTTATCTAATTTTTTATGCATTTTGGCAATTTCTATTAATTCCAGTTTTAACATTGTCTCTTCATAGTGAATATTTTTCGACTTTAACCAATCTTGAATTTGCCCTTTTCGTCAGATAGATGTAGGTAATGATTCTAGTTTCCTGGTGTGATATGGAGCATTATCTATAATAAGAACTGCGTTCCTTTTTAATTTTTCTAAAAATATTTCAATTTCTCATAAAACAGTATTAGTACCTTAGAATAATAACATATAGAAGGTAAGTCCACGCACAAAAAGTGAGGCAATTCATTTGGAGCCTAATGGAGCCTACGCCGGGACAGTCCCGTAATGTACAAGTCATTGCACTGCACGAACGTACGCAACTCTTAAAAAATAAATATGTAGGGGAAGTACGTCCAAAATGACACAGTGTTTTTTTAATAATCAATAACTTTTTTATTATTCGTATTAGGAACATAATTTTTTTATAAAACTTTGCTTATATTAATTGGTTACCCATACCTTAAAGGATTTGTCACAAAAATCAACACTTACAAAAATATTTAGTCTTAAATGGAGATCAAGAAAAATCCGTTTTGTCCATACCGTATGGACAAAACGACACAAACCGTATGGACTAAATGACATACACAGCCATCAACATGAATACAATAGTAAATAACAAAAATTAATTGCACAATTCGCAATCAAATATTTTGATACGCTTTGGCAAATCAGCACAGGCCGCGTGAACCCAACGACTGCACTTCATGCACCTCAACCACCCCTCACCAGGTTTTGAACGTGAGTAAAGATCGTTGCAGTATATACAGGCACAATCGTCTTCTTCAACTTCTTGATCAAGACCATCTTCATCTGAGTCTTCATTAACATAAAGAGATTTAGTAATTGCCTGGATTCTTTTACGAGTTGGTTTTTTAGCTTCAGTCTCAGCTCGTTTGAGTTTTAATTCTATCATATTTGGTGATGATGTCAAAAGGAATGTTGTAGTTCGTTTCTTTGGCTTGCGTTTACCCTGACCACTTACAAATTTACCTCTGGGAACTGGAGAAATGATATTAACTAGAACTGCTAAAGGACTTGTCATAGGAAAAGAACTTGTAGATGGTTGGGAACTGTCTGAGTGGCCAATCAATATGTTAGGAATATCATTAGTGACTACTATTGCGACTGAAGAATCCGATGGTTTAGATGGATTAGAAGAACTAGTGGACGGCTCTAATGAAGGTTCAGGGGCCTCATTCTGTATCTGTGTCATAATCTCACCAGCCTCCAGGTCAATTGGCAACGATGGAAGAAGGTCATCATCCTGGATTTGGTCTGGATTATCAGCTGTGGAAGCCATTGGTATATTTGTTGTTTCAGCTGGTTCAAAAAAGTGATCTGGAAATATGTCCGGATTAACTGGCCACAGACCAGTGCTTTTGAAACCATTGCATGCATTTTGAACTGAAGCAGTTTTTCCATAAGCTTGATTAAACAAATATCCGATCTGAAAAGCTGTCACCACTCTTCCTGGATGGTTTCTAAGCCAGACAGAAATTTCTTGGTTAAAATATGTCTTGAGAGGTCCATAAAAGCATACGTCGAGAGGCTGCATACGATGGATGCAGTGAGGAGGAAGACAAACAATTTCGATTCCATTTTCCTTCACAAAGTTCAAAGCTTCGAATGACTTATGGCTGGCATGGCCATCGACAATAAGCAGGACTTTATCATCATGACTAGCTTTTACAAAGCTTTGAAAATGGTGGAGCCACTTCACGAATATTTCAGTAGGCATCCATCCGTTTTCTTGAGCTACTCCTACGGTGCCAGTTGGTGCTTCATCCACGAGCTCGTTTTTCATATTCTTCCTAGGGAAAATCATTAAAAGAGGTACGTACGACCCAGCTGCGTTCAGGCAGCACACGACTGTCACATTGGATCCTCGCTCTGCACTCGTAATGGCACCTACTTGCTTCCTGCCAGTGGTAGCCAAGATTTTTTGAGGTCTTTGGACAGTAGACAACCCCGATTCATCCACATTGTAGATCCGGTTTGCGTTGAATTTGTATTTGTCTATGTATTCTTGATAATTATCAAAAAACTTTTTTACCTGGGGTCTATTGAAAGCTTGGGCTCTGGCTGCGGAAGTAGGCTCAGGTTTACGTAAAGATATGTCTTTATGGCGCCTTAAAAATCCATCTAGCCACTCCTGGCCAGCTTTGCCCTTTTCTTTATTAAAACTGTGTGCAAAGCCATTCTTTTCAGCCAATTCGAAAGCGAGTTCTTGGACCATTGTCCGCGTTAATCCAAACATGCGAGTTTCAAGTAGCTTGATATGCTCAACCAATTGTCTCTCGATTTGAAGAGGAAATGTTACCTGAAATCGGCCCAAACCTTTTGCTGCTGGTGGAATTCTTTTATTTTGTTTCAAAGCATGACGCCTTAGTGTAGCTTGTGGTACTTTGAAGGTCTTAGAAGCCAGAAGCCAACCATTTTTTTTCTCCTGTACAGCTTCAGTAGCTTTTTGCATCGCTTGCGGACTCCATGATTGCCAATTACTTGTCCTCTTATAATTCCGTGGCATATTGCAATCCTGTGAATTAAGGAGATTTATATGTTTACTATTCACCATCTCTACGGACAAAACGACACACTATGTTGTTTTGTCCGTATTGGTTGTATGTCATTTTGTACATAACCTCAAAAAAATAACGATCCGAAAAATAATCTTATTGCAGCGACAATAATGTTGTATAATCTACACGATCACCTCAAGCACAAGATGCTTGAATATAAAAAACTATTACACAGTAAAATAACAAAAGAAAACTTACCGAAAAACAAAAAACTGACGACCACTAACAAACTTTTCTCCAAGCGCAAAACACAAATGTCAACATGGCGTCCGTTACGTATTTTAAATGACTCTGAGAAATCCAATGGTATATTTCCGGTGGAGGCGCTTCCTTATTGTCTTATTTTTGACTGTCTAAACCGCGCTAATTTTTAAATATCGCCAATGTGTCATTTTGTCCATATGTGTCATTTTGGACGTACTTCCCCTAATTATGACGGTTTGTGCATTCAAATGGTGTCACAACACATTTGAAAAACTTAAAAAGGTTTTTAACATTACTTTTAAAAGTTTAAAAAACAGCTGTAAGAATGAAGAACGCGATGTGCTTTATAGTGTTTTTATTGTATTATAGTCCATAAAATATAGGATGATCTCTGTGACAGTTGTCCCTAGTGCTGTCACGCTTAAGATAAAGACTGTAGTTTTTTATCGATAAAACTCTTTATTTTATAATTGTAATTTTCTATTAAAATTAAAATACCATCAATGAAAATCTTTTTGAATGAATTGCAAACAAAGACTGTTTTTTGACTGTTTTTATTATTCAAAAGGAGTACAATCAAGGTTTAGGTCACTATTATCGTCATCACTGGGCGCGTTCCTGCTAGAAAATTTATCGTTGTTTGCCAAAATAGGGGTAGTCACTAGATCAATCGATCAATTACGACTGTTTTATAAATAAATATGTCTAGTTTATTGACAATAATGCGTACTTAATATTATCATTTACTCTGAGACGAGAAGTAGTTTTTTAACGTTTAATTAAGACAATTTATGTAATTTACAATGTAACTGTCTGTTTTAATTGTAAAAAATATGTTTAAAGTTTTATATAGGTGCTGTATTGTGTTTATTTATTTTATGAATAATTTAATAAATATCGGTTATCGTGTATTTTACGTATATCGTGTATATATAGCGTATTTACGTATATCGACTGTCCCATCTCTTTTTTATTTTCAGTCCAGTATGACCTTGTACGTGCGTAAGCGTAATTTATGTATAAAATGTAATTTACTATGTATTTCAGTACTTACGAGGTACATTTTAGGCGTGAATATTAATATTTTTATATTTATAATATATTGCAATTTAGTTGCCTTAAAACTGGCGCGAAAAGAATGAAAATATATTTGATACAAAATGAAATTGTAAACATGTCCCTCGTTCAAACTTATTTTGTTGGTTTCGTTGACATCTGTCACAGAGATCAAGCTATATTTTATGGACTATAATTATAGATATGTATCTTATTGTATTTGTTTAAAAAACGTCATTTTATGATCAATTGTTATACAAAAGGTTTTGTAAAAGAGAAGTGGGTTTATATTGTCATTCTAGCGTATACACGAACAACACAGATGGCGTCTGTTAAGTTTTTTTTTTAATAATTTAATTGCATTGAAACATTTGAGTATGTAATGCCATACGACGTGTTATACTACTGTAATGATACGCTTAGGATTAGAAAACTTTAAAGTTAATCGTCTAATAAATATAAAATCTTGCATTTCGATATACCGGTTTCGTAGGTACACCACTTCACAAAAAAACTTATTAATTATTTGTAAATTTGACATGTGCATGCATGTGTCAATTTACTCTCTGAGATTATAAAAACAGTGTGAGAGTGATTGAAACTCCTTTATCCATTATCCTTCATCCTTCAACCTTCATCCTTCATCCTTCATCCTTCATCCTTCATCCTTCAACCTTCATCATTCATCCTTCATCCTTCATCATTCTTCCTTCATCCTTCTTCCTTCATACTTCATCTTTATCTCATTCTCTCGCCGGCTGAATCCAATACATTTACGTGTGTGTCTCTATAGACTCGCTTTTTCGTTTCATCGAGTTTGAAATCACAATGATTCTAAAGAAGTTTTACTTCTAAAATACATATCCATAGTCCCATTTTATATGCCGTCTATCAAAAAATATCGCAAATAATTGTTTCGTATATGTAATTTTAGATGGCACCTATTTAAATCACAGATAGCTTAAACACTTATTTGGTCAACTTGACACCTGACAAATATATACTATAAGATAGCGCTCGTTTTGCCAGGCCAGGGATAAAGGTCACGTTAACCTTAGAATATTATATCAAAATGTCTGCCAAAGTTATAAATTCAGAATTGCAAAAGCTTGTTAGCCCTTATAAACTTGGTCGGTCTTGATGGAGGTGATAAAATTGGTTTATATTTAAGTCATTAAATTTGTAGAACACCTATTTAAAAGACATTATGATGTCTGTCTGTCATTATTTTCAATTATTCATAGTAAATTGAAAATGTATAAATTTTATAACGATCAATAACTAATATAGAATTAGACCATTAACGTTCATTACTGAGTTTGAATGTAGACTTCTCTATCATCGTCTTACCTTATACCTATACGTCCTACTGTTCGGCTCAGGCCTGGACAGGACCACTATAACAGGTAAGATAATTTACTACACCAAGCTGGTCTAACGTGTTGGTAAAAGAATTTACTTCCAGTTTTCTTTCTCTTGTACAGATGTTATAGGTATACTATGTCCTCGCGTGGCAACGGAATAAAATATAATTGTCGTCACCTCTTACTTTCCCGTGGGAGTCGTAAGAAACGGCTAAGGGTCTTACCAGGAGAGTGGATAGCTGCTATCGTCTGGGAAAACTTACAACACTTACGGCGATCGCCAATCCATCTGCCAAGCTTAGCGATTATGCCATTATGCCGCGCCAAAAAATCTGGATGCAAAAAAGAACTCCTCGCAGTCACGGCAGTGCCGCCTTTCGCGGACTCATATTAGTACCGAGCCCCGGAGCAGGGAATGCTAAGAATCCCCGGTCATGAACGGGCTACCGCGTAGGACGACCCCTACTAGGTGAACTGACGACATGCAAATGGCACAGAACCCTTCTGAGTAGCATTCTCATGGTGAGGCCTATTACGTCTATGGGCTGTGATTGGCAGATGCATTCGGGATTGCAGTTTTTGATATTATTTTTCCAAAAGATGCTTCTGCTCATTTTACTAGCGTATTTTTTTTTGACACACTGATTATCCGGATCCACTACACTACATCTGACTGCTATCCGCTCAAATCATAAAAGTCAGTTTGCTGTCCTAGTTTCACCTAAACTGAAACTAATTTCATTATTTTGGACCCTTCAAGTTTAGCACAACTCATATAGGTAGAGTTTCTCCCTTAATAGATAAATGATTGACCCACGCTGGTAAGATGGCTTGGTATAAGATTTTATTTCGAGTTTTCCTTCTTTTTGTATAGATGTGATATAGACATGTAATAATTATCTGACAAGTTTTCCATTTAAAAATGTTCTCTAAAATATTAAGATTGCGTAGATAAATATTACATTGCATTAGGTTTAAGCATATAATAATAAAACACGATTTACTTCAATCTGAGATGTGGGAAGTATAGCTCCCAACGTTTTAATAAGGGTTAAAAAGATACACAAATAAGTTCTTGATAATATGTCCTAAAAGCGCAGTAATGGTTACTGCGTTTTTAGGACATATTATCAAAAACTATCTTTTACATATTAGTAAAAAATATGGTTTATTTACAAAGCATTTTAAAACAATACAGTGTTATTCCTTATCCAAATAAACGCATTAAACACGTGGTGCATTTCATGTACCTCAAAATTACCCGTCACAGAATATAATTAAAACGAATTTCTTAAAAGTCAACAAAGAATTAAATGTACGGGCAAATGCAGTCCGAACCGACGCAATGGCGAGTGGCTATTAAATAATAATCTATACTCTATACCAATAAATAAAATTGGAGTGTCTGTTTGTAATGTCAAAATAGCAGTGTTTTACCTGAAATAAAACACATATTAAATACTTACCTTATTTGAAGCTTACTTGATTGAGACAGGCAGTCCGTATTTCCGCTTCCTCTTTGCTCTCTTTCACACCTTTTGTATATCTATCTCCCTCGCACATCCAATCCCCACCAGGCTTCCGCTCCGAACAAAGGCGTGTTCGGTTTTGGTTTAATTTTAATCATTGAGTCGATAATCTACCAGGCAGGAATTAAAGTGTAAGCTTCAAATAAGGTAAGTATTTAATATGTGTTTTATTTCAGGTAAAACACTGCTATTAAACACTTGACCGTTATTTGAAGCTTACTTGATTGAGACGTGTTTGTTATCGCCTGGTGGGACCCAACGCCAATGTGATTGACATGCATAGGTTTTAGTTTTAAGATGATAATTAAATACGTAATTAAAACAATAGATGTGCGAGCATTAATTATATTGTAATATTCCAAACGCTGTTAGTCTCTTTACAAATAATAGTAATAGAAATATTATATTGTTATAATGATAGATAAAGGCAATATTTTTAACTTCACGTAACATACTAGGCATTTAATTGAATGTCTCAGACATTCGGTATACGTGCTATTTTAATCACTAAATTATAATTACTTTATTGGAATAAACATACTATTATCATTATATCCTTCATTAGCTGGCATTACCTCCTTGCAATAGAAGCGTGCAAAGGTATTTTGTGACTTCCAGTTACCTCCAGACAGAATTTCATCTAAGGACAATTGTTAGACCACCTCTTGGAGGCAACGGCAGAACGTATACTTCCCGGTGAAGCAATTACTCCAGCCTGCAGCAGTAGGGATTTAACCCATCCCGCTATGACCGTTCGTGAAGCAGCTTTTGGTTCTCCTCTGATATTAAGAAAAAGATTCTTACATCCGAAGCGACGCTTTTCTTCTAGTAAGAAAATTGTGCGTTTTACCCATAATACTGGATCTAAATTTTTCTGGGTAGAATTAGAGGATAACCTCCAACCAGATTGTCTATACGTGGCAGTATCTGTTTTGGACCCAAACATGGGCCAGAAGATGATATAATCATTCTTTTCAACAAAATGATTTGAATCTACAGCCAGCAAGGTCAAATCATGAACTCTCCGTCCTGAGCAGAGGAGGAGCAGCGTAACCGTATGCCTACAGGTGGCAAAAATATCGTTCTCGTCAATAGAATAATTATTCAAGAAGGATGTTAGCTTATCGATATTCCATACCGTGGGCCTCCTGCGTGGTGGCCTCTTTAGAGCGATAGCTTTTAGGATATGTCGTACTAAGACGTGCGAGCTTAACTTATCTTCATTATCAAAATTACATAGCGTAGCGACTACGGATTTATGTAACAAAATAGTATTATAAGCTAGACCATCTATAATATGTAAATCGGCGAGAAATTGAGCTAAGATTGAACCTGTCGGCTGTAATGAATTTAAGTTATGAATTTTTGTCCACTTAAGCCATCTATTCCATGCCACTCTATAAGTATTTTTGGTGGATGCCCGCCACGACGATTGTAGGAGTTGTAACTGCGCCTCGGACCATTGAGTTAATCTCTTTGACCACCCCCACATTTCCATACTTCCATCGTCATCTCCTGAACTTTGGGCGGTGGAAGCCCTGTGGTTATGTCTATCAAATGTGACTGAAGTTTTTTGATCGTGAATGGTGGTGCCAGCGCACGGGCTTTTAGATCCGGTCTCCAAAACACTCTTTCCCATTTCGGGACTACTACGAGGAATACCCCGGTCGCCGAGTTGAGATGCTCGAGCACCTTTGGGATCAGATACGGTGGAGGAAACAGCCACGCACGAGGGTAGTTCCAGGTCTGGGAGAAGGCATCGTGGTATATTGCTCGAGTATCGTGCTGGTCCAGGGATACATAATTGCTTACCACCTTCGCACGCTCCGATGCAAATACGTCTATCATTGGCACTCCAAACTTCCTGAATATTTTTGTGGTACACTGTGGCAGGAGATGCCATTCTGGTGGGTGCCGATGTCGAGACAAGTGATCCGCATGACTGTTGTATTTGCCCGGAATATGATACGGTTTCAAATGAATTTGGTATTTGTCTAAGAGGACAAAAATCTCTTTTGTCAACTGCATCAAAGGTACAGACTTGGTGCCTCTCTCGTTTCTCAAGAACGCCACAACAGTTTTGTTGTCGCATTGCACTAAAACTGTTGACTTTTGCAAGTGTGGACCTTGCTTTAGTAAAACCTTCAATATGGCGAGCATCTCTTTTTGATTGCAGTGGAGGTTCTGTTCGAGCTCTGTCCAAGGCCCCGATAGAGTACAACCGTCGAGCTGAGCGCCCCATGCTATGTCTGACGCATCTGTTGTTAGAAAATGTGACGGAGTTGGATAATGAATGGGGGAACTGCGATGACAGTTCGCCACCCACCATACTAGTTCTGTCCGCACTTCCATGGATAGTACGAATGAACCCGCTGGAGGTGCCCTCAAACAATGGTTCAGGAACATTAGCGTGTCTCGAAAATAAAGTCTGCCTCTGGGTACGGCAAAACTGGCAAAGTTTAGGATGCCTACAATGCTCTGAAGACATTTCTGCGTTGCGGTGCCCTTGTCTAATAAGTCCAGCACTTTTTGTTTTAAATTTAAAACCTTCTCGAGTGGCAAGGACCTCTCGTTTAGCCATGGGTTCCAATGAACACCTAAGAATACGAGACTTCTGCAAGGTGATGTGATCGATTTCTCGAGATTTATCTGCCACCCTAGATAGTGTAGGTGATCTAACACTACCTGAATATGGTCTTGCAACACCTGGTAATTTTGATGTACTACCAGAAAATCGTCTAGGTAAACTAGAATCCGAATGCCTTGCTTCCTTAAAGATTCTGCTACCCAGTTGGTCAGACTGGCGAATACCTTTGGTGCTGTAGCGAGGCCAAACGGAAGGCAAGTCATTTGTAGCAGTTTCTGCTGATAAATCAATCGCAGAAATGGTCTGTGCGACCGGGATATTGGAAGATTGAAATATGCCTGGGCGAGATCTACTTGCATAACCAGTCTTTTGGTTGCAGAAAGTCGGGTACTCGGTACATGTTTAAGAGCTTGAATGGTTCGGTGAGCACAAATTCGTTCAGGTTCTTTAAATTGAAAATGGGCCGATTCATTCCATTGCCCTTGGGGACCAAAAACATTGTCGATATGAAGCTTGGAGAATACGGCGCTATCTCCAAAACCTTTTGAGCTATCATTTGTGAAATGATATTTGACATTTCCTCCGATTCTGACGTTTGGAATGGACTCCGTAACATGGGTAGGAAAAGTGGAGGTTTTTTGTGAAAAGGTATGCGATACCCTCTTATTTTTTGAAGCAGTGGCTCTGGGGCGCCTAGCTTCTTCCATCGATCGACAAAATTTATCAACTGGCCCGCTCTGAAATAGTCAATACCTTCTTTTTTTACTACAGGTCTGGTGATCGTAGGTTGCAGTACGCTTCCTGCCACCTCTAGGCTCTTGTCTACTAATTCGTTGGCTCCCTCCACGAGGACGAAAGGATCCACGGGTATTGTAGTTAGACCCACGTGTAGGATTATTGTAATTACTAGTTCCCTGCGAGGGATAATTATGTCCAACACCCTGTGATGGACGGTTATGTGCGCAGCTCTGCGAGAACTGATTATGGCATGCCAAACTGCAACATCCATAAGAGGTACCTTGCGTAGGTACACCAGTATTACCAGTCCCCTGCGAGGGGCAATGTTTGGCTTTCTTAACAACTGCTTGCGAAGCAGTTTTAAAACCAGCAGTGAGAATTTAAGGGTAAAAATGACTTTTTAACACCTCCGGCTTTATCTAAGGTCAATGTCAGTAGCTCACTATTAAAAATGTGTTTATTTGTAGGCGGGATTTTTCGAAGCGCCACCTTAATAAGAGGATCACGAACAAAATTAATTATTCCGTCCCTGCGCATTTGAATAGTCTCTGCGCGGTGACCACAAATAAGCTGCAATAAATCTGAAGATGCCTTATGATATTCTCCCTCCGAAAATAGCCCGTTAATTTTATCGTGCAATTGGTCAGGCGTTACGTTGCCTAACTTGCGAGCCCAGGAGATGAGACCTGTCAGACCATCTTGCAATGCTTCTTGCTGCTTAAGTAAGCAAAATGTCAAGGCACCATAGGCTTTATCGGCATAACTCAAATGTCTTTGAGAATAATAATGTTTGATTTCCTCATTTACCTCTAAATCTATAAATCCAGGCGTATGATTATACAGTTTTTGTACTTCCGAGTACCTTACCTCACACCATTCACTCTTATTAAATTGTTGGATATCATCTAGTACCGCAAGGTAACTTGCAGGCGTCTTAGGCACCGATGGCTCCTTTATTTTTACCTGAATATCCAACTTAAGTTTATGAGACTCATTTGACTTGTCATCTTCCAATTCACAATCGTATAATGACCTATATTCGCGACTGTCTAACAAGGATATTTCGTCAACGTTATCCACAAAATGCCCTTCGGCCGAGCCAGAAGGCGTAGCCACAACTTGTTTGTTAGTATCGTCGTCATGAAAGCGCTTACGAAGTTCGCTCACTTCACAGGATAATTTATACAGTAAACTGTTCTTACGATTATATCTGCCCCCCCTTTTCTTATGGGAGCGATGGCGATGACGTCTCTTTTTTCGTGTTGACTTAGCCGATGATGTAGTAGAAGAACTAGAACTGCTGCTACTACTACTACTTCCACTAGAGGAAGATGAGCTGACCCGTGCTCGTGGTTCACGACGTGTAGTTTTGGCTTGCAGGCCAGATGGTCCTGCAACCGCACTAGCGGCAATATCTTCCGTCTTATCCATTCTAATTACCTAAATAGAATAACGGTTACATCCAACCTAGTTAAATAATATTATTTAATTTGGATAACTTAGCTATTACCCGCACCGAGCCAGTTACGCCAGGCGAGGATGCAAAACAATGCGCTTTTCTTGTTTCGGATTTAATCCGCAAGATAAGCACTACTAGTATTTTAAAATAATAAAAACAAAAGTAATTTCAGAATTTATAAATAGTATTCTAAATGAAGGTAGATGCGAAAACAGTTGGACAAACGGCCACAAAGGATCATGTATTTATTTAAAATCGTAGAAGTGTATGAGAGCATTCAGTGTTATATTTAAATTTGAAATTGATTGGTAAAGGCGAACGGTAACACCGTTATAAAATGTAACTTTACCAAATCATTACACTATTACACAATATTTGGTATACAAAATGCTACTTACAGTTCCTCGACGAACGGAATCACTTAACACTTGAAAATATTTTACCTTTATTTCAAGGAATAAAGTCTTTGCAATTTAACACTGAGAGGTAGTTCTGGTGCGACTGCACTCCACGGACAATTAAACGCCAATGATTAAAATATTGCAACCAAAACCGAACACGCCTTTGTTCGGAGCGGAAGCCTGGTGGGGATTGGATGTGCGAGGGAGATAGATATACAAAAGGTGTGAAAGAGAGCAAAGAGGAAGCGGAAATACGGACTGCCTGTCTCAATCAAGTAAGCTTCAAATAACGGTCAAGTGTTTAATAATAGGCTTTTTTCATGCTCACACGGTTATTTGCACGACACCTATGCCTAAAATAGCAATTAAAAATTTTTTGTCTGTCTGTCTGTCTGTCTGTCTGTCTGTTTGTTCCGGGTAATCTTCAAAACGGCTGGACCGATTTCAAAAATTCTTTCACCAATGGAAAGCTATAATATCAGGGCGTAAACTAGGCTATATTTTATACCGGTATTCCTACGGGAACGGGAACTACGCGGGTAAAACGACTATAACCTATAACCGAAGCGAAGCGAGGGCGGGTTGCTAGTCCACAATAATCACAACAAGTGGCTAACTTTTATTACTCTACACAGTAAAATGATTTACTTCAAGATTTAAAGGTTAAATCAGGTCCCGTTCCACACATAAACCAACAAGTTGCATTAATATGCGAGTGCATAGTCGGCCTTTATGCATTTAGAAAAAGATCTACAGCCGAAATCATGAAATTGATTTCGGACCCTTCAAGTTTAGCACAACTCATATAGGTACGTCGAGTCTCTCCCTTAATAGATAAATAATTGACCCACGCTGGTGAGACGGCTTGGTATAGGATTTTATTTCGAGTTTTCCTTTTTTTGTATAGATGTGATATGGATGTTATCTATATCCCTTAGTCGTATTTTACAACACTCCCGGACATGATAAAGATGGTGCATTGTATTCTTATTCCGGCACTGCAGGGTAAATTGGAATGTTATAGGTTAAGTAGGTATTTTTATGTGGTTTACCTCACCATACTACATTGGTTTCAACCCACAAACGTCCTACTGCTACTCCATACTGGCCAGACGGGTTTTTATTTCGAGATTTTTCTTCTCTTGCCATATATATTACCTGTATATTATATAATCTTCAGTTGTCTCTTACGATACCTACTGACATAGATCAAAAATCTTTATAGATTACTAAATACACGCTTGAAAAGTGTGCCTGTACCTACTAATTAGTGAATTAATTTTTAATAAGACTAGATTAGGTAAGGAATAAGTATATTAGGGGCAGTCTGAAAGTGGTACCAGTGATAGAACTGTTTTTGATAAATGATGTGCAGGGATGAAAGGCATGTAGCAGGAAAAATTATGGATTTAAATTTACATGGACGTCAGAAGTTGAGTTAAAAAACATATATGGATTGCGTGAATGAGAATTTTCCGTATGGTTTGAATGACGTAAAAGACCATTAAGGAAGATAATGCCAGTAACATCGATGCAAGAGAAGTAAACCTTATAAAAACTCTGTTCTACACCTCTGATAATCGTGGAATTAGCTGATCAATATCCATCCCATTACGGAGGAGGTTCGAGCCTTATAGTGGGACTTATAAGGACTGACATGATGGTGATGTTGAAGGGTGAGGATATGCGTAGAAAAATGCAGAGATGACAGCTGACAGAAGCTTGTGGAGATAGAGATATGTTGTGTTCAACCTATTCGGCGGGAGATGAAGACAGCTAATAATATGAATGCGACATCTATAAAAATAATTTCCATGAAAATTGACTTTAGGTCGTTCAGAAATTAACATACGTGTCGTCGGTAATTATGTTCATAAACGAAAAAATAAAATGAATATATTCATAAAGTTATTAACATATTTATCATCCTATCTTTTTAGCTTCAATTTAACATAACCGTCAATGAACTCGAGGGAAATTTTAAATAATCACATACATATATAAATAATTTAAGGCCTGGACTCGGGCACATTATTATAAAGTAGCGAGACTACAAAGATGGTTGAAAGCGATCAAATCCATGACACTCGGCCTGAGAGACTTCTCAGGCCGAGTGTCATGGATTTGATCGCTATCGCCATCGATCTTTGCATAATTCATATTTACTCCGAAACTGCATGCTTGTGTGCGTATATATTTTTTTGTGTTTGGGTAGCCCCAAAAATTCTCGTCATTGTAACTCCTGTAAGCCAGGATCTACAATGGCGTCCGTGTAAGATACCGGGGTTTGCCCCTCAGGCAGTACCGAAAAACGCTTTTAAATGTCTTGGGGCCCGCAACAAATTTAATTAGAAAGGAAAAACAGGAGGAGTATGAAAGGTTCCATTTCCCTACTATGCAAAGCGGGAGACATTACGCTAAAATGATAATATTAAATAGATACTCAATCCACGTAAAAGTAGTGTAGTAATGTATAATGATTTAACATAAACTAGCCACGGGGTTACCTATATAAAATACATTTGCTAATAATGTAACATAGTATTTAATTATCTATGTTTATTCACGACCATGGATACGAAGTCCGTTAGTCGAATAGATTATTGGTTGTTTGATCGAGATTCTTAATCTGAATATAATCGTCGTTTATAATTTTCTTCAATAGACCAATTCCTTCTAATAAATAGTTTATTCATAATAACAGTATCTCAGTAAGCCATTAACATTAATTGGGCGAATCAAATTAATTATTCCGCTTGTAGTTTCATTTGATTGAATACAAGGGGCAGGCCACATGGCTCGACGAACCGACAACAGCTGGGGAAGAAAGGTTCTCAAGTGGCGACCACGTATCGGACGACGCAGTGTAGGACGCCAACCAGGTGGACCGATGACCTGATGAAAGTTGTTTGAATAAAAATGTTCTCTAAAATATTAAGATTGCGTAGATAAATATTACATTGCATTAGGTTTAAGCATATAATAATAAAACACGATTTACTTCGAGTAGAGATTTATATCGAGCAGCGCGCCTCGACACAGCCATGAGGGGTGCGAGGGAGGTGTTTGCCTCTTGATCGTCTTCGGCGGAATCGTCGGACGAAACTTCACAACCGGAGTTAAGCGGTGTCGTCACCATCACATACCACGCTGGTCACGTCACTCTCCACGCACACCATCACGTTACGACTCGAGGCAGTATTAAGAGCTGGTATCCATGCTGACGGCAGCTTCCATCCACCGTCTCTGTTGAAGGTCCGATGTCGGTTTGTCTCCATGGCCTCACATATTTTCCGCGGTCTGTAATGTCTCTCTGTGCCTAATACGGAGGCTTTGTCGAACCGAATGTAGTGCCTTGTAATCGTGAGACTGGCGTGCTCTGCTATTGCTGATTGTGTCGTATCCATGCTCTTCATACTCCTGATGTATTCAGTTAGTCTGGTGGCGATGTTGCGTCCAGTTTCTCCCACATAACTCTTGCCACAATCACATGGTACTTGATAGACGCCTGGTATGCCCAGGTGGTTTTTGTCTTTCGGTGAACGAAGCATTTGCCGTATTTGGCCCAGTGGGCGGGAGAACGTTCTAATGTCGTATTTCCTTCGCAAGAGATGCCCGATTTTGTCCGTTATTCCTTTCACGAAAGGTAAGTAGGACGGAGAACGCTCCACTCCTGTTGGCCGCTTACGTTCACTTGGCTTGGCCCATCGGCAGCATTGCCGCCAATTGTACCCGTTGTCCACCAGTGCCTTCCTTACGTGCTCGAGCTCTGCATCAACGTATTGGGGATCACATATTCGAAGAGCCCGGTTGATTAGTGATCTTGGTACTGAGGACAAGTGTGCAAGATGATGGTGAGAACTGGCATGAAGATATCGGTCTGTGTGCGTAATTTGCCGGTGGACAGTGTGGCTTAGACTACCATTTGTCTCTCGGATAACACGTACATCAAGGAATGGCAGTATTCCTTCTCTCTCTTCCTCCACGGTAATACTGATCTTATGATGTATCTTGTTTAGGTGTTCCGTGAATTGCACAAGGTTAGTCTTGTCCACCACCGCAAAAATGTCATCGACATATCGCCACCAAAAACGTGGCCTAATACTGGCCGTTCTTATGGTAAGCTTCGACGTGACTTCTCTCTTCACAAATGTACCAGTGAGTGAAACCATACAACTAATAGGCACTTTGATACATGACTCTGCCTTACCAACTGAGTACATGGAGGGGATAGAACTATGTCTGAGGAGCGGTTACTTCATGTGGAAAGGTGAATACTACCTGCAATTGGACGGCGTGGCGATGGGGTCACCTATAGCGCCGGTGGTGGCCAACATTTTTATGGAGTGGTACGAATCCCTTGCCTTCATCAATAGCAGAGCACGCCAGTCTCACGATTACAAGGCACTACATTCGGTTCGACAAAGCCTCCGTATTAGCCACAGAGAGACATTACAGACCGCGGAAAATACGTGAGGCCATAGAGATAAACCGACATCGGACTTTCAACAGAGACGGTGGATGGAAGCTACCGTCAGCATGGATGCCAGCTCTTTACTGCCTTGAGTCGTAAGGCGATGGTGTGCGTGGAGAGTGACGTGACCAGCGTGGTATGTGATGGTGACGACACCGCTTAACACCGGTTGTGAAGTTTCGTCCGACGATTCCGCCGAAGACGATCAAGAGGCAAACACCTCCCCCGCACCCCTCATGGCTGTGTCGAGACGCGCTGCTCGATATGCATCGCGCAGTGCACGCCGGGGCCTCGCAGACGCCGCTGTGCACTCGACCTGATGATGAGCATCGGACATGCTCGAAACCCGGGTCGACGTAATCGATCTCAGCACGTGAGTGTTCTTGCCGTTTTAGATATTATAATATGGATCAGTCTCACGATAATTTCAATACTAAAATTGCATGTAACAGAGTTGTGCGAAACTTGAGATGAATGTGCGGTGTAACGAGAAGGGGTAAAATAAGGAATGTTTGTGTAAAGAAAATTTTAAAGTTACGCCTGTATTAAAGAGTGAACATCTGACATGGTATGGACATGTGATAGGACGTTATAAAAGTCATATTATGAGGCAATTTTTAAGTATGTATATTGAAGATTATAGGTGTAAGTGAACGCCTAAGAAAAGATGAATGGATTGGGTGAAGTATGACATGGATAGAAAGGGAATAAACGCAGAGATGAAGTCTGATAAGAGTTATGTGGAAGGAGAAGATTATAATATATAAATACATCAATGCAAGAGAAGAAAACTCGAAATACCAATCCGTCTGACCTGCGTGGTACAGTACATCAAATTCCATTCTATTTTGGAGGAGGCTCGAGCCCAACAATGGGTCGTGTATGAGCTGTGATGTTCATGGGCAGGATGGATGGATATCTTTAAAAAATGACACTTACCTTAATCATTATTTTGAAGTCATAAAAACCACACGTCAATAAGCCAAAATAATTCTAATAGATGCTTGAAATCCGTGCTTCGATCAGCATGTTAATGCCTCGATTCTGGCTTTTATAGATATGTATTATAGTTGGTGTAGGTAGATCTAATCTCATATAGGTAATACCTTGACTTATATGATCTAATCGAAGATTAATGTTATTTTCTAGACACAGAGTTCAGATAGCAATTGGTCCGTAGCAAAATTATATTTTTCGCAAATAAATCGAAATATATATAATTGGAAATAATAATGATTCAATTATAGATAACGAATTCTAAATACAATCACACCTACTTTAATCGGTTTGGTAACTATACTAGTTAGCTGGCTCTTACAAGCAGTTCATAACTTCTTCTTATTAATAAATGATGGTATAATTACTTCGACAAATGCATCTTTTTTTGAACTGAGTATGGTCCGGTTAAAATGTGACTAAAACGACTGAGGTTATATGACGGGAGACCGCGCCATAGACTTTATTAGATAACCACATAAATAACATTATTAAAAATAAACTGAATTTGAGCTTTTGGTATTGTGTATTTCTTATAATCTCAGATTAATTTTTCACTTATTTAATATATATTATATAATATACTGTTATGAAATGAGAAACATTTCTATGCTTGATTTACGTACAATTTCAAAAATCATTACAATCTTCTTCTTTGCAGTGGCTATAAACTGCAATAATTATAACTTGGCACCAGCGTCAAGTTATAATATTCTTCTTATACGTGTTTAGTCTCTTCATTCTTCATAGTCGCTACCATTAATTGGGTGCTGACAACCAAATCATAATCTCTCTGGAAATTTTTCGAAATTTGATAATGCACGCACTATTAATTCATATTCGCTACACTTAGAATTTTCCCTGCATTATATTATATAAATACCAGCAAAATTATTCAACCTAACACTGTAAAACACTAAAGTAATCAAAAAAGTTTTAAAGCGCTACATGACATTTTGACAATCCCTTCAAAAGTCTCAAAAATATGAGTTGATATATGTTTGTTTAAAAATGACATATTTTTAAACGTTTGTTTTCTTCTTCTGTTACCGCGGCAATCTATTTTTAAAAGTAAACTACGTCATTGAAGAATGGGCGTGATTATGTACCTATAGCATACGTGGCCGATATGCATAAGTAAAAGTTTAAAGGCTATTTTAAATTTATTTTGCCTTCGAATGATTGGTTAAGTGGACGTCTGGCTCCGCCTAACAAGAACATAATTGCATGTTCCGAAATAAGGTCGATAGTTTAAATAACATATATCTATATATTTTAATATCCTATATGCAATTAATTAAGAAGACAATATATTCTTTACTACGACTGTTAACTTGATCGAGATCTGTTTCCTCTTCTCTTCACAGTGAAGGAGAAGTAGACTCGTATCTAACATGAATACATGGGTTGGGAAGAAAAAGAATTTATTATAACTGATACAGTATTTGAAACTTCATCATCTTCACCTCGCCGTCATCCTAATTCCTTAAGGTCGAGTAAACTGTACTCTTCTTTCATAGTTATCATCATCACGGCTCATATACGTCTTATTGTTAGTCCGAGCCTCCTCCACCTTGGGACGGAAATAGCCCTATATATCATGCTGGTCAGACATGTTGGTATAGGGTTTTACTTCTCTTGCCTAGATGCATATTATATCCCTTAGTCGTCTTTTACGATACCTACGGGAAAGAAAGGGGGTGGTGAATTGTATTCTTACTATGTCATAACACGGACTGCAGCATATCCATCCATCAGCCTACGGACGTCCACTGCTGACATAGGCCTCCCCATGGGGGGGTATAATGCCATAATCGCCACGCTTGGCAGACGGGTTGGCGATCGCAGTAGATGTTGGTGTAAGAAGTTTTCCCAGGAGATAGCTGCTGTCCATTCTCCTGGTGAGGCCCTCAGCCGATTTTTACGACTCCCACGGGCAAGCAAGGGGTGACAACAATTGCATTCTATCCCGTCGCCACACGGGGACTGTAGCATATAGCAATCTTTTTTCTATATATATAAAACAAAGTCGTGTCAGTTACACTATTTATAACTCAAGAACGGCTGTACTGATTGGGCTGAAAATTGGTGGGGAGGTAGCTTAGATCCAGGAGACGGACATACGATACTTTTAATCCCGTACGATCGCGTTCCCGTGTGACGTAATATAAAACGTCAAATAGGAACAAGTCACTATAAAACGTGGTTATAACAAAAACGCATCTGACATGTAATAACAAAACGTAAATGACAGCTATAGACAGACTATATTTTTGGAAATATAGAAAATATATTTACAAAAAAAGAATATGGGGATACGAAGTTCGCCGGGTCAGCTAGTAGTTTATATAACAAAATTATTGCTAATAGTCATATGACCGACTGCCTAAGTAAAGTCAACCCTCCAGTCCATATAACTATTATAATTAATTGAGACAACTTAGTAAAACTAATACATATTAAAAAAATCAATAAATTATCTGGGTTAAAGCCTCCACTATAGTAGATAAATTGATATCACGCTAATCAAACGGGATACAGGATTTTATTTCTACTTTTTTCTTTTGTATAGATGTTATATTATTATTACTAGTGGTGAATTGTATATTGGGCAAGCGGTATTTCACAAATAATTCTTCTTCTTCTTCTTATTTAATGGCAATGAACTACAGTAATATGAGCTATTGGTGCCAGTGTCGAGTATTATATTAGTTATTCACGTCCTTAAGTCTTTGTCTTTCTGTCAGTCGTTAGCATGATTTGGTACTGATCAAGTCATGCCTTCTCTGAGAATTTTGCCAGAATGTCAAAATGCACGCAATTCACTATAATATCATATTCACTATAATTCAGAATTTTATCCGCATTAAATTACATAAAATATCAGCAAAATTATTCAATATAACACTGTAAAACACTAAAATAATGAATAAAATATAAAGTGACACACATGACATTTCGACATTCGCATCAAAAAAAAAATGAGTGCGTGTACTGTACGCGCGTGAGAAGTTATACTTCTTTGGCATCATTAAAATATATATATATATATATATATATATATAATTATTAAAAACCAAATTTAGCGAATAATCTAAATAAAAAAAAAATGAAAAAAATAATGAAAAAAAAGAAAAAAAAAATAAAAAAAAAGAAAAAATAAAAAAAGAATATATAAAAAAAAAAGAAAAAAAAATAATAAAAAGAAAATAAAAAAAAGAAAAAAAAAACAGTGATCAGAGGTGACGAGCGTACCAACATGCGCGACTAATATCGAGGTTCAAATTTCTATTTTGTTGGTAGCTTTTTTTCGAGACTTAATGAGCGGTTAAGCGACAACTTCATACTGTTAATTTTGTGTCACATAATTAAAATTTCACTCTCATCATTTTTTCATAACGCGCCTAAAGAAGTATAACTTCAAAAACCACAAATAATTAATATATAAGTACAAATTTCTATTAGACATTGTCATCATAATTATGATTGTTTGACACTCAGTTCGACCAGAGATTTTAACCGTAAACAAAAGTGTATTTAGCGTTCATCACTACACTGCATGGTAGTGTGCGTAATGCTTTTTTTAATTAATTTAATGTATTTATAATTCATTATTATATGAAATTTCAGTTGTATGCACTTCTCCTCATTATATACTTCAACTGTGCCAAATTTCATACTTGTCCATCCACGCAATTCGTGTAAAAAGGGATACAAAGTTTTTGCTTCACGTATTAATATATAGATATAGGTACCTTAGTTATTTTTTACAACAACTACAAGCAAGTAAGAAGCAAGAATTGTATTCTTACTCCGTCACAATCCGGGAATAAAATACATTTTGTAAAATATAAAAATAGTAAGATATTTATTTTTTCTTTCTCTTGTATAGAGGTTATCTGCATACTATATTCCATATTCGTCTTTTACGACATCCACAAGCAAGAGAGGGAGTGGTGAATTGTATTCTTACACCGTAATTTTTTTTTATTAAAGCAATATTTTTTGTTTGGGTGGGCTATGGCCAGCACATTTGCCGTCCGGAGCAACGCAAGGGTGGAGCTCTTTCCCCATTAGAGCGACTATTGGTACAGAGTTCCTTGTAGTCCGTAGCCAGCCCGGCGGGATAACCTTAGGGTACCATCCCTAAATACGGCAATAATGACTTAATCTATAAACAGTAAACAATGGAAAGGCCTTAGAATAATAACGTATAGAAGGTAAGTTCGCGCACAAAAAGTGAAGCATTTCAATTGGAGCCTAATGGAGCTTACGCCGGCAACCCCGCAGTGTACAACGTCACTGTACTGCACGTACGTACGCAACTCTTAAAAAATAAATAGGTAATTATGACTGCTTGTGCATTCAAATGGTGTCACAACACATTTGAAAAACTTAAAAAGGTTTTTAATATTACTTTTAAAATTATTTCGACGATTTATATTAATAAAAACAAAATATGATTTCATTATTTGTATGGTGTGCGTGTGTACGTGTGTAATCGTCTGCGCGCGTGTAGTATTTTTAGATTCATGTTTCGAACGTTGGAAGTAGCGACACTATCCTTCTATACGTTATTATTCTAAGGGAAAGGCACAATTTAACGAAAACAGAGTTATTTACAAATAAGTAATATAATTAAGTAAATCACATTGATATTAAATATCTGGTTGACCGAGCTACGCTCGGAATATTTTTGTTATATTTTTGTCGAATTTATTTAGATATATATTAATAAAAATGAAAATTTAATTATGAAAAAAATAAAAAAAATACAAAAAGAGAATAATAATAACACCGAGATTCGATCCGACGCTGTTTGAATGGAAAAACAAAAAGCGAACTCGATCACTTCCCACCTGAGCTACCGTAACTCTTGACGTTTACAACGAAATTTGAATTCATATTCTTTTAAAATTTAATGTCATTTATGCTAAAAACAGCGACAAAAGAACATTTTCTATAAATAAAACCTAGCTAGATCGATTTTTTGGATCCGAAACCTCTAGTATGCCAAGTTTCATCAAAATATATATATATATATATATATATATACAAGAATTGGTCGTTTAAATATATAAGATAAGATAAGATTAATTGTAATATAAAACATTAAATCAATTAAAAACTAATCCGGTCGTCATAGAATATCAATATATAGTATACCTATCTTTATATCTATATATTTCTTGTGTACGCGTGTATGTTACTGAACTCCTCCTAAAAGGTTGGACCGATGTTGATGAAATTTTTAGTGTGTCTTCAAAAGGATTCGACAATCGTTTAGATTCACAATTAGACCCGGTAGGTGGCGCGTGATTTCAAAGAGAATTCCTTTTATTCTATTTGCACAGAACAACCTCTGTTGGTTCAGCTAGTGTAAATATAAGTACATACATACATTTTATATTTCATATTATTTGTCAATATTAGATTTTCCATTATGAATGCTCTTCTAAAAAAAAATAATATTTTAAATGATAATGTATATCATAATATAAGATTGACAATGAATTATTTTGAAAAAGAAGCTTGACATTACTAAGAAGTGTTTGCTTGTAATATTATATTCAAGTGTGATAAGACAAATTTCATGTCTAGCGTCTTATAAAGGCCTTCAAGCACAAAGGTTTCAATTATATAAATATTATATTCTGAGAATCACTTTTCTTTGAGTTATTTTCTGTTACTAAAGACGTAATTCACAGAGATATATTTTCACACAATTGTTAAATTTGTACGTATATTTCATATATTGCGACAAAATTCTCCTTATTCCTTTTCATTATGAAGGAGGCTTCATGTCTGACATCGATTTTTTTTTTATACAACTACATTTGTCACAGTATATATATATATATATATATATATATATATATATATATATATATATATATATATATATATATATAAAGCGTATTATGCGGGTAAGGAAAAAAAATGGCATTATTATTTATTCTATTCTATTTTTCTTTTCTATTATTATTTTGAATACCTACGTATTGAATTTAACATTAAAAAATTACCTAAAATAAAATGTTGTTTATTATTGTTACGTTAAAGTAATCATTTATTTTAGTTTAACAAAAAGATTTTGAAGCATTAGCAATTACAAGATTTTCAACGTAATTTAATTTTTGCAGTGCTTCTTCGCTTTGATTCAATGAAGTTACATAGCGTTTTACATCATTAACTACTGATAATAGCATATATATATATATATATATATATATATATAAGCATGGCGGTGGAAACATTAAGGTATAGGGGTGCTTTTCAGGATACTGAGTTGGTCCAGTAAGAAAGATTATCAATTCCAATACAAAAGTATATTAGACTAGCAACCCGCCCTCGCTTCGCTTCGGTTTTAGTCGTTTTACCCGCGTAGTTCCCGTTCTCGTGGGAATACCGGGATAAAATATAGCCTAATTTACTCCCTGATATTCTAGTTTTCCATTGCTGAAAGAATTTTTGAAATCGGTCCAGCCGTTTTGAGGATTACCCGGAACAAACAGACCGACAAAATTTTTTTAATCTGTATTTTGGGCATATGTGTCGTGCAATTGTTGTGCCTCAGTCGACATAGATAGGTATAGTGTGTCGCGGACTTTTTTGTAGATATAAGATCTACAATTAATTAGAACATTTTATGGTTCTATCTTTTATAGTTTAGGCAGCGTACGCAAAATAAGTGCTTTTCTGGTTGATTTTTTACACCTTATGTCCGAAAAACCCAAATATTTTACGAAACCCTATATTTTTCCAAAATAAAATTTAGCCTGTGTTACTCGTGGATAATGTAGCTTTCGAATGGTGAAAGAATTTTTAAAAACGGTCCAGTAGTTTTTGAGCCTATTCATTACAACCAAACAAACATACAAACAAAGTTTTCCTCTTTATAATATTAGTGTAGATGAGACAATGACCATATTGTGGCGCTAATTTAGCAATAATGTGGATTTTTCAACACGACAATAATGCGAAACAACACCAAACAGCGTTCAAGAATTTTTAAGATAGCAATTAGTGACAGTTTTAGATTGGCCGGCAAATAGTCCTGATTTAAACCCAATCGAGAATTTGTGGTTTATTGTAATAAAAACTTGTCTAATAAGCCTATCACGAATATCACAGAACTTTATGATGCATTTGAAGAAACCTGGAGAAATATTCCTATGGAAACTTGTGAAAAATTAATAGAATCAATGCCACGTCGTTGTGAAGCTGTAATTGACAGCCGAGACTACCCAACCAAATATGAATTACTGCATTTGTACTGTTAAATTATATTTTTTTGCTTTCCAATAATTTTATTAACATTCATGCTTGATATTTTTATCTTTTTCTAATTAGTTGTCCATCTTATTACTTCGTGTCCCTGATTTTATTTTATTAGATATATCAATTTTTACATAAATGTTTGTATGTTATTTAAAAATCTCATATAATAATACTTATTAATATGTATACGTTATAGATTAATAAGTGTTAGCCCACGATAATATATAAAACATTTATTATTAACCGTATTAGCATTAAAAATTAAAGTCATATTTGGTGTTTCTAATTATATGTCCTCCACTGTATATAAAATATATGTATATATATATATATATACACGCGTTCTATGACGGAGTAAGAACAGATACTCTTCACCACTATCTTCAATCTTGCCTGTGGGTGTCGTTAAAAGCGACTAAGGAAATCTCGAAATAAAACCCTATACCAAACCGTCTGACCAGCATGGTATAGTAGGTCAATATCCCTCTAATTGTAGAGAGGAGGCTTAAGCCCAACAGTGAAATGTATATCCCCAGGCAACCCACTTAGGACTGTTCTAAGTCACGTGTCTCCAAAAGTTGCGACTCAATTCACTTGATGGAGGACTATTTTATGAACCCCCGACGCAGAAGACATACTAAATAATTACTCGATTAAGTGCTTCACGCGTGCCAGTGTAATTGTTAAATGACAAGTAATCCCTGTTGAAGAGAACGTAAAACTTTTTCTTTTTTATTTTAGTTTGTGTCGGGGGTTATTTTGCAACCAATTCCTAGCCTATATTCCCCAACGTGTATCGATTTGATGAGCAAAGTCATCTGTCCATTCAACATGTTAGTTTTTCGGATTACATCAGTTTCATACGGATTTTCGTATAAAAGAAATAGGGTAAAACCGGGATAGATGCCCCACTTTTTGCAACGCTTCCTAATCTTAAAAATATTAATTTTATATTTATAATTTCTATGTATGTAGCTAGCTTAATCATTAGTGTTGAAATGGTATTTTTTTATGGTACTTGTTTTTTCTGACCTATCAATTTTGCAAAAATGTATCTTTCGTTCGTAATCACCGGATAGCACTTTCTGCAAGACATCATTATTACAGTGATTTATACCTGCCCGCTACATTAAATTTTGACCCATATTTTGATACAAATTTATTGCAAATACAAAGGAAATATCATTTTCGTATTCCAGATTTTAGTACGTAAAGAAATCCCGGCCATAACTCTCTTCATAGCGCGCTGAGCGGCTTAAGATCTAGTTATAAAACAGACATTTAAAGACCACGTTCCTTAACACTGTTGTACCGAGTTGAGAACACTCAGCGCTCACTCGTAGTACGGGCCAAGTTGTCAAAGGCATCTAAAGTTAACAACTATTCCCACACAAATATATTATACTATTAATGATCTAATTGTCTTTAATGACCCCGCCAGGCAAGAAAAATAGGTGGTGAATTTAATTCGTATTCTTTCATCATATGGAAATCGATTTATTTAAATATACTGAACGCTTCCTCAGTATTCGATTACACTTTTTTTATTTAGTTTTATAGTATTATTATTTCATCATTATCTCAGCCTATAAAAGTCCCACTGTTGGGCTCGGGCCTCCTCCACAGTGGGAGGGAAATTAGCTTACCTTACCGCGCTGGTCAGACGTATTGGCTTAGGAATTTATGTCGATATTTCCTTTCTTACATAAATATTATCTGCATATTACCGTCTTAACGACACCCATGAGTAAGAAAGCGGAAATGTATTCTTACACCGTCACCACGCGGATATTTATATATGTATTATTTTATAATATTTGGCTTTTAAATCATGAAACTTATGTTGAAACTAAGAACTATATTACTTTTAATTTGATGCTTGATAACCATAAACAAAAGTATCGTACTAACTCATTATCACTTTTTTAACTAACAACTCATCTTATATCTTTAAACGAGCAATTCTTGTATATATATATATATATATATATATATACCTATATATATATTCAGGATCTCTGAAACGGCTCCAACGATTTTGTTGAAACTTGGCATACTAGAGGATTCGGGTCCATCCATCGATCTAGCTAGGTTTTATTTATAGAAAATGTTCTTTTGTCGGTGTTTTTAGCATAACAATAAATGACATTAAATTTTAAAAGAATATGAATTCAAATTTCGTTGTAAATGTCAAGAGTTACGGTAGCTCAGTTAGGGGGACGACCGGTTTTAATTTTGTGTTTTGTAGCATCCATACAGCGTCGGTTCGAATCTCGGTGATATTATTATTCCCTTTTTGTAATTTTTTATATAATTTTATTTTTTATTAATATATATCTAAATAAATTCGACAAAAGTATTCCGAGCGAAGCTCGGTCAACCAGATATTTCTTTTAATGACAGCATCAAAAGTCAGCATCAAATATACCTCAAAAATTACCAATAAATGATGACTTCATTTGCAAACTAATTATTTTTTTATTAAACTTTATATTTTGAACGAGAATTACTATTGATGTAACTGCACGATCTATAAAACAATAATTTATTATGTACAACATAACCTATGTTTTCGCTAAATATTCTTCACTAATAATCCCTAAACAATTAACTATACCTATCACATTCCGTCCAACCAGCATGGTATAGTAGGCCAATTGCCCTCCCATTGCGGAGGAGGATCGAGGCCAGCAGAGGGACGTATAAGAGCTGTGATAATGATGAAAGAACATTGATAAGGTTTAATGGCTACTATCTCTATGGTGACCATCTATTTTCATGGGTAGTCTTAGAAGACCACTAAAGGAAACAAGTAGATGTTAACATTGAAGGACCAGCTCGTTAAAGTAGATCAATTTATCTCCCTTCCTCCTCGTATATATATATGATGATAAGAAATGAATCATCATCATCATTGCAGCTCATTCACGTTCCAGTGCTAGGCTCAGCTTCCTCCACAATGAGAGAGAAATAATCCTATACCGCGCTGGTCAAACGGATTGGTATAGGGTTTCATTTCGAGTTTTTTCTACTTTTGTATAGCTAGCATACAAAGGTATGTGATAACGGAGTAAGAATACAATTCACCCCCTCTCTTACCCGTGAGTGTTATAAAATACGACTGATATTAGGGGCGTCCATAAATTACGTGAGGTATTTTTTTAAATTTTCTGTAGGTACCTCTCCCCCCTGGTGAGATGTCGTGAGATCTTATTCAATTTCTTACGTAAACGCGTTGGATTGTTATTGTAAAAAGAAAAAAAATTGCTTCGTGCTTTTATTTACGACTAGTTTAGTTAGTTTAGATTAAATGGACCAAAATAGTATAATTTTATTTGTTTCAATCAGAAAAAAAATTGCGTGATATTTGCCGAGACCCTCCCCCCTCTCTCCAACGTAAGATTAGATGAGATTTGACTCGACCAACCCCTAAACATTTCACGTATTTTATGAACGCCCCTTTACGCAAAGACAACTATGTAAGAGAAGGTAAAGTCAAAACAAATCATTATACCAACTTGACCAGCACGGTAAAATAAGGTTCAATTCACTTTTATTATGCAAAAGGCTCGAGCCCAGCAGTGAGAGCTATATGAGCCGTCGTCTTTTACGATATCTACGGGCAAGAGGGGTGGTCAATTGCAATTCATAATCCATTACCACACGAAAAATGGCATGATTGCTGATTTGATATGTGTAAGCAGTTTCGTGTTTTGAATTTATTTGTTATGTTTCGTCTTGTAAATAATTTACAATAAACCTCGGTACAAGAATCAAAAAGCGATGTCCCCCATGATGTCGTTTTAAGGCATGTACCCAGAGTAAATCAGCGCATTCTACTGCTTAACCCTAAAACAGTGTATAAGCGTTAAAAAGTGCAACATAAAAATAAGCTTTTAAATCTTCTGATGTTTACACGAATATAAATACTGATCAAAAACGGATATAAATAAACTATTATTAAGGATTTTATTGCTTTTCTATTTGATTAACACTTTCCTGAGGCTTGGACCACTTTTAGCGTTCAAGGTCACACAAGTTGCTCTTCAATCCTGAATAAATATCATCAAATCAAACTCAAACACGATAAAGTCCTTAAAAATAATTTTATTTGTTATTTTTATTCAGTTAAACTCTACGAATAAACTTATTTCTCGAGCTAAGAATAAATATTCAATTCTGATGGTGAAATGCGTTTTGATTTTAGACTATGACGAATCAACATCGCTCTATGTGTCATCTCATCTTGGTCCATACATAGCTGCATAGAGTGGGCCTGTTGATCTTAGGCCTCCTCCACTATGGAAGGGAAATTGATGGTCAGACGCGTTGGCATAGGGTTCCGTTTGGACTTTACTCCGTCACCCGCAGAGAGGCTGACTGTGCGACGGCGACCGACGTCCCGGGACAGGGACATCGAGAGGCAAGAGTACCCGAAAGGGTATTCCATCGGGCCGACCACTGAGGACAAGGAACTCGGTGCTGGTGGTCGGTCCAATGACGAAGGTGACGTGGGTACGGGTGGGTTATGGACCCGCGCGTCTTCCTATCGTTGCCCCAGATGGAATGGATGGCGTGTGCGGTTACCATAACCCACCCATAAAAAAATAGTGTTCCATTTAGATTTTTTTCATCTCATGTATAAATGCTACATGCATATTATAACGCTTAATCGTCTTTTACGACATCCACGGACAAGAGACGGACAAGAGACGGACAAGAGACGGAGTGATGAATTATATTCTTACTCCGTCACCACACAGATAATGTGTATTATATTTATAATATTACCTACTCATGTTTACGTGAGTAAATGTAAATAAATATAAATAAAACTACTTTCGGAATTTTATTAACGTCTGTTAATTCAAAAAAGGAGAAGGTGTCTCAATTCGACCGTATATATGCTTTTTGCTCCGGTGGTCGGCCCAACGACGAAGGCGACGTGGGTGGGTTCAGCCAAAAAAATATATATATATATATATATATCGGAGTTATCGTCACGGTCACTCATTGTGGGCATCAACAGCGATCCGGGCGAGAACTAGACCTTAGTATGGTACTAAGGTATCTAATTATACAGCAACGTTCAAACACAATGGAAATTATCATTATCCGCTCACTATAAAACAATACACAGTACAGTTCCTGGGCTAGTGTTGCCTCTACCGCGAGCACTGCGAGAATGGTGCAAATATTTTTTTTTTTGTGACTTAGTTGTTAGCCTCAGATGGCTGTGACAACTTTACCCGGACTGGTGGGTGAGCGCTGAGGGCTCTCAACCCGGTGCAAATATAGAGTGCAAGCCCCTTTTATAGGCTCTGTACACGCCGCTACGACGTTTGTGTGTTGTTGTTAACGATCCGTACTAATGACGGATGCGACATATATATATATATATATATATATGCTTTTTTATGTTTGTTCGCTTATAACTTCATCGTTTATGAACCGATTTTGTTGATTCTTATTTTTTTGTTGGAAAGGGTTTTCCCAAATGATCCCATGAAAATTTGATCGAAATCGAACGAGCGATTTTTGAAAAATCATCATAAATCTAAAAATTTATCTACATTGTCTACATTATTGAAGGCGGTTTCTTTCTATGCAAAAAATAATTATCGCGTTTGTATTTGATTTTTAATTGCCCGACGTTTGGAACACTTTACAACGTTCATTGTCACAAGCAGACCCAGGGCTGGATTATTCATAACGCGGATTAGGCAATTGCCTAGGTGCCCCACATCGACTAGTGACACCGAGCAAGAAAAAGTGTTTCTTTTCTGCTTAATTACATTTTGTTGCATTTAACAAGATTCAATTTAAAATAACTGCATCGCGTCTCATTTCTCTTGCCTACTCTATTATGAGACCTGGAACATCAGTTAAATACAATTATAACATATTCATTAAGATAATTTTAATAAAAGTAAAAATTGATGCTGTAGTATCAAGTCAAAGTAACAAGACATATTGTTGGGATAAGAGATTGAAGTAATAGAATACAAAAGAAGTCGATCTGATGGACTGAACTTTTGTAATAGAAAATATATATTTTATTTCAAAGTAAGAATAAGGGTAAAGGAAGGAAGGAGGAATGGATTAATCTGGCCCTGAGTGGACTGTCCGCCCGTGTATATATAATGTTGTTATTTACAATATTACTTTCTCATCGTGTATTTATTATCCGTGTGGGTCACCATATATATATAAATATTGACAAACGCGTGTCTTTACGTGCGCTATACATGGACATGATGAAGGCCTTTGATTATGTGCACCACCGAACCCTTTTGAATAAGCTAATCATGTATGGTATTAGAGGTAAATTAATAGAATTATATCTAAGTGAACGCCATCAAATTATTGAAATTATAAGAATCTGTTCATTGACAAAAATAGAACATAAATATCAGTCAAATATAAGGCATATTCAATTTGGAGTTACACAAGGAAGTGTTTTAGGGCCGCTCTTATTCCTTATATACATAAATGATCTACCCAAAGCTATAGAATACCCAATGATTCTCTTTGCTGACGATAGTACTGCCATTTTCCCAGTACACGACCTTAACAAACTTGAATCTGACATTAATAATAACCTAAAATTAATAAAAGAATGGATGACACAAAATAATTTAATCATAATAAAAACTAAGGTAGTTACTCGAAAGAAATTAATAATAAATTAAATATACACTACAATAACAAAAAAATAGAAGAGGTAAACTGCATTAAATTTTTGGGTATCTGGATAGAAAATGATATGAGCTGGCAAACACACATACACACAATATGTAACAGGCTAAACCAGTACTATATTATATACAGCTAATCGTAATTTTAAAGATTTCTTGTATTTTTATATAATAAACTAGCAAATGCTGTCGGTTTCACTCGCTTAGTTCCTATTTTTGTTTTAATACTGGGATCAAATATAGCCTAAGTTATTCCTTACATAGACAGGTAGTCAAATATTATGCATATTGGTACATTCGTTTTAAATATCACCTAGAACAAACGAACAGAACTATACTGTATATTTATTTTTATTGATAAATGAAACTGAATTATAAATTTAATCTATTTTTCATTTGTCGCCTAGGAACATGTGGAACGTGTGGCGCACTGTGCTAGAAGAGAATGAGAAGTTGGCTCGCGCGAGACTTGCTGCTGTTGAGGTATTCCAACAACAGATTGCTGATGAATCTAAGTTCTTGAGGCAACATAAGCTGAACATCGCCAAGAAGGTACGTATTTGATACACAAATAGCTATTTGTCAATTTATGTCCGCTCAAATGTAACTCGAAGGAAACCTCGAAATTAATCTCTTCGTCTGACTAACGTAGAATAGTGGGTCAATTGCCCTCCCATGGTGAAGGAGGGTCAATGCCATTCGTAGAAGATATAGGGCCCGCGGGTGGACGGACCGAGGATTGCAATGTTGTCGGAAGGTCAAAGGAAAGGGTACCGGAAAGGGTAACCCGCCGGGCCGGCCACGGATGTCAAGGAATCGGTACCGATGGTGGATTCAGTGGCGACGGAGAGCGATTACGGTTATAGGGTTGCACGACGCTCATCCATCGCAGTAGTGTTAATACTATACAAATCTATATATATAAAAGAAAGTCGTGTTAGTTACACTATTTATAACTCAAGAACGACTATCCCGATTTGGCTGAAAATTGGTGAGAAGGTAGCTTAGAACCAGGAGACGGACATAGGATACTTTTTATCCCGTTTCTTTTTTTAATGGTGTTTCCGCGATTTCGCCAATAACTCTTTTATCCCATTCGACCGTGTTCCCGTGTGACGTGATATAAAATGTCAAACAGAATACAAGTCACTATGAAACGTAGTGTAAAAAACCGCATTTGACATGTAATAACAAAATGCAAATGACAGCTAAAATAATTTTGTCTATAGTTAAATATGGTTGAAAATTTGATAATTATAATTTTCAGAAATGAATAATGAGTAATTTGTATTCCCTTTGAATCATCATTAACAATGCTGCGACCAAAACTATCGAATCTTTCCCGACAAAGCTGTAATGGTTTTTTCTTCCATTGGAGACTATATTTTCGGAAATTTAGAAAATATAATTACGAAAAAAATTATGGCGTTACGAAGTTCGCCGGATCAGCTAGTTCAATTATAAGTCGCCTGCTTACCTTTTATTTATTTTTGGGGACACGCTATGGTTTAGTCACTCCATGTCTAAATCGCCAGATGTGCCAAAAACCCACCACAATTATTTTTTGTTTCAAACGGTGGCAATCATGTAAACAGTATACACCTGATGCCTACCGCGAAGAAAGTGAAGGGAGTGTGAATGCATGCGATGAGGTTCTGTGATACTAAAGGCATCACCTAAAACCACGTAAATACCCTCAGAAAGTTGGGCTTCCGGCTCTCTCGCTCACCGAACGAAGCACAGTAACAATATGCAACTACTCGGATGTCGATTTTCTGCTCAGTGTGGTACTACCCCGGACGGACCGGCTCGCGGTTGTAGACAAATAACTGTGAACAGTGTGGTCCTATCATTATCTGTTGTACTATATCTCTGTTGTCATTTGAGTGGAACGCTGAAGATAAGAACTCGATACCCGCGGTTTATCCTTTTAGTGTCTATATTCTATGGTCAGCCTCGTTACGGTTGATGGCTACGGTACGGTATGATACAGGAGGGTATGAGCAGTACCATATGGATGTCTGGGATACTTTTTAGTTTATGGCTTGGACAGAGCCCACCCAATATATGTGATGGCGATATGCGTATCCATAACCTACCGTATCTCATTTCCTATTAGTAACGTTTCCTTGACCTTAAGGCCAGTCCGACACGGTTATCAAACCTTGAACAGCCTCAGAACATTTAAGGACGTTGTACCTGAGAGAGAATATCATCATCATCATTCGCCTGCCCTCGTCCCACGCTAAGTGGGGTCGGCACAACATGTTTTTACCTCAAAAACCATGCTGTAAAAAAGATACGGCTATTAATTTTATGGCCGGCCGCCAGCCTGAAGCCAACCCTCCTCGGGAATTTTGAGATTGAAATTTGAGAGAAAATTGAGAGAGAATATATCACAATCAATTTCTTTTTTTAAGCTATGGGCAACCTGCAGTTTAGAGATTGAATGTCATTAGACGATCTCCTCGGTGCCCTGTCAAAGCGCGGAAGGAGACGCTGTGGTTATAATTATCCACTATAGTTGTCACAAAATAAGAGGCCCGTTTTGACATTTGGTCTTATCGATGTAATTAGTGATGAACCATACGTCTCGGTACTCGATACTCACGATAAATCGATTCAAGTTTGCATGAGTATATAATCGATTTGAATATGTATTGTAAAGTGCATTTGATTAAAGTTCTGATTTGAAAATTTTACCTAAACTGTGATATTGTAAGTATTTTGAACTGATAAAATGTTACGAATGGTAATTTTTCTATCATTTAATATTTTTGTTACAATAACATTCATTCAATCACAAAAATATCAAGAAAAAGTGAATCTTCAGTCAACCATTTTCTTAAGATGATAAGCCAAAATTGTCAGTTGAGCTATCGTCAACCATATATATATTATTTCATTTTCATATTGTCAATATTGACGTCTCAAATTTTCAGTAAAAATCACTACACAGCTGGTGAAATTCTGTAATTAGTTGGTCTAAATACTAGTCACACCGGCCAAGTACGAGTCCGCCTTAAAAAAATATCTTGATCGATTTATTTTCCTTTACCGATTATTAATAGTCTGTGGACAATATGAAAAAATCGTTATGCCACAGCACTTAGCCCAGTGGGCGGTACCCGTCAATGGAAAATGTAATTACCTTCAAAACATTTCGATCGGTAAAAAATAGAAAACTTCTTGGGAATGAACTGTCAAAACGGGCCTTTTATTTTGTGACAACTATAAGTAATTTGATCGCGCACGTCAAGACATTTCGCCAAAGGGAACAAACATAAAAAAAACTATTTTCGAATTTTATCGCATTTGTATTTGATTTTTGATTGCCCGAAGTTTCGAACACTTGACAGCGTTATTGGTCACAGATGAACCAAGAAGGGTGTTAGTCCGCCCGTGAAATAGTAAATCCGTAAAATAATTTTATTTACGACGTTTAATACTCGCATAAACATAAAAAATAATCAATTCGTAGGTGATCTCAAATTCATTAACGATAATACAATATATAGTAAAGAGCGTGAAAATACAATAATAATAATATTTATAGTACAGAGCGTCTAATTGAATCATCAAGAAGTGTATAAACGTCGTAAATACTGAGAAACCACAAGGCGTAAAAAAATATTTATTCTGATAACAAATCTAGTTTAATATCAGGCCACACTTAATTACACTATTAAACACGTGCTTATTCCCACATTAAGACATGTAGTACAATTAAAGAGAATGCAAAATATTGTTATACTTTTTAACTGGGTACTTTAGTATACTAAAGGTAAAATAATTGAACACTTAACGTATGTTGGCAGCTGTGAATACCACCAATTTTAGAATTGCTGTTGGATGTCGTAAAAGCAGTATAAGACTTCTATGCTGATATATGCTAATGCTTGATGGCCACACAAAGCCGAGAGTGAAAATTAACCAAAGCTATCGAGATGAAACCTTACCTAAAACCGCTTGGAGTAATACTTAGCCAAAACTTCCGAAGGTAGAACTTACTAATACTGTTGCTGATCAGCGCGTTTTGTACTTTTCCATCTGGGCTTATATGGAAGATACAGAGTAGGCTTTTCCTATATAAATTGGCGAAGGCTTTTCGAAACACTCCTCTCATCATCATCATTATTTCAGCTCATATTCATCCCACTGTTGGGCTCGAGCCTCCTCCATAATAAAAGGGCAATTGACTTTATACCATGCTGGTCAAACAGATTGGCACAGAGTTTTATTTCGACGTTTCCTTCTTTTGCATAGATCTTATATGCATATTATATCCCTTAGTCGTCTTTTACGACATCCAGGGGCAAGATAGGGAGTGGTAAATTGTATTTTTACTCCGTCACCACATAGAACACTCCTCTATAACTACTTTTTAAAGAAAAGGGAATATTATAAGCTTAGAATAATAACGTATAGAAGGATAGTGTCAATACTTTGAAGTTTCGAAATTTGAATCTAAAAACACTAATGGCGCGCAGACGATTACACACGTACACACAGAAACTACTATACAAATTATGAAATCAAATTTTGTTTTTATTAACATAAATCGTCGAAATGCTTTTAAAAGTGACGTTAAAAACCTTTTTAAGTTTTACAAATGTGTTATGACACCATTTGAATGCACAAACCGTCATAATTACCAATTTATTTTTTAAGAGTTGCGTACGTACGTGCAGTACAGTGACTTGTACATTACGGAACGGTTCCGGCGTAAGCTCCATAAGGCTCCAATTGAAATACTTTACTTTTTGTGCGTGAACTTACCTTCTATACGTTGTTATTCTAAAATCATGACATTTTAAATATAAATTTTATAAATAATTAATCATCGCGTCCACGTCCTAGAAACTATCCTTTTAAATTTATATAGAACCTTATAAATAAAATCAATTTCAGCGGAATAGCAATGAAGCAACGCGAATGATCGCAAAATATTCTATAGACATCAATCGAAATAATATAAAGAAGAAAGATAGTCCTTTTTAGAACAAAAGTTAACTAATAAGACTAGCTTTCAACACATTTTAAGGTCTCACTAATATTATTTTTGATACATGCACTAACTACTGAAACACATTTTCTCCGAAATACATTATTTCATTGATGTATATCTATACCAATAAATAAAATTGGAGTCTGTCAGTAATATCAAAATAATAGGCTTTTTTCATGCTCACACGGTTATTTGTACTATACATATGCCTAAAATATACTTTATATTTTTTTGTCTGTCTGTCTGTTTGTTCCGGGTAATCTTCAAAACGGCTGGACCGATTTCAAAAATTCTTTCACCAATGGAAAGCTATAATATCAGGGAGTAAACCAGGCTATATTTTATCCCGGTATTCCCACAGGAACGGAAACTACGGGGATAAGATGACTGAAACCGAAGAGAAGCGAGGGCGGGTTGCTAGTGAAACATAAAATCCAAATATATATTTTTTTTTTGTTAGCTGCTATCCTTGACGGAGAATAATCTCGCAACACACATAAGGCTATTGGTATAACCACAGGCTATAGGTCAATTTCCCTTGAAATCAATGCTAATTTCGAATTCGATTCAATTCCAATCTCACCAAACTTATATTTGGTACTCTTAAACGAAATCGAGAATGGATTCTTCGTCTTTGTCGTTGTTATTTTCAACAAACTTGGCGTATTTTATTACTTTAAATTAATAATGTTACCGAACTCGATCACCACAAAGACGCTTTCTTGAAATTGTGCAACATTAACGATTTTAAACTACGTCAAAATCACGTCGGGAGTAGCAAATATTTGACTTAATCGACGAGAGTCGAATTCATTTAGTTTAAAAAAAACCTCGTAATTTGATTCCAATCATGCGCTAGTGTCGCTTTCAAGAGTACCAAATTACTCAAATTCGAGCTATGATTGGATTAAGGATTGGAGTCGAGATTCAAGAGTAATCATACTGGTCAATCGAGCCTTCTTCGACATCCACGGATAAGATAGTAGTCAATTATATTCTTGCTTCGTCACCATACGGATCTTCTGAATTACTAGATGACTCGAAAGATCTACAAATATTGTAATGAAATTATGTATAAATATTACAAAGAACGGACCCCTATATACCTATTAACTATATGATTTGTTTGTGAACAGTGCACGGATTCACTCGCACAAGCGCATAAGGAGTTGCAGTTAACCGTCATGGACGTAGACAAGACCAAGAAGCTTTACTTCGATGAGGAGCATACCGCTCATGATGTCCGCGACAAAGCCAAGGACATTGAAGAAAAGTACGTAACAATTTCATATTATCTTATAGTTATTTTTGGATATATGTCCTTTTTTGCTAATCTGATTGAACCGCCGCTTGGCCCATCTTGAGTGCCACAAGAATAGTTTTAGTTTTCACAAACCCACCATACCTACAGAAAAAAAATATTTTATTCGTGTGGTGACAGAGTAAGAATAAATTTACCACCCCTATCTTGCCTGTGGATATCATAAAACACGACTAAGGGATATAATATGCATAGAACATCTATGCAAGAGAAGGAAAACTCGAGATAAAACACTGTAGCAACACATCTGTACCAGCGTGGTATAGTAGGTCAATTTCCCTCCCACAAAGAAGGGGGCACGCATCCAACAGTGGGTCGAATATGGGCTGAGATGATGATGACATAACAAACGGGTTTTGGTGTAATATGAATAATTAATTGCCTCGTATCCTTAAGTCCATTAGTTTTAATGGAAACCTGATATTTCGAATAATCAGTAAATTCTATTTACATTAATCGGTAAATTTCAGCTCATATTCCCACTGTTGGGCTTGAGTCTCCTCCGCAAATGAGGAAAATTGACCCACTATATCACGCTAATCAGACGTTTTGGTATAAGATTTTGTTTCGAGTTTTCCTACTTTTGCATAGATGTATATTTAATCCCTTAGTCGTCACACACAGGCTAGATAGAGAGTGGTGAACTGTATTCTTACTACGTCATCACACGGAAAATCGTTAAAATTATGTTATTTTAATTATTTGTTTTTATTAGCATTTATTTCGTACATTTTAAAGACGTACGTTGTATATTAAAATTCCTGTACGATAGATAGATATATAGATGATATAAATAGATAGACATAGCTCATATATAAAAATAAGCAATAGTTTAATGACCAGCCGCCAGGCGCCAGCTTGATGTCAATCTTACTTGAGAATGTGATTCTTGACGAGACGACATCAGATGAAGTTGGTTCAGGTCTGTATACATACATGCATACATATACTTACGCCTCTTTCCCATAGAGATAGGCAGAGACCACTTCCTTCCACTTACTACGATCTTGAAATACTTTCGCCTCCTCCACATTCATTAATCTCTTCATGCATGTTTTTCTGTTCAGGGTTCTTCTAACCTGACCTTTCATAGGAACGTCCCCGATTTGATCGTGAAACGCCCGCCTCGGTCTTCCCCTTCCATCACTTTCGTTCACATTCGCCCTATAAATTCTCGGGAAGGGAAATCGTCGAAAGACTTGTTAGTCTCCTTTCATTCATTCTCTCTACAATTTAACGTACCTTTCTCAGTCCTTGTTACTACATCTACATTCATACCACTCAGCTTCACTCAGTTTCAACCAATCATACTCCTCAGCGCTCACATTTCCACAGCATTTATTCTACTTTCATGCTTCTTCTGCCATTTCCAGCTCTCACTACCATACATTAGGGATGGTACAAGCACTCCTCTATGCACAGCCAGACGAGCCTTCTTAGACAGGCTCTGGCTGCCCATAAAAGTACGCAAAGGACCATTCGCTATATTTCTCGTACACAGTCTTCTTTCAATATCACTTTCCCACTTCAGGTCTATATAAAGCTCTTATTTCATAATTCATCATAAGTAAATAATCTTCTTTTTGTGGAAACTGTAACAAAAATACTGCATGGATTCAAAATGGCTATTATACACATTATATTTGGACTATCGCCAAACTATCCACGATTGAGCCAAATAACGCATGGCGTACCATTTTATTTTGTAGGAAAAGAATTATGATACTAAAAATATAACTATACTTCTTAACCCATTTACATTATACTATTGGCCTTGAGCCTATTTATTAGTACAAGGAATTAAACTTATATTTGAGCGTTTATATTAATAAGCAAGTCTACGATTAAAGACTCTCATCCAATTTTAGCGCCTCAACTAATTTGTGTGACATTTGGAATAATAATAAGATATATTCTACATTAAATCAAACATCTCTCATTTAATTTGAAAAGTAGGATTTTAAAGTTCACATATCTATCAATAAATATATGCGATATAGTTAATTTATTTCGTTTTCAATTTATTTATTTCTTTACAAATAAAACTATTATTTCGGATTTTATCACGTTTGTATTTGATTTTTGATTGTACATACTACATGTAACATCTATTCCATAGAAAATTCTAAATCAAACTCTATATCAATCGTTCTTATTGTCATGGTATAGTAGCTCAGTTTCCCTGCCATTTTGGAGTAGGTTCAAGCCCAACAATGAGGCGTATATGAACTGAATGATACAGAACGCTTTCAAGTGACATTTTCAAAATTGCTTAGTCATTGCGATGATAAAGTAAATTTATTTTTACCCACGTATATCGCAATAATAGATTAGGTAACGTTGCCGAGCCACCGATAACAAGGCCGCGGTACCGGTGACCCACCCACATAATGATAGTGCACGGCAGGTTATGGGGTTGCATGCGATTCCTACCATCTTTCCTCCTACTTAGCTATGCAATTTCTTTATCATTATAAAAATGGCTCGAGTATGATAAGATCTACGTAGGCTGTAAAGTTTCGGGCCGATGACAGATGCCAAGAAATCGGTACCAGTGGTCGGCCCAATGGTGATGGGAAGGGAATTGGTGGGTGCGGAGGGTCCAAATCATAGTCCAACAAAAAAAATACTTATAAAGCTTACTTATACCGTGTTCACACAAAATATTGTCACGTATAGATCGATGAAGTCGGAGCTAGGAGCGATTAAACGTAACACATGACATAGCTTAAATGCCGGTACGTGGGGAATCCCGGTTTGCCCCAGATGCTATATTTGCGGTCCGTATTTACTCGGCATTGCAAATAATAGAGCAAATATCATTGTGATTTTAGTAAATAATTCACTGTTGGCAGTTCGAGGGATTTTCTTATTTTTATATTTCTTTTATGCGTGGGCAGTTTAGTGGAGGAATTTATTCACGACGATTATTGTATCGACGATTATTTTATCGGTAGGTTCGCTTGTCTGTATTAAAATAATTATTTATTTTATTATTTTGTTGGAATATTCATCACATGGCGTTAATAATAATACCAACATGTTATTACATCATTACAAATTTCGTTATCTCAATAGTTGCTATGACAAGATGATAGTGCGTAATGCGCAGATTAAGGGATGCAGTCTGCTAACATTTATAGACACTGCGTCACTTCTAATTGTATCATCGTATTAACAATTTTGATAAACAGATTTTATAATGCAATCTTTTTTAAAATAATTGTTGTTTTGAATGGGTTTTATATGTATTTATATTCCGTAGTGATCTTTTACTAAATCAACTGGGGATAGCGACTGGTGAATTGTATACTTACTCCGTAGTCTTTTTTTTTATTGCCTAAACAAGCGAACAGACCTGATGGTAAGTGATATTGCCGCACATGGACCTTTGCAATACTAGGGGCACAGCCAGGCCGTTGCCTACCGTGAAGAAAATACTCTTCTTTCTTGCCCATGATTTTTAATTTAAGAAGAGGAGGAAGGGAGTGTGAGTCATACGGAAAGTTGCAAAACTTCACAGGCCCTAAACGTGAGCCTTAAGAATGATTGCAGTAGGTATTGTGGAATCGCCTGAACTTAAGGACACTCGTGTTGCTACCAAATCTGTTCAGTATACCACTCTAGACGTGTCTTGTAAATTGTCTGACATAATGTCGGCCGGCCGAAACCGACTGTTTGGCGATCGCAATTGGTAATATTTCCCCACAGAATGCTGACTAAGTTTGTTATAGACGTAACAGAAACCGAAACTATTAGATATACGACATAAAAATTATCTGTAACCGAAACCAATATAAAAGTTTCGGATAATTGCCGCTGTCTGTATTATCTTACGACGGATTGTCTTTCAATCGGTTGAACTCTCAACCTAAACGTAAGCCTCTCTAAGAGGGAATAATAGAATAATCACTGCACATCCCCTTTCCCTTAAAAATCCATTGTCTGTAGCCGAAACTATACGAAACTGGCGATTCGAATCCTACTAATATTATAAATGCCAAAATTTGTGAGTATGTGAGGATGTTTGTTGCTCTTTCACGCAAAAACTACTGAATGGATTTTGATGAAACTTCACAATAATATAGCTTACATATCAGAATAACACTATAGGCTATAATTTATCTTGATATTCCCACGGGAAGGGGAACTATGCGGGTAAAACCGCAGGACACTACTAGTAATTTCATATCTGTAATGGTAACCAAAACCGATACAATGTTATTCTAGTATCTGTACCCAGATCTGAAACTACATTTCTACTGCTGACCATTATTATTATGATACCTTTATTTTATTGGGTTGGCTTTAGTCAGCACCAAAACCGTCCCTTTCGTCCGGGGTGACAAAAAGGCAGCAATTGGCCCCATAACCCGTACTACTTCCCCTCACCATTGGCCGGTACTGAGTTCCTTGATGTCTATGGCCAACCCGGCGAAAAGCCTTTCAGCCAGTTATCTTCCCTCCCAGATGCCTCTATTAGGACATCGCTTTCACACGGTCAGCCTCTCTGCTCGTAACAGTCTGTTACCCGATCTAGTAACCCGCGATCTTGGCTAGTAGTCTGCTGATACCTTGGCAATCTTTTATAATCCTAACATGATAGTTCGTGATCATCAACGTCTCTAACTTTGCGCTGAAAAATGTTGGAAATTTCAGGCAATCGAATTCGAACGCCTTAATATCTGTAAAAATTGTTTCACTTATAATTTGTAATACTCGTTTAAATATCAGAAATGAAAGTAAGGGATGTTGGCATGTTATATTCTTAAGCCGTCACCGCATGGGGATAAGGTCACTCAATTAAATTGTTAACATTAATGACTACATAGTGTAGTGAATAATGTATCTAGGTGTGGTGTAGAAGTAAAAATACAATTCAATACTCTCGTACCTATGGATGCCGCCGAAGGCTAAGGAATAACATACCCAAATAACATCGAAGCAAGACTAAGAAAATTCTATATCAAACCAACACAAGAATCTGCTCAACAGCGTTTAATAGTAGACCAGTTTCCGTTCCACAATTGTGGAGGCCCAAGCAAGGCATATGTGGGCTGACTATTTTAATAAAATTTGTTTCATCGCATCTCCCCTCAACCCATACAGTCCCACTCCTGGGTTCCAGCGTCCTCCCTAATAGGAGGGCAATTGATCCACCACAGCGTGCTGGTCAGACATGTTGGTATAGGTTTTTATTTCAAATTTTCCTTCTCTTGCACAGATGTTATATGTACTTTAATCGTCTTTTACGACATCTAAGTGCAAGATAGGGAGTGGTGAATTGTATTCTTACTTCGTCACTACATGGAAATTATATTATGTAAATTATTATTATCCGTAGGCTTAAGAAGAAGAAGGGTTCCTTCTTCCAATCGATTACATCACTGCAGAAGAACAGTGCAAAAGTATCTTCTCGTCGCGATCAGCTCGAAGAGAAGTCTACCGGTGCCAGGAATGATTATCTCCTGAGCATCGCTGCTGCTAATGCCCACCAGGTACGACTTAAGAAGTCATTTAAGTAGCCATAGAGCTTTCTCTTAATCTTAATTATACTTTTCAAGTTGTGTATTATATAGTACATAAGTATTGTTATATATATTCCATTATTATTTTAGTTTTTTACAGTGCTGTGTGCTAGCGGTTACGAATACTACAAACATTGCTCATGAGTGTCTTAAAAGTGGACTAAGAGTTTTTAATCAATCTGTACCAACTGCATCTGATGCAGATCAGGTCAACAATTACATTGTCAAGGAAAGTTGACGTCAGGCAAGCGGCCGATAGTAAAGCTATCGTCCATAACTTTTGGAATATGCACTATGCATGAAGAAATGCATGTATAATAAGATCAACATACATCATACGATACAAATCTAACAGCTATACGTCCTATCAAAGTACAGTAACATGTAATAACTTGTGTATAAATCTCTAAAAATAGTCTATGGACGATTTATAGACGCTTTATGGACGATGATTACGAAATTAACAGTTTTAGCCTTACCACTTAATTTAGTCTCATTTGCGAGGATCATTCTAAAAAACATTAGATTGTAAATAAGTATAAGATATGTAGATAATACTAGAACATTCGTGCGATTACTTTTCTTATCACCGTTAGTAATGGATTTATTACATCTACAATTATAATCTAGCTACAGCAGTTATACCAGTTCGACTGTGCCAAGACGAGCCAAGTAAAGTGCAAAGGTACTTGAAGCGATTCGTCGATTTTTTGAACCCGCATAAGTTGAGTTTAGATTCTATAAGATAAACACAATTCTCGGGATATGATGTCCATATTGGACTTGTTAAAAATTTTCAATTGCATTGCTCTTATACTTTATATGTTATTAATCTCTAAACAACCCCCGATTTTATCACTGACTCGCTGATGATCATCAAAGTTCTTACGATACTTTCTGCATACAACAAAAAAAAACTTTAATACTAGGAGCTTTTATCCCCCAAGCTCATAAACTAGCGGAATGAAAGTTTGTATAAGACTTCCACGAATTTTGATGTTGAAAGTATGAAAAATTATATAGGGTCTCCTTATTATAAATAATGAAATATTTACAATTTTGGATTTTTTAGTAAATCATTAATATTCGAATCAGGATGTGAAATTAAGCGCGACAATACACAGTACTGTATACGTAATGTGTGCCCATTGTTAGAGAATTGGCTATAAAATAAGTTATATCTGATGTGCAAGAAGGTCTCCAAATATGAAAGTAGAAATAAATAATACCTATAAAAAATGTTAACGTAAGCAACTTACAAAGAGTTCTGAAATCCCATCAAAACATTTTCATGTAATTGTTCTCAAGATGAGACCATTTGGCTCGCACAGTTAATAAGATATCAGATCTCGTGTAGGGCCAAGCCTCTAGCTCTACATACCCTAACCCTACAGGCCCTAACTTAATAAACTCTACACCTTTCAAAATAATTGATATGTCAAATGTTTAACTAGGCTGTGTCGTTACTTTAAGAACTATTACACAGCAGAAAAGTAATAAAGGGAATAGATTTTTACCTTACCACCTATGTGACGGTAGCGAAACAGCCAAGGCACATATTTTGACAAAGGTGTAGAGTTTGTGAGGTTAGAATCTGTAAGATTAGCGAATATAAGTTTGTAAGTCTGTAAGTTTTCTCGTCTTGGCAAGACATTTTACATGAAACTATTTTTAGTGGGGTTAAACATTTTCATAAATATACGTTGCTATAAGTTGACATATATGAGAGGATCAACTATTTATTAATAAATACTTTAATTTTAATATAAATACACTTATTTTTCGTCATTACAAGGAAGAACCTTGAAGGTTATTCTTCCTTATAATCACAGCGTATTGAATATCAAAATTGATGATATATGGTATATCTATATGGTATATATATATATGGTATATATATTTTGACCGATGTTTAATAATGATGAACAAAACTTTGAAAGGTAATACGGATATATTAATATAGACGTGTACAAATTTTAACGTTCAAATTTAGTTTGGGCCCAATGGCGTCGCGTTAAGAATGTAATATGTCACCACCCAATACTTTTCAGTAGAAACAACTTATGAGAGGAGATTGCTTGTGGAATAAAATACTGAAATTAGTATCGAATTTCTACTGATATTATATTATATTATACTAGCAACCCGCGCTCGCTTCGCTTCGGTTATAATCGTTTTACCCGCGTAGTTCCCGTTCCCATGGGAATACCGGGATAAAATATAGGCTAGTTTACGCCCTGATATTATAGCTTTCCATTGGTAAAAGAATTTTTGAAATCGGTTCAGCCGTTTTGAAGATTACCCGGTACGAACAGACAAACAGACAGACAAAAATTTTTTAATCGCTATTTTAGGCATAGGCGTCGTGCAAATAACCGTGTGGACATGAAAAAAGCCTATTATTTTGACATTACAAACAGACACTCCAATTTTATTTATTGGTATAGATTTAGACTCAGATTGTCGGCAAGAGCATGTTATTAATATCTTATAGAAGCTTAAAGCTACTTTAGTTCATGTTAATATTATATTGAATTTAAATCTTCAGCTCGTGGACTCCCTTTATCTCCAGATCATAATTACAAACGTAACTCTTAAGTTTAGCCTTAAAGTCTTTCCTTTTGACAGCGTCGAAATATAGAATCATATATATTTTGTAATTCATACGTCATTCGTTCTGATTGCTTTTGCACAGACCCGTATCTAACACTCCTATGCAAAGATAGTTCGCCGTAATTAGATGTAATAGTGCTGACAAAATATTACGTTCTCTCAATTTTGATTTAGGCAGGACTTTGAACACTTTATATTGGCTATATGCCATTTTTAAACCTTCTTCTTTATAATTTAACAAACCAGTTTAAAATTGGAGCTCTGTCTCTGCCAGTTAAAATTAAATATAGATATGCGCTGTTTTAATAGTAAGACTACAAAATAAATAAGACGTGTCTAATTTTTTTAAAGTGACCCTTGCAATCCATACTCTAAAACCTCCGTACCAACTGGTTCTGTATAATCATTGTACAGGACTCAGCAACGTGAGGAACAGTAAAAGGAAAATAAACGTACCATCGTTACTTATTAGATGGGGTGTACAATTTTCCGACAATAACAATCCTAATACTAATACGAATCACATGGTTGGTATATGAGTCAGTGGCCTAAAGATGCGATGACCGATTAATAAAGGGGCTAATCTTATGAGGTGCATAATTGTTCGGTTTTATTACGGAATCATTCTCATTAGCACGCTCAAAGACTGTCTTTGATCAATATTTACGTTACATTTTTGAAGTAAAATCTTTTTAAGCATGATGGGCATTTTTATATGGGGCAAACGCAGTGACCTCGCGTCAGACGTCACACTCAACCATTAACGTCACCTACCTACCAACTTTATATAATTGAAAATATATGCTACGTTTTCCTATTTTACAAATGCGTTACTTAACACATGATTTCTTTCTAGAACCGTTATTTCCTGGTAGAGCTGCAAACTTGCATGCAATCCATGGAGTCGTCTGTCTATGAGAAAGTCTCGGAGTTTTTAACTCTGATGGGGCGCACTGAGCTTCTGACCTGCTCAGCCACTCAGCATTCATTTGGCAAGATTCGTGATCAAGCTCTACAACTTACCAGGGAGTATAACCTGCAATGCCTGTATCTGTACTATCCCGTATTGAAGCAGCATATTCACGTAAGTCACTTTATAAACAGTCTCGCCTCTCAGCATACATGAAGTGTCCGACTATATTTTTTAAAGACAAATCGCGCACTAATATTCAATCCAACTTCACAAACATTCAAATTAAGGGACTCAGTACACAGAATTGGTTTATCATTCGTGGACTGATCACTCTGTCAACTATTAAGTTACAATGTGCTCGGTAAAATATTAATACTCTGTTCTTATTTAGCACTATATTTTTTTCATAGAAAAATACATATGGTGCCTTCACTTTATGTATTTTCTATGAAAAAAAAAAACATAAGAATACAATTAATTATGCCTCTCGTGTCCATGTATGATGTAAAATGATCAAAGAGACAGGCAAGAGAAGGAAATCTCGATATAAAACCCAATACCCATAAGTTTAACCAGCGCGGTATAGGTCAAATTCTCTCCCATTGTGACAACGCCTGCATTAAGATTGCTTAGTAAATTATTGTGTACTAGCAACCCGCCCTCGCTTCGCTTGGGTTTCAGATGCCTTACCCGTGTAAGGGGAAAGCAAACTGCCTTTCCTGTGGGAATACCGGGATAAAATATAGCCTATGTTACTCCCTGATATTATAACTATCCACTGGAGAAAGACTTTTTGAAATCGGTTCGGTAGCTTAAGCGTGAAAGCGTAATAAACAAACAAATAAAATTACTTTCGCATTTTAATATTATAAATATAAGTAAGGATTGCGAGGAACTTCACAAATACTCTAAATCAACGGACAAAAATTACATTTAATTTCACAAGTACGACTTGTGGATCGTACAAAAGTATTTATCTGTGCGACTACCGAACCCTCGACACTTAAATCGGAAGGATATCCTTAACTTATATGTGTATATACTTATAAAACAATTTTTTTATGTAGTATGAATTTGAGCCATGCGACAACGACCCGGTTGATGCGGTCACCATTGAGCACGAGTCTGTTGCTCACACTCTTGCTGGTGAGGCACGCCGCTGGGCTACACGTGTTATCCGTGAAACTGCCCTCGTTAGGGATGCTTCCCGAAAACTTCACATATACCAGGCTATGCGTGAATCTGGACAAAAAGTAAGTTTAATTATAATTTTATTTAGATGACTTTGAAGAGGCTTGTAAAAGCCAAGAGCATTTTTGATCACGTCCTATCCAAAACATCAAAGAAATTAAAAGCAACGTGTGACGTCAAAACCTGCAATATTACCTTTCAACGCATAAACGCTCTTAGCATAGGCTATAACTACCTTATGACTTATAGTACTATAATTAATGATTTATAAAACTAAAATTTCTGTAATTTTTTTATGATCAGCGTCGTATGGTCTAGACGCATGCAGTCAGTTCTGTCCAAGGTAACGAAAGAGCGGCGCGCGATCCCATAACCCGCCGGAATCTCTCCTCATCGTCATTAGCCCGAACACTGATACTGATTCTTTGACATCCGTGGCCGGCTCGGCTGATTACCCTTTCGAGTACCGTTCCCTTACGACAAATTCAGTATTGTCATCCGACTACTCGCGACCTCGGCTAGGTCACCATTGGGCGCAGGTACTTGCGTTTGCGCTACCCGTCAAGTTAGATATAGGTAGATTTTTTGTAGATATTAATAATATATATAAATAAGTAGTACATTATTTTGTTCTATCATCAATAGTTTTCTTGAAAATAATAACTAATATTTTGACTTAACTATAATAGTTAGATATATAACATAGCAGCTTTTTTGTACATTATTTAGTTCTTAAGGTGTCTTGATAAATCTGGATGTTACCTTTTTACCAATAAGTTTTTTTACATTAACATATTAAATATCCTTAAAAAATAAAGTTTTAAAAGGCGTTTTTTCTTGATTTGACTATATTCGTATTATTCAATAAGCGCAATAAGAATAACACAGAGACTTTCTTAGCTCGTGCCATTGCTTGATTCTGGTGATATTAGAGTAAAACACTACCTCAAACACTTCATATTTATGAGGCGTGCAATATTGAGATATATAATAGGGAAGCAGAACATTATTTCCTGTTGACACGATGTCATGAAAGTAATATAATTTGCAATAATTATAGGCTTGTGGAAAAGCCATTGTAAGAACGGCTTATTATGTACCCTCGAAGGGCGCCTTAAAGGTTTTCAGTGCATTATAAATGACATCCATATGACTATCGAAGTTTCTATTACAATTGTTGCAGCACTCACAGCAAGACGTCTAGAATAGAACTTTGAAGTTCTAGTAGTAAAAGGGCGACCTACTTAATATAATCATTAATACGGTCTTGTTAATTGCAATGGGTTCGTTTATATCTACTAGTGCAAATTTATGTCATCATGTTCTGCAATTAACAAATGAATTTACTATGGTTTGTATTTTTAAGCACTTACATTCTGACTTTTTATATTTGATAGACTTAAATAAATTAATTGATTTTTGTGGATTGATAATAATTCAATTAAAACATATTATTTTTAATATAAAATATTAATATTAAAATATTCTTACAATAAAATATATCTATACATTATTAATAAGCTATAACTTGAGAACTTATTTTATCTAAATGTTCGGATCTGCGATGGCCGAACGTGAAACCAGTTAACTGCTTAATTTAAATAAAAAACTAGATCACTATACTATTGTTTGCCTTCAGGTAAAGGTTTCTCCAAATTTATATTAGTATTTTCTTTATTTTTATATAAATATATCTATAGTGTATACTCGTCGAGTAGCGATGGAGTATCGGTACAATATGCCACCAACGCCTTACTTGTTACTTATAAGATCGGCCGATGTAATGATTTATCAGTAGAAAAGTTAGCAGCATTCAATTGCAATCACAAATCCCACTACTAATTGTGGTAATTATTCATTACCTACCTTTAAGGAAACCCTTTGGATGTGAATAAGATACAAATGTGAATCATAATTAAAGAATAATTTTCTTTAGGTGGACCCTAATGACCCCAATGGGCCGGACTTGGAAGTGCGCATGGATGATTTGCGTTCAGCTATCCGTCGCTCGGAAACATCTAAAGCGAAATATGAGTCGCGTCTTGAATGCCTCCGTGTCAGCGGCGCACCAGTGGATGAGTGGCTTAGAGAGATAGATCTCCTTGCTGTGCAAGAAACTTCTCTGCCACGTAGTAGCAGCCTTCTTAGCGTACACACCGACGCATCCGGGGCTGCTGTGAGTAACTTTTACACAAAAAAGTGAAATAATTATTAAAATATTTTTTGTTTAGTTGACTCTTTTTCTTTTTAAATAATGCCCTTATAACATTAAAACGCACTATTTTGACATTACAAACAGTTCAATTTTATTTATTTTTATAGTTTTAAAATATTAATATAATATAATATTAATATAATATAATATTAATATAATAATTATTATTAATTAAATTCTTCAAACACTACAAATACATAAGATGATTATTCTCATTTGCCAGGACCAACCGAGCTCCGACTCGTTCTATGATAGCGATAACACTGAAGGTGAGGGTGCCTGTGCTCTGCCTACCACGTCATCCGGCCACCAGCGTACTACATCTGGCTCTCAAGGCGAGGAAGATCATGAGGAAGATGTCGAGGGTAAGCGTAATACCAACGAAAGAAGTTATCGCTAGTAAGCTTTTTTAAATCCTTATTAATATTATAAATGCGAAAGTAAGGATGTTTGTTTGTTTGTTACGCTTCCACGCTTAAACCACTGAACCGATTTCAAAAATTCTTTCACCAACGGAAAGCTATAATATCAGGGAGTAACATAGGCTATATTTTATCCCTGTATTGCCACGGGAACAGGAACTACGCCACGGGTAAGGCGACTGAAACAGAAGCGAAGCGAGGACGGGTTGCTAGTGTTAATATAAATCTATATAACTATCAGCATTTTACCGCACACTTTTAAATATAGGAAAACTAGAAAATCCACACGTGTTCTAATGACACTTGCAATTAACGACTTTATGTAACTTTAACCCAGTTATTAGTCCAGCAGGTAGAAGGACGTATACCGCATTATAACTGCTACAGCGCATTTATATTTAATGAGAATTTTCCTTTGTAATGCCTTTGTCTCTAAGAAAATAGACATTCATTCATTACAGCTTATATACATCCCACTGTTGGTCTCAATCCTCCTCCAAAATAGGAGAGAAATTGAGCTTACTATACCATGCTGGTCAGACAGATTGGTATGAGGATTTATTTCGAGTTTTCCTTCTCTTGCATAGATGTTAGGTATATGCGTATTATATCCCGTCTTTTACGACATCCACAGGCAAGATAGGGCGTGATGGAATATTTTTTTATTGCCAGCAATCGCAAACGAGCAAGCAGCACACTTTACGGTAAGTGATGCTGCCGTACATGGACCTTTGCAATACCAGGGGCACAGCTAGGCCATTGCCTACCGTGAAGAAAATACTCTTCTTAAACCTCGTTTAAAGAAGGACATGTCATAGCGCACGCGAAACACAGCAGCAGGTAGTTCATTCCAGAGCTTGCACGTACGTGGGAGAAATGATCGCTGGAAACGTACAGTTGAAAACCATAACGATTCCAGGTGAAATGGATGAACCCTGCTACGATGTCGATTAGTACGTTGGTAGAATGGTTACGGTGGTACCAAGTCAAACAGATACAACAAAGATAAAAGATAAATGAAGATAGTAGTAAAAGCCTATTATATACACATTATATATATATATATATATATATGTCGGAGAAACATAGTTTCCATTGACCTCGTTATTAGTGGTTACGGACTTAGTGGGCGTCATCAGGGTAAGATGCGAGCACAAAACAATGAACACAGTTTTGCAGTAATTTAATTTTGTTTAAACAATGTTATTTTAATAACACCAACACTATACTACAATATCAATATTATCACAAACACTACACTGAACAATTAAGAGCGAGCAGCGAGTTCGGGGCACCGATCTTACTTACACCGCACCGTCCAATGCACTGGACAACTGTCTAACTCACTCTGTGTCTCGCACACAAGTGTGTCGCTAAAGCTATCGGCCTCTCTAAAGTAAAGATGGCGTCCGACCTCGCTCGAGGCACATGCTCTGCTCTGATTGGTCGTTACGTAAAGTACAATATTCATAGCTTTTTATTTGATCAGTAAGTAGATAATTTAACAGAAGAAATTAAAAATCAAATTAAGAATTTTAAAATAAAAGGTAAACAAATAAATTATTATACGTCATGTAAACAATTAAAGATTAACTAGTCATCCAGCTCTCTCCGACATATATATATATATATCTCTTTGATATAGTTGCTGGAGAAGAAGAACGTATGCGCATTGAACAGCTAGCTGTTGGATGGGATGACCCAACTCAAGTCAACTGGGATGAAGCTGAACAGTCCACCTCTGAGACTCTGGAGCAACCAGCACCATTGCTGTATAAATGCACTGCTTTATACTCTTACACCGTAAGTATACATCAGATATTCAATAAAAACCATTTTTTATTTTATATTTAATTATTTTTCATTAATTATTTCACTTGTTTAAAGCTACATGGTACTACAGATATTGTGCAGCTTAGAAATAGTGGTCGCATTTATGTCTGGCTACGCGGTGATGGCATGTCTTTGTTAATCGTCTCGTTGACAAACATAGCGTCTTTGCTATTGCTTTAGAAATGGCGCAATCTATAGCAAAGTAACGAAAACGCGCCTACTCATTCGTATGTGGCTAATAGAAATGAATAGAACTATTAAAAGCTACGTATAAGTCGTTGGTACTCTCATGTAGCGCTACGTAGCAGTGAATGGTACTACCACGTAGCACTACGAAGTCGTAAGCGTCTGGTTTCGTAGCATCTACAAGAACCCCGTTTTCGGGTAAGTATTCTACTAGGAGCAAGTACAACATAAAATACTTATTTATAACTTTACAAATATACGATTGGAGTGACAATGGAGAGAAACAACTTTACATTAATTAACCCAGTTTCAATAAAAAAAAACACTTTCGCACAAATATCATTCAACATCGACATGTATTTTAAACGAAGGTTAAATTTTTATGCAATTACTGAGGCAATCAATCAATAACTCAATTGTATTTTGGGATTTTCTCAGCCGATTTTGATAAAATGACACTATGCCTTAAAATGTTCTGCCAATTAATTATTAGCTTACAAAAAATTTAAATTTCACAGCGTTAATCTTATATCTTTAAACGAGCAATTCTTGTATATATATATATATATATATATATATATATATATATATTCAGGATCTCGGAAACGGCTCCAACGATTTTGTTGAAACTTGGCATACTGCAGCTTTCGGGTCCAAAAAATCGATCTAGCTAGGTTTTATTTATAGAAAATGTTCACACGACAAAACGTCCGTGTTTTTAGTAAAACAATACAATGACATTAAATTTTAAAGGAATATGAATTCAAATTTCGTTGTCAACGTCATGAGTTATGATAGCTCATTGGGAAGCTGATCGGTTTAAATATTGGTTTTTTTGGCATTCAAACCGCGTCGGTTCGAATCTTGGTGTTATTATTATTATCTTTTTGTAATTTTTTATATATTTTTCATTATTTACTTTTTATTAATATATATCTAAATAAATTCGATAAAAATATTCCGAGCGAAGCTCGGTCAACCAGATATTAATATATTATTTGCACAATATGTCGTAATAAACATGTTATATTTAATTAATTCTGATGCAACTATTTTCAGTATATCAGACCTTCTGGTGGAGGAAGTGAATCTTATACTCAACATAATAAAATATACATCAGTGAAAAAACAAAAATATTTAATCTAAAATATTATTATAACAACACTATACTTCGATTATACCTACAGAGTTTCATATTCGCAATTGTGATAAAGCTTCAGTAATTATTCAATAGGCCTCCGTGTGGTGACGGAGTAAGAATACAATTCACCACCCCCTTTCTTGACCATGGGTGTCGTAAACGATGACGAAGAGATATATATGTATATACCATCTATGCAAGAGAAGGAAAACTCGTAATAAAATTTTATACATGCGTCTGATCAGCGTGGTATAGTAAGTAAATTTCTCTCCCATTGCGGTGGAGGCTCGAGCCCAATAGCGGCAGATATATGAGTTGTGATGACGATGATGATTCAATAGACACTATTTTAGAGAAATTTTGTTGCGCTAGTGACGAATGAGTTAAAAAGTGAACGCTTCATGTGATGGGCATATGACGAAACGGGCTGAAAGCAATGTTCTACGATAAGTTTTAAAATAATACTGAACTCTTTAGGGTTAGGGCAGACCAACGAATTGATGTCTGTTAGGATAGTATAGAAGGCGAAGTCATATTGCCCTAAGAAGTTGGGATAACAGCAGGATGATTAAATTCAATTTATGCGCTAAATATCCTTACTAATATTGTAAATGCGAAAGTAAGTTTGTTTGTTTGTTTATTTGTTTGTTACGCTTTTACGCTTAAACCACCGAACCGATTTCAAAAATTCTTTCACCAATGGAAAGCTATAATATCAGGGAGTAACATAGGCTATATTTTATCCCCGCATTCCTACGGGAACGGGAACTACACGGGTAAGACGACTGAAACCGAAGCGAAGCGACGGCGGGTTGCTAGTATAAATATAAAAAAGAAAATTACACCACTGCCACATATATCAATAATATTTATTAATATATTAATTATCACTGTAATAGAATATACAAATTGTATTTAATACTTTTTTGTTAACGGACGTAGGTAGTTGGCAAGAGCCTCTACCCCGGTCGGTATTCCAGGTGGCCGTATACGCGTTTGGACGTATGCAGCATTGATTCTATTGAAAAGGATACAGTTTAATAGCAGTTGCCTGCGTTTTCATCATAAATAAAAATACAATTATATATCTAATATGTATAATTTAATATATCTTGAACCATGACGTATACACACAAAGAATAAAATATAACAAACTGCTGTTTTTTTATTTCTTTTTCACATACTCTCCTGTAATCCTATTTTAAAGTAACTATGAAATTAACTAAACATTATGCAATATAATCATAGATAACTAAATCATCACATACGAGAAAGAAATAATAGACATTAATAAAATATTTATTAAATGTATTCGACTCTTATCTATCTGTATATGGCGTATATGGCCAAAAAGCTGAACTAATTTCTTAAAATGCATCTATACCAGTTACGCGATTACGGTTGGCAGTCTGAATAATCGCGGATAAATCCGGAGTTTAACTGAGATCCAGATACTCAAGTTTTCACTGTAAATCGAAAATATTATAAAAAAAAATGTTGTGAAAACATAAGCCCATAACATTAATATGAACGGGACCCATAATATTGATATAAAGGGAACATCTGAATCTTTGTTTTTTTTTACTGAGCAGGCTTTTGCTTCTGTACTTCCAAACCATCAAGCCAAATCTATATATTTCTTGAAGGAAATTAAATGCTCTACAAAAAAGTTCCAATTGAAATAAATTTTCAGATGAACTGTTTTCTTATAATCATGCCTTAAAACTTGGTATGATTTTACAGACAAATATATTTGTGTGTGTGTGAGATAAAGTATTTAAATACGATCGATCGTAACAATCTTAAAACTGTATAAATATTGTACGAACTTTAAATAGGTTGGGTTGAAAGCCCTCAGAGTTCGCACAATAATCCATATAAAGTACTATGATAGTAGGATATATAAAATACAAAGGAATATAGATTATTGAAAACAACTTATCGAAATTCAATATTTTCTTATGTAGGCCCAAAACCCTGATGAATTATCTATCATCGAGAGTGAACAGCTGGAAGTGGTTGGTGAAGGTGATGGAGATGGGTGGCTCCGTGCTAGGAACTACCGTGGCGAAGAAGGTTATGTACCCCATAACTATCTCGATGTGGAGCGCGAGCAGGTAAACTTATTTAAATTCATATCTTTTTCTGCATTTTTTTTAAATAAAGTGGGCAATAGCATTCTTCTGATTAACTTTATAGGTAACCTTAACACCAATCACGAAATCGGCTGTCAAGCATCAACAAGTAACTATAGAATCATAATCTCTAAGTGAAAACAGTAAAAAAAAGTCCAAACAGAAAGTTTTTTGTTAAGCTGTCACGACTAAGCCACTTAACTGATATTAAAAATTCTTTCACTAATGCAGAGCTCCAATTATCAATTATATTCTATTCCGGTATTCCCACGAAAATTAAAACAATGCTGAGGTGACCGCAGGCATGAGTTTCTGTTGATGAGCGTAGTCGACTACGCGTTTTATTGTACACGTTCTGCTCTATACTAATATGTCGCCTTTACAAGTCTTCTTTTTCGTATTGTTGCCGTGAATAATGGACGTTGTAACAGGCGACGAAAGAGCCCATAAAAGGCAAGGCAATGAAGATGAAAATACTAATGACATATTATTTCTATGCACCCTAATATCACACAGTCCTTGGGTACATTTTAACCTTCTACTATAAATTAGTTAGTACACCGTTAATTACGAAATATTTTAGCTACCTTTTTAGTTTTTGCTTTAAGCACGCACACCCGTAACCCACCCGTGACACGTCGCCTTAGTCGTTGGGCCAACCACCGGAGCAAGGTGACTTGACGTCAGTTGTCGGATATTTTAAATAAATAAATAAATAAAATTGTTCTTTCTTTGGATTAGATGCCTACATTTCAATTTTAAAGTAAGTATAGATTATATAAACTCTATGATCCGCCATGTTTGTAAGAGGTAAGCACCCGGCCTTTGGGCTCTTTCGCCGCCCCCTTCCATCGCCTCAGACAGATCAGATGGTGCAGGAGGCATCATGGTCTGACGTCAAATGAAAAACTTTCTGCCGGCGGCCATTATTTATTTAATATTTGTTGTACTAAGTAAACAGTTTAATTTGATATCTAAACTAGGGCTGTGAAAAAATATATTATCTACCATTTTGTAATAGCGACAATTTTGAATTTGTAATAAATTTGAATGTATTAAATTGTGTTATCATCAAAACTAAAGATAGCAAGGTAATTTATATTAATAAATACTTTTTTTGCACTTTTACCAGCAATCCAGCGCTCCAGGCTTGGTGTCCCAGATTTCCTTTTCCTCTGTGGATTATACTGTAGAGGGGGAGGATGCCGATGTGGTTCAATCCCCTGATCAAATCTCCGTAATATCGGCTCCGGTTGCTAAACCAGAAGAACCGAAAGTGGAACCACCACAACCGAAAGCTGAAGAAACACAGCCACAAATGCCAACTCTTGGCTTCTGCTTTGCTATATATGATTATGATGCCGATACATCTGATGAGCTGAATCTTGAAGAGGGACAAGTGAGTGAAATATAATTTAAGATTATTATTCAATTTATTAATCTTACCAAAAACATAAATGTGGAAAAGCAAACCAGATGCAGTACGATTTATTTCGATTTACGATTATTTTGGTTAAATTGTCGAATTCACTGACAACAAAACTGGTGGTCTGAATAGATGCCAAGTTCTGTAGACAATCTTGAAAATTATTAAAAAAAATATTTGTTAAAATAATGTTTATGTTTAAGTTATTTTAAAACACCATTTCTTATTTTCTTTTTACGACAAAAGTGTTCGATATTCATAAATCTGACTTTTTTTTTAAGTTCCAATCGTCGCGGTATTTACATAAAGAAAATTATTTGTGACCTATTGAACCTCAGCATTTTAATGTATGAACAAAATTTTGTGTTTGTGCTAAATTAACTATTTAATACACTAAATTTTAGTTATGAAGCCGCCAAAAATGGCTCCAAATAATTCATTTAAACTTACATATGATGCCACTCGCTTCTCTAGGCTTGAAGTTAGATTGACTCACTGCCGCCTGTCTAGATTCTACAAATCATTAGTTTTTAATTGAAGATATGGTTTTTAATTTCTCTACGGAATAGGGTCTTGTATCGCGGAACACTTGAAAATTTGGCAACCATTTCTAGAACCATAGAAATCATCAAATACGGTAATTAACCTTCATCACGGTGACGGAGTAAGAATACAATTCACCACTCCCTATCACGCTCGTGGATGTCGTAAAAGATGCCTAAGGGATATAATACGCATATTGTGCAAGAGAAGAAAACCTCGAAATAAAACCCTATACTAACCTGTCTGATCTGCATGCTATAGTAAGGTCAATTTCCCTCCTATTGTGGATGAGGCTCGAGCCCAACAGTGGGACGTGTATGGGCTGAAATAATGATAATGAAATGATGAAACCTTCATGAGTACTACATACTAATAGATTACTAATACAAAATTGCACAAGACATAAAGTTTTATATTTAAAAGCATTTTATGAAATTATTCTCTCTGAACAGATCATTCGTATACTGTCCCGCAATGCGCATGGTGTTGACGATGGTTGGTGGTATGGTGAAGTCAATGGCATGATGGGCAACTTCCCTTCGCTAATTGTCGAAGAATGTGACGAGGTGGGCAGAGTTACACTTTAAATATATATAGAAATAAATATTTATTTATAGAATATTTTCTTTTCATTTCTCTGATTTCATAATTTATTTTCTATAAATGTTGTATAAAAATTATACTATCTATATATGTGTGTGTGTGTGTATACGTTTTCTTTATTATTATTGATTTTACTTTTATATTACGACAGTTTTATATAGTATTATATATTATCATACAAATAACATACATAAAATTACAACCAGACTCAGAACAACAATTTCTGTTATAAACAATTATCCTCTGTTTATTATTTTATTTTTTATATATTGAGGATGGAACTAGAACAAAAAAAAAGTGTGCGTACAAAGAACGCATGCCAGAAGTGAAACTGCTTTGGTGCTACGTGTTTTTTGTCAATATTAAATGTAAAAAAAAAAGAATAAGAATTAACGAAAAATAAATAAAAATACCAGGAGAATGGGCAGCAGCTATCTCCTGGGAAAACGTATAACATCTACTGCGATCGCCAACCCGTCTGCCAAGCGTGGCGATTATGGCATTATACTCCCCCCTAAAAATAAAAATGGATGCTAAAAAAATGACGGCCCCAAGTCACGGCAGTTCCGCCTCTCCACGGGCACATTTTGCAAGTGGCGCACGACCGTTCCGAGTGGCATTCTCGTGGGGAGGCCTATGTCCAGCAGTGGACGTCTGTAGGCTGATGGATGGATGGATGGAAATAAAAATAAAAATGCAACAACAATCAACACGCTTGCTTTATATTAAAGCTTTCTAATACGCAGACGCAAACACATGTATTAAACACATACTAACATAAACATGTAGAACGCTCGGTACTGGAGCAAGATATAGATATACCGACTATCCCACTACACAGGAGCATACATATGGATAATGCTTAGTAGACGATAGGGGTGACGCTACGAAGCATCGCACAAAGAAGAGACCGAGAACGTGTAATGTGTTCTATCTCATTCTCTCGCCGGCTGAATCCTATACATTTACATGTTTGTGTCTCTATGGACTCGCCTTTTCGTTTCATCGAGTTTGAACTCGCAATGATTCTAAAGAAGTTTCACTACAAAAATTATTTTTTAAATTCTTTCTTTTATAATAACCTTTTAAACTCTTTATTTTGTAACAATTTCAATTCAATCATTCATTCAAACACATTTGTAACTTATCAAATCATCTAGATCAGAGATAAAAACTCTTGGACGTTTGTGAAACCCACAGATGTCGTACTACTATTGAAAATATATAATTTCAATTTCGAGATCAAGAGCCAAATCCAGGACCTTACGATCAACACTATGTCTACACCACTATGCACATTAGTGCATCAATCAAATCTTTCACCAGGTGGACTAGACGTTGTAAGTCTCAAGGAACCATTCGATGCAGATGCCACAGGCCATTTCTAAGTGGCATACTCATACGGAAGACTATGGCCCAGCATCGGACTTCTACAGACTGATTGATAGATGGAATATAATTGTTTTTTTAATATTTAATAGGCAATTAGATATTAAATATAGAATAACAGTTCATTGAAAGATAATGCATAAAATATGTTTATTAATTGATATCGCTAACGATATAGAGTGGGGAGCCACTAAGTGGCACTGAAGATTGGACTCCACCAGAATCTGCTCCAATAGTAATCGCTTCACCACCAAACACCCCTCCAGGACAGGATGAAGACCGTAAGCATGTAGTACTAATTGTAATCTAACTTGTGAATGGGGACAACTTTGTATAATACTGAAATTTGTTGGAGTACCTACTTTCTATGTTCATTTTATATCCAAATTTATAATAAATTATTATAAATAATAAACATATCAAGTAAAGTATTAAATATATAGAAATTTTAACTGTTTATTATAAGTTATTAATGAATCTCCCTAATATATCCTGAAAGATTTGTAGGGTAGGTAAAATTTGCGCCTAATGCCGCCCTAGCAGAGACTGCGGGTGACCGGACCGGGGATTTAGTCCGGCACCCGCGGAGAGGTTAGTCTCGCGACGGCGATCGACGTCCCGGGAGAAGGTACTCCCTCGGGGTATTCCGTCGAGTTGACCACTGAAGTCAAGGAACTCTGCACCGGTGGTCGGCCCAACGACGAAGACGACGTGCTCTTCGAGCGGCTTACGGGGCCGCGCGCCGCCCCTCTGTCGCCCCGGACGGAGCCGGGCAGCGGGTGCGCTGACCGTAGCACATCCAAAAAAAAAAAGAAGGGTATGTAAAATTATTTCGTTGAATAATAAATTTGATTAATATTTTAAAATCGCAAGATTAATGTTTCGTTAATTTTATTAATAATATTTTTTACAATTTAATTTTTGTACTTTCAGAATAAAATATTAATATTATCTATACAAATAAATTAAACTGAAGTATCTGTTAGTACTATCAAAAAGTAGGTTTTCTCATGCTCAACCGGTTATTTTCACGATAGTTATGTCTACGTGAACATCAGAAAGTATTGTGATTTATATTTAAAAAGTTACTGGCAACTAAAAGAAAAATTGGATAATATTTTAACATCGTTTTCCCCACACAAGAATTACTTAATTACCTTATACATGAGATGAACCTAATATTTTGTAAGTGATATGGATAAATTAGTGTTGTGACGTTAGCTTTGGCTGATTGAATAATATTGGTTTCAAGGTTCAGTTCCCACAAGCATGTATAAGTTTCTATGTCAATCATAACATAAATCACTGCATGTTTTGCACGATACTGCAAGTAGTTATTGCAGATCTGCCCGTTAAGTAGTTGCAATAACAAAATTTTAGACTATCAAATAAATTGCTGGTCATAATTTTTATTCAGCAAAATATTGGCAAAGCTTGTAGATTTGTTTTCAATCTTTCGACCTACCATTTAATAACCATAGCGACCGAAACGTATTTCTATTTAAAAAAAGAATCTTTAAATAATGTAATTGTAAGAAAATATCATTATTATGAATTAAGAATGTAATTTTCATTTTATATTATTCAAGATAAATTAAATATTTATTAATATCGTTAAAGTTACAATTCCAAAAAAGATAAAAATATTAATTTTAGAACAGTATTTAAAATAAGAAATAATTTATTTACTATATAATTGATTATGAAAACATTTTAGTTTTGACTAGAGCTCTGGGTAAAAAAAAATAAACTGCAAGTGCATACGCTTGCAGCCTCTTAATTTAAACAATGATTACAAAATTATCAATCATTCTTCAATTTCTGATTGTTTCTTCTGCCTCCGATTCAGCACATATTAAAAATTGTCATTGATTCGTATTAAACCTATCTATCAAAGACTGTGCGACTGCGTGCATAAGGACAAAAAAAGTTGCGAGGTACGATTTATAAACGTAAAGTGATTTTTCATCTATTTAAATTTGTATTATTCTGAATCTTTATCATTTAAGTGTATTATACTTTTGCTTCTGACTAATGCATAATTAAACCGTCGTTCCTATCGCACAATCCTATCCTAAATTTAGTAAATATCAGAAAATAGTGTCCGAGCCGAAAAGGCTTATCAAGGAAACACCTTTAATCACTTTTTTCTTTATGTACATTTATCAAAATGTTTATTCTTTATTCTGGAATGCTTCGTAATTATTGTGACGATGATAATGTCTTCTACATATTATGTATTAGTTAGTATACATTCCATATAATATGTCATTATGCACCCAATATATAACAAAATTTCACTGAAACAATAAATCGAAGAGCGAATTATTGATAATTACGGGGAACGTTACCAAACCAAAAATTGGCTCAAGCGTCGAAATTTGCATGTTGCTAAATCGGTGTTGGCTGAATGTTTGTGCCTATGGACGCTGCCAGTGATCCTGAACGAAAACAACAACACTAAAGGTGGTGCTCCTCCCGCGATGCCGCCACCACCCCCGCCGCCATCGGTCGCACATGGCGACTCCATGGATAGCCAACCTGATTTCAGCTTTAATCTTGAGCTCACTAGCAATCAACATGAACAATACGGCACTCAGTTTGACGGAGCAACACCCGCTGTCACTATTGTCGGTAAGTAATGCGACGTCTTCTATGACGTCACCAAATTATTGCTTAATTCAACTAACAAAAGAAAAATTCCTCAAGAACAATAAAGAGACCTTAGAATAATAACGTATAGAAGGATAGTGTCCATACTTCGAATTTTCAAAATTTGAATCTAAAAATACTAATGACGCGCAGACGATTACATACGTTCACACGCAAATCACTAAATCACTATACAAATTGTGAAATAAAATTTTGTTTTTATTAACATAAATCGTCGAAATACTTTTAAAAGTAATGTTAAAAACCTTTTTAAGTTTTTCAAATGTGTTGTGACACTATTTGAATGCACAAACCGTCATAATTACCAATTAATTTTTTAAGAGTTGCGTACATTCGTGCAGTACAATGACTTGTACATTACGGAACGGTTCCGGCGTAAGCTCCATTAGGCTCCAATTGCAATGCCTCACTTTTTGTGCGTGAACTTACCTTCTATAGGTTATTATTCTAAGAAAGAGACCTTATATCAAATGACAAATATAAAAAAAGTTATTATAACATGGTTTTGTAGACTGTTAACTCTGTTTAAAATTATCATTCAAGTGTTCTCATGAAAACAATAGAAAAGAAAATATTTGTGTTGAATTTACATTGATATTTAGAATAATTATGTTAAAATATCATCCATAATTTATCTACGTTGTGAAAATACAAAAAAAAATGATTCGTGGAGACACTGTTTCTAAAATTATATATCAATACCAATTTGTCAAGTACAAAAAATATTAAAAATAGTTCTTCAAATAAATAATTAAAAAAAAATCATAACATATCGTAAAAAGTATGAACGATATAACTGTGCTTGCTTCAGTCTATTTTTCTTTCATCGTTATTGTCTGGGGAATAAAATAAGTAAGCATCTTAAAGTATCTTAAAAAGCTATACAAGGAATTGAAAGACAGTATCAACAATTCAGAGCATATCTTATATACTTAATAAATGTATATTTACATTAGGGGAAATATGAAAATAAGAAGTATAAATGACAAAAAAATATAACTTCTTGTTTGTATGTTAATATAGTAACAAAAAAAAAACAAGATATGTTGACACTGTAGATTCAGTACGTGGCCCAAAGGTCATACAGAGTACGACAGATCATGAGGTTTATGAGGTTGCACGTCGTAACTGTTGTGAACTTGGTCAATTTGAGTGAGGACCCGAACCATATTCGGTTCCTAAAAAATAAGTACACATGTAAACCCTTTAAATCTTACGATCATTCGAACTGCTAAATGTTATTTATTAACTGTTAAAAATTTTATCGCCGTTGGGTAACTTTGATTTACAGATTAATTTTGAAGAAAATCCTGAAAAAGATTTATTATGGAATCTTTTTATTGTTTCGTAGACCGTAACTGTGTAAAACTAAATGCTAAAATAATAATAATAACCTTTATTTTACAAATATACTTAGTACAAGTTACAATGTGAACTTAGGCTTAGGAATTGTTTTGTAGTAATTAAAAGTAAAAAACAGAACTTATTGTAAATATTTTGATGTTTAGTAACCGTTTCGTAAATATAACCTTAAAGCATTCGAATAATAAAGGTTTTTACATCCTAAAAATAATATGTTCAAAGTTAACCAAAACGCAGAATGAAGTTGAGTTTTGGAGGATATTGTGGATAGTCCTATTGTTTTTACCGTAAAATTATGTTAGGAAAATAAACTAAATGAAGAGAACACTATTTACCTAATGTTATAAATGTGCAATAAATATAAATCAGAATGTAATATTACAAATACGGTAGAAATAATTCAAAGTTACCCAAACGATTTACTTGCATTTTTCAATTAAAGTATACTCTACATTTTTTTAATTTAGATAATTTTCCCAACTATTAATAATGAAATATATGTATCGTATGTATGTTGTTGTAAATATTAAATATTATAGTTCTAATCATATGTAAATTCTTTTCCATGCTTCAGTCGATGAGGTTGTCGGCGATAACGATTGGGAAGAGGTTTGACATTACAATAGAATAAATCTTGGCCGTCTTGTACATCTCTACTTATTCATGTTGCTTGTCGAAGCTTATTATAGTCTTGTAGTTCGTTGCTGTCGTTTTTTTAAGCCTATATTATATTAATTCTTCGATGATATTAGATTTCATTTAAAATTTAACTTCTCTCATCTTCTTAGCCCACGTCATCATAGCACGTCGCTTTCTTGAGCATGAATTTTACAAGTGCCTATTTTGAAAATATTATTTTTGCGTTTGAAAATGTATGCTTAACACAAACTATTATTGAAGGTAGATATTTTATAGGACGAGGAGGAGCCCCCGCAGCTAGTGAAGCCGGAGCCCCCTCAGGTAGTGAAGACGGAGCCCCCGAAAGTTGAACTTTCATCATCAAGCGATGGGCTCGGCGTGGCACAGATCGTCATTACCGCTGCCACGCCTATGGTAGAAGAACCCGATCAACCATTCCCGCCTTCAGAGCCAGAGGCCGAGCCAGAACCGGAGGTTCAAACGGAACTGCAGATCGAAGAGAACGACGACGACGAGTCATCACTCTCAGAGCAGACTGCTGTCTGCCTACGAGATTCGGACGATGGTCCAGCCGACTCGGCGCCGCATCCTCGATCGAGTTCAACAGCTTCCGATGGAGAGTCTGGCGGCGCATCAGTCGCCTCCGGTCCACCAACTGCGCCGCAGTCTCCACCTGCCGCTCCACGAGGTGGTCGGGCATCCATTCCCGATGAACTGGAGCCCGCTCAGCTGGCTAGGCTCACGGATCTTAAGGAATCTAACGCCTAAAATCTGACTTACACGCACCAAAAATCTAAACATCTACGATACGGTCTTTAAAGAACATCTCGTTCGTACAACTACATTTGGCCGTTTCTCTCTGGATCTATTTGATTATCATATTCACAATTATGTGTATTTAATCAGTAATTAGTGTAATGTTGTCTAAATGTAATCATTTACAATGTAATCGTTTATTAAACATTTCGATGTGTGTTTGTAGACAATTTACGTTTTCAATAGATAATATTTATTCACGTCTCAATGTCGTTTCTTTATCTGTGTGATTTAAACATCAGTATTCAATTTATAAAATTAGAATTAAATGTATGTAGCGAAATTTAATGTCTGGATTTGATTAGATGATTAGAAAATATTAAGTGTATTAAGGTTAGTAATTAACAATGATATATTTCTTTAAAAAAAAACACACATGGCCATAATCAACAGTCAAATATTTGGCGATCAGTTAGCCGTAGAGGAACGGTCGGGACATGTAGATTGTAATGTATATATATACATAAATACTTATTACTATTTAACAGAGGTACATGAACAAATATTTAGATGAAGGATATGATAGGAGCGTGAGCGATAGAGTTGCTTGTTGATTTGTGATTAGGGGAAACTCATCCTTATGGTCTGCAGTAACATTAAACAAAGACTCACAAATGTAAACAGCGTATATTAAACGTTTACAAACATAATAGTTTCTGATCTGTACACGAGTATTACATATATGAATTAAAATTAATTTTTACGTATTTATTCGGGTTTGTATTTGATTTTTAATACATTACAGCGTTCATGCCAATGGTAGTATTCCCGTCAAGAAAGCTGAAAATTGTTCGAAATCTCGAAGAAGTAAAACTTAATAAAAACGCGATATAATACGTAAAGATAGTTTTATTATAGAAAAAGATCACTGTCAACATATTAGCAATGTATCGCTTTGTAATTAGGCACCCTCGATGGACAATTATTACAAAAAATAATGTGTTGTAATTGTTCAAAGATGGATGGTAGGATTAGGAAGATGCAGGGTGCTATCACCCTTTTATTAAATGCCACAATAACATTCATAGGATTGTGGTTAATGAGACCATGTACCCATTCTCATTCATGTACTAATTTTTTAACCGGTAGCTACCAAAAAATTACCAGATAGATCAGTCGTTCTTGAGCAGTAGCGTTCGATATGACCGTCTCATTGTTTTATAGCTGTCGAATAATTTATTGAATTTTGTATTTTTGATAAAATAAACATGACCTAAATCCTTCTTCTATAAAAAATATAAAAGTTTAAAAATAATGGTTAAGTACGGAAGCACTGCCGAAGCGCTGCACGCTACACGGTAATGTAAAGGAAAATGTTTCAAATTATTGTTTGTATGCACAAAAATATCATAAAATTTAAAACACTTTATCCTATACCCGAGAAAAAAAAATATAATAATTTCTATAAATAATTCACAACGTTTCTGTCAACGTTAAATATTCTACAACGTTTCTGTCAATGTTAAATATTTCACAACGTTTCTGTCGACGTTAAAAGCGTTTTCTTTTCTGATTATTCACATATTCTACTTAACAACTACATGTTCCTTTGTGGGATAGATATAAATAGCAAGACCAAAATGAAGGATCAATTATTATTCACTATAGTCGAGTACGTTAAATCATGGCTACATGATCGTTATTTCATTATATTACAATTAAATATATGAAAAGCTTAATTAAATACATTGGCAATAGCAGTATTAGATATAGGAAATTGATGTTTTTTACAATTATTAATGTTAGATGTTTTAACATTATATAAATTATATGTTGTGTTATATGTAATAAATATAATCAAATTTATTGTTAGTTAATTATTTAATACGTAGCGATAAATATAATTAATTATCTGATTCATTTACAACTGTTGTACTCAATTTTGAAAATGTTTAAACATAGTAAATTTTCATCAAAACTCATATAGTTATTTATATAGTAATGGAAGGATTTTAGCACTCTGTGAATATCACTGTATTTAAAAAGCACAATTTATGTATTTGTCACGATTTATAACTATATATTTGGTCAGCTAATGAACTTATAATAACATCACGACATAAGATCTCTTACAGCTACTTATACAGATAAGTACTTATAACTGAACAAATATAAAAATTATATCGTCTTGTACTAAATATTTTAAGTGTTGCTTTCTCTTTAGAGACCTTATGATAATATGTTTCGCTGAGATTATGTGAACTTATAATGTTTATAAAACATCATTCATGTTTATTTAGTATTATTTAATATGTAATCACTGTTCTTATTAATGTGTTGTATGTGTTAAATGTATGAGTTTAATAAAGTTAATAGTAACTAGTATTTGTGAAATTATCTATACACCCCTTACTACATGGCGTGCATGACCTTAAGCTGTGGAGGGCGTAAATAACTAAACATCTATAACCAAGTATGTCTTTATAACTCTTAATATTTCGTGAATATCAGTATGTAGCGCTATGAAACGGATGCGTATGAGTAGATAAAAAATATGTAGGTATTAATGATGAGTTCGATATATTAAAACGTAACTTATATCGGATATGTGTTAGATATCATACCATATCGATATCTATATCAATGTAGCCAATATCAAAAAAACCGTATCGAGTCAAAACTTCTACTAACATGCGAGAACTATTAAGTCAAAACTTAAAACTATATCGATACGAACAAAACACAAACTACACAAACGATATTGAGATATGAACCATATTCGTTCCTCTCGTTCTAAGTATATATTATTTTATTAGTATAAAAGAGATAAAGAGAATATGAAATAATTTTAGCCATGTTTGCGTGGTTAATATATCTTACTATACTAGCAATAAGGTTTAGTTTCCATTGTATAGTTATAGTTATGATAACGTTTCTGGCGGCTACGGCTACGGCTACTCGATATTAGTGAGACACTTACTCTACAAAATGGAACTAAATGTCGAAGTTATAAGGTTGAATTTGAGTTGTTACAATATAGGCACAGTAGGTGATAATAATAATTGTTGTTGTTTCGTGCATTATTTTGATTTGAAAAACAAATTTTGTGTTGTTTGTGATAGTTTTTAATTGCACTATATATAATCATTGTAAATATGTAAATTTTTAAATGCGTCAGAGAAGAGTAATCTCAGTTAACAATTTTTAACATTTACTAGTCAAAAACTTTTCTGCTAGTCCTAAGCCTAATAAAGCATGAAGGGAAATCGCCGTAGTTACAATTAGCTAATTATTAAATAACTTTAGGTAAATACCTACACCTAAGAACTGCATCGATGTATCGCTGACAGCTTAACTGTAAATGTGAGAGGTTGTGTTAGTTCGCATTCATAGTTAGTTTGCTCATTTTAATATCAATGTTAACGTTTCAAAACTGTACTACTGATATCGATATCAGAAAACCGTTTTCGATATCGATATGCAAACTGTATATCGGATACATAACCGTTTGTGGCACAAAACGACAAAGCCCATATCTAGTAGGTATATTACTTACTATGGAAAGCGAAATAAATCCTTAGCTAAATTTGACCGAACGAATTGCCATACAGGAAATACAATAAAGGATTATGTATGGTAGAATAGGTAATAATTACTCAACTACACAAAATATAACTCTCTATGCTTTCGCATTAAAAGAAGTCGATGAAGTGGTTTGAGCGCATAGCACTCCTTCATTTTGTTAGAATGATTGGCCCGTTCACTGTTTAAGTAACGCGGTTAGCAGGCTTTTATGCGTTACCCTGTTCCTGCAGCAGTAACGATATCGTTACAGATATATAAATTTCATATTTAACAATCATATATATTTAATCACGCAATTCAAAATCAAACTACTGCTATATAAGCTATTTTACAAGGAGTCAAAGACCACCCATTCCCGTCTCAGTTATTGAGTCTTTTTACTGGACCTTCTACTGATTAGACGCCAATAAAGAAGTGTGATACTCCTACTACCGCCGCCTCTCTAGGGTAATACGGTACATGTTTGCTCATTCAGCGCAAACAATGACCCATACAACAGCGCCTCAATTCCAAGGTGTAGGTAACTCTGCAGTTTTTGAAGTGTTACAGCCCAGACACGAATTCTGGTGAAGCCGCGAGCAGCTGCTACGTGCAGTGACCATGCACGTACCTTTATCGCGTTTAAGTAGTTTTTAGTGGCTGCGATCGAAGTGAATTTATACATATATGGCGTTGTTCTTAACATTAGAAGTTCGCCACTAAGCTGCCGCTGAGGCCGCTTAATGGCCAGGCCGTCGAACTATCGAGCAAAATCCAGTTTGGAAGTCATTTGGAGGATAAAGCCAAGTAAGTTGTGCGTATTGAACAGAGATCAGGCCGTGCTTCACGTAGCAACAACATATTGTGCTATAAAATACATGTTTATCCTCACGTGGAGTCCTGTTCACATCACTGGGCAGGCGCGCCTAAATAACGGCTAGAGTCAATTCTATTTTCTATGTCCTAGAAAGAAATGCTGGTCGAATTATCGGTGATCTTAATCTTACAGACAGACTGGGGTCGCTGGAGCAGTCAGAAGTCTTTAGGTCACTCTGTGTACTCTACCGGCTCTTTCATGGGAGTGCGCTGAGGGACTATTTGACTTGATACCACCGTCATCTTTTTGCCCCCGTACCACTCGAAACCGTAACATGGGTCATCCATTTCACCTGGAAACATCTTCAACTGTACCTTTTTCCACATGCAGGATCTGGAATGAGCTACCTACTGCTGTGTTTCTGATATTTCCTTCTTTTAACGAGTGCTAGGTAGAGCATTTACTTTACAATAGGCAGTGTAGCTGAAGCCCTGGTGTTGCTAGGGAATGGATTAGTAATACAAAAAGTAATAAAAATAGATGCAACTACTGTCCATGTCATCTGACCAGTATGGAATATTTCAAGTACACCCCTCGGAGGTAACTTGTACACATAGTTATCATAATAACATGTGACTTAAAACGAATATTTTTAGCGTGGTATAGTGAAAATATGAATAAAACGGTAACTTCTCCTTTTTTTGAGCTTGCTACACTAGATAAGAGTAGAAAGATTATAAAACGATGTGTGTAAAGAGTATTTTTAACATATCTATCACAAAAAGAAAAATATTAAGAACACACCGCACTATAATCGATCCGTGATATTTCTATTGAAGTGGCAATGGGCAGGCCACATCGCTCGACGAACCGACAACCGCTGGGGAAGAAAGGTTCTCGAGTGGCGACCACGTATCGGACGACGCAGTGTAGGACGCTCCCCCACTAGGTGGACCGATGACCTAGTGAAGGTGGCTGGGCATCGTTGGATGCAGGCGGCACAGGACCGCTCATTGTGGCGCAACATGAGGGAGGTCTACGTCCAGCAGTGGACAGCGATAGGCTGAAATGATGATGATGATGATGATATTTCTATTTCTATAAACTATTACCTAATGACAAAATAAAATTATTATAACTCGATCGCAGCGCCATCTATCGATTGCAATAGAACGTCCAGGAAACCACTCAATGTCTTCAATATTATCTGCTCAGCCATTTAGTAGTAGTTCAATCACGTATAAAAGAATTATATAGACAAAGCTATTATAGTGGTCCAATTGACAAAGATGAGATGAGTCTAAGCACCGAGATCCCATACGAAGTCTCATCAGGTCAATCCAAGGCACAATAGTTCTTTGTGCGATCCACAGATACCTAATTGTTACGAGTCTTAAAGCGCCTCAATATACAAGGATGTCAGCTCATCATCGCAGCTTATTTAAGTCCCACTGTTGAGCTCGAGCCTACTTCATAATAGGTGGAAAAATTTACCTACTATACGACATTGGTATACTTTCCTTTTTTTTTTGGGGTGGGCTACGGTCAGCGCACCCGGCTCCGTCCGGGGCGCAGCGGCGGCGTGCGACCCCGTAACCCACCCATAGCATGTCGCTTTCGCCGTTGGGCCGACCACCAGAGGCGAGTTTCTGGTCTTCAGTGGTCGACATTGGTATACTTGTGAGATAATTGCAATGAGCTGTGTTTAAAAAAAAATTACAAGACGTCATATTTTTATGCTCTAGGCACCCTGTAAATTTGATACTGTTCAATGCTGACTCGTATATTTAAGAATAGGCTGTTCAAATAGTACCGTTTTTAAATATTTTAACTTCAAAATATTTTATCAGATAATTATATTCATTGCCTAAGCTACAAATTGCTATTCTAAAAAGTGGATGTAGCCTAAGTGTCAGGTCATTCTTACGGTACATACTTGGACCTACGTGGCTTTTTTAGCAATTCACGGAGATGATAATGTGGTCAATTAAGCAGACAATAATTTCAATGTTTACGCGAATATTGCACATATAAATTAAAACTGTGGTATAATTAATAATAATAATTTCATAGCGTTTGTATTTTATTTCATAGTCACATAAGGGCAGTCCTCCCGTGACCATAAACGCTGCAGTATTCTAAACATCAGGCAAGCAAAAATCAAATACAAAAGCGATAAAAACTGTAAATAAAGTAATACAAAAATCAGAATACGGCACCATGGAATTAGGAGCCTCTGGGCGCATGAATCTACTCTTCGGACTTGAGAATGATGTAAAAAAAAAAACAAGTATATATGATACCAGCTTTAAATAATAAATCAGCATACCAAATGATAAATAGATAAAGTCCTATCCACCGTAATTATTATACATAGGTATATTCTTTCTTTAAGCAATAAACAATAATTAATTAGCTGAGTTCTGAAATAAAACGGGCTAATAATTGATAATTTCTTGTGTATTCACATAATCTCAGCCATAAAAGTAGAATATAGAAAGAAATATTCGTACTTATTAAAATATTTATAACTATGACTTAAAGACTATACAAGATGAAGAGTATCGTATGCAATCCAAAATAAAATATTATAAGTAAATTAACAATTTACCCAATAAAGTAAAGCAAATTAGTATTCGAAGCCTGAAAAGGGAATTTAATAATATTTTTCTTAATTTTAATTATTAATTATACTGGCAATTATAACCATTATTTTTCGCATTATCGTAGGTAGATACACGAATGACTATTAGTTTTAATAACTTCTAATTTCAGAATATTTTGCTAGTCCATTATTTTATCGCCAGTAATTAGTTTAAAATTAAACAAAAGAGCATATGTTCGTGACAAACAGTGCCATATTAATCATTAATTGATTTAACTAGCTACCCTTATGGGCTATGGTAAGCGCACGCGCGGTCCTGTCCGTCCGGGGTGATGATTTATCGGCCTTGGAATAAAATTTACCGTCACATTTTTTCATTACGCGCCATCTTTTTCTCGTCCCCACCACGGTCGATTCGAAGAAAGAGTACTTTCTCCAGTGGAGTAGAGATAGCATGTCGTTTAAGCGGACATAAAGGGATAAAGGTATAAAGGGATAAAAGGATTAAGGGATAAAGGGATAAGGGGATAAAGGATTAAGGGATAAAGGGATAAGGGTATAAAGGGATAAAAGGATTAAGGGATAAAGGGATGAGGGGATAAAGAGATAAAGGGATAAGGTGATAAGGGGGTAAGGGGATAAAGGGATAAAGTGATAAAGGGATAAGGTGATAAGGGGATAAAGGGATAAGGGGATAAAGGGACAAAGTAACAACGGGACAACGGGACAAAGGGACAAAGGATAAAGAAGTTTCACTTCTGCTATGCGTACTTTGTACACACGTTCATTTTTTTTTAGGAGTTGCGTACGTTCGTGCAGTACAATGACTTGTACATTACGGAACGATTCCAGCGTAAGCTCCATTAGTCTCCAATTGAAATGCCTCACTTTTTGTGCGTGAACTTACCTTCTATACGTTATTATTCTAAGGATGTATACCAAATAAGTGTTTACTATTTCTCAATTATATTGCATACGATACATAGGCTAAGTAAGAAATGTTTATAGTATTAGTTATATTAGCGGCAATATTTAAGTCGACAATTTGATGTACAATCGCTTTAATATTCCCCAAAAGCCTTTTGGACCTGCAATAAATCTTTCTAAAAGTTATTAGTCGTTTTATTTAGCCAATCATATACCTAAACGAGGATATTTTCTCCATATGCCTTATTATCACAGTATAGTTCTTTATTAATAACAGAGTTACAAGTCATTGCTTAAATGATAATATACGTTGAACTTATTAAATTTATTTTAATTGTCAATTAAACAATAATATAAATATTGTGGTAGCACACTTGCAGTACCTACCACTCTTGCAGAATATCGACGTCTGAGTAGGTAATAGCAATTTGTTATTCAAATTATTTATTATGTATAAACCCCGCGGGGACACTTACATATTTTTAATTTTTTATACATTTTATCTTAAACTTCCAACCCGCCCTCGCTTCGCTTCGATTTCAGTCGCCTTACCCGCGGCGTAGTTCCCGTTCCCGTGGAAATACCGTGATAAAATATAGCCTATTTTACTCCCTGATAATTATAGCTTTCCATTAGTGAAAGAATTTTTGAAATTCGAAAAACAAACAAACATTCTTACTTTCGCATTTATAAGTAAGAATTACTACTGGATCCGCACAGAAAAGATCCGGCAACAAGAACAAGTGGGATTGTCTACTTTTTAATTCATTTACTAAGTAGTTTTTTTAAATAAAAATTACATACAACAACATGCCTATTAATAGCTCCAGTGTGATGCCTTTCGAATCATGATATAGTTATTAAATATAATGAAAAAATACCATGGCTCATACATGGCTGGTACACCCGATCACAAGTTAACCACTAGAGCAGCCATCACTCCCCACAATGGAGGGAAGGGAGTGACGTAGTATTGTACGGCTTTTAGTGGGCGCGAGAGCCGGCAGTCCTACTTGCTGAGAGTGTTGAGTTGAGTGCTGAGTCTGAGCGGATATGGTGGATTTTGGATGGCTTTATCACCAGATTAGTAAATAATGCAAAATAAAACATACAAATCTATTCAATTTATTTTAGTAAATTAACAAACATTTCATTTTTCTATTACTACTTATATTAATTAATTATAAAACATTAATTCAATTTATTTACTAGCATGTTTAATCGAAGTGCTATTGGTTATTTTATTAACTTGATACTTTAACTTTTCACTTAAAATGTTACATTGTACTAACTTGAAATAATGTGTAAATATTTGCCGATATATAGCGTGATAACGTTGCCGGTAACAACGAGAATGCGATCGAAAATTTGGTTACTATAACGTGCGATACTAGCTAAATTGATTAGCAATTTGAGCGGACTTCAAATAAATGTGAATTTGAATCCTGCGTATGGAATCATTGTTCGATTCGAGGTAGTTTAGTTGGTTATGCCTTGGCTTACGTCAATGAAAAAAAATAAGTACATTAAAATCATTTCTAGTCAATAAAAATTGTATCCCAATACTTGTCAAGGTCATACATTGCAATTATTATAAACGTCATTAATAAAATAAATTGTGCAGGTAATGCTATTCATAAATTATAAATAATTAAAACTACATAGATAACTATAATTTATGAGTAGCTAACGGCTATCAACCCTATGAATACAACCAAGGTCATCAAAGCTTGATCTTGATATTTGTAATGCAATAATAAAATAATAACACATTCACATAAAAATATTAATAATTGTTATAATATCATAATAATACAATTAAATGTCCAATTTCATTAATAAATATTAGCGCTCGCGGCTTCGTCCGCATTTGACATGGGCGCTAGGTACTGGCTATTTATGGCAACGGCTACTATCCGTTTATTTGGTGTCAATACCGATATGGATAATCGTTGCCAAATATCGAGATAATATGCGTAAAATAATCGCGATCTTATTTCTATTAACGCATGGTTTAACCATTATAACCTTTCATAGGTTAAACTATAGTGAACACTTTTCATAGCATACCTACGATAGCAACGAGAAACAAAACCACATTACCATTACAGTTTGATTTACCAAAGTTTATGACAGTTAAGTCTTACGGTAATACAAATAAGAGCGTCTTTCGCTTTTATCAATATTCGTGAAATGTTGCTTGTTATTAAGCCACTAGCCAATACCCGCCCCCTCTCTGTTTTGCACGTCAGGGATCGCGTAGAAAGAGAGAGATAGCATAATTATTATGGTTATTCGGCTTATTGGTGATCGTTTGGTTACTGCCAACGTAGCAAAACAAGAATCACGGCACCTAAACAATAATTGTTGTGCTATAATTTGTTGACAACGTTAGTTGTTTGTAGCTAGATAACTGATAGCCATTATTATAGTCCAAAAAATATAGGATGATCTCTGACCGTTGTCCCTAGTGCTGTCACGCCTACGATAAAATCCGTTGATTTTTATAGATAAAACTCTCTATTTTTGTAATTGTAATTTTCTATTATAATTAAAATACAATCAATGAAAGTCTTTTTGAATTTATTTCAAACAAAAACTGTTTTTCGACTGTTTTAATTATTCAAAAGGAGTACAATCAAGGTCTAGGTCACTATTATTGTCATCACTGGAGCGTTCCTGCTAGAACATTTATAATTTTTTGCAAAAAAGGGAACGTCGTTAAATTAATTGATCAATTACGACTGTTTTATAAATAAATATGTCTAGTTTATTGACAATAAGGCGTACATAATATTATCATTTACTATGAGACGTGAACCAGTTTTTTAATGATTAATTAATTTAGTTTATGTATTTTATAATGTAACTGTCTGTGTTAATTGTAAAAAAAAATGTTGATAGTTTTATATACATAGGTACTATATTGGGTTTATTTCTTTTATGAATAATTTAATAAAGATCAGTTATCGATTTACGTATATCGACTGTCCCATCTCTTTTTTATTTTCAGTCCAGTATGACCTTGTACGTGCGTAAGCGTCATTTATGTATAGTATGTTTACTAGGTATTTCAGTACTTACGAGGTACATTTTAGGCATGAATATTAATATTTTTATATTTATAATATATTGCAATTCAGTTGCAATAAAACTGGCACGAAAAGAATGAAAATATAATTGATACAAAATGAAAATCGCTCGTTCAAACTTACTTCGTTGGTTTCGTTGACATCTGTCACAGAGATCAAGCTATATTTTATGGACTATAGTTAGACTAATATCGATACGATAAGTTAGAGGCATATCAACGGTTTTCAGTTACGTTTTGCTATAGCAAGCGGACTAGACATGTGTTCGCTATAGCGCATAGAGATTTGTATTAAAATTATTTTGATTAATAAACGTATATGTAAGGATAGATAGACGTTGTATCAAATTAATTGAAAGTAATTTTACCCAAAAACTGCGTGATTCCGGAATAAATTAATAGACAGACAAAAAAAATTCTCGGAATGTAATCTGTCAATATTTCTATATATACTATCTTTCTTCAAATATATTCAAAGTATTTTTCTCTCTAATTTTTTTTAGATAAAGTGAAAAGAAAAACCCTACATTTTATATAAATGTGTATAAATATAGTGGCAAAGAAAATTAATAAATTGAAAACATTACGTAATATATAAATGCAAAAGTTATAAATAAAATTATTTTTACAGGTATTGCCGCATTTTTTTTTATTGTTTGTTATATTTCAGAGTGACGAATTAAAATATTTCCATAATGATTGTTCGATACGGAACTGTGAGAGAAATTTTAAATTTAATTTCATAAGTAGCCGATGTAATAATAAAATTCATTATATACAAAGCTGCAGGCCGACTAATAAATAATAATAATTTTTAATTCTATTGATAATTAGCTTTGATCAAAGCACGTCAAAAGTAAAAAAAAAATACATAATAATTCAAAATAACCATTCAATGTCCAATTTAAATCAAATTTTTAATTAAATTAATAATTAATTAGCTTTAATCGAAGCACGTCAAAATTAAAATAAAATACATAATTCCAAATAATCATTCGATGTTACATTTAAAACATTATTACAATAAAAAAAAATCTTTTTAATTATTAGGTTAAAAATATACATTGTCATACTCCTAACGTTATCTGAATAATTAGAAGTCGTTTGAACATATTTTCCTTCGCTTTCTTTACTCGTCTAAAGAAGAAAAGACTTTCTGTTCTTTCATCTCCATGCTCTACAATTGTCCATATTTTCTTTCACACAATAGAAATGGACTAAAGATACACATTAATTCGTTATTACCTATCATTGGACTTGTATTGTGTATAAATTTCCTGGAACATATCTCTACAGTTCATTTTAACTTTCAACTTTGAACATAATAGGAACACTCCAGATAATTTCCTATGTAAAGAGTATATTTCCTCTGGGGGAGGGCAAAGTCTGTGACTCAGAATTGTAGGGACCAATGCTTGGATACGTCTGGTAGTTTGTTGCGTACCAAAGTCAAATGCATCAGAGCCGCTTGTGAAGACTTCGCCCATAATCATCACCGTGTCCACGTGGGTTTCTTCCATAATCTGTGTGAGAAATTAACATTTAGTAACATTGATCATGATTAAAAAGCTGAAGGGTCCTGGTCAGGTCTCTTCATATAGGGACAATTTATTAAACACATTCAAATTATTTTTATAAGTGAAGCATTAATTTCTATAAGACATTTTTTGAGCTCTGACTCGCTTACTAATTACTAACCTTTAAGTCAAATAGTCGCATTCTACAGTGCTATAGCTACACTATTAATGGTATCTTCTGGAAGTTTTGGTGGAAAACGCATGTAAAGCACTATTACATCATTTTCACTATACTTCAGCACTTCCATGTAATGCATACATTACATTACGCAAAATGCCATCAAAATTATTTAAGAGGGTTATCGGTAAACGCGCGAACGCACGTTTTAGGTATTTTGCTACGTTCCGATATCGACGCACACTAATGCACTACACATACGCGTAGAGTTCATAGAATGACCAGTCTTGAGTCTTATAATCAATCTCTATATTCATCGGAGAAGTAGGAGCTTTTCAAAAATCAACATAATGTACCTTTTTTAATTTTTTAATTAAAAACCAAAAATCATAACAGTGAAACGGTTAAAATTGTTTTCTTAATATGCAAAGTATAGGAAATAGCAAAGTATAGGTATTAGATTATAACTTAGTGAATAAAACTATTTTACGGGATTTATCGCGTTTGTATTTGATAATTAATTGCAAGAAGTTTCGAACACTTTACGGCGTTCATGGCAGATTATGATGTCTTTTTTTATGGGTGGGCACACACGCCGTCCATTTCGTCCGGGCCGACGAAAGGACGGCACGCGGGCCCATAACCCATCCGCACCCACGTCGCCTTCGTTGTTTGGCCGACCACTAGTGCCGAATTCCTTGGAATTACTTGGCTACCGTGACCCGTCAATACCTGCACCGGTCGGAAGGAAAGTACCCCGTGCTGCCGATCCAACCACCAAATCAGCACCGGCTGAAAGGACTCGACGGTTCTGACACCGTACTGAGGCTTCTCCAGTCGGACTGCCCAACGAGCAATGACGTCTCGGCGGATGTCGACCCCCCAGGCGGCAATCTCCTTGATTGAGATTATATGTGGCTCGCGTCTCTGACACTCGCCGGTAAAGCTCGGCGAGCATCTCCATCTCTCACGGGAAAGTTCCGGTCAAGAGGCACGCTGCCTCCGTGACCACCGTGCAGTAGTCAAGTATGGCCCTGGTCGCCATGGCCATGGATGTCTAACAAGTCAGAGATTTAAATCTACCCGCTACAGAAATTAGTCATTAAATTTTGACCCACATTTTACTACATAGTTATTGCTAGTACAAGAAGAAAATGATTCTCTATGGAAAAATTATATTGTTTATGGTTAGTAATTATTAAACATTAAATTTTGGTTAGCTGATAATCTTCAGAAGATGAGGCTGCATAAATAAATGTTCCGTTCGAATTTTTGATGTGAAACATCTATAGGCGCGGGTGAACCTGATCGTCGTGTGGCGTTAAAAGCTCGTGGCGTTAACGCCACGCTTTGCGGTATGGTCTTAACCTTATCTATTTTATTTTTGTATGGGTACAGCTGATAGCCGCAGATGGCTTTTACAGCTTGATGGGTACTATGGTTGAGCGCTGAGGGCTCTCAACCCGGTGAAAGTATACTAAGCGACATCGCCCAAGGGCTCCCCCTGTAGGATCGGACCTCGCCTCGGGGCGTCGCTGGAGGCAAAGTGGGTTGGTGTTTTCTACATCGCACTCCTTTGAACTACGTAGTAGTGTGTGAGGAAGACATAGCGACCCGATGTTGTGCGTAAGCGACTGTGTAGTGAATTAGTTATTATTGTTGTGTAATATTTCAAATAATAATATAAATCGTAATATTTTATTAATACTTTATGTCATATTAGTTCTGCCATATATTATATTCTTTAATGCATATATACTTATACAAAATAATTTCGATGTTTCACATCTGCCAGGCGTCCTGAGTGACGGCTCCCTTTTCTTTTCGTTTACTCCTTAGAAACTTTAAGTACCTTACAGTTTTGTCGTGTGTTCTCTTTTTTCTCGCCTTGTAACCGATTTTGTCTCCAAGATACAATCTACTTTTTCGATGCATCACCTAAAACGTAAAAAGATTATATATTATTCTTAATAGAGATCGCATGAAAGTAATTAACATAATTAGGTAGTAATAAATACTTACGAATCAAAACTGATCAGTCGCAGTATACAATCAAGTTCGTATCGTCGTCTTCAAGAGCCCGAGCGACATAACCCTGCTCCTTTGAGCGCCAACGCACGACTGGCTTATGAACTTTAGCCTCAGATGGCTGTTACACCCTTACGCGGACTAGTGGTGAGCGCTGAGGGCTCTCAACCCAAAAAATTTAAGCAACGTGGCCCAAGGGCACCCCCTGTGGGGTACGAACCTCGGCTCGGGGCGTTGCTGAGGGCAATGTGGGAGGTCCCACTTTAGATTTATTTATTTTTGCGCGGCACGGTTTCGCACCTCGACAGCGAGGACGGAACCGTGGTCTTTTCTTTGTTGCGGCTTCGCGGGCCGTGTATGCTGTATTCTGAGCTATCTTGATCTCGTCGTCGGGCTCGTCGAGAGCAAGTCTCGGTCGAGTGACCTTCGAGATGCGGGACGGGATATAGTTGGTCGCAGCGACCACTAAGGGGTTGGGGTGTGTTGTGGCAGAATCAAAATATCTACGGGCACACTGTTTCATATATTGCCTGATGGTCGGCAAGTGCAAGTCGATGTGGAGATCGGCATTGCGTATGAACCACGGTGCGCCCGTAGCCTTACGCATGAACCTATTCTGAAGTGTTTGTAGCCTATGGATCCTGTGTGGCCTAACGTGAGCGAATACTACACTGGCATACAACATGATGGGGCGTATGCAGGCAGTGTAAAGACGGATTTTGCATTTGAGCGACAGCTTACTCTTTGGGTTGAGTAAGTTGTGTAAACGACCCATAACGAACGCTGCACGCGAGCGCACAGTGGTTATGTGTCGAGCGAAGCTGAGACGATTGTCAAGGGTGACGCCTAGGTACTTGGCATTTGACGCCCAGGGGATGGGCTTGTCAAAAATGCGGACTGGAGTGAAGCTATCGGGGGGGTGCAGGTCGGCACGTCTCCTGTGAAACATGACCGCCTGACTCTTTTCTGGGTTAATGTCTATTCTCCATTTCCGGAACCATTTGCCAAGGGCAGAGCTGCAGTTTGGAGATTACGAGTGACGGCGTCCGGGTTAAGCCCGGATACGAATATAGCTGTGTCGTCAGCGTAGAGGGCTGACTGCACGAGCTTAGACTTGGGGATGTCGCTAGTATATAGCGAGAATAGAAGGGGTGAGAGGACTGAACCTTGCGGTACGCCAGCTCTGATCGGGTGCGTGGCTTATGAACAATTATGCCGTTCAATTTATAGTAATATTTAAAATTTAATTACTAAAAGACTATTCGTATTTCAATTTGGTTTTTTTTTTTGCTGCTTCTACAATAGTCGAACAAATAGTGTATATTTTTTTAAATGTTCCAAGGTTAGTATTATTCATAAAATTAAATATTATACAGGAGCCATTTTCGTCAAATAATCTTCAGGATTTTTTTTTTTCAGTTTTAAATAGAAGAAATTTTGAATTTCATTTTATACAAAAACAAGAATAATTTGCCTAAGAAATACAATTTTTTTCGAACTGCTACAACTTATGGTTTATTCGTACCCGAACTTCAAAACTCAGCGTTTTCGTAAAATCTCATGAACTTGAGTTCAAAATACCCTTGACTTTTAATAAAATAGTTACAATATTTAGTTATAATTCTATACAAATACAATATAAAGATGTGTTTAATGTAGTGGTTATTTTAATTTTTAGTAAACTATTATCATGAACGACTAACCAGTCTCCAAAAAAACACATTTTTTGGTTTACGGCCGTTTATTACCGATAACGCTCTTAATATATTACGTTTAAAGATTAAGATGTCGAATATAATACAAGACGGATGGTCTACGAGACTTTTCCGTGCCCACTAAAACTCACTCGCATACATATTTATACATACATTGCACATATTACCGAGATTCTTGTCCAGTTTTTCAAATTACACTCCCACTCGGAATGTAGATTACAATTACTAATTGTGAAGTACAATACTCACTTTGGACTCATATCCAGTAAGGAACTTCATCTCTCGCGACATACGCAGTATGGCGTCCCTGTCGCCGCGTGAAGCAGCGTGTATTATCTCAATATACTGGTCCATGAATTCTTTTGAATACTCGCGTGTCGCACCAAAGTCTAGAAGAATAACCTGCAAAAAATATTAGCAACTTCATTATTCATCCTTTGGCTGTCCACTGCTGGACGTAAACCTCCATTCTTATATTAGTCTGAAGTTAAACCTGGGTTAGTAAAACTACACGAACAATGCCATGAACATTTCCATGCTTTTAGTCGTTTCTGCCATATCTACTATTTCATTCAATGTTGAAGTCCATATATAGGCCCATTAAGCTCTGTTCTATCCATGGTGCTGTACTGATACGCTTCACGTAGCTGTACATACTCTTATTTATCGGCTTATTACTTTGCTTCATTTCTCCCACCCTGCATAAAAGGATTTTTTATCCTTTTTTTTATTTATTTATTGCAGGTGTCATGATAATCCCTAGCAATTTCGGAATTTGCGGCAAATCAATCCTCTGTGTCATTTATGGTCATCATTATAGATCCGAACTTACATGATTTACAGCGGTAATAAATTCTGGTGGGAGTAGTCCCAATAAAAAGGGAAAGTGTGGTAGGATTAATTCCAATAAAAATAGCCACCATCCGTTTCTTTTGCTCTCGGGTTGAGAGCTCTCAGCGCTCACCCACAGTCCGGGTCAAGCTGTCAGAGACATCTGCGGCTAACAGCTATAGTTACACAAAAACAAAATCTTTTACTCATATGAGAGGATACTGCCATAACCGACAGGCTTAGAAGTTGGCGATCGCAATGGTTATTTATACGTTTTTCAGAAGAGAGCTGCTGCTTGCTCTTCTGGTGAAACCTTCTTTATTTGGGTGGGCTATGGCATGATCCTCAAACCGCGCTCGATCTATCCAAAATGACGTAAGAAACAACGAAGGACCAGCGGGAAGCGAATCCCACAAGTGGGACTGATTCCCACAAAATGAGGAGACAGATAAGCTATGGGAAATAGCTGGAGAACTTACCTAGCTTCTCTTGTGTCTACGGAGCTGATAATCTGCTGAGCTGATGTTGTTTCCCGTTGAGATGTGATAAAGGTGTACGTGACGAGCTGGTGTAGTAAATTGGGCCGAACGCGAGCACGCATACTGATACGACACTGAGTTTATTATCTGTTACACTAAACACTATCACGGTGCAGATTCACGATACACCTGTGCGCGCAGCGGGGTACTTGGCGAGTATATGGAACGCAAAAGGTGCTTAGCGGAAGCTATTTAACGAGAATGTATAATTATGTGTGCACTCCCCGGGTTACTTGACCAGAATGTGTCAAAATGGCGGGCAGCGCGGGCGCACGACGAACGATGAATCTAGACGGAGTAAGACGAATAACACACGTCGCGATCTTTGGCGCGAACACCATCTTTTGGTGACAACTCCTCGACAACTTTCTTCCTGATGTACACTTGGCCAACTGTACACTTATACCGTAGCCAAGCTGTGAAAACTACTTTAGAAACATTAAATTTCACCCACCTGTTTGGTACTGGTGTTGTAGAAGAAGTTGGCCCAGTTAGGATCTGTCTGCATACATCTCAATACAAACATTTCACGAAGACAAAGCTGCATGATCTTATGAGCAATATCCTCTCTGATTTCATATGGAGCATCAAATAATTTATCCAATTGTTGGCCGTCAATTAATTCCGTTGTTATAACCTCTTGAGCACATAGATCATCTGAAATAATAATAATAATCATTTATTTCAGAATTATTTCACTCCATATTTTGTTAGTATCAATAAAAACTAGGGCTTCCAATCCCGGGATCCCGCGCCATTTTAAAAACCCGCATGATGCGGGATTACGGGCGCGGGATCCGCGGGATTTGCGGGACTGAAAGAAAGCGTGCAGGCAACCTCAAACTTAATAAACTCTCAAATTTAAACAGTAACATATCCTAAATAAATTTACATTTTAAATGTATGTTTTTATTTGGTTGATTTTTTAATTTAATGTGTATTTTTTGAAGAAGATTTGTTTTGTTTTGATTTGTTTTTAATTCAGTGTAGGTTACTGTTTTTTGTGAAGAAAAAAAAAAGATGTAATTTGATTGATCTCATATTAATAGTCATACTTTAATGTGTAGTTAGTCGATTAATTCTTTCTTTTTGTTACAAATAAACGGTGTAATTTGATTGATCTCATATTAATAGTAATATGTACGTAAATAAATGTGCAGTTGAGTAATTCATTGGTTTCTTTGCCTTATATAAATGTGAATATTTTCGATATGCGGGATCCCGCAAATACCGAGATCCCGCGGGATTGGAAATTCGTAATCCCGCAAATACCGAGATTGAATACAGGCTGCGGGATTGGAAGCCCTAATAAAAACTTAAAAGCTAGTGTAATAAAAACTTAAAAGCTACATTAAAACACTAAATTAATTAAAACAAATTAAATCATATTAAATTAACTATAATACGAACTTTAGCTAATCAAATCAAATGCTAATTTTATTCCGTAGTTTTATTTGGCAAATAAAACTAAAATATATCATCGTCACCATTTCAGCTCATATACGTCAGGCTCGAGCCTCCTCCACAATATGAGGTAATTAGACCTACTTATACCACGCAAAAAAAAGGGTTGATATAGAGTTTTATTTCGAGTTTTTTTTTTCTCTTGTTATATGAAAATAAAATAAAAAATACGTTTATGTAAACGATGGCATTCTTAACCCATCTCCACACGAATGGCGTTATACTAACCAACAACTTCTGGTACGAAATATTCAGGAAATGGTGCTAACATTTTCTTGAACTTTCTAGTACATTCTGCTTCTCGAATATAATCAACCTCCCAGGCGAGTTCTTTCTTTGCAACTTCTACTATATTATCTATGAACATACCCTTTGGGAATATGTTCCATACCTGCAAATTAAAAATATATTCTTCATCGTTATCATCCTAATCTTATCCCAATTATTTGAAGTCGACGTTTGTAATATGTGGCCTTTTGCCATCGTACATACAAGCTTTTGCAATAAGGCTTCGGCATTTGTATTCAGCCTGCCTGAAGTCATCACGCCTTGGAAATGGAATCGTTGACCGAAAGGCATCAAATATGGTTGATTCAGGTCTACATATTTGACTGAATTAGGCGAGACATGGCGGCAATCCATTACTATTTTAAAATGGAAGGAAGGAAGGGAGACCCACCACTTTCTCACGGTTAATCAATATCCCGGGCGTCACAAACCGTCCTGAGGATGCCTCGTGTAGAGGCGAAATACGTGTCGAATAAATATTAGAAGTTCTGCGGAAAATTGCAAACTGACATTCTGGAGGAGCTCATCACGTGAGAGTAAGATTTCCTTATATCCTATTCCACCTTAAACAGATCACGTAGTATGGGTACATCCCCTTACATTCTGATGGTAATGATAAACTCGAAAGGCTGGAACTGGAACATTTTTAAATGTGACATGCAACACGCACAACAAATCGTATGATTATTCGCATGTTGCGAGACAATCCTCTTTGGCGGAGTTAACAGGATCGTCATTAAGAACAACTGAACTGAGACAATCCTCCTTGGCGCTTCATACTTCTGACGAGACTCGCAGAGAACTATCACCGTCATGTCAGAGATGATTTACAATCGACAAAGGTTAATTTTTTTTCTGTAAATACCCTCACAAAATAATATTTTAGACCTATTAAGGTAGTTTTAGAAAAAACGTAGTCTAAATTCAAATAAATACCTTCATAACTCCAACCAAGTTGTCAATGTCGCTGTTAATGCCTCTGGCAACACCTGGATATTGAACTTTTACTGCAACCTCTTGTCCATTATGTAGTATTGCTAAATGAACTTGACCTGTCCACCAAATTATACATATATCTTCTTATATGTGTGACTGAACTCCAAAACAGCTCGATCGATTTTAATGATTTTTATATACTCAGGTGTATTCAAGAATAGTTTAGATTAACAATTGGACCAGATAGATCGCACTGCGACCAATTTCAAGGAATACTAATATATTTTTTGGATTTGTACAAAACATCGTCAACTAGTTCTTTAATAAAATTTAGTATTGAGGGAGACTATTTGCATCTTGCGAACTAAAGTGCACGCCAAAGGGCCTCTTCTAAGATGATTTAAAATCTCACATTTAAGGGCAATTTGTATAAGTACCCACACAAAATATAGAACGTGGATATTTTTCACCGTTATATATATAACAAAAAATCGATCTGGCTAGGTTTTATTTGTAGAAAATGTTGTTTTGTGGGTGTTTTTAGCTAATCAATACAATGACATAAAATCTTATTGACATTTTCTGTATAAGAATTCAAATTTCGCCGTCGCCGCCAAGAGTGACAATAGCTCAATTGGGAAGTTATCCAGTCGCATTCAAACAGCGTGATATCGAACCTCAGTGTTATTATTATTGTTTTTGTAATTTTTTATATTTTTTCCATTATTACATTATTTTAATTTTTTACTAATATATTTTAATCTAAATAAGTTCATCAAGAACACAATTTACGAAAAAAAAATTGTACCGAACAAAACTCGGTCATCCAGTTAGCCCAACAGGGAGACATACGTCTCACTGTTGGGCTCGGGCCTCCTCCACAGTGGGAGGGAATTTGACCTGCTATACCATGCTGGTCAGACATGTTGGTATAGGGTTTCATTTCGAGCTTTCCTTCTCTTGCACAGATCTTATGTGCATATTATATCCTTTAGTCGTCTTTTACGACATCCACGGGCAAGTCATCACACGGAAAAGATATTGCATAATGACAATAATATACATATATTAGTAATGTTATGTTATATTGCTCTAGTCTTATAAGAATGCAATTATGAAATCATGGACTCATCAATCAATCATGGACACAACTCTGTGCCAAGGAAACACTTTTAAAATAGAAAGAAACAAAAAATGGTATTCTGAGGCTTAATAACCTATTCCTGGTGATGTAAAACACTTAGTAATATAACCTTAATATGCACTTGCAATATCCAAATATTATACTTCTTCCTGCTACTACTTATTCGAGACCCTCTATTTATTCCCGTCTTTCGCTATTATATTACTCAAGCGTGACGACATGTAGCTACAAATACCAAAGCATACTTTGTGTTACCACCTTTTGATTGGCGATAACACTTCCATAAAAGATAAGGCAAAATGAATTAGAGCCATAGACAACCTATCAGTCCAATGTGGTACGGTAGACTCTTCTCTCATCTGCAGAAGGCCCTTGCCTAGCAGTGGGCTTTTTAACTCTTCAAGTTAGTCATTTTATTAAGAAACATCCGAAACATTTTACCTATAGAAGCAGCTGCGAATGGTTTCTCTTCAAAACTAGCAACTCTGCTTCTCCACTCAGGTCCGAGTTGTGATGCCATCACCTTCTCCACTTGCCAGGAAGGCATAAAATCAGCTGATTGTCTAACACGCTCGAAGATGCGTTGCAATTCCGGCGATATCAAAGCGTCATCTTGTATACTAAGTAATTGGCCAAGCTTAAGAGCAGCTCCTGTAAATCAAAGTCTATAATTCCATCAATGTCCACTATTGGACGTAAACAAACCTAAAGGATATATGAAAGGAATAAAGCAAGAAAGAAAAACATTTATTGTGTTTTCATTAAATCTAATAAAAAACATAAACATAACTAATAAAATACCGTCTTACATAAAATAATTTAATTTTAACGAGGTTCTAAAAAGACTATTGGCACAGCTCTTGCTACTTCTCCTTAAATAAATGGTGCTGGTATTCTGCCAACACCTGGTATTTACATGTTAAAAATAATTATTGAAACTTAACTAGTATGTAAATGTGCATGTGTCTGTATCTGTGTAAGTACGAATATCATTAAATTTGAATATTTTGCCTACATATCTCTTATCTTATATACAGGGTGTATCAGGTTATGGGGCAACTGGTCAAAAAGGAGCTAGGCAATGGTGGTAGGAACCCATGAAAAAAATTTGAACGAAAAATATCGATTCGTTAAGGAATTAGAGACATGTAAAGTTTTCAATTTTGTCATCGTATTTTCGTGTAAATCCGATTGAAATGTATAAAGTCAATGATAATTAATACGCAACATATTCATACTCTGTTAAATGTTCATTAGAAATTGAATAAATAAATGATTACGTTCGCATAAGCAAGACAAACTTCGCTTTAAAACAGCTGATCGGCCGATGACCCTTGACGCCTCGCCGTTGTTACCAACGCTCATTGAAGCGTTTGCGCAATTCTAAATATGAATGAATGAAATTATACTGTCGATGCTTTACATGCCTACATGTATTCTGTTTGTACATGCCTACATAATACGTAACATTTAAGGCATAGACTCTTAGACACATTTTTTTGAAATCACTATAACTTTTATGTTATATTGTTTTTTGTGTAATGTACATTCTAATTACGATCTATGACCGTTAAACTACAACATACTCGAACAGTTGTCCCATAACCTGATACATCCTGTATATACTTTTCTAATGTAACCTTTTTTTCAACTATATAAACTTTTCTATCTTTAATATATAAATATTCTGTTCGTGTTTGTAATTGAACTCCTAAACGGCTGGACCAATTTTGATATTTTTTGTGTGTGAGAATTCATATACATCGGTATAGCCATTCGAAACATCCAAACCATTCGGTTTAGATTAATAATTGGAATAGGTAGGTGACGCAGCGGATCGATTTCAAGAATAAAATTTTCTATTTTTTTACAGATTTGAACAGAACAACGGCTGTTGGGTTAGCTAGTATATATATAAATTTCTTATGTACGTGTGTATGTCACTGAACTCCTACTAAACGGCGGGACCGATGTTTACGACATTTTTTGTGTGTGTTCAAGGGGATTAGAGGATAGTTTAGATTCACAATTGGACCCGGTAGGTGGCGCTGCTTTTATTTTATTTGGACAGAACAATGTCTGTTGGGTTAGCAAGTATAATATATATCATGTTAGATAGCGATTTTTCGTGTAGTGACATAGTAAGAATACTATTCACCACCTTGACCCGTCTTATCCGTGGGTGTAGTAAAAAGCGACTAAAGGATATAATATACATGCAACATCTATGCAAGAGATGACAAACTTGAAATAAAATATTACATCAATTTGTCTGATCGGAGTAGTAAATTAATTTCTATCCCATTGTGTAGGTTTGAATCCTGCAGTGAGACATATTTGAGCTGAGATGATGATGTGGATAATGATAATGGTCAAACGTCGGTGTCATTTATGGAGGTTGTAGGATGGCGTGTCGAGATTAGCCATCCTACTATTGTATTGAGTTCGGCGCAGGAAGATGAGAGAAGAAGGCGAACAAGAATGAAGAGTGTTATTTATAGGAATGAAGATTTAATTACATGGTTCTGAATTATATACAATAAATTAATATGAAACTAGTGACGACAGTACAAGTGTGCCTACGAATATCGAATGAACAATAATAGGCAGTTAAAAGTGGTGTAAACTAGAATCCAGTCTGCATGTGGTCCCGATAGCCACACGTACAAAAAACAAGTGTCATGTTGTATGACCCAATGTTGTATGATTCATTAGCGAAGTGGATTGCTTCACATGTTGGGTTGCGGTCCAAGTTGTCTTAGTGGCAGATAGTCGCTACAAGGCCATTGTGGAACCTAGCTTACAGCAGTTACAGTAAGAGTATATGGTGGGATTAGTCCCGTAAAAAGTACCTTTTGGTAACCTTTTAACACTTACTGCAACCTTCAATCAAGCCTAGCAACAGTGACACTATCCCCTCTTGATACTAAAGATTATGTGCAACAATGGACATTAATAGTCAGATGAAATAAATAATTTATAAATATAAATCTCTTGTCACGATGTTTGTCCGCGATGGACTCCTAAACTACTTAACCGATTTTAATCAAATTTGCACACCGTGTGCAGTTTGCTCCAACTTGAAACATAGGATAACTTACATCTTAATTTATAGTCGCAATATTATTTTATTGCAAATTATTTATCTATTATTTGACATTCACAATTATCTGTGAACTCCAAACGATTTTAACAGATGGTGATATCTGTTGACTGGATAGAGTAAGTAATTTGTGTGTGCTCAAGAGAGAGAGAGAATGGTTTAGATTCACAATTGGACCCGGTAGGTGGCGCTTTATTTGAACAACGTCTGTTGGGTCAGCTAGTAATTTACTATTAATTAAACTGGCTAAAACAGTTTTAAACTCACCTCGCACTTTACAAAGTGTGTCTACAATCCTTTCTGCGTTAGCTGGAGACATGAAAGCATTTGAGGAATCATCAACTTTACCAGTCACTGATTGTATAGTGTTCCTTGCATACTGTGCTACAGTGCCAACTCCCAGACCAGCTGCCAGAGACCCAAAGGATATCATGCGACCGATACGTGAGGACGGTACTACACGAGCTTTTGAATTCTCACTAAGCTAAAATTATATAAACATGGAAGATATAATAATAATACTGTATATCAAGAGCAAGAATTATACACTCATATTTCCATTCCAATGACAGAGAGGAAGAAATAATTTATTTCTATTGGTATTCTGTTCAGTGTAATTTTTTTTACACTCACAAGAGTTTTTTTATGTACTTCAGTACATTTATTTTATTTAATGTAGAAAAGATACTGATGGAAGATTAGTTAAATGTAAGAACTATTATACTATTATAACAGTGGAATAGACCTGTTCGATTTCACAATCAATAACTGCTCTTATACTGCTGTGCTCATTGTAATTACTGTGACGTGAGGATTTTCAAAGTCCTTTAGCTTTGTCAAGTTAGAACTTCATCATTTCAGCTTATATAGGGTCCATTGTTGAGCTGGAGCCTCCTCCACATTAGGAGGGAAAATGACAATATCATGCTGGTCAGACAGGTTGATACAGCGTTTAATTAGAGTTTGCCTTCTCTTGCTTAGATGTTATATGCATGTTATATTACTTAGTCTTATATATCCTTGTATATATCCTTTTACAACATCCATGGGCAAGATAGGGAGTTAGAACTAAAATTTAATCTTAGCATAAAGTAAATTAAGAATACTATAAATTAGGATTATTATCTTATATCTTTAAACGAGCAATTCTTGTATATATATATATATATATATATTCAGGATCTCGGAAACGGCTCCAACGAATTTGTTGAAACTTGGCATACTAGATGATTCAGGTCCAAAAAATGGATCTAGCTAGGTTTTATTTATAGAAAATGTTCTTTTGTCGGTGTTTTTAGCATAACAATAAATGACATTAAATTTTAAAAGAATATGAATTTAAATTTCGTTGTAAATGTCAAGAGTAGCTCAGTAGGGGGACGGCCGGTTTTAATTTTGAGTTTTGTAGCATCCAAACAGCGTCGGTTCGAATCTCGGTGTTATTATTAATCTCTTTTTATAATTTTTTTATATAATTTTAGTTTTTATTAATATATCTAAATAAATTCTATAAAAATATTCCGAGCGAAGCTCGGTCAACCTGATATTATAATATTATATAAATAAATAAAGGTAAACCAAGGGGTGTATTGAATTAGACCAAATTTGGAAATAACATAACTATAAAAGGACTTCAATACTTAAACATACTACAAAAGAAAATTATGCAAAACAAGCTTTCAAGACGCTTAGGGAATAGGCAAGGAAAAGGATGATACTGAATGCAGTTTGCTGAACATTCATATAGGATAACAAAGGACTAATAGCCACTATGGACTCCATAAGAAGGCGAAAAGATATCACAGAGTAAGTTATCATAATCCTTTCCAACTATACTTCAGTGAGAATACTACATAACTGATAAATAAATATATACTATTACATATTTTTTATTAAGGGCTAACAAATACATACTGCATAAATATATCCTAAACAAAAATTATTGATTATAAAAGATACTTACTGTAACTCTTATCTTCTTCTTAGCAACTGGTTTAGGCACCATTGAAGAATCTTTAGTACTACTACTCTGATTTTGTTTTGGGTATTTCACCTTTTGCCCTTGTAATTCATCACTTAATTTTGGTTTCGGTATTACTTTCTCTAAGCTTTTAACTTCACTGTCTTTACTTAACTGTTCAAGTGGAGAAATAATTCTAGGGTTTGCTGGTATAGGAGTGTCTATAGTAGGCTGAACTTTCGCCAAACTCTCAAAGGTTTTATTAAACTGTCTATTCAGTTCATCAAGCTCGTCCTGCAGTTCTTGATCCATGTTGTGCTTTTCTGTGTCAGTATTTAAATTAGGAGCTTGCATTAGAGCATACTGTTTAAAACCATGGCTAACTACAAGAGCCCTTTCCATATAGTCTTTAATATTAGTAAGATTGGGGTTAAATGTTAATGGATTATTCACAGGGCAATTTTGTATAAGAGACTTGAAGCTCGAGTTATTCCATATCAGACTAGTGGCCTCTTGCTGTGCTTTAACCCCTGCCTCCACCACAAGACGTAAACCTCTCAACATTCCTATCAAATCATTAATGTGCGACATTGCCTGAAATATGGTTTAATACAGTTATATATATATGTACATAAAGATTTACATATTAGATACATTATATACATATATTATAAGATATATGGTTATAAAAGCAGTGCATTTTAAAGCAATACATATTTGTTCCAACAAAGACTAAAATTAAGAGTGGTAGGATCACACTGTCGACAGTTATCTGTCTAGAGCCGCGGGCCGGTCCGTCCGGGGTAGTACCACACTGAGCAGAAAAACGACGTCCGAGTAGTAGCAATTTGTTACTGCACTTTGTTCGGTGTGCGAGAGAGCCGGAAGCCCAACTTTCTGATGGTGTTTGTGTGTGGAGGGTTTTGGTGGTGCCCTTGGTATCACCGAGCCTTAATGCACACATTCACACTCCCTTCACTTTCTTCGCGGTAGGCAGCGACCCTGTAAAGGTCCATGAGCGGCAACAACACTTACCACCAGGTGTACTGTTTGCATGTATGCCACCCTTTGCAATAAAAAAAAAATTAAGACTTTTTAAGTATAATAGCATCAATGATGTGATAGCCTTGTTAATCTCACTAGTTAATATAAGTGGACTGCCTTTCACTTTAGTTAAAATAAGTAGAATTTTACGCCAAATATTAACATGGACTGAAATTTAAAACTATTATTTTTAAAACAATACAGGAATAATTTTATAACATTCAGCCATGCAAGACACCAAGTGATTCTATACTGACGCTCGTGTTTTTTTATACTCAAGAATTACTGTTATTATATAGGTATGAATTAAAAATTTGTTCATGACATCATAAGGAAGTGCTTCTTAGTCATTATGTGTAGGCCAGCAATCACATCTCAAGGTTATAGTTACTTATTGCATAACATAAATAACATATATCGTGGGCATAATTTCATGGAGATTCTATTTTCATAAAATAAAAATTAGTAGAAGAAATTACTACGAGATAACAATATTTTTATTATCTTTAAGTCACGTGCGATTCTAATACATATTGTTAAAAGAAATACATGAAATATACTTACAATGTTTGAAGAGCTCTTAAATATTATAATTTATTAATATACTTTTCACATAATATAACTATTACAATCTCTGATAAGGAAGTCATGCTTACAAAAATGATAATTATTAGAAAATTTACTTTTGCCTGGAATATTAAATATTTGAATTTACCATTATTGCTTTTTTCTTTTTTTTTTTTTTTTTGTTTCGAACGCCCTTACGGGCAGGCTAAAGTCTTTTCGACCATACTGCCTTGTCTTACGTAGCTTACTTCTTTACATAATATTTACTTCTTCATATTGTATAACTTATTTATTGTCATGGTCCGTCAGTAAATCAAGTCCTTATCATTAATTAGGCGCTGAAAACCTAATTAGATGATTTCTCTGGGAATTCCGGTTAAATATGGAAATACACGTAAACCACTCAACTCACCAATGTGATATATGATATCACATTCACCATATTTCAGCACCTTCATTATATTATATTACATAAAATATCAGCAAAATTATTCAATATAACACTATAAAACACTAAAAAAATGAAAATAATACAAGAGCTTAACATGACATTTCCAAATTCGCGCCGAAACCCTTACCATTATTGCCCCCAAATCATAGAGGTTTTTTTTTTTTTTGGTTTTGTTTGTCCATACGAACAGGCAAAGGGATCAAAGCCCATACAGCCAAGTCTGATACAATTTTTCTTTACATATTATTTACTTCTTCATATTGTATAACTTATTTATAGTCATTGTCCGTCAGTAAGTCAAGTCGTTATCATTAATTAGACACTGAAAACCTAATTAGATGATTTCTCTGGGAATTCCGGTTGAATATGAAAATACACGTAAACCACTCTTATATCACAATCACCACACTTCAGCACCTTAATTATATTATATTACATAAAATATCAGCAAAATTATTCAATATAACACTATAAAACACTAAAAAAATTAATATAATACAAGAGCTTAACATGACATTTTTCAAATTCGCGCCGAAAAACCCTAAATCATAGAGTACTCAGTACTATCCCGTTTTAGACGTAGAGTAATAACTAATTACAAACTACTTTGTGATGGAAAGGGTTGTAGAACTTAAATTCAATTTGCAATTAAAAGATGTCGTTGGTAACATATTAGGTTTATGATTTGTGCCCGAAAATATGTCCGAAATTTCCGCGTACTTATTTTTCAGTAAGTTGTTTTTTTTATTTTATATTGCACTCTGTTTGTAAAGGATTTGGCTTAATAAAAGTTTACAATTCTATTTACGCTCAAAATATCACATAGATAGAGAATTGTTATCTTGCATTAAATTTTCACAACGTTCAGACCATTCCTTCCACCATTGCACATGAAGACCACAGTCCACCACAGTCATTGTGATCGCAGCTTAAAGGCGCTAATGACTTTTTTTTCAGTCGTACCACGCTCTCAGCAATGAGCAAACCACAGTACGATTAGATCATATTCCTATAAATATGTATATTATCTATGGATTGGATCTTTACTCCAGTCCGCTTGCTATAAAGATTGCAAAGCTCACTAGCAAGTAGAACGAAATAAATCGTGAGCGCTTAGTGGAGTCTAGCGAATAACAGTAGTATTATTTCTTTTTCAATGATCTGCAATTTCTCATTAATAGCCTCCTTACTAAGTAAGCAAGTGGGCAAAACTATAGTTTGATAGCTCGTTATGTACTTTAATCTTTGAGATTGTACTGTTAATTAAATAAATAAGCCTATTTTGAGACGAGAAATTGTGATAGCCCTGACCACTTTGGGGTGCTACGCCAGAAACCTCCGCGTGGTGTACCCTGGGCACGAGCGACAATTCCTTGGACTGCTCTCTGGAATTGTCGCTCGTGGCAAATATCTGGCCCGAGGGGGGGGCCCAGTTTGTGGGATGCCCCAAATTCGCTCCATGCCCTCTAATTGTAGAGGGTATTGGACGCGAAAATTCGACGGGCCCAATCACTCATTCGTTTGAGGACTGGGCAGGCATTTGCCAACCGCGACAAATCGTAGACCTGATTCTTGCTTCGGGACATTTGTCTTGAGGCCTAGATTCAGGAGCGAGGGTCTTGGCTTAACCGCCTGGACCGCGAGGAAGAAAACCTCTATAAAACAATCACCCAGAATCCTAAGTTCTGGCGCGCGGCGAGAGGATGCATGGCTGATGGGTTATTCAGTCGTTAGCGCGCCCCCAGCCAGGGTACCTGCGGACCCCCTGTGTTGGGTGAAAAATGTACGCTTGCCCGGGTATCGGGATCTCTGCCCGGGTGGACCGTTATTTCTCCCTTACTCGTGGGAACAAGATGGAAAACTCACAACAAACAACACATTTAGAAAGGAGGGGTGAGACGCCCGATGACACCACCAAGAACGGGAATTCTATTAGTTCCCACATCACAGCCCTGCCAAGCTACCGAAAAACTGGCACAGAGGAAGGAGAGGCCTCGTCCGACTGCAGCTCGGCTGCTAGTCCGGCACTTGAGGCCTCAAGATCAGGCAAGGGTCCGGCGACACTCGTGGCTCCTAAGAAAAGAAAGAAGCGTAAGAATATGGGGACGGGGAAGGCCACGAGTGTCAAGAGGCGCGAGTTGGCCAGGCAGGAGCGGCTGGCTAGAGAGGCTGCTGCTGTCGCTCCGACCGTTGACGAGGGCGGCAGTACTGCCGCGGAGCCGTCGGACACAGAGGGCGGCAGCACGTCGGCTGCTGAGGCCGCCGCTGGGTCATCCCAGTCTCCGGCGTCGGCCCTGACGGTGGCCCTAGCGGCCAGGGAGGAGGTCCTCCCCCCGCAGGTGCGAAAGCGCCCCCTGAACATGGGTGGCAGCTCGGAGTCTGCCTCCGAGGGGAGTGGCACCATCATGCCTCCTCCCAAAGTGCCGGCCTCTCGCAGGGGACGAGGGGGCGCAATAGTGACGGCAAGGTCGGCGACGCCATCACCGGCCGGCGCAGTACGGGGGACTGAGGCCCAGAAGCGGGCGAATGAGGCGGCCGCCGCGAGGATGATGAGGGTGTTGTCAAACATCCCTCCTACCGAAACGGCGGCTGCGGAGTCCGCTGTAGGCTTGCAGGAGAAAAACAAGGCGCTACAAAAAGAGCTGTCGGCGGTGCAGAAGGCGAACCGCGAGCTGGCCAAACAAATGGCCGACTTGCGGAGCCAGGTAACGCAGATGGTAAAAACCGCGCCGCCGACAAGCGCCGGCCCTGCCGCCACCCCCGCAGTCCCCGTTGCGCCAACTCGCGCTGCAGTAAGCCCTAAGAGGACCCAGCCGGCCGAAGCGGTCCCGCTGCCCGCAGTGGACGGCGTGCCGGACCTGACCATGCGCGCCATAGTGGAGGTTGTGGGCAAAATGCTCGACGCGCGCATGGCGGCTCTGGAGGAGAGACTGTCTCTGCCTCCGGCGCCCCGTCTCCGGCCGCCGCTTGCTGCGGACAGGTCGAAGGTCGTAGCGTCAGCCCCTGCCGCGCTACCCTGCCAGGGCGGGCGCATAGGGAGTTACGCTGCGGCCGTCGCTGGACCGAAGCCGAAGGGGCCCGCCGCCAAGAAGAAGGCGGCACCGGCTCCTGCCAAGACTGGACCTAAGCCGCTGCCGGCAACTGCACCGTCGGCGGTGGCCACCGCAGCCGCGACCGCGACTGCTGCGCCTAGCAACCCCGTTGCGGCAGTCAGGCAGGCTCCCAAGGCAGGAGCCGGTAACAAAAGGTCGCGCAGGAGACTCCGGCCGCCGAAGTCAGCCGCGGTAGTGATCACTGTGCTGCCTGAGGCGGCCGAGAACGGCCTCAGCTGCCGAGGATGGCGTCAAAATCGCCAGACCCGTCAAGTGTGCGGAACTGCGGGTCGCGGGTCTGGACGACTCCGTGACGGTGGATGACATCCGGGAGGCCATCGTCTCGAAAACCGGATGTCCCGTGGACACCGTCCGAATTGGCGCTATCCGCCCTGGTCCGGGCGGCGTCGGTGCTGCCTGGGTGCAGTGCCCGGTGGAGTCGGCCAAGCAATTGGCCGGCTCAGGCAGGCTCCTCGTGGGCTGGAGCTCGGCGCGGGTGACCGTGTTGGAGTCCCGGCCTGCGAGGTGCTACAAGTGCATGGCGGTCGGACACACTCGGCCGACATGCACTAACTGCTTTGACTGCAGCGACCTTTGTTTCCGCTGCGGTCAACCCGGGCATAAGGCGGCATCGTGCGCCGCCACTCCCCACTGCCCCGCGTGTGCGGCGGGCAATAGGCCCGCCAAGCACCACATGGGGGGCAAGGAGTGCAAACCCCCGGCTTCGGCCCCAAAGGGGCGGAGCGGCCTGACGACCCCGGCCGCTCCCGCCCCTAGCGCGACCCAATCGCCCGCCAGCGTGGAGGAGGTGATGGATACGGCCCACTAATGGCGACCGAATCCTACCACCTCCTGCAGGCCAACCTCAACCACGCCGCCGAGGCACAGGACGTTTTCCTGCAAGCCATGGCGGAGTGGTTGATCGGTGCAGCCGTAGCCGCGGAGCCGTACGTGGTGCCAGACCGGTCCAATTGGCTGGGCAGCAGTGACGGCTCTGTGGCAATCGTCGCCTCCACGTCGTGGCATTCCCCGCCTTTGTTGCTCAAGGACAGGGGCGATGGGTATGTCGCGGCGGAATGGGGAGAGGTTACGCTATTTGGTGTTTACTTCTCCCCTAACAGGAGCGCGACGGATTTTGGGGCCTTCCTCACCATCCTGGGGGCCTCGATACGGCGACTGGCACCGCGCTAAGTCTTCGTTCTGGGGGACTACAACGCCAAGTCCACGGCGTGGGGGTCCCCCAGGACGAATGACCGCGGGCGGGCGGTCGAAGAGTGGGCGGCGGCACTGGGCCTCTGTTTGCTGAACAGGGGCTCGGTGCAAACGTGCGTGCGGCAGCAGGGCGGGTCGATAGTGGACTTGTCGTTCGCTAGCCCTAATGTCGCAGCACGTGTGAGGAGCTGGTGCGTTCAGGAGGAGGTTGAGACCCTATCCGACCACCGATACATCCGGATAGAGGTCTCCCGGACCCTCCTGCAGCTCGGCAGGGGTCACATGGCGGACGGAGCTCCCACGTTTCCGCGGTGGGCTGTGGGTCGATTGGATTGGGACCTGTTGGCGGAGGCAGCCATCGTTCAGTCGTGGCTGTCCTCACCGCCCCAGGCGGACGGGGTGGATGCCGAGGCTGGCCGCATCCGCTGTGCGTTAACGCAGATCTGCGATGCGACCATGCCCCGTGTGCGGCGTCTGCCCCCGAAGAGTGCGGTCCCCTGGTGGTCCCGAGAATTGGCGGACCTTCGGGCTGCGTGCATACGTGCCCAGTTTGGTTTTCGGAGAGGGCGTTCGACGATCGCGGCCCTGCTGCGCCTGAAGGCCGTGGTAGCAGAGGCCGTCACCGGCGGAGGAGTCCTGTTGGCGGTGTCCCTGGACACCTTCAACAGTCTGCCATTCAGCTGCATCAGGGAGGGGCTGAGGTATCACGGGGTGCCCGTGTACCTCAGGCGGCTGGTGGCAGACTACTTGGAGGGGCGCAGCGTCCTCTACGTTGACCGAGTAGGGGACGTTGTGCGAACGCCCATGACGTGCGGTGTCCCACAGGGGTCGGTTCTGGGTCCGACCCTGTGGAACATCGGCTACGACTGGGCGTTGAGAGGAAGCCTCCCACCCGGGCTGGGCGTAATTTGCTACGCCGACGATACACTCGTCACAGCCCGGGGTGGGACGCTAGAGGAGGCGGCACGCCTGGCAACTCTCGGCACCGAGGAGATTGTCAGGCGGATCGAAGCGCTGGGGTTGAGGGTAGCCCTGGAAAAGACGGAGGCCCTTTTGTTCCATGGCCTCCGTACTGCCGGGCCTCCCGCCGGCGCTTCGATCACCGTGAAGTCGGTCACCATCAGCATCCAGGCCCACATGAAGTACTTGGGCCTAGTGCTCGATGGGCATTTTTGGTTCCGGGAGCATCTCCATCGACTTGTTCCCCGGCTTGTCGGCGCGGCGTCCGCCCTTTCGCGGCTGATGCCGAATGTGGGCGGACCCAGCGCTACGTGCCGACAGCTGTACGTGGGGGTGATCCGGTCGATGGCTCTGTACGGCGCACCGGTGTGGGCGGGGTCCCTGACCGTCTGGCTGAGGGCCCTCTTGAGGCGACCACAGAGGGTCATGGCGGTCAGGGCCATACGCGGTTACCGCACGGTGTCGACGGAGGCAGCGTGCCTCTTGGCCGGAACTCCCCCTTGGGACCTGGAGGCGGAGATGCTCGCCGACATTTATCGGCGGGTGTCGGAGACGCGCGCCCGCTGCGGTATGGTCTCCCTGCAGGAGATCACTGCCTGGCGGGTCGACGCCCGCCGAGGGGTCATTGCCCGTTGGGCAGTCCGGCTGGAGAGTCCTCGGTACGGTGTCAGGACCGTCGAGGCCTTCCGGCCGGTGCTGATGGAGTGGTTGGAGCGGACGCACGGGGTGCTTTCCTTCCGACTGGTGCAGGTGCTTACGGGGCACGGGTGTTTTGGGAAGTACCTGCACAAGATTGTAAGGAGGGAGAGCACACCGTCCTGCCACCATTGCAGTTGTGACGAGGACACGGCGCAGCACACGCTCGAGGAGTGTGCTGCGTGGGAGGGGGAGCGCCGTGAACTCGTCGCGATTATCGGTGCCGACCTGGCGCTGTCGACCATCGCCAGGGAGATGCTCGACAGCGTCAGGAACTGGGACGCGGTCGCCGCCTTCTGTGAGGCCGTAATCTCACGGAAGGAGGCGGCGGATCGTGTGCGAGTAGAGCTCCTATTCGGCGACACGTTCCGCCGCCAGCGACTCGGGCGGCGCAGGCGCGAGTATCTGCGCCTAATGCCGCCCTAGCCGAGGCCACGGATGATCGGACCGGGGAATTGTCCGTCACCCGCAGAGAAGCTGACCGCGCGACGGTGACCGACGTCCCAGTACGTCGAGAGGTTACCCGAAAGGGTATTCCGTCGGGCCGACCACTGATGACAAGTCACATCTGCTCCGGTGGTCGGCCCAACAACGAGGTGACGTAGGTACGGGTGGGTTATGGGCCCGCGCGCCGTCCTTTCATCGCCCCGGATGGACTGGACCGCGCGTGCGCTTACCATAGCCCACCCATAAAAAAAAAAAAAAAAGCCCTGACCACTTTCATTCTATTGTTCTCTCACTTGTTATTGGTATAATATTTAAACCTTAGAATAATAACGTATAGAAAGTAAGTTCACGCACAAAAAGTGAGGCATTTCAATTGGAGCCAAATGGAGCTTACACTGGAACCGTTCCGTAATGTACAAGTCATTGTACTGCACGAACGTACGCAACTCTTAAAAAATAAATAGGTAATTATGACGGTTTGTGCATTCAAATGGTGTCACAACACATTTGAAAAATATAAAAAGATTATTAACATTACTTTTAAAGGTAATTCGACGACTTATGTTAAAAAAAACAAAATTTGATTTCATAATTTGTATAGTGGTGTGCGTGTGTAATCGTCTGTGCGCCATTAGTATTTTTAGATTCAAATTTTGAAAGTTCGAAGTATTGACACTATTCTTCTATACGTTATTATTCTAAGATTTAAACATTTGAGAAAACCTACTTTCTATCGTTTCGATTAAGATGAGATTCTGTATATCTAACCTTCTTTCTTGGCGCACTACAAACCTACATTTTCCCTACAAAGAATTATAATAGGTATTCGAAACCCTCATTCGGTTCGTTTTTCAAACATAATAGGTTTTCGAGAAATAATTGGCCAGATTCATCATCATCATCATCACTGCTCATACACGTCCCATTACTGGAGTCTTCTATTACTCGAGTCACTTCCATATTGAAAGGGTTTTATTTCGAGTGTTCCTTCTCTTGCACAGTTGTTATACACACAAGATATGTCTCAATCGCCTTTTACGACACCCACGGGCAAGAGAGGAGGGAGTGAATTGTTTTCTTACCCGTCAACACACGGAGAATGGCGAGATGCATTATTGTGTATAATATTATCTACCCAGCAGAACGAGAAAAATCTTTCAACACTGGCTGAAAATTTTACAGTACGCGGATGACCCATGCCTCTATGCTATCAACGCATCCATAGAAATCGCTAGGTTTAAAACTAACAATATAAAAACATACAAATAAGTATAATTTCTCTTTTTAGGATTTCCGATATTAAAAGCAATGAAAAGAAAAATAACTCACTGCCTCTTTTTCTCGATAATGAAATAAGGATTAAGTTAAAAAACATAAAAGCGGAAAATTCTACATTAACAATATACGGCGTTTTTCAAAATGGATACGCCAATGACGCCGACTGTATGAGGGCGAAGACGCAGTATACCGACTGTAGCCTGTACCGCAGTATACCGACTGTAGCCTGTACCGCAGTATACCGACTGTAGCCTGTACCACAGTATAACGACTGTAGCCTGTACCGCAGTATACCGACTGTAGCCTGTACCGCAGTATACCGACTGTAACCTGTACCGCAGTATACCGACTGTAGCCTGTACCGTAGTATACTGACTGTAGCCTGTACCGCAGTATACCGACTGTAGCCTGTACCGCAGTATACCGACTGTAGCCTGTACCGCAGTATAACGACTGTAGCCTGTACCGCAGTATACCGACTGTAACCTGTACCGCAGTATACCGACTGTAACCTGTACCCCAGTATACCAACTGTAGCCTGTACCGCAGTATACCGACTGTAGCCTGTACAGCAGTATAACGACTGTAGCTTATACCGCAGTATACCGGCTGTAGCCTGTACCGCAGTATACCGGCTGTAGCCTCTACCGCAGTATACCGACTGTAACCTGTACCGCCGACTGTAGAATATGCGCTTATTACCTATACTAAGCCTTATGCCAAACCGTCTAGATAGCATCTGATAATAGTTTTTCCTCCTGCTACAGAAGAAAATGATATTTATGATCTAAATAAGAGGATACCGAAAACCAATATATCTTGAACAACTATGATTTGTCATGACCATTATCTTGTATCCTAACTACTTAGCGTCAACATATATATATATTAGATTTTTCTTCCATCGTACATGTTATAAGTCTTGCAGTAGCGTAGCTTGTGTTAGGGAGGCCCTCCCCGGAAGGCTGGGAGGACGCAAGGTAACGGTTAAGTTTAAAAAAAAAATTTGATGAAATAGTGATTATGGGATTTTTAAATAAAATACCTAGCAGTTTCATATTAGGAATTTTTGCTTGAATATACATAGATGATTCGGGATTACAGTATACGGGCCCGTATCGATATAATGTTCTTAGTCGCCTTCTACGGACTACGACACCCGCGAATAATGTAACTAATGTAAGGGTTGTAGCCGCTACATATGGTTTTATTCATCATTTCACATCATATACATCTCACATCCCATTTTTTTGTGAATTATCTATGGTCCCACAGTTGGGCTCGAGCCTCCGTCACAATAAAACACATATTGATCTACCATAACTATACCACTCTAGTCAGACGCGTTGCTATAGTGTTATTTATAGTTTACCTCCTCATGCATAGATGTTATAATCATGTTTAATCCATTAGTCGTCTTTTACACCTCCTAATGGTAAGAGGTGTGATGAATTGTATTCTTACTATGTCACTACACGGAAAAGTAAGTAAATAAAATTCAAATTGATGGATAGTATATTTATTCTTATTACTATGACACAACAACAAATATACTGATAAAATCATATGAATACCAAAAATTTATTATACTAATATAACCTTTAAAAACCATGTTGAAACGCTTGTCATTTAAATAAAAAAAAACACCACACATGTTACCCGACCATAAATAATATAATGAATTAATAAATAGATGATTAAATGAAATGTAAAACAGACATTTAGTAGGTATTACATATTTGGATTGTAATTATAATTGCATAGATAAAATTTACTAGTGGCATAATACTGAAGATAGTGCAATCTAAAACATCGATTTTTCTATAGTTTCGTATAATTGTATAGTCTTAAATGTAACATTTACATTTAGATAATGTTTCATTGCCACATATTAAGGGACCAACATCTCGTCATCTACCGAGTATAGGTACAGAATTGGTATTGCTTATTAAAAAAATATTAACCTATAAAAACTCTTTAATAATTGGTATCCGATTTAAAAGTCGCAAGTAAAAGCGACATGACTGTCATTATAATATTCTTTTTTTTTTTTGTAATTTCAATATCTGGAAACGGTCACAATGTTTCTAAAATCGATAACATCAAATTGATACTTGTCACGGTAGATCGCAATCTAAAAACTATTCCATTTTTAAGAGTATTTCATTGAAACTATTATACTGAAGATACATATATTTCTAAATAGGTACACATTATTTTTATTATAATTGGAATGGACATTTAAATATGAAATAACTTTTTACCTAGTTACATAATAAGATTAATCGTAACTGCAAGCCCAAATATTATTTACGTAATAATAGATACCTGATCAGTACATAAATATTATTAAATAAATAAAACGATATCAACAACTAATAAATAAAATAATTATTTAACAAATTACAACACTATCCCTACATATGACAATTAATAAATACACATATATTTTATCATTAAAAACTTACGAATAATAATTAATAATTAAATACATAATAGTTAAACTGTTGGCAGAGTAAAAACAAGAGTTAAAATGCCGTACATTTAAATTTTCATTCTCCTATATTATATATCCACGAAGGGTATGCCGTTCGAACAATGAATTACGAAAGTATAAAAATAATTTTAGGTTTCAATCAGATATTAAGAAGACTAAGGATACCGAATTTATTTGTCTTAGTCGATTTTTGTCCATGATAGTTAGTATCAGATGCCATTGCTTGCTCTACTAGGCATTTATTTTAGAAATATTCAAAATTTATGGAACAATCAGGCATTTAGGTCACGATTGCTTACATCCAATCACCGTTAAAGAAGGCGATAATTAAAACACGTATATAACTTCGAAAATTGATTGGTGCGCGTCGTGGTATCGAACTCGTGACCTCCGCAGTCTATTCTCTCCACTAAGCTATCGCTGCTATATTAATTGTAAATGTAATATTCTTCTAAATATTTAAATATATTCTAAGTTAATTCCACCATTTAATACGAATCTAACACTTCATAATTATATATATATTTTTTTCAGGCTATATAGATCGTGCGAAATAAAGATAGACGTACATCCATAACAGGGGACAATTGGGCAGTGGGATAAAATATATAGCTAACATTTATCCATCTATCACAACATTTAATAAGGTAGTATAGTCACAAATAGTATTTAGACAATTATAAATATTTATGTAAGTCTAGATCACATTAAAAGCGAACAATTAGATTTTTAAAACATTCATAATTGTGTATTAATTAATTGATTAAGATATGAAATGTAAACTTTATAATAAATACAATGCTTATTTATCACTACAGATTGAAGATTCCTTTATAATTACGTACAAATAGTTTTAAAACACAGATTTATTTTTGCATCATCTGCCCACTATTGGGCTCGAGTCACCTTCACAATGGAAATTGACCTGGCCTCATGCCGCCCTAGCCGAGGCCGCGGGTGACGTGACCGGGGAATTAGACCGTCACCCGCCGAGAGGCCGACCGCGTGAGGAAAGCGATGGGAGGGAAGAAGGCCAATATCTGTGGATCTAATCATCGTGATGCACGACTGCCTATACCTTTGGTTTCGAACACATTCCATCAGAACATGCTGAACATCATCAATAGTTCCACAGTCACTACAGTTCGGAGATGGAGATTTTTCCTTTAAAAATGCAAACTTGTTTGATGGAATGTGTCCCGACCGTAATCTAAGGACTGTCTTTAGAAATCCTCTATTGGCTTTTATATTATCTATCCAAGGGTGTGATGATATTTGTGGTTGGATAGTTTGATACCAAATTCCCTTCTCACGTGATCTCTCATCAAAATATTCCTGCCACTCTTCCTTACATTGCAGCTAACCACTAGTTGGTTGGGGTGTGTCATGGCAGAGTCAAAGTAGCTCTGAGAGCACCGTTTCATAAACTGCTTGATGGTCGGCAGTTCGAGGTCGATGTGGAGATCGACGTTTCGTATGAACCACGGTGCTCCCGTAGCTCGGCGCATGAATCGATTTTGTAGTGTCTGTAGCCTGTGGATCCTGTGTGGCTTAACATGCGCGAACACCACGCTGGCATAGGTCATGATAGGCCGTATGCAGGTGGTGTATAGTCGAATTTTGCTACTCAGGGGCATACACGACCTAGAGTTGAGTAGACAGTGGAGACGGCCCATTACAAAGGCTGCCCGTCCGCGGACTTGCTTTATGTGAGGGGCGAAGCTGAGTCGATCGTCAAGGGTCACACCCAAGTATTTGGCCTGCCTGGTCCAAGTGACCGGCTTGTTGAAAATTTTAAAGGGGGGAATGCTATCGATAGAGTAGGAACGGGCAGTTCGTCTAGTGAGGTTGATTTCTAATCTCCATTTCCTAAACCAATTGGCTAGGCCGGTAACCGGTTTGGAGAGTCTTGGCTACTGTTGTCGGGGATCTACCAGCACAAAAGAGTGCGGTGTCATCAGCGTAAAGCGCTTTATGTACCCGATAGAATTTGGGCATATCGCTAGTGTATAGCGTGAAGAGAAATGGGGAGAGGACCGACCTCTGAGGGACGCCGGCCTTGATAGGGTGGGAGGTCGACAACGTCCCTTCCACCCTGTAGCGAAAGCTGCGATGACTTAAGTAGTCATGTATAATGAGAATTAAGTAGTGAGGGATCTTAAGGAGATAGAGTTTGTAGATTAGGCCTTCATGCCAAACCTTGTCGAATGCTTTCGCTACGTCTAGGAATAATACACCCGTATATCTGTTCATGATGAACTGACTACTTGTGTATTCTACCAAACGGTGAACTTGTTGTACGCAGCTGTGTTTAGCTCGGAAGCCAAACTGTGCGTCGGGAACGAGTATTATTATATATTATAGTTATTGTATCAGACTTGGCTGTATGGGCTTTGATTCCTTTGCCTGCCCGTATGAACAAACAGAACCAAAAAAAAAATGTTGACGGTCTGTCAGACGCGTAATTCGTTATAACTTTAAAAGAAGGAATGTCGGCAGATTGCCATTAAAAAAAAAAAAAAAAAAAAAAAAAACTTTAAAAGAAGCTATAAGGAGTTGAAGGTGGAGATTATTATTTCGTGTATTCTCTTTTTCAGGAGTCATGGGTAAGTCTCAAATAAAAGATTTTTTATAAATCTCGAATTGTGTTCACATTCCAATTAGTATTTACATTTGACCGTTATTAATTATTTCAGAAGAAAGCACAAAAAAATATAAAAGCAAGCCATCGCAATTTGCAAGCGTGACGGTTGGGGTGAGTGGTTTATATTAATACGTAAATAATATCTAACCAATTTATCCTGTCATAAACTTTGCACTGTTGGACAGCTTCACAATTAGAAGCATTTTGTCCTACTGAACATGTATGAAAACGGTTGAAGTTGGTTTTATTTCAAGTTAAGGCGATAATCTTCCATTGCGATATTTGGTGCATGTTCTACATTCAAATTTTCGTGTCTCAATATATTTATTTTTTTATTTTAACTTTATGGCAGTGTTAAATGTAGATTCTTATAGGGCGTCCTACATGTTGGCCGAGTGCAGGCGAGCGATGGCGAACGCCAACGTGTGTACACCCGATTTGCTAGAGATGTGTACGCACTACGCTGCGCCGCGCAATTGCGCCAACTCAGTTCACTGTGTTGGATGTGTTAACTCACTTCTAGAAAATGTGTTAGCGCACGGCGCAGTGCCGGCGAATCCGTTATTTTTTTTTTATTTATGCACCTATAAGGCAGGCTATAGTCGACCATACGGCCTTGTCTTATGTAGCTTACGAATAATTTTCTTCACATATTATTTAAATATTAGCATAAGAGGTAACATCCGTCAGTAAGTCAAGTCGTTACCATTAATTGGGTGCTGAAAACTAAATATACTGTTATACATATTAACGTAAACCACTATTATATGATATTCACAACACTTCAACTGTATTACATATTAAACTAGCTGACCCAATACAGACGTTCTGTTAAAATAAAATAAAGGATAAAGGAATGCTCCTTGAAATCGACAGCAGCGCCAACTACCAGGTCCAATTGTGAATCCAAACCATTCTCGAATAACCTTGAACACACACAAAAAATTCATCAACATCGGTCCAGCCTTAAAGAGAAGTTCAGTGACATACATACGTACACAAGAATTATATACATATATAAAGATAAAATATCAGTGTATTCAAGAGCGTGACATGACACTCCCATATTCCCGTCGAAAAACCCAAATTCGAACAACTCCGTGAAGTGTAAATAGAGTTAACTCTTTTTAGAAATTGAGTTATACCTAAAGGTGCACATGTCGCGCATTTACTTGCTCATTCGGTTGTGTTTCATTGTGCTGCGCCATGACGCCATGAGTTAGAAATGGAGTTATACCTGCAGTCGTGCAGATGGCGCACATTTCGTTCGTAGCTCACTCGGTCGTGATTACATTTTGCTGCGCCATGGCGCAATTTTGAGTTAGCGCAATGAGCTGGCGCAGTTTACTGCGCCTGAGTTAACGCAAGGATTATTGCTGAGTTACCCATGCCTACCCGATATTATTCATTCGTTTTCTTTCACTCACTCGATAAGTGAACAATGAAACAATGGGCGCAGTTGGCGCTAGGACCTATAAGCGCGGCGTAGAGGTGCCGCGCATTTCACTCGGCGTGACGTCATTTTGTTGCGCCATGGCGCAATTTTGAGTTAGCGCAATGAGCCGGCGCAGTTACCTGCGCCTGAGTTACTGAGTTAGCGCAAGGATTTTCGCTGAGTTACCCATGTCTAATTTAGTTGGCCAACGCTCGCCGTCGCTCGCCTAGTTGGCCGAGTGAATACAAGCGCCAACGTGTGGACAGCTGATTTGTCTTCACTCGCCGTCGCTCGTGATCACTTGCCTCACTTCGCCTCGGTGTCGGCGGTTTTGTGCATAAATCAAGGCACTAGTCTACGCTCGGCCAATGCCGTCTACACGTTGGCCGAGTCGTCATTACACGGTTGACATCCATCGCGGTTAGACGTGTTTAATGTGATATTGTCGCTAAATATAAATGATTATATTTTCAAATTTACATCACTACTTCTAGATATGCGCCGTAAATAATTAGATCCAAGTCACCCTATATGTTACCCATAGTATCAAAATGTATCTTCATCATTCATCATCATTTTAGCTAATATACGTCCTACTGTTGGGCTCGAGCCTCCTCCACAATAGGCGGGAAACTGACCTTAGTATTCCATGCTAGTCAGACAGGTTGGTATAGGGTTTCATTTTGAGGTTTCCTTCTCTTGCATATATGTTATATGCCTATTATGTATTATATCCCTTAATCGTTTTTTACGACATTCACAGACTATCTTGTCTGTGAATGTCTGGGACTGGTGAATTTTTTTCTTACTCCGTCACCACACGGATATATCTTACACTGTTCTATTTCTGTGAATACTCAGTATCAACCACCTTCTTTTTTTCCCACTTTACTGCGGTATACACTGAGATAGTAGTTATATACGCTCATTAAATAAATAGTCGAAGCTGCAGCAACGTTAAAGTCAACGTCCGTAGTGTTTCAGTGCACAATGAACACTGACATCGGCCAACGTGTAGACACTTCTACAAACGCTCGTCTACGTTGGCCACTCGCGTTGGCGTTCGTCGCACTCGGCCAACTTGTAGACGCTAGCACTCGCCTTGTACCTATTTGCCGATGCTCGCGTTGGCCTAGGCTCGGCCAACGTCTGTACGGGACTTTAGAGTTAAGGCTGTGAATAATAATGTCATTGAACATTGTCATGTTTGAATTTCAGTAATATGTATCGTATCAAATATTTGTATATTCTTTTGACAACCATAATTTTTAGAATGGAGTAAGACTTGTTGCATAGAATTTTTAAATTTGATTTCCAGGTTCAAAATAGACTAGAAACCAATATAAAACATCGAAGAAGCAGTCGGCTTACATTATTAGACAATATAAGGAATTTAAAATGTGACAGCCCTGCACCTCTTACCAATGCACAACAGAACGGCGAACATAGGAGACGACAGTTGGAATCATGGAAGGAGCAAAAGGAGACACAAAGAAAGGATGCGGCTAAGCAGAAGAAGAAACCTTTTCTAACAGGAGTACCTCATGTGCCTCAGAAATATGTACCCCCTCCTCCAATACCAAAATCAAGTACCTTTGGTAGAGTTACAAGATCACAATCATCTAAAGATAACATTAAGACCAAAGAGATTAAGACTGCAATTTCTCAATCATTTGTAAATTCATTTGCACCAAAAAATGCATTGTTCCGACCACCAAAGATTAAAAATGTAGAGAAAGTCCCAAGCTTGGCAGTTCTACCTAAAAAAACTAAACAACTAAATATTACATTCAATCCAATATTGCCAAACAACGCAAAAGATTTTAAACAAACAAGATCTAAAACTATGCCTATAATAGAAACAAAACCGATACAAAAGCCATCTGAAAGACCCAATGCTAAAGTGACACAATCCCCAAAGAAGAATTCTAAACTCTCCGCTGCCCCCTCACTTGGAAGCAGCAGTGAAGAAGAACACACCTTGCACATATCTCCAATCTTAACAAGAAATAACAAACAAAAGTCTCCTTTAATGCTTAATTCCCAAGCAATTAAGAAAACTAGAAAATCATTACAGAAACAAAGTAGATTGCAAACTCCTGAGAAACCAGTGCCAAAGAGCGAATCCAGTTCAGAAGAAAAATTAAGGTCTCCAGAAACTGTGGACAAGGTTCCTATGACCCCAGAGCAGATTGTTAGAGACGCTGTCAAGAACAGTTCTTATGTAACAAAGTCCAGAGGCAAAGATAATGCTAGAAAGGAAATGAAGGAAAAGTTTAATGAAGGTAAAGTTTTCATTCATATTTAATAGCAATATCGTCACAATTAATTAAAATAATTTCAAATGTGATGCTTGTGATTGCTGTAAAAAATATCTAATATGAGGTCCACGTAGGTCTGAATCCATTTTGCATAGTAAGTGTATTAAATAATTATATTTGTAAGGAGTGTTAAAGTCAGCCTGGTCACCCTCGCCTATAGATGTTTCACATCAAAAAGTGGCTGCCCAAACCACTAGGCTACTAGGCACAAAAAAAAACAAGGGTGGCAACATTTTTGCGAATCCCTATCACCTCTCTCACCTATTTCTCTTGTTTGGAAGAAAATCAAGGCATATCGTGGAAGCCTTAGTGATAACAGCATAGTGACCAATAATGCCAACTCCTGGCTCCATCAATTCCTTTCTAAATTAGCCCCTCCTTTTGTCCCTAATTATGACTGCCTGACTCCTCCACTTTTACATCCCTCTATTTCACTTTCTGTGATGGATGACACCTTTTCACTCTCTGAGCTTGTTTGTGCCCTTGACCACCTTTATGACTCCACTCCTGGTATAGATGGAATCCCCTATTTCTTCATCTGTAAATCATCTAATGCATGTAAAACCTTTCTTCTCCATATCCCAAACTTTATTTTCACTACTGGTAAAGTGCCAGTGTCCTGGAAAATGCAAGTTATTATTCCTGTACTAAAACCTGGCAAAGACCCACATGACCCCTCTTCTTATAGACCCATTGCTTTCTCTTCGGTCTTATGTAAAATAATGGAGAACCTTATTAAGAACTGACTGGAGTGGATCCTTGAAAGTAGAGGACTATTACCCAACAACCAATTTAGCTACAGACGAGGTAGAGGTACTTAAGACAGCCTTAGAATATTTACCTCTGAAGTTCGTGTAGCTTTTTCCAAAAGTGAGCATGTTATTGGGGTTTTCCTAGACATTACATCGGCCTATGACAATGTTTTACTTCCGCTACTCAGGCAAAAGATGCATCAGCTGAGTATTCCCTTGAGGTTAACAAATATCATCTTTAACATGTTTACAGAACGGTCCATAGTTGTCAGGTACCAGGGTACTCTGCTCCCTCCTCGTGTGGTCTGGATGGGCCTTCCTCAGGGATCCGTCTTAAGCCCTATCCTATATAATATCTACACTTACGATCTTGAACTCTCTACCAATTCTTTCTGCAAAATTCTTCAATATGCTGATGATGTTGCTCTTTATTCTGTCTCCGCTTCCTTCTCTGATGCTTCTTTCCGCTTAAATTCTGCTTTTTATTACTTGAACCAATGGCTCATCAATCACAACTTATCTATACCTGTTTCCAAATGTAATGCTGTTATCTTTTCTCGTAAGCGTATCATCCCTAGCATCAGCCTATCTATAGGTGTTGAACCAATCTCAGTTAAAGAAAAAGTGAAATTCTTGGGTCTCATATTAGATAATAAATTATCAGGACTACTGCATTTAAATTATATTGTTAAAAAATGTGAGAAGGGTGTTAATATTATGCGGGCTCTTTCGGGAGTTCGCTGGGGTTCACATCCTTTCTGCCAGAAATTGGTATATAATGCAATAGTCCGTAACCACTTTGATTATGGTTGCTTTCTTTTCCAGCCATGTAATAGATCTGCCCTTACTAAGTTGGACAAAATTCAAGCAAAGTGTATGCGCCTTATCACAGGTGCTATGAAATGTTCACCTACTAACGCCCTTCAAGTTGAGTGTATGGAGCCTCTCCTTCATCTCCGCCGGGAATATCTTTCTGATAGGTTCCTCTCTAAAACTATCCAAATCAGTTCTAATATCCTTCTTTCTATCCTTGAATCTCTATCGATTTCGGTTTCCACTTCCAGTTACTGGTCTCATAAGGATCCACCTCATTTGGCCATTTCATACAGTAAATTAAAAAGGCTGAATATTTCAAATCAATTCAAACCCACTCTTTCAGTTTGACTACCAGTCTTTGATTTTTCAACCAAAAATCATTCTTAATTTTGGTATCAGCAAAAATAGTTGTCATGCCAATCTAACACTCTATCAAATTTTGTCTAAAGACTGGAGTGATTGGCTTGCAATCTATACAGATGCCTCAAAATTATCTAACAATAGTTGTGTTGTGTCAGCTGTTTGGATACCTAAATTCAAAATTATATTAAATTTTAAGCCTTACCATTCTGTTTTTACCGGAGAAGCCATAGTCCTTTTAGAGGCACTAACTTTTGTAGAAACTCACAAAATTAATAAAGCCTTAATACTCTCCAACTCCTTAAGTTGCTTGTTGGATATCTTAAAGATACCTTTTCGCTCCAGGGATAATTTCTTTTTAACCCTTCAAATTAGACAAATCCTGTTTAGGTGTCACTCATCAGGGGTCGAGATTGCACTGGCCTGGATTCCTAGCCACTCAGATATAGTAGGCAACGATATGCATGAGTGCATCCCACCTGGGTCTAGAAAAATATAATTATTGTTTTTCACGTGATTTATGCTCTTTAGCTAAACCATCTTTAATAAAGGCCTGGAACGACTTGTGGCAAGTGTCTAAACTATCTAAAGGAAAGTTTTATGGCTCAATCCAACCTTCTATCCCCTCTAAATCCTGGTTTTGCACTCGAAAAAAAATAAATAAACTGGCCACCTCGGTGATAACCCGTTTACGATTAGGATTTGTGTGTTCTCCTGTTTTCCTAGCTAAACTCCATATTAAAGATCATTCCATCTGTGAATGTGGTCTAGATGAAGGTACTCTGGAACATATATTTTTTTCCTGTCCCAAGATAGTGGTTCCACTGTATGATCTCCTTCCTACATCTATTTCTCGCCCTGTCAACCTCCCTTACTAGATGACTCTAGCTCATACGCCATTTGTTAACATTCTTTATAAATTTATCTCGCGAAACAAAATCAAATTATAGGTTGGTTCTATATTCTTTCTAATAATAGGTATATATTTCCCTCCCTTTTAAAGCTGATTTATCATGTTTAGTGTATTTATTAAATGTCTACTAACCTATAGATACTAACAATTTGTGACGTCTCTTTCAGCCCATTGAAGAGAAGCCATTGTTACAAGACTGATCAACTGTCACTATTATAATATTCGGTGTATTTTTTTTCATTTATTTTTTCTCTCCACCTTGACATTGACAGAATCATCGGTCGTCGATGGAGCCATACTTCTAAAAAAAACTAAACTGAAATGAGCTGAGATGAGGTCAGCATTTGCCATAATATTTACCAACCTGTTCTTAAAAATTCATCTTGAATAAGAGACTTATGACTTTGATAATAAAACATTTTCATTTATAGGACTATTGGATGAAGATGCAAATGATATGGACAGCGTTGGGTGTTTCCGGCGGCAACTTGCATCCGAGATCAAACGCATGACCGAGATGTGTGAAACTTGGAAGAAGATATCTGAGCAGACAATACTACCTGATACTGTTCAGGTAATTTAAAACTGAAAATATAATCTGTGATTATAGTATTCTCCTCAGCAGAGTAAGAATACAATTTACTCCTTTAGGGAATTTAATATGCACAATGTAACATCTGCGCAAGACCAACCTATCTGACCATTTTCCATGTGGTGACGGAGTAAGAATATGATTTGCTAACCCTCTCTTTTACTCGTGAGTATCGTAAAAGATGACTAAGGGATACGCTAAGCATGTGGCATTTATGCAAGAGAACACAACTCAAAATAAAACTACACTAACCTGTCTAACCACTCTGGTATAGTGGGTCAACTTCCTCTTGTTGTGGAGGAGGTTCAAGCCCAGCAGTGATAACACCTTGCATGAAGGAAATTGTCTTTGTATTGCAGAAGACTACAAACATTGGACAGTTATTGGCCTCAATTTACAACCAGTGGGCTTACCCTTGAAACCAATTGTAATTACGAATCCAATTCAATTCCAATCTCACCAAACTTATATTTGGTACTCTTAAGCAAAATTTTGAATTATAGTTGTCACAAAATAAAAGGGCCGTTTTGACAGTTCACGCCCAAAAAGTTTTCTATTTTTTACCGATCAAAGTGTTTTGAAGGTAATTACATTTTTCATTGACGGGTACCGCCCACTGGGCTAAGTGCTGTGGCATAACGATTTTTTTTCATATTGTCCACAGACTATTAATAATCGGTTAAGGAAAAATAAATCGATCAAGATATATTTTTAAGGCGGACTTGTAGTTGCCTTACTTATTAATTTGAATACTAGTATTTAGACCAACCATTTACAAAATTTCACCAGCTGTGTAGTGATTTTTACTGAAAATTCGAGACGTCAATATTGACAATATGAAAATGAAATAATATATATCAGGTTATGGGGCAACTTTTCGAGTATGTTGTAGTTTAACGGTCATAGATCGTAATTAGAATGTACATTACACAAAAAACAATATAACATAAAAGTTATAGTGATTTCAAAATATGTGTCTAAGAGTCTATGCCTTAAGGGTGTAGATCGTGAAAATCACCGAAAAGAGTGTTACGATTTTTCATATTTAACCTATTTACATATGATTGATATCAATGATAATTTGTATATATTACAATCAAAGACCAATAAGTATGTTCATGCTTATATTAAACTCTTAAACCTAATAGTTGTTATATAATAAACGTCAACAAACGCACAAAATTGAGTAAAAATGCAAAAACATGACTTCGTATTTTTCAGATTTAACCCCATAAATCAACACCAATTGATAAAAAGAAACACTTTTTGAACACTGAAGAAACCAATAAGTATAGCTGTATACTTCTTTTTATACCTTTACAAACAAAGACTTCCTCTTTTAAAGCCCTAAAATCTAGATATATTTTAAGGTAAATTTTTCATACAAAAATGTATGGGTAAAACGTTCGTTTCATTCGTGCAATCTCGGTGGTCAAAAGCGGCAGTTCCTTTCTGTAAGTGAACGCGACACCACGCTTGTCGGCTGCAGACAGCAGAATTACGTATTGTGAATTTGTGTTTTTTGTAAAAAATTGTAAGTATAACATTTTTATAATTAATTTATTTTCAGTTATTAGAAAGTATCGATATAATGAATGTCTGAAAGAAAACCATGATGGAACTAGATATAAATCGTAAAAAATACAATATCTACACTAATAGGTATTATAAAGAGGCAAGATTTGGATTTTTGTATGTAACGAATAAACTCAAAAAGTACTGGACCGATTTTAATAATTCTTTTATCATTCGAAAGCTACATTATCACTGAGTAACATAGGCTATTTTTTTCGCAGGACTGATTGAATTTGAGTGTCATGCCAGGGAAAAGAAAGTTTTGTACGCATTATAAAAATATGAAAGCCAAAAGATCTCGGAATAAAATGTAAGTTCCTCCCTACTTATTTATTATCGCATTTGAACAGGGTACATTACAAAGCTAATACAATATGTCATATGATTTAGATCGCCCGATTCAGACATATACCTACAATAACATGTAAATATTGGTTTGTATTATCTATATCTATACTGATAAATAAAATTGAAGTATCTGTATGTAATATCAAAATAATAGGATTTTTTAAAAAAAAAAAGGCGATACGGAGTTCGCCGGGTCGGCTAGTATTGTCTAAATATCAAAATGTGAAAGTAGGTAGGCGACAGCGCAACTTGGTCGACATACCTATACCGCCAAACAGACGCGAGGCGCCTAGCGTCTGGCTTAGGGTTGTACAAAATAAATAAAAAGTGGATAATATTGATGAATAATATTTCCAGTATTGAAAATAAAGAAAACCTTGGAGCCGAGACTGAGCAACAATGCTACGCGCTGTATAGAGGTAAGTTGTTATACGTAATTCTTGTAGACTTGTTACATAAATAAACAAACTACTTAGTTAGTGATGGGCGAAGACAAAATCTCAATACCTACCTATAGATTTTTTCTTGCAATATTTATTATTTTCATCGAGAGACAAACACCTTAGTACCGAAATACTTCTCAATTACTTTCTCAAAAGAAAATTTACGTTCAAATAGGTGACGTCATAAAAAAACAATACCTAATGCGTAAAGAAATTATAATTTCTATTCATCAGGAACCTAATATTGTATTAAATTCTTTTGCATTTTTTTAAATTTTTAATTATTTTTTATAAAAAAAATCAAGCCATTATCTTTCTTTACAGGAACTAGTTATTGAAAACGACCAAGAGGGAAAGGTGGATGAAATGGAAGTTGGGCGTAGAGTTGTAGACGTTTCTTTTTTTTTTAAAGCTCTTCAGGCCATAGGGGACCACGGTCCAATGGATTGTAAGTTAAGTTACCTCAGTATAATAGGTGAAGTAAAAGTTGGTCTGGACTCAAAACTCATCATGAAATGTAGTATGTGTAGTATGAAATTTACTGTGTGTTTGATTGAAAAGAAAGAAGATAGAATGGAAGTGAATCATCAAATTGTATCTGGTATCATATCATCTGGTGGGAGCTACTATCAGTTAAAAACATTAACTGCCGCAGTAGCCCTACCAATCATGTCACCTTCATTATACAATGAAATTAATAATACGGTTTGCGATTGGTGGGAAAAGACAGCAGCATGCGATTGGTGGGAAAAGACAGCAGCACATTCCATGGCAGAAGCTGTCAAGGAAGAAGCGGAGTACGCAGTGTCTATAGGTAGTGTTGATAAAAATGGTACACCATTAATATCTGTTGCTGTTGACGGTTGTTGGAGCAAGAGATCTTATGGTAAGAATTTTTCCGCCTTGTCCGGCGCAGCTGCGATAATTGGCATTAAAACTAATAAAGTATTGTTTTTTGGAGTTAAAAATAAATACTGCGTAGTTTGTGCACGAGCCGCAAAGAACGACAGTCAGCCCTCGGAACACCGTTGTTTCAAGAATTATTCGGGATCATCTACCGGTATGGAATCGACCATAATAGTTGAGGGGTTTAAACGTTCCATTGTTGATCACGGTGTAATTTATAATAAATTTGTAGCAGACGGCGATTCCAGTACTTATAAAAAAATATTAGATTCGCGACCGTACGGTAATTTAACAGTAGAGAAAATTGAATGCAAAAATCATCTTTTACGAAACTACTGCAATAGCTTGGAGAAACTGTCGAAAGACACTAAGTATCCTTGCGAATTGCGGAAATTCCTAAAAGAAAGGTATTTGCGTTTAAGAACGGGTGTAAAATGCGCTATTAAATATTGGGGCGATCAAAATCAGTCACTCGAAGAAAAAATAAAAAATCTTAGTGAAGATATCCTAAATGGTCCACAACACGTATTTGGTAATCACCAATATTGCAAAGAGTATTTCTGTAGACCTGATACTCGTCGAATAGAACCTGTTGGGTTGCTTCCAGCAATTGTTGGATGCGGATTAATGGACGCGGTACACATTTTAAGTAAAAGACTGTCATATCATTCTAGAAGTTTAATTCATAATTGTACAAGTAATATAGTTGAAAGTTTTAACGCAGTGATTGCCAAATTAGTAGGGGGTAAGCGTGTAAATTATTCTTCCCGTGGTTCTTATGCGGGCCGATGCGCAGCTGCTGTTGTGTCTTTTAATACAGGATCGATTCATAGTAAAACTCATGAAGTAATATTTAAATCTAGTCCTAATCCTTTGATCGCGAAAGTGGATAATTGTAATCGTAGAATCCGTTTAATTGCTAAACCTAAATTAAGATTGAAAAAGAGCCACAGCGCTATATCGAAAGACGCTCACTATGGACCAAACTGCGAAAAACCTGATCTGAGTCCAGAATTATATGAGAAAGCCAAGTCATCTTTTTTAGCCGATTTAAAGTTGTCTTGTGCTGAAAGAGAGGAGCTTGAAAGGTCGACCCATTTGCAAAGAAGTAGTTCTGAGTGGATGAGTACAAGGAGAAAATTACTAACCTCATCATCGTTCGGGGAAGTTTGTAAAAAACGAGAGAGCACAAGTTGTGCTGTTCTTGTTCGTAAAATCGTTTATGGTAGTAATATCTCCAGTTTGCCTGCTGTACGGTACGGTATCGAAAACGAAGAAACCGCAATTAAACAGTTAGAAATTCAAGAGAATATTAGTATACAAGGTTGCGGTTTGTTCGTCGACGATCAATATGAATTTCTTGGTACTACACCAGATGGCATTTATGCAAACGGTTTAATTGAAATTAAGTGCCCACATTCTTTAGCTGGCATGACTCTTGATGAAGCAATGGCCAAACATACCTTTTGGGTTAAGGACAAGGCTTCCAAGGGTTATGTCATAAATAAAAATCATAACTGGTATTTCCAAATTCAGGGACAGGTACATATTACTAAAAGAAACGTTTGCATGCTTGGCATCTGGTTTGGTGCTACTGTACCTATGAAAGTTTATATTATAGAAAAGGACGACATATTTTGGGAGGAGAAAATGGAGATGAAATTAGTTAGGTTTTATTACGATTGCCTACTTCCAGAATTAGTTGATCCTCGGCAGTCACGAAGCATGCCCATTCGTGACGCGCCCAGTACCATAGAGGCTATGAAAGAGAGGAAAGAAAGAGCTTTACATGTTATGAAAGAGAAGAACGCCTAATGATTTTGAAAGATACAGGTAACTTAACTACCCAGCCAGTCGATTCACGTAAACACGCCAGTCCAAAAGTCGTTTTAACTTAGGAATTTAGAAATCGCCTTTTGGTTTTCTGTTTTAAACGCACTTACTTATCTAGTCTTGGATTGTCATAAATCTTCCAATAGCTCAATTACTATACAATTTCTGAGTTACCTGGTGTAAAGAATCATAAAAATTGGTTCAAAGATACAGCGAATTGAGAATTCTCCTTTTTTTAAGTCGGTTAAAAGGGCTAAATTTGCACAAAACGAAGTGACGTCACTGCGCTACGGTTTTTATTACTTACGTGAATCGGGCAGCTGGTAACGTTTTCATTCTGATAGGTTTTGTGATAGCCATTGATTTTATCATCAAATTAGCAGAAATCAGAACTTGATCCGTAATCGAATGAAAAACCATTAGAATTTTGAACTCATATTTCGTTATTGTTTAATTACATACTTTTAATTAGTATATTAATAATTTACAAACTTCTGTTAAAATTAGTAAATAAATGAATTATTTACTACCCTAGCACGCTTTTAGGATAGCGAGTAATGGCGACTCATATTTGTTATTGTGTAGTAAATAAATCATTTTTATACTTGTATTTCATTTATTGACATTTTTTTTAAAACCCTAGGATTTTTTTTTAGATATCGACGAGGTGATCGTAAACAAAAAGTAAGTATTTGAGTTTACGCAATAGGCACATTTCCTTGCGTAGAGATAAACACACTTCCTACTGAATTTGCAATTATTTTATTGAATGAATATTTTACGAATTAGAATAAACTTTGGTAGTGAAATTACAAATAAATAAATAGTTGGAATTTTAGGTAAGTAGAATACAAAAATGTCAGTCCGGACCTACTCTTGATTGTATATTATATTATAAACTAGTAACCCGCCCTCGCTATCTTCGCTATCTTCGGCAATATTCACTTCACATTACATACTATAAAAAGCATATTGATCTATAATAAATGCACAATTTATTTAAGGTACTTAATTGGATAAGGATTAATGCTGTATTGTATAAAATCACTTAGTAAATAATCATTTTTTAGTAGAGGATAAAAAATGGTTATGGTGGGTTATCCCTAAGAGATAGACATATGCCATCGTGGACTTTTTTATTGAACTTTTTAAGATGGATAATACTGTAGTACATTATTTTGGTCTATCTCGTAGGGTTCAGCCAACGTTTGCAATATAAGCGCAAAAACGTGCTTATTTACGACATCACATTAGAAACCTCTAAATTAATCAGCGTTTCTCTACTATATTATGCATGTATTATACATATAAACCTTCCTTAAGAATCATTCTATTTATTAAAAAAAACTCCATCAAAATCCGTTGCGTAGTTTTAAAGATCTAAGCATACATAGGGACAGACAGACGGCGGATAGCGACTTTGTTTTATACTATGTAATGTAATGATAGAAAAACATAAAAATTGTGTCTCAACTACTCTTATTAATCTATTAAAAAGAATCAACAGCTAGTTTCCAAAAATTCAACGTTATTGTTATGCTGTAAATATTCAAGTTCAATAACAATTTCTCAACGTGGAACGTTTGTTGCAAAACATTTTGAAAATCGCGCTCTCTAGGTCATTCATCCGCCCCGTCGGATGTTACATTAAACTTTGGCGCTGCGGTCGCTCGAAATCGAGAACTCAGGCCAACAATCTACACCCTTAAATGTTACGTATTATGTAGGCATGTACAAACAGAATACAAGTAGGCATGTAAAGCTTCGACAGTATAAATTCATTCGTAATACCTAGAATTGTGCAAACGTTTCAATGATATACTCAGTGCCAGATAACGTGGCAAAAGACGACCTTCACCACGATATCTTAAAATGCAAAAAAAATCTATCGCTTACCATACAAATCTATCGAAAAGTTGTATCGCAAAATTCTCTTGGTAGATGCCTACCAGGAAGCAACATTACAAACAGCACAACCCAAAATTTTACGAAATCTAGTAAAATTACCATAGAAAATATATGTTTTTAATATCCTATAATCATGTATTTCATTGTTTTAAAATACCAGATTAACCTGTAACTGGTGACATTTCATTATTTTATAAATAATATCATTGATAACAATGCCAAATTACTTTCAAATGTCTGAATATCAAAAGTTTTTAAGTAACATTAAAATAAGTACCGAGAATATTTATATAAATTCAATATAATATAGATCCTATAATTAAATACGTAATTAGCTTCGAAGAGTTATGTAACGCCCAAAAAATGCCAAGTTTTAAGTTATGACACTTCTTTCAACTCATTTTACCGTCAGGTGTAATAAACCTAAAGTATCGCACAAGTAGATGCAAGATTTTAGGTTATGTGTATCAAACATAAAATCTTTTCTTAACTGATTTTAGCGTCAGGTGTACAAGATCAGTGGCGTCGTGTGGCCCAGTCGCCATTTTGTTTGACATTCCGTGTGGAGCACGTAAAAGATTTTGAAAAAAAAAATGATGGGCCTCGATGACAGTACATACCGAAAGATTGATGCATTCATAATTCATGTATCAGACAGCAGTGATAGTAACAGTAGTGGAAGTAACAGTCCAGAACTATAGATTTTTGTAAAGTCATAAATAAATTATTTTAGTATATTATTTTACCTCACCTTACGTATTTAACAAAAAATTAGCCTTAAGATAGGTTAGCTATCAGTTTCATGCTAGGGCAATGGTAAGGTAGGTAACGTGTACGTATGCTTTATTATTGCACGTGTAGGTGTTTAATAATTTCTTAATTAAAATTCTAAACAAATTACACGCAGACAAATGTTTGTAACCTCTGTACAGTCTAGACACCTTCACCACGATATTACAACGATAAGACGGTTTGTATGGAAAGCGATAGAATTAGCGATAAATTACTTGGATTTGATGATATCGTGGTGAAGGTCACCAAATCACCTCTTTTGCCATGCTAATTGGCAAACACTATAGTGTAGGTTTGCCTACCTACGAGCGACAAGCGGTCAACGGTCCAAGGCCGATCAGCTGTTTTAAAGCGAAGTTTGTTTTGTTTATGTGAATGTAATCATTGATTTATTCAATTTCTAATGAACATTTAACAAAGTATGAATATGTTGCGTATTAAGTATCATTGACTTTATACATTTCAATCAGATTTACACGAAAAAGCGATGACAAAATTGAAAACTTTACATGTCTCTAATTCCTTAACGAAGCGATATTTTTCGTTCAAATTTTTTTTTCATGGGTTCCTACCACCATTGCCTACACGCTCGAGGAGTGTGCTGCATGGGAGGGGGATCGCCGTGAACTCGTCGCAATTATCGGTGCCGACCTGGCGCTGCCGACCATCGCCAGGGAGATGCTCGTCAGCGTCAGGAACTGGGACGCGGTCACCGCCTTCTGTGAGGCCGTAATCTCACGGAAGGAGGCGGCGGATCGTGTGCGAGTAGAGCTCCTATTCGGCGACACGTTCCGCCGCCGGCGACTCGGGCGGCGCAGGCGCGAGTATTTGCGCCTAATGCCGCCCTAGCCGAGGCCGCGGGTGATTGGACCGGGGAATTGTCCGTCACCCGCAGAGAGGCTGACCGCGCGACGGCGACTGACGTCCCAGGACGTCGAGAGGTGAGGGTACCCGAAAGGGTATTCCGTCGGCCGGCCACTGACGACAAGTCACATCTGCTCCGGTGGTCGGCCCAACAACGAGGTGCCGTGGGTACGGGTGGGTTATGGGCCCGCGCGCCGTCCTTTCATCGCCCCGGACGGACTGGACCGCGCGTGCGCTTACCATAGCCCACCCATAAAAAAAAAAAAAAAAAAAAAAAAACCACCATTGCCTAGCTCCCTTTTGACCAGTTGCCCCATAACCTGATACACCCTGTATATGGGTAACGATAGCTCAACTGACAATTTTAGCTCATCATCTTAAGAAAATGATTGATTGAAGATTCACTTTTTCTCGATATTTTTGTGATTGAGTGAATGTTATTGTATCAAAAATAATAAATGATAGAAAAATGACCATCGTAACATTGTATCATTCCAGAATATCTACAATATCACAGTTTAAGTAAAATTTTCAAATCGGAACTTTAATCCAATGCACTTTACAATACTTATTCAAATCGATTATATACTCATATAAACTTGATTCGAGTTATCGTGAGTATCGAGTACTGAATCGTATGGTTCATCACTGTATTGTCAGTCAACAAAACTAGGACACCGACAAACATACCGACATAGACACCGACTCCTAAAATGACAATAATTGTAACTACATTAATTTGTCGTAATAATTTGATTGACTTTTAAGTATTCTATTTTTTTTTCATCAAGTTGTAAGGTTGGGCGGATACTACATCGTACAAGAATAATTTTTTTGCTTTTTAGTGCATATTAATTTGTTTGGGAATTGCTTTTTGTTTGAAGTCGGGTTTTTTTGTTAAAAATTATTTAACGTAAATTCGACTTATTTTTTTTTATGTTCGTTACCTCAGATCTTTCGACTGCGTGAACCGATTTTGATGATTCTTTTTTATTTATTTGAAAGCTGGTGCTTTTCGTGTGGTTCCGTTTCAATTTAGTCCAGTTTTGAACGTGGTATCCATGAGAAAACTATGTAAGTCTTAAATTTGCATAAAGTATATAGTACACATGGACGAAAACTCAATATAACACCAACCGATTTCGATCATTCTTTTTATTGGATAGGATGGTACTTCAAGGGTAATTTGATTAGGTTCTGATTATAGGATCCATGCTAAAGTAACGGTACTCTTCAATTCTTAGGAGTAAATTATCGACACTCGGCTGAATCTCTTATAGTATCCGGATATTTGAGTCACCTACCGTAATGTTGAACGACACTGTCTCAAACGAGCAGCACTATTAGTAGGTTGACTCATAGGTATAAAAAAAAATGTGCACTTCACATTCACTAAAAATCAAACAATAAAAATAATTTTTAACAAAAAAAAACCGACTTCAAACAAAACCCAATTCCCAAACAAATTAATATGCACTAAAAAGCAAAAAAATAATTCTTGTACAATGTAGTGCCCGCCCATCATCATCATCATTTCAGCCTATTGCCGTCCACTGCAGGACGTAGGCCTCCCTCATGTTGCGCCACAATGTGCGGTCCTGTGCCGCCTGCATCCAACGACGCCCAGCAACTTTCACTAGGTCATCAGTCCACCTAGTTCGTCCTACACTACGTCGTCCGATACGTGGTCGCCACTCGAGAACCTTTCTTCCCCACCGGTTGTCGGTTCGTCGTGCCCGCCCAACCTTACAACTTGATGAAAAAAAAAAATAGAGTACTTAAAAGTCAATAAAATTATTACGACAATATAATGTAGTTACAATTATTATTATTTTTGGAGTCGGTGTTAGTCAACAAAACTAGGACACCGACACATATACCGACATAGACACCGACTCCAAAAATGACAATAATTGTAACTACATTAATTTGTCGTAATAATTTGATTGACTTTTAAGTACTCTATTTTTTTTTTCCATCAAGTTGTTGTAAGGTTGGGCGGGCACTACATTGTACAAGAATTATTTTTTTGCTTTTTAGTGCATATTAATTTGTTTGGGAATTGTTTTTTGTTTGAAATTATTTTTTATTACTTTAAATTAATAACGTTATCAAATTCGATCACCACAAAGACCCTTGAAATTGTGCAACATTAACGATTTTAAACTACGTCAAAATCACATCGGGAGTAAATAAAAATATTCGCTATATTTAAATAGTTGCTATATTTAACTTAATTGACGAGAGTCGAATTCATAAAAAAAATCCACCCAATTTGATTCTAATCGTGCGCTAGTGTCGCAAACAAGAGTACCAAATTGCTTAAATTCGAACTGCGATTGGATTTAGGATTGGAATCGAGATTCAAGAGTAGGCACATAGATTAGAATAATAATTGGGGAATGGGAATCAAACCCCTGACATTGTCAGTGTAGGTCGATATCTTAATCACTACGTCCAATCGTATCGTGTACACTCTTAAATATTTATGTTCCAGGAGGCAGTTCTGTCTGCAGTCGGTCAAGCTCGACTGCTCATGTCACAGAAGCTGCTGCAGTTCTCGGCGTTGGTAGACTCGTGCGCTAATCGACAACCCAATCAGCCACTCGTCACTCCAGCAGACCTGCAAGGCTTTTGGGACATGGTGTTTATGCAGGTTTGTAATAGTAATCGTTAATTTACGATATGTATTTGTTGATAATAAATTTCGATAAAAAGATATCTAAAGATATATAATATATGGACATCCTCTCTAATTATTATCAATCCTGCCCCACGTGAGCAGTTGGCAAACTCAATGTGGGATGAGTTTGTTTGGCTAAAAGGTGAATGATATACAACCCATAGCAATATGAATTTTCATGTGGTGACAGAGTAAGAATATAATTCACCACTCCGCTGTTTTACCCGTGGGTGTCGTAAAAGATGACTAAGGGATATGCATAAAATACCTATGCAAGGGAAAGAAAACTCGAACTAACGAGTCTGATCAGCTTATTATAGTAGGTCAATTTTCCTGCTTTTCAGCAGTGGTATATGTATGAGTCGAGTAGATGATAAAAGTAATAAAAAATTGGATGTGTTGTCCACCATGCCATATAGTTGACAAAAAGGAATGAAAAATTACAATGTTTCACTTTACAGCATCAATGGATAGGCACACATATGGAATAGGCATTTGCAAGGAAATTGTCTCTGAACCAGCTTGTCTACTACACACGGCAAGGCCGAGCCGTTTGTATCTTCGTTCAATTGAGATTTAAGACATTTGCTTCGTATGGCAAATACCTCGCGAAGCTATGCTCGTTGTCTGTGGACTATTGACTTATTAGATGACATTGACCATAGATTCTTCAATGATGGCAATAATATATCCATACAAAATTGGAAAATATTAATTTATTCCTTCAGGTGGAAAATGTCGATGTGCACTTCAAGAAACTGGAAGAGTTGCGTTCTCATGGTTGGGTTAAACAGCAGATAGCAGTGCTTGAATTTAAGAAAAAGGTGGTTAAAGCTAATAGTAAGAAAGTGGTCAAGCCTACAGGCGGACCCAGTCGACTCAGGGAAATGATCGCTGGTAAGTTATCTAATTATAGAGAAAGAACATATTAGGTCACCACCAAAGAGAAGTTATCCTGTATTAGGGTGATCAGGAAGATGATAACTACTAGTGTCATCCTCATCAGTGGGGACTCCTCCCTGAATTCTCCTGGTTAAAGTCTAGACTCTTTTATTTGCGATCAGCAATTAGCTTATGGTGAAGTGTAACTGTCGCATTCGATTGCTCAGATGGCGTAGTAGTTAAGGTACTGTGCCCGGGTTGTTAGTTCGAATCCCAAGCAGGACAATACTTTGTGTGATCCACAAATTATTGTGTTGAGTTTGGATGTTATTTGTGTCCGTTAATTGTAAAGTCCCCAGTAACACAAGGGTTATTTTAAAAAAAAAGTATATCATAATGGCCCTTTGCTGTACCAAGGTCCTCTACTTACTATAAAGTTAGAGTGGGGCTTTTTGGCTTTCTTGCTCACGAATAAGATGCAGCAGCTGATTGCCACTACTTAGTAGATCTTCTGCAAGAGTGTAGTTGCCTTATCACTAGATGGTAAATAATCCTCTTAATTGCCTTCATATTGGGATGATTGATAGCATATGGACTGCTCAAGTTAAGGTATTGTTACAATCTAATAGTAATGAAACACTTTTCTGTCTAATATACTCGTATAAAAATCTCAGGTCAGTGTTTGTGGGTTGCAATGAGTATTATTAGTTTTCCAATCTACTACTTCTGATCAGTGTCCTGTTCGGTTCGCCCAGTCAGTTTTTACTACTGTTATTTGTTATTAGTTCTTCAAAAAAGCAAACTCACTATTATCGCAATTCGATCTTGGGCCAAACACTACCGAACATAGTTCTCCTCCAGATGTTTGTAGTGTTGTATGTTTCCCAGTAGAGAGCTGCTGCCTCCTGCCTGATCTCCTTTTCACATGCCACTTCTACCTGCAAGTAAGCTGTGGCGACTTTTATTCCGTCACCACACAGAGGTAAAAGTTAATATTTTCGTATAGTTGTTTACCGTGTAATGGTGGAGTAAGAATACAATTCATCACTCCCTATCTTGCCCGTGGATGTCGTATATGACGACTAAGGTATATATGCATATAACATCTGTGTAAGAGAAGGAAAACTCGAAATGAGACCCTATACCATCATGTCTGATCAGCACGGTATAATAGGTCTATTTCCCTTTTAGAGGAGAGGCTCAAGCCCAGCAGTGGGACGGGTACACGCTGAGACGAGACAATAGTTGTTGAATATATTTAATATACTTTATTTTGTAATATTTAGCTGCGCGCAAAGCTAAGAAGGAACAAGAAGATGCATCAGCTCCACAAACCGAAGGTGCTGATAAGACATTTGAAGCTGGATTCTTCAACGTGACTTCTCCAATACGTTTACAAAGCGAACAGTCCCTGGCGCTCCATACACCTAATAACAACAACAGTCTACTTAAGGATGTCGTGTCTAGTGAGGCAAAGAAGTCTGCTCAAAGGGTAAGCATTTAATATTTAACTGTATCTGTAGGAATTACTTTTTCATCATCATCACAGCTCACATACGTCCCACTGCTGGGCGTGAGCCTTCTCCACAATGGGAGAGAATTTGACCTACTACACCACAAGTTTTATTTCGAGGTTACCTTACTTAATAGTGATCATATTAAGTTTCTTTTTCGTGTGGTAACAGATAAAAATACATTTCACTAACCCCCTCTCGCGCCCGTGGGTTTCGTAAAAGATGACTAATATGCAAATAATATTAGATTTATCCATGTGGTATTGTGTGGTATCAGAGTAAAAATACAATTCACCAGCAATTTTGCATGAAAAGGAAAACTGTGGGACGTGCTTGTTCTGAGATAATAATGATGATGATAATTAAGATTAAATGATAAATTTTTACATTTCAGTGTTCATCGTTTGCAATGTTACGTGCTTCGGTCATGGCGAAGAACATGGAGTATGACGGAATAGCTCCGATACCTGTTAGTATTTTTTAACTTTTGGTGGGTGGACTTAATTAGGTGGGTGTGGGTGTCGAATCCATAATATTGACGATATTATCATCCCGCGTCTGTTGGAGACGGTAATCAATCACAAAAATTGTGTTTACTCTGACTGTAATTGAATTTACTAAATGTACCCATGTGGTGACGGATTGAGAATCTAATATGTCTCATTAATTTTCTCGAGGGAGTCCTAAAATCCAGCTGAGGTATCACTAAGAGAATGGGCAAAGGCGTTTCTTTTAGAAACATAACACTATTTGCAAGCGGAAGCTGCCAAATGTAGCCATTTTGCCATGATTCCCCACCTTGACAGACTTATTTGTGAATTTTTGTGGGTTAATGATGAGTGGAATTGTGTGTTTGCAATGTCCATTGCATGATAGATTATAATGTAGAAGGCTACTAGTATTTGTACAATGGTTTGATTGCCCAAAGGGCTGTCCTTTGACTTCGAGTTCATCATCATCATCCAGCCCTCATCCCAATAGTTGTAGTTGACGCAAGATGTACTCATCTTCTATAGTACATGTTGCAATAATTTTATGACAGGCTGTCTGCGTAATGGCAACCTCCTTGGAAATATTATTTTCGACCAGATGACGTTAGATAAATTTGGCCCGGGCGTTTGAGTAGTCATAAGAAAATCACCAGGAAAAAATCCAAATTTTTGCCTGTCTTTAAAACGGTCTATCGACTTTAAAGTTTTTTTTTTCTTTTCTTTTCCAAGCGGCCATGAAATTCTTCTAGAGAATTTAATTCCGGTTAATTTGACCAACAAAAAAGCTCTGTGTGATGATTTGGCGCGGAGTTATACTTGATCAAAGCAAAAAAGTGCTTTTTAGTGTGCTCAAAAACTGCTGTTTATAAAAATTATTGAAGTTCTTATTCAAATAGTAGACATTTGGAGCTACAATTTCCTTTTCTTTTTCTTTTTTTTTCCGCTCCGTATTTACAGCCTGTGGAAAATCACCTCATAATTTGCAATTTTTTTTGTCCCTAATTTTTGCGACGTGTATATTTATTTACATTGCAAGCTTCACAAAATAAATTTCATTCTTTCTATATGTGTATGCGGTCCCATAGCCTGCCGTATCACCGCCCATCACTATTTGGGTTCACTACTGGTACCAATTCTTTGATATCAATGGCCAACCCACATTTCTAAAGGTTGAGATACCAATTTAGTATGCCAGTTTCCGTATGTTACATTTTCATGCAGGGAAATACTTTGTATGATCCATAAATTGTTATTCTGAGTCTGGGCGTTATTTGTGTTTATTAATAACTAACAGCGACCTACGGTTTACCCGTATAATTCCCCTTCCCGTGGGAATATCTGAATAAATTATAGCCTATGTGTTATTCTGATATGTAAGCCGTATTATTGTGAAATTTCATCAAAATCCATTCAGTAGTTTTTGCGTGAAAGCAACAAACATGCTACATACTCGCAAACTTTCGCGTTTAAAATTGGTAGAATATATTTGTACTAAGAGTGGAGAATTGCATCTAAAAAATAACATTCATATTATTTTCAGCAAACACCCATAACATCTGTCAACTTACACGCAACCCCGGGCAGAAGTATACTTAAAGCATCCAAAACAGAACAGAAATCTAGTAAGAAAGCAATCAAAATGGTCTTATTTGATGGCCCAGATGCACCTGAGATTATAAACAGCCCAGAATTTGTCGAAGAACATACGGATAGTGGAATATCATCATTAGACCTTGATAAACCAGATGATAAAGAAAATAAAGACAGTTCTAAAAAGAACACAAAATTGGCAAGACAAGATGCAGTGGACTGAAGTCCTATTCTAACCAGGAGCAGAAGAAAGAGTTCCAATACTGATGGAGTTACACCACGGAGATCTTCAAGGAAAGTGTTTCAGAAAATAGAGGAAATTGTGCAAGAGAAAACGTCTAGGCGATCTACTAGGAAAAATTGAAAAGCTAATTGATATCTATATAAATTAAAAATAAGACATTTTTATGCGAGTCTAAATATCAAATATAACTGTAATGGGCTTGCATAGAGTTCATCCACTCATCTTAGCCCGTATATGGGCTTGGGCCTCCTCCACGGTGCGAGGGCGTCAACCTGTTATACCATGCTAGCAGACGGATTAATATAGCATTTTATTTCGAGTTTTAGATTTTTTTATTATTTTTTTATTTTATTATTTATTATTTTTTTAGATTTTTATATTTAGATTTTTTTTAGAGTTTTAGATTTCAATTATAATTAATTCTGGACATATCCAAAATAATCAATTCTATTTATTTTTAATTTATATTTAACTTAAAACATTAACATTCAAAATTACACATAACAAAATTGACATTCATATTAATATTTAATTTCATATAATTTTAATTTGATTCTAATAACTCTTATTGATATTGAAATTGACATGTGACAATCTGGTTTAGGTTTAATTTTTTGATTTATTTATTTTTTTAACTTAGTTTTAATTAATCCTTACTAATATTATAAATGCGAAAGTAACTCTGTCTGTCTGTCTGTCTGTCTGTCTGTCTGTCTGTCTGTCTGTCTGTCTGTCTGCTACGCTTTCACGTCTAAACCACTGGACCGATTTTGATGAAATTTGGTACAGAGATGGACTAAAGCTTGAGAAAGGACATAGGCTACTTTTTATCGCGAAAAAATTGGTATAAGGGGTTGAAATAGGGGATGACATTTTGTATGGAAATTCGTCATTTTCGATGATAGAACCACGAATCTTTGTATTAAGACACCTAATAATAAATAAATAAATATTTGTTCAAGCGTTTTGGAAATTTCATTTACATGGGGATGAAATTCAACCCCTAAAATATCAAAAAGCATACAGCCGAAACCACTGGGCCTAGAAACGTATTTTTTTTTTACACCGTCGTATTTCTTGGGGTGCACGAGCACTAGCAAAGGATTTTTGGAAATTCACCGCCTTAAGGGGGTGAAAAACATATAGTCTTTCACGTCTAAACCGATTTTGATGAAATTTGGTACAGAGATGGACTAAAGCTTGAGAAAGGATATAGGCTACTTTTTATCGCAAAAAAATGTGTATAAGGGGTTGAAATAGGGGATGACATTTTGTATGGAAATTCGTCATTTTCGATGATCGAACCACGAATCTTTGTATTGAGGCACCTAATAATAAATAAATAAATATTCGCTCAAGCGTTTTGGAAATTCTATTTACATGGGGATGAAATTCAACCCTTAAAATACCAAAAAGCAAACAGCCGAAACCACTGGGCCTAGAAACGTATTTTTTTTTACACCATCGTATTTCTTGGGGTGCACGAGCATTAGCAAAGGATTTTTGGGCATTTACCCCCTTAAGGGGGTGAAAAACATATAGTCTTTCACATCTAAACCGATTTTGATGAAATTTGGTACAGAGATGGACTAAAGCTTGAGAAAGGATATAAGCTACTTTTTGTCGCAAAAAAATGGGTATAAGGGGTTGAAATAGGGGATGACATTTTGTATGGAAATTCGTCATTTTCGATGATAGAACCACGAATCTTTGTATTAAGACACCTAATAATCCTTACTAATATTATAAATGCGAAAGTAACTCTGTCTGTCTGTCTGTCTGCTACGCTTTCACGTCTAAACCGATTTTGATGAAATTTGGTACAGAGATGGACTAAAGCTTGAGAAAGGATATAGGCTACTTTTTATCGCAAAAAAATGTGTATAAGGGGTTGAAATAGGGGATGACATTTTGTATGGAATCACTCCCTATCTTGCCCGTGGATGTCGTATATGACGACTAAGGTATATATGCATATAACATCTGTGTAAGAGAAGGAAAACTCGAAATGAGACCCTATACCATCATGTCTGATCAGCACGGTATAATAGGTCTATTTCCCTTTTAGAGGAGAGGCTCAAGCCCAGCAGTGGGACGGGTACACGCTGAGACGAGACAATAGTTGTTGAATATATTTAATATACTTTATTTTGTAATATTTAGCTGCGCGCAAAGCTAAGAAGGAACAAGAAGATGCATCAGCTCCACAAACCGAAGGTGCTGATAAGACATTTGAAGCTGGATTCTTCAACGTGACTTCTCCAATACGTTTACAAAGCGAACAGTCCCTGGCGCTCCATACACCTAATAACAACAACAGTCTACTTAAGGATGTCGTGTCTAGTGAGGCAAAGAAGTCTGCTCAAAGGGTAAGCATTTAATATTTAACTGTATCTGTAGGAATTACTTTTTCATCATCATCACAGCTCACATACGTCCCACTGCTGGGCGTGAGCCTTCTCCACAATGGGAGAGAATTTGACCTACTACACCACAAGTTTTATTTCGAGGTTACCTTACTTAATAGTGATCATATTAAGTTTCTTTTTCGTGTGGTAACAGATAAAAATACATTTCACTAACCCCCTCTCGCGCCCGTGGGTTTCGTAAAAGATGACTAATATGCAAATAATATTAGATTTATCCATGTGGTATTGTGTGGTATCAGAGTAAAAATACAATTCACCAGCAATTTTGCATGAAAAGGAAAACTGTGGGACGTGCTTGTTCTGAGATAATAATGATGATGATAATTAAGATTAAATGATAAATTTTTACATTTCAGTGTTCATCGTTTGCAATGTTACGTGCTTCGGTCATGGCGAAGAACATGGAGTATGACGGAATAGCTCCGATACCTGTTAGTATTTTTTAACTTTTGGTGGGTGGACTTAATTAGGTGGGTGTGGGTGTCGAATCCATAATATTGACGATATTATCATCCCGCGTCTGTTGGAGACGGTAATCAATCACAAAAATTGTGTTTACTCTGACTGTAATTGAATTTACTAAATGTACCCATGTGGTGACGGATTGAGAATCTAATATGTCTCATTAATTTTCTCGAGGGAGTCCTAAAATCCAGCTGAGGTATCACTAAGAGAATGGGCAAAGGCGTTTCTTTTAGAAACATAACACTATTTGCAAGCGGAAGCTGCCAAATGTAGCCATTTTGCCATGATTCCCCACCTTGACAGACTTATTTGTGAATTTTTGTGGGTTAATGATGAGTGGAATTGTGTGTTTGCAATGTCCATTGCATGATAGATTATAATGTAGAAGGCTACTAGTATTTGTACAATGGTTTGATTGCCCAAAGGGCTGTCCTTTGACTTCGAGTTCATCATCATCATCCAGCCCTCATCCCAATAGTTGTAGTTGACGCAAGATGTACTCATCTTCTATAGTACATGTTGCAATAATTTTATGACAGGCTGTCTGCGTAATGGCAACCTCCTTGGAAATATTATTTTCGACCAGATGACGTTAGATAAATTTGGCCCGGGCGTTTGAGTAGTCATAAGAAAATCACCAGGAAAAAATCCAAATTTTTGCCTGTCTTTAAAACGGTCTATCGACTTTAAAGTTTTTTTTTTCTTTTCTTTTCCAAGCGGCCATGAAATTCTTCTAGAGAATTTAATTCCGGTTAATTTGACCAACAAAAAAGCTCTGTGTGATGATTTGGCGCGGAGTTATACTTGATCAAAGCAAAAAAGTGCTTTTTAGTGTGCTCAAAAACTGCTGTTTATAAAAATTATTGAAGTTCTTATTCAAATAGTAGACATTTGGAGCTACAATTTCCTTTTCTTTTTCTTTTTTTTTCCGCTCCGTATTTACAGCCTGTGGAAAATCACCTCATAATTTGCAATTTTTTTTGTCCCTAATTTTTGCGACGTGTATATTTATTTACATTGCAAGCTTCACAAAATAAATTTCATTCTTTCTATATGTGTATGCGGTCCCATAGCCTGCCGTATCACCGCCCATCACTATTTGGGTTCACTACTGGTACCAATTCTTTGATATCAATGGCCAACCCACATTTCTAAAGGTTGAGATACCAATTTAGTATGCCAGTTTCCGTATGTTACATTTTCATGCAGGGAAATACTTTGTATGATCCATAAATTGTTATTCTGAGTCTGGGCGTTATTTGTGTTTATTAATAACTAACAGCGACCTACGGTTTACCCGTATAATTCCCCTTCCCGTGGGAATATCTGAATAAATTATAGCCTATGTGTTATTCTGATATGTAAGCCGTATTATTGTGAAATTTCATCAAAATCCATTCAGTAGTTTTTGCGTGAAAGCAACAAACATGCTACATACTCGCAAACTTTCGCGTTTAAAATTGGTAGAATATATTTGTACTAAGAGTGGAGAATTGCATCTAAAAAATAACATTCATATTATTTTCAGCAAACACCCATAACATCTGTCAACTTACACGCAACCCCGGGCAGAAGTATACTTAAAGCATCCAAAACAGAACAGAAATCTAGTAAGAAAGCAATCAAAATGGTCTTATTTGATGGCCCAGATGCACCTGAGATTATAAACAGCCCAGAATTTGTCGAAGAACATACGGATAGTGGAATATCATCATTAGACCTTGATAAACCAGATGATAAAGAAAATAAAGACAGTTCTAAAAAGAACACAAAATTGGCAAGACAAGATGCAGTGGACTGAAGTCCTATTCTAACCAGGAGCAGAAGAAAGAGTTCCAATACTGATGGAGTTACACCACGGAGATCTTCAAGGAAAGTGTTTCAGAAAATAGAGGAAATTGTGCAAGAGAAAACGTCTAGGCGATCTACTAGGAAAAATTGAAAAGCTAATTGATATCTATATAAATTAAAAATAAGACATTTTTATGCGAGTCTAAATATCAAATATAACTGTAATGGGCTTGCATAGAGTTCATCCACTCATCTTAGCCCGTATATGGGCTTGGGCCTCCTCCACGGTGCGAGGGCGTCAACCTGTTATACCATGCTAGCAGACGGATTAATATAGCATTTTATTTCGAGTTTTAGATTTTTTTATTATTTTTTTATTTTATTATTTATTATTTTTTTAGATTTTTATATTTAGATTTTTTTTAGAGTTTTAGATTTCAATTATAATTAATTCTGGACATATCCAAAATAATCAATTCTATTTATTTTTAATTTATATTTAACTTAAAACATTAACATTCAAAATTACACATAACAAAATTGACATTCATATTAATATTTAATTTCATATAATTTTAATTTGATTCTAATAACTCTTATTGATATTGAAATTGACATGTGACAATCTGGTTTAGGTTTAATTTTTTGATTTATTTATTTTTTTAACTTAGTTTTAATTAATCCTTACTAATATTATAAATGCGAAAGTAACTCTGTCTGTCTGTCTGTCTGTCTGTCTGTCTGTCTGTCTGTCTGTCTGTCTGTCTGCTACGCTTTCACGTCTAAACCACTGGACCGATTTTGATGAAATTTGGTACAGAGATGGACTAAAGCTTGAGAAAGGACATAGGCTACTTTTTATCGCGAAAAAATTGGTATAAGGGGTTGAAATAGGGGATGACATTTTGTATGGAAATTCGTCATTTTCGATGATAGAACCACGAATCTTTGTATTAAGACACCTAATAATAAATAAATAAATATTTGTTCAAGCGTTTTGGAAATTTCATTTACATGGGGATGAAATTCAACCCCTAAAATATCAAAAAGCATACAGCCGAAACCACTGGGCCTAGAAACGTATTTTTTTTTTACACCGTCGTATTTCTTGGGGTGCACGAGCACTAGCAAAGGATTTTTGGAAATTCACCGCCTTAAGGGGGTGAAAAACATATAGTCTTTCACGTCTAAACCGATTTTGATGAAATTTGGTACAGAGATGGACTAAAGCTTGAGAAAGGATATAGGCTACTTTTTATCGCAAAAAAATGTGTATAAGGGGTTGAAATAGGGGATGACATTTTGTATGGAAATTCGTCATTTTCGATGATCGAACCACGAATCTTTGTATTGAGGCACCTAATAATAAATAAATAAATATTCGCTCAAGCGTTTTGGAAATTCTATTTACATGGGGATGAAATTCAACCCTTAAAATACCAAAAAGCAAACAGCCGAAACCACTGGGCCTAGAAACGTATTTTTTTTTACACCATCGTATTTCTTGGGGTGCACGAGCATTAGCAAAGGATTTTTGGGCATTTACCCCCTTAAGGGGGTGAAAAACATATAGTCTTTCACATCTAAACCGATTTTGATGAAATTTGGTACAGAGATGGACTAAAGCTTGAGAAAGGATATAAGCTACTTTTTGTCGCAAAAAAATGGGTATAAGGGGTTGAAATAGGGGATGACATTTTGTATGGAAATTCGTCATTTTCGATGATAGAACCACGAATCTTTGTATTAAGACACCTAATAATCCTTACTAATATTATAAATGCGAAAGTAACTCTGTCTGTCTGTCTGTCTGCTACGCTTTCACGTCTAAACCGATTTTGATGAAATTTGGTACAGAGATGGACTAAAGCTTGAGAAAGGATATAGGCTACTTTTTATCGCAAAAAAATGTGTATAAGGGGTTGAAATAGGGGATGACATTTTGTATGGAAATTCGTCATTTTCGATGATCGAACCACGAATCTTTGTATTGAGGCACCTAATAATAAATAAATAAATATTCGCTCAAGCGTTTTGGAAATTCCATTTACATGGGGATGAAATTCAACCCCTAAAATACCAAAAAGCAAACAGCCGAAACCACTGGACCTAGAAACGTATTTTTTTTACACCATCGTATTTCTTGGGGTGCACGAGCACTAGCAAAGGATTTTTGGCAATTCACCCCCTTAAGGGGGTGAAAAACATATGGCTCAAAATCACCAAGGTGCAGAATTGCCTTTGCCAACAAATTATGTCTTAAATCTTAAGTTTATTGAGAAAATAAAATTACTAAAATACTAAAACTAACTTTTTTTGAGTATACATCAAACAATACAATTCATAAATAAAATAAATTTTAAAATATATCAATATTCATGCATAGAAAGTCAACTCGGGAACGCGTCTTAATGTACGATCTTCAACAAAAAGTTCAAAATATTTATGAAAAATTTGAGCTATTTAACACCTGTCATTACTTGAAATATTGTAATTTTTATGCAAAATCTAGTTTTTAAAAAGTATACAAAAAAGATATTTATTTTTAATTATTATAATGAAAAATAGTTTGTCTGATAGCGCACAAGTCATTTCAGTGAACGCATCTATAAACGAACAAAAGTAATTTTAAGGGAACGCAGCCATAGCGTCTCAAATGTCAGTAGAGGAAGAAAACAATAACAAAACCGGCAGTCAGTGCGTTTCTCGTCAAATAAATTAAAAATAAGTGGTAAGTACCTTTCAATTCATTATTCGTAGAGCGTACATTAATAGTCCATCAATTCGGGAATGTGTTTATTACTTTTAATTATGTATGAAAGTTGTTTTACGACACAAAATAACAAAGTTACCTCAAATATTTTACTATTGACAAATGCAGGCCTCATTTAAGATGGCTGCCGTATAACAAAAGCGCGCATTTATTTAAAATCGTCATTCCGTGAACGGTCATTTCGGAAACGTTCCCGGGCATGATGGCACGTTCCCGAAATGATAGCTGCGTTCTCGGAATGATGATTTGATTTTTCGAAAGGTAACTTACAATTTTTCAATAATTTATTTTACAAATTCGTCGTTTTTTATTAACAGCATTATGAAGACTCCTGATAAAGAAAAAAATAAGAAAAATACTCAAAAAAAGCTTAAAAAGGATAGTGCAGCTTATCTGCGTCAAAGAGAAAAGGCAAATGCTAGAAAAAGAAAGTTTTTGGACAAAATGACTGTAGAACAGAGAGACATTAAAAGAGCGAAGGATAGGGCATATTACAAAAAGAAAAAGGCAGAAAGGAAAGTGAAGAGAGTTGCTGATATGGCCGAACGAGAAAAGCGAAAGCAGAGAAAATGTTGGAAAAATGCATCAAAAAAATACAGGGAAAAGAAAAAAGGTTTAGCAAATATAATAAGTAATACGCCGCCACAATCAGATGACGACTTAGTCGCAGTACTTCCAGAGAAAAGACAAGTAGGTAGAAAAACCGTACGAAAAGATAGGGCGAAAGCATACAGAAAAATTAAAAAGCAGGAAGTAACTATAGTCCAAATGAAGCGTCAAATTCAATCTTTAAAGAAAAAATTACAAAGAATAGATGCAAAAATGAAAACTGTACCAAGTCCCATAAGAAAAGTTGATGCCTTAATTAAAGATATTCAAGTATCTTCTGAAGTACGCAAACGACTTATATTTAGCCAAGTATTGACAACTCAATTGCAAGAAAAGGCCGATGCTCTTCCAAAAAATTCAAAAGAGAGAGAAGTGTTTCATAAATGTATCAGCGGAAACACTTTGCGTAAATACAAAATGCTACATATGGCTAAGAGAATTTTACCAGCTAGACAAAAGGAAAGCCACAAAAAATCGATTTTAAAATCTGATACTAAAATTCGAGAAGTCGTTTTGAAGCAAGACGTTCGCCAAAAGGTCGTAGATTTCTTCGAACGAGATGATGTAAGTCGAATGTGCCCATCTAAGAGAGACTCTGTGAAACATAATGGTGTTAAAAAACAAAGATGCGTCCTCTTATATACAGTTAAAGACTTGATGCCAAAATTTGTAAAGGAAACTGGAATTGTAATATCATATTCGACGTTGTTAAGAGCAAAACCATTTTGGGTCTTAGCTCCCAAATCAAGGGATAGAGATACATGCTTGTGTATCAAGCATGCAAATTTTGAAGAAAAGTTTAATAAACTGAAATATACAAAAGAGCTTACATACACGTCTATAGAAAAGTTGATTGAACATTGCGCTTGTGATGTTAAGTCTCATGACTGCATGAATAGCTTGTGTGAAAAATGCAAAATTCCGGAGTTTGAATTAGGAGATAATGAAGATTCTTTGACATATTTTACATGGAAGTCCATTCAAGAAGATAAAATTGTAAAAGGTGAGAAAAAGACGTTTAAGATAACAAAAAAAGTTCCAATTTCGAGTTCAGTCAAAGAATTGAAAATTGCTTTATTTGAAGATATTCCGGCTATGAAGAAACACTTATACAGCATTTATAGTTACAACAAATTGAAAAAAAAGCTGAAAGACAATTTAAAAGAAAATGAGGTGATGATACAAATAGACTTTTCAGAGAACTATACTATGAAGTACGCAAATGAAATACAATCAACACATTTTGCTAAGAAACAGCTAGCTATTCATACAGGTGTATATTATTTACAAAAGGGTAACAGTGATTTGAAATCAAACTCTTTTGCCACAGTAAGTGAAAATTTAGACCACCAAGCACATGCAGTATGGGCTCATATGAAACCTATATTAACAACAATTTAAGAAAACACACACCTTGACACACTTCATATTTACTCTGATGGTCCTACATCGCAATACCGGAACCGTACAAATGTAACTCTTTGGATACTAACATTGATTAAGGATTTTCAGCAAGTAAACAAGTCTACTTGGACTTTTAGTGAGGCTGGGCATGGTAAGGGCCCTATGGATGGCGTAGGTTACCTTAAAAGAACAGCTGACAGACACGTCTTGATGGGTAATGACGTTAGAACAGCCTCAGAATTCGTGGCCTTGTTCAAAAATTCTGCTATCGATGTAAAGATAGTCGCTGAAGACGACGTGATAGAGGTTAAAAACAACGTACCAATTGCTTTGGATACCATTCCAGGTATTATGGATATCACAAAAATATATTAGCAAAGAGGGATAGACGTTGTAATACAATTATATCGATACGAACATCTTCACAAAGAGCTAAAACTATCGAAGCTTTCCAGTCTTTGTAACGTAAGTTTGGTTGAACCTGACGATGTTGTTACGCCTGAAATTAAATCAGTTGACGAAGAGCCCATGATAACAGATTTGCAATTTAAGAATAGTGTAAGCATTTATAAATCTATATACAGCTCATCTTCCTCGGATAATGAAGATTTAATGGCAATATCTCTTCGCCAGCAGATTAAAGAAAAACAGATTGATGTTGAAGCAAGTACATCTTATGACAAAGAAAATATACATCCAAATCTCATATCTCCTGGGACATTTTTGCTTGTAAAAGTTCCTACTGAAAAGCCAAATATTTGCTTTAGATATGTTGCTACCTGCAAGACATGTGTCGATGACGATGATGGGGAAATCTTAGTAACGTTTTTGAGATCTGTGCGTAACAATATCAGGAAATTCAAACTGGAACCAAAGGATGTGTCATATGTTAACTTTGAGCAAATAATCAATATTATTCCGACACCGATACTGAAAAGAGAACAAAATAGAGAATATTATTATTTTGATAATGATATAGATGTTTTAGAAAAATAATAAGCTTTGTTGTGTTTTTTAAATATTTTTTAGGTAACTTGTTTTTTGTTACAGAATTTAATGTTGATTTTCTAACGTTCCTTATAGTTTTTCCATTATTTGTCGAAGTTTAGTGAAGTAGACTGATTTTAGGTCAAAGAATTCATAGATTATAGAGTAGAGGTCTTAGATTAAAACTATAAGAAGATTATAACTATGATTATAGAAGTTCCACTAGACTGATTATAACGCACCAAAAGACTTAATTTTAAGAATTTATTAATATTAAGAGTGATTCTTCTTATGTGCAAACAAATAAATAACTTTCTTATTTAAACCGTTGTCTATAGTTCAAACAATTCCTTAGTTTACCTTATACTATCAATATCGTCATTACGACAACATTTTTGTCATTACGGGAACGGTTGATCATTTTCGGGAAGACCACAAAATTTCAATAAAATACGTATAATTTGAGCAATTTTTTAGAAAAAAAATAAATTTATTACATTAACAAACTTCATTTTGTTCATTTAATGTTAATTTCATTGTAAAGGTTTTGTATATTATGAAATTTCTTGAATTTTATGCACTGTAATAGCAATTTATTTAATTTTTTTAACGTATTTGGCTAGTAGAAAATTTTATATTTTTGTTTTCCTTATTGATTATATAATATAGATACATTATATACCAATGCTATTTGACAACGCTTAAATTATGTGTTTCTTTTTGTTTTTGGTCATTTTATCCAACTTAGAAAATCGTTCCCGGAATGATAGTTTTCTGCTAAATATTCATTAAAAAGCAATATTACAAAAAAAGTATAAAATTCTGTGCGCTGCCCTGTCAAAGTTTATTAATATATAAAATTTTTGACAATATAAACCAAGAGTCATCATTATAGCTAGCATTTTTTTTTTCAAAAAAACCAATCTTGAAATTTGCAGCCTTGGTGATTTTGAGCCATATAGTCTTTCGCGTCTAAACCGATTTTAATGAAATTTGGTACAGAGATGGACTAAAGTTTGAAAAAGGATATAGGCTACTTTTTATTGCGAAAAAATGGGTATAAGGGGTTGAAATAGGGGATGATATTTTGTATGGAAATTCGTAATTTTTGATGATAGAACCGTGAATCTTTGTATTAAGGCATTTGATAATAAATAAATATATATTCGTTCTAGCATTTTGAAAATTTAACTATCATGGGGATGAAATTCAACCCCTAAAATACCAAAAAGCATACAGCCGAAACCACTGGGCCTAGAAACGTATTTTTTTTTACACCATCGTATTTCTTGGGGTGCACTAGCACTAGCAAAGGATTTTTGGAAATTCACCCCCTTAAGGGGGTGAAAAACATATAGTCTTTCACGTCTAAACCGATTTTGATGAAATTTGGTACAGAGATGGACTAAAGCTTGAGAAAGGACATAGGCTACTTTTTATCTCGAAAAAATGGGTATAAGGGGTTGAAATAGGGGATGACATTTTGTATGGAAATTCGTCATTTTCGATGATAGAACCACGAATCTTTGTATTAAGACACCTAATAATAAATAAATAAATATTTGTTCAAGCGTTTTGGAAATTTCATTTACATGGGGATGAAATTCAACCCCTAAAATACCAAAAAGCATACAGCCGAGACCACTGGGCCTAGAAACGTATTTTTTTTTTACACCGTCGTATTTCTTGGGGTGCACGAGCACTAGCAAAGGATTTTTGGAAATTCACCCCCTTAAGGGGGTGAAAAACATATAGTCTTTCACGTCTAAACCGATTTTGATGAAATTTGGTACAGAGATGGACTAAAGCTTGAGAAAGGATATAGGCTACTTTTTATCGCAAAAAAATGTGTATAAGGGGTTGAAATAGGGGATAACATTTTGTATGGAAATTCGTCATTTTCGATGATCGAACCACGAATCTTTGTATTGAGGCACCTAATAATCCTTACTAATATTATAAATGCGAAAGTAACTCTGTCTGTCTGTCTGTCTGTTACGCTTTTACGTCTAAAACACTGAACCGATTTTCATGAAATTTGGTACAGAGATGGACTAAAGCTTGAGAAAGGACATAGGCTACTTTTTATCGCAAAAAAAATGGGTATAAGGGGTTGAAATGGGGGATGACATTTTGTATGGAAATTCGTCATTTTCGATGATAGAACCATGAATCTTTGTATTAAGGTACTTGATAATAAAAAAATAAATATTCGTTCTAGCGTTTTGGAAATTTCATTTATATGGGGATGAAATTCAACCCCTAAAAGATAAAAAAAGCATACAGCCGAAACTACTGGGCCTAGAAACGTATTTTTTTTTACACTGTAGTATTTCTTGGGGTATACGAGCACTTACAAAGGATTTTTGGAAAATCACCCCCTTAAGAGGGTGAAAAGCGTATAGCCTTTAACACCTAAACCACTGAACCGATATTGATGAAATCTGGTACAGAGATGGATTAAAACTTGAGAAAGGACATGGGCTACTTTTTACTGTCAAAAATGGGTATAAGGGGTTGAAATAGGGGATGAAATTTTGTATGGAAATTCGTCATTTTCGATGATAGAACCATGAATCTCTGTATTAAGACACTTGATAATAAGCAAATATTCGTTCTAACGTTTTGGAAATTTCATTTATATGGGGATGAAATTCAACCCCTAAAAGATAAAAAAGCATACAGCCGAAACCACTGGGCCTAGAAACGTAATCTTTTTTTACACCGTAGTATTACTTGGGGTACACGAGCACTAGCAAAGGATTTTTGGAAAATCACCCGCTTAAGGGGGTGATAAGGGTAATAAGCCTTTAACGCCTAAACCAATGAACCGATTTTGATGAAATCGGGTACAGGGATGAACTAAAGCTTGAGAAAGTACATAGGCTTCTTTTTATCGCGAAAAAATTGGTATAAAGGGTTGAAATACGAGATGACATTTTGTATGGAAATTCGTCATTTTCGATGATACAACCATGAATCTTTGTATTAAGGCATTTGATAATAAATAAATATATATTCGTTCTAGCATTTTGAAAATTTAACTATCATGGGGATGAAATTCAATCCCTAAAAGACCAAAAAGCATACAGCGGAAACCACTGGGCCTAGAAACGTATTTTTTTTTTTACTCCGTCGTATTTTTTGGGGTATACAAGCACAAAGGAATTTTGGAAAATGGGATGAAAAGCGTATAGCCGAAACTATTGGATCTAGGAACGTGAAACTGTGTATGCGATTCTCTTTCTTTTGTTGTAAATGAGCTCTAAGAAATTAGTTTTTGAAATTCAAAAATGTATAGCCGAAATCATTAGGCCTAGAAACGTGAAATTTTGTATAAAGTTGTCTTTCTTGGGGAAAGTGCTCACTAAAAAAGAGTTTTTTGCAATATTACCGCTGAACGATAGGAACGATCATTTTAGTACACGGTCAGCTTTCTTGGGTTACCCCAATATTTTTTCTTAGTGCTCGCTTAACAAGATTACTTTGGACGACGCGATATGTAGGAACTCCTCTGCCATTGTAGATATATTGCAAAGGTTCTTCTAGCAATATTTTATGACCAGCTGCCTGCCAGACGACATTGCTGACTAGACGGCATCACCAATAGGTCCAGGTCGATGTAAATCTTTGTCTTAATAGTATTTTTCAACACCCACGAACAATGAAAGCGTGATAATATTCCTAGCCGCTACCAGACAGTAAGTTAAAATCAAGATATTAATCCAATGTTCTATCTCTAGAAATAAACAAATTTGAAGCGTCTATTTGTCTGTTTAAATAATAGGTTTTATTTATGCTCACACAATTATTTGCACGATACCTATGTCTAAAAACCGGCCAAGTGCGAGTCGAGGTCGCGCACAAAGGGTATCTATAAATAGGGGGAAAAATTGCGTTTGTTGTTTAGGAGCCCCCCTTAAATATATATTTTATTTAGTTTTTAATATTTATTGTTATAGCGGCAACAGATATACATAATTTGTAAAAAAAAAACAACTGTCTAGCTATCGCGGTCCTTGAGATACAGCTTGGTGATAGACAGACGGACGGACAGACAGCGAAGTTTTGGTAATAGAGTCGTTTTTGGGTACGGAACCCTAAAAACGGTTCTTTTTATTGTCTGTCTATTCGTTACGGATAATCTTCAAAACGGCTGGACCGATACTGATAATACTTTACTACCAGGTCTACCAACCTTACATAAGGAATAACTTAGCCTATAATTATTTTATCCCGGTGTGGCTGGGAGCAACTGTGAGAATATAGTCGATTTTAAAAATTTCATAATGGAAAGCTATTTTTAAGCGAGTAAGATATTTAGGCTATTTTTTATCCCGATATTCCTACGGGACCGGCCACAATGTCGGTGAAATCGCAGGAATTTAATGGATATAAAAATTAATTTACGAATGAAAATCTATATTATCAGTGAATAACAAATAAAGGAAGGAAGGAAGGGGGGGGGGGAGTGGTAGACCCACCCATCCTTCCATTTTAAAATAAAATAAAAATGGATTTCTACTATGTATCGCCTAATTCAATCAATTATTCAATCAATTGACAAATAAAGGCTATTCTCATCCCAGTGTTTGCCCAGGAACAAGAACTCCGCGAGTGAAACCGGTAGATGTTAACCAATTTTTAAAATTCTTTCACCAATAGGAAGCTACGTTATCAGCGAGTAATATTGCCTATGTTTTTATCTCGGATATTTCTATGGGATTTGATTAGAATATTTTTTTTTCACCCATGTATTAACTTATAATATCAGCGAGTAACATTGGTAATTTTTATCTCGGCATTCGCATGGGAATGGGGTCTACGTGGGTGAAACTACGGGAGTTTGAACGATATTTTTTTTTCACCAATGGGTAACTATCATGGATAATGTATTATCAGTGACTAAGGAAGGCCATATTTAACAAAATTTGTGAAGATATTCGGATGTTTGTTACTCAATCACGCGTAAACTGTTGAGCAGATTTGGATGAAAATAGATACATAGATATTTATTAAATTAAGAAATATGCAAGTTAACTTTTACGCGGGCGAAGCCGCGGGCAAAAGCTAGTACTAAATATAGCTAAGCTTTATATATGGACATGGTCTGAAATAAAATTATTATTATATTATTATGTATCTCCAATTCATGGCTATCTTCCAAGGGAAGATACCCGGTCCTTTGAAAGGCTTACATGGGGATATGGATCCAACACGCAGAGGCCTTTGGAGAAATTTAATGTTAAAATGGGATGGGACGTCTACCGATGACACTCCACGTCTGCATATAACACTCGTGGACTGCCAACGGTAGGTGTAAAACTATTGTGTGATGATGGTATCATATTAACTGTTTATGGGGTTGGAGGTTTGATGGACTGGTTAAACTAAAAACTATTGATTGAAAAACTGTCGTCTGTCTTCAATACCTTTATCGTCTTGAACTTTGGCAGACGGTGACTCGCCAACTCACTGAATGGGCCCTCCCAAACGGTCGCCACAGACACACAGGCCATACGGGCAACAGGGGAGCAACATTGGTGCAAGTGGCTTGGGGTGTCGAGCGGTGCGGCGCCGGTTTCACCATCACAGTGGTTTCCCCGTAGTTATGCCCTTGAAAATGACACTTCCACCCCCGAGCATATAGCTCTGGCGACCCCTCTCTGACCAGCCGTTCAAAGCAAACCAGAGTTGAGAATCTTGCGGGCACTCTTCAGTTTCCACTCCAGCCAGCCAATAAAGGCCAGCTGGATACGAGGCCCTGGCCGACTCTCTGGGGCACTCAGGACCACAGTGTCGCCACTCACATTCAGGACGCCACAAGCTAAGCTGCCCTGCGGTTTATTGGCTTTCCTATAAATCTTGTGATACATTTTTCTTTTATATCAAAAGAATTTTGGGAGCCATATAATGTTACTCCGAGGTTTGCGTTAGTCTCATGGTGAGATAACGACTGGCCCAGAGGTTGTATTATTATTATTATTATTTACTCCTCTGAATTGAGTTATAGCGATATATTCTAAATTGAAAGGTTTATGCGTGTTTTTAACAACGATACCTAAATTTTAAGTAATGGTAAGATGATAAGATTGTGTAGTTTAACAATGATATATAAAATGCTTCAAGTGTTATCTAAAATTTAGGTATGATTGGTGATAATGGGTACAGGCCCGCCGCTAGCTGTTTCAGCGCCCGCGTGCAATACCGATTATGCCGCCCCTTTTTTCGGTAGGCTATGTGTTAGTCTGGGCACATCCCGCCCAATCCGTCCGGCGTGATGGATGAGCGTCATGCGACTCCATAACCTAACCCGTCGCCAGTGGGCTGACCCCAATGGTAACGATTCCTTGATATCCGTGGCTGGCTCGGCGGGTACCGTGCCACCTACAGCACTCCTTGGTGCTTCTTGATCGAGACCATGCCGCCTCCGACTTGCGTCTTCGACACCTGTCACTATAACTCGGCACCGACCACCCACACCGGTGAGCCGTACAGGGCCACCGACCAGAAGACGCCCACGTACAGCAGTCGATACGCAGCGCTGGGTTCATCCACGTTCGTCATGAACCAAGAGAGTCACCGCGCGAAACAGCTGCAGAGCAAGTCCTCGGAAATGATCCCGGAACCACCAATGCCCGTCGAGCACCAGACCCAATTATTATTTTATTATTATTAACCCAATTAATATTATTATTATAATTTCACGAGGGCCCGGATGCTGATGTCGACCGAATTGACAGTGATCAAGGCGCCGATTGGAGGACCCATACGGGGCCCGTGGTACAAAAGGGCCTACGTCTTGTCCAGAGCCATCCTCAACTCCAACGCCTCGGTTCGTCTGACAATATCCTTGGTGCTGAGACTTGCTAGACTTGCCACATCTTCCAGCGTCCCACGCCGCGCTATGACGAGCGTGTCATTGGCGTAACAAATTACGCCCAGCCCAGGTAGGAGACTCCCTCTCTACGTTCAGTCTAGCCGACGTTCCACAGTGTGTGTCCGAGGATCGACCTCCTGTGGGACACCGCACGTTATGGGCGTTCGTATAACGGGAGTTCGTATAATGGAGTTAACGGTGGCCCTAGACAAGATGGAGGTCCTCTTGTTCCACGAGCCCCGTATGGGTCCTGATCGCTGGTCGCTAGAGAGGCCTTGGTACGGTGTCAGGACAGAGTACACCGGCCTGCCACCATTGCGATTGCGACAAGGACACGGCGCAGCACACACTCGAGATATGTACTGCGTGGGTTGAGCAGCGCCGTGATCTCGTCACAATCATCGGTGCCGATCTGACGCTGCCAACCATCGCAGGGAGATGATCGGCAGCATCAGGAACTGAGCACGGTCGCCGCCTTCTGCGAGGCAGTCATCTCGCGGAAGTAGACGTGCGGGAGGGACGCCTCCACGATGACACAATCCACTGCCGGAGACTCGGGCGGTGCAGGCGCGAGTATCTGTGCTTAATGCCGCCCTAGCCGAGGCTGCGGGCGAATGGACCGGGGACGTGTCACGGTTGGGTCATGGGGCCGCGCGCCGCCCCTCCGTCGTCTCGGACGGAGCCGGGCGGCGGGTGCGCTGACCATGGCCCACCCCCTAAAAAAAAGGGATCACGCTCGGGACTGTCCCGCATTTACTGCCGACTGACGTCTTTGGCGAGACAGACGGCCAACCGCGCACTGCGGTAACCTTCGTACAGCTGGCTCTCCCGCTCCGCGTTGCGATGGTGCCGTCGGCTGCGGATGTAGCCTGTAGGATCTCCGGGCGCACGCGGTCTAAAGATGTACCAACTATCCGGAACACCAGGGGACCATCCTGCTCAAAGGGAGACACTGCCCACGGGACATGACCGCCTCGCAAATTTGCTTTAACGCACAGCGAATGCGGCTGGCCTTGGTGTCCACCTCGTCCGCCTGGGGCGTTGAGAACAGCCATGAGTGAACGATAGCTGCCTCCACCAATAGGTCCTGATCTATTCGACCCACAGCCCAGCGCGGAAATGCGACAGCTGCGTCTGCCATGTGACCCCTGCTCAGCTGTCGGAGGATCCGGAAGGCCCTGTGACAGCCCAGCAGTGCTGCCGTCCCCGTCTTGCGACGGTTCTACGGCAGAAGTGTTGCTGTCTTCGTCGTTGGGAGGAACGACAGCAGCCTCTAGTGCTTGCCGTTCTGACACTCGTCTCCGCGCAGCGCGTTCTGTTTTACACTGACGGAAGATTGAAGTATAATCACACAAGTTTAAATATCAATAATTATGCAGAAACTATTAACAAAATAATTGCAATTCAATATGCCATTGTTATTGTTTATCCACCATAGTACTCTTCGAATGTGTACAAGTACCCAAGTACAGGTACCTAACTTACCCACTATACCTATGCTCAGAGGGAATTGCCCTTCTAGTCCTGCTTTTCAATGCGGTGATACTTGGGGCGCCACCCAGCGAGGGCATGTGGTTCTACCTGCTGACAGACGAACGTTTGGTATTGCATCTTATATTTCACGGATGCCAATTGATGGCGGTATCAACGCCAATCTGTCGGATATTTCCATACAATGAAATGTATTATATTTATGATAGGGTGAATATTATGACATGAATTATGTGATGGTTCGCTCGATATGCCGCCTCCCTGGACGTTATTATGCTTATAGTAGGATGAATATTATGACATGATTCACGTGTTGAGTCTCTCGAATTGCCACCCTCCTGGACGTTATATACTTATAGTAGGATGAATATTATGACATGAATTACATGATGGGTCACTCGATGTGCAATGGACGTTATTAAACTTATAGTAGGATGAATATTATGAAATGAATTATGTGATGGGTCGCTCGATATGCCGCCCGCCTGGATGTTATTATACTTATAGTAGGATGAATATTATGACATGAATTACGTGTTGAGTCGCTCGATTTGCTGCCCCCCTGGACGTGCCGCCCGCGCGCGGTGTACGCCTTGCACGCCCGCTTACGGCGGGCCTGTGTGTATAATATGTACCCAGCAGAACTAGAAAAATCTTTCAACACTGGCTGAAAATTTTACAGTACGCGGATGACCCATGCCTCTATGCTATCAACGCATCCATAGAAATCGCTAGGTTTAAAACTAACAATATAAAAACCTTAGAATAATAACGTATAGAAGGTAATTTCGCGCACAAAAAGTGAAGCATTTCAGTTAGAGTCTAATGGAGCTTACGTCGAAACCGTTCCGTAATGTACAAGGTCACTGTACTGCACGTACGTACGCAACTCTTATAAAATAAATAGGTAATTATGACGGTTTGTGCATTCAAATGGTGTCACAACACATTTGAAAAACATAAAAAGGTTTTTAACATTACTTTTAAAAGTATAAAAATCATCTGCGCGCATGTAGTATTTTTAGATTCATGTTTCGAACGTTCGAAGTACCGACACTATCCTTCTATACGTTATTATTCTAAGATAAAAACATACAAATGAGTATAATTATTTCTCTTTTTAGGATTTCCGATATTAAAAGCATTGAAAAGAAAAATAACTCACTGCCCTTTTTCTTGATAATGAAATAAGGATTAAGTTAAAAAACATAAAAGCGATAAATTCTGCATTAACATTATACGGCGTTTTTCAAAATGGATAAATCAACTCTGCCAGTGACCGCCGACTGTATGAGGGCGAAGACGCAGTATATCGACTGTAGCCTGTACCGCAGTATAACGACTGTAGCCTGTACCGTAGTATACCGACTGTAACCTGTACCGCAGTATACCGACTGTAGCCTGTACCGCAGTATAGCGACTGTAACTTGTACCGTAGTATACGGACTGTAGCCTGTAGCGCAGTATACCGACTGTAGCCTGTACCGCAGTATACTGACTGTAGCCTGTACTGCAGTATAATGACTGTAGCCTGTACCGCAGTATAACGACTGTAGCCTGTACCGCAGTATACCGACTGTAACCTGTACCGCAGTATACCGACTGTAGCCTGTACCGCAGTATAGCGACTGTAACTTGTACCGTAGTATACGGACTGTAGCCTGTACCGCAGTATACCGACTGTAGCCTGTACCGCAGTATAACGACTGTAGCCTGTATCGCAGTATACCGATTGTAACCTGTACCGTAGTATACGGACTGTAGCCTGTACCGCAGTATAACGACTGTAGCCTGTACCGTAGTATACCGACTGTAACCTGTGTCGCACTATAGCGACTGTAGCCTGTACCGCAGTATACCGACTGTAACCTGTGCCGCAGTATACCGACTGTAGCCTGTAGCGCAGTATAACGACTGTAGCTTGTACCGCAGTATACCGGCTGTACCGCAGTATAACGACTGTAGCTTATACCGCAGTATACCGGCTGTAGCCTGTACCGCAGTATACCGGCTGTAACCTGTACCGCAGTATACCGACTGTAGCCTGTACCGCAGTATAGCGACTGTAACTTGTACCGTAGTATACGGAAGGTAGCCTGTACCGCAGTATACCGACTGTAGCCTGTACCGCAGTATAACGACTGTAGCCTGTATCGCAGTATACCGATTGTAACCTGTACCGTAGTATACGGACTGTAGCCTGTACCGCAGTATAACGACTGTAGCCTGTACCGTAGTATACCGACTGTAACCTGTGTCGCACTATAGCGACTGTAGCCTGTACCGCAGTATACCGACTGTAACCTGTGCCGCAGTATACCGACTGTAGCCTGTAGCGCAGTATAACGACTGTAGCTTGTACCGCAGTATACCGGCTGTACCGCAGTATAACGACTGTAGCTTATACCGCAGTATACCGGCTGTAGCCTGTACCGCAGTATACCGGCTGTAGCCTCTACCGCAGTATACCGACTGTAACCTGTACCGCCCACTGTAGAATACGCGCTTATTACCTATACTAAGCCTTATGCCAAACCGTCTAGACAGCATCTGATAATAGTTTTTCCTCCTGCTATAGAAGAAAATTATATTTATGATCTAAATAAGAGGATACCGAAAACCAATACATCTTGAATAACTATGATTTGTCATGACCATTATCTTTTATCCTACATATATATATCGTCAACATATATATATATATATATATATTAGATTTTTCTTCCATCGTACATAAGTCTTGCAGTAGCGTAGCTTGTGTTGAGGAGGCCCTGCCCGGAAGGCTGGGAGGACGCAAGGTAACGGTTGAGTTTAAAAAAAAAATTAGATGAAATAGTGATTATGGGATTTTTAAATAAAATACCTAGCAGTTTCATATTAGGAATTTTGGCTTGAATATACATAGATGATTCGGGATTACAGTATACGGCCCCGTATCGATGTAATGTTCTTAGTCGCCTTCTACGGACTACGACACCCGCGTGTAATGTAAGGGATGTAGCCGCTATATAAATGGTTTTATTCATCATTTCACATCATATACGTCTCACATCCCATTTTTGTAGTGAATTATCTATGGTCCATTGGTCCCACAGTTGGGCTCGAGCCTCCGTCACAATAAAACACATATTGATCTATCATAACTATACCACGCTAGTCAGACGCGTTGCTATAGTGTTATTTATAGTTTAGATGTTATAAGCATGTTTATTGGCCTATTTCCATACTACCTACACTCAGTAAAGTTTTTGAAAAAGTTATTCTTAACCAAATGCTGAGCCATTTTAATAAGCATGGCGTCTTTCACAAAAATCAGTTTGGCTTTACCAAGAATAGCTCTACTACTGATGCGGGTGTAGAATTATTAAAAAATATCTTTAAAGCCTGGGAGAAATCGCACGATGCTTTGGGTATATTTTGCGATTTATCCAAGGCGTTTGATTGTGTACACCACGAAACCTTCATTAAGAAATTACATCACTATGGGATCAGGAATAAAGCTCTCGAACTTTTAACGTCTTATTTGTGTAACAGAATTCAGAGGGTTGACGTAAATGGTGTGCAATCATCTGGCTCTGTTATAGAAATGGGCGCGCCGCAAGGATCCATTTTGGGGCCATTTCTGTTCCTTGTTTATATTAATGACTTACCCTATTATATAAGGGACAATCAAGACATTGCGTTGTTTGCGGATGATACCTCTTTGTTATTTAAAATCAAACGACAAATGCTTAGTTATGACGATGTGAACAACGCACTGTCTAACGTTGTTCATTGGTTCAATATAAACAATCTTGTTCTTAATGAGAAGAAAACAAAATGTATTAAATTTACCACACCTAATGTGAGACAAGTGGAAACCAATGTTCAAATGAGTGGTGTGGCCCTAGACCTAGTGGAGTCCACGGTTTTTTTAGGTATCACCATAGATGCGAAACTCCAGTGGGGGTCTTACATTGAAAAATTGTCAAATAGACTTAGCTCAGCGTTATGCCGTAAAGAAAATTCGAATGTTAACTGATATTGAAATGGCTAGAATAGTTTATTTCTCTTATTTTCACAGCCTTATGTCATACGGTATACTACTTTGGGGATGCTCCGCGGATTTGAATACCATCTTTGTTCTCCAAAAATGGGCTGTCCGCGCTATTTATAATCTAGGCCCAAGAGCTTCACTTCGGGAAAAGTTCAGAGAGATAAACATTCTAACTGTTGTATCACAATTCATATTCGAAAATCTTATGTATGTAAAAAAGAATTTTGAAAAATTTTAAGAATACAGTAACATTCATCATGTAAACACTAGGAATAAGGATAATCTAGTAATTCATACTACTCGTCTACAAAGAATTAGTAGGTCTTTCATGGGGCAATGTATACGTTTTTACAATAAACTATCTAAAAATGTCCGAGACATGCCAATTAACATGTTTAAAAAAGCTATTAAGAGTAGACTTTGTAGCAAAGGCTATTACAAAATTTCGGATTATTTAGATGATAATACAGTGGTTATGAGTAGCTCCTCATTCAATTCAAATCATTTATTATGTATAAACCCCGCGGGGGCACTTATATATTGTCATTTTTATACATTTTTCTTAAAATTATAATTACCGCCGGATCGGAAAGCGACCGCACTGAGAAGATCCGGCAAGAAACTCAGCGGGATTGTCTATTTTTTATTTATTTATCTAATTTCTTTTAAATAAAATTACATCTTACAACATGCTTATTAATAGTTCCAGTGTGATGCCATTCCAAATATTATATAATATAGTTCACAAATATAATAATAATCACAAATGTAATGAGAAAACTATGGTTGGACCAGATCCCGCAAGCGGCACCCAATCACGAGTTAACTACTAGAGCAGCCATCACTCCCCTCAACCACAATGGAGGGAAGGGAGTGACCCGCTCCTCATAGCTACCGCTAGCAGACCCTTCAGTGAGCATGACCAATACCATTTGCCATAAACATAAAACACAGATCCAATAAAAAATCGTTTGGCAAAACACGGTACATTTTACAATTATAGTAGCAACAATAAAAAATAATAATAATAAACATGTGCGTAATTTCTGTCATTGTAATAATGAGGAAATTCCTGTATGAGGAGCTGCTCATTGCCAGTCCGAGTTATCATCAAGATAATCTGAGATTTTATAATAACCTTTTAGATAAAAATCTACTCTTGATTGCTTTTTTGAACTTATTCACTGGCATATCTCGGATATTATTCGGTAATTTGTTGTAAAAGCGTATACTTTGCCCCATGAAAGACCTGTTAACTCGCTGAAGACGAGTACTATGTACAACTAATTTGTGCTTATTCCTGGTATTTACATGATGAATGTCACTATATTTTTCAAATTTACCTATATTTTTTTTTTACATATAAAACATTTTCGTATATATATTGGGATATAACAGTCAGAATATTCACTTCTTTAAATTTCTCTTTTAGTGATACTCTTGGGCCTACTTAAATTATAAATCGCGCGGGCAGCCCTTTTTTGTAAAACAAAGATTCTATTCAATTCTGCGGAGCAACCCCACAGTAATAAGCCGTATGACATAAGACTATGAAAGTAAGCGAAATAAACTATTCTGGCTGTTTCAATATCGGTTAACAAGCGAATTTTTTTTACCGCATAAGCTGCAGAGCTGAGCCTACCTGACAGTTTCTCAATTTGAGGTCCCCATTGAAGTTTAGCATCTATAGTGACGACTAAAAATGTGGTTGATTCCACAAGGTCCAGAGCCACACCATTCATTACAACATTAGTACCCACTTGTCTGACATTGGGTGTAGTGAATTTAATACATTTGGTTTTTGTCTCATTAAGAACTAAATTGTTAGAATTAAAAATTAAGCAATTAATGTAATTGTTTTAAGGTACTCCTAACTTGTAGTATTTATAACGTATTTTTTTTTTTTTCTCTTACTCTTGTGATTGTACAGCGTAGCGTGTTTTGTCTGTCGAATTTTGGTTTTGATCTCCTTTTGCATACCTGCTATAGTTCATAGTTTATTTTATAGTAGGTATAGTAGTAGTTGTAGTTCGTTTTGTTTTTTTATTTATGGTTTGGTCATGCTCACTGAACAAGGTTCTGCTTGCGGTAGCTATGTGGGGCGGGTCGCTCCCTTCCCTCTAATTTGGTTGAGGAGAGTGATGGCTGCTCTAGTAGTTAACTCGTGATCGGGTGCTGCCTGTGGGATCTGGTCCAGCCATATTTTCTTCCTTTCTTTATGCTTTATTTATTTTTTTTTGTCTTTTACTAAATCTTGAAAATTTATACATATATACAATTTCGAAGGGCATCACACTGGAGCTAGTACCATATATGTTGTACGAAGCATAATATTATGTATATTTAAAGGATTAAGAAAAAAATGTCTGCCCGCTCAGTTTCTTGCCAGATCTTCTGTTTGTGGCCGCGTTCCGATCCGGTGGTAGATTATTGTATTGTATTCAAACGTGTAATTTGACAATATGTAAGTGCCCTTAAGGGGTCTATGCAGAATAAATGATTTGATTTAATCCATTAGTCGTCTTTTACACCTCCTAATGGCAAGAGGTGTGATGAATTGTATTCTTACTATGTCACTACACGGAAAAGTAAGTAAATAAAATTCAAATTGATGGATAGTATATTTATTCTTATTAATATGACACAACAACAAATATACTGATAAAATCATATAAATACCAAAAATTTATTATACTAATATAACCTTTAAAAACCATGTTGAATCACTTGTCATTTAAATAAAAAAAAAACACCACACATGTTACCCGACCATAAATAATATAATGAATTAATAAATAGATGATTAAATGAATTGTAAAACAGACATTTAGTAGGTATTACATATTTGGATTGTAATTATAATTGCATAGATAAAATTTACTAGTGGCATAATACTGAAGATAGTGCAATCTAAAACATCGATTTTTCTATAGTTTCATATAATTGTATAGTCTTAAATGTAACATTTACATTTAGATAATGTTTCATTGCCACATATTAAGGGACCAACATCTCGTCATCTACCGAGTATAGGTACAGAATTGGTATTGCTTATTAAAAAAATATTATCCTATAAAAACTATTCCATTTTTAAGAGTATTTCATTGAAACTATCATACTGAAGATACATATATTTCTAAATAGGTACACATTATTTTCATTATAATTGGAATGGACATTTAAATATGAAATAACTTTTTACCTAGTTACATAATAAGATTAATCGTAACTGCAAGCCCAAATATTATTTACGTAATAATAGATACCTGATCAGTACATCAATATTATTAAATAAATAAAACGATATCAACAACTAATAAATAAAATAATTATTTAACAAATTACAACACTATCCCTACATATGACAATGAATAAATACACATATATTTTTATCACTAAAAACTTACGAATAATAATTAATAATTAAATACATAATAGTTAAAACTGTTGGCAGAGTAAAAACAAGAGTTAAAATGCCGTACATTTAAATTTTCATTCTCCTATATTATATATCCACGAAGGGTATGCCGTTCGAACAATGAATTACGAAAGTATAAAAATAATTTTAGGTTTCAATCAGATATTAAGAAGACTAAGGATACCGAATTTATTTGTCTTAGTCGATTTTTGTCCATGATAGTTAGTATCAGATGCCATTGCGTGCTCTACTAGGCATTTATTTTAGAAATATTCAAAATTTATGAAACAATCAGGCATTTAGGCCACGATTGCTTACATCCAATCACCGTTAAAGAAGGCGATAATTAAAACACGTATATAACTTCGAAAATTGATTGGTGCGCGTCGTGGTATCGAACTCGTGACCTCCGCAGTCTATTCTCTCCACTAAGCTATCGCTGCTATATTAATTGTAAATGTAATATTCTTCTAAATATTTAAATATATTCTAAGTCAATTCCACCATTTAATACGAATCTAACACCTCATAATTATATATAATTTTTTTTTCAGGCTATATAGATCGTGCGAAATAAAGATAGACGTACATCCATAACAGGGGACAATTGGGCAGTGGGATAAAATATATAGCTAACATTTATCCATCTATCACAACATTTAATAAGGTAGTATAGTCACAAATAGTATTTAGACAATTATAAATATTTATGTAAGTCTAGATCACATTAAAAGCGAACAATTAGATTTTTAAAACATTCATAATTGTGTATTAATTAATTGATTAAGATATGAAATGTAAACTTTATAATAAATACAATGCTTATTTATCACTACAGATTGAAGATTCCTTTATAATTACGTACAAATAGTTTTAAAACACAGATTTATTTTTGCATCATCTGCCCACTGTTGGGCTCAAGTCACCTTCACAATGGAAATTGACCTGGCCTCATGCCGCCCTAGCCGAGGCCGCGGGTGACGTGACCCGGGAATTAGACCGTCACCCGCCGAGAAGCCGACCGCGTGAGGAAAGCGATGGGAGGGTACCCCAAATAGGGGGTATTCCGTCGGACCGACCACTGATGACAAGTAACCATGCTCCGGTGGTCGGCCCAACGACGAAGGCGACGTGCATCGTGGGTGGGTTGCGGGTGTGCGTGCTTACGCCCCTCTGTCACCCCGGACGGAGTGGTGCGAGGAGCGCGCCGACCGCAACCAAATCCAAAAAAAAAACAGTGGAAATTGACCTGATATATCTCGCTGGTCACGTATTTGGATTTATTTCGAATTTACCTTCTCTTGCGTAAATGTTATATGCATATTATAATCCCGCAATTATCTTTTACAACACCAACGGGAAAAGAAGGGGGTTGGTGAATTACATATTTTTCTTAATATTATTAAATATATCTTCAATGAGCACAAATGTTATTTAAGGCTCCAGAAAAGGAATGTTCGTCAAGTATGTATTTATTTTGGAATATATTGGTTTTTACATTAGAGTTTTGAGACTCTTACCCTATTACTAACGTCTAGGTATACTAGGCATTGGTAATCCTTTGATAATGTTGAAAAAAAAACTAGTCTTTCTTAATAAAATCTTATAAACAATTATATATTAATAAAAAGACATATATCATCAAGCGGGCATTAATTTTTATTGGTTACAGGTCGACCTTCAAATCTATTCTGAGAGTTATAAAATAAATATAAGTGAGGAAAAAAGTTATATTGCATAGCAATATAACTTTTTTTTTGCTAAATGATTGCCATCTGGCTATGTATAATAGATTAGACCATATCAATATGGGCACTAAGATGACTATAGGGCTATAGTACGCCGCAATATGCCTCGCCAACCAAATGACATGAGTATTTGTTTGAAAATTAAAGAGAGTCATTTGACCTATGGCGTAGGGCCTACGCCTGTAACTGTATTGGCAGAATATCTTTTAGTATGTAATTATTTAAAATTCAAATATTTGATCTTTGTAATTCTAAAGGATATCTTCGATAACGGCAATTAATAATTTACTATTAATACATCGAATACGACACTGATTTTAAGGAATTAAGTTAAAATGGACGCTTAATTTTTATTTCTTTTTTTTTTTATTTTCGATACATATAGACCGCTGAAGCGATAAACCTACTACTAAGTCTAGGAACTAAGGTATTGTGTGACCATTATCAGAGAAGTGTCTAATATTCAAATAGGTTAGAAAAATACATTATATATTAACGGAGATACTCATCTTGGAGTTGCCAATTTAAATATTTTATACTAAAATAGTAGTAAAATTAATATATTAGTTTTATTTTTAAAAATTTATATTATCGATAATGAAACTGTCGATATTTAACTAAAATCTAAACGGGCATTGGAACATCGTATATTCATACCCTTATTGCTATTGAAAGGCTTAAAAAGTAAAATAAATAATTATTATTACGTTAACGTAACTTGAAACATTTAGGCAGTGTAATAAATATGTACCGTTAAATGAGGAATAAATAAGTCGGTTATTTATTGATCGTTTAGATAAACGACTCCATAATTTCCATAAATTGTTCTTCGGGGAGTGGTGTACAATGGGTCGATGAATAATCCATCATGTATTTTGCAATCTGAAAATTAAAGTAAATATCGTTAAGTTTGCCGTGTGGTAACTCGACATACAATAATCAGTCTGCAGCCCCGGACCTGGGTATATACTTACTAATATTATAAATGCGAAAGTAAGTTTGTTTGTTTGTTACGCTTTCACGCTTAAACTACTAAACCGATTTTAAAAATTCTTTCCCCAATGGAAAGCTATAATTTAAATTTTTTATTTAACCTTTTGACCATATTGGTTCAAATGTTAAATAGGATGAATAAGAAAAGTAAACCTAAGGCCTAACCTAAGCGCTCAAAGAGAAAACCGCGTATCTTTGAATTCTCGTAAATCAAGGTAGCGTAATAAGTAACAAGGTCCCGGGTATCACTGTATACACTGTGGAATCTAATTGGCTGTTTTCCTGAAACGTATGTACTCAGTTAATTATTCTTAATATCCCCATATAATTAAAAACATAATTCATTTAGAAAATAAGTCTGATAATTAGACATTCTTAAGGAGGTATTCTCATGTACCCATTTCGAAAAATCGATTGTTTTTTTTACATATTTCATTAGTAAAACCTATCGAAAATATGCTGTGAAAATAGCAGATTAGTGTAAGTATCAATTTTCCACAAAAATTCTGCTCTTGAAACTTTAAACGCATTTTTCTGGAAACATCATTTTCTAAAACTGTCATGGTCCTAAAAAAAGTATTCAAGCGATTGCTTTGAAATTTATACATATTCTTCTACTTATTAATGGTTATTGGCCGTACCAAAATTGTTTATTGTCGAAAATATTTTCTTATTTTTTTAAAACGATTTTTAACACAAAATTTATTAAAAAAACAAATTTTTTCTACAGTCCGCCATTTTTTAAATTTTTAATGAAATTGATTAATTCTGGTAGGGCCGATAGAGACACATCTACTGAACAATGATACATTCGATTTTTTTATTTCAGACAATATGAACAGCCGCTATTACCATGACCAGTGACCTCCTTTTTTATTTTGGTGTCTAATTAAATCAAAAAAAAATATATATTAAAAAGTAAAATAAGAAAAAAAAAAAAATTATACAGTTTAAAATACATATAAAAACCTAAGAAAAATTAAAATGATTGAATTTTATTGTATTATGAAAAAAAAATCTCTAAAAAGAGGTAAAACTTATGCGTTTACATGAGAATACCCCTCTTAAGTTTGTCTGACATGCAACGACATTATTCCCAACATGCCTACGACATAGCATTCGTATTAAACCGCAACAATAGGTAAAACAAAATAATTTTAGGCATAGCACCTCTGAGGTCGGTGTCGCAACTCACCCGCTCGCGCCCCGCTACCCTATACAGCTACGCAAAAATGATATTTTAAGGAAACGTCTGGGATTGCAAATGACAATAATTTATGTTTTTATTTTATTGAATAAATGCTATAGTATGGTTCTATATCATTAACTGAGTATGTGCGTTTCGGGAAAACGGCCAATTAGATTCCACGGTGTATAATTCTAATAATTTTTGTCCGGTGATCGTCATTTGTATCGTACTCTAAAAAGGCTATCTTAGGCGACAGCTTAGTGACTCAATAATACACACAAAATGACTGTAATGTAGCACAGAACACCTAAAGAAACATTAATAAAATAATAGTTACCAATGGCAGCAGAGTCTTTGCATACGGCTCAATTTCATTGGTATCAAATGTGGCTCGTTGATGTGCCGGCATTCCCGAGAGTCTCACTAAAGTTTTCAACGCCTGCGGTGTGTCCAAAGCATCGGAGTGACGGTGTTGTATCAACTTCACCAACAAATGGTTCCCGCGATTCGATGATAATTGACCAGGTCTGAAAAATGTATAAATATAGTTTAAAAAGAAAAATAGCTAGGAAAAATCGCTTTAATGATAACATGAAATTAATTCTAAAAATCACATATATGCTCTGTTAAATCCGTAGTGCTATACTGCTGCGCTTCACGTACGCTTTACCCGACTACGGAGGGTTATGATTTTGACAGGCTATGTATGTATGTTCATCTGTTCCCTCATAGCTCCTCAACTACTTATCAGAACCAGACAAATGAGGTATCGTTAGAAACGTCTTAATTGTCTGCTGGTTATAGGCTATATGATGTGTCACTGCATCTAATATGGCGCCCTCTAGAGGTCTTAAAGTACTATGTGTAAAAAGTAAATTTGAGATAAATATGTCGTGTTTCGTATCATTGGAAGGGTCGTTTATTATTAGCATTTGCTCGTGACTTTATCCGTATTTATCTGTTAACTCGTTTTTGTCGTAGTTGAGTTTTAGTTTTTACTTTTATCTTGTTATCTATTCGCTTACTAGTTAATTTTGCTTCATGTCTCAGCTTTGGGCAGTGGTATCTTTCCAACTCCTTGTTTTTTCTTTTATAATTAAATATGTTGCGGGTCCCAAGACAATTAAAAGCATTTCCCAGGACTTCCCGAGGGTCAAACCCAGGTGTCTTATACGATGACCATTGTGGATCCTGGCTTACAGGAATTAGTAGTGGGAATGTGTGGTAGGATTGGTCTCAACAAAAAAGAAACAACAAATGAAAAATATGTCTTAACTTCCAAACGGCTTATCCGTGTCGTCACGGATTAGAATACAAATCACCATTCCTGCCCTTCCCCATCTTGCCCGTAGATGTCGTAAAAGACGATTAAGGCATATAATATGCACATAACATCTATGTAAGAGATGCAAAACTCGAAATAAAACCCTATACCAACCCGTCTGACCAGCGTGGTATAGTAGGTCAATATCCCCTCTATTATGATGGGAGCTCGAGCCCACGAGTGGGATGTAAATAAGCTGAAATAATGAAACGGCTTTATGGATTTGGATATAATGTCGTTAATACATTTTAATAGGGTCCTGGATGGTTTGAAATTACATTTTGACCTATACAATTGACAATATTACATACTCAAGGATCTCTAACGTTTGAGCGAGTATTACACATCGCAAATAAAACTATTTTACGGATATCATCGCGGATATTTTTAACTTCGATCCTTATATGTATAGATTATTTAAGCTATAATGCCTAGCTTCGTTTTCATAATACCATAAAATCAATATTTCTAATCAACAAACTCACCTCAAGCAAATAATCTCGTCTTCTGTCCTCCTCACCAATTTCACAAGTCCATTGTAATTGCCAATGAGTTGGCCTACGTTCAGATCCACGTGAGCACGTACTACTTCCTTGACGAGAAGCGACCAGGATGAGGGCATCTGATTCTCTGCTAAAGCCAGCAAATCATCGAAGGTGGCGTCCAGAACCTAAACACAGATGCGCAGATGGCGTAGTGGTTAATATACCGATCTACGTTGCCAGGTTTGAATCCTAAACAGAACAACACTTTGTGTGATCCACAAATTGTTGTTCTGAGTCTAGATGTAATTTGTGTCCGTTAATTATGTTTGTAATGTGCCTCGCAATACAAGCTTTATTTTCTTAGTGCAGTGTTGTCTTTTAAATAAAATAAAAAAACATTATCAAGATATTTAGATCTTAATTTTTCTTGGTGCAAACCAATAATTCACAAACTTTAGTGTATCCAGAGGGTATCTAGTGTCAAGTCTAGTAATTATCTAGGGCAAATTGATAAGCAACAGAATCGAATGAATGAAATGTTATGGCTATCGCACGACTGTAGCATGTACGACGCAAGTGTCTGTCAATGTACGCGTGCATTTGACTGCACAGATAACGTAGTACTTAGAGTAAGTACAAGTGAACTACCACGCCGAGTGTAATGAACTCGATTTACAAATTATCATTCAGTCTGCGTATTATTTGTGACTGTAACTGTTTGTTTGTTTTTTTTATTGTCGATGGTAGCAAACGAGCATGTAGCACACCTGATGGTAAGTCATACTGCCGCACATGGACCTTTACAATACCAAGGACACAGCCAGGCCGTTGCCTAGCGTAAAAAAAAAATGTTCTTCTTAAACCTAGTTTAAAGAAGGACATGTCATAGCACGATTCAGATCCGGCACGTACGTGGGAGAAATAATCGCTGGAAACGTACAGTTGAAGACTATAACGTTTCCAGGTGAAATGGATGACCCATGCTACGTTGTCGAGTGGTATGTTGGTAAAACAGTCATGGTAGTACCAAGACAGTTTCTTTAGAGCACTTCCCGTGAAAGAGCCGGTAGAGTATACAGTGTCCCAAAGTCTCTCCGCCTTCAATCTGTCCGTACTCACGACATAAGAAAGGAAGGAATAAATTCTTAATGTCGAGTGTAAAGGACACTAATTACATCCAGATTCAGCACAATTATCTGTTGAGCGCACAAATTATTTTGTGTGTGAATCAAACCACTCGGTCATACCGCTGTTTGTGCAACTACACTCGCGTGCAAGTAAATCGACTCAAGCGTCAAGTGCGCATAAAAAGTGATTTATCTTAACAATGGCTCATTTTACCTCTTTATAATGTTTTACATATTTAAAGCCTAGGAATTGGGCTTTAAAATGGTGTAAGTTGCATGAAAATCGATTCAGTAGTTTAGTAAAAAAGGTGTATGTCAATGATATTGTAAAAAATATTGAAAATTCATACAATTTCACAGTATGAGGTTATTGTGTATAAATGAAACAAAATGTGTATAAGAAAAAGAATTTATTCATGTCAATACTTGGTATTCCCTCCTCTAGCCCTGATCACTGCCCTCATGCGATTCTTCATAGACCTAATCAACTTTTTTATTGATGATTGTGGTATTCGACCACACCCTTCTACCAACGCAGTCTTTAGCTCATTTATGTTTATAGGAGCTGGATTCCTCGCTCTAACTTTCCTTTTGAGCTCGTCCCATATGTGCTCAATGGGATTCAAATCGGGACTGAGCGCTGGCCAATCCATAGTGTCAATTCCAACTTCGTTCAGGAACTCACGTGTTGCCCGAGCAGTGTGACATCGGGCATTGTCATGCATCAAGATGAAATTATCGCCAATAACGCCTTGATAAGGAACAACTTGATCCCGTAGAACCTCTTCAATGTAACGATCAATGGTCAGACCTCCTCCCCGGCCTCCCCCAGGAACGAAAACAAGATCCGTTTTTCCTTCTAAGGAAATTCCAGCCCACATCATGCAAGAACCGCCACCATATGCCACGGTTTCAACAAAGCAGCACTGTGAAAACCGTTCACCGGGACGCCGGTACACCCGGCCTCTTCTATTGCTGCCATGGAGACACATCCTCGTCTCATTAGTGAACAGGACTGACTGCCATTGCTCTATGCTCCAATCCAAGTGTTCTCGAGCAAAGTGAAGGCGTGCTTGACGGTGAGCTGTGGTCAACTTCGGGCCTGTAGCGGGTCGTTTGGGAGTAAGGTTGGCTTCCTTTAACCTTCTTCTAACTGTCCATTGACTGACAGTTACCCCGCGAACTTGACGTAGCTCTTGCTGCACATCTACACCGGTAAGGTGTCGATTTCGGAGAGAGGTCGAGACCAAAAACCGGTCGTCACGCTCCGTGGTGCACCGGCGTCGGCTGGTATTAGGCCTCCAAGTGAAGGCACCAGTCTCTTGAAACCTTCTGTACACTCTCGAGACACCAGACTGACTCATATTCAACCGACGAGCGACTTCTCGCTGGTTCAACCCTTCTTGCAACAGGGCAACAGCTTGAGCGGCTTCTTCAGGTGTAGTGTCCATAATTTTCTTCAAACAACGGCTTCAATTTAGAGAGATGTGTTCAAGTCAACGTCTGATGAGCGACATAAGAAAAAAAAATTTTTTTTTGTGTGTGACTTAGTTGTTAGCCTCAGATGGCTGTGACTACTTTACCCGGACTGGTGGGTGAGCGCTGAGGGCTCTCAACCCGTAGGTAAGAAAAAAACGATTACAGGGGTTTTTATAGGGGGTTGAGTGGCGCAAGATGTGTATAGAGCGCAGAGCATTTTTCGAGAGTTGCGTTCAGTTGCATTCTAAAGACAAGTGTTTATTTAAATTACTGAAATAATGCTACCATTTGAAAGTCCAATTCCTAGTCTTTAAATATGTAAAACATAATAAAGAGATAAAATGAGTCATTGTTAAGAGCGTTATCGGTAATCGGCACTTCTCGCATTTTAGGTTTTTTACTACGGTCCGATATGGACGCACACTAATGCACTACACACACGCGAGTTCATAGAATGACCAGTCTTGAGCCTTGGCGCTTATAATAATCAATCTCTAATATATTCTTCGGAGAAGTAGATTTTCAAAAATCAACATGATGTAAATTTTAAAATTTTTAATTAAAAACCAAATCTCATAACAGTAAAACGGTTAAAATTGTATTTTTAATATGCAAAGTACAGGAAATAGTAAAATATAGGCACAGAGTATAACTTACAAGGAGACCCTCAGACGTGTGGGTCGGGGATTTCCATGATTTTTGGTGGGGTGGTAGAGGGGACACGAGGGTATCACAACTACCAAATATTAGGGTCAACTGGGCCCTCGTTAAAAAGATTTTAAGGGTCAAAGATGGATGGGTAATTTATGTACTAGAAAAATTCAAAGTCGAATCGCCAACAAGCGGTAATCTCGTGGTAACGTGCTCGCCGGCGGGAACTCTGGTCTCGGGTTCGAGACTCGACAACTTATTTTTTTTAAATTATCACATTATTGTGTAATAATTAAAAAAAAATAAAAAACCCCAATCGACGTCCCTATCCCGGGACGTCGGTCGCCGTCACACGGTCAGGCTCTCTGCGGGTGACACACTAAAGTCCCCGGTCCGGTCACCCGCGGACTCGCCTAGGGCGGCGTGAGGCGCGGATACTCGTATCTGCGCCGCCCGAGTCGCCGGTGGCGGAACGTGTGATCAAAGATTGATCACACACGAGCCGGCGTCTCCTTTCGTGAGATGACAGCCTCACAGAAGGCGGTGACCGCGTTCCAGTTCCTGACGCTGCTGAGCATCTCCCTAGTGATGGTCGGCAGGGTCCGGTCGGCACCGGTGATTGCAACGAGTTCACGGCGCTGCTCTGCCCACGAGGCACACACCTCGAGCCTGTGCTGCGCCGTGCTCACGTCGCAATCGCAGTGGTAGCAGGATGGTGGTGTGCTCTCCCTCCTAACGAGCTTGCGCAGGTACTTGGCTATCGTGACCCATCAATACCTGCACCAGTCGGAAGGAATGTACCCCGTGCTGCCGACCCAACCACCCCATCAGCACCAGCTGAAAGGACTCAACGGTCCTGATACCGTATTGAGGCTTCTCCAGTCCGATTGCCCAACGAGCAATGGCGTGTCGCGGGCGTCGACCCGCCAGGCGGCAATCATCTTGATTGAGGCTATATGTGGCTCGCGTCTCTGATACTCGCAGGTAAAGCTCGGCGAGTACCTCCGCCTGCAGGTCCCACCGGAGAGTTCCGGCCAAGAGGCACGCTGCCTCCGTGGCTGCCGTGCAGTAGTCGAGTATGGCCCTAGTCGCCATGGCCATGGATGTCTAACAAGTCCAGTGAGAGATTTAAATCTGCCCACTACAGAAATTAGTTATTAAATTTTGATCCACATTTTGCTACATATTTATTGCTAGTACAAGAAGAAAATGATTCTCTATGAAAAAATTATATTGTGTATGGTTAGTAATTATTAAACATTAAATTTGAGTTAGCTGATAATCTTCAGAAGATGAGGCTGCATAAATGTTCCGTTCGGATTTTTGATGTGAAATATCTATAGGCGGGGTGAACCTGATCGTCGCGTGGCATTAAAAGCGGCGTTAACGCCACGCTTTGCGGTAACGACTTCAAAATAATTTTGATGTTTCACGTCTGCCAGGCGTCCTGAGTGACGGCTCACTTCTCTTCTCGTTTACTCTTTTGAAACTATAAGTACCTTACAGTTTTGTCGTGTGTTCTCAAAGTCCGACTTTACACCACCTGCATACGGCCTATCATGACCTATGCCAGCGTGGTGTTCGCGCACGTAAAGCCACACAGGATCCACAGGCTACAGACACTACAAAATCGTTTCATGCGCCGAGCTACGGGAGCACCATGGTTCATACGAAACGTCGATCTCCACATCGACCTCGAACTGCCGACCATCTTGACTCTGCCATGACACACCCCAACCAACTAGTGGTTGGGGCGGCTTCCTATAGACCCTCCAAAATCTCATCCATCCGACGTCCTTGACGAAGAGGACGACAATATCACACTCGCTCAACAAAGAGCCTACACGGCCCGCGAGGCCTTAACAAATAAATATCCGCGGTTCCGCCCTCGCCGTCGAGGTGCGAAACCGCGCCGCGCAAAAGTCACGACTAAAAACGTGGGCACGCCCACTTTGCCTCCAGCGACGCCCCAAGCCGAGGTCCGTTCCCCACAGGGGAGCCCTTGGGCTATGTCGCTTAGCATACTTTTCTCCGGGTTGAGAGCCCTCAGCGCTCACCCATAGTCCGCGTCAAGCTGTCAAGGCCATCTGCGGCCAACAGCTGTACACACACAAAAAAAAAAATCGTGTGTGCACTTTTTCCTTGCCCTGTAACCGATTTTGTTCCCAAGATACAATCTGCTTTTTCGACCCATCACCTAAAACGTAAAAAGATTCTATATTATTCTTTATAGAGATCGCATGAAAGTAATTAAAAGAATTAGGTAGTAATAAATACTTACGAATCAAAACCGATCAGTCGCAGTATACGCTCAAGTTCGTATTGTCGTCTTTTACGCTGTGAGCGGAGAGCTCGAGCGACGTGACCCTGCTCCGTTGAGCGCCAAGGCGCGACTGGCTTATGAACAATTATGCCGTTCAATTTATAGTAATATTTAAAATTTAATTACGAGGGTGACTATTCGTATTTCAATTTGGTTTTTTTTTTACTGCTTCTACAATAGTCGAACAAATAGTGGATATTTTTTTAAATATTCCAAGGTTAGTATTATTCACAAAATTAAATGTTTTACAGGAGCCATTTTCGTCAAATTAATCTTAAGGAAATATTTTTTTTTTAGTTTTAAAAGGAAGAAATCTTGAATTTCATTTTATACATACCCAAGAACAGTAATTTTCCTAACATCTACAATTTTTTTCGAGCTGCCACGACTTATCGTTTATTCGTACCTGAACTTCAAAACTCAGCGTTTTCGTAAAATCTCATTAACTTAAGTTCAAAATACCCTTGCCTTTTAATAAAATAGTTACAATATTGAGTTATAATTCTGTACAAGCACAATATATAGATGTGTTTAATGTAGTGGTTATATAAATGTTTAGTAAGCTATTATGATGAACGAGTAACCAGTCCTCAAAAAACCACATTTTTGGGTTTACGGCCGCTTATTACCGATAACGCTCTTAAGATAAATCACTTTTTATGCGCACTTGACGCTTGAGTCGATTTACTTGCACGCGAGTGTAGTATTAGATTACATTATACTAGTGGTATTTTACAACAATTAATGGTGAAAAAATAGTAACACACATTCCGTATGGTAATTGGATAAGAATAAAATTTACCATCCCCCTTTCTTGCTTGTAGGAGTCGTGAAGGACAACTAAGGCATGTGATATGCAGATAATGTCGATGTAAAAAAAAATCTCTAAATAAAGCTCTATTTTTTTGGGGGCGCCCGGCTCTGTACGTCGCCAACCCACCCCATAGTACGTCGCCTTTATGTTGCAGAGTTCCTTGACTTCAGTGGTCGGCCCGACGGAATACCCCGAGGGAGTACCCTCTCCCATCGACGTCCCCTTCCTGGGACGTCGGTCGCCGTCGCGAGGTCAGCCTCTGCGGGTGACGGACGAAATCCCCGGTCTGGTCACCTGCAGCCTCTGCTAGGGCGGGATCAGGCGCAACGTAGAACCCTATACTACCCTGACTAGTTTAGGTCAATTTCTTTGTTGAAGAAGCTCGAGTCCAGTAGTGAAACGTATATATATAGGCCGAGGTGGTAATGATAATTGGTAAAAAATATACTGACCAGTGCTTTAACCGGATAATTGCAAGCGGCCCAGGTAGCTGAATATCCGCCAATGCTCCAGCCGTAGACTACGATGTCCTCTGGATCGAATTCCAACTCTTCAATAGCATATTGCATAACAGCATCTATAGCGTTATGCTCCTGGGATGGATATGGACGACCCTGGGCAATTGAAATTTGTTTTATACATAGTCCAAGTTGTTGTGTAATTTAGCAAATATTACGTTCATACTAGCCGTAATTCTTTACTCGAACCTAACACAAACTCCAAGAACACGTATAAAAACTTAGGTCTCAGGAGCAAGTGTTAGTGTCACAGTAAAAGCAAATAAAATGCCACAAAATCTTTTTATTTTCAAGCTTACGACGTCAATGTGCCTTAAGATGAATTATAATTGTAGGTACACAAGCAAAACTTCCGATTGACCTTCCCCCACTACCTTCACCATAAGTGTCGTATAACACTCTAAGCAAGAGAGGGTAAACTCGAAGTAGCAGGTAGGGTTTTACTACCAACAAGTCCGACCAGCGCGAAAGAGTAGGTAATTTTGCCACTTATGGAAAAGGCTAGAGTCCAACATAGGGACAAATATGAACTGAGATGATTAAAACTTCATTTTATATACGGCGTTATGTAATAACATTTGAAAAATGTAATTCAAAACGTACTCACAGTACTAGCAGCAAATCCAGGATGATTCCAACCAAGTGTCGAATAACCCGCCTTGATTGGTGTTGTCATGATGCCGATTTCGTAGAAGCCAGAATTACCCTCAGAACATATTACCAAGGTCCTTCCTTGAGGCGACAGCTTCCTCTTGTCAACGAACATAGTATCTATAGCGTTCTTATCAGCTGTGATCAATTTAGCTCGTTGGCCATCGTATTCTTCAACCAGCTGTGTCCGTCCGTCAAGCAACGGTTTTTCTAAAGAGTTATACATTTTATAAAAATATCATTTAATTATCAAATACCTGTTAATTTACATGAAATATGTAGGAAGATAAATTATATAAAGATACATTATTATTGTACCCATTTTTTTTGGGCAGGTTATAATCTAGATCCACGCCGACCTTTCCATCTGGGGTTACCAAAAGAGGGGCGCGCATAACCCACCGTATTGCGTTCCCTACGCCTCTGGGCCGATCAAATTATTCCTTCACTTTTAAGTGAAACATTTTACAACTCTAGCCGTGTATATAAAATGATGTGACGGAGTAAGAATACAATTCACCACACCCTCTCTCGCCCGTAGGTGTTGTAAAAGACGACTATATACCATCTAACAGACTATATAACATCTGTGCAAGGGAAGTCTCGAAACAGAACCCTATATCAATACGTCTGACCAGCGTGGTGTAATGAGTCAATCTGCCTCATACTGTGGAGGAGGCTCAAGTCGTCGTATAGCTGTAACGATAATGAATGAGACGTAGATAAATAACACAATATCAACCAAATAGTCAATGGGATGAAAATTTTTGTAAAAATAATATCGTATATTCAGGACTATGTAGAAATAGAAAACTTAAAGAACGTGCAACAGCTGTACGAGGTTCCAACTCGCAATTTATATAACAATGAATGACGCACAAAAAGTTCAATTTTACATTTAAGAGGACAAAACTATTCGTTCGTTTAATAAATTAAATATACGCCGTTACCTCGCGTTAAAATACCTACCTATTGTAAGCAAGACAAGTTGGCGTGTTTTAGGCAAATCTATTTATATTAATTCGTTCGTATTCTTTTAATCAGCCATTAGTTTACCAACCGGTATTTTGCGTTTATAAAAACTAAATGACAAATTTGCTTCAAAACGCTCGAAAATAATTATTTGTGTGAATTTTTGATTCTCATTCCAATAAAATAAGACTAATATTATTGTAAATTGAGATTACTATTTCGAAAATCTACTCTGTGTCTCGTTCTGTATCTGAAATCTACTCCAAATAAATATACAAGTGCCCAAATGCAGCGTAAAGAAGGAAAATAATAAATGTCGACGTATTAGAAAAAATAAATTAATACAAGACTTGCTTTATATACTGATTACGTAATTTTTCTGTACATGGTCATATTTATAATATAAAGTTAAAAGTTTTAAATTTGATGTATTTTAATGAAATCACTACATGCAACAATACTTACCTAACATAGCAGACACAGACTTTAGGCAAATCAATGCCGTTTTTATTTGTGAAAATCGCTTCTATTTCTAAACTTTTAAGTATTATATTTATATGAAGAATAGCATATATACTTGAAAATGTTGTATAACGGTAAAAATAAAAATTAATTTCCTATAAAATCGAAATATGTATGACAGTGAGCATTAGCTTTTTTCAAGTTTTTCACGTGATATACATATAAACTTTTTTTAAATAACATACTTTGTAGTAAGGAATGAATCCTTGTATTGTGTAGAACTTTAGAAACATACGAATATTGGACATTAACTAAACTCAAGCTCGAAACAAGTTTGTGGATGGCACTCGACTGACACTGCATGGGAATCGAACGCGCGACACACGGTAGTTCGGTATCTTAACCGCTACACGATCTGTGCATTCAATTATTTAAAATAGTTAATGACAGCATTGCAATACCGATCTCACATGTCATGGTTTTGTTTCTCACGATTAACGTTTGGGTGTATTTTGGATGATTATTTTTATATAATCATCATCATCACAGCTTATAAACGTCTCACTATTGGATTCGAGTCTCCTCCACAATAGGACAGAACTGGACCTACTGTACCTCTGGTCAGAAGTGTTGGTATACGGTTTTAATTCCAGTTTCCCTTCAATGCATAGATGTTATACAGTCGTCTTTTACGACACCCACGGGCAAGAAAGGGGGTGGTGAATTATATTCTTACTCCATCACCATGGGGAAAATATATTTTTTATATAATAAGAAGCGACAACTAATAGAGTTTAAAAACCTTTAAGTGTTAAAATAGATGATGATCGATAGCAGATAAAAAGAAAATTGAATAAATAAAATAAATTGCAAACAACTATGTAATAGATTCTGCGCCCTATAGATACAGCGCATTATGACATTTTATTCTTATTATTTGAAAAAAGATATTCTCTATAATATTTGAACTACTACCAGATTAGTAGTGACTATTTTACTAGTGCTAAGCATTATTTGAAAAAAAAAAAGTATTTTTGTCACTGTCGATACAATAAAATTTAAATCGATTTTCGTTCAAACACAAAGCTATTAATAGTAATGTTTCACAGAACGTGATAGAGTTCAATTTCCATTGCATCAGATCGTGCGAATTTTAAACGCAATAGAAACTGCAGGATGCAAACTGATAGATGGGGAGGGAGGGAGCTAGGTAAGCGAATAGAAGGTTCAGTACTATGAAAAATCAATGAAACCAATGGCCCCAACGTAGAGTCGCACGCCACGCCCGTTTATTCATATCCAGGTATTTAAATGTTATATACTTACTAAGCATAATCTGGACTATCGCCAATGATCCAGGGTAGATGAGCCGCAAACCAAAGGTATGTGTGGCGAAGAAAGCCAATATTTGCAGTGTAATCCTTTGGTAAAAGGGTAGATTGGTATTGCCACATTTAGCAAAGGGATTCATATCAGCCCACGACGACCTTAAAACATAAACTTTCCTTTCTATAGTCTCACGTGGGGACTAACCCCCAAAGGAGTAAGCACTAAATATAACAAAATATCCCATATAAGTATGAACAAATAGTTTATAATGCCTCGCTTTCCATTAAATTTGAGAATTGTATTATAACATTTTTCGAAAGGTATCATCATCAATAGAGATATTAATAGGCATGTTGTCGTATGTAATTTTATTTAAATGAAATTAGGAAATAAATAAAAAATTGACAATCACGGTCAAATAGACAATACAGTCGTGTTCTGATCCGGTGTTAATTTAAGGTAAAATGTAAAAAAATTACCATATGTAAGTGCCCCCGCGAGGTTTATTAATAAATGATTTGAATTTGAAAAGTGTCGATCTGTTACCGTCTTTTAGAATGTTAGATACAAACAATTAGCAATTTTTTTTATGATGGTCACAAAAAACAAGTATTTTCTCCATCCAGGAATCGATTTCGGAATCATAAGATCAAATGTTACAATACAAATGATGCAGTCGACCTTTACTGATTTAATCAATTTCATCGTCACAACTAAATCAGGAAATATTGTCAAGTTTAGGAATTCTACCGATTAAAATTTTTGCCATAAGATATCAGTCTCAACTAAGAGTTCTATGCCTATCATGACATATTTCAGGTTTTTAACGAGAGTCTGTTTTTAGATTGTCAGTCCCGTCGTTCTCAACGGTAACAACAATACCCCGTTTTTGCAAACAGACCATAAATTATCATTTGTTCTACTGATACGGATGTGGTTTTGTTTTCGTTGTTTTAAGCTGGTTCTTCTTTTTTTAGTTTTTAAATTCATATTTTCACCTATTTCTGCAAGTGTCCCATTCTGACACAAAAAGGTCAGATTAAGCAAGCGTCCTGTTTAAATATGAAAATATGGTCGCGTTATCTATGACTTCCGTGTACAACGTACACACACTTTTAGGCATGATTTCGTAACAATGTTAACTCAAATATTCTTTTTACATCTCTTAGTAGTCTTTTAAGACGCCTACAGGAAAGAAAGTGTTAGGTTTAAATTCTTACCCAGTCACCAAATGAAAAACAACTATTCAGTTTTGATCTATAAAATTTGATTTTTCATCTTTATCTAATTTCTAACGACATTTAAATGAAATTCGGTTAGTAAATTTTATCGGTGTGGTATATAATGCCCAAAAAATTAAATATTAGATCAATTGTAAAATTATAATAGACCATATCAGCTCCAATATCCGTAGTTTCAAAACTCAATAACATTTGAATATAAAAAAACTCACTTGGCTTTAGAAGAAATACTGAAAGTGGCAGGCCATGATTGAAACTCAAAGTCATATTTTCTGATACCATTAAGATATGCCCTCTTATTGTCTGTAGAGTTGGATAGGTCTTTCAGAAATTGAATATATTTCGTATTTGTAGATCGTCCATAAGCTCGTAGTAATAGGGCTATAGCCAAGAGGCAACCAACACCACCAAAGAAGCGACTAAGCGTCTTTGCCTCATCAATTGAGAAAAAACCTCTTTTGTAAATATGCATGCAGATGAACGGTGATGTATACATGGTTATATTGAGTATAGTGTTAGCCTGAAATAATAATAATATTAAATAATTTAAAACAATAAAGTAATAAAAATTACATTAATGTGAAATTACACTTTAAAAAATGTTCCTTACCGTTGTTATAACCTTGTCACCCCATTTTTCTGGCCCTTGTGGATTATACATCGTCTAGAACAAGAGAAACGTATAGTAGGTAGATAAACATAAAATTTATTTCAATTCTATAATTATAATTAATAGTAACACGCCCTCGCTTCGCTTCGGTTACAATCCCTGCCTTTGCACTCGTTTACGCCAAGAAGGCGGGCCGGGCCACTGGTGCACGACCATGTCATCAATGGCCCATCCATATTTAGACTTATTATCTGTAGACTACTAAGTATATATAACATTATAAAAGGAAACACTTAAGAGGCGCGTCCCTAAAAACCGCGTGAATGGACACTTACGGTTTTAAAAATATTTAGGAACTCTCTGCATTAAATGACACGAAAAAAATACCTCAACTGCTTAACGAATGGGCCTATTAAGGCACTGTGTTATAATTCTAAAATAATTGTTAGTTGCCGAGAAAAAAAATCTAAACATTGATCAAAAACATCGAAATCGGCTTTGCCGTTTTAAATATCTAAGCTATTTCATTATTATAATTTGAAAATATTTTTAGTTGAATCGTGCGACGAAAGTCCAAATAATACATTCACCGTTCAATTTTTTTACTAATTCATAACAAAAATAATTATATAATCCTAAACATCATACATTTTTTTAGCCGAAATCGTTCCCGTCCGTTGTCCATACATTTTACAATGAAATAAAAGCGTCTCGTAATTAGATTTGTCATAAAACCTACGCTAAGCAGTGTTGCCAACTTACGGGTTTCCCCCCAAATTTAGGGGGTAAATAAGTGGAATAGGGTTTTTTTAGGGGCGTTCTATTTTTAGGGGCATTTCTAGGGATTTTTTGAATAAAAAAAATAAAAATACCAGCGTAGCGACATCTAGTATCCCTCAGCACGATATCAGGCTTATTCGCAAGAATAGTCCTGTCCGTGGTGATAGACCGGTCGCAGTAGAGCTTGGAGCTTACCTAATTATTATTGTTTATTACGTAACTATGTCTCATAAATGTTACATATATGGGGCATATTTCTTTTTTGCCCGGATATATATTTATTTTCAGTACAGGTACTAATTTATTATTTATTCTTATTTTAATGAAATCATTTTTAGGAGGATTTTCATGTAATTGTGGCATTTTTAGGGGTTTTTAACTATGATTTAGGGATAAATATTTTAGGGAGTTGGTAACACTGACGCTAAGAAAAAAATCAGTACCGCCTCAGTATCCAAGGTAAACGCACGTCCGTCAGTTGCTTCGCGATATTTTTTTGCATTTGCATAAGGGTCGCGAGTGTCAGACACGACTACTAATTTGTATTTTTCAAGTAAATAGAAGAACAATATGCAAGTTTAATTATATGTTTTTTTTCATCAGATTAGTTATCAAAAGCCAATGTAGGTATTTATTAAAATCGAATTTCGAGTAAATAAAGGGAAACAGAAGGAAAATTATTACAAACATAACAAAAATACGGAAGATTCAAACTAAAGCAGTAAGTATATGTTAATACAGTAAATTATTCATCTTTTTACTGGTAAAAATAGCCAAAATGGAGTTGAAAACTTATATGGAACATTTGCTTTTAATGTAAGGTTAGAGATTTTAAAATTCATATTTAGGTTAATGAGGAATATTCAAATAATAATGCATCAGAGATGAAATAAGGTGCAGAAACGAGAGTCAGATATTGTACTAGAAGCTTTTTTCATTCAATTTTCAAATCTTTAACCTTTTTTTAACTCAAATTGAAATGTAGTATTTTAGGTTCCTGATTTTAATTAACTAATGAATGAAGATGGTTTTAAAGCACAGATCTATTAAGTTATTTCATAAATGAAGTAAGGGAAGAATTGATGAAATGATGGTCATGGGATGAGAGTGAGATAAGACCATGATGCGAGCGAAATAGATGCGAAGTAAGAATGGGATGAAAGTAAGATGGGAATGGTATGAGAGCAAAAAATTATTACCAATAAATTCTATTTAATTATTGTTTCAGGATACAAGAAGTTTCAATCCAAAAAATAAAACTTTGAAATCCTTAGATATTCAAATCATAAACCCGTGTAGTAGTAATATTAAACGTTATTCACTTCAGGCAACGTCAGAGCAAAGCATATCAGAACTTTTTGAGTGGTAGGACCACACTGTCGATAGTCTTCTGACTGCAGCTATGGGACGATCCGTCTGTGGTAGTACGATACCCTCGCAGAAGAGCAACACCAAAGTAGTAGCAATTTGATGCAGCGCTTGATTCGATGTACTTCGAGAGAGCCGGAAGCCCAACTTTCTGGGTGTATTTATGTTGTGGGTTTTGGCGATATCTGAAATTTGCGGTAGTCTTGGTCGGGGCACTGAGCATGAAGGACTAACATGGTTTACAGGGAGACCCGATGGGCATGGTCACTGCCGGCCACATGCTGGTCAACAGGGGACCCGAGCTCAGGATTATCCCCCCTGGGAGGCTGTCCTACCAACTGGCAAAAATCCCGTCGTGCCGGAGTGTGAAACCGGAGTGAACCTCGGCAGCTTCGCCCGGGGCCCCGGGGCCTTCCGTGCTTCGTCACAAAAGCTCCTCCCAAAACTCACCCCTCAAACATGCACTATGCTCCGCACTTTTTTTAGTATCCAATTATACCCATTCACACTTCCTTCCTTCTCTTCTTAAAAAAACGCATGATGACGAATGTTAAATAGAGAAGTTTATTTACTGCGGCCCCTTTCCACATTTGATGTGGATTTTTATAATATCATTTAGGTTTACATAGTAACCTCTACGCCGTCTATCATCATCTCGAGATGGCGCGGCTTGCCCTACTCTTTTCAACGGAGACGCAAGTAGGTGCTTCGGATGACATATCAAATCTAAATTACTCCGACTACGAGTTGGAGCACACTTTCTGTCTCAAAGCCGGTGTGCGTATTCATTCGGAGCGATTACTGTCGTCGCTGCCTCCACGGTCATTGACCATGGTGACCTGCCAATTCTATGGTTCGGGGTCAATTCAATTATTTGAGAACGTCTAATGGGGGACTGACGAAATATTGGAGCAGTGTCCATCAGCGGAGGTGGTGGTTCTTGGAGACTTCAACGGTCATCATAAAGAGGGGCTGAGGTCTCGAACCACTGACCACCAGGATCGACATCTCTTCAATATGCCTCGGCCTATGGTGTCTCACAACTGGTGACACAGCCCACCCGTATTCCAGGTATAGAGAGCTACGAGTCTTCTTCGCTGGATATTCTGCTGACTATACACCAACATGGATACCAGGTAGTGGTCGATGTGTCACCTCGGTCATCTGACTACTGCTTGATCCCTAACAGAGCTCCTGTTATGAGGCCAAGTCGCTCTAAGACAACTGTGACTCGCAGAGTCTGGCAATATAAGTCAGCAGATTGGGATGGACTTCGCGAGTATTGCGCATCCTACCCATGGAAGCGACTTTACTTCGCCTCTGGGAACCCTGGCGTCTGTGCGAACTACGTTACTGAAATGGTTATTACAGGGATAGAATAATTCATCCCCCACAAAAAAGTAAATTAAAAATAATTGTTGTCAAATTCTCTGTGATTATTTTAAGCCCTATTAAGCGTTTTAATAAAAAAAGATCATTCATAATTAAATTTATATATTTATTTTAACTTGACACAGCTTGGTTTTTACTCGGCCTACAAGGCGTGTACATCTAAATGAACTTAACAGGATCTTCTCGTCCAACGAACCTCAGTTTCTGAAAACACAGGTCTAGGACCATTGTGTGTTACCAGTAATGACTTACGGCACGGCAACGTGATCCCTAAATGTAAGCCTCATAACCAAGCTCAGCGTGCTATGGAGCGGGCTATGCCCGGGATTTCTCTGCGTCATAGAAGCCTAAAATCCACAGAAGGACGGTTGTAACCGACGTAACATGAACAATTAGCACGCTGAATCGGCAATAGGGAGGCCACATAGCTCGACGAACCGACAGCCGCTGGTGTGAGGTTCTCGAGTGGCGATCACGTATCAGACAACAGTGTAGGATAAACACTAGATGGAACGCCGACCTAGTGAAAGTTGCTGGGCGTCCTTGGATGCAGGCGACACAGGCCTGCACTCTGTGGCGTAACATGAGGGAGGCCTACGTTCAGCAGTGGAGGGCGATAGGCGAAATGATGATGATGACTTATATTCATAATTTTCATTCATCATTGTAGCTCATATACGTTAAACTACCTGCGCTCCGAGCTATTTCCAAAATATAAAGCTTATGATCATCTATCTATGTATCTAAAAAAAATATTTAACCGTTACCATTATTGTCTAATGGTACCATGGTCTAATTATTTTAGCATTTACCGGAAAACATTCGGATTTATAATGTTACTGTGATTTCTCCATAAAAAATAAATATAATACCCGCGTAATAAGCGTACACACACACACTGACCCCACCCTTTGCCACCGCCTACCTCACTATGGCACCGTACACGTCACGATGCGATATGCTAATGCCTAAATCATTGCATTATTTTTGTGACATTTTAAACATCCTATTAAGACAAGCGCGTAATGAATACGTGCTATTGCAAGCATCGAAATTAGATTTATTTGTTTTCAGGGTGTGTGTACTAATACTGAGCGATGCGTCCGTATGAGTAGAAAATGTCAATGTGTGCTCTATCAAAAGTTCCCACGCTCGAGGACGACAGTCTTAAATAAAATTATACCAACACTTCAGATTGGTACTAAGAATGTTGCCTTGTTGTTACCTAACCTGAACAATCACCGTATAAAGATCTCAACTCTCTTACTAAGCCATAATAAAATCTAATATTTCAGAAACCATATACCTATAAAAAATGTTATGTTATGTCTAATTAAAATAATAACTATATGTTAGTTATTATTTTATAATGAAAATAAATAATAAATTCAATAGATAATAATTCCCTAATTCATAAATTCAATGAAAATAAATAATAAATTCAATAAATAATAATTCCCACTACTGGGCTTGAGCCTCCTCCGTGTTGGGAGGGGCAATTGACCTCCTATACCACGCTAGTCTGGCAAAATGTCCTTTGGTGGCTTTTTACGACACCCGCGGGCAAGAGAGGGGTGGCAAATTGTGTTCTTACTCTGTCACCACACAGATGATGATGATATCCACACAGATATGATGATATAATATGCTTTTTGGATGGTCGGAGTATAAAAGTCGTCGTAGATGGCTCCTGCTCCGATACCATGACCATTAATGCTGGTGTACCACAAGGCTCGGTGCTCTCCCCGACGTTGTTTATCCTGCATATCAATGACATGCTCTCTATCGAGAGTATGCGTTGCTATGCGGATGACAGTACGGGTGATGAGCGGTACACTGAGCAACGGAGTATCCCTCGGAGTACTCAGGAAAGAAGGGTTCAACTTATGTCTGAAGTCGAGCGCTCTCTGGGGCGGGCCTCGGAATGGGGTGAACGGAACCTAGTCCAGTTCAACCCCACAAAGACACAAGTTTGCGCGTTCACTGCAAAGAAGCACCCGTTTGTCATGGCGCCACAGTTCCAAGGAGTAACTCTCCCAATTTCTGAGAGTATTGGGATTCTCGGCGTCAAAATATCGAGCAAAGTCCAGTTTGGGAGTCATTTGGAGGACAAAGCCAAATTGGCAAGCAAAAAGCTGGGCGTCCTGAACAGAGCCAGGCGGTACTTCACACCGAGACAGCGTCTTGTGCTATACAAAGCACAAGTTCGTCCTCATGTGGAGTACTGCTCACATCTCTGGGCAGGTGCGCCCAAATATCAGCTAGACCCACTTGACTCCCTGCAAAGACGGGCTGTTCGAATCGTCGGGGATCCCAATCTTACGGACAGATTGGAGTTGCTGGAGCAGCGGAGAGACTTTGGGTCACTCTGTGTACTCTACCTACTCTTTCACGGGGAGTGCTCCGAGGAACTGTTTGACTTGGTACCACCGTCACCATTCTACCAACGTACCACTCGGCATCGTAGCAGGGTTCATCCATTTCACCTGGAAACGTTATGGTCTTCAACTGTACGTTTCCAGCGATCATTTCTCCCACGTACGTGCAAGCTCTGGAATGAACTACCTGCTGCTGTGTTTCCCGAGCGCTATGACATGTCCTTCTTTAAACGAGGTTTAAGAAGAGTATTTCCTTCACGGTAGGCAGCGGCCTAGCTGTGCCCCTGGTATTGCAAAGGTCCATGTGCAGCAGTTTCACTTACCATCAGGTGTGCTGCTTGCTCGTTTGCCACCGTTGGCAATAAAAAAAAAAATGCATGATTCTCTGGAAAATAGTTTTAGATAGATCGAATTTTCATGTGAAACATCTGCAACTCGCTTTGCTTTTTTGAATGCACAATGTGAAATAAAGATCCTATAGAATCCACTCATCATCAACTATCGTCAATATGACACTGTTGATGCACTCACAATCTCTTCCTTAGATACTGTGATGCACATGTTATCAATGATACACAGAAATTACTTTGGGTAGCTGGAAGTCAGTTAATCGACAGATAATCTTGTGCATTAGCTCGCTTAGGACTCTTGAAAAGAACTTGTAGAGTTGTTGATGGAGCTAAAACCCAAAACATGGTCGGGGGCAAGTCTAATAAAAGTAGGAATGATGGCCTTCTATAAAGTTTTTATGATCATGGTTTTTGTTGATGGCAACAAAGTTCTATTAAATAATAACTTAGTTTGTACTTTTATGTGATTCTTATGTATATTTTTTAAAATAATATTTAATCACAATGTCCGTTGTGAAATATTGTGGTACTTTCTACCAGGCTAGGAAAGTCTGATGATGAGAAAAAGTAATCAAATGCCCACTACATTAATATGAAATAAATGGTTCTGACATCTGATCAGATAAACATAAAAGGATGCCTTACTTTAAGTGCACAGCGTGGCAATATAACCATCAAATAGGATTCAAGTGTATTCAAATAATCTTATAGATTCAATGATTAATTAATCACTACATAAATATTTGTCCCTTTTATAGCTATATTTTTTCAAATGTGGCATAACATTAATGGAGTGACATCATAGTAATTAATAATTACGAAATAATAATTGCTAGATATAGAATAAATTTCCATTTCAAAAACAGAACAAACCACGTGGTTTATGATTTACAGGTGATTTTATTATTTTTCCTTTTATTTTATTGTTCACCTATCTGTCAGTCTATAAACTTATCTTTTCTAGGTAATAACATCTCCATACTCTTCTCCTTGTAAAAAGTGGTGACACATTTTAATGTTGCTAGTTACGGCGCAGAAATATTATTATTACTAAAGGTCAATTGATCCAATGTACACCGGAAAGTTGTTCAATGAGTAAATATCAACATAAACATTATCTCGTCTGTCTGAAGCATCATTTATCATAGCAAAGTGGCTAGCAGGCCACTGAAGTAGATGACAGCTTAGTGGAGAAAGAAGGTGACACTTTTACACTGTATGCTATGAGCCTCAAACTTTTCTGCTATTAACCTGCTTAGCTGGACAGCCTGTCATCCATACCATTGAAAAAAAAACTAAAAAAAACCATGCTGTTGTTAGGCCGCTTGGCTGGCCAGTATGTCAGTCATATCATACAAAAAAAACATGCATTATTCATTTAAGTTTTTTATGTCTACTGAACTTCTTGACGGTGACGGAGTAAGAATTTCTGACCAGCATGGAATAGTAGGTCAATCTCCTGCCATTATGGAAGAGGCCGAGACGATGAGTCAAAATTTGTTGAAACAACATCGGGGGACAACTCATATGGAGTCGTAAAAATCGATAGTTGTGATAAATGGTTTTTAAATGGTAATATTGATTGTATAGGTATATATACATTAGGGAGTTTAAAATAGGCTTCTGAAAATATGAGCCCTTAATATTAATATTATGTCTGACCAGCATTTTATTTTTATTTTTTTTTTTTATTTTATTTATAAGACAACACCATGCACTAAGGAAATAATCCTTGTATTGCTGGGAACTTTACAAACATATAATTAACGGACACAAATTACATCCTCCAGCATGGTATAGTAAGGTCAATTTCCCTCCGACTATGGAGGAGGCTCGAACCCAGCAGTGGGATGTATATGGGCCGAAATGATGATAATAAATAATAACGGCACGTTTTCCCTTTCCCGCATAATACGCTTTCCCGCCTAAGACGCGTTTTTGGTTGGAACCCTGCGAAATCATCTTAAACGGGTTTTACTGTATATATATCTCTATATACAAATTTCTTGTGTACATATGTGTGTTCACTTGGGGTTATTGTTATAAGATCTTTAAAACCTACATGTCTAAAGCAGTTATTATATGTCTGATATCAACAAGAACCATAAAACTGTTCTGATTAGTAATAATCAAGGTTTTGTATTAACTTTAACACTTTCTATAATGAGATCTGATGATAATAATTTTGTTTGTGACATGTGAAATGTTTCATAATTAACTGAACAATATTTTTGGTGCATATTGTATACAGATGAGCAACAAACTGACTGAAGAGATTTAACGAAACGGACCTTAACTCTAAGGCATGTGTTTTGTTTTTAAGAATTACAAAAGAAAGACCGTCAGCTCGATATCTTAAGTCTACTTTTAAGAGAATAGCCATTAACGATTATATTGTGCTATTAAATTGTTACTATACATATAGCTGTGCTGATTGTATAATATAATTCTCCAAAAATATTAGTAAAATGTGGTTGTTCAATGTGATATGTCATAATAATTGCTTACTATGACATATCACATTATAAAAAGCAATATTTTGGCAAAGGTATGTATGTAGAATTTTGCCATGTCCTTTGATTTTGGTCACTATAACTGGTATATTGTTCTAAACAATGTCGTCATAAACGGTTTCTATTGTATATATAAAAAATATTAATTATTAAACTTATTATGCTTAAATAAGCATACAAAGCATTATATTTATGATATATCAGAATTTAAATTGTTGGATTAAGGATGGTTAAAGCCAATAATTGCCTTAGCGATATGGAAAAAGTACACATTGCATCGAGTTTGAGGTAATTAGAATATAAGCAGGATGATAATGACATGCCTTCATTCATTATTATCATTGGCAATACATTCATCATTAATGTTGTATTCCCTTATTAGCATGAAAATTATAATTACATTATTTTTTGGCATAAAAGTCTAAATCATCTCATCTCAGGTCATACAAGTCCCACTGCTGGACTCGAGCCTCCTCTCAATAATAGTCAAATTGACCTACTATACCATGCTGGTCAGACATGTTGGTACAGGATTTTATTATGAGTTTTCCTTCTCTTGATGTTATATGTACATTATATGGCTAAGTTTTCTTTTACAACATCCATGTGCAAAATCCCTGTCACAACAGTCTAAATAAGTTTCACAAAGTATTAAAAAATAGAGTGTGTGTACAAAGTATGCATGTTAGAAGTGAAACTTCTTTATCCTTCATCTTATTTTCTCGCCGGATGAATCCTATACATTCACGTGTTTGTGTCTCTATGGACTCGCTTTTTCGTTTAGTGATTGAAATCACAATGATTCTAAAGAACTTTCACTTCAAAAAGTGATCTAGTCAAATCAATCAACTATTCCACTTGGATTCACTCTCATTATTTGTATTAATATAGTTCATTTTCATGCACTTCAAATTTTTTATGTGAAAGCATATGACCAACCTCCCACTCTCTTTATAGACACTTTCAGCCTTTGTAATACACGTTTTTCTTAATCAAATCACATTTAGTATCAATTATTAAAGTGTTTTTAACACATAAAAAGGAATTATTAACTTTGATGTTGATTCATCACTTATAAACAAGCTTTTAGATTTATAATTATTTAAGTAGTAGTAATTTAAGATAGAAAATTAAAAAAATAGCGTCACCGTCATAAGAATACTGTTAAATATCTGTATTAATACAAAAAAAAAAAACTTACATCTGGAGCTCCTTCTTTGTAAATTTTATATAAACGCGGTGAATATACACACTGCCAAATTAATTTCATCTTGAATCTGAATCAATAAATTCCACTGTTAATTATATTTAGCAGGCATAAGGAACTACATACGATATACTTCAATTTTAGCAGGTCACCTATAACGATAGGTTGTCACCGCTAAACCAAGACTAACTTAAACGTACCTCCTTTTAATAATTAAACATAAGCCTTATTAATAAAAATGTAACTCTAGTGTCCGAGAGAACCACTTAAACTATATAAATACGTTTTCCAATAAAATCAGAACTGACCACCTGAGGCCATTTGAATAATATGATTTATCACTGTCTGCTGCGACGTGCCAGTGTTGCCAACTATATTTTTTTGAAGATCGTACCACGGACTAAAAAAGATAGTATTTTGCCAAAAATTCAAGAAATATAATAGTACGCAATGGAATTTCATTAAAATTGCCGTAAATTAATTAAAAAATGTCATGTAATTATAATTTTCAATTAATGTTTACCTTGCATTAAGATATAATTATTAAATTATATTTTTTTTGAGGTTAAAAAAATGTAGGTATATTCTGAACCTTGATTAAAAACAACTTCAACTGAGATGAAACTGTTATGGTTTCATCTGAGTTGTCTGTAGGTGTCTTTTCCATAGAGATATATTAAATACAGGATGTATCAAGTTATGGGGCAACTGGTCAAAAAGGAGCTAGACAATGGTGGTAGGAACCCATGAAAAAAATTTTAACGAAAACGTGTCGTTATGGAATTAAAGACATATAAAGTTTTCAATTTTGTCATCGCTTTTTCGTGTAAATCTGATTGAAATGTATAAAGTCAATGATACTTAATACGCAACATATTCATACTTTGTTAAATGTTCATTAGAAATTGAATAAATCAATGATTACATTCACATAAGCAAGACAAACTTCGCTTTAAAATAGTTGATCGGCCTATGACCGTTGATCGCTCGCCGTTGTACCTACGATGTCATTGAAACGTTTGCGCAATTCTAGGTATGAATGAATGAAATTATACTGTCGAAGCTTTACATGCCTACATGTATTCTGTCTATAGATGCGTACATAATACCTAACATTTAAGGCATAGACTCTTAGACACATTTTTATGAAATCACTATAACCTTTCTGTTATATTGTTTTTTGTGTAATGTACATTCTAATTATGATCTATGTGATGAGGGGTCCGTGGAAGGAAGAGAAACTGTATATTATTATTTAAACTAATTTATTAATGTAAAACACAAACATTGTTTCTAAGCCTAAACGCCATCTTTTTTATATATTATTGCATCATCCTATTTTACCAGAGCCACAGTCTAAATATGTCACAGACTAATTTTTCATTTACAGTATAACAACATATTAAGTTAACACTTTCTCCTATTTTTAAAATTTTTATATGTATAACAAATTTTCAAAATATTAAACTTATTTTACAATTTCTGTAGTTTTATTTTACTTATACATCTCAACCTTTTCTTTTTTATGTTATACAAAACTATTTCTTATAATTTTTATCTGATCTCTTATTTCAATCACATTTTACAATATTCCATTTTTATGTTATAACTTTCTCACAATGAAATTTAAACTTATTTTTATACAATGGTTTTGTAAACATATCAGCTATCTGTAAATCTGTAGGACAATATTTTATATCTAGTTTTCCTATCTTATAGTTCTCATGTATGAAATAGAATCTCACATCTATATGTTTAGATCTTTTACTAAAAGAACCTGATTTTATTAACTGTATAGCATTCTGGTTATCAATATTCAAACTAATTTTAACATTTTCACTTATTAATTCACTTATAAAATATCTTAAATACAAACACTCTTTAACACAATCTGCCGCTGCTATATATTCAGCTTTAGTTGATGATAAACTCACTATAGGCTGTCTTTTAGAGCACCACGATATAGGTCCTCCCGTAAACATTATTACATAACCTGTTGTACTACGCCTGGTCTTGGTACAATTTGCATAATCTGAATCACAATATGCATGTAGATTTCTTATATCTTCTCCTCTTTTATACATTATACCTTTAGATCTTGTCCCATTCAAATATTTCAATATTTTCTTAACTGATATTATATCTTCTTTAGATGGATTTTCTAACTTTTTACTTGCTTCATGTCTGGTCTTGATCTTGTTGATAAGTATAATAATCCTCCAACTAATTCTCTATATGGAAAGTCTGATATTATTGTTTATAGTCTCACTTTCCTTCTTATCGGTATTACATGGTGTACTTACTGGTTTAGAATCAAACATATTAAATTTTGTTAGTAGTTTTTCTATATAGTTTTGCTGATGTAACAAAATTCCTTTTTCATTTCTTTTTACTTCAAATCCAATGTAATTTTTAGGTTTCTCATACACTTTTATCTTAAATTCCTTCTCTAGATGATTAAGTACTTTAAATAATTTTTCTTTATCTTTTGTTATAGCTAATCCATCGTCCACATAAATTGCTATTATTATTGTTTTATCTTCTGTTGAGAATACACATTGATCGGTTCTTGTTGGTTTTAATCCATGTTTTATCATTGTTTCTGTAAATTTCTTATTCCATGTAATAGGAGCTTATTTTAAACCATATAATGCTTTTTTTAAATGACACACCTTATTAGGCTGTTTTTCATATCCTTTTGGTATTTGCATAAAAATGTCTTCTGTTAATTCTCCATATAAAAATGCTGTTTTTACATCAAATGTTATCATATCATAGTCTTTTGAAGCAGCTATTGCTATTATTGATTTTAATGCTGACTGACTTACTACTGGACTATATATATCTTGAAAATCTATATCCTTTTGTTCAAAACCTCTTGCAACTAGTCTCGCTTTGTATGTTACGTCTTCTTTTATGCAGAATACCCATTTATTTGTTAATATTTTATGTTCCTTTGTCTTCTCTAAATCCACAATTTCCCATGTGTTATTACTCTCTAATGATTCCTTCTCTGATTTTATTGCGTTCTTCCAATTTTCTCTTTCAGGAGATTTCATTACTTCGTTATAGGTAAGTAATACATAATCTTGCAGGTAAGTTGGTTTCCTCTTTTGTCTTCTTGTATTAGTATTTTCAGTTTCTTCTTCATTTTTATTTTCTATATTTTTATTACTTTCAATTTCACTTTCTATTTCAATATTTATATTAAAATCTTCTTCTGTACTAATTGGAATACTTTCTTCTATCTCATAATTTGGTATATCTATTTCTTGTGTATTATTATAGCTTTCATCACTTATTTCTTCATCACTGTCTACTATATCTCTTTGTACTTGCTTTTTTAATAAAATATTATTTTCCTTTTTACTATTTTCAATTATAACAATATCTCTTGCTATTTCTATTTTTCCTTCTTGTTCATTCCATAGTCTATATCCATTACTGGTATATCCAACCATTATTAATTTCTTACTTCTCGGGTCTAGTTTTCTTATATTCGTGTGTAATTGCTTTGCATATAATATAGCACCAAACTTTTGCATATTTGCTATGTTGGGTCTTTTACCATACCACATTTCATATGGTGTTTTATTTTTCAATGATTCACTAGGTAGTCTATTAATAATATAAGTAGCACAATACATGGCTTCACCCCACATTTGTTTTCCAAATTCTGAATCAAATAATAATGCTCTTGTTTTCTCTAATAATGTTTGGTTTAAACGTTCTGATTTACCATTTAATTGAGGTGTATATGGTATTGTTAAATCTAATTTTATTCCTTTTTTAATGCACCATTGTCTGAAATCTTTGCTAGTATATTCACCTCCATTATCACAACGTATAGTGAATACTTTTTCATTTCTTTCTCTTTCTGTTTCTTCTATATAATTTATAATTTTATCCTTTGCTTCATATTTAAACTTTAATAAGTATATTTTTGTAAAATGTGTGTAATCATCCATAACTGTTAGAACATATGTATAACCATCATAGGTTTTCTCTTCAAATGGACCACAAATATCTGTGTGTATTAATTCTAAAGGTCTTTTCGCTCTGGTTCTTATTGTATTAAAAGGTAATCTTGTCTGTTTTGCTTGTGTACAAATTTCACATTTCTCTAATTGTTTTACTCCTTGTATTTTTATCCCTTCAACTACATTTGGTAGTATTTCTAGTGTTTTATTTCCAGGATGTCCCAATCTTTTATGCCATTCAATAGCAGTTCCATTTTCCTTCATTAGTAATGATTTTTCTTCTATATATTGTTCTTTATCAATATTTAAATTTATTTTATATAAACCATTTTCTTTCTTTCCTGTTAATACTAATTGTTCGTTTTTATATATTTCAACTTCATTCTTAGTAAAAATTACTGTTCCTTCATTATTTGTTACTTGGTTCACCGATAATACGTTTTGTGAAATATCTGGTACAAATAAAGTATTTTTCAAAATACATTCTTCTCCATTTATAGTACCTCTGCCTTGTACTTTCATTTTAGATTCATTCGCTGTCAATACTGACGACTCTTTATTTTCAAAATTTCTTAAATTATTTATATCATTTGTCATATGTGCTGTGCAACCAGAATCCACAATAAATTCTGTACCTTTTATATTTTCATTTATTAATTTTGTTAAAAATGTCTTATCAGTTTTCTTCTCGTACTGGGTTTTATTTTTAAAGTAACAATTTTCTTCATTATGATTATTTTTCTTACATATTGTACATTGATTTCCTTTATACTTGCAATTGTTTTCTTCATGATTATATTTTTTACATATTGAGCACATTTTACAGTCTTTCTTTACATGTCCAACTTTATGACATTTAAAGCATTTTATTCTAGAACTTCTTTCATTCTTAATAGCTTGAAATGCTAACTGGTTTTCTACTTTATTTGATTTTTGTTTCTCCATTCTATTTTCCTCATTTAATAATCTATTTAGTTAGTAATGTTTCCTTATCTTCGGGTGTTGATTCCCACGCTGTTATAAAATATCTCAAATTATTAGGTAAACATGTTAGTATTTTTGACATTACCATTTCTTCATTAATGTTTTCACCAATCTGGTTCAATCTAAATTGAAGGTTCTCTATGTCTGTTATTAATTGTGTAATAGATCTGTTATCTAATTTAAAATTGAAAAAATCTTGCAATAAAGATGATTTATTCCTCTGTTCTGTGCCTTCAAATATATCACATAACTTTGTGTACATTTCTAACGCATTTTTGCATGATAAGATATGGCCTTTTAACTTTTTATCTATAGAATTTATAATTAATTTCTGTACCTTAGCATCTTTTGTAATATACTCCTCATTTGTCTTTCTTTCTTCATTAATATTTGTTGATAAAGCCTCACTTAACTTTGATGCCTTCATGTATATATTAAATTCAAATTTCCATAATAGAAAACTCTTACTATCTCTTAATTTCTCTATTTGAATATCTTCATCATACTTTCTATCCATTTTTATTTATATTTCGTATAATCTCGGCTTACTAAATTGACTTATTACTTTCTTTTCTAATAATATAAACACGTACTGACCTGTTCTTTATGTATGTTATTCTGCTGGTATAGTATATTTATGGTGACGGTTCTTATTTCTCTTCCACTGATTCTTGTTTTTATTTTCCCTTTGAGATTTTCGCGATACTGGTTTTAATTATTATCACTGTTCTGGTTTTTAACAAATTCGCGTCCTTCAGGGTTTTTATTTATCGATACCTGGGTTTTACTTAACTGCCCCTGGGTTTTACTTAACTGCCCCTGGGCCCATAACCTGATGAGGGGTCCATGGAAGGAAGAGAAACTGTATATTATTATTTAAACTAATTTATTAATGTAAAACACAAACATTGTTTCTAAGCCTAAACGCCATCTTTTTTATATATTATTGCATCATCCTATTTTACCAGAGCCACAGTCTAAATATGTCATAGACTAATTTTTCATTTACAGTATAACAACATATTAAGTTAACACTATGACCGTTAAACTACAACATACTCGAACAGTTGCCCCATAATCTGATACATTCTGTATACGGTTTATTTATGCGGTTAAAAGTTGTCCTGGTTTCATCTTATTTCTACAACATTAAAAAAATCTAAATGATTTATTAAAAATAACACATATAAGATTTCATTCAAAAGGTCGTATATTTTGCGTACGATTTCGATTACTCGATCGTACAGAAACCAAAAAGTCATATAAATACGATTTAAATCGTATGGTTGGCAACACTGCGACGTGCGTGACTGACTGAGTGAACTAAATCTATTTCTATCCTCTATCTCTATGGCTGAAACCAATTCATAGAGTACCTACCTAAATGCGAAATTTCTGACAGCCATATCATAAACATATTATTTTTACTGATCTGTTTTGACTAGCATAAAGGGAATAAATCCATACAGCCAAAACAATTAAGTTGATGCAAGCCAATACAACCTACTTTTATTTTTTTTAACGCAAGCACTTTACATTCTCGTCACACAAATTACTTAAATATGTAGCATCAAACTGGCGTGAGATTGTGATAGAATATATCATACTGTCTTTTATATTGCAAGTCTTTGAACGATGTCTCGAAACGTCTACACCCTCGGCCACTAACGGAGAGGAATGGGTGCAATGAGTGGGGACGGAATAGATTAGAGATGTGTAACACTGCGCTGCGCCGCGCAATGGGATTGGCCACTGGAAACTTTTGCAGATGTCGCAAGTTTAGCTTGAATCTGTCAAACTTGTATTGTTTTTGTAGTGATTATAAAATAATACAAATTTGGCGTGTTACAAGGAAGGCATTTCCACAAAATGTGTTTTAGACATAGAAAATAAACGAGCTAAAGGCCGAACTAAGAAAATGTGGTACTTCCTTACAAGGAAGAAAGGCAGGCCTTGTTTAAAGGTGTATAACCTTAAATTTTGTATAACCTTAAATTTTGTTTAACATCCTCCCGTTCCTAACATATTTAGTTTTTTAATGTAATTATTATGCCTTTAATATTCCTTCAATTGTAGATAAATACACATAGCATAAAAAGATAATAATCCTCACAAATATGTATTATAAAAATTTATTCTTGGACTACGATTAATTTGTTTTCTTTACAGATTGGAATTATACAATGTTAATTTTGGGAGCACTAGTGTTGATAATGATGAACCTGCTATGAAAGTGCCAGATTTTAATAGCTACTGAGATATCAACAGCAGTACTAGGTACCTATTACATCAGCCTATAAAGAGATTGTACCTCAACAAATGGATCCACCGTATCGCCCTGATCTTGAATATTTCGATTTCCACCGGTTTCCGTCTCTTCAGAATTCTTTAGACAATATCAGGTTAACATCAAGAGAGGGCTGCCAAAAATACATATTGTAATTTAATGTACCTAAATAAACTTTGAAAAATGTCTTGTATTTTCATATAGAATGCAAAGAAACTTTTCCCTTTATTACAAAATAAACCAAAGTCAGAGTTACTTCTTCTTATTCACAATTCCTTCCCTAAAGTTACATAACACAATACATATGTAAAATATTAGCGCTGTGTGGTTCACCACACCTTAGCTTTAGCTAAGGGAACATATATGAAATTAATGGTGATTGAAGTATCATATATGTTTTTGTTAATTCAATGAGTCTTTCTATGTGTACTTTCTGACTAGCAAGTTGCTGGTCACATTTTAATATAAATCGTGCCAATTGTGAACGATCTTTCAAAAAGGTTAGAACAGCAACAGTAATACTTTTTAGAAACAGACAAGTCCTGTACATTAAACACTCTATCTGCCATAATGCTGTCTCCTTCTTTGTAATTTAGTAATAAAGAGCTCAATCCAATCATCTATCAGTAGTTGCCCCACCATAAGCTTCTAAACTATAGGAAATTAAACCACCTGGAGTGGTTCCTATTAAAAACTTTACTGTGTTAGTATTTTTATATGTACTAAATGTGGCTTTCTGTGTGATAGGGTAGCTAGGCTTAGATATGGGAATTTCTGTTTTATCTATAATAACTCTGGTCTTACTACTCTGCTTTTTAAAAATCTGAGACATATAATAATTCATCACACCGTGACTGGGCCAAATATCAATCATAAATCAAAAATCATATGTAAAGTGAATTCAGGTAAATGTAATATTAGACATTTAGTTTTGTTTACATTAAGAATTTTACCTATTTAAAATCTGGTTTATTGCGTCTTAATTTCATTAATAAAATACAGAATTAAAATTAGCTAATACATATGTATAAAAACACGTTTTATGTTAATCTGAGCCGAGAAAATGAAGACGACATAGTCTTTCTAGTTTTTTTTATTTTATGGGTGGGCTATGGTAAGCGCACACGCGGCTCATTCTCGGGCGCCGGAAGGACGGTGCGCGGGCCCATAACCCACCCGTACCCACGTCGCCTTCGTCGTTGGGCTGACCACCGGAGCAGTGTGACTTGTCGTCAGTGGTCGGCCCGACGGAATACCCTTTCGGATACTCTCACCTCTTGACGTCTCTGTCCCGGGACGTCGGTCGCCGTCGCGCGGTCCGCCTCTCTGCGGGTGATGGACTAAATTCCTCGGTCCGATCACCCGGTAGTCTTTCTAGTTTAAAGTTAGATCTTATAGCTTATAGTCACTTTTTCATCATGTCTTTGGCCTTAGCCAATCGATTTGCGCCTTGTTCGTTACAAAAGACGACTTCAAGCTTTTTAGGCATGTTAGTATTTAATATACAAGATTTTATTTAAAATATCTCCTACAAAAATGAATAGTTTTAGGTAAAGCTATGCTAGCGCCACTTTGACAGTTGCCAACCCCATTGCGCCAACTCTGTTCACTGCGCTGATATGTTAACTCACTTATTCAAAATGTGTTGGTGCACAGAGCAGTGTGCCTACTCTTGAATCTCGATTCCAATCCTAAATCCAATCGTAGCTCGAATTTGAGCAAATTTGGTACTCTTGAAAGCGACACCAGCGCCCGATTGGAATCAAATTAGGTGGAACGTTTCTAAACTAAATGAATTCGACTCTCTTCGATTAAGTCAAATATTTGCTACTCCCGACGTGATTTTGACGTAGTTTAAAATAGTTAATGTTGCACAATTTCAAGAAAGCGTCTTTGTGGTGATCGTGAGTGGTAACGTTATTAATTTAAAGTAATAAAATACGGCGCATTTGGTGAAACTAACAATGGCAAAGAAGAAGAATTCATTCTCAATTGTGTTTAAGAGTACAAAATATAAGTTTGGTGAGATTAGAATTGAATCGAGTTCGAAATTAGAATTGATTTTAAGGGTAAACCCACTGGTTTGTCGTTTTCGTTTGACATTGACACTAGTCAGACATAAGGCCCGCACTCTGACCAAAGAAGAAAAAAAGTGCGCCCATGGCTAGCAGGCGCCTCTATCGGTCAAATTCGGCAATATAAGCGTCATTCGTTCATTTCATTTTGTTCGACTGGTAATTTTGGCTATACTTAATCACAAAGTATTTTGCATTTTGAAGTTAATATTTAAAATGCAAAATACATCTCTAAAGGTATCTATACCAATAAATAAAATTGAAGTGTCTGTTTGTAATGTCAAAATAATAGGCTTTTATCATGCTCACACGGTTATTTGCACGACACCTATGCCTAAAATAGCAATTAAAAAATTTTCGTCTGTCTGTCTGTCTGTCTGTTTGTTCCGGGTAATCTTCAAAACGGCTGGACCGATTTCAAAAATTCTTTCACCAATGGAACGCTATAATATCAGGGCGTAAACTAGGCTATATTTTATCCCGGTATTCCCACGGGAACGGGAACTACGCGGGTAAAACGACTATAACCTATAACCGAAGCGAAGCGAGGGCGGGTTGCTAGTCTCAAATAAAATACAAAATGTTTTTTACTAAGAGGCATTTAAATACAAAATAGGTATTTTGCATTTTGTATTTGCATTTTAAATAGAAGTATTTCAACTAAATTGCATCTCTGTATATATACATGCATACATGCTGTATTGTATAAAATCACTTAGTAAATAATCATTTTTTAGTAGAGGATAAAAAATGGTTATGGTGGGTTATCCCTAAGAGATAGACATATGCCATCGTGGACTTTTTTGTTGAACTTTTTAAGATGGATAATACTGTAGTACATTATTTTGGTCTATCTCGTAGGGTTCAGCCAACGTTTGCAATATAAGCGCAAAAACGTGCTTGTTTACGACATCACATTAGAAACCTCTAAATTAATCAGCGTTTCTCTACTATATTATGCATGTATTATACATATAAACCTTCCTTAAGAATCATTCTATTTATTAAAAAAAACTCCATCAAAATCCGTTGCGTAGTTTTAAAGATCTAAGCATACATAGGGACAGACAGACGGCGGATAGCGACTTTGTTTTATACTATGTAATGTAATGATAGAAAAACATAAAAATTGTGTCTCAACTACTCTTATTAATCTATTAAAAAGAATCAACAGCTAGTTTCCAAAAATTCAACGTTATTGTTATGCTGTAAATATTCAAGTTCAATAACAATTTCTCAACGTGGAACGTTTGTTGCAAAACATTTTGAAAATCGCGCTCTCTAGGTCATTCATCCGCCCCGTCGGATGTTACATTAAACTTTGGCGCTGCGGTCGCTCGAAATCGAGAACTCAGGCCAACAATCTACACCCTTAAGTAGATATTTGCCCATTCTCCAAATTCTTGCCTACGTTGCCCGATTAGAATTATGGAAAAGGTGTTTAGCATATTCTATCTGCTTTGTAGTAGCAATACCAGAATATTAGAAAGAGAAAGAGAGTATTGCTGAAAGCAAAGTATAAAACACCTGTTGAGGCAGTAACTCCGATCAATAATTATTCTAAATAGTGATGGGTATTTTGTAACAACCAATTATTAATATTGAAAACATAACACTATTATTCTAAAGACCAAATCACAACGATTATCCTCTATTATATTTTAGCCACAAAATTGTTTAATTAGCATAATATTTTTACTTTAAACGTCTCTGGATTATATATAACGTAAAAAGCTGTTAAACTTGTAATTGCTAAGCGTAAGTTTCTGAATTCATTCTGACCTACCACAAATACTTAACTAAAATATTCACAACTAAATTTTATTGTATTACGTAGGTAGATAAGTATTATGTGTTTGCTAAATAGTTCTGGAGTAAGAAAACATTTATCGTTACGTAAGTGTCCATCATACAAACGCGATAGGTTTTGACCTTTTTCTAATGTCACTCTCCTATTGTCAATCGTCTTTACTAATGTTTGTACTATGACAGAGTTTAATTAACATTTTATTATTAAACATTAAAATTTGAATTTATCATTGAAAGTAAATGCTTTTAAAAAGTATAAAATATAAATAAATCGGTAAACTTAACTCTTTATTAACTCACTAGAAAAATAAAATTATTTGAACATTGACTAATATAAAATGTATATCTTTATATATACATATATGTAGGTATATTTCTTGTGTACGTGTATGTCATGTGTGTGTTCAAGGGTATTCGAGAATGGTTTAGTGGTTTAGTTTCACAATTGGACCCAGTAGGCAGCACTGCTATCGATTACTGATTACTGCTTACATTATTTTAAACAATTGCAAAAATTGGAATGAAAATAGCTAAAACCTATTTTGGATTCAGATAAGCACCTTTTATTCTGAAGTTACAATAGGAATAGCGCATAGCAGTAACGTTACAACGTAAACGCTACCACAGATAAGCGTGGATACATATAAATACCCATCCCTATTCACCATATCAGACGTCACGCCCTACAGGATTGTTGATGGCTATAGAGTTATTCATTAGTACCTTGATTCTCTGCGGGTGGGATGAACGTACGTTTATTGCTTGTAATTTTAAGACGCTGTTGATGTGTAACTGTTTTGTGATACAAAGTGCATAAAATAAAATAAAAAAATATGTCTTTGCAAAAAGAGGATAAGGCAAAAAATCCTCAGAAGCAACAAGAAGACAAACCTGTTTCAGTAAGTCTGAAGGCTGGCAATTCGAATTTAGTGTTTCAGAGTGATGATTTTGCTGAAGATTTAAAATATACACCTAGTACTTCTGCCCAATTAGCAAACATTTGTGAACCAATCTCCAACTGTGCTCTGGATTTATTATGCGACAATTCATTACGACACCCTACCATTCTTGAGAATTATTTAAAAAATTCTAAAGAGAATAATGAAATTAAAATTAGCGAATCCAGTAACGATGCAAATCCAAAGGTAATAATTGAATTGGTGAATCATACAATGTGTGACAATATTTTAACCGATTATTTACCTAAAACCAAAGAGAATAAGTCTTTGAAAATTACTAGCAGCAATTTAAACAATGAACACGAAGCCACTTTAAGAACCGGTACCGAGAACAACTCTTTTATTGAAGTCAATGAAGGTAAAAGAGTTTTATTGCCTGGAAGAGAAAGCTTTGCAAACAGCCGTCGTCAACAAAGCTGTGAAACAAATAATGAGCCCACTGGGAATCAGACAGCAAACAATAATCAGAAAATTGATAAAGAAGAGAAGAAAAAAGATAAACATAGTGTAGTAACAGCGAGCGTAAGTGATCAAAATATATCTAACCATCTAAGATATCAGTTAAATAATACATCGTCTTCGGACTCATCGAGATATGGAACATCGTTAATAAATTACGGTGCGTCTACATCCCGTGGAATTATTTCTAAACATCAACATGCAGAAATGTATATGAGCAATATAGCTGCAGATCGTGAAGTACCTGTGTGCCCCAAAGCTGACAGGTCTTCAAGGGAACATGAATATGGTGAGACAACCAAGCATGCTAAAAAAGTGCGTTCTAAAATAAAAAAACACAGCGAAAGGAATCGCCGCCATAAAAGACGTGGACCGAAATATACAACTACAACTGTTAAAACAGTTTCAATAAAATATTTTCCAAGAAGAAAACGAACTAAGACAAAATACACAACACCAAGAATAAGCGATGGTGATCAAGTACATTCTAAGGGTCAATCCTTAAAAATGATGAATATAGACGATGATTGTGTGGTTCCCTTTAGTTCCGTGGCAGAAAGATCTACAAGAGAAGGACAAGGCCATAATACTAAAAAATATGTTCACAAATACACTGATTTTTCTAGAGTAAATAAGAAAAATAGAGAGCAGTTGCCGAATGCAAATATAGACGAAGATATTTATCCACAAGAAAGTCAGGAACCAAGCCATGAGCTAACTACAGGAGAAATTATACTGCCAGAAATTCCAGAGAATAATGAGAGTACAAAAAGGCCACATGAAAATGAAGGGCAAGAAATAAGAAGACCCACATTATTTTCATCGGCTTTTGGTCATTTTAATGTAACTTTGGGCAACAAATATATTCAGGAGGTACCAGACATTAACTCTCAATCTTTAACTTCATTATCCAATGATGCATTGTCATCGAACTCTAGCAGTGATGATAGTGATGATGAATCTATAACCAATGAAGAACGAGATGCATTTAGATTTACAAATAGGTTAAAAGTTATACTTAACCAAGATTGTGTGGTCCCTTTTAGCGTCAGACTTAATGACCGGAGGATTGAACAAAACACTTATGAATTGTTAAATAGCCCTTTACGAGACAGCATGGAAAATATAAATGACGAATATTTAACCTCTACAGAAAACACAGGTTCACCAATATTCGATTTAGAGAATGCAGAGGATAGCAGGATAACAAACACGCCAAAAGTGCTACCACGGGCAGTAGAACGAAACCAGACAGTACCAAACTTTAGCGGCCAACACTTTACATTTCGAGCGAACATTTCCGTCTCACCGCATATTGATGAGCGATACACTCAATCTGAGATTCAAACAGAAACTGAGGAGATCGACGTGGAACCATTATCAAATCCTTTCAATAACGGTGAAAGATTATTTACCTTCTTCCCACCATGTACACCATCATTAACTGGCCAGACCTTTAAATTAGATATGTCATCAGCATGGAGAATCGTAGTTACCTGTATTAATGAATATTGTGAATCAAAGCCAGCACCTGAAGATGACTAACCAACTAAATAGATTTAGATATCACCCACTATCGGAATTCATAGCATTACACTTTACATTAAACCTAAAACTAAGTGCTAAAATACCCATTAGGTAAGTGTAAGTTAACGTAAAGGCAAAAATGTATGTTATTAAGTGGACATGTGGAAAAACCTAGTTTTATAAAAAAAATATATGAATTTAATTTGCTAATCGAAGTAACGTAACTGGTAACGAATCACATATTTAACGTAATTACTACTTTAAACATGTGGTATGTTACAACAATAATATTCCATTGTTGAAACAAATCGATGAAATAACAATACACCTTTCCCACAGAAATTACTCAATTTGTGGGCCAATTTAACATAAAAGTGGATTAAAATATTTAGCACTATTATTTACAGGTTCTGTGGGATACTACAGGCCAAAAGATCGATATACAATCTGCGAATAAATCTGAAATTTTATTTTATTACAATTCAAATAATAAAATGATGCACTAAATCGTAATTATATGATTCAGTGTATTTTAACGTTTTGTTTAAATAAAATAATTACATTTTGTTGTGACAGTTCTTACTAGGGACGTCGTGGTTAAATTTGGGATACGTATATTACAATAGAATAACATTATACCGGTTTTAGATATAATCATGGAAATCAAATTATTTCGGATTAGGCGATAGCTTCGAATAATTTCAGTTATGGATATTACATTATTAAGGAATTATAAAAGGAAAATACATAACTAACTATTTTAATTTGTTTCTAGGTTGAGATTTGACGATACGAGTACCTACGTAACGAACCTCTTACAGACTCCGTCCTTAGAATAATAACGTATAGAAGGATAAGTAGTGTCAATACTTCGAACTTTCAAAATTTTAATCTAAAAATACTAATGGCGCGCAGACGATTACACACGTACACACGCACACCACTATACAAATTATGAAATCAAATTTTGTTTTTATTAACATAAATCGTCGAATTACCTTTAAAAGTAATGTTAATAATCTTTTTATATTTTCAAATATTTGTGACACCATTTGAATGCACAAACCGTCATAATTACCTATTTATTTTTTAAGAGTTGCGTACGTTCGTGCAGTACAATGACTTGTACATTACGGAACGGTTCCGGTGTAAACACCAATGGGCTCCAATTGAAATGCCTCACTTTTTGTGCCTGAACTTACCTTCTATACGTTATTATTCTAAGGACTCCGTCTTTATCCGCATTTATACTAATCTTTTACTTACCTACATATAGACTTCGGTTATTATTTTGGATATCCGCTAGTTTCGAATACGAATACGGAGTTCCATAACATCTCTAATTTCTATTTACAACTGAATGACATGTAGAGTTTTTGGCGGGAATCTGAAGTGTCATATGGTGTTCTTGTATTATATTCAATATCTTAGTGTTTTAACGTGTTATATTAAATAACTTTGATGGCATTTGATGTAATATATAGTGGCAAAACTGCTGAGGTGTAGTGAATATGATATAAAATTGCTATACATACCTTTTTGTTTCCACCAAAATTCTCAGAAGATACCCTTAACAGTGGCCATTACACTGTTGAGGGCGACACTTTGACCTACTGACAGACCATTACTGACATGAAGAAACTGAAAACTTGAAAAGATAATTATAACTCGACACTGGCAAAAATGGCTCGTATTTGTAGCTAATTGCCAAGACAAAAAAGAAGAAGAAGAAGAATGACATGTATTTGACGAAATTTTTAAAATGAAATGTATTGTTAATATTGACATAGTAGTTGTGCTATTGTGCCGTTTATACTTCGGCCGCTCTGAGTTTGCGTTCCTGACACATGTCAATTCGTCATAACTAGTGATGTACAATAAATAACATTCATTATATTTAATAATGTTATTTATTGCATTCATTATGCATGTTTATTCAATTCAATATAGATTTTGTTAAATTTATAGGAATTATTTCGCATGTTTTTTTTAAAAGTGCCTTCATCTTTTTTATACCATACGGTGAAAGAAGTATTATAGCCGGCTCCATAGTCTTTAATTGGGCCCAGATTAGCTCTATGGTATTGTACTGGTAGTGGAATGGGGGAATTCGAAGAACGCAATAAGCGTTCTCCAGAGCCAGGTCATCTAAAACATAACGAACTTATGCCGGCTTATGGTCATTGACTAATTTCATCAACTCTGCTTTTAGTGTAGACATATTTTCGTTATTGCCACCTCTTTGCAGCCACCGATACCTCTTTTTATTAGCTTTGGTAGGTGCTTTATTTAATTGCACCGAATGATTAGGGGCGTTATCCATTAACATAACTAAAGGCTCTGGGAGGCCAGGTAGCAACACATCCTGGAACCGTGCCTTGAATGCAGTCGCATTCATTTCTTCGTGGTAGTCAGCAGTAGTTTTTGACTCAAAAACCAACAAACCGTTTTCCACAAAACCGTACTTCGCACAATCAGCGTGGCATATTATGAGACGTGTTCCTTTACCCATTGGCACTTTCGACGACGACGCTTGAGTGTCATTTGTCCAAGAACGAGAAAGCGTGTGGTTAAGGTTTAGCCTTGTCTTGTCGATGAAAGTGGTATTGTCCCAATTATCAATTTTTTTCGCTTCTTTCAAAAAGTTAATTGTTTTTAAAATTATGTTATTCCTTTCTAAAAGAATTTGCAAGAAGAAACAAATCAGCTGCTTTCAAAGATGCTAGGACCGACGACCTATTAAGGTATTAATTTCTGGAATAATAACTACTACGAGGGGTGATCCAAAAGTAATGATAATCAATAATAAACACAATGAATAAAATAAAAAAATATATTTATTTCTCAACATAGTCTCCTAGCAAGTCTATACATTTAGTCCATCTCTTTTCTAAACCTAAAATTCCCTTACAAAAAAAATCTTTATCTTGACTCTCAAAAAAGTCCTCAACCGCGGCCATCACGTCGCTATCATCATCAAATTTCTTGCCTCGGAGGTGTTCCTTGAGTCGTGGAAAGAGATAGAAGTCACTGGGGGCTAGATCTGGTGAATAGGGGGGGTGTTCCACCAACTCAAAGCCCGCTTCCTGAATGCCAGCCATGGCAATTGCAGCTTTGTGAACAGGTGCGTTGTCTTGATGGAACAACACTCCAGCCCGCAGTTTGCCTCGCCTTTTCTCCTTAATAGCCTCCCGCAATCTTCTTATTTGTTCTGCATAGTAGGAGCCTGTAATAGTGGCCCCCTTTTCCAAGTAGTCCACCATGATTATTCCTTCAGCGTCCCAAAAAACAGACGCCATAACCTTCCCTGCTGAGCTTGACACTTTGAATTTCTTCGGCGTCGGTTCATCGGATCGTTTCCATGTCATCGATTGTTGTTTTGTTTCAGGATCAAAATGGTGGATCCAGGTCTCGTCCATGGTCACAAAACGTGACAAAAAATTGTCCTTGTCTGCCTGGAACTTTTCGAGATTTGCTCTTGACATGTCGACTCGTTTCTTCTTTTGCTCGTCGTTTAACATTTTCGGTACCCAACGCGCGGAGACCTTTCTCATATGCAATTCGTTCGCAAGGATTCTTTGAATGCTGCCATATGAGATCCCTGTGACCTCAGCTACATGCCTGATAGTCACTCTTCGATCTTCCAATACAACTTCTTCAACTTTTTTCACATTTTCTTCAGTGAGGGACGTCGATGGGCGTCCTTCGCGGTGTTCGTCTTCCGTCGATGTTCTTCCCAGCTTAAACTCCTTAGCCCAGCGTGCAACTGTGGAATATGGAGGAGAAGAGTCCCCTAATGTTTCCACCAAGTCGCTGTGTATGTCTTTGGTAGACATTTTTTTCAAGCAGAGGTATTTAATGACAGCTCTGATTTCGTGTTTTTCCATTTTGATGTTCACTCCTTGACAGTCCGTATTCAAATGAATGTAGCTCCCGGGAATTGTGGCCTATTTATATGATTTTTTTTTCCTGAACTAGTGGGTAACTGAGCAAGTGACTGAAATTTTTTTGTATTTTTGTGTGCACTAGAAATAACTGATTATCATTACTTTTGGATCACCCCTCGTATATATATGCTTCCGTGTGATGACGGAATAATAATACAATTCACCACCCCCCTTTACTGCCTGTGGGTGTCGTAAAAGACGATTAACAGATTATAATATGCATACAACATCTAAGCAAGAGAAGGAAAATTCCAGATAAAACCCTATACCAATACGTTTAACCAGCGTGATGCAGTTGGTGAATTTCCCTCCCATTGAGTTGGATGTTTATGAACTGTGGTGAGTGATGATAAATGAATGTGATTCCTTATAGCATCAGCCTCAAAGCTATCATTGTCTGTTATAGGTTCATTTCTGCATTTCCTTTTTTGGTGTTCGTAAAATATTTTCTCCAGTGCCCGAGGAGCCGAACTTTTCTGTATTAATATTTGTTATTGTCCGTTCGCTTATTCTAAGCGCCTGAGAGATGCGCTCTTGTCTTGTTATAATTACGGGGTCCGCCATTTCGTCTTTCAAGCTCAAGGTAATATTGAAGCTTGATAATTAGTTCTCTTGTTTCACTTTTCAATATTTAACCGTGTTTCGGCATTATTATTTTGCACCGAAAGTGCAAAACAGTAATATACGATTCACAACAAAAGTCTAGATTAGCGCAGAGGCTGACCTCTTACTCATATAACAAGGAGAATCAGTCAAATAAACAACAATAACAGTCACGAGAAAATACATATTGAGAAACACTGGAGAACGTAGTCTATGCGCGCGAGACGACAAGAAATGACTCTTTGTGACTGTCATAAAATTGCGGTCCCCACAACGCTATTACGGGTAGCCATTTTTCACTAGTAATATAAAGTAGTAAGTCATTTTATTTTAAATTTTTTTTAATAGATCTGATTGTTATCACGATACTTTTGCGCCTGAGGGCCGTGGCGACTGAGGCCGTCACCGGCGGGGGAGTGCTGTTAGTGGTGTCCCTAGACATCGCCAACGCATTCAATAGTCTGCCATTCAGCTGCATCAGGACGGCGCTCCGGTATCACGGGGTGCCAGCTTACCTGAGGCGGCTAGTGGTAGACAATTTAGGAGGGGCGCAATGCCCTCTGCACCAACCGAGCAGGGAATGTTGTGCGAACGCCCATGACGTGCGGTGTCCGATGACTGGGCGTTGAGGGGGAGCCTCCCGCCCGAGCTGGGCGTGATTTGTTACGCCAACGACACGCTCGTCACAGCCTGCGGTGGGACGCTAGAAGAGGCGGCAAGCCTGGCGACTCTAGGCACCGAAGAGATCGTCAGGCGGATCGAGGCACTGGGGTTGAGGGTCGCCCTGGACAAGACGGAAGCTCTCTTGTTCCATGGGCGCCGTATGAGCCCTCCCATCGGCGTCTCGATCACCGTCTATTCGGTTGAAATCAGCATCCGGGCCCATATGAGGTATTTGGGCCTGGTGCTCGACGGGCAGTGGTGGGTCCGGGAGCATTTCCGCAGGCTCGCTCCACGGCTCGTCGGCGTGGCGTCCGCCCTATCGTGGCTTATGCCGAACGTGGGCGGACCGAGCGCTACGTGCCGACGGCTGTACGCGGGGTTCATCCGGTCGATGGCCCTGTACGGCGCACCGGTGTGGGAGGGGTCCATGACCGTCCGACTCAGGGCTCTTCTGTGGCGACCACAGAGGGCCATGGCGGTCAGGGCCATCCGCGGATACCGCACGGTGGCAACGGAGGCAGCGTGCCTATTGGCCGGGACTCCCCCGTAGGACCTGGAGGCGGAAATGCTCGCCGGATTGTATCGGCGGGTGACGGGGGTGTGAACGGAGGGCGGTGTGGTTTCGTTGAGGGAGCTCACCGCCTGGCGCGTCGAAGTCCGCCGAGACGTCATTTCCCGTTGGGCAGTCCGGCTGGAGAGGCCTCGGTTCGTGGTGTGAACCGCGGAGGCCTTCCGGCCGGTGCTGGTGCAGTGGTTGGAAAGGCGGCACGGGGTGCTCTCCTTCCGACTGGTGCCGGTGTTGACGGGACATGGGTGCTTCGCCAAATACCTGCACAAGGTCGTAAGGAGGGAGAGTACACCGTCCTGCCACCACTGCGATTGCGACGAGGACACGGCGTGGCATACGCTCGAGGCCTGCGCGGCTTGGGCAGCGCAGCGCCGTGAACTGGTCGCAATCATTGGTGCCGACTTGGCGCTGCCGACTATCGCTAGGGCGATGGTCGGCAGCGTCAGGAAGTGGGACGCGATCGCAGCCTTCTCCGAGGCAATGATCTCGCAGAAGGAGGCGGCGGATCGCCTGCGCGAGGAGCGTAGCCTCGATGAGGCGATCCGCCACCGGCAACTGGGGCAGCGTAGGCGCGAGTACTAGCGCCTCATGCCGCCCTAGTCGGGGTCGCGGGTGATGTGATCGGGGAATTAGTCCGTCACCCGCTAAGAGGCCGACCGCGTGAGGAAAGATCGACGTCCTCCCTGAGGGGGGAACGTCAGTCGATGGGAGGGTACCCCAAGTAGGGAGTATTCCGTCGGACCGACCACTGATGACAAGTAAACCTGCTCCGGTGGTCGGCCCAACGACGAAGGCGACGTGCATCGTGGGTGGGTTGTGGGTGTGCGTGCTTACGCCCCTCTGTCGGCCTGGACGGAGTGGTGCGAGGAGCACGACGACCGCAACCCACCCCCCCAAAAAAAAATCACGATATTTATTTTCTTAAGTTTTGATTGGGCGTACCTTTGTCATATTACTAACTTTATTAAATAGTAAATACATTATATATTATAAAATAAAATTATAACGTTTTATTAATATTATACCGACAGATTATATTAAGATTATAAAAATATGCGAATACATTATTGTCTCGTTATTTTGTCGCAAAAACAAAAACAAATATAAGACAAATTCTTGAAACAGTGCAGTTTGACATGTTTTGATTTTTAAAACTATTGTTTTTATATTTGTTAATTGAGTAATTGTTAATAATTTTAGCCGAAAATTAATACGTTTATTGTAAGTTGGCATAATTATAAAATTTTTAATGTTATTACTCGTTAATAAGGTAAATATAAGATATTTAAAATTGTGTCGTAAATAGTACGACAGTTTGAAGTAACATCGCCCATTCTGTCATGACCTGTCAGGAACGCAAACTGAGAGCGGCCGGAGTATAAGTATTGTTAATCTAATGTTAGCTATTTTGATGAAAGGAAAAGTCAATTTGTTTATATATTTTGCCGTTATAGTTTTTTATTAACTATTTCTTATTCAATATACTTATTGTTATTTTATTACAATTATATGAGATATAATAGGTAGAATACAAACAATTTGTATAGTGACTAAACAACACTCCTTCCATTTCCGTAATTATCGCACGAGTTAACCTAAAGGACTAAAGCATATAAATTCTCTAGCACATGAAAAGGAATACTCGAAATAACACTCCATAGCAGTTCGGGTAGCCAATGTGGAATACGAGTGCACAATTCGATTTGAATGTGGCGGAAGTTGTATCTTTCAGTAGGTACCTGTCTACCAGTACCAATACTACTACTTAAATGTAATGACTGATTTTTTCCCACTGAGTTTCTTGCCGGATCTTCTCAGTGCGGTCGCGTTCCGATCCGGTAGTAATTTAAGATAAAATGTAAAAAAAGTGACCATATGTAAGTGCCCCCGCGGGGTTTACACATAATAAAGGATTTGAATTTATTTAAGTAGGTACTCGATTTATTGTTTTTTTTTTCTTTTTAACATTATGTATTTTGTGTTTTTTGCATTTGTGAGATCTAAGAGCTTTTCATCGCTTAAATTATATTATTATATATAAATTTAATAATAGTACAGGTGTAGTTAGGACACAATTAATGTATTATGTTATTATAATACTTTGTAGCAGGGGTGCCTAAAGTATGGGACGCGACTCACAAGTTGGCTACGAACAAATATTGGGTGGGCCCTAAAACATAAGATAAGCAGGCCTAAAATAACAGGAAATCCAATTATAATATTTATTTTAAATTTTATTTTCTGTTGGGTCATCTAAAAGAAAGTTCACGGTCGGTCCACATGGTGAAACTTCGAGTCGGCGAATATTTTCTGACAACAGAGACTAGAGAATCTCAGCATTACCAATATTTTGTGCCCTCCTTTTTAAGAAGGTCTAGAGGAGGGTCTCGGTTTTGGTAGCTTTTGTTAGGTGGATCGCAGTCTGGCACCACTGTTCTATTGTGTAAGCATACCATAATGTATATGAAAATCTAAAATACACGCCGTGTATTTTAAAGTAGATATTATTTCATGTTCTGGCCGTATCTTGCTGTGTAAACAATGAGCTTCAGACTGAGTTATCAACCTACCCCTGAAAAAATATTTTACTCAGTTAAATTTATACCATTTTATGTAAAAAATAAAAAAAAAATACAGTGGTAATGTTAACGATATATAATATTTAAGTAACGATATCATGTCATTTGTGGGATTAATACATATTCATAGGCTAAGTGACAGATCATACCAAGATTAATTGGTTTACGCGGTAAGGAGGTATACCTATTTGAAAGCGATTTAGGTATTTATTGAGGTATGAAATGTGTCGTGTTTTATTAAGTAGTATATAATGCCGTAGTATATAAAGTATAATATGAATAAAACTTAGAATAATAGCGTATAGAAAGATAGTGTCAGTACTTCGAACTTTAAAAATTTGAATCTAAAAATACTAATGGCGGGCAGACGATTACACACGTACACACGGAAACCACTATACAAATTATGAAATCTAATTTTGTTTTTATTAACATAAATCGTCGAAATACTTTTAAAAGTAACGTTAAAAACCTTTTTATATTTTTCAAATGTGTTGTGGCACCATTTGAATGCACAAGCCGTCATAATTACCTATTTATTTTTTAAGAGTTGCGTACGTTCGTGCAGTGCAATGACTTGTACATTACGGGACGGTTCCGGCGTAGGCTCCATTAGGCTCCAATTGAAATGCCTCACTTTTTGTGCGTGGACTTACCTTCTATATGTTATTATTCTAAGGAATAAAAGTTACACATGCCAAACTTATTATTGGTTAGAAAAGATTATTTTTAAACATAGAAGTAAATGTATTTATAATTTATAGATTTATAATTAACGGATTATTCTGTGTAACGCAGGCATATAGTTGCGTGTGTGCATTAATTAACTTGAATATGTGTGCACTTAGGTACCTAATCACGTAGTTATTACATAGGTATCGGACGCAAGGTATTTGTAAAAAATACAGAACTTATCTGTTCAAGTAGCTAAATGTTGAAAACTTTTGAAATGGTTTTGTTGTTTCAAGAAGAGCATGGTCGGCAAAGGCAAAATTACTCACGTAACATATTTTGAAATGGTTTTATTTTTAGGCACATGGCTGCTTTATATTGGACTTTTTGGAATAGAAATTATTCCAAAAAGTTGGGATTTGAACAGATGATTCGGAATTATTTTTAATCTCTTTAACCAATCAATATAAGCTAAGTCTACCTTTAATTTATTATTTAATATTTCGTTATTCAAATATTTATTAGTAATCTGAAACTCGGGATAAAGTGAAAACGTATTCAGACATTATACGAGGACTAAAAACGTCTCCAAGTTTGACAATTCGATAATCAAGGAGAAATTCGTTGACTAGGGAGTTAAACGAATGTATATTTATTTATAGTCCATAAAATATAGGATGATCTCTGTGACAGTTATCCCTAGTGCTGTCACGCTTACTTTTTATCGATAAAACTCTTTATTTTTATAATTGTGATTTTCTATTATAATTAAAATACAATCAATAAAAATCTTTTTGAATTTATTTCAAACAAAAACTGTTTTTTGAATGTTTTAATTATTCAAAAGGAGTACAATCAAGGTCTAGGTCAATATTATGGTCATCACTGGAGCGTTCCTGCTAGAATATTCATAATTTTTTGCCAAATAGGGACAGTCGTTAGATCAATCGATCAATTACGACTGTTTTATAAATAAATATATCTAGTTTATTGACAATAATGCGTACATAGTATTATCATTTACTCTGAGACCAAAAGTAGTTTTTTAATGTTTAACTAATTCAATTTACGTATTTTATAATGTAACTGTCTGTTTTAATTGTAAAAAATATGTTGAAAGCTTTATATAGTTACTGTATTGGGTTTATTTCTTTTATGAATAATTTAATAAAGATCGGTTACCGATTTGCGTATATCGACTGTCCCATCTCTTTTTTATTTTCAGTCCAGTATGACCTGGTACGTGCGTAAGTATCATTTATGTATAAAATGTTTACCAGGTATTTCAGTACTTACGAGGTACATTTTAGGCATGAATATTAATATTTTTATATTTATAATGTATTAAAATTCAGTTGCAATAAAACTGGCTCGAAAAGAATGAAAATATATTTGATACAAAATGAAACTGTAAACATGTCGCTCGTTCAAACTTACTTCGTTGGTTTCGTTGACATCTGTCACAGAGATCAAGCTATATTTTATGGACTATAAGTTAATTTATATCTTTATTTAATAGAACTTGGTTTCTAATAAACGTGTACCTACGTAATATTAAATTAGTGCTATATCTACTAATATGTTATTTAAAAATAGCTCTGTAGTAAAGTAACTTTTTCTGTCTGTTTCTCTATTTAGTCCTGAAATAAGAATCTCTTAATTAAAGTTTTCACTTTAATTAATTTCAATATTATGAAGTTAGGTTCTATTACGATAGGTCTTAAGACTTAATCTTCCCTTACTAATTTTCAATAGTGCTCATTTTTGATTCATAAAATCTTTTATTGTAGTTGCTCCACTACTTAGGTTTATGATCTATCTATCGGTCCTCCCAGTTGGAGTTACGGCCTATTTGTATTTTAGCCTCATGCCCAAAGCGCGCACAATTTACTTCACATTGATGATGATAAAGTCATGCGTATTTGAAATATATGAATTAATCGTAATAACTACTTCTGAAAATGCGTGGAAGTAGTAGTAAAAACATATCGTTTCGAATTTCTAAAGAATCTCTAATGAGAATTGACAACCCTGTCGAATTTTAAGATACACAGCTAAATTAAAGATATAATCAATGTTTCAAATTACCTGTGTTTCAATAATTTCATCTACTTTAGTGTTATAGTAATTTTTATTGTAATGTTAGTTTGGTAAACGTCTTCTGGTATTTGATTTAATGTCAAACAATATTAGTTATTTATAACTTAAGTATCAGTCTAAATATCATATAAGTCTATACTTCAATAGTAAAATATGAATTTGTGTAGTGTTCTTATTAATACGGCACTGTTTTTATTGTTTTACTTAATATCATTAACGTAACGCATGATCGTAATCCTGGTTCAGTCACAAAATACTGGGTCAATTGATTAGCAAGATCTAAGTTGCAAATAATATCCGGCATGCAGCAATATTACTTCATAATTACATGTGATCATTGAAATATAATAGACTTGGAAATGATTACCGCATATTATTAATTTAAATAAATGAAATTTATAATTTCTCTGTATCTTACACAAATCAGTTAGATCAGTATATAACCCAAGAGCTACTAGTTCACAAATGAGTTTGAAGCACATACCTACCCTTTATAAATGAACCTTTATTATACAGGCTGTATCAGGTTATGGGGCAACTGGTGCAAACGGGAGATAGGCAATGGTGGTAGGACCCCATTAAAAATTTGAATGAAAGATATCGATTCGTTAATGAATTAGAGACATGTAAAGTTTTCAATTTTGTCATTGCTTTTTCGTGTAAATCTTATTGAAATGTATAAAGTGAGTGATACTTAATCTGCGACATATTCGTAATTTGTTAAATGTTCATTAGAAATTGAATAAATCAATGCTTACGTTCGTATAAGCAAAACAAACTTCGCCTTAAAATCAGCTGATTCATGGCAATGACCAAGACGCGTGGCCACAGCTATTGAAAGAAATACCGACACAGGGATGTACTAAGAAAAAGGGAAACAAATGAAATAATTACCTATATCTTGTAGGTAAAATAAAACAATAAAAACTAAACTGTAATTTTTTTATCGAAAATGAAATTCGTCTCTGTTTACATATTTTAGGCCGACGACCGAGGTCAAAGGAGCTGGCGTCAGTCGCCTACCTTACCTACGAAAGATTTAGGTTTTTAAAATTGAATTATTCATTTTTATTTTAATGATTACTGATTAGTCTGACTCTGATATCCGGTGTAGGGGCACGTATGGACGATTATTAACTCCTTACGACTTTTCTCGTGTATTAAAGATCAGCGAGTTAAAGTGATTCAAATTTGGCTTATTCCCGGTTCCGTGTGTTGATTCGATGTGCGGTATCAAAAATGTGTGGAATCTTAGCAATTGTTAATTTCGGAATATTAATACCACATTCCTATTATCTGGATTACTGCGGTTATCGATATGAGGTACTTCCCTTTACGGCAACTTTCACGAAAAAGGTAGGCTATATTTAAATTAAAAATAGGTAGATATCTAATTTTTATTTTATTTTTAAGTTAATAATCCTTGTATTGTAGGGGACATCACAAACAGAATTAACGGACACAAATTACATCCAGACCCAGAACAACAATTTGTCTAACGCACAAAGTGTTGTCCTGCGTGGGGTTCGAACCCGCGATACTGGCACGGTAAGATGGTATCTTAAACACTACGCCATCTGTGCAGTCAAATTCAATAGCCTACAGCACCGACATTTATAGGTAAAGAAGGCGGGCGAGGCGACTTAGACTCCTACGTAACATCAAAACGTCACATTTAAGGCGTAGACTCTTCGACACATATTTTTGAAATCACTGTAACTATTGTTTTATTGTTTATTGTGTAATATACATTCTAATTACGATCTACGACCGTTAAACTACAACATACTCGAACAGTTGCCCCATAACCTGATACACTCTAAAATAAAATACACACATAAAATAAAAATAAATACGAAATAAATCTTCTTTGGGGTCAGACAATTGAATGCTCATATCCTTTTTTTTTTGGGAGCCACGGTAGGAACAATGGGTGAACCCATAACCTTCTGGGTGCGTACTCTAGTGCCAAATGGGCGATACTTATTGACGAGAAATTCAATTCATGCATTTTTTATTTTGGACATTTTGTGGCGTGTTTGAACTCTCAAAACTTTCATCTGTCTAAGCCTGTGCTATATAGATATATTGTATTATGTAGCACAATATTCAGTGATTAAATTTTATAGATATGGAGTGTTAAGAATGTTTCTAAGCTCGAGACAAGCGACTAAATGTTAAGGAGAAATCATTAAATTATAAAACTAGTACCGTATTTATAAGATACCTTAATGTTTTCTTGATGTGGTTTCTGAATTATTGGTGAAATAAATAGAACTTAATCTATAAAGATTAATTTAATTTTTATTCTTTCTTACATGAAAATCACCCTATTGAATTTTTGAATTTGATAGTAATAATTTAAATTAAATTGCTGTGTGGTAGCGGCTTCGAATACTACCAACCCTTGCTTTGCTCGTGGGTGTCGTAAAAGACGACTAAGAGCCCTAGATTGACCCGGACCAACCCTATCTGGTACCATTTGGGTCAACGATTACATTCCCAAGGAGGGTTGACGTCAGGCAGGCGGCCGGTCACAAAAGTCATTGCCGAAACCTTTTGCAATATGTCAAAACAGATGACATATTGCGTCGACCCCAAGTAATTGGGATAAGAGCAAGATGATGATGATGATAGTAATAATTTAAAAGTCATAATTATGGTTATTTTTTGAAATTACTTAATAGATTTTAATATATTATGCTGAAAATACCAAACCATTAATACTTGGCTAGGAAGATTGCATAGAAAAAGTTTAGACCCCCATCTGATATAGTTAAGTAGAAATATACTTAAAAAAATCGCCTAAATGCGAGTCGGAGTCGCGCACGAAAGGTTCCGTACCATTATCTATAAAAAGGGCAAAAAATCACTTATGTTGTATGGCAGCCCCCCTTAAATATTTATTTTATTTTATTTTTAGTATTTGTTGTAATAGCGGCAACAGAAACACATAATTTGGGAAAATTTCAACTGTCTAGCTATCACGGTTCTTGAGATACAGTTTGGTGACGGACGGACAGACAGGCGGACAAACAGTGAAGTTTTAGTAATAGGGTTCCGTTTTAGTCCTTTGGGTACTGCCGTACCCCCTAAAAAATAAGCAAGTTCTTATACCATGTTGATTATAAGTCAATTGAAATAAGAACGTATAAGGTAAGATCATCAGTAATTGATTATTTAAGGACAAAAGAAATCCCCTTTTATTGCTCAATCCTAATTTTCACCCGAATTCAATTAATGTTTTGTTTTCTGAGCTCTACGGAACTTTTTCAGCGACATTATACTGGTGGTTTTGGGTAAACAATAATAGAATAAAATAAAACCTACAACTTGAGAATCAAAAGATTGACCACCCCACATATTGACTTTGTTCACAAAATTTTTCACATAGGTACAACGTTACCTTAATTAATTCCAAATAGTTAAAAAAGAAAAACATTTACTAATGCTTTAAAAATAACTAAATTGTTAATATTTTAGTTTAAAATTTTACAATCCTTAAAAATGTTAAGAAAAAGCAAATTAGATGTTTTAGAGACACTTGAAAAACAAGTAGACTGCATTAGAAATATTAAAAAAAAGAAGCGTGCGTGCAAAGTACGCATGTCAGAAGTGAAACTTCTTTATCCTTCATCCCTCATCCTTCCTCCCTGATCCCACATTCCTCATCCCTCATCCCTCATCGAAAAAAAGGAAAAAATATTAGTCAAATGTATAGAACATTTTAAAATTTTTATTTATGCTATGTATCCCCTGAATAGCAAATATAATGTCATTGAACCAAAAATAAATCTACAACTCGTCAGTGTAGTCTGTTTTATTGGTACCTTTTGCCTATCCAAACGGACAAATCAGATGCGTAACGGTGTTGCCAACCATACGATTTAAATCGTATTTATACGACTTCTTTGGTTCTTGTACGATGTACGATCGAGTAATCGAAATCGTACGCAAAATATACGACCTTTTGAAAGAAATCTTATGTTTTAAATAAAACTACGGATTTTGTATTTGATTTTTGATTACCCAAGGGTAATCAAAAATCAAATACAAAATAAAATTCGTAAAGTAGTTTTATTTAAAATGTATAATACTCGCGTAAACATCAGAAATCATTACGAAATCTTATGTGTTATTTTTAGTAAATAATTTAGATTTTTTTAATGTTGTAGAAATAAGATGAAACCAGGACAACTTTTAACCGCATATATAAACCGTACATTTAATATATCTCTATAGAAAGACACAGACAACTGCGATGAAACCAAAACAGTTTTATCTCAGTTGAAGTTGTTTTTAATCAAGGTTCAGTGTGCCTACTCTGGAAATCCATTCTAATTTCGAATCCAATTCAATTCCAATATCACTAAATTTATATTTGGTACTCTTGAACAAAATCGAGAATGAATTCTTCGTGTTTGGCGTTGCTATTTTCACCAAATGTGTCGTATTGCGATTGGATTTAGGATTGGACTCGAGATTCAAGAGTAGGCACACAGAATATGCCTAATATTTTATTAACCAAAAAAAAAATATAATTTATATTATACCTTAATGCAATATGTTAATTCAAGATAAATATTAATTGAAAATTATAATTAAATACCTTTTTTAATTGATTTACGGCAATTTTAATGAAATTCCATTGCGTACTATTATATTTCTTGAATTATTGGCAAAACACTATCTTTTTTAGTCCGTGGTACGATCTTCTAAAAAATAAAGTTGGCAACACTGATGCGTAAGCATATAGTCTGTGACTCTGTGGGACAAATCGAACCAAAAGATAATCTATGTTTCGTTGTGGCGAAAATGTTATTTTATTGTTTCAATACGAATGAAATGATTTTGTGATATTTAAACCGAAATATAATTAATATTCATTTAGTTTCATCAATATAGTCATGAACCATGAGTTATGCAGTGAGAACGATATTATGTATCGTATTGGTTTCAGTTACGGTTTATGGAAGGATACACAAATTACATCTTTCGGTAAGTAAAAACATCAATTTGAAGATCCTGTTGACATATTGTTAGAGATGAGAGATTTCTCTCGATGAATAACAATGAATAGATTTTCTAATTTAGTTACAATTGAGCAACAAGGTAAAGCTTCACAAATTGTCATTGATAGGTAAATGCCATGTGTTTATTTCCTATTCTATTAACACTTAAACAGTTTTGCAATGCAAATATCGTTGTGCCTGAATTAGTGATAGAAATTGTGTGAGTTATCAAAAATACAAAATCGTTTACCAGTTCTTAAAGAAAGTGAAAATCGTGTTTGTATTATAACTTTAAAATACAGCATATATTTTATATAAATTTACATATTATTATTATTATGCTATATAGTTTTACAACAATATTTTAGCATAGTTTTTTTTAACAGTCCTTATTATTTCTATTGATTTGTGGTCTGTATATAACCTTAAAATAGCTGTAATTGATTGTGTATTTTTAATATTAGTTCAATTGAAACACCTGTTTTTATTACACAGTATTTTCTTTATTTTTTGTTGCTTATAAGTAGTAATTTTCAGATTTGGTTGTAGTATATCTTATATTTATAAAATGTGTTTCTTCTTCATCATGCAATTGATAGTATATCTAATAAAATACAGACCGGAATTATAAATAATAATATAGCAGTTAAATAAAAAATCACAGCAGTAACAATTATTTGCAGAATGTCATTGTGTGTATAGCATAGTTTTCTGTTATCAATGAATATTAAAAGATATTTGAAACATAGAATTAAAATAAAATTAAATACTATAAAACCAATAAAATAGGGTTATTAAAAAAATATATTATTTTATCTATGCATAATATTTAGTTTCCGGTTATATTTATGATTAAACTAGTTCTTGTTGACTGGTTTAAACCGATTTTTCAAGTTGTGTTAAAACTCCTCTATGATTTAAAATAAAGATCACCATTGGTAAAAATAGTTGTATGATTAACCTAAAATGTGAACGAATCCTGCACTTCAAGTGCAACCAAATTCTGTGTCATGACTGAAATGATTGGGTAGGCTTTTATAAACTTACCTCAAAATTGTCTAGTAATAGCTGTTCAATCAGTTATTTGCATAAAAAAAAAATAATTGCATTAAATAAGTTGCTGTCTTATTATTTTAAGCTACAGGTTCTTAAGAGGCATGGTTGTTCATAGAATTTTATAAAATTAATGAAGCTGTAATCCACTGATCAAGTTCCTTGGTAAATAAATTTAACATGTTGACGGACAGTACCCTTTTGCAGTTGCGGGTGTTATGACAGTACTTTTTCATACATTATCGGTGCGTCACAGGGGCGCAGTACTGCACAGTTTGTATTGCAATATAATGTCTAAGGGCGTAGTGTGCGAAAAGGGGCCATCAAAATGAGAATGTGTGTCGAGATACTTTTTTGGAACAGATTTTTTAACATTATCTAATGACAGTAGAAAGTCTAAATTAAATCTTTGGTGACAGTACAATATGCTATTCCATATAATTGCCTCGAAAATTGTATGTCTTGAATCATACTGATTTTATGTGAGTCGAAACTTGGATGTCAATGGGTGTATTGTCGTATTCATTTTGACTATCTTGAGGGCCACAGGATGTTCGTCAACGTGTTAAACAAAAAAAAATCCATTCTTGTGATAATCACATTTGCATTTTGTTAACAGATTATTTTTAACTAATTGATTTGCTTTCAACAAAATAAAAGAACATTACTTGTATTTTAATTAATTTTAATTCTGACTGCCTTATAAGTTTTATTCCCGTGCAAAAGCTGAGTTCTCAAGAGCTTTATTTGTTATTGCTAATGTGTATGTATAACTGTATAAATGTGTATTGCCTATGTAAAACACATATGTATTTCTTAGCACACAATTTATCTCGATACATAAACATTGTCTGGCTATATAAATGCTTTTTTAAGTGACAAAACTTCTTGTAAGATAGCTTACTTATCTTGCAAGAACTTTTATTAAAATTATGATATATATGTAGTTTAGTAATAATAATTTAGTAATATGATTTATTTCTAATATTGGTGTTGTAATAACTACTATAGACTAGCTATTAACAAATTGCTGTGTTTAGGATTACTTTAATATTATGTTTTATCATGCAAAATTCTTGGACAGTTCGGAAAACTTGCATATATTTAAGAGGATCTTCTCTTCCTATATTCCACAGTGTTCGAAAACAAAGGTTTATAACTAGTGTGTGTTACTAGCGATGACATGTGGCACTGAAATGTGGTCCCTAAATCTCGGCCACATTCAAAGTCGCGCAAGGTGCTGTAGAGTGCTATGCTCAGTACTTTCTGTCATCAAATCTGGTATATGGATATCCGTAGGAGAACAAGTGTAACCCTCATAGCCTGAAAAATTATCATGTTGAAATGGCAATGGGCAGGTTGCATAATCTGCCCTAACAATGGCCAGGTTGCATAATCTGCCCTAACAATGGCCAGGTTACATAACCTGACCATTGGTTGGGAAAGATAGTTCTCGAATGGTGACTACGAATCGGATGATGTAGCATACAATGACCTCCTGCTAGATGCACGGACAACATCTTGAAACCCGCAGGGGACTGTTGAATATATGTGCCACAGATCGTTCTGAGTAGCATTCTTTGGGGACTTTTTAGTGTCTGGACAAATTTGAGAGAAATAAAATAAGTATGTATATGGATTTTTAGTTAAATTAATTTCTTATATTGTGTTCCATGTTTATCACAAATATACTTTTAAGTCAAGCACACATTCCTCTCCACAAGATTCATTTTATAGTTTATTTATATCCCAAGTACAATAATTTCAGCTTTTATACATATTACTGCTAGATTTGAGGCTCTACCACATTTGGAGGAAATTAATGTACTGTATAATACTGGTTAGACGGTTCAATATAGGGTTTTATTTGGATAGATGATAGATATGTAAAGTTGTATAGATGTTATGTGCACATCATATTCCTTGGTAATATTTAATAACATCCATTGACCAGTGTGGTGAAAAGTGTTGGCGAACGAAAATAAGAAAGAATTAAGAAAATACAATCCATACTTCCTTACTAATATAGATGTGAAAGTAAATTTGTTTGTTTCCCTTCACTTTCATGCTTAAACCACAGAATAATATATATATATATATAATCTTACCTACGTCCCCAATTATTTATAGGAGGAAAAATAAAAGCAATGATAACATGTGAATGTGTGTGAATGAGTGTTTGTTTATACACACAAGTGAAACACATGAGTAAAAAAATAATAGGAATCTTTATTAGTGAAGTTATGGATATTCAGATAAATAAGGAATATAGATATGACGGCTGATAGGAGGTTATGGAAGGTAAGTACATGTTATGCCAACCCAACTTAGCATGGGATGAGGGCAGGCAAATGATGAATTTTCCCTACATTTGTGTGGTGACAGAGTAAGAATATAATTCACTGCCCCATTTCCTGCCTGTGTGTGTCGTGTAAGACGGCTAAAAGATCACAATATGCATATAACATCTATGCAGGAGAAGGAAAACTCGAAATAAATCCTATGCCAATACATCTGACCAGCGTGGTATAGTAGGTCAATTTCCCTCTCATTGCGGAAGAGGCTCGAGCTCAGCAGTGGGGTATATATGAGCCGTGAGGAATATTCCCTAATCATCACTAATTTACCTTCCTTGCTTCCTTTTATTATAAAAAGAATGTTCCTCTAGGGGTATTGTCGGACACAATATATCTTAGCAGTTGGGTTGTGTTTGATGATGGAGTAAGAATACAATTCATTACTATCCTTAGCCATGGGTCTCATAGAAACAAGAGGTATAATATGCATATAACATCAGTGCAAGAGAGGGATAAACTCGAAATAAAATCCTATACCAACCTGTATAAGATTTCTGACCAACCGGTGCAGTAGATCAATTTTTCTATTATGTTGGCAGTGGGCCATATATGACTTGAAATTATGATAAGTCGGCAGTTAAGTAATAAAATAAAGATGTTCTGAGCGCAGACCGTGTACCATAAGCCATATCAGCATAGCATAAAAATTTTTTAAAAGTTAAATTTGTTTTTCATATATCATTTTTTCATTAAATATCATTAATTATTTACCAAATTTTCTTCTGTCCAAGAGTTGCTGGGTTCTTATCCTTAGTAATATTATACATGCGAAAGTAAGTTTATTTGTTTGTTACGTTTTCACGCTTAAATCACCGAACCGATTTCAAAAATTCTTTCACCAATAGAAAGCTATAATATCAGGGCAGTAACATAGGCTATATTTTATCCCGATATGCCTGAGGGAACGGGAAATACGCGCGTAAGGCGGTTGAAACCGAAGCGAAGTGAGGGCGGGTTGCTAGTTGAAAATATTTTAGAATTATCAGACAATAATTTCGTTTTCAAAAGTAATCCTTACTAATATTATAAATGCGAAAGTAAGTTTGTATCTTTGTGTTTCAATGTCACTCTTAAACCATAAACCAATTAAATAAAAACATTCACTAATAGAAGACATTATCAGCGAGTAACATAGACTACGTTTTACGCCAGTTTACCCACAGGAACGCGGGTGTATCCATGGCAATTTGTTAGCATAATATACATAAGCGTTTAAAGATACAACACTAAACTTTTTATCTAAGTAATTTACAATTCTATTTATTATGACCTAACGATAAGTAATGCGAATGTTTATCATAAGATAAATTAATCGCCACTTCTCATTTTATTTTATTAGTTACTAGCTGACCCGGCGAACTTCGTACCGTCATAATTTTTTTCGTAAATACGTATATTTTCTAAATTGCCGAAAATATTGTGTCTAATGGAAGAACCATTATGGCTTTATTAATGATGACTCAAAGAGAATACAAATAAATTACTGATGATTGATTTCTGACAAAATTATAGTTATCAAATTTTCAACTATACTTAATCATAGACAAAATTGCATTTAGCTGTCATTTGCGTTTTGTTATTACATAATCAAATGCATTGTTGTTATACCACGTGTCATTGTGACTTATATTCTCTTTGACGTTTTATGTCACGTCACACGGAAACGGGATCGAACGGGATAAAAAGTATCCTATGTCCGTCTCCTGGTTCTAAGCTACTCCCCCACCAATTTTCAGCCAAATCTGTACAGTTCTTGAGTTATAAATAGTGTAACTAACACGACTTTCTTTTATATACATATTTATACAGCATACAGCTGCTATGTGGTGGTGGCTACGGATATTACAAAGCCTTAGATTTCTCGTGGGTGACGTAAAAGAAGACTAAGAGTTTTAAATCGACCTGAACCCACTCCATCGAATATCGTCTGGTTAACAATTAGAGCGGCTGTACACACTCGACGAGAGCCTCCTGCCGAGAGTTTCGTCCAAGAGGTTCTAGGCGAGAGCACGCCCTGTACACACTCGTTATGCCAGTTATAAATACTGTACTACCTGTACTGTAAATACCTAAGATAATGGACGTAGAAATAGCTGCTGCTACTTGTCTTTGTGCCGTGAGCTATTGTAATTATTTAAAAATTTACTATAAAAGGAAAATTCGTAAGTCTTGGAGAAAAAGAAGATACTGGATGATTGCTATGCATCGTTTACTCATAAACACTGTCAGCGGACAACTAAAAGATCAAGTGTGTACATGCTCCGTCTCGTTTTCTTAGCGAGACTTAACGAGACCCTTTGACTCGGGCGCAAATAACCGACAGGTGAGCGTAACTAACCTAGGCGAGAATGAGAGCGTGAGACGAGAGTGCCATGTACTTACTCGCTCTCGGCCTGTCTCAGGATGTCTCGTCGAGTGTGTACAGCCGCCATTACGTTCCCGTGGAGGGTTGACGTTAAGCAGGTTATAAAACTTGCCAAAGTTTTGGCAACTTGATGACAATTTGATACAAGAGTTGAGGCAACCCAAGCGATTGGAATAAGAGTAAGATGATGATGATGTAGTATGTTTATATCATAAATAATAGCATGTCGTGGTATAACTTATTGTATCGCGCCTAACTTTACTGACACGGGAGAAAATTCGAAATATAGCGTAGGACTTAGAACTTTGTTATAATTACGATAGGATGTGCTTTTTCTATTAATTCTCCGTATTTTACGTAGGACAGCAATCGTCCTCCTTTCTTTATCGCGTTCTACACCGATGACTAACGATTGTGAGATATAAAGATATTTTTACATCATAGTTGAATTATAATCTAATCGCTTTAAGCTAATTCTATAGGGTTATTATAATTATATTCCGTTTAAAAATACTACTTGTTAAAAATGTTATAGTGATTGTGATTAAATAATGTTCATTTACCGATCTTAGAGCTATAATTTGGTTGCCCACCCACACATATAAACATATAATTAATCCAACTTTTTTTTTTGGGGTGGGTTGCGGTCTGCGCGCTCCTCGCATCACTCCGTCCGGGGCGTCAGAGGGGCGTAAGCACGCACACCCGCAACCCACCCACGATGCACGTCGCCTTCGTCGTTGGGCCGACCACCGGAGCAGGGTTACTTTAATTAATCCAACTTAACAATAATTTGGTGAACCCGAGATAAGTTATATGTTGTATAGAGCTTTTACTATAGTTATACTAGTTGACACAACAGACGTTGTTCTGTTCAAATAAAGCGCCACCTACCGGGTCCAATTGTGAATCTAAACTATTCTCGAATCCCCTTGAGCACACATAAATTACTTACTCAATCCAGTCAACAGATATCGCCATCTGTTAAAATCGTTTGGAGTTAACAGATAATTGTGAATGTCAAATAATAGACAAATAATTTGCAATAAAATAATATTGCGACTATAAATTAAGATGTAAGCTATCCTATCTTTCAAGTTGGATCAAACTGTAGACGGTGTGCAAATTTGATTAAAATCGGTTAAGTAGTTTAAGAGTCCATCGCGGACAAACAACGTGACACCTAATTTATATATAATATATTAAGATGTAGGTATATGTTAAAAAGCTCTAGTAACTGCTAAGTATTTTTGGAATTTAACTCGCCGCGAGACCAGATACTTATAATAACACCATTTACTATATTGATCAATTAAAACTATGTAATTGCAGCTACTACAAAGTATTTTTATTATTTATGTGTACGCTTATTATATTAGTTGCTGTGCCTCCCTCTTATGTATTTTATATATTTCAGTGTATGGAATATGTTTGTTAGCATGACTAGTACTAGAATTTGTTCAATATTATCATGTTAGTAGCTTAGAAACGTCATGCGTAGTTTGTATAAGGATAAATCATTTAAAAGATATATGTATTTATTGTATTTGTATAATAATATTATGGTGAAGTGTACTTCTCTGTGTGGTGACGGAGTAAGAATACAATTCACCACTCCCTATCTTGCCGGTGGATATCGTAAAAAACGACTAAGGGACTAATATGCACATTACATCTGTGCAAGAGAAGGAAAACACGAAGTGAAACCCTATACCAACATGTCTGACCAGCATAGTAGGTTAAATTCCATTCCATTGTGGAGGAGGCCCGAGTCCAACAGTGGGACGTATGTGGGCTGCGATGATACTGGTGATGATGATGAAGGGTACTATAAAAAAAAAACTTCCTTATTGCTCAAATTTTGCTCAAGTTAATGTCACATGAAATCCATACTAATATTATAAATGCGAAAGTAAGGATGTTTGTTTGTTAGTTTATTTGTTTGTTTGTAACGCTTTCACGCTTAAATCACCGAACCGATTTCAAAAATTCATTCACCAATGGAAAGCTATAATATCAGGGAGTAATATAGGCTATATTTTATCCCGGTATTCCCACAGGAACGGGAACTACGCCGCGGGTAAAGCGACTGAAACCGAAACGAAGCGAGGGCGGATTGCTAGTAACTCAATAAAATGACATTGATTTTCAATTTTTTTTATTTCATATAGAAAGAAAGGAATCGATGTTATTTAAGCCTCTCATTTTTACTACCTTTCATGTGGATGGTAGTAAAAATATATACTACCAATAAAATAAACTATAATCACTTATTTTGCACAAGATGTTTCATTTATGTTCAGGATGATGAGCGGCGGTTCGTGGATCTCACAACCTTCGGATTCTTCAGGGGAGGCATACTAGACGTGCAAATTGTCAATTTCATGATGCCGACCGGCCGCGTGTACGGAGAGGTAAGTGATTATTTCTATATTTAAATAGTATATTGATTTTAAAATAAAAAAAGCAAGAAGAAGACGGCGATATAAGGCTAGTTTGTATAAATTTAAAACTATTCATCTAAAATTAACTAAAATAAGGAGTTTAGTCGGAACCAGCGCGTAGTAGCTCACAAATAGGTCCATTAAGCTCTGTTCAATCCGTGGTGCTGTACCGCTGCGTTTCACGTAGTTGTACAAATTCTTATTTACTGGCTTACTAGCCAACTTTGCTTCATGTCTCCCACTTTGCATAGGAGGGAAGTGGAATCTTTCCAACTCCTCCTGTTTTTCTTTTCAAATTAAATTTGTTGCGGGTCCCAAGACAATTAAAAGCGTTTTCTGAGACTGCCTGATGGTCAAACCTTGGTGACTTATACGGAGACCATTGTGGATCCTGGCCTACAGGTGTTACAGTGGTGGGAGTGTGTGGTGGGATTATCCCAAAAAAAAGTCTAAATATATTGAATTCATATTCAGTTTTCCATGTGGTGATGAAGTAAGAATATGTTTTATCACCCCCATTTCTTGTCCGTATCTATTTTAAAAGTCGATTAAGGGATTTAATATGCAAATACCATCTATGCTCTCAAAATAAAACATAGCAACACATCTCTGACCAGCGTGGTGTTTTAGGTTAATTTCCCTTCCATTGTGGAGGAGACTCGAGCCCAGCAGTGGGAAGTATATGTACTAAGATGTTGAAATAGGATGATGACCGAGTAAAAATGCAATTTACGACCCATTTTGACCATCTGCTGACGGAGGAAGACAATTCACCACTCCATCTCTTACCCGTGGGTGTCTTGAAGACTAAGGTATATGATATGCAGAAAACAGCGTTGCAAGAGAAAGCAAACTTGACATAAAACCCTATATAACTATACGTATAGTAAACGTGGGTCAATTTGCCTTTCGTTGTGGAGGAGGCTCGATCGGGCCCAGTGTGGAACGTATATAGAAAGAAAGAAGAAAGAAAAATATATTATTTCTCCCTCGCAGGGGATACATATCTATATAACTTGGTTATATCTATCAAATCAAATCAAAATCAAATCAAATCATTTATTCTGTATAGGCCCCTTAAGGGCACTTACATATTGTCAAATTGCAGTTTTGAATACAATACAATAATCTACCACCGGATCGGAACGCGGCCACAAACTGAGAAGATCCGGCAAGAAACTCAGCGGGCAGTCATTTTTTTTCTTAATCTTTTAAATATGTATACATAATAGTATGCTTAAGTACAACATATATGGTATTAGCTCCAGTGTGATGCCCTTCGAAATTAAATATATGTATAAATTATCAAGATTTAATGCAAGACAAAAAAAAAATTAAAGCATAAAGAAAGGAAGAAAATATGGCTGGACCAGATCCCACAAGCAGCACCCGATCACGAGTTAACTACTAGAGCAGCCATCACTCTCCTCAACCAAATTAGAGGGAAGGGAGCGACCCGCCCCACATAGCTACCGCAAGCAGAACCTTATTCAGTGAGCATGACCAAACCATAAATAAAAAAACAAAACGAACTACAACTACTACTATACCTACTATAAAATAAACTATGAACTATAGCAGGTATGCAAAAGGAGATCAAAACCAAAATTCGACAGACAAAACACGCTACGCTGTACAATCACAAGAGTAAGAGAAAAAAAAATTAAAATAAAAACCTGTGAATTCATACAAGTTATACTCGTTCCAATCATTTATTTTACTTTTGACACATGCTTTAGGACGTAACTGTTTCATTATACGCAATTATTAACTTTGAAACGAGTGAACAGAGAAATATATAAACTGCCCAATAATATTTATATATCTTAATTATTACCCACTAAATACATTAATATGCCGTAAATAGCTCTATTCATAAAATTTAAATGATAATTCATTTCCGTTATAAAAAAAGTTACGTTCTATCGCATCTAGTGACAGGATCAAAAGTATTCGGTGCAAACTAATGAATCGCAAATAATCGATTACACTTATTTGCAGTTAAGTCAGCTGACACCTGAGTTTTGAATTGTTGTAATAGACAACACGTTAAAATTGTATCAGGGAGATATATTTTTATATCTCTTCTCATCATACCTATAACATGAAATAAAACAACCAAAATATTTTAATATTATTTTATTATAACGAATCGTCGGATTCTTCACACGAACTCGAATCGACGCTTGAATCATCTGCAGTGTTTATTATTAACTCTTGTGTAGGTATGTTGTCAAATTCAATGTCCCGATCCCAATCAGAGAATATTATATTTTTTGTCTCGTTGACGACACTCGCCCAGTTTTCAGGCGTCACACTAGCACATGCGTTTTTTAAAAGTTCAAGCATTTTATTTGCTGTGAAAGGAGGAGTTGTATTGTTTCTTGCGGCGTGTCCTTTGACTTATGCCCAGATAATTTCAATTGGATTATATTGACAGTGGTACGGAGGAATTCTGATTACAACATGCCCATATTCTGCTGCCATTTCGTCGATGACATATCGTTTTGGCTGCTTTTTACTTTTTAATATTTTAAGTAATTCTACTTTTAGTAGGGATTCGTCTACATCTTCCCCATTATCACAAAGCCAGTTTATAATCTCGTGTTTTTTGTTGGCCTGTGTTGGCATTTTATTAATTTGGCGAGAGTGATAGGGTGCATTATCAATAAATATTGTTGATGGCTCTTCAAGTGATGTAAGCATTTCTCTGAACCACTTTTCATACACGTCCGCATTCATCTCCTCATGATAGTCTCCTGTTTTTTTTTTGATTTGAACGCTAACAGAGCGTCTGGTACAAATCCCTTTGTAGTTCCCGCATGGCAAATGATGAGGCGTTCACCTTTCCCCATTGGCACTGCAGAAGTAAGAGCAGCAGTATCGTCAGTCCAACCTTTTGGTATGGAATGATTGGCATTGAGCCAAGTTTCATCTGTGAAAACGACATTCGACCAGTCTTCTATTTTCTTAGCTTGTCTTAAAAATTCACAGCGAGACAAGGCTATATCACGACGTTCCATTAAAATTTTTCTTTTGTCGGATTTCTTATACAAGAACCCGATTTGGTGCAGCACCTTTGACAAAGAAGATTTTTGACCACGAAACAAGCCACAATTTCGTAGAGACGCTACTAATTTTTTCAAAGTAGGAATCTCTTTGCTTGTGTAATAATTGTATATATGACGACGAATAGCATCAGTATCAAAACTGTCAATTGCTGTCACTTTACGGGGCTGACGTTTTTTCTTAGGCGTAGATAGCTTGTTCTGTTCAATACCACTACTACCATAGGCTTCTTTAGTGATTTTCGCCACCGTTGGAGCATTAATACCTAATGCTGCTGCAACACGGTCTCTAACTTGGGTTACTGGTATAAGGAATCCGCCATTGCGGCTTTCCTTTTCAAAAAATTCACGAAGCCGCAGCACTAACTCTGGATTGTCCTTTAAGCTTAGCCTTTAAGATTTTACTTGCAAAATGCCGAAAGGTATGGACCTTTCGGCATTTTGCAAGTAAAATCTTACTGGGAGGAACGATACGCTCAACTCAATCAAAGTAAGAACAATGAAATCAATACGGTGGAATATAAATACTCAACACAGCGTATGAAAAATATGAAAGAGCACTCAGCGAACAGAAATGTGACTAGCACGGGAGTCTTGTTGCGAGTGACAGATAACACAACAAAATGGCGTCGCCGGCGCGCCGTTCAGTATTGCCAATTCGGCTTAAAAAAAAAGGGGTAGGCTGGATGAGAAAATTAGTGATTTACTACCGCAGACGAGGGCGCCATTGTCTCTAAGTAAAGTTTGGAGCAGCGGACCCCGCTTAATGGAAAAATGCTTCATAAAGTAGTTATTTTTTATTTTGCAAAGTACAAAGTAAAATATTTTGGGAGGACTGAATTAGTGGGTATGCAAAAATTAATGTGCCCAAATAACAAATATATTTACAGAAGTGAAGTTTTTAAATAATATGAAATATGTATTTAAGCAAAAATAAAATATCCGTGTTAAATCGATTAAAAGTTCTTCCTGACTAAGATCGATTATTACAAAACATAGTATCCGTAATACATTGGTACAACACTAATTGATCAGAATTCGACCTGCCAAAAGTAAAATAAATGGTTGGAACGAGTATAGGAGTATCTTGGTATCATATAGATAGATCTAAGAGTTAGGATCCCGCCCGCAAGCGAGTAAAAAGATCGCTACTCAGCTTAATGTTGTAGTAACAACACAACGCTGTTTTTCAGTTCGGACTATGGTGTGACGATTGTCAGCAACGCAGACTACTTATTTATAACATAATAGGGTCCGGGTTAGACTCCCGGACCGGGAAAATTTTATAGGGGTTTTTAAGACGTGAAATTGTCTAAGTTATTCCCTATGTAGACAGGTACCTGGTAGGCAAATATTAATAAAATTGGTGAAGCCATTTGAATGAATACCCTGAACAGACAGCCAAATAATTTTTAAAATGGTTTTAGGCATATCGTGTAAATAACTATGCGCATGAATATAACGTATTATTTTGACATTAAAAATAGACATAATTTTATTTGTTTTTATATTAGCAGTTCTCGCTTCGGTTTCAGTCGCCTTACTCGCGTAGTTCCCGTGGCAATATCGGTATAAAATATAGTTTATGATACTCAGGGATACTGTAACATTCTAATGGTGAAAGAATTATCGAAATCCGTCCAGGAGTTTTTCAGTTTATTGTAAGGAACGTTTCCTCTTTATAATATTAGTGTAGATTCACACCCTTAGAGGGTGTAAATTAAAAAATGCTGAAACACGTGTTTATTTATTTTTACTAAAGAGTATTTATGCAGAATTTGAAGAAAATCGATGCAGATTTTTTTCTCCTCATACAAAATTTGTTACTGCGGTTTACACCCTAGGGATTGAATTTCAAAAAACTCTTTCTTAGTGGGTTTCTACATCACATAAAGAAACTAATGTCAAAATTTCACGTTTCTGGCTTAAAATAAAATGGACAAACGCTTCAAAACACGTGTTTATTTATTTTTATTAAAGAGTATTTGTTCTTAATTTGAAGACAGTAGCTAAAGATTTTTTTCTTTCCATACAGACTTTACCGTTGCGTTTCACCCCCTTAGGGGTGGAATTTCAAAAAATCTTTTCTTAGTGGGTGCCTACGTCACGAAATGAAACTACGGTCCAAATTTCATTTTTCTAGCCTCAGTAGCTTTGGCTCACCCAGTTCCTTTATATGTATATTTTTGTAAATGCCCCCGCAACACCCTTTGTAGGTGGAATTTCGCAAAATCCGTTCTTAGCTGACCTCTACTCAACGAAAGGAATACTCGTGCCAAATTTCAAGTCTGTACGCCTTATGGTTCCAGAGATACGCTGATGAGTCAATATATCGCTCGCAAAACCCGCCTCTCCTATATATTAGTGTTGCCCAAATGCAAGACCGAGACGAGACTTGGACCGGTCTTGGTCTTGGTCTTGCAACATCACATCTGGTCTCGTCTTGGTCTTGGTCTTGCGCACCCGAGTCTTGGTCTTGGTCTTGCGCACCCGAGTCTTGGTATTGCAGCAAGAGTCTTGCAAAGTTTTGCAGTTAGAATAACGTAACAGTAATTTATCATGGCAATGAAAAATCCAACTAAATTAATCAAATATCCTATCCTATCTATCCATCTGCTAGCCTATAGTTCACTATTGAATACAATACTTACCACTGGAGAAAATTACTCTTCTATTCCCCTGGTGTTCCATTAGACAGCGTTACTACTCTTATGACAGGACTTTCGACCCTATTTTCTTAAAACGTCACCACACGAGGCAGTTGATACAATAAATTTTATGTCATTTTATAATCAATGCGATATTTTACAATTAATGCGATTGTTTATATTTCCCTTTAAGTTAAGTGGTATGTATCTATTGTATTTCCAGTTTAGTTACTGATACTCTGGATACTTGAAAAAACCTGTTGCTCTATTGCCTATATAAATACTTTGGCCGCTGGATCCATGTAGCTCTTAATATACTATTTATTCAAGAACATATAAAACTGATTTAAAATTTTATGGTTTTAATACTTGTAAAATGTATGATATTCGTCGTCATCGTCACAGCTCATAAAAGTGCCACTGCTGGGCTTAAGCTTCCTTCCAGTAAGAGGAAAATTGATCTACTATACCACGCTGGTCAGACATGTTGGTACAGGGTTTTTTTTCTAGTTTCACTTCTCTTGCACATATGTTATATACACAGAGTGTATCAGGTTATGGGACAACTGTTCATGTATGTTGTAGTTCAACAGTCATAGATCATAATTAGAATGTATATTACACAAAAACAATATAACGTAAAAGTTATAGTGATTACAAAAATGTGTGTCTAAGAGTTTATGCCTTAAATTTTATGCATTATATAGGTATGTACAGACAGGATATATGTAAGCATGTAAAATTTCGACAGTATAAATAGGTATTAGATTTGCGCGAACCTTTCAATGGTTACTTAGGTACAAAGGCGACTCATCAACGGTCATCGGCCGATCAGCTGATTTATGTTAAAGCGAAGTTTGTCTTGCTTATGCAAACGTAATCATTGATTTATTCAAATTCTAATGAACATTCAACAAAATACGAATATGTTGTAGATTAAGTATCATTCCTTTATACATTTTAATCAATTTACACGAAAAAACGATGACAAAATTGAGAACTTACATGTCTCTCAATTCATTAACGAATCGATATTTTTATTTCAATTTTTTTTCATGGGTTCCTAACACCATTGCCCGATCCGATTTGATACGACATCCACGGGTAAGAGAGTGGTGAATTATATTCGTACTCTGTCTTTTTTTTTGTGTGTGTGTAGCTGTTGGTCGCAGATGACCTTGACAGCTTAACGCGGTCAATGGGTGAGCGCTGATGGCTCTCAACCCGGTAAGTAAGTTAAGTGAACATCGCCCGAGGGCTCCCCCTGTGGGGAACGGACCTCGGCTCGGGGCGTCGCTGAGAGCAAAGTGGGCGTGGCCAAGTTTAGGTTAATGACTTTTACGCGGCGCGGTTTTCGACCTCGACGGCGAGGCCGATACCGCGGAGTTTTATCTGTTATCGCTGCGCGAGCTGTGTAGGTCCTTTCTTGGGCGATCATAATAGCGTCATCTTCTTCTTCAAGAAGATGACGAGGACGTCGGACCGCGGATATTTTTGATGGGACGTAGTTTACCGCCCCAACCACTAGTGGATTGGGGTGAGTCGTGGCAGAGGCAAAATAGCGCTGGGAGCAACGCTTTATGTACTGCCTGATGGTGATCGTACTCTGTCCCTACATGGACATTTATATAGATTAATTGTAGGCATATTTCTATATCCAACAGTGAACGTCGTTGGGCTATTAGCCCAATCATTAGAATAAACGGATATATAAATGTGTATAATGGGCAAGAGCACTCTCGTGATTACGGTATTTTTGTCCTTAAGCCTTTCCGAAGAGTAATTCTGAAAAGCCAACACCAACATTGGGAATCGATTGGCCAATAGATGGATATCTCAAGACTGATTTGAATTGCCGTGTAGTGACGGAGTAAGAATATAATTCATCACCCCCTATTTTACCCGTGACTGCGAACCCACGACTGAGGGCTATAATATATAACATCGGTGCAAGAAAAGGAAAACTTGACATGTATGACCTGTAATAACACGGCCGATCACCGTGGCGATTCCCCTCCGGCCACGGCCGATTCTCCTCCTGTTATGTAGAAGACACGAGCTCAACCGTATATAAGCTGAAATGGTGATTTGAATTAAATGCAAGACCGCGAGACTCTTGCAGGCCCAGTCTTGGTCTTGCTCAAGTCTTGCAGGGCCAGTCTTGGTCTTGGTCTTGCAAAAATTAAGCGGTCTTGGTCTTGGTCTCGGTCTCGCATTTCTCGCAAGACCAAGACCGCAAGACCAAGACTTTTTTGGGCAACACTACTATATATAGATTAGTAAGGATTACAATAGCTGACTCGACAGACGTTATCATGTCTTAACTATGAATACGGTATAATAAATAAAAATCAAATATCCAATAGCAACAATTTGGTGTCAAATGTAATAGATTACCACGTTATAATTAAATACAGCATGATAAGGGTTAAAAGCAACATTTCCATGCTGTTCATTACAATTCCATCGATTCCTATGTACCTTTAAATGTCTTACAATACCCATGGACTAGATAGATGGTGGTAAATAGTATTCTTAATACGTCATCATTCGAAAATTAATGTAATGACTCTAAGAACTGTCATTATCAAGAGAAACCGGCCAAGTACGAGTCGCAGTTGCGCACGAAGGGTTCCGTACCATTATCTATAAAAAATCACGTTTGTTGTATGGGAGACCCCCTTAAATATTTATTTTATTTTGTTTTTAGTATTTTTTTTTATTGCAAACCGTGGCAAACCAGCAAACAGTACACCTGATGGTAAGTGTTGTTGCCGCTCATGGACTTTTACAGGGTCGCTGCCTACCGCGAAGAAAGTGAAGGGAGTGTGATTGCGTGCATTCAGGCTCGGTGATACCAAGAGCACCACCAAAACCCTCTACACACAAACACCCTCAGAAAGTTGGGCTTCCGGCTCTCTCGCTCACCGAACGAAGCGCAGTAACAAATTGCTACTACTCAGACGTCGATTTTCTGCTCAGTGTGGTACTACCCCGGACGGACCGGCCCGCAGCTGTAGACAGATAACTGTCTACAGTGTGGTCCTACCACTAATTAAAGTATTTATAGTAGTATTTGTATTTATCTTATATCTTTAAACGAGCAATTCTTGTATATATATATATTCAGGATCTCGGAAACGGCTCCAACGATTTTGTTGAAACTTGGCATACTAGAGGATTCAGGTCCAAAAAATCGATCTAGCTAGGTTTTATTTATAGAAAATGTTCTTTTGTCGGTGTTTTTAGCATAACAATAAATGACATTAAATTTTAAAAGAATATTAATTCAAATTTCGTTGTAAATGTCAAGAGTTACGGTAGCCCAGTTGGGAAGTGATCGATTTCGCTTTTTGCCGGTTCGAATCTCGGTGTTTTTATTATTCTCTTTTTGTAATTTTTTAAATATTTTCATTCTTTATTTTTTATTAATATATCTCTAAATAAATCCGACAAAAATATTCCGAGCGAAGCTCGGTCAACCAGATATTAGTACTAATTATAGTACTAATTATAGTAGTATTTGTTGTTATAGCGGCAACAGAAATACATAACTTGTAAAAATTTCAACTGTCTAGCTGTCGCGGTTATCGAGTGATAACCGCGACAGGTAGACAGTTATTAATTTAAATTATTAAATTATTAATGATAGTTATCGGTGACAGACAGACGGACGGACAGACAGCGAAGTCTTAGTAATAGGGTCCCTTTGGGTACGGCACCCTAAAAACAGAGAAGATGTAGGTCGTTGTCTCATATACAAAGGTCTCTTATACAATGTTACTTTTAATATTTTATCACCTCCACTGAGACATGGTAATCGCGTACATGTCTACCTACCATAAACAATTTATAATTACCACTGCATGAGCATATAAATTTCATAAACGTATCTCTTTAAAGCATGGATGCACAGACCGCGGCCCGCCAGTCGAATACTGATGGCCCGCCGACAGCAAAAATAATACTCTCGTACATTCGAAAAATATTGAATTCTATTCCAGATTATCAATTCTTTATTGTCTTTAATTACCTATACTTCTGGCGGCCCGCCATCAGTTCATGATTTGCCCGAGTGGCCCCTAGTCTTAATAAGTCTGTGCATCCCTGCTTTAAAGGATGGTTCCTTTTAATCAGCACTACAGATAGCACATTCGAATGGCTATTCAGTTTGGCACACTCAAAACGAGCATGCTTATTTCTAGCATATTTTTATTTTACTACATACATGCTCTTAAATAGCAATTGCTCAATAATTATCTATACATCTATATCTATAAATTCTATACAAATAAATAAAATTGGAGTGTCTGTTTGTAATGTCAAAATAATGAGCTTTTTTCATGCTTATACGGTTATTTCCAAGATGCCTAAAAACTGGTTTAAAAATTTTTGTCTGTCTGTTTCTTTTGGGTAATCTTCAAAAACGGCTGGACAGATTTTGATAACACCACACGGCATCAGATGCAGTTGTCCCAAGTCTATGTAAATCTTCAAGAGGTTATATAAAATCAGGGTTGGGCTGATTAAAATCAAGTGATTAAAATCATGATTTAAATCGCTTGATTTTTAAAATTAAAATCATGATTTAAATCAATTTTTTTCCCTTTTTATTGAGAACCAGATAACAACATAACATAAAAGTTTTCTCAAAAATCAAAAGAAGTATCTGCTTTTAGCAAAAACAACAAAAAAGAAGTACATAATTCCAAATTCTTAAACTAAACGTAACACCTAAATTTTATTACCGTATATTTTCAGTCTATTCATTTTCGTTATACAATTTAAACAAAAACACGAGTTTTCCTCCTTTTTCTATGCCTAATCTGTTTCTAATATCAGAGTGTACAAGACCAAAAGAGCTAAATACGCGTTCTACTGAAGCTGAAGAAGCAATTGCACACAGGAACCGTTTTATTATTGGCAACTGTTTCAAGATTTCCGGCTCATCATTTTGTGATAACCACCATTGTAGTCCGTTTACATTTTTTATTACTTCGTCCGAAAACATAACTTGCTTAAATGGAGCACTGCGGGCATTTAACTTTATTACTAAAGGTAACAGTCCATTGTTTTCATGTAACTCTTTGTTTCTAAAGCTATATTCTTTTCTTCTGGTGTTAACTGGTATTTTGTTTTTTGTGGATTCAACATATACACTATAAAATGATATGGCGTTAGTGCTTGCTTATATCGATTATTAAATTGTTGTGTTTTTTGTAATGGTAATTCCACAGATTCATCAAAGATATATTGTAAATGTTTCCACTGCTCTACAGTATCTGCGATAGTAGCATTTTTCCTCTGCACAGTATCAAGAGCAACTGATATAGGTTTTAAAATGTTTAAATAATCTTGCGCTGCATGTTTAATCGCAATATTTGAAACTTTTCGGTAAATAGTGGAATCAATCTCGTTTTTATTTTCTTCGCAGATTTTTAATATGATATCCCACTGAGTGACATACATCTCTAAGCAGTTGCCAAGGCTATTCCATCTCACATCGCTTGGAAGGACTAAAGCGCTGCCTCCTACTTGACTGAATTTAGCTCTAGCCAAATGGTTATTTCGAAAATATTTAACAATTTGGACCACATGTTCTATAACGTCTTTAGAACTTGAAAGTCCTTGCACAGTAAATTAAAAATATGTGCAGAGCAGCCATAAGTTATAACTTTTGCGTTCGTCTTTTCTTCTAATGTTTTTCTCATAAGTGTCATATTTGCGGCATTGTCTGTCACAAAAGATTTTACGGTACACTTGTATTTTAATTCACATGAAGAAATCAGGTCACAAACTATTTGAGTTAAATATTCTGAAGTATGTGGATTTCCTGATGTGTCTATAGTTTCGTATAGGAGGGCTTGTCCATCTTCAGTAGTTATCGTTGTGCATATCACTGGTTCGTTGTGCACGTTTGACCACCCATCAATTGACATATTTACGGACTGTCCTGAAAGGGAGGAGAAATATTTTTCTTTTTCCTCTTCATAGATTTCGTCCAAAAGACTTGTTGCTACCGTTTTTCTCGAGGGCGGTGAATAACCAGGCCTTAATAACTGAATGGCTTTTTTCACCTCTAAATTCTCAATACATCTGCAGCTCGAATTAGTAGCAAAAATAGCCTTTGCTATTTGTTTGTCAATTTTATGTTTTTCAGCAGTTGAAGTCCGCATTACAAAACTACTCATGGTACTCATGGTAGGCTGAGTTTCGATTGCTTTCTTTTTTTGGACTGGCTCAAAAGTTGTTGGACTTGTTGGTGTTGGTACTTTCGTCATGAGTGAACTACAACTTGAGGCAGATGATGTGCTAGCAAAACTGTCAAGCGACATTCGACTCTCTGGAAAGAGAAAAAACATAACTGAAAATTGAAATTGATTAATTATAATTGATGATATATTGATATAGTATTGAATTATTGATTTTAAAATAAAGTTAAAATGTTCAATAGAGATGTAAAAGCAAATTTATTTTTTTAAGTTGAAAAAATTAAAAATTAAGTAAGTATAGAAGAGTAAAGATAATCTTTAATAATTAACCTGGGAAAGGTCGCGTTAAAAAAGTTACATTAAAGGCCACGCCACGTGTTAGATTTCACCTAACATTTAAAAACAAAAAACAATCATATATGCCTAAAATATAAATAAAATAAAATTAATAATTTAATTACCTGTATTCCTTTCTTGATAATTACAAATGTGCTTTAAGTCTTTGAATACTACCCCTACTACTAACCCTTGAATATCTTTCTTGCACTTTCTACAAATAGCCCTACACCCCAATTTATTTGGATTTGTTGTCGTAATATAGAACTGCCATATTGGGTCCTCTTTTCTTCCACTCATTTTACTTTATTTATATGTTTTCACTTCACTTAACTTACTTAACTAAACTAGCGAAATGCGCGAACGTCAATTTATAGGTTGAAAAGGAAAACAAGCCTCGACACGACACGACAGGAATATTCTTGCAAAAAGCACAACAAACGCGTTCGTGCCTCACTCGGCACTGTATAGTGAGTGAGTGTATAGGACAGAAGGAAAACAAATCGCGACAAGAATTTTCTTGCAAGAAGCAAGAAGCGCGACAAATGCGTTGTCACAAGTTTTTGAGGCGCAAATTGTATTATTATTTTTAGACTTATACATTAAAATAATTAACAATAATTTCAAAGAATCAAAATGTTCAAATTTTATGTTCAAATTTAAAAAATCAAAAAATCAAATCAAATCATGATTTTTTTAAAAATCAATGGTTTTTGATTTTTTTAATAAAAATCAGATTTTGCCCAACCCTGTATAAAATTGATATTAATTAATGTATTGCTCGTTGTGTTACTTAAACTTAAATAAAAATAGTGAATTATCTAGTAGGAACTATTGTTTTTTTTTGTAGTATCAGACGTATGTACCCGATTTGAAATAGGAATTTCTATCCCTTCTTACCGCACATGTTTATTTCTGACAGACGCTCCCATCCCGTTTGAGCCCACGGAAGAGTCACCCTTCCGTGGGCTCGTGGTTGTGGCGTGGTCTTAAGAACCCGTCGTATTACATATTACAGTTAATTGAGCAGGACACTAAAACCGATTCCTTGACTCAGATTCGTAACCTTACCGCGTCGTTACCAACCTACGTCACATAAACAGCTACTATCTAATACTCAAGAGTCTAGGTTTAGTTCGTTTGGACTATACGATGACCCATAAATCAGGATTAATATTTGAGATATGTTTATAGATAATATAAAACGAACGATAAAATCATTCTATATTCTATATCTATATTTATATAGGTATCTAAAAATTATATCTGTGTGTAATGTCAAAATAATTGGTGTTTTTATGATTATATGGTTAGTTGCACGATGCCTTTTTTGTGTGTCTGTTTGTTTGTTCCAGCTAATCTTCAAAAGTCTGGATCCGTATGGATAATAATTTACTAACAGGTAGCCGTCTATGTCAGGAATAATTTAGACTATATCTCGGTATTTCAACGGGAACAGAAACTACGCGGGTAAAACCGTAGGAATTGGCTAGTACTATAAAGTTGAAAAATTTGTGTGATCGCGCTATACTCAGTGACGATACTGTACAGTGCTAATTGTCCAAACCATATTAAAAATGCAAATGTATTTTTTTCAGTTTGATTGCTACGCTTTCACGCTTAAACCATTGAACCAATTTTTAAAAAGTACTTTCGAAAATATCTTGTATCAGCGAGATACGTAGGCGATATTTTATCCCGGTATTGCCACAGAAACGGGAACTACGCCTTGAAACCGCAGGCATTTGCTAGTAGTATTATAAATGCGAATGTGACTTTGTTTTTTTGTTAGGCTTTAGGCTTACGCCTAAACCACTAAAACAATTTAGCTAGCTAGCTAATAATAAATAATGCTGTGTCTAATAGGGGCGTAGCGCAGTGTCTATAAAAATAATAGCAACTCGAACAACATTGTTAAACACCGGGAGATCACACCTCAAGCGTTCTACGCAGTCGCCTTTGGCCACAGCTGAGATAACAAAAATGGTGATTTTAGTATTGGGGATGCCATTAATATATCTACATTTTGTTTCTCTTTTTCATGAAGTAATTTCTACATTTTCGTCAATTGATAAGAATTTCTTAACGATTCTAAACCGCTTTCTGTAAATTTATGAATGTTGAGTTTCGAGGTTTTTATGTTAGGTGTAGACTGCGGTATTGGAAAAACGATAGTTTTTACCGCTTTAACCTTCGACTGCGTTTTTAATTCGATGGATAAATCTATGTATTTTGTGTACTATTATTATTAATGGCATTGGACGGCGCGAGTATTTGAACAAATCACTAATACTTATTATATACTTAAATATCCATTTAACATTTATGCAAGAGAAGGAAAACTCGAAATAAAACCCTATACCAACAAGTCTGACCAGCCTGGTATAGTAGGTGAATTTCCCTCCTATTATGGAGGAGGCGTGAGCCCAGCAGTGGGACGTAAACGAGCCAATATGAATGAATGAACGAACTACTACTTAATTACAGGTACAGCTAGTTTCTTATATTACTCAATCTGATTTCGTATCAGATTTAATAAGTAAGTCTAAAGTACCCAGATAACGAAGTTTAGCTTGTATTTTTTTTGTAAATTGTGATGTTGTCGAGAAAATAATTGTAGTTTTATCACATCTTTACACATAAAAGAGACTTGATAAAAGGGCAAACCAAGGATATAACTTCGACAGTCTGGAATAAAGGGAAGGTCAGTGTTCTTTTTGGCAAAATTTCTCTTATTGATTTTTTCTTCTTAATGCCAGTAATAAAACGAGTTTTTTTTAATAGAAAGCTAGGTTTATAATTCGGGATACCTCAGACATACTACTACCTGAAAATCCTTGAAGCGGTTCCCGAGATTCTGAATATATAGATAGGTATACGGATAAGGATTGTTTTTTAAAGGTATTAAATAAATGCAAACAGTCCAAAAACTATGAGCACATTTTGAAGTACTAATCATGACAATTACTTCACGTAGTCATTTCTCTTTCATACTCAGTATGGTGACAATTTAATACTACGTTGCCATCCACTTATTTTCCTATGAGAATCATCAAATACGGCTAAAGGAGCACCAGGCGTCGACAGAATTGAATAACTAATTATTTAGTGGGTCTAAATCTTTGTGAAAAAGATGACATATTGGACATGAGACACCTTCGTGCTCCTTTTACCATGAACGCTGGAAAGTATGTTTGTGAAATCGAAAATCAAATAAAATCGTGTTAAAATTCGTAAAAATAGTTTTATTTCAAATGTGTACCTAATACTCGTAAACGTTGCGTTGTGTTAGGGAAATATGATGAGAGAAAATTTTTACGATGGGCGCGCGCACACCGTCACGAAAAACCGACACTCTGATGTTAGCTAGTCAACATTGTCACCAATATCAACTAGATAGTGCTTTCCGCGTGGTGACGGAGAAAGAATACAATTTACCACTCCCTATCTTGCCCGTGGATGTCGTAAATACGATTAAGGGATATATTATGCATATAACATCTATGCAAGAGAAGGAAAACTCGAAATAAAACCCTATACCAATCTGTCTGATCAGCATGGTATAGTACGGTCAATTTCCCTCCTATTGTGGAGGAGGCTCGAGCCCAACATTGGCCCCACCCCAGTAGGGGTGCGGGGCCGAAACACCTCCACGTGGTGCACCCTGGGCAACGTCCAGTCGGACGGCTGAGCTTTTGGCTCTCCGCGTGCGACTGCGGATTTGACCCAGGGCTGACGGGGCGGATGTGTCTCATGGCACTCCGTCGCTAGAGACGGTGGCGTCACGGCCCGAGGTCGTACGGCTAAACTGGCTGGGTAGCACCGACGGCACCGTGGCAATCGTCGCCTCCACGTCGTGGCCTTCGTCGTCTCTGACCCTTAGCGACAGAGGCGTCGGATACGTCGCGACGGACTGGGGGGAGATTACGCTCTTCGGAATCTATCTCCCCCCTCGCAGGAGTGCGGCTGATTTCAGGGTTTCCCTCACCATCTTGGGGGCCTCGTTACGGCGACTGGCACCGCACTAAGTCTTCGTACTGGGGGACTTCAACGCCAAGTTCATGGCGTGAGGGTCCCCCGGGATGGACGACCGAGGACGGGCGGTCGAGGAGTGGGCAGCGCCACTGGGCCTCTGTTTGCTGAACAGGGGCTCGGTGCATACGTGCGTGCGGCAGCATGGCGGGTCGATAGTGGACTTTTCGGAGGAGGTCGCCGCACGCGTGAGGAGCTGGTGTGTCGTGGAGGAGTTTGAGACCTTTTCGGACCACCGGTATATCCGGATGGATCCCGGACCCTCCCGACGCCCGGCAGGGGTCACAGGGCGGACGGACGTCCCGCGTTCCCGCGATGAGCTGTGGGTCGTTTGGACCGGGACCTGCTGGCGGAGGCAGCCATCGTTCACTGGTGGCTGTCTTCTGCCCACCAGATGGACGGGGTGGACGCCGAGGCTGGCCGCATCCGCAGTGCGTTGACGCAGATCTGCGATGCGGTCATGCCCCGTGTACGGTGTCTGCTCCCGAAGAGGGCTGTCCACTGGTGGTCCCGGGCGTTGTCGGATCTTTGGGCCGCGTGTATACGCGCCCGGACGGCCTACACCCGCAGCCGGCGGTGCCATCGCGATGAGGAGCCGGAGGGCCGACTTTACGAGGGCTACCGCAATGCGCGGTCGGCCTTCAGGCTGGCCGTCCGTACAGCCAAGGACGTCAGTCGGCAGGAGATGCTGGACGGTTTTGATCGTGACTCCTGAGGTCGCCCCTATCGTGCGGCGCTGAGTAAGCTCCGCGCAGGCCTAACCGAGACTCCAGCTCGGCCTCCTCGCCTGGGTCGTCGAGGACCTGTTTCCACGACGGGCGGAGCACACGCCCCTAGTCATGGCTTCGCCAAACACTGACCGGGAGGGCGACGATGACAGTGTTCCGCCCATCACGGAATCCGAGATGGGGTGGCGCGTGCGTGCATGCGCGGTAAATCCACCTTTATTCCGAACCGTGTGCTGGCCCTGTATCAGAATCTTGACTCCGCATCACCCATCCCCCTTGCCGAGATTGGCCCCGGTTTCTGTAAGACAACCGTGGCCTTTGAAGAGGGATAGCCTTGGCAAAACTTTGCATCGAGGAGGATATCCAGTAGCTTACACTACGGCTTCCAGCTGCCTAAAACCAATGCTTTGATGCTGTTGCTGCTTTCATACAAACTTTCGCACCCTTTTTCACTAACTTAGGGGTTGAATTTCCAAAGATCCTTACTTAGAGTTACTCTACAGTGCAAAAAGAACCAACATACCAACTTTCAAAGTCCTAACCCTTGTAATTTCGGTTGTGCGTTGATACAACAGTCAGCCAGCTTTTTTATATAAATATAAAGATAGATAGATTAAATGAATTAAAACTCATTACCCTGCTTTTTGCCTAATTACATGGGGTTGACGTAATATGTACTCCTACTCCAGCGTACATATTGCAAACTGCACTAAAGAAATATTCCTCACAAAAATATAAGTAAAAAATATAAATTATATGTAGGTACCCAGACTCAGAACAACAATTTATTGATCACACAACATATTGTCAACCCTGGGTTGGTAGGACGGTATCGGTGCACTTAATTGATTATGGATGTTGTACCAATTCATTACTTGCCTTGTTGGCTGAAAAATATCTCCTTAAAGGGTGAAACTTGCTAAACGCCGAAATACGTGTTTAATATTTTTACAAATTTGCACCCCTTTTTTACCCTCTTAGGGATTGAATTCACAAAAGGGGTTATCGGCAATAATCATTATTAGGAACTTTTAACCCAAATACAACATTTTATTGTAATAACTTTGAAAATTAGAGAAATTTCATACTAACTTTGCACCCACCTTTTACCGCCTTAGGGGATGATTTTCGAAAAAATATTTTACACTTATTTCATGACTTTTAATGAAGAATCTTAATACGAATAACTTCAAAAACGGCAAAGTTTCATACTAATTTTGCACCCCCGTTTTATCGTATGAATTTTCAAAAATCCTTTTTTAGTGCTTCCCTACGTTATAAAAGGAACCCCTGTGCAAAATATCAAGTTTATAGTTTAGGCCCTACGTTGATGTGTCAGTCATCTTCTCCTTTTATATATATAGAGTAACAACCCGCCCTCGTTTCGGTTTCTGTCGCCTTATCCCCGTAGTTCCCGTGGGAATACCGGGATAAAATATAGCCTAGTTTACTCCCTGATATTATAGCTTTCCATCGGTGAAAGATTTTTTTAAATCGGTCCAGCCGTTTTGAATATTACCCGGAACAAAGACAGACAAAAAAAATATAAAGTGATTTTTAGGCATATGTATAGTGCAAATAACCATGTGAGCATGAAAAGGGCCTATTATTTTGACATTACAAACAGACACTCCAATTTTATTTATTGGTATAGATTAATTTTCGATAAAAATGATAATGTTTATTTTAAGTTGGTGTAGTTATACAGTTAATGTTGTCACTCGTTAGTAGCCTAAATAAACTCTAATAATATGTTTGCCGTAAATGGTTCACCACTTCAAAGTTAAATCGTCCATCCAATCATAACCTGACAGAATCGCATTCTTTCAGCGGTCCGACTATAATTTCAAATGTAATGTAAAATTGATAACATGTAAATTTCCGTGTGGTGACGACACCGATACCGTCACGAATACCCGACACACGGATGTTAGCTAGTCAACATTGTCACCAATATCAACTAGATAGTGCTTTCCGTGTGGTGACGGAGTAAGAATACAATTCACCACTCCCTATCTTGACAGTGAATGTGTAATAGACGACTATGGGTTGTAATATGCACATAACGTTTGTGCAAGAGAATGAAGACTCGAAATGAAACCCTATACCAACATGTCTGACCAGCATGGTATAGTAGGTCATATTCTCTCCCATTGTATAGGAGGCCCGGGCCCAAGTGGGACATACGTGGGCTGCAATGATGATGATGATAAAATGCCTTTATGGGGCCTTTATAGATTAAAAATGAATTGGCTTTGTGGGGGACGCTTATGCCTAACATTGAACGTTTCTGTGCTTATGGATGGGTTTGCGTAATTTGGTATTTCACTTTACGATGCAATATTACACATAATTACTTAATGATGTAGTAATCATGCTAATAATTTTGTCATTGTCACGTATTGTAACGATTTGATGTTGCCTAAAATATTTTCTTTTTTTTTTTACTAAACATAAGCATACTAATTTATTAAAGTATGGTATATTTTAGTTAAAGATTAATTAATTGTCGCCTAATATTTGAAATGAACCGCTGGGGAAGATAGGATTTCGAGTGGCGACCACGTATTGACAGGATAAAAATGACAGCTGTCTTCATAGAATTTAAACTTATTTGTATTCATTGGAATCGTACTTGAAATAGCCAAATAACCTTGCTTTCGAATATTTTATTTACAGCACGACAGTTATCTTTATTGGGCCAAATAGATTATTTTTAACTGAAATACAGGTTGTTTTGTTTAACATAAGACGGCTACTGTTTATACTCGAATATAAATTTTGGCGGCCTCATAACTCACCGTATTCCTTTCTCTTTGCTATTGGGCCGACCGCTGGTATCGAGCTCTTTGACTTCCGTGGCCAACCCGGCGGAATACCTTTTCGGGTAACGTCGTGCCCCTACGGGCAGTCGTCCTCACGCGGTCAACCTCTGCATGTAACGGTCTATTCCCCAGTCTAGTCACCCGTGGCCTCAGCTAGGGCTGCATCAGACGCGGCGGCATGTATCCCCGTAGAGGAGTACCTCCTATGCATGATCCGTCGCCGCCTTCCAAGAGATGACTACCTCGCAGAAGGCGGCCACTGCGTTCCCAGTTCCTGACGTTATCGAGCATCGTTCTAGCGATGGTCGGCAGCGTCAGGTTGGCACCGATGATTACAGCGAGTTCATAGCGCTACGCGGCACACACCTCGTGTGCTGGGCCATATCCTCGTCGCAATCGCAGTGTTAGCAGGACGGTGTGCTCTCCCTACTAAAGATCGTGTGCAGGTACTTGGTTATCTCCATCATACCGATGGTAACGGAAGGTTAACGCTGGCTACTTACTATCAAGATATTGTGAATTAGCACCGTATTGTGATACAAAAACCGTTATGCATGAATTATATTATTTTAAAAAATTTTATTTCTAAAGATATCACTTGTTTACTTCAGTGTCCTTGTGCCATAATAAACTTATACTATTCTACAAAAAATAAAAAAAATACCCATTTTATAGACCAGATACTTTTAAATTACAACCATAGTGGTTCTCAATAAACTAATTGTTGATGAAATATAACAATATTCACAAATGAACCTCAAAAAATAGTTTTGCTATTAAAATCATAAATATCTGGTTGACCGAGCTTCGCTCGGAATATTTTTCTAGAATTTATTTAGATATATATTAAAAAAAAAAGTAAATAATGAAAATTGTATAAAAAATTACAAAAAGAGAATAATAATAACACCGAGATTCGAACCGACGCTGTTTGGATGCTACAAAACTCAAAATTAAAACCGACCGTCCCCCCAACTGAGCTACCGTAACTCAACTGACATTTACAACGAAATTTGAATTCATATTCTTTTAAATTTATTGTTATGCTAAAAACACCGACAAAAGAACATTTTCTATAAATAAAACCTAGCTAGATCGTTTTTTTGGACCCGAATCCTCTAGTATGCCAAGTTTCAACAAAATCGTTGCAGCCGTTTCCGAGATCCTGAATATATATATATACTAGCAACACGCCCTCGCTTCGCTTCGGTTATAGGTTATAGTCGTTTTACCCGCGTAGTTCCCGTTCCCGTGGGAATACCGGGATAAAATATAGCCTAGTTTACGCCCTGATATTATAGCTTTCCATTGGTGAAAGAATTTTTGAAATCGGTCCAGCCGTTTTGAAGATTACCCGGAACAAACAGACAGACAGACAGACGAAAATTTTTTAATTGCTATTTTAGGCATAGGTGTCGTGCAAATAACCGTGTGAGCATGAAAAAAGCCTATTATTTTGACATTACAAACAGACACTCCAATTTTATTTATTGGTATAGATATATATATACAAGAATTGCTCGTTTAAAGATATAAGATTAATATAATATTTAACTACGGAGTAAAAGAAGAGTAGCAAATTTTCCCAACTGTGCTAGTTAGTCCCAACTGTTCCAAGCCTTACTTTAACGTTTGTATTACGTTAAAGTAAGGCTTGGAACTTTATACTTGTAACACAATCTGATCCTGATGAATTCATTATCATCTCAGTCTACATACATCCCACTGTTGGGCTCGGGCCTCCTTCATTGTGGGAGGGTGTTTAACCTATTATATCACGGTGGTCAGACGTGTTTGCATAGGATTTTATTTCGAACTTTCTTCATCTTTCGTCGATGTTATCTGCATGTTATATTCCACCCACGGCAGAGAAAGGGCATAGTGAATTGTATTCTTACTCCTTCACCATACGGCAAATTATTATTTTATTGTTAAATAGCATTTATTTTTACGTAAAGTTTTGGGTTTTATTTTATAAAAATAAAGAATCAATTATAATATAAAAATAAATCAAAAATAAATGTAATGTAATACACAAATACAATAATAAATCTAATATATAAAATTCTCGTGTCACGGTGTTTGTAATTAAACTCCTCCGAAATGGCTCCACCGATTCTCATGAAATTTCGTGTGCATATCAGGTAGGTCTGCGAATCAGTCAACATCTATGTTCCATCCCCCTATATGTTAAGTTTCGTCCACCCGAATTTTTTATTTTGAGAAAAAAAATCTTCTTTTTTTATGACCCATCATTAAAAAATGTATGTAATACAACCTTAAATTTTCACCCTTCTACGATCGACTCCTATTTTTCATTTGTTAATTATAAACTTTTTTATTTGAGCAGAACAACGCCTGTTGGGTTAGCTAGTAAGTCTATATAAATACACATAATTATACATGCCTCCACGTTCATTACATCAAACATTTTTGAAATGTAACGCTCTTATTTTTAATATTCTGAATTTCAAAATTTAGTGTTCTCTTATTAGAGACGATATTTTAGAACATTTTAATTTTTATTCTAATAGGCCTTCCATAAACAGTTCAAGTTTTGAACGTATAACCGCGTTACCTTGTCAATTTATAAAACCTTTATAACTCACACGTACATATAATTATTTATATATGAACAGCTGTTTCGAAGTTACTTCTTATTACATATTCTAAATGTATCAGTGAATTCAGCCTTGACAGTATTCAGTTACTTTATTTAAGACATAATCCCGCGCTAAATTACATATGCATGTGGCAGTGTTCTTTAAAAACATATAATTAAATGAAATAAATTAACGAAATCATTTGGATTGAACAAAAAATTGCTCTATTTGGGGATCAAAAGACTTCAATCCGCTATCTGGGCAGTGCGTATTAGAGTTAAATAATAGTTTTTAATAAACTACTTGCCGTGTGGTGATGGAGTAAGAATACATTTCGCTATCCCCCTTTCTTGGCGTCTAGAGGATATTATGCATATAATGTGCAAGAGCGGGCAAACTTGAAATGAAACCCTAGGACTAGCCCCGTGTGACTAGCGTGGTATAGTAGGTCAATTTTCTTCCAGTTCTGGAGACAGCTCGAGACTTAACAGTGGGACGTATACGAGCTGTGATGATGATGAAATTACGTTATAATATCTGATGTTTAAGCGGGCATAGTACATACTAGCAACCCGCCCTCGCTTCGGTTTCTGTCGCCTTATCCCCGTAGTTCTCGTTCTCGTGGGAATACCGGGATAAAATATAGCCTAGTTTATTCCCTGATATTATAGATTTCCAGTGGTAAAAGAATTTTTTAAATCGGTCCAGTCGTTTTGAAGATTACCCGGAACAAACAGACAGACAGACAAAAAAATATAAAGTGATTTTTAAGCATATGTATAGTGCGAATAACCATGTGAGCATGAAAAAGGCCTTTTATTTTGACATTACAAACAGACACTCCAATTTTATTTATTGGTATAGATGAAATTAACCACCTGAATGCCCCTCAGAGTACACAGGAAATATGAACAGGAAGAACTTGTGTCGAAGGCGAGCGTTCTCTGGGGCGAGCCTCGGAATGGTGGGAATGGAACTTAGTCCAGTTCAATCCCACGAAGACGCAAGCTTGCGCGCTCATTGCAAAGAAGGACCCGTTTGTCATGGCGCCTTAGTTCCAATCAGTAACTCTCCAAATTTCCGAAAGTATTGGGATCCTCGGCATCGAAATATCAAGTAAAGTCCAGTTTGGAAGTCATTTGAAGGACAAAGCCAAATTGACAACCAAAAAGTTGGGCATCCTGAACAGAGCTAGGCGGTACTTCACACCGTGACAGAGTCTTGTGTTATACAAAACACAAATTTGTACTCATGTAGAGTACTTCTACTGCTACTTTTCTGAAATGTAATGAATAGATATAATAGTGAATTACGTGCATTTTGACATTCTGCCAAAATTCCCAGAGAAGGTATGGCTTGGATATCAGCACCAAATCATGCTAACGACTGACCGAAAGACTAAGACTAAATAGATATTTATTTATTTAACGTGTTTAAAGAAACAGAATAATGAACTAATTTACAAGGAAAATGAATTAATAACATTCTCATCAATCAAGTTTCTAAATATAGTACGTTAAGAAATTAATAAATAATGAGTTATTTTTTGGGATATTATATGTAGTGTTTGGGGTATCGAGTTCAATTAGAAATAAACACCGTTGAATTGATATGAGAATTTAATTGCACTCAAAATACACCCTACGTCGTTACTTCGTAACACCATACTCCGCCATCTTTCTCCGTATTCCCTCTTTCATTCAATCTCTCTCAATCACATATTCACTTACGTTCCGTCCCTTGCAAAAATTTGATCTCTTCCATTCCGACATTATATAAAATTTAACAATAGAAAAGAAATACATAAATGTACAAGTTATGCCACTATTTTAAAAGTTTAATCTAAAACTATAAATTTGATTAAATATGTCATCATTATCATAACTCACATATACGTCCTTCTGCTGGGCTCGACCCTCTTCCACAATGGAAGGGAAATTGATCTACTATACCACGCTGGTCAGACGTATTGGTTGATTTTGCTTGCATCTATATGTTACCTGCATATTATATTCCTCGTCGTCGTATTTTTCGACATCCACGGGCAAGATTGTGAAGGAGGTGGTGAATGGTATTCTTACGCCGTCGCCACACAAAATATTTTTGAGCATAAACTCAATATTAATTTCGCAGTTAAGAATCGAACTCGGCTGTTTACTGACAATATTTATATGTCTTTGCACTGACATCATATGATACCAATAATATATTTTGTGTATTGCTTTAATGTGACATTCTATCTATTGCCTTAACTGAATGCAATCAATTTCTGTGTATTCATCATTTCAACATTGCGACTCATATACGTTCCACTGCTGGGTTTGAGCCTCCGCCACAATAAGAGTGTTATTGATCTACTATTACACGCTGGTCAAACGGGTCGGTATAGGGTTTTATTTCGAGTTTTCCTTCTCTTTCATACATGTTATATGCATATTATATCCATTAGTCGTCTTTTGCCATATCCACGGGCATGAAAGGGGGCGGTGAATTGTATTCTTACCTCGTCACTACACGGCGAAATTTTGTGTATTGCCTATGCACATGTATTTAGAAGTTACTTTTCTTTCAGTACGGCTTCACACTAGATCGGACTATAAATGCAGCTATCAGTCCATATTTAGCTCAAGCTAACTCGGTGACTTGCTTTCTAAAAGATGACGAGAACAACATACTGTCGCCACAGCATCCAGCAATAGTGTTCTTACAAATGGACTTTAAAAATCTCAGATTAAATGTTACGTGTAAAGCGAAAGTGCTTCATTTATATCAGAATAGAACTGTAATACCGGCATGTAAGTGTATAGATATATGTATTTCTAATTAATAATAATAACACCGGCACACAAAAAAAAAGTGAAATGTACTTTGGACCGGACCTACCTACCGACATGTTTTTCGACCCGCTGAATCTGAATTTCAAGTTCGTTTGGCCCGGTCACCCTCCAATTTTGAGTAAAATGCAAAAAAACCTCAAAAAAGGCCAAAAATTGCAAAGAACAGGGAGAATGATTCCATCAAGACATAAGTGAAATGGAGACTAGATATCAAGGAAACTGGACACTTAAAAGGGATACACTAAGATATAATAACAAACGGAAGAAAAATCCACTGCGTAGATCGTTTGAGAACAAAAGAGTTCGATACCACCGAAGAACAGTTTGAAATTCGAGAAAATCTTTCTCTTTATACTACTCTTCTCGCAAAAATTAACGGAACAAAAAAATTTTCGAAATCTTTGGCAATATTCAACAGGCTGTATTTCAATGAAAAATGGTCGTACAGAAAATAAAAAAACATAGCTTTTCAAGCTTGAAGACTCTAGTTTACGAATTTTTTGGTTAAAAATTTTTTAGAGCACCGGTAATCATGCGATTCTTGGATAAAGCACAAAGAAAAAATTTTCTAAATTTTTTAATTTTTTTTTCACTCTACGGTCATGGAAAAATTTTTTTAACCTAGACTAATGCATAGGTCGTATAGCCTGTTTATTCAGCTTCAATTTTATTTTTGCAAGAGTCAGATACGACCGTCTTCGAGATATCGAATTTTGAATGCAAAAGAATCCTTTTTCACTCAACTGCCGATATCTCTGAAACTACTGGTCGCCTAGCAAGCGGACAGAGGGTTTCGTTTTCTCCACAAAATTTCCGATAAAAAAGTCTATCATGGTTGGTTGGAAAAATATTTTTCCACCTGAAACGTTAACGTGGAAAAAGAGAAAAAAATGCCATTTTCCCTTTTTTTGGTTAATCGACTGTATTTTCGACAATATTAGGACAAATGCGTAGGTTAGAAGAAAATTTTACTGTCTAATGTACCCCAAAGGCCCCCCTAAATCGGTAGATCGATCGGTTCAGCGGTTTCCCTGGACCGATTGATTGAAATTTTGAAAAAATTAAGGTAACAAGATTTTTGTTTCTTAAACTTGACCTAATCTTTTCAAAAATCAATAATTTCATTTTTTTTTACATTTTACTCAATTTTGAGTCTTCTAAAGATTGATATACAAAAAAAAAATCCAAAAAGATTTTTCAAAAATTTCGAAAATTTCCTAAAACATTTTTATTTGTAAATTTAAAAAAAACCGAAAAAGAAATTTTTTTAGACGATTAAATTTTTTTTCCTAAATTTAAAGATGAAATTTTTTTCTAAATTTTTCCTTAGATTAAAAAAGGATATATTTTCATGCAGGATAATGCTAGGCCTCATACAGCGAATATCACCCGTCAATTCTTTCAGAGAAACAACATTAGATTGTTGAGGCATCCTGCAATGAGTCCTGATCTGAATCCCATAGAGCACGTCTGAGACATACTGGGCCGGCGATTGCAACAAAATTATCCAAATCTGAATAATTTAGCAGCATTAGAGAACGCTTTGATAAGAGTTTGGCGTCAGATTCCTCAACAAATGATTCGAAATTGCATTTCGAATATGCGACAAAGATTGCTAGCTGTGATTAGGAGTAGAGGCGGGAACACTCGATACTGAACACGATACACACACACGCACGCACGCACGCACGCACGCACGCACGCACGCACGCACGCACGCACGCACGCACGCACGCACGCACGCACGCACGCACGCACGCACGCACGCACGCACGCACGCACGCACGCACGCACGCACGCACGCACGCACGCACGCACGCACGCACGCACGCACGCACGCACGCACGCACGCACGCACGCACACACACACACACACACACACACACACACACACACACACACACACACAAGTAAAAGTAGGTCAAGTTTAAGGAACAAAAATCTTGTTCCCTTAATTTTTTCAAAATTTCAATCAATCGGTCCAGAGAAACCGCTGACCCGATCGATCTACCGATTTAGGGGCCTTTGGGGTACATTAGACAGTAAAATTTTCTTCTAACCTACGCATTTCTCCTAATATTGTCGAAAATACAGTCGATTAACCAAAAAAGGGAAAATGACATTTTTTTGCTCTTTTTTCACGTTAACGTTTCAGGTGGAAAAATTTGTTTCCAACCAACCATGACAAACTTTTTTATCAGAAATTTTCTGGAAAAAGCGAAACTCTCTGTCCGCTTGCTAGGCGACCAGTAGTTTCACAGATATCGGCAGTTGAGTGAAAAAGGATTCTTTTGCATTCAAAATTCGATATCTCGAAGACAAATGGTCGTATCTGACTCTTGCAAAAAGAAAATTGAAGCTGAATAAACAAGCTATACGACCTATGCATTAGTCTAGGTCAAAAAAATTTTTCCATGTCCGTAGAGCGAAAAAGAAAATGTAAAAAAATTAGAAAATTTTTTCTTTGTGCTTTATCCAAGAATCGCATGATTACCGGTGCTCTAAAAAATTTTTAACCAAAAAATCTTCTTTCTTCAAGCTTGAAAAGTTATGTTTTTTTTATTTTCTGTACGACCATTTTTCATTGAAATTATAGCCTGTTGAAAATTGCCAAAAAATTTCGAAAAGTTTTTTGTTCCTTAAATTTTTGCGAGAAGTATAGTTATACGTCATTTTTATAGATATTACAATTTTTTATGCTTTCAATTTCTTAACTTGTATTTTATGCGTAAAAAAAATTTTTTTTTTCATATTTTTAATTGCAATTTACCCGTTTTTTTTTGATTTTTTGAAATTTTTTTAAATTTTAAAACGTTAACGGGGCAAGAAAACTTCAGATTTAAACTCAGCGGAACAAAATACATGAAAATCATACTCAACCTGAGTCCAAAAAAATTTTTATTTCGAAAACTTCAATTTTTCATGTTTTATTGCCATTTTTTTGGGTTTTTCGTTTTTTTTTGCAAATTTGGACGGTTCACCGGGCTAATTAACTTTTAGATTTTGATTAGTTATTTGAAAAACACAAAAATCATACGTGATCCGGGTCCACAAAAATTTTTTCATTGCTGTGACTGCAATTTTTGGCCTTTTTTTGAGGTTTGAGGACTTGAAATTCAGATTCAGCGGGTCGAAAAACATGTCGGTAGGTAGGTCCGGTCCAAAGTACATTCCACTTTTTTTTTGTGTGCCGGTGTAATTTATACTATAATTGAAAATAATGTAAATTTATTTACACAGACCTTAATAATTTACTTTATAGATTTACTATACTAGTTTCAACAACTATTTAATACTAATGAAAAGGGTCACTGTAGATTTAACGAAAAATATTTTCAGATTGGCATAAGATGTAAGAGATGATATTATTTACGCTAATAATAATTTGAAAACTTTGACGTCGAGATTTTTTGAAAATTCACGGATATTTTTCGTAGGGCTTCTGATATTTTTCGAAAGTCCTCATATTTTTGTACATTTTGGTCTCAGATCCGAAGTATGATGGCATTCAACCACTTGCATACTGGATAAAAATCATACTTTTTCAAATAAAATGTAAATATCCAAATAATGTTGTCGCAAAAATATTTTCTTGTTTGATTAATATATGTATATGTTTTTATTATATAGGGGGCGTTCATAAAATACGTGAGATGTTTAAGGGGGGTAGGGGGTCGAGTCAAATCTCATTTAATCTTACGTTGGAGAGAGTGGGGGGTCTCGGCAAATATCACGCAATTTTTTTTCTGATTGAAACAAAAAAATATTATACTATTTTGGCCCATTTAATCCAGATTGTACATGCCTAAGATTTAATCTTAAGCGTAATCGTAATACGATTTAAGATCATTCACTAATTCGTTCGAAAGAAAATATTTCTTTTTTTTTTTACAATAACAATCCAACGTGTTTACATAAGAAACCCACATTTTGGAAATTCTCACGTGAGATTGAGGGATGGGGGAGGGGGTTGAATAAAATCTCACGACATCTCACCAGGGGGGGAGGGAGGTACAGAAAATTTAAAAAAACACCTCACGTAATTTATGGACGCCCCCATACTTTATTAACATAAATATATTATAGTGAAGATAAAACTTTTTTTTATATTATAAAAACATATAAGTTCCTCAATGTTTTTCTTTCAGTTGTTTAATCAATCAATATTAAATTTTCTAATCATTTCAAAATCAGTGCCTCGAATCGAACTATACCTTTACTCGACTGTCTGTAATATTATCTGCAAATATTAACAAGTATTTTGAGATTTGTACTTGGGATCCTACATATTAAAATTTCCTAGTCATAGTTTAATAGATTAATTTTTTACAGATTATCCACAAAGTGAAGAAAAATGTATTTATAGCGTTCTGCCCATGAGTAGAGAAACGAGAAATGGATTCAATTACTATAACGCTAGCGTAAGTAATATTTTGTATTAAAGTAGCCTTTCAGATTGCTATGAAATATTTGTACGTCTGATATAGACGCGAAACTAATTATCGGCTTGGATGGATCGATAGAGGGAACGGTTGCTAGGGTACACGGGAGAGGGTTGCCATGACGGCAGACGATTCAATTTATATAGATATATATTGATGTACGATCTGACAACCATTTATATAACTGGCGCCAATAAACAAAGGAATTTAAAATGGCGGTTACCACTTGTAATGGCAGCTTGGATCGTTAGCAAAACAGACTGCCAGTAAAGTGATATTTTTTAATATATTTCTTTGTTGTTTGATAGTAAGTAGAAAGTTGTTTAAAAACAGCAAGGGCTAATCAAAGTAGCACAGAGGTTCATGATATTCCAGAACGTATAAAATTTAATGCTCAGTACATAATTATAATACTCGTCCAGAGGGTGCCACTACCAGTTGTCTGTCCGTCAACGGATTAGTGTCACTACGGGCACGCGAGCCCGGATCGCTCTAGCTGCTGCTGTCGTCTCTATCCTATACCCCATGACCGTAGTATCCTTAACCCACTTTATCCCATAGTTATCCACCATATCCCCATCCTTTATCCCCAGTAACGAGAATTCCTGAGGAGGGTTGGCGTCAGGCAGGCGGCCGGCCATAAAAAAAATAGCCGTACTTAGCGTGGGATGAGGCCAGGCAAATGATGATGATGATGACATAATTATAATACTATATTAATAATGGTTGAAATTCTTTGTTCAAGTCCGATTGGGACTTGATCAGTATTTGGCATGCATATTATTTTGAATATTTTTATGCTTTACTACATCCTTATTAATATTATAAATGCGAAAGTAAGTTTGTTTGTTTGTTACGCTTTCACGCTTCAACCACTGAACCGATTTCAAAAATTTTTCACCAATGGAAAGCTATAATATATCATAGATATTATATCAGAGAGTAATATAGGCTATATTTTATCCCGATATTCCTACGGGAACGGGAACTACGCGGGTAAGGCGACTGAAACTGAAGCGAAGCGAGAGCGGGTTGCTAGTTTATATATTACTAGCAACCCGCCCTCGCTTCGGTTTCAGTCGCTTTACCCGCGGCGTAGTGCCCGTTCCTGTGGGAATACCGGGATAAAATATAGCCTATGTTACTCCCTGATATTATAGCTTTTCATTGGTGAAAGAATTTTAGAAATCGGTTCGGTGGTTTAAGCGTGAAAGCGTTACAAACAAACAAACAAACAAACATCCTTACTTTCGCATTTATAATATTAGTATGGATGAATCCAACAAATATGCTAACAACGAACGTCAATAACAAAGAAAAAGCTTAACAGAAAATAAAAAGCAATCATCATCACCACAGCTCGTATACGTCTCACTGCTGGGCTTGAGCCTCCTCCAGAATAGGGATGCGTGATATTGTTATCGTTATCGATATTGTTGAAATATCGATATCAGCCGCCGAAATATCGATATTTCGATATCGATATTTATAACTTTGAAATATCGCCATATCGATATTATGAACACGATATAGATATCGCTTTTGCAATGAAATGAAAAATTATTAATAACATAATTTTGATAAAAAGTGTGATTCCTAGGCATCCAGATAAATTGCCTAAAAAAAAGCTCATTATTGTCGATTTTATTTCGTCGTAAGTCCCGCTGTATCTTAATACATCCAGACAAATTTCCTAAAAAAAAAAAACAGCTATAATTTGTCCGGATAATTTTCTTTTCATTAGTTGCGATATTATAAAATATCGATATTTTGTGTCCGATAATATCGACTTATCGATATTTGGCTATCGATATCAATATCGATTTCAATATAGATATTTTACTAATATCGCTCATCCCTACTCCAGAATAGGAGAGCAATTGACCTATTATACCGCGCGGGTCGAGCGGATTGGAATATAGGGTTTTATTTTGAGTTTTTCTTCTCTCGCATAGATGTTATCTGCATATTACAATCCCCTTTTTTTTGGGATGGACTATGGTCAGCTCGCCCGCCACCCGGCTCCATCCAGGGCGACAGAGGGGCGGCGCACGGCCCCGTAACCCAATAGCACGTTGCCTTCGTCGTTGAGCCGACCACCAGTGCAGAGTTCCTTGTGTTCAGCGGTCGGCCCGACAGAATACCCTGAGGGGGTATGCTCTCCCATCGACGTCTCCTTCCCAAGACGTCGTTTGCCGTCGTGAGGTCTGCCTCTCCGCGGGTGACGGACTAAAATCCTCGGTCCGGTCACCCGACGACTGCGATAGAGTTAATTAGAGAAATATTACCATCACCATCTCTATTATCTGTGGGTGTCGTAAAAGACGAACTGGGTTCAAGACTCCTCGATAGCAATTGACTTACTATACGTTGGTCAAGCGGTTTGATATAGGATTTTATTTCGAGTTTTCCTTCTCTTGCATAGATATTATATGCTTGTTACATCCCTTAGCAGTCTATTACGATATCCACAGGCAAGATACGGGATATAATATGTAAATACTATCCATGCAAGAGAAGGAAAACTCGATATAAAACCTTATGACAACACATCCACACGTCCCGGGACTGGGACGTCGAGAAGCGAGGGTACCCGAAAGGGTATTCCGTCGGGCCGCCCACTAACGACAAGTCACCCTGCTCCGGTGGTCGGCCTAACGACGAAGGCGACCTGGGTACGGGTGGGATATGGGCCCGCGCGCCGTCCATTCGTCGCCCCGGACGGAATTAACCGCGTGTGCGCTTACCATAGCCCACCAATAAAAAAAAATGCCAACACATCTGCGATATAGTAGTAAGATCTCCTTTTCATTCTGGAGGAAGTCTGAGCCTAATAGAGGGACCTATATAGGCTAAGATGATGATTATGAAAAAGAAAAATTTTCAATTTCGTTTAACAAAAGGTAACAAATAAAACAACTAACATTGCGTCGCCTCGTATCATATGAGATCGCAAGGAAATGACTCCTTAACTCGTGCATCACATGCAACTGCGTAGTATCCGATTTGAGTTTTCGGCGAGTTATTTTCCACCCACACGATAGTACTTTGACGCATATAGATTGGATAATATCTAAATTCAAGTCTTCACCTTCTAGAAATTTCTCTAATGTTGTAATTATGTTTTGATAGTTTGCGCTGTACGTGGCGACAGAAGAGGAGCAAGGTCTGTACAATTTGTACTTCAACAACTGTCCTAATACAAGTGTCGGTCCGGCACCCCCCGTTAATATGATCGTAAGTTTATTTATGTTTTTCATACATGGCTTTTTCAGTGCGGCGATCGAGTAAAAATATATCAGTCTCCATCTTTTACCTAACTGCTCGTGTGTGTCGTAAAGGAGGACTAAGGAATATAATATGGATATAATATCTGTGTTATGGTGAACGCACACTTAATCCGCACCGAATGCGTCGAACGAGTCGAACGAAACGAATTTTAGAATTTTGTATATGAAATTTCATGAAACCTGGCACACTTGACCGCGTCGTATCGTCCGCATCTGGAAGACGATTTCTATACAAAATTCGATCTGTTCGACGCGTTCGGTGCGGATAAGTGTGCGTTCACCTTTAGAGAATGAAAACTCGAAATAACACAGTTGTAATTTGACCAGTGTGGAAGGTCAATTGCCCTCCTATTGTGGAGACGGCTCGAGCTCAATAGCGGGACGTATATGAGCTGAAATGACGATGATGATAATTCACGCCTTTAGTGAAGTAAAGGTACATAGGAAAAGGTGCTTTATGACAGATTTTCGAGCTCATCGAACAAAGCGCAGTAGCAAATTGCTACTGCTCCGATGTCGATTTGCTTCGTGATTGTGGTACTACCCCGGATGACCAGGCTTATTTATGACTGCAAGCAGTAAACTAACTGCAACATGATCTAGCATTGTTTGAGTTGTACGTATTGCGTCTACTCTGTAATGACTTAGGATTCAACACGGAAAGTCGAGAAGAGCAGCCACAGGACAAAATATATAGGAAATTTATGTATATACTTGAAATATTCAAAAATATAATAAATTAACGGTACAAAGTTTGATTTTATTGCCATATTGGTCTGATTCCAAAGGATACAATTTTAAAAAGATAACCACCCGGCACCAAAGAAATAATCCTTGTATCTCGTGGGACTTCACAAACACATAGTTGATAGACACAAATTTCGGGGGACAATTATTTGTGGATCGTGCAGTCCTCGTGTCGAATCGTGTCCTGCGTGGAGATTGAACCCACTGATGGCATCTGAGGATGGCATGTTGCTGCTTAAAGCAATACATTAATTAAATACATTAATTCATCCACCAATATTGTTATTATATGTAATATTTTTGTGTGTTATTGAAGTACAATACAATTGACGTGCCCATTTCTTATATGTGGATGTCGTAAAAGTCGTCTCAGGGATATAATGGGCAGATAACATTTACACCAAAGACGGTAAACTCGAAATAAAACCCTATATTAATCTACTAGCGTGGCGTACTATAAGACTAGCGTGTTATAGCATGTCAAATTTTTCTATTGTGTAGGAGGCACGAGCCCAGCAGTGGGAAGTATATGAGCTGAGTTAACATGAAGCTCAATACACATTTTGATATGCAACAATTCTGTTTCTCAAACATTTAGGTCTTTTTTTGCGATAGGCTGTGTTCTGGACACACCCCGCCAAATCTGTCCAGGGCGACGAATGAGCGGCGTGCGAGCCTATAACCTACCGTATTCCCTCATCCCCCCATTGGGCCGTCTATCAGTACCGATTCCTTGATATCCGTGGTCGGAACGACGGGTCACCCTTTCGGGTTCATTCAGGACTTGAATTTCATTGATTTATATATCTTTCTAGGTCTATATATACGAAAGTAACGATGGAAATTTTCTATCAGCCGGTGAAATGCCACTGCCGGTATTATACACAACGATGTCTTGTATATTTTTCTTGAGCGCTGCAATATGGACGTTTATATTAAATACTAGTCGACAACCTGTATATAGAATACATATAATTATGTGTGTGCTGGTCTATCTGAAAGCTTTGTCGCTAGCCTTCCACGGCATTAACTATCATTTTATAAAAACTAGAGGCGAACATGTGACGGCGTGGGCTATTCTGTTTTATATAACACATTTGTGAGTATTATTTTTTTAATTTCAATTATGTACATAGAGAAATCTATAAATGTTGAGCACTTATACTTACCTTGATTGACTTCTACTAATCATAGGTGGCATATACAGTTCAGCATCCATTCTTCACCGCGTGGTGACGGAGTAAGGACCTTACACTACAACACCCTCTTTCCTGCCCGTGGGTTTGTAAAAGACAACTATGTGATTATAATAAGCGTATAACATCTTTGGAAGAGAGGTAAAACTCGGAATAAAACTCCTCTCATTTCTCTTTCATGGGTGAGGAGGCTCGAGTCCAGCAGTGGGACGTTTATGAGCTGTGATGAACGAATGAATAGTGATATAATCTTTGTTGTGATGGAATAAGAATCCATTAATAACCACCACTTCCTTAAAAAGAAGATTAAGGGTCGAAAGCAAATTATATTATTGCAAAAGAAGTTACAAATAGCCACACCAAATGTCATTCAATTACAATTAGCCGCCACCAAACAGCATACAATTACAAATAGCCGCCACCAAACAGCATTCAATTACAAATAGCCGCCACCAAACAGCATACAATTACAAATAGCCGTCACCAAACAACATGCAATTATAAAATAGCTGTCACCAAACAGCATAGAATTACAAATAGCCGTCACCAAACAGCATACAATTACAAATAGCTGTCAACAAACAGCATATAATTAAAAATATTATATTTATCCAACAGATTGAAAGGTGCAGTACTATTTGTGACAATAGTACTTGTTGGTACCGGTTGGAACTTTATAAAACACATACTATCAGATAGAGATAAGAAGCTCTTTATGATTGTTATACCATTGCAGGTAATTAACACCTTTATTCAATAATTTCTTATTTTAAATTAAAATTGAAGTCTCTGGTTATGTCAAAATTTAGGTTTTCTTTATGCTCGCATAGTTATTTGCACAATGCCTATGCCTAAAAACTAATTTTTCTTTGTCTATCTGTCTCTTTGTTCCGGGTGATCTTCAAAACGGCTGGATCGATTTTGACAATATTTTACTACCGTTTACTACCAGTTCTATATATGAAGTAACTTAGGATATTTTTCATCTCAGAAAAACCCTGTGAAATTTTCCCTGGTCCGGGACTCTAACCCGAGGCCATATCTTAAGCGACATTGCAGATTTAAAATGTATAAGCAGACTGGCTAGAACCAAAGCGCGGAGAAATAATAGTCTTTTTTTTTTCAAAGATTTTATTACGTTTTTATTAGATTTTTCTTTGCTTGTATTGAATATTTTTCAGATTTCATGATCACGGTACGTATTCTCGTGATCACGTTTCGATCAAGTTCATGATCGTTGAAAAATATTTGAAATATCGGGAGGATAAAAATAAATTAAAAAGTTAATTGTATCGCATCAATAAATGACTAGAATACACGGAATTATGAATCAAATAATATCGATTTCACGAATGTAAAGTCGCGCAGCGTGCTATGGAGCGGGCTATGCTCGGGATTTCTATGTGAGTTAGAATTCGAAATACGGAAATCCGCAAAAGAACGGGTGTAACCGACATAGCAGGAAGAATTAGCACGCTGAAGTGGCAATGGGCAGGCCACATCGCTCGACCAACCGACAACCGCTGGGGAAGAAAGGTTCTCGCCCCCCCCCCCACTAGGTGGACCGACGACCTGGTGAAAGTTGCTAGGCGTCGTTGGATGCAGGCGGCACAAGACCGTACTCTGTGGCGTAACATGAGAAAGGCCTACGTCCAGCAGTGGACGGCGATAGGTTGATGACGAATGTATTCATGGATAGCAAAGCATGAAGATTATAAACAGTTACTATCGTGAAATGGAATTTAATCGACAGACTCGTTTCCTCAAGATATTTATCTGTTATATTATTATTCGTATGGTGACGGAGTAAGAATACAATTCATCACGCCCTATCTTGCCCGTGTGTGTCGCAAAAGGCGTTTAAGACGTCTACGGAAATAATATGCACATAATATCTACGCTAGAGAAAGAGAATGTAATCACATACCAACACGTTCGACCAGCGCGATGTTATATGTCGATTGCCCTCTCATTCCAGGGGAGGTTCGAGCCCAACAGTGGGACTTCTGTGGGCTGACGTGATGATAATATTATTAGCTTCATTTAAAAGTTAAGGAAAACAAAGTTTTTTTGGAAGCAGGAGACATCTACCGACTACTTTGTCGTTCTCTCTTACGATTTTTATAATTGCCACGGCCAAGAAAAGGGTGAACACAATTGTATAATTGACCTGTTTATAACACGTTTTTTTTATTGTACTCTTTATAATGCAGGTATTAGCGAACGTAGCTGAAATTATTCTAGCTGAAAGTGAAGAAGGTGCTGCTGAACACAATGCATGGCGAGATATATTCGTTCTAGTCGAGTTATTGTGCTGTGGAGCGATCATGTTTCCTGTTGTGTGGTGAGTATATATAATATCATCATCTAAACAAAACCCAATACATCTGACCAGCGTGGTATAGTAGGTCAATTACCCTCCCATAGTGGAGGAGACCGGAGCCCAACAGTGGGACGTATGTGAGCCGAGATGATGATGATACATAAGTAGCATCACGCTTGCTTCCCAAAGGGGTAAGCTGCGACTACCGGTAGCCACCAGATCCTATCCTCCCATACCTCTATTGCTTCACATACACACATCACAAGGTTTATTATACAGGATGTCCCTAAATTAAACGTCCAACGGAAAGTGGGTGGTAGATGACTTTATGACAGCTATGAAAAAAATAAAAAAAAATCCAAGTCACTTTATTTTTTTGATATGAGCATATTACTAAAAACGGTGAAAATTCTGATTTTTCTGTCCCGTCTAGTTTTAATTGTACTTGTGGTCGATAGTGCAGTTATCTGCGCTTCCAACAAGAAATATCCGATACCAAAACTAGCCTATTTGTCGTTATAGTACTTGAAAATATCGTACAAGGTCTTATTTTTCACCGTTTTTAGTAATATGCTTATATAAAAAAAAAGTGACTTGAATTTTTTTTTCATAGCTTTCCGTTGGACGTTTAATTTAGGGACATCATGTATATTATGTTTTTATTTAACTTGCCCTCTTAGAATGGGACAAATCTTGAGAAGTAAATTAGAACCACTTCCCTGTCGTTAGATTAGGTTGAAATTTGGTTTAATTACGTAACATCGGTGACAATGCAATAATATGATACCATGAAGCTGGTCTCAAGAACACAATCGAGTTTGGACTCGTTTGAATAGTCTTGACAAGCACTTTTCTTCATTTTAGAGCATTTAAATAAAAGCTTGCTTTTAAAATTTTTCAATTACTCTCTTTTAACATGATCTTTCACAGAAAAGTGGTAAATTTGATCCAGAAACGTATACCGTGATCTTCCTCTTGTAACCGTTCCACTCACACTTGCTTCGCCATTCTCTCTTCTGTTATTCTTTCTACGTGTCCAAAACTTTTAATATATGTATGTAATATGTATTTACTTATAAAATACTTATGTATGTGCTTTCGTCACTTTCCTTCTATTTCTTTGTTGAGCTTAATTGTCGTCCTCTAGACCAAGGAATATAGACTATTACATCGTGCTGGCCAGATCAGTCTGGCACAGAGGTTATTATTTTGAGTCTTACTACCTCCATTTTAGTTGATTAGTAGGAATTCATGATTTTATCTAATTACATTACATTTGAATCGTCCGTGTGGTGACGGAGTAAGAATACAATTCACTACTTCCCTACCATGTCTTTAGTTGTCACAAAAGACGACTAAGGGATATAATATACATATAACATCTATGCAAGAGAAGAAAAACTCGAAATAAAAATTTATACCAACTCGTCTGACCAGCGTGGTGTAGGAGGTTAATGTCCCTCCTATTATGGATGGGGTTCGAACTCAGCAATGGGAACTAGAGATTGCAACCCGGTATGTTTCTCAACCCGGTCGGGTCCGGTCGCATACGTCGCCAACACGGCCTGGCTCAGTCGCATTCGTCGCCAACCCGGTTTGTGTTAGCAATGAAACCATTTTATGAAAATTTTCTATATATGAATGGCAAAAGACAATGGTTAATATTTATTTCAAACTTTTATCACAATAATCAGTCTCACTCAAGTGTCAAAATCACACTTAATACATAATTGATTACTTTTACTTATGGACGGAAAAGTAACATTAGTAGATATTAGTAATTATACATTTTTATAAGTTTAAACAAACAGGTCTTTCTCTTTACTCCTTATAGTGTATATTTGAGAACATAGTATTAAAATAAGAAACTAATAACGCATCTTAAAATACTAAACGTGTCATAACAGCTTAAATTAGATAGATAGATAGATAAACTTTGGTAGCTTTGGTATAAACAAAACAAATTCTTATATGCTAAAAGTAAAGTATTATGTTGTTCTTTAAACTTGCGTTATTAAGACTAGCGAGTGTTACTATTTATAATTGAGCAAATAGCGAAATCTTATAGGCTAGCCTGTATAGTAGCTGTAAACAACCAAACTTGCATAGTCTTAACTAACAAAATGTAACGTAAAATTGGTTACGTTACATAGGCTTTATAAGTACAATATAACAAAACAAAAAGTATATTATTATAACTTGCATAAAGCAAAACAATTATTTTTCAGTCTGAAAGAATGATCTTAAAAAGTCGGCCCGGTCACCGGACCCCGGTAAGAATGGCCGGGCTCGTTGGGTGCCTAAAAGGCCACCGGGCCCGTGCAGGCCCGGTTTGCAATCTCTAGTGGGGACGTATATGAACCGAGATGATAATGACATTAGAAGTAATGTCATATTTTAGTGTACACAAGAACCTTTTTTATTTTTTTATGTACCCACAAGGCCTACTTATAAATCATGTAAATAGACCACGTTTTCCTTGAAGGAAATACTATTCAATTGAATACGAACTGTACAATACAAATAAATCCCTTACTAAGGACATACACAGGCATTGTGACTTGATGTAAATATTATTATATGGTGTTTCAAATTCTACAATGCCAATTCGAGAATATTAATGCGGAATATCTATTGAATATAGTTTATACTGAGATAACCTATAACCTGGGTAATAATTGAAATTGGAAGAGCGACCATGACACATGTTATCTACATGTGTTTCAGTTGCCTTACCCGCGTAGTTCCCGTTCTCGTGGGAATACTGGGATATAATATAGCCTATGTTACTTCCTGATGTTATAGCTTTTCACTGGTGAAAGATTTTTTTAAATCGACTCACTAGTTTTTGAGTTTACTTTTACAAACATACACATAAAAATACAAATTTTTCCTCTTTATAATATTAGTGTAGATAAACACCTTGATAAGAGTTTTAAAAACTATTTCTATAGCCGCTGCTTTTGTTTATTTACGGGTCTTTTTATATTAACAAATATTTTCTCTAAACTCCTTTTTAAATTGATTCATCTATAAGACCACCAAATTTTAGGTTTATGCATGTGGTGACGGAAAAGGCACACAATTCACCACTTCCTTTCCTATCCGTGTACGTCTGTAAGACTACTAAATGAATTTAAATTCAAATTATTTATTATTCATAAACCCCGAGAGAGCACTTACATATTGTCCATACAAAATTAAATTAAACTATCCAAAAAATTAAACTACCAGCGTATCGGTAAAGCCCGCTACTGAGAAGATCCGATAAGAAACTCAGTGGAATTGTCTATTATTTTTTTTTCTTACTAGATATAATATTGTGTAAGTACTAGCTCCAGTGTGATGCCCTTCGAACCACAAGATACGTAATACAACAATTCAAACGATTATGGCTGGACCGCATCCCACAAGCGGCTCCCGATCGCGAGTTAACTAATAGAGCAGTCATCTGATATATACCGACCTATTATGTTATCTCCTAATCAGTTTATATAAACTCATTTGCAAAAAAAACGGGCGGTTTTGATTTTCATTCATATTTAAAAAGATACAATACCAAAAAGGTTTCAATCGTTTGTACACGTTACTGGCCGGTTTTAAAAATGCTGTGGTATTTAAAAAAGTACGTTCTAAATTCAATTTTTCATTTGATGTTCATTTTTACAGAAAACCCCTTTTTATCCTACATTTTTGGCGCGAAGTTCCAGAAGTTAACATCGACTTTCATAACTTTTATTCAATTTTTATCGATTAATTTCATATCCTTGACTGTCAAAGCTTTATTTAATGCTGTTTGGCTGTATCAAAAATGGTAGATAAAGTGGTAAAAGCTACCAAAATTATCGCGCTGCTTGAAGAGGGTTGCAGCCAATGTTTCGTGGCTAGGAGGCTAAATGTTAGTCGCTCGACAGTCCAAAGGACCTGGCAGCGATATCAGGAGACTGGTTCCGTCGAGAGAAGGTCTGGTTCTGGAAGAAAACCATGTACCCAACCACGGGATGATCGTTTTCTTGTGAGTCGCGCATTGAGAAATCGCAAATTTTCGTATGTGGATCTTAAGAACAATCTCCAAGAAGTAAGAAATGTGCATATTAGTCTATGGACGGTCAGGAGGAGGCTTCTCGCTGCCAATATACGCAGTCACCGCCCGGCCCGCGGCCCCAAATTACTCCGTGAGCACAGAGTTCACAGGCTTAGGTTCGCTAGAAATTGTGAATCATGGACTCAAGACGATTGGAATAGGGTTTTGTTCTCTGATGAAGCCAGGATATCTCTGTTCGGTGAAGATCGACGTCGGCGAGTGCTAAGAAGACAAGGAGAACGCTTTGCAGAGGCATGTTTCGAAGAAATCACACCTTATGGTGGGGGCTCTGTTATGTTTTGGGCAGGAATAAATTCAATGGATCGTACAGAGTTAGTCTTCATTGAAAACGGCTCACTGACTGGGCATCGATACATAACGGAAGTTCTAATTTCTCATGCACAACCCGCATTGGCCGCTCTAGGTGAAGACTCGATTTTTATGGACGACAATGCTCGCGCCCACCGATCCCGCGATGTTAATGCGTATGTGCAAGAGGTCGGCATTCGTCGTTTGGATTGGCCAGCTCGAAGTCCCGACCTCAATCCCATAGAGCATGTCTGGGACGTTCTGAAACGGCGTGTGAGATCAGTACACCCGGCTCCGCAGACCATCAGAGAGCTGAAGAATGTGATTACTGCGGAGTGGGAACGTATTCCGCAAGCAAGTATCCGGGATATACTCGCTAGCATGCCCAGACGAATTCAAGCTGTGATTTTAGCTAGAGGGGGTCACACTCGATACTAAACATTTATCTGCTTTTACTTTATTAAAGAAAAACAAACAAAAAAACTTTTTTATTTTTACTTCATGAGCATATGCACTACTAGCGAATATACACTACTAGCGAGGTTTAGCATTATTTCCCATAAATTGTATCTAAATTTTATGAAATACTGATGAAAACGATTATTTTCTTATTAATTTAGCAAATTGTGTGGATAAAACTACCTATAATTATCAAACAAAGAAATATTAACATTTGAAATGGTTCATTGCTTAGGTGCCCGTTTTTTTTGCAAATGAGTGTATATACAATGATATGCATATAAAATAATAGGTCTGTGAAAAAGTCTTTTCATGCGAAAAGACTTTGTCTTTGTTTGTATAAAATTCTAATAAGATCCCCTTGGCTGTACTAGTTGTATCTGGCTGGTTTGATACTATTAAAAAGGTTTTATTAAAAAAAAACACTAGTAAAATGTTGATTCCCACCGTTTTTATTTGTTTTTCTTTCTGTCAAAATGAGTGAATGTAATAAAGAAATTCGATATATTTTAAAATTTTATTACAAAAAAGAATAATATTCGAATCATTGAGCTTTTACCGTCGGTTAGGACCATCGATTCGGACCTCTAATGTAATCAACTAACGAGATTAAAGCAAGAAATTAAGATAAGCCGCCGGCATTAACCAACAAAGAGTATGGTCTCATCACGGTAACGCTAGACCACACACATCTTGTTACTCAGCAAAAATTAAGAGAGTTTGGCTGTTAATGCATCCGCCATATAGCCCTCCCCTTGCACCTTAAGATTGTCACCTTTTTCGTTCTCTTCAGAATTCTTGAGACAGTATCATGTTAACATCAAGAGAGGATTGCCAAAAGTTGTCGCGTTTTTGATCAGAAGCCCCAAAATTTCTACAGCATAAGCAAATATATGTACCAACTTAGAAAAAAAAAGTCTCAAATTCTCATATAAAATGTGAAGAAAATTTCCCCGACTTCATAAATAGATTCATCGCATACGCGTTGACGATATTGTCTGACAGACCCTTGGAATAATAACGTATAGAAGGATAGTGTCAATACTTCGAAAGTTCGAAACATGAATCTAAAAATACTAATGGCGCGCAGACGATTACACACGTACACACGCAAACCACTATATAAATTATGAAATCAAATTTTGTTTTTATTAACATAAATCGTCGAAATATTTTTAAAAGTAATGTCAAAAACCTTTTTAAGTTTTTCAAATGTGTTATGACACCATTTGAATGCACAAACCGTCATAATTACCTATTTATTTTTTAAGAGTTGCGTACGTACGTGCAGTACAATGACTTGTACATTACGGAACGGTTCCGGCGTAAGCTCCATTAGGCTCCAATTGAAATGCTTCACTTTTTGTGCGTGAACTTACCTTCTATACGTTATTATTCTAAGGACAGACCTCTAAATCAATTAATTTCAGAACACATTTAACTTGCTTCTCTCAGGTGTCTAATAATATGCACTAGATATAGTGTTTGTAATATTGGGTGTATTAAAATCAATAACAGGTAGTTCGGAACTTATCCTGGAGCGTAAACATAGAATATGCAGACAACTAGGTCGGGCGTTGAAGCCCTGAATATACCTCGGATGCATCATTTTAGACTTTAATGCACATAGATACGACAGATTATGCTGTCAGCTCTCTCGAATAGGGTTGCATCAAAATCGATAGCTGTTCGGAACTTACTTTAGATATATAGACCTTAGTATAAGTATATATAGCAAACACTGCACACATTCAGCAAAGCTGGGGAATGATTCTAGCGAAATCGATAGTTGTTCGGTACTTGCACTAAATATATCGTTACAGACCTCATACACAGTGAAAAACTGCACGCTAGGCAACAGTAAAGTTCTGAATGAAAGACACTAATGGAACTTTATAGAACATAATGTATTTTAATTTACGCGCTTCATTTCAGGATATGATTTTTGACATTATTTTGCTTTTTTCGATGTTTACGATTGCAAGAATTAGGCATATAATATTTGAATGACCGGTTTATTTTTCGTAAAGTGTGTTTTATTTTACTAAAATTATATATTAAATGGTTATTAAAGAGTTCCGGAGTATATCTACAATACTAATTACATATTGATGAAATATATTTTCATCACCTATCACCATATGAATGATATGAACTGTTCATCATCATCCTCATTTCAGCTCATATACGTCCCACTATTGGGCTCGAGCCTCCTCTACAAAAGGAGGGGAATCGACCTAACTATACCATGCTGGTGAGACAGGTTGGTATAGAGTTTTATTTCAAGTTTTCCTTCTATTGCATAGATGTTATATGCGTATTGTATCCTTTAGTTGTCTTTTACGACATCCACGGGCAAGATAGAGAGCGGTGAATTGTATTCTTACTCCGTCACCACACGGAAACTGAACTGTTATTTAAATAAAATTACAATAAATTACAAAAACCATGATTCGAATTGGGACTGGCCCCTATTAATGGACCGCCCGATTTCCCAACTAACTTATTTTTATTTTTAATCGCAGTGGCGGCATTTACCTTATATAAACGTTTGGCAATAGGGTCTTATCTTAGAATAATAACATATAGAAGGTAAGTTCGCGCACAAAAAGTGAAGCATTTAAATTGGAGCCTAATGGAGCTTACGCCGGAACCGTTTCGTAATGTACAAGTTATTGTACTGCACGTACGTACGCAACTCTTAAAAAATAAATAGGTAATTATGACGGTCTGTGCATTCAAATGGCGTCATAACACATTTGTAAAACTTAAAAAGGTTTTTAACGTCACTTTTAAAAGTATTTCGACTATTTATGTTATACTCGTTTCAACCATTTATTTTACTTTTGACACATGCTTTAGGACGTAACTGTTTCATTATACGCAATTATTAACTTTGAAACGAGTGAACAGAGAAATATATAAACTGCCCAATAATATTTATATATCTTAATTATTACCCACTAAATACATTAATATGCCGTAAATAGCTCTATTCATAAAATTTAAGTGATAATTCATTTCCGTTATAAAAAAAGTTACGTTCTATCGCATCTAGTGACAGGACCAAAAGTATTCGGTGCAAACTAATGAATCGCAAATAATCGATTACACTTATTTGCAGTTAAGTCAGCTGACAACTGAGTTTTGAATTGTTGTAATAGACAACACGTTAAAATTGTATCAGGGAGATATAAAAATCTTCTCATCATACCTATAACATGAAATAAAACAACCAAAATATTTTAATATTATTTTATTATAACGAATCGTCGGATTCTTCATACGAACTCGAATCGTCGCTTGAATCATCTGCAGTGTTTATTATTAACTCTTGTGTAGGTATGTTGTCAAATTCAATTTCCCGATCCCAATCAGAGAATATTATATTTTTTGTCTTGTTGACGACACTCACCCAGTTTTCAGGCGTCACACTAGCACATGCGTTTTTTAAAAGTTCAAGCATTTTATTTGCTGTGAAAGGAGGAGTTGTATTGTTTCTTGCGGCGTGTCCTTTGACTTGTGCCCAGATCATTTCAATTAGATTATATTGACAGTGGTACGGAGGAATTCTGATTACAACATGCCCATATTCTGCTGCCATTTCGTCGATGACATATCGTTTTGGCTGCTTTTTACTTTTTAATATTTTAAGTAATTCTACTTTTAGTAGGGATTCGTCCACATCTTCCCCATTATCACGAAGCCAGTTTATAATCTCGTGTTTTTTGTTGGCCTGTGTTGGAATTTTATTAATTTGGCGAGAGTGATAGGGTGCATTATCAATAAATATTGTTGATGGCTCTTCAAGTGATGTAAGCATTTCTCTGAACCACTTTTCATACACGTCCGCATTCATCTCCTCATGATAGTCTCCTGTTTTTTTTTGATTTGAACGCTAACAGAGCGTCTGGTACAAATCCCTTTGTAGTTCCCGCATGGCAAATGATGAGGCGTTCACCTTTCCCCATTGGCACTGCAGAAGTAGAAGCAGCAGTATCGTCAGTCCAACCTTTTGGTATGGAATGATTGGCATTGAGCCAAGTTTCATCTGTGAAAACGACATTCGACCAGTCTTCTATTTTCTTAGCTTGTCTTAAAAATTCACAGCGAAACAAGGCTATATCACGACGTTCCATTAAAATTTTTCTTTTGTCGGATTTCTTATACAAGAACCCGATTTGGTGCAGCATCTTTGATAAAGAAGATTTTTGACCACGAAACAAGCCACAATTTCGTAGAGACGCTACTAATTTTTTCAAAGTAGGAATCTCTTTGCTTGTGTAATAATTGTATATATGACGACGAATAGCATCAGTATCAAAACTGTCAATTGCTGTCACTTTACGGGGCTGACGTTTTTTCTTAGGCGTAGATAGCTTGTTCTGTTCAATACCACTACTACCATAGGCTTCTTTAGTGATTTTCGCCACCGTTGGAGCACTAATACCTAATGCTGCTGCAACACGGTCTCTAACTTGGGTTACTGGTATAAGGAATCCGCCATTGCGGCTTTCCTTTTCAAAAAATTCACGAAGCCGCAGCACTAACTCTCTGGATTGTCCTTTAAGCATCATACCTTTCGGCATTTTGCAAGTAAAATCTTACTGGGAGGAACGATACGCTCAACTCAATCAAAGTAAGAACAATGAAATCAATACGGTGGAATATAAATACTCAACACAGCGTATGAAAAATATGAAAGAGCACTCAGCGAACAGAAATGTGACTAGCACGGGAGTCTTGTTGCGAGTGACAGACAACACAACAAAATGGCGTCGCCGGCGCGCCGTTCAGTGTTGCCAATTCGGCTTAAAAAAAAGGGGTAGGCTGGATGAGAAAATTAGTGATTTACTACCGCAGACGAGGGCGCCATTGTCTCTAAGTAAAGTTTGGAGCAGCGGACCCCGCTTAATGGAAAAATGCTTCATAAAGTAGTTATTTTTTATTTTGCAAAGTACAAAGTAAAATATTTTGGGAGGACTGAATTAGTGGGTATGCAAAAATTAATGTGCCCAAATAACAAATATATTTACAGAAGTGAAGTTTTTAAATAATATGAAATATGTATTTAAGCAAAAATAAAATATCCGTGTTAAATCGATTAAAAGTTCTTCCTGACTAAAATCGATTATTACAAAACATAGTATCCGTAATACATTGGTACAACACTAATTGATCAGAATTCGACCTGCCAAAAGCAAAATAAATGGTTGGAACGAGTATAATAAAAACAAAATTTGATTTCATAATTTGTATAGTGGTGTGCGTGTGTACGTGTGTAATCGTCTGCGCGCCATTAGTGTTTTTAGATTCAAATTTCGAACCTTCGAAGTATTGACACTATCCTTCTATACGTTATTATTCTAAGGGTCTTATTTTGAATCTTCTATATTTTGCAATAACATTATAGGTTTTTGTCTCTTTCAAACTTTTATTTAGTTCTATTCTCACTCCGTTACAACACAAACGATTGTTGTGAAGAAATATATAAATATAGAATTAACTTAAAGGTCACAAGAATTTTGAAATACAATATCTGATTCGCACAAATATTTATTATTTCCGTGTGGTGACAAGAGTAAGAATACAATTCATCACTCCCTATTTTGCCCGTGGATGTTGTAAAAGACGTCTAAGGAATATAACCTGCACATAACATCTGTGCAAGAGAAAAAAAACTCGAAATGAAACCCCTATACCAACACGTCTGACCAGCATGGTGTAATGGTCCTATTGTGGAGGAGGCCCGAGGCCGTTGGATGTATGTAGATTGCGATAATAACGATAACAAATGTTCATTCGACCTGGACGTTAAAAACTTGCACATCTATATATATAAAAGAAAGTCGTGTTAGTTACACTATTTATAACTCAATAACGGCTGTACCGATTTGGCTCAAAATTGATGGGGAGGTAGCTTAGAACCAGGAGACGGACATAGGATACTTTTTATCCCGTTTGATCGCGTTCCCGTATAACGTGATATAAAACGTCAAAGAGAATACAAGTCACTATAAAACTTGGTATAACAAAAACGCATCTGATATGTAATAACAAAACACAAATGACAGCTAAACGTAATTTCGTCTATGATTAAGTATGGTTGAAAATTTGATAATTATAATTTTGTCATAAATCAATAATCAGTCATTCGTATTTTTTTTGAATCATCATTAACAATGACGCGACCAAGACGTTCGAATCTTTCCCGACAAAGCCGTAATGGTTCTTTCATTAGAGACTGTATTTTCGGAAATTTAGAAAATATATTGACGAAGCTGTGTGGTAGCGGCTTCGAATACTACCAACCCTTGCTTTGTTCGTGGGTGTCGTAAAAGACGACTAAGAGCCCTAGATTGACCCGGACCAACTCCATCTGGTACCATTTGGGTCAACGATTACATTCCCAAGGAGGGTTGACGTCAGACAGGCGGCCGGTCATAAAAGTCATTGCCGAAACTTTTTGCAATATGTCAAAACAGATGACATATTGCGTCGACCCCAAGTAATTGGGATAAGAGCAAGATGATGATGATGATATTGACGAAGAAAATTATGGCGGTACGAAGTTTGCCGGGTCAGCTAGTTAGTGATAATTACCTAATATAAGACCGATATGATTTCAGGTCAATACGACACTTACAAGATGCGTCAAGCACTGATGGCAAGGCGGCCATTAATCTTCGTAAGCTTAAGCTGTTCCGACACTTCTACGTGATGGTCGTTTGTTATATATACTTTACAAGAATCGTCATATCTATCCTTAATGTGAGTATTGAGTTTTCTTGTGTTGTTCAGTCTTCTTAGTTTACGTCTTCTTTGAAATGACTTACTAGTAGACTTACGTAGGTTTACGTGGTACGAGTATATAGGATTTCATGTTTTATTTTTTATACTGATGTTATTCGTGTATTGAGGGAATAAGAATACAATTCATCACCTGTTATCTTGTCAGTGGGTATCATAAAAGACTATTAATGTTTCATCATTCTTTCTAAGGCCTCATTTACGGAGACGCGGGGCGTCGCGCGTCGCGTGTGGCGTGGCGTCTCGCGGCGCGTCGGACGTTTTTATTGTTTACGTAGCGGCGGCGCGTGAAGCGGCACGTATCATCGCACGCGTAAACACAGACTTATAGCAATATGCGATGTTGTTTATAGAGACGCGGGGCGGGAAGAGTGGCGATGCCCGCCGCTGCGCCCGCGTCGTATTCTTAAGCGTGTAGCGGAGCACGCGGCGAGCATCGCTGCGGCGCACGCGTGTTCTCAGTTAATCCGACCCAAACTTCTCATGTTCCGCTATTATAAACACTGGGCCAATCTTTATATTAAATAACTCACTTTTTAAAATACAATTTTCTTCTAAAAAGTCTATCATATCATACTCCGTTGCGACGGTAACTACGTCGATTAGCAAATGAGACTGGCAGAAGGTTCCGCCACAGGCATCGCTTCATCGACAATCGCCGCTGCGTGCGCCGGCGCGATAAACGTCGCGTGACGTGACGATGCCATCCGCGGGCTCGGCCGTAGAACACGCTCCATTTCAAGCAAACGCGTGTAAAATCGCTTCTCCGTAAACGCACTCATCCAACGCCCTACATTTGAATTTAGTGCGGGCCGCGCAGCCCATCGCGACGCGCGACGCGCCGCGTCTCCGTAAATGAGGCCTCAGTTACCATAAGGATCTTATTGCTTCAGAAATTATTATAAATTCACTAACCATCATCCCACGGTTGGGTAAAGGGTGAATATTGTATACTTATACAGACGCTAAACGGGTACATTAGCATCACTACTGACCTCAAGTTTCCTCCACAATAGGAGGGAAATGATCAACACCACGCTGCTCTGACGGATTGATAAGTTTTATTTACTATACCACTCGACATCGTAGCAGGGTTCATTCATTTCACCTGGAAGCGTTCAACTGTACGTTTCCAGCGCTCATTTTCTCTCACATACGTGGAAGCTCTGGAATGAACTAGCTGCTGCGGTATTTCCTGAGCGCTATGACATGTCCTTCTTTAAACGAGGTTTAAGAAGAGTATTTTCTTCACGGTAGGCAACGGTCTGATTGTACCCCTGGTATTGCAAAGGTTCATGTGCGTTAGAATCATTTACCATCAGGTGTGCTGCTTGCGAGTTTGCCACCGTTTGCAATGAAAAAAAAATGTCCTGCTTCTCTTGCATAGATCATCATCATCACTTCAGCTTTTACATCATAAAATCTATGCAAGAGAATCGTCAATCTCTTCCATATATGTTATCTACATATTATAATTGCTTAGTCGTCGTAAATAAAACTAATTTCACGGGCGGACTAAGATGTCAAATCAAACTCGATAAAATCCGTAGTTTCATTTACAATGTATCATACTCTTGTAAACATCAGAAATCCTTAGTTGTCTTTTACTACACACGTAGGAAGAAAAACGGTGGTGAATTATATTCTTACTTGGTCACCACACAGAGATTAGGAGTTATATATCTATACCAATAAATAAAATTGGAGTGTCTGTTTGTAATGTCAAAATAATAGGCTTTTTTCATGCTCACACGGTTATTTGCACGACACCTATGCCTAAAATAGCAATTAAAAAATTTTTGTCTGTCTGTCTGTTTGTTCCGGGTAATCTTCAAAACGGCTGGACCGATTTCAAAAATTCTTTCACCAATGGAAAGCTATAATATCAGGGCGTAAACTAGGCTATATTTTATCCCGGTATTCCCACGGCAACGGGAACTACGCGGGTAAAACGATTATAACCTATAACCGAAGCGAAGCGAGGGCGGGTTGCTATTTGATACATATAGTGCATTTACCTACATAAAAAAAGGATTCTAAGCCGCAACCTCACGTTAAGAAATTATGATGATGTAGTTATAATTTACCTGTAATTGTTTTCAGATTACAGTACCGTTTCAGTATTCTTGGATAGATGAAATGTTCCGCGAGATGGCGACGCTGTTGTTCTTCGTGTTGACCGGTTATAAATTTCGGCCGGCGGCCGCCAATCCTTACTTCACACCTACATACGTTGATGATGTACAACCTGAAGTGTGAGTGTTGATGTTTTTTTTGATGTGAAAACTTATAGTACAGGCTTGGTTTTTTTTTTTTGGGGTAGACTACGGTCGGCACTCCTCGCACCACTCCGTACGGGGTGACAGAGGGGCGTAAGCACGCACACCCGTAACCCACCCGCGACACGTCGCTTCTGTCGTTGGGCCGACCACTGGAGCAGGGTAACTTATCGTCAGTGGTCAGCCCGACGGAATACCCCCTTGAGGGGTACCCTCCCATCGACTGATGTCCCCCCCGAGGACGTCGGTCTTTCCTCATGCGGTCGGCCTCTCGGTGGGTGACGGACTAATTCCCTAGGTCCAGTTACCCGGCTAGGGCGGCATTAGGCGAAGGTAATCGCGCCGCCCCAGAAGGCTGCGACCGCGTCCCAGTCAGCCACCATCGCCAGGGCGATACTCGACAGCGTCAGGAGGCAGGTTTGGATGGGGAGTGAATTCATATAAATCGTCATCGATATGGTCACGTGATGTGTTAACGCTAATAATATAGCTGTAGTAGGTATGTCAATGTTACTATATCTTCTAACAGTTATAGTCGCACACAAAAAAAAAGTCACTATATCTGTGCTGATGGATATCAAAACCAGTGTGTATACTCTTGAATCTCGATTCTAATCCTAAATCCAATCGCAGCTCGAATTTGAGCAATTTGGTACTCTTGAAAGCGACACTAGCGCACGATTGGAATCAAATTCGGTGGTTTTTTTTTAAACTAAATGAATTCGACTTTCGTCGACTAAGTCAAATATTTGCTACTCCCGACGTGATTTTAACTTAGTTTAAAATCGTTAATGTTACACAATTTCAAGAAAGCGTGTTTGTAGTGATCGAGTTCGGTAACGTTATTAATTTAAAGTAATAAAATACGACACTTTTGTTGAAAATAACAATGGCAAATGCCAAGAATTCATTCTCGATTTTGTTTAAGAATATCAAATATAAGTTTGGTGAGATTGGAATTGAATCGGATTCAAAATTAGAATTGATTTCAAGGGTAAAGCCCACAGATGAATGTAAATTTTAGTTCAAGATTAAATGATATGAATATACAAAAATAACATTGATTTATTCATGGTTTTAAATTTTCACTTCTGTCGGCAGTAATGCATTGTATTTTTTTTTACGAAATCATCACGAGCAACTTGTTGCTGTTTTTCATCGACCGTCTTTGGGGTGTGGTTTGACATGGTTAGAAACTTAAACGCGTTCACGAATTTTTGATCTCCAGAAGAAGACTGCAATCAGGGTTGCAGGTTGATGACTTCTTAGTCGAAGCCGCGGGTAGATTTACATGTAATTTGAACATATTACCGAGAAGTACGCAATTAAAGACCTCATTACTTTGTTTTAGTAATGATTTCGATATTACACATTTCCGATCCGATCGATGCGATCCGACGGGTTGACATAGGGTTTTATAACCAGTCTTTTCTTTTGTATCGATGTTATCTGCATTGATATCCATCCATTAGTCGTCTATTACGACACCCACTAGCAAGGGAGGGGATGGTAAATTATATTCTTGCTGTATTATCTTTATATATAAATTTCTTGTGTACGTGTGTGTCACTGAACTCCTCCCTAATGGCTGGACCTATATCGACGAAATTTTTTGTTTGTGTTCAAGGGGATTCGAGAATGGTTTAGATTCACAAATTGGATCGGGTAGGTGGCGCTGCTGTCGATTCAAGGAGAATTCCTTTTATTTTATTTGAACAGAACAACGTCTGTGGGGTCAGCTGGTTTATTATAATATTTATTTTGAATTTTCTGTATATTTAAGCTAAATATTTATGTTTTTATTTCTAGTCTCTCGGACATCGGTATTCTGGAAGGCGTTACACGGATATCGAACCGAGGCGAACGAAAACGCGAGGATATGCAACCTCTAATGAAAGAAACCAACTACAATTCCGATTAGATATATATAAGCAATGGTAGTTATGTATGTATTATATGTAAATATGCTTAAAAGTAAGACAAATTCGTAATTTACTCAATTGTAAGTGATTTTGTCGTGAGGTAAATATTTCTACGTGCTCCAGGTTATACATAATACTAGCTTCTTACCCGCGACTTAGCCAGCGTGAAAATACATTACCAGGATAAAAAAATATATCGTATGTATTAATCTAGGGAGCGAAATACATTTATGCCCAATTTTATCAAAATTGGTCCATAGGAATTACGACTTCGAGAAAATTTTAAATTATCAAAACTGCTTAGCTTTTCAGATAATAAAATAAGATTAATTTCATCACATCTCGTCACCAAATTTCATTGTAAGACTGAAATAATACTGATCTAAAGATGATGTTAAATCTAGAAACCTAAAGAGGTTTAAATAATATTTTGTTGATATATTCCAGAGGGACGCAACAAGATTATTATTATCATTACTTTAAACGCATTTGGAAAGAACAGTGAACACTAAAGGTTTGTGAAACGTATTAAGATAATAATCCCTTTTATTCCAATAAAAAGTGCTTGTAATTACTATGAATTTGTCTAACTTAAGCTAATCATGCTAGTCTTTAACGATACCATGTTTTAATCATCATCTGTTGGGAAAGATTATTCTTTATAAGGAATGTGGAGGTGGGCAGATTTATCGATAAAATCGGCCGTCTCCAATCCATGATATAAGGCGTATAAAACAATCAAACGGTTATAATATTTGTATACATTAAATGTACAGACGTTTTCTTTTTGTTTTCATTATGGGGGGTACCCATAATTCCACATCATTTCTAATGTTTGATATGCTATTGTGAAAAGTATTATCTCTTCTAATGACAAAAAATAATTTAATATTTTAATATTAATGTTTGCATTAAAAAAGGGTGGATCGTTTGTATCAACCTTCGTATCTAATTTTATAAACTTGCCGTTTTTTTTTATTACAATTATGTATGTAATAAATTCTTTATCAATGGTGGGAAATACACGAATCCTATTTTTCATTCGACATAGGTACATGCTTCCTAATATTGGGCACTGTCTATTGTTATCATAATGTTTTTAGAGATTTCCTTCTCTTGCTTTGTTGTTATGTAATCAATACATTCCTTAATCAGCCAATAGAAAGGAAGGGAAAATGAATTTTATTCTTGTTCTCCATAGGGAGATTGGAATTCTTTACATCACATCAATAAGTATATTAAATTAATCACAATTGTGGGTAGATTTTAATATGTTGTTATTTTTACAATTCTTAGTTGTTTTAAATGTATGTAAATCCTCTTTTTTTTTTGAGTAGGCTATGGTCAGCAAACACGTTGTCCGTTCTTGCCGAGGTGACGACAGGGCGGAGTGCGGCCCCATAACCCACGGCATTCCCTACTTTTGGCCATTGGGCCGACCATTCGTACCGAATTCGTTGTCGTCCGTGGCCAGCTCAAATGTAAATCCTCACTACCAATCGTTACTAACAATTTACTTACACGAGCGCCATTATGTTACGTAAGAAAATTTAATGACCCACTTAAATATTTCTTCTTGCCTCCACATTCCATAGTTTTACAATTAAAATTTACATTAATACTATTATATACATTTTGTTATAATTTAAAATGATTAGGTATATATTTTAAGGTCTTTCATGTGAGTAAAATCTCAGATAAAGTATCTGATTTAGTTTTTATTTTTTTAAATATAATATCATAGTAAAATCTTTCATTGGCATTAATACAATTCAAATAGATTATGTCATAGTATAAGAGTCAATTGACAGCCATTTAAAGAGTAAAAATAAACAAAAAAAAATAATAACGACTAAACTGTAAAAAAATGTGTAATAAAGTATATAATAAAGTACATAGAACTAAACTTAAATAAATATTGCCAATTCTTACAACTCGGTGATTGAAATGTGACGTTATAGAGTTTTACAGGACCTTTACAGTTTTAGAAATTTTCGTCTAATATAATTTTCTAAAAGGCATCGATAATAAAACTTATGGAATTATTTACATTTGGATTAAATGTTTTGGCAACATTTAAATAACCTATTCATTATATACGTTTGTTGCATAAAAACTTATTGCGCGAAATTATTTCAATTAAATTTATGATTAAGCTTCATATTGTCTGTATAATCATCGATCGACTATTGATAAAGACGAGACTATACAGTATCTAGCCTGTGCGACCTTAAATATATAAATTTATGGATTATAAATATGTTCGTATTTCTATAATTACCGTCTGCTACCTGACGTTATTAGACCGTTAGATTGAGGAAATACAAAATGTGTATTCCATTTAACTACAAAACTACTGATAGTTCTTGAAATTACTGGCATTTTTGTTTTATTATTTGATATAGAAGGTTAATAGGAATTAAGCATTGGTTTTGTTTTAGTAGACTATTAGTTTCCTTTTAGAGATGGAATAAAAATACATTAAATACAATATAACATAGTGACTTTCACCGCATTTTTGTGCGGTTGATCGTAAAGGAAGATTAAACAATCATTATCTCAGTTCATATACGTCCCACTGTTGGGCTCGAGCCACCTACATAGTAGGAGTAAAATTGACCTTACCATATATTGGTGAGACAGGTTGGTATAGGGTTCAACCTCGAGTTATCCTTCTCTTGCATAGATGTTATATGCGTATTATATTCCTTAGAAATTTTTTGCGACATCCACGGGCAAGATAGGGAGTGGTGAATTGTATTTTTATTCCGTCACTACACCACACGATAAGAGGATAGATAAAGGATATCGGGCAATAATATCACTTCATGACAAGTAAAAACTCGAAATAAAAATTTGTCTTACTAGCGCTGTTTAGCATATTATATCCCTTAGTCGTCTTTTACGAGACTCACAAACAAGACTTGATTGAAATGTTTTCTTACTCCAATACCACACGGAAATATTACCTAAAAATATTGCGTCTCAAATCGTGTTAGGCTATGTGCCAATTAATGTTAAGAAATCTATTAAACACTGTAAATAAAACTACTTTACGGATTTTATCGCGTTTGTATTTGATTTTTGATTGCCCGACGTTTCGAACACTTTACAGCGTTCATGGTCACGGACGGACTAAGATGTCTCACGTCCAACAAGTCATCGTTATTACAGATATTTATAATTATCTACCCGCTATAGAAATTAGTTATTAAATACATTTTGTTACAAGTTTATTACCAGTACAAGAAAAAAATGATTGTATATGAGAACATTATATTCTTTAGGCTTAGTAATTATTTAACATCAAATTTGTAGTAATTACAGACAGTTTATTAATTTAAACCCAGCAAATGTAATATACTACCACCAGATGGGAACGCGGCCTCACTGAGAAAGATGCGGTAAGCAAACTCAGAAGGGCATGGTGCTAAATTATTATTAATTTTAAAAGACTTATTTTATCTTACTAAAAGGTTTTGGATTTATAATATAATCTTCAACTATTACTATGAAAAAATATGGGTAACACCATTTGCAACGCAATATTTTGGGGCGTAAACATCAGAAATCAAATCTATGATAAAGACACGGGTTTCGCATTGGCGATGGCGATTTTCTACGAGTTTAGTTACTACACCGAATGAGCTGTTTCATTAATAGCTGAAAACAAATGATTTTTATTATTACATACTTTATTGTATTAATTACAGGGATATATAAAATATTAAAATAACGTATTAAATGAGTCATATAAAAGCAAAGGTAATCCATATTATTCTGATATGTAAAAATAGCGTTATCGATATTTTTGTAAGGTTATTAATGTACTTCGAGATTTATTTATAATATACTAGCTGACGCAACAGGCGTTTTCCTATTCAAATAAAATAAAAGGAATTCTCCTTGAAATCGTCAGCAGCGTCACCTACTGGGTCCAATTGTGAATCTAAACCATTCTTGATTCTCCTTGAACATACACAAATTTCATCAACTTCGGTCCAGCCGTTTAGGAGGAGTTCAGTGACTTACGCACGTACACATAAAATTTATATATAAAGACAAAGATATTAATAATATTATTTGTCATCAATATCTATAAATTATTTTGTGATGAAGTAGCTATGTGATGATATATAAAGACGTCTATGCTTATCAGACGTAGATATAGCTGCCTTTGCTTGAATATGACTAAAAAAAAGATATCATTATGATCATGATCAAACGTTTACGTTTCCCTACTTAATTTACCAATTTACCTCACTTTGAAGTAGGTTGGATATCAGTCAGAAAAGAGACCTAAGAACTACGTTGATCCACCTTTGTCACGTTCTCATAGTTTTTGACCACCACATGACAACTTTCTCGTTTTACAGTAGACTGCAAATTAGCAGTTAAGAGTTCTATCTAAGTACTATTTAGACGGAAAAGTCCAACATGTAGTATCAAATTGAATTGTATCATACACGAAACGGCAAAAAAAATGTGTAATGTCATTGTACTCATTATAATTTGGTTGTTTTTTTTTTTAATTTAGAGAGGCTATGTCCATTCTCCGTCCTATTAAGTCGTTGCTTATAATTTTATTGAGTTTAATTAGCATTTTTTTTTATAATATACACCAATTCGTATATTTTAAGTGTAATATATCACAATTTACAAAAAAATGGTTGATAGTGGATTATCTCTGTCACTTTCATAATGTCCAATAAATTATCCAATGTTTAACTTGCAAATTAATAAACTGAAATAGCTTTTTTTGTAATACAATTTGCATATTGAGTTAATGTCAAGTCAAGCCAAACTAGCGATATAACATTGCACAATTGTAATTTAAGAATCTTAAAGACGTGTCAGAGAGTGTTTGCCAATGATGTATAAAACATTGTAAATTTTAGCTATTTGTATACTAACCTTTGGAAAGTTTTAACACAGTTCTGTGCAAACTTCCTAAACCGTCTTGTCACAGATCTGTGCCCGTTTTCAAATTAGAATTTGGTATATAATTTGTTGTATATTTTCAATTCTATTAATAGCAGTGGTTGTGTATAACACTGACGAATAACATACATACAATTATATGCTAAATTCTAATTTGAAAGCGGGCACAGATCTGTGACAAGACAGTTTAATATGGGTCACAGAACTGTGTCAAAACGTTCGAAAGCTTAATAGTAATAAAATCAAAAGGAGGTAATTCACCGTTGTTATATTCATACAAGTGTTGAAATTCATTAAAGTTACAAAAACATCACATATATTTCACACCAATTACATTATGAAATTTGTATATTATTAGAATATAATCTAGTTCTAGTTATGTAATACATAAAAAAAAATTGTTTACTTTTTCTCAGTAATATCTAATTAAAAAACTAAAACGATAGTATTTTTCTGGGTCCATAAATATTAATTGTTAAGGTATTTAAGTATATTTATTTGTTAATGAACAGGTTAATTAAATTTAGATTAAAATGTAACTATTGTCATAAACCCAGGTTGTAGTTAGTGATATTTAATATCTAGTGTCTTTAGCATGGATTTATTATTTAATAATAATAATATCTTAGAATAATAACGTATAGAACCTAAGTTCGCGCACAAAAAGTGAAGCATTTCAATTAGCCTAATGGAGCTTACGCCGGAACCGTTCCGTTACGTACAAGGTCACTGTACTGTACTGCACGTACGTACGCAACTCTTAAAAAATAAATAGGTAATTATGACAGTTTGTGCATTCAAATGGTGTCATAACACATTTGAAAAACTCAAAAAGGTTTTTAACATTACTTTTAAAAGTATTTCGACGATTTATGTTTTTAAAAACAGAATTTGATTTCATAATTTGTATAGTGGTGTGCGTGTGTACGTGTGTAATCGTCTGCGCGCATGTAGTATTTTTAGATTCATGTTTCGAACGTTCGAAGTACCGACATTATCCTTCTATACGTTATTATTCTAAGAATAATATAAATAGTAGCTATGGCGTTTGAATAAATGTAATATTCTAGAATTTACTTCTATAATATAGGTACTATACAATTATATTATTTGCAAGTATACATTTGAGGCAAATAATACAATTATATACATAGACTTAATTTATGTATACTATGCTCATTTTCTTTAATAAGTAAGTACAAGTTTATCAATAATTTTTAGTAATAATACTTGATTGAATTAAATGATATTTATTATTTTAAAATGGAGTACGATTAATCAATATACTACACACCTCAAGAAAAATACTGAATGGCATCAAAGGGGAATAGGTTATAATATAAGATATTCTTCTTACATCTATGCGATGAGCTGCTATCAGAATTTCAACGAACAATTTACAGCAGAACATCGAGATATTAATTCGAAATGTGGCTCTTGTGGTGAAATACAATTCACCGCCCCTTCTCTAACCCGTGGGTGTCGTAAAAGACAACTAAGGCATTATAATATGCAGATAACATCAGAGAAGGAAATTCCGAAATGGAACACTATACTATATTTGGTCAATTTACCTTCTATCTTGGAGAAGGGTCGAGCCCAGCATTGAGACTTATATGTGCTGAAATGAAAATGTAGGATAGGCGTGGCTCGAGTCCTCATTCAGCAGTGAAATTATGGTCTGCTCCGTCTTATGGTGTGTAGTAGTGATGTAAGGAATGTTCGCATTCGCGAATATTCGCATATATTTTTGACATTCGCAATCGCATTCGCAAGGAACGATGCGAATGTTTGGCGAATATTTTTGACAAACTAAAAGGAACTTATATATGTCATTGTGGAATAGAATGATACTATTTATAACTGATAATATTTATTATTTTTATTTACTCATTATATTTGAATAAAACAATATTATGGAACACTAAGGTGGGCAATTAAATAAGAAATACTGTCTCTCTTATTCTTGTCACTCTAATATATACTAATAAATGGGGAGTCGGTCTTTTGTTCGGTTATACAGCGAAAACCACTGAACCGATCAGAATAATATTTATACCATAAGATGCATGCATCTTGCATGTTTCGGAGAAAGATTTGATATTTTTTATTTTTTTTTATTTCTATTTAATTTGAGGACTTTTATTAAACAACATGCCAGTACAGATTTAGTATATGATATGTTGGTGAATACTTATCCGGAATTTATTTTTTTTGTTAGAAATAATGAATTTTTATTGTAACTGCATTCATTCTATTTGATAGTTTTAATTCTTAAATGGTTATGTTTATTTATTAATTCGACATTTGGTGAATCGAGAACTGTCAAGAATTATTTATAATACTGAAGTTATATATTTGTCATAATTGTCATTTAAAAAATTACAATTTTAACCCAATCACAAAAGAAAACATCACGAAAAACATAATTTACAAAAATATCATTTCTATTGTTTTCGCCAGTATTATACATTGTAAATAAAACTATTTTTCCGGATTTTATCACGTTTGTATTAGATTTTAGATTGCACAATTTTTCGAACACTTTACAGGCTTTATGGTCACGGGCGGACTAAGATGTCTCGCGTCCAACAGTCATGGTTGTTACAGAGATTTTCTACCCGCTAGTAAATTAGTTATTAAATTTTGACCCACATTTTTATACAAATTAATTGCCAGTAAAAAAGAACATGATTCTATATGAAAAAATTACATTATTTTTGTTAAGTAATTTGTGACCTACCATGCATTTAACACTCTCAGCGTCACAAATTGTGAAATAAGTCCACACTTCAGTAACGTGTGCTTTATACATGTTTGTAAATTTGACAAATACAATAATAATAAACTAATCTCAAATTACAACGAATATTTTCGAACGAAACTCACTAGTTTCATTAGTTCAACTTGTAACGGTTAACCTTGTCTATATTTGGCTTAAACATGGCTGGTACGAAATGTCAAACCCGTATGATATTTTGCACGCGCAATTTAAATTTTTATTTGAAAGTCAACATTCGTATTCGCATTCGCATTCGCGAATATTGGAGATGAATATTCGCACTCGCATTCGCATTCGCGAATGTCTCAATCCTAACATTCGTTACATCACTAGTGTGTAGTATATAGTTCAATCGTAGTGAGTCTCTTGCATTACAAAATGGATTAAGATTGTTTATCTATACCAATAAATATAATTGGAGTGTCTGTTTGTAATGTCAAAATAATAGGCCTTTTTCATACTCACACGGTTATTTGCACTATACATATGCCTAAAAATCCCTTTATATTTTTTTTGTCTGTCTGTCTGTTTGTTCCGGGTAATCTTCAAAACGGCTGGACCGATTTAAAAAATTCTTTCACCAATGGAAAGCTATAATATCAGGGAGTAAACTACGCTATATTTTATCCCAGTATTTCCACGGGAACGGGAACTACGGAGGATAAGGCGACAGAAACCGAAGCGAAGCGAAGGCGGGTTGCTAGTTTCAAATACTTGACGTGAGTTTTCAAACACTTTCAACATTCATGACACACTAACTAAGATGTTATGTGTATGATGTCAAATATCCATGTCATTCCTGTACCGGTCCTAGTTGGCAATGCGATTCTCGAAGTTGTCAATCACTATGTTTACCTAGGACAAACAGTCCAGTTAGGTAGATCCAATTTCGAGAAAGAGATCAGCTGACGAATCCAACTCGGTTGGGCAGCGTTCGGGAAACTTAAGAGGATCTTCTCGTTCAACATACCTCAGTGTCTGAAAACACAGGTCTACTACCAGTGTGTGTTACCAGTGATGACTTACGGCACGGAAACGTGGTCCCTAAATGTAGGCCTCATATCAAGGCTCAAAGTCGCTCAGCGTGCTATGGAACGGGCTATGCTCGGGATTTCTCTGCGAGATAGAATCCGGAATACGCAAATCCGCAGAAGAAACGGGTGTAACTGACATAGCACGCTGAAGTGGCAATGGGCAGGCCACATCGCTCGATGAACCGACAACCGCTGGGGAAGAAAGGTTCTCGAGTGGCGACCACGCATCGGACGCAGTGTAGGACGCCCCCCCCACACTAGGTGGACCGACGACCTAGTGAAAGTGGCTGGGCGTCGTTGGACGCAGGCGGCACAGGACCGCACATTGTGGCGCAACATGAGGGAGGCCTACGTCCAGCAGTGGACGGCAATAGGCTGAAATGATGATGATGATGAACAAAGATGTCTCACACCATCGTTATTACAACCTTTATCAGATAAAACCGCGATAAAATAGTTTTATTACAAAATTTCTATTGTTTATTTCTTATATTCAGTAAATTGCCTTTTGTAAATACAAAAGTTTTACATATTTACCAGTTTTAGAATTAATTCACTCTATGTTAGTATATAGTTTATACTTTAGAACTTAGGATGTTTTTTTGCACTTTCATTGTTTGCTTCACTTTATATTTGGTTTATATAAAGCTAAATTATTAAGACATAAACGAGTGTTGTAATTTTATCTACTATTCGATGTAATAATCGTTGAGCAATAAATATGTTTCCTGTATCGAGTTTGCGAACAGCGTAAATAGTTTAATAAATATATCTTTTATTGAAGTTATTTTATATACATCCTGCTGTCTATGAACGTTTCATAAATTGACGACAATACTTCTTACAAATACAATGTGTCACCACAACTTATTTTGTAGTGGGAATTGTGAAAACCAGCTGCACTGCCAGAAGTGATCTCCTAGGAAAGTCATCCCCTGTGAAGGCCAACCCACTCACCAATCCTTTTGTCTTTTTTTTTAGTTAACGCTGTGGAAATGCATTTACGCACTGTCCCCCGCCAGTGATAGGCGAGGGGGGTGTGTGGGACTCGCCGGTCACTGTGCAACCGCAATACACACTAAAACCAACAGCGGTCCCTTCAGCATTTTTCTGGCCACGTCCTGTCGTGGAGGAGATTGCGCATATCGGCGCCTGCCCCTCCCTGCTCCGCGGCCTCCTTCCTGCTCCACGGCCTTCTTCCTAGAGATGACTTTCTCGCAGAAACAGGCCATCGACGACCAGTATCTGTCACTGTCGAGCATCTTTGATGTGATGGTCAACACGTCTGTTCCTATCACCGCCGACAGGTCGTGGCGATGAGGCTCCCAGGCGGTACATACATCCAGGGTGTGACGCGCGTCGTCACACTCATGGCATCCAGGCCTCATGGCCTCTTCACGTCTAATTAGGTGCAGGTACATACCGAAAACTCCGTGTCCGCTAAGTACCTGCGTCATCCTGAAGGATAAGTTGCCGTGCCTTCTTAGAAGCCAGCGGTGAAGGTAGGGCGCAACCGCCTCACCGGACCTTCGCCCTGTTATGGGGGACTCCAATTCCTCCACCGCTGGGTTACTGCCCTTTGGGCCGCTTCTCATGCGCCGCCCAGATCTAACCCACTCACCAAACCTGTGGATTATGTCATACCACATATCGGTATTCAATGTCATCTGCCACAACAGGGAAACGAACCCCTATGCTGACACGTCTGGACAGTGTGGTCAGGTGGTCAGGACAGGTGGTGGTGGTTAGTAAGATAATTTGCATTATTTGTCTTCCTTGTTTGGCTATTAACACTACTTCACTGCGCTTGATGGTCTAGAGCGAAAGAATAACGGTGTGACTATTTAATTTTCGTATTTCCTTTTCCATATACTGAGTTGGCAATTAGAATCGAATCCCTAATTTGGAAGTGTTGTATTAGCTTTGATTTTTAGTTTATTGGTAGTACATAGTGTGCGATACGATTCTGCTAATACACACCGAAAAAAGTAGAGGAATGTACGAGGAAAGTTAAAATCTTTTCTTATCGTAATATTAGCTAGTGATTTTTTTTTTCTTTCTTCGACATTATCGTTTTAGCTTATATACGACCGAGGCTGGGCTAGAACATCCTACTATTGAACGTTATATACCTACTATTTATTATATTGTTTGCTGATATATTTTTTTTATTGCCAAAAGTTGGCAAACAAGCAAGCAGCACACCTGATGGTAAGTGAAACTGCCGCACATGTGCACCTTTGCAATACCAGGGGCACAGCCGGACTGTTGCCTACCGTGATGAAAAGAATTTTTAGTTTCATAAAAACAAAATTCACTATAACGAAATAACGATTTCAAAACTTAATTTATAAAATTTGAGAACATTTTAAATTTGAATTATTTGTCAATATTATTGAAAATTAAAAAAACAAGACTTAGTTTTGCCTGATTTGGCATCGACTGACATTACCAGAGTACTTAAGATACGCACATACTTATAGACGAACCTATAATAACGTCAGAATTTTTCGTAGACCTGTGGCCACAATTTATTGCAGTATTAAACGGACTAAAACATATCTTGGACGGACTAAAATATATCTTCATTTTGTAAGAAGGCCAGGATAGCACAGAAAACGGCGTACTTCGCGCAGGTGTACTTCGGCATACTTCAATGACAGTTTAATTTTAAAACTTCAGCTCCACAGAAATTTTCGCCTAACTGCTCTTGAGATTCTTTCGCAGAAACAGGTCAGTTTCTCTCGGGAACTTTGAAATCGATATAAGAAAAAGGATATACAGACGTAGAAGAGACAGATATGATATAATCAAGTAATTTAGAAACTACAGGACCATATAGGGAGGGATCCGTAATGTTTGGGAGCTTGTACAGAATTTAATAGTGATAATATCTTTAAGATGAGGGAGAGATTAATAGGTAAGGCCGCAGCATCTGTACCTTAAAGATCATAAGATTATTAGTGTTTGTTAATACTCCTTTCGCCATGGCTATGACCGGCTGGCTAGTGATCTTTTTGTGTACCTTACACACAGACAGGCCTTGGAGGACAAAGGTAAGGCGCTAGGTTTCAGCCTAGATATTGCTAAGGCGTTCGACAACTTTTGGCATATGGCTCTTTTATCGGCACTACCATTGTTTGGTATCCCCCATGGGTCACTGTCAATTAGATCGATAGCTTTCTGGTAGTTCGCATAAAATTTGTCTTAGATGCCTCTTGCCACTGTTGCCACGCTTGGATCTAGCGTAGCACGGAGGTCGATGTGCGGCCCGATGCTGTTTATCCTGCATATCAATGCCATGCTCTCTATAAGGATATATACATTGCTATGCGGATGACAACACGACCGTCGGTGACGACCAATAATACATTGGACAGAGAAAGTCACTTAAAGCATATTAGAAAAAATAATGACTCAGTTTGTCCGAATTCGAGGGCTCTTCGAAATGGGCTGAATGGAGCCATACACTTACAATTCAATCCCATGAAAACACGACGGCCTCAGTTCTAAGAAATATATAACTTAAAATTTCTGATGTTATTGTAATCCTAGATGTAAACTAACCAACAAAGTCTAGTTTGAGAGCCATTTGAGGAAAGAAGCCAAATACGCAAATGAAAAACTGGGAATTATGAGCTGATAGGTACCAGAGATACTTTACGCCAAAGCAATGGTTTATCTTATACAAAGCACTAATTCGTTCATTATGAGCACACATTATATCCATAGGCGGAAGCGTCCAAATGTGGGCTCGATCCACTTGATTTCTTGTAAAAACATGCTGTTCCAATTGTTGGTGAACCCAATCTTCAATTAATTACATTCTTACAGAGATACACACACGCAAATACACACATTCACATACTATTATAGTTAAGTTTTGATAATTATCATATAGATTTTATGCTGCACAATATTAAAACTACACAAAATTAGTGGACTGACGACATCTTGAGAGTAGCAGGGAACTGTTAGACCGTTCCGAGCGGCATTCTCGTGGGGAGGCCTATATCCAACAGTTGACGTCTATGAGCTGATGGATGGATGATGGATAATTAAAACGAAAATCATGCACTAACAAAGACGACTAAGACAATACATTAACAATTTCCAATTTCATGGGTTACAAATATATGGCACCACCCCTTCCCAGTACGAGAAAATCTGCTTGGAGTTCACTAGGATATAAATATAATAGGCAACAATACTCTCCTGGTAAACTTAACAATACTAACTCACAAGGTGGCGATTATGGTATTTTTGGTCTTAAGCCTTTCCGAGGAGTAATTCTGAAAGGCCAGTATCAACATCGGAAATCGATTGGCGGGTGGATGGATTTCCCAAGGCTGATAATTTGACTTTCTGTGTGGTGACAGAGTAAGAATACAGTTCACCGGTCTTTCTTTCGTCCGTAGGTATCATAAAAGACGACCAAGCGATATAATATACGTAGGTACTCTGTGCAAGAGGAGGAAAACTTGAAATGAAATCCTATATCAACATGTCCGACCAGTGTGGTATAGTAGGACAAATTCCCTCGTATTATGGAGGAGGTTCGAGTCCAACAGTGGAACATGTATAAGCTGGAATGATGATTTGACTTAACTGCAGGAGGATTAAAGAGTCTCGCCTCTTACAGGCTCTGTCTTGGTCTTGATCAAGTCTTGCAGGCCCGTCTTGCTCTAGGTATTGCAAAAATCAAGCGGTCTTGGTCTTGAAAAGAAAGAAAGAAAAATAATTTATTACTCCTTTACGGGAGGGACACGTACAAGAACATAGAGTAACATAGAATAATAGTCGTGGTTTCGGTCTTGCATTTCTCGGAAGACCAAGACTGCAAGACCGAAACTTTTTTGGGCAACCACTATATGTAGGTAATGAAGGTACTTATCTATTGAACTTCTCAGAATTAATATAATTTACATATCGTGTTTTAGTTCCTTAATGTAATTAGACCGACCATGACCGAAGGTGACCATAAAATGGCCAAAATGAACTATAAAACAACTTGTCGGCGGGTGTTCATCCCGTTTGTACGGTTTTAAACTATATATATGGTTTAAAACGTTTTGAATAGGTTGTTTTACTTTTATACTAAAACCAAAATTATCTCTAATATTCTTTGCTCTCTTGTGATTTCTGCTCCCTACAGTGTGAAATTAATGAATCTCTTACCAAAATACGCAAAATAATGCATTACGATATTTTCATATTTGAATGTTGTTTCTAGAATGCATTATGTATAAATTCCATTTGAATAGCGTTGTACAGTAGACATTCTTACGATTTTCCTTCGACCATGGTTTGGGAATGCCAATAATAGTACTTATGTGGTCGGGTAAAAATAGATATATGTACTACAATCATGTAATTCTAATAATCGATTACACAAAGGGCCTAATCTAAGTGTTGGCTTCCTATCCGAATGTCGTGTTTACGATCCTCGGCAAAACAGTTGTTTTTGCAATCCACTAATCATTGTTATGCGTCTGGATGTAATTTGTCTTCGTTAATTGTATATTTGTAAAGTTGCGATTCTAAGATTAATTATTCTGTGAGGGTGTTATCTTTTAATAATATGGTTAAACAGAATTTCGAATACCTAAATGGAGATTTTTTATTCCTTACGGAAACAGATGCGCCGATCATTGAATGCATATGTGGCTGTGGCGTGTTGTGGGGTCCTTTTGGTCAAAAGAAAGTTATCATTACCATAACAGAAGTTGTTTTCTTAAAACTCCTAAAAAAGAAAGTATTATAAGGTTCGTTAGAGGAGTGTCATCATGTAAGACAGTCTGTAAATCACGTCTGGGGTATACATACGGACCTTGTAGCAACTTGAGAAAATTGCCGAGCGTTGAGGCGTTTTTGCCATAACTAATATTGCAACCAATCCTAAAGGTCACATATAGGCCCCTTAAGCGCTGTTAAATCTGTGGTGCTGTACTGCTGTGCTTCACGTAGTTGTACATCCTTTTATTTACTGGCTTATTAGCCTACCTACTTTGCTTCATTTCGCCCGCTTTGCCTAGGAGCCCTAGGAGGGAAGTGGCATCTTTCCAAATCCTCCTGATTTTATTTTCAAATTAAATTGTTGCGGGTCCCAAGACAATTAAAAGAGTTTCGCAGGACTTCCTGAGGGTCAAACCTCGATGTCTTATAATGATAGCATTGTGAATCCTGGTTTAAAGGAGTTACAGTGGTGGAAATGTGTGGTGGGATTAGTCCCAAAAAAAGATGGGTGTCATTTCCAGTAAGATGGAGAATGGGGACATAACTGTCATGCCTACTCTGTTGTTCCATGGAAAACATGATAGTGGAGGCCTTGTTTATTTTTGTACCTATTTTGGCGTTAAAAGGGAACGATTTAAAAATTAATTAGTCCAAACTAGTTACAGGAAAATATGAACTAAATTACATGCTCTTTTTATAGAGAAAATTTGTCAAAGGTTAGTTAAGTTAGACATTAGAATTTAAAGATATATTTTACTAGAGATTTTAATTGGCACGCCATCTATTGCCATACTTCAAAACAAATTATGTATTTACAAACTAGTATTATGTCATTATCTTTTGCCTGCCCTCATCCCACGCTAGGTGGGGTTGGCACAACATATTCTTACCTTCCATAGCCTCCTATCAGCCGTCATATTTTCACTCATTGCTTTCATACATCCTTATTCACACAATCCATCAGTTTTCTTGGGTCTCCCACGCTTCTTTTTTTCGTCCACAATCATATTGATAACCTTCCTTGTCACATTCCTTTCATCCCTCTTCATCACACGTCCATACCAAGACAATCTTGCGTTCCTAATCTATTAGGACTAACTAGCAATTTTGATCATAAAGACTTACATCATCACATCTCATCGAGACTCCACTATAATAGGAGAGAAAATGACTAACTATACCAGGCTGGTTAGATGTGTTGGTATATGATTTTATGTTGAGTTTTCCTTCTCTTGCATAGATATTATCTCCATATTCCCTCAGTCAGTGTCTGAAATACATCATACATACCTCAGTGTCTGAAAACATAGGTCTACGACCAGCGTGTGTTATCAGTGATGACTTACGATAGGGAAACATGGTCCCTAAATGTTGGCCTTATGAGGCTCAAAGTCGCTCAGGGTGTGGAGCGGGCTATGCTCGGAATTTCTCTGCGAGATAGAATCTGAAATAAGGCAATCCGCAGAGGAACAGGTGTAACTGACACAGCACGAAGAATTAATATGCTGCAGTTGCAGTGGGTGGGCCATATCGCTCGACGAATCGATAACCACTGGGGAAAGAAAGTTCTCGAGTTGCGACCACGTATCGGACCGACGCAATGTAGGATGAACTAGGTGGACCGACGACTTGATGAAAGTTGCTGGGCGTCGGCAGGCGTCACAAGACCGCACTCTGTGGTGTAACATGAGGGCTGCCTCTGTCCAATAGTGGACGGCGATAGGCTGAAATGATGAATGATGATTCCCTTAGACGTCTTTTACGATACCCAGGTGCCAGAGAGAGGGTGACAAATTGTATTCTTACTCCGTCACTACTTGAAAAACGTGTATATAATTGTAATATATAAATTTAGAACATCTATTTTGTGTTAACAACAACTTTCTCGACTGCGTATGGTTTAATTATTAAAAATTTAGGTAAGTGATTGGCAAGGAGCCCGCTACAACAATGTTCATGCATGTTCAAAAGCGTAACTAAAGACATGTACAACATGTTATTAGTTAATATTATATTTATAATTCAGTGTGATAACGAATGTAGAATACAATTAGGGTATGTATAGTACTTATATTCTTCCTTATGTGGTGAACTATGAGCAAATAAGAAAGTCAGAAAATAAAACCCACAAATCCTGCATTAACTTGTTGGATTGAGTCATATTTTTTCTATCCTATCCATCCATTAGAAAAAATAAACCTAATTGCTATTTTTACTATCTTTCAGGCTGGATAAATGTGAAACTTTTTGTTACGTTACACTTTCTTAAGTACAACAAAAGGGACAAATTCTTGCGTCGCGTGGATTAAAAAGAAAACCAATTAATAGGCACATCAGAATCAATATTAATCAGCCGTGGATCGTACAAGGGATTGTCCTGAGTCAAAGTCAGCTCTATTACAAAGTATGGAAATCGCTACACAGACCATTTCACTATTTTGGGAGCACCAGAGGCCATAGGTTGGTAGGAATGGAAAGAAAATTGGAGCTCTTACCTCCTCTCCTCATTGCGCTTTTTCCAATCCTGATATTTTCTACGAAAGGCAGCGATTTCTTGTCTCCAGTGTTATTGAAGTCCATGTGCAGTGGACATAACTTATCATCATTACCTATACGTCTACCAACAGAGGCAAAAATTAAAACTGACCCAATACAGGCGTTATAACTGCGCTTTTATTCTGCAGAAAGGGTCAAGGGCAAATGGCATTATGGTAGATTCAAATATTAGTCATCACAGTATTGTACTCGCAAGGGTATAGGTACATGTAAATGCTTAAAATAAGCACTACGCCATAATTTTATATATCTACGAAGCGGATATGATATAGGTATGTAGGAATATTTTTGGGATAAACAAAGATATATTTATATGAAATAGAACTATTTTCACGGCTTTTATCGTGTTTGTATTTGATTTTTACCTTCTCGTGGGCAAAAGCTTGTAAAGTTATAAAGCATTAGTATTGTGCAATCGTTCTAACGTGATTGATTTATGAAACCTAATAGTTTTTATAAATTTTCTGGGAACTGACAAGGATATTTTAAAAGCAATTAATATGCATTGTTAGCGCTGCACAGGCGATAAAAGGTATTATTTTAACGAGAATGAATTAAACAGCTGTGCCCTACAAACCATATCTGCCTGGTGACGGAATAAGAATACAATTCACCACTCCCTATTTTCATCACGTTGTCGGTCTACCTATTAGGGGAGAGGCATCCTATACTGCGTCGTTCGATATGTGGTTGCCACTCACGAAACATTCTTCTCCAGCGGTTGTCGGTTCGTCGGGCAATGTTGCCTGCCCATTACCACTTCAGCGTGCTAATTCTTCATGCGGATTTCCGTATTCCGGATTTTATCTCGCAGAGAAATCCCGAGCATTGCCCGCTCCATAGCACGCTTAGAGACTGAGCTTGGTTTGAGATCTACATTTAGGACCACTTTTGCATACTGTAAGCCCTTACTGGTAATACGCACTGGTCGTAGACCTATTCCTCCAGACACTGACATATGTTGGATGAGACAATTCCCTTAAGTATCCTAAATGCTGCACAACCGAGTTGAATTTGTCGGCTGACCTCTTTTTCAAAATTGGATCTACTTAACTCGACTGTTTGTCCAATCGCATTGCCTCTTCTTCTTCTTCTTTTATAATGGCAATAAGCTACTACTATGAACTATTAGTGCCAGTGTCGAGTTATAGTATTTATTCTTCACGTCTTTAGTCTTCGTATTTTAGTCATAGTCGTTACCATTGATTAGTTTCTGATAACCAAATCATGATTTCTCTGAGCATTTTGGCAGAATATGAAAATGCACGCAATTCACTGTTATATCATATCCACTACATTTCACTATTTCATCTGCATAATACATAAAATATCAAGAAAATTATTCAATATAACACTGTAAAACAATAAAATAATGAATAAAATTTAAAAGCGCTATGTGTCCTTTCGACATTCTCGTCAAGGGCAAATCGAATTGTTAATCAGGACCGGTACTGGAATGATATTTGATATGACATTCGTATTGTCTATGTTTATGCGTAAATCCACTAGCTGGGATACCCTGTTGAGATCGCTGAGCATGGTGTCAATGAGCTCTATGGATTCTATCATAATAAAAAGCTGGTGTCCGACATTTCTTCGATTTACTCCAATGGGGTCTAGGACCAAACTGACGACAGGATTTCGGGATGATTTATATAACTGCCCCTATAAGCTTTTGACCTCTATTTTTGTAGGAATATTTTTGCGAACCTCTTTAAATTAAATATTTTGAAACAATTAATCAACTCAGTGTATATACATTCCACTGCTGCTGGCCTCAAGCCTCCTTAATAATAATAATAATAAGTAAAGAAAATTGAGCTATTATAAGTCCACGCTAGTCAGACGTGTTGGTATAGAGTTTTATTTCGAATGATCTATAATATACGATGACGATTTTGTTAATATACGATGGATGTAAACTTCACGGCAAAAGGAAATATTTTAAACGAAAGTAATTGGTTAGTGTCAGTAAATTTATCTACTGAACTCTGAAGACGTTACAACTGATTTCATACCACCAAGCGTAAGGTATCTCGACTTGCCACAGTCCAGCAAAATAAAGGTAAAATATTACTTAATGAATATGGATTTGAGTCCATCTACAAAGTACATCTTCAAGTAATATGTTCGATAGGAAAAGGTACTTACAGAAACAAAACTTATCAAAACGTCAAGGTTTGCTGATATTAAAAATAAGACTTTATTCTCGAATCTCATCTCAGACGACAAAAGCTAAAATAATTCTAACAGATCAAGAAGCATTGAGCGTATTTAGTGATTTGGATTAAAAAAAAAAACAAAAAAAAACAATATATATCATCATCATCATCGCAGCCCACATACGTCCCACTGTTGGGTTCGGGCCTCCTCCACAATGGGAGGGTATTTAACCTACTATACCATGCTGGTCAGACATATTGATATAGGGTTTCATTTCAAGTTTTCCTTCTCTTGCACAGATCTTATGTGCATATTATATCCCTTAGTCGTCTTGTACCACATCCACGAGCAAGATAGGGAGTGGTGAATTGTATTCTTACTCCGTCACCACACCGAAAATAATAACCATTATATGTACCTAGTATTTGAGAAATTTAGTACACGAACCATAAGTTTTTCTGTACACCAGATTACAAAGTTAAAAAAAACTTGATGTCCGCCATCTTCAGCTATTGAAATAACAAGTGCAAAAATAGTATAACATGAAGATTTATTAGACCACATTGCAGCTAGAATATTGATTTTCTGTGTAAATGAGATTATGATGGAGCAACACTGCATGCCAGGGTCTAGCATACGCGGCTATACACTCGTCCTCATGATGAGCTTCGAGCATATCGGATATGCTCGAAACCCAGGTCAACGTAATCGATCCTAACACAATTTTGCCGTAATACTTATTCTAATAAGTTTCAAATACCCGATAATTTCAAATCAAATCATTTATTCTGCATAAGCCCCTTAAGGGCACTTACATATTGTCAAGTTTAAACATTGTTTGAATACCTACAATACAATAATCTACCACCGGATCGGAACGCGGCCACAAGCTGAGAAGATCCGGCAAGAAACTCAGCGGGCTGTAATTTTTTTTTATTCTTTTAAATATATATAATTTTATACTTCGTACAACATATAGTATTAGCTCCAGTGTGATGCCCTTCGAAATTGTATACATGTATAAATTTTCAAATATTAGTACAAAACAAAAAAAAAATAAAGAAAAGAGATAAAAATATGGCTGGACCAGATCTCACAAGCAGCACCCGATCACGAGTTAACTACTAGAGCAGCCATCACTCCCCTCAACCACATTAGAGGGAAGGAAACGACCCGTCCCACGTAGCTACCGCAAACAGAATCATTCGGTGAGCATGACTAAACCATAAATAAAGATATAACACGAACTACAACAACTACTATAATATACTATAAAACTACTACTACAAAATAAACTACGAACTATAATAGGAATGGTACAAAAGATCAAAACCAAAACTCGTCAGGCAAAACACGCTACGCTGTACAATCACAAGATTAATAATAAAAAAAGCCTTGTGAATTCATACAAAAAATTAGGAGTACCTACCATAAAGTTGTAACGATTACAATAACATAAATTGCTGAATGAGGAACTGCTCATAACCATTCTGTATTATCATCTAAGTAATCCCAAATTTTGTAATAGCCTTTACTACAAAGTCTACTCTTAATAGATTTTTTAAACATGTTAATTGGCATGTCTCGGATATTTTTAGGTAGATTATTGTAAAAACGTATAGGTACATTGCCCCATGAAAGACCTACTAATTCTTTATCCGCTCAACTGGCGTGCCACCAGATTCTGGTTGGTCATATTAATGCGCAACTGGCAAGCCGCCAGTATCTGGTGCATAACACCACGATTTAAATAGCTCTTAAAATTAAATAAAAAACTATAATCATCCTTTTCTAACTTATAAGAATCAAATAGAGTATAGTCAAGTGTAGGTTTTTCAACCATAATACAGACACCATTTCATAAAAAATTCTTATACAATCGAGTCGACATTTAGCGGTTAGTCGGGGTCACTTCTCCGTGGTGAACTGTCGTCATCAAAGTGTGTTTTTTTATTGTTATAATTAAGTATTTGTGAAAAACTGCAGCTTACAACATGGATGGGTAAGTAATAAACAATTTTTCAATTAGTGATTGTATCATTATTAGCTTTTTTACACTAAATACTAATTTTATCAAACATCGTTTACCGTCCGCCACAGCAGCGGTTATAGACGAGTAGTATGAATGACTAGATTATCCTTATTCCTAGTGTTTACATGATGAATGTTACTGTACTTTTCAAATTTTTCAAGATTCTTTTTTAGATACAAAAGATTTTCGAATATGAATTGTGATACAATAGTTAGAATGTTTATCTCTCTGAACTTTTTCCGCAGTGAAGCTCTTGGGCCTAGATTCTAAATAGCGCGGACAGCCCGTTTTTGGAGGACTAAGATGGTATTCAAATCCGCGGAGCATCCCCAAAGCAGTATGCCATAGGACATAAGACTGTGAAAATAGGAGAAATAAACTATCCTAACCGTATCAATGTCAGTTAACATTTGAATTTTCTTTACAGCATAAGCCACTGAGCTAAGTCTATTTGACAAATTTTCAATAATAGGGCCCCAGTGGAGTTTCGCATCTATGGATACCTAAAAAAACTGTGGACTCCACTAGGTCTAGCGCCACACCATTCATTTGAACATTGGTTTCCACTTGTCTCACATTAGGTGTGGTAAATTTAATACATTTTGTTTTCTTCTTATTAAGAACATGATTGTTTATATTGAACCAATGAACAACGTTAGACAGTGCGTTGTTCACATAGTCATAACTAAGCATTTGTCTTTTGATTTTAAATAACAAAGAGGTATCATCCGCAAACAACACAATGTCTTGATTGGGGACAAGTATATAATAGGGTAAGTCATTAATATAAACAAGGAACAGAAATGGCACCAAAATGGATCCTCCTTCAATACCTTTTACATTTGTTTTATGTTTATAATCTATAGTATTAATCCGAAATACGGCAATCCTTACAAGTACGGGTGTAAAGTAACTGACATCGAACGAAGAATCAACACGCTGAAGTAGCAATGCGCAGGACACATCGCTCGACGAACCGACAACCGCTGGGGAAGATTCTCAAGTGGCGACTACGTATCGGACGACGCAGTTTCTCTTTGTATCATAAGTATTTATGTTTGTTATACGTTTTACAATGTCATCATCATTATTTCAGCTTTGTCCCACTGTTAAGCTCGAGCCTTCTCCATAATAGGAGGGAATTTGACCTACTATACCACTTTGGTCGAGTTAGTATAGGGTTTCATTTCAAGTTTTCCTTCTCTTGCATAGATGTTATATGCATATCTAACTAAGGGATTAGCCCTTAGTTGTCTTTTACGACGCCCAGAGCAAGAGAGGACAATATATTTATGATCAAAACTACGAGTAGTTCTTGCTATTAGAATGAAAATATCTCGATCCTTAAGTGGAGGATACCATGGTTACCATAATCCCATGTGGAGTGATGAATAATCAATTACTGACTTAGTGTGAATACCCTAAAAGTTTTACGCGTAGAAAAATCGATCAAGTCCGATTCGGGCTCTCAAAGTTTTCTATAACACCAACAACAATATGTAACACAATAAGTACTTTCGTAAAAGTAAAACAAAACACAAAAATACACTTCTCTTGTAAGGGACTTTCTTAAACTTTAACTTCATAACAATAAGTATTAGCAGAGTCGAAACAATAAAGTTAATACACCGTGTATTCAATCCATACACTCAGTCATCTACCTCGGTGATTGATATTCACTAGTAGCTAGATACCTCCTTCACGGGGAGTTTCTCCGCGAAGGAGGTATAGTTCCATAATCAACACTCTTAACATTACAGTGGATCCCCGGTAATCAAACAAACGTTTTGCCACGCCAGTGTCGGACTATCCAATTTGTCGGATTATAGAGTACTGCCTAAGAACCCCTAGTCCGGCTTTTTTTACAAAGAGTACCTTGTAATTCGACAGGTACGTATACGTAATATACAATGAAATATTAAACTATGAACGCACGTTAGGCCGTACTGCTATTACGTGTAGTCAAATTCAAACTAAATAATTAGAATCAAAACAAAAGCACAATAGTTGCCGCGTACAAGTTGTAACCTGTTCAATGATGCATAACCTACATTAGCAAAAATTGACGAAAAAATATTCAATAATACTAGACATGTCGGATTACAAGGGGTGCCAGATTAAACAGGGGTCGGATTACCGTGAGTCCACTGTATATGTTTCCCAAAAGAGTGCTGCTAAAATCAGCATTTTACTGATAATTACTTAAGCGATATTTAGGATTCCCGCGGGATTTTTTAATGACTTTAAACTCTCTCTAAATTCTTGGACAAACAGTCCAGTTAGGTAGATCCAATTTCGAAAAAGAAGTCAGCCGACGATTCCACCTCGGTTGGGCAACGTTCAGGAAACTTAAAGAAAGTTCTCATCCAACATACTTCAGGGTCTGAAAACACAGATCTACGAACAGGTATATTACTGTCACTAGTAACACACGTGGTGACTTACGGCACGGAAACATGGCCCCTAAATGCAGGTCTCATTACCAAGCTCAAAGTCACTCAGCTATGCTATGGAGCAGCTAGGTGGACCGATGATGTGGTGAAGGTTGCTGGGCGTTGTTGGGGCAGACGGCATAGGACCGCACTTTGTGGCGAAATGTAATGGAGGTCCACGTCCAGCAGTGGAAGGCGATAGGCTTAATGATGATCCAGCTCTAAACTCTCACTCGAAACTCCCTGCACTAAGGAAATAATCCTTGTATTGCGGGGTACTTTGTAAACATATAATAACGGACACAATTTACACCCAGACTCAGAACAACAATTTGTACAGTGAACGTGGGAATCAAACCCGGAACATTCCGGAACGCGGCCACAAGCTGAGAAGATTCGGAAAAAATCTCAGTGGGCTGTCATCTTTTAGTTAATTTCTTTTAAATGAAATTGTATGTATACATTTATGGAGTGGTAAGACCACACTGTCGACAGTTATCTGTCTACAGCCGCGGGCCGGTCTGTCCGGGGCAGTAGCAGTCCACACTCGCGCTTTCGCAGAAAATCGACGTCTGAGTAGTAGGGATTTGTTACTGCGCTGCGTTCGGTGAGCGAGAGAGCCGGAAGCCCAATTTTCTAAGGGTGTTTGCGTGTGGAGGGTTTTGGTGGTGCCCTTGGTATCACCGAGCCTCAATGCACGCATTCACACTCCCTTCAATTTCTTCGCGGTAGGCAGCGGCCTTGCAGAAGTCCATGAGCAGCAGCAACACTTACCATCAGGTGTACTGTTTGCTCGTTTGCCACCGTTTGCAATAAAAAAAAAATACAACATATAGTATTAGCTCCTGTGGCAGATGTCCTTCTAAATAGGATATTTATATTTTTTCCAATTCTAATAACAAAAAAGAAAGTACTGGACTGGATCCCACAAGCAGCATCCGAACACGAATTAAGTTCTTGAGCAGTCATTACTGCCACCAACCATATTTAAGGGAAGGGATGGCTCCACGTAGCTACCGCAAATGGAAACTTCTCAGTGAGCATGCCCGAACCATAAACTACGAGTCATTATAAGAATGTTAAAAAGACCAAAATCTAAATTCGTTAGACAAAATACGCTATGCTGTAAAATTACAAAAATAACAACAAAAATAAACTACTGCGAGTTTATATGACAAATTAGGAACGCCATAAAGCTGTAACAATAACATAATGTTGAACGAGGAGCTGCTCACAACCCATATTGATGCGGCACGTGAATAAAATTGGAATAACTTCCATTGTCGTACGGACCGTCGTAAACTTCAACAATCACATTACGACAAATGAAATTGTGTTGTAACGTTTGATCAGTGTTTCGACGTACTACGACCTTGGTTGTGTTGTTCAAAATACGACTAAGTAATTCACGATCAACCCTGTAGCATATGACCTATAAAGAATACTATTTACCACCCCCAATCTTGCCCGTGGGTGTCGTAAAAGAGAGAAGATTAAGTGATATAACACGCGTATAAGATGCAAGAGAAGTAAAATTCGAAATAAAACTCTACACCAACCTGTTGAAGCAACGTGGTGTAGTAGATCAAGTCCCTTTTCAAAAAGGAGGGGGCCTCGAGCTCAACAATGGGACATATATGGGCTGAGAAGATATTCCAAAACGTAAAACAAAGTTAAAATAATGAAATTGATAAATCTATACCAATAAATAAAATTGGAGTGTCTGTTTGTAATGTCAAAATAATAGGCTTTTTTCATGCTCACACGGTTATTTGCACGACACCTATGCCTAAAATAGCAATTAAAAAATTTTTGTCTGTCTGTCTGTCCGTCTGTCTGTTTGTTCCAGGTAATCTTCAAAACGGCTGGACCGATTTCAAAAATTCTTTCACCAATGGAAAGCTATAATATCAGGGCGTAAACTAGGCTATATTTTATCCCGGTATTCCCACGGGAACAGGAACTACGCGGGTAAAACGACTATAACCTATAACCGAAGCGAAGCGAGGGCGGATTGCTAGTTTTAAATATAAATCTTAATATATATCAATTACGTGTCACGTTGTTTGTCCGCGATGGACAACTAAACTACTTAACCGATTTTAATCAAATTTGCACACCGTGTGCAGTTTGATCCAACTTGAAAGATAGGATATAGCTTACATCTTAATTTATAGTCGCAATATTATTTTATTGTAAATTATTTGTATTAACTATATTTACCTATTATTTGTCATTCACAATTATCTGTTAACTCCAAACGATTTTAACAGATGGCGATATTTGTTAACTGGATTGAGTGATTAATTAATAGATGGCGCTGCTACGTCAAACCTACAAACGTGTCATATACGATTTTAACTTGCTTTTTTACATAGATGCCATTTGTAATAAAATATGACGACCTCCATGACAAATGTTCTCCTACAGTTCCACTTAAATAGTTTAATAAAATGTAATATAACAAAAACATTAGCCACAGCAACGCGTGGCCGGGTCTGCTAGTATTCTTTATGTTCAAATTGCTAATTCCGTTCATAGTCAGAATTATTTTTTTATACATACGTATATAAATCTGAATAAGGATAAATCTGAATAAGGATTATATCTAACGTGTCTGGATAAATCTGAATAAGGATTATATCTAACAAAAAAAAATATAAGTGGCAATTTCTCTTACGATTTGCATTGTTAGCCGAGGCCGTTGATCACTAGACCGGGGATTAGCCTGTTACCTGCAGAGAGGCTGGTCGTGCGACGGCGATGACCCATTGCGTCAAAGAGGGATAGTACCCGAAATGGTAACCTGCCGAGCTGGCCTCGGCCGTCAAAAATTCGGCCCCAGTGGTCGGCCCACTGGGGAAGGGAAGGGTATACGGTGGGTTATGGAGTCGTGCACCCTCTTTTCGTCACCCCAGGCGGAACGAACGGCGATCATCAAAATCATAGTTCACCCAATATAAAAAATATTTGCATTGTAATTAATGTCATCTATACCAATAAATAAAATTGGCGTGTCTGTTTGTAATGTCAAAATAATAGGCTTTTTTCATGCTCACACGGTTATTTGCACGACACCTATGCCTAAAATAGCGATTAAAAATTTTTTGTCTGTCTATCTGTCTATGTCTAAAAATGGTATGTGACCATTTTGACATTTGTCTTTTCTTTTAATTTTCTTCTATACAAACCTTGTCCTGACAATCCATACTAATATTATAAATGCGAAAGTAAGGATGTTTGTTTGTTTGTAACGCTTTCACGCTTAAACCACCGAACCGATTTCAAAAATTCTTTCACCAATGGCAAGCTATAATATCAGGGAGTAACGTAGGCTATATTTTATCCCGGTATTCCCACAGGAACGGGTACTACGCCGCGGCTAAAGCGACTGAAACCGAAGCGAAGCGAGGGCGGGTTGCTAGTAATAAATAAAATAAAAAAAAAATCAATTTGGTGCAGTAGATCGGCAGTTATGCGGGAACATACATTTTGGTGATTTATTTGTATATATACTAGCTGACCCAATAGACGTTGTACTGTTCAAATAAAAGAAAAGGAATTCTCCTTGAAATCGACAGCAGCGCCACTTACCGGGTCCAATTGTGGATCTAAACCATTCTCGAATCGCCTTGAACCCACACAAAAAATTAAATTTTCAACGTTGCACAAAGTTATTATAAAGTAAAAAATAAGGTATGAGACTGCGCTATGAGTGTTGAAATTCAATTAAAATGTTGTAACTTGATTAAGTTTATGGACATTGTAAACAAACTGCCGCAGTCCGTTTCTACTCAGTAAAGTAGTACTCGGGGTAGGGCTGCCTTAAACCTACCCTCTCATGATGTATCGACATAACCGCGCCGTTGAGCCGAGTTCATATTTGCCCTTGCAGGTTCCTGTCCACGGGAACCTAACGAACATATACATTATACAACTTTAATTTACAATGCCTTGTATCGCTTCCACCCTCTGTCATGTTAGGTATTTTAAGGCACAATTTATAAATAAAATTCTAATGCTTTTGTTGACTGATTTTATTAATATAGTATTCTAAATGGTTCCACTTGGAACTTCCATCCCACTCAAGACAATCCGTAAATGGTTGTTCTGAGTGTAAAGTGATTTATATCAATTAATTGTATATTTATACAGCAACACGATACAAGAATTTTTCCTTGACGTTCCTATTGTGCGGATGTTATCCAGAAACAATAAATACTATTATTTAAAAAAATCCCTTTTTAAAGGAAAAATAAAATCGAGTTAACGAGTCTGTCTTAACAAACAAGTAGTTCGAGATACAGGGAATTTTATTGCTGAAATTTCGACTGATCGAAGCGCGTTTTTTAAATTGCTCACTTAAATGATTTATTCGGTTACACAAGTACTAAGTATATATAGTTATATTAAAAGCACTGAACATTCTTTTCATGTATAAGAAATAGAACTAGATAAAGATAAGAAGTGCCGTTATAAAATGCAAATATGATTCAATACCTCGCATGCAGAAATTTTTTTTGGAGTAAAAAATTCTAAGCAATTCGATATACCACGTATTAAGTGGTTGAACGGCATGGACGTGCATTTTTTCGACTTTGGGAACAAGACTCCAGTTATCTCTCTGTAAAAGTATAGGTGTATAATTATTTAATTATTGCTTTTATGTAATCAAATATGTCCGTTGCTTGTAAGTACGCCGCAGCTCAACGATTTACTGCATAGGAGAGTCTTCTTTCAAAAAATATATGATGGCTTTTTTCTAAGGCAGTGCTAATTATGCCTGCAATTTTACACCCACTTTAACTATGCAGGTTTAGGTTATAAGTATTTTGCTATACTGTTTTGTTGTGTTATTGTTATATTCCGAATTACATCACGTAGAACATAGGATAGGTTCGGTATTTATTTACTAAATAAAATACCGGGAATATGCTCGATATTTTTCTACGTGATAAGCTATTCTCACGTAGAGAAAGACCGGGCACAAGGCCCGATATTTCTCTACGTGATAAAAGCTCATATATTGAAGTTCGTGGAAAAATGGGTATAATTAAAATATACCAAAAAATTAGCTAGTGGTCTTAAGCAGGCCACCGAAACGTCAACTGTAGGGAGAAAGGTTTTCGAGTGGCGAATCGTACGAACCAGAGTAACTATATCATTAGGTGGACTGATTGATTACATTTTAAAAATTGCAAAGCTGTTGGATACAAGTGGTACACGATCGTTCTAACCGGCATTCTCGTAGGAAGCTTGTATCCAATAGTGTACGTCTAAGGACGAATAAATGCATGTATTATACAAGAAAAAACATGTTTTCTTGGTAAAATATTATTTACTAGCTTCTGCTTGCGACTTCATCCGCGTAGTATAGTTACTTTGGGCTATTTATTTAACGCAACTTAACCTAAGACTTTGTGAAGGCGTAGAAGGTGAAAATATTAAATTTTGCCGTTTACGCAGCAGAAGCTCTCAAAACGAAAAATAAATCCGGTTTTGAAACAGTCTTCGTCGGTGCTCCGCTCCTGTTGGCCTTAGCGTGATGATATATAGCCTATAGCCTTTCTCGATAAATGAGTTATCTAACACTGAAATAATTTTTAAATCGGATCTATAGTTCCTAAGATTAGCGCGTTCAAACAAACAAACTCATAAGCTTTATATATAACGAGAGTTGACGCCGTGCTGCATCACTATCAGATCGGTCACACATCGCGATGTAATAAAATAATACTTCGGATGGCTACTTTTAAACTATATTCAATGATTAACGTTAACACAATTTTCTATTATAACTAATGATTACGTATGCCGACGGATAAATTAAGAGTTTGGGAAACGCGGTGAATTTGATACAACCTAGCTGTCTGGTATAAAACAAAGTACTCACCAAAATGCAGGTCAGGAACTGGGGAAGCACAGCCACGGTGTCTTTTGGGTTCTAGATATTGATCTTCGGCACTAATTGTCTATAATGATGTTTTTGTGACCGAGCGGCGTACGCGACTGACACACGCGTGGCGGGGGAAAGGGAGGCAAATAGCAAGTACTTGTCGTCACCGTTCAGAAATGATCCGATTAGATCTGTTGTATAAATTTTATAATTTGGCGGCAACACTGGCAGCAACAACGACCGATCGCTCTCGAGTCTCGTTCTCAACTCAGTATTCAACGGACCGTTCTCAATAACGAAAGCTCGGTAATATTTCAAACGTTAACGGTCAAACGACAAACATCAATAATCATTGCCGACATTCTATTGAACAGACCCAAGTATAATACTTGATATTTCCGAAATCGATTGATTCTTAAAAACTATTAAGATAACCATATCTGGCACCAGCCAGAGGTAGTGACGCTGCGACATATACATATTCGTATTGATCATCATCATTCATCATTTCAGTTCGTATACGTCCCACTGTTGGGCACGAGCCTCCTCCACAATTGGTGGGAAATTGGCCTACAAAAAAAGCAGTTTAGTTAAAAGTTAAAAGCATATTAAGTACCATAGTCGTCTTTTACGACACCCACGGGCAAGAGACCGGGAATTGCTTACTGCACACAGGAAATTGTTTATAATATTAATATTTTCCAGTGTCTCTTCTATTCTAAATATCTATTATGATGTCATTTAGTTAACAAACTAATCTATTTGTTGGTTATTGGCACTTCGTAGACTGAATAGGGAGCAAACGTTGCTCTATTGAATTTGAATATAGTTGCCGAACAATGCTGTCGCTGCCTGGTATAGATAAAGGCTTTATTGGTGCTTAGAATAGTCCGCAAATAGCAATCTAGAATCTTATAGCTCCCGTTTAAAAAGTTTATTTCAATAAATTAATATAAATTTGTTACTGTTAAATAATTTTATGTTTAAGCTTATCTCAGCTTATATTCTGCCTACTGCTGGGATCGAGACTCCTTCATAATGTGACGGTAATTGATTTAATACGATTTTATATCGGATTTTCCTTGTCTTTCAAAGACATTATATACATATATCCCTTATTTGTCGAATTTTGCGACACCAAAGGGTACGATAGGCATTGATGATTGTTATTCAATCACCTCACGGGATAAAGGATATGTTTATTATTGTTATAATATACTAGCAACCCGTCCTCGCTTCGCTTTGAGTTGCCTTACCCGCGTAGTTCCCGTTATATCCCGGGAATATCGGGATAAAATATAGCCTATTTTACTCCCTGATATTATAGTCTTCCATTGGTGAAAGAGTTTTTGTAAACGGTTCGGTGCTTTAAGCGTGAAAGCGTGACAAACAAACAAACTTACTTTCGCATTTATAATATTAGTAAGGATAGATTTTAAATCTGAGTCATCATAATCTCAACACATATTGGGCTCACTATTGGGCCGTGTAGTGACGTAGTAAGAATGCAATACATCACCCCTTCTTGCCCGTGGGTGTCATAAAAGATGACGACGCAGATAGCATTATGCAAGAGAAGGAAAACTCAAAATAAAACCTGCCGTGGTATTGTAGGTCAATTTCCCTCCCATTATGGAGGAGGCTCGAGCCCAGTACTGGGACGTATATGAGTGCCGATGGTGATTGGGCCAGTATGAGTTGAAATGAGGAGTAAATTGACGTACTGGTCAGACAGACCGCTCCAGTATTTATAGTTCTTGTTTTGAGATTTCTTTCTCTAGCTGTCACCTGTTTATTATAACCTCTTTTTTTGTGGGTGGGCTGCGGTCGGCGCTCCTCCGCACTACTCCGTCCGGGGCGACAGAAGGGCTTAAGCACGCAACTCCCGCAACCCACCCGAAAACCACATCGCCTTCGTCGTTAGGCCGACCATCGGAGCAGGGTTAACTTGTCATCAGTGGTCGGCCCGACGGAATACCCCCTACTTGGGGTACCCTCCCATCGACCGACGTCCCCTCCTCGGGGAGGACATCGGTCTTCCCTCACGCGGTCGGCCTCTCGGCGGATGACGGACTAATCCCCGGTCACGTCACCCGCGGCCTCGGCTAGGGCGGCATGAGGCGCAGATAGTTGCGCCTACGCCGCCCCAGTCGCCGGCGGCGGATCTCCTTATCGAGGCTGCGCTCCTCGCGCAGGCAATCCGCCGCCTCCTTCCGCAAGATCACTGTCTCGCAGAAGTCTGCGACCGCGTCCCAATTATTATAACCCCTAGTCGTTTTTTTTATTACATATTTATATATATTTTTATATACGGTGACAAACGAGCAAACAATACACCTGATGGTAAGTGTTGCTGCCGCTCATGGACCTTTGCAAGACCGCTGCCTACCGCGAAGAAAGTGAAGGACGTGTGAATGCGTGCTATTAGGTTCGGTGATACTAAAGGCATCACGAAAACTCAACACACGCAAACACTCAGAAGTTAGGTTGCCGGCTCACTCGCTCACCGAACGAAGCGCAGTAACAAATTGCTACTACTCAGACTAGCCCAGTCGAATTGTTGATTGGACCCAGGAAAAATTATAAGTAGAATTTTTCCTTCCGAATTCGTTAGGGGGCGTCACTGGGAGTCTACATTTCGGTTTTCGAATTCGAAACTCGTTTATTTTCAATTTTACACGAAAAATGGTCATTACCAAAGTTGTTCAGAATTAAATTTCCTACAATTTTTGTTCTCATCATTTAAACCACTTTTCGTGTAAAATTGAAAACAAAAGAGTTATTCAATAAACAAAAAATCACCCTTTCTTTTCGGGTGTGAATCGAGAAATATCGATCCCACGGAAAAAAATATGAGAATAAAAATTGTAGGAAATTTAATTCTAAACAACTTTGGTAATGACCATTTTTCATGTAAAATTGAAAATAAACGAGTTATTCAAAAAACATTAAACCAGCCTTAAAATCAAGATGGCGGAAAACGCAAGACCACTGGGAATTCAAAAACCGAAATGTAGACTCCCAGTGACCCCCCCTACCCTAACGAATTCCGAAGGAAAAATTCTACTTATAATTTTTCCTGGGTTTGGTCCGTTTTTCGTCTAATTCGACTGGGCTAGACGTAGATTTTCAGTCTCAGTGTGTGTACTACCCCGGGCGGACCGGTCCGCGGCAAACAGACAACTGTCAAGAGTGTGGTCCTACCACTATAGTCTTTTACAACAGTGACAGGTAAGAAAGATGGTGATTTGTATTCTTATTCCATCATATACTAATATTATAAATGCGAAAGTAAGGATGTTTGTTTGTTTGTTACGCTCAAACCACAGAACCGATTTCAAAAATTCTTTCACCATTGCAAAGCTATAATATCAAGGAGTAACATAGGCTATATTTTATCCCGGTATTCCCACGGGAACGGGAACTACGCGGGTAAGGCGACTGAAAACGAAGCGAAGCGAGGGCGGGTTACTAGTATGAAATATTAACGAGTGTGCCGTTTCAAAATCACAAATGATTTCGCATAATGTTTTTTTTTATTGTTATTGGTGATAATCAAGCAAGCTGTCCATGCATTAAAATCATAAATGTGGGCAATCACAATTTGCTAGCGAATCCCGAATCGAGTTTCATACGCCACAGAGGGCAAAGTAATTAACTTTATCAAGTTGAGAGCGTTCAGCGCTTAGCCAACATTGCGAAAAAAATTATGATAGCCATGTCCGTCTAATAATCTACAATAATATTATAAAGAGAAAATTTTGTATTTGTGTCTGTGTGTGTTTGTACTGAATAAACTCAAAAACTACTGTGACGATTACAAAAATTCAATTTAGTAGGCTATATTTTATTCTGGTATTCTCACGGGAACGGGAACTAAGCGGGTAAGACGACTGAAACCGAAGCAAATCGAAGGCGGGTTGCTAGTATATTATAAAAAAAACTGTCTAAGAATACAATCTGTGATCATTTCTTACTTTCATTTGGGAGTCGTAAAAACCGACTCATGGTTTCATCAGGAGACTGGGTTAATGCAAGAGAATAGGTCTGGTAAACTTCCGCCTTAGACCTGGCAAACTTAAAACATTATGTACTAACAACCAACGCGCTAACCTTAGTGATTCTGGCCTCAATCCCCTTTGTGGGACGGCTAGTGTCCAACAACCAACATCTAATAGACTACATGATGCAAATGTTGGATATTTTATTTCAAATGAGTTGGTTTATCATCATCATAGGGCGTATATGTCCCACTGCTGGGATCGAGTCTCCTCCACAATAGGAGGGAAATTGACCTACTATAACTACACTGGTCATACGGATTGGTATAGGGACATATATCGAGTTTTTCTTCTCTTGAATAAATGTTATCTGCATTTTATAATTCCCTAGTTGTCTTTTACGATACCCACGGGCAAGATAGGGAGTGACGAATTGTGTTCTTACTCTGTCACCACAAGGAATGGGTGGGTTTATACGTACTAATGCTCGCCGTGTGGTCGAAATTCGGCCATAATTCATTTTAATTAATTTTTCTGCTACACAATTTTCTTTAATTTTATTTTTGTATGATTGTAAATTGAGCAAGCTGTATTTCACTAATAACTAATTTATAAGCACAAATCTCTATTAGTTATTGTCATCATAATTATGATTGTTTGACATTTAGTTCGACCAGAGATTTTAACCGTAAACTAAAGTGTATAAGCGTTGCTACGCAACACACCCACACAAACGTGTGTGTGTGTGTGTAGCGATAGCGTTGTAGTGTGCGTAATGCCTTTTTTAATTAATTTAATGCATTTATTATCCATTATTATACGAAATTTCAGTTTTATGCACTTCTCCTCATTATATACATCAACTGTGCCAAATTTCATACTTGTCCATCCACGTAATTTTCGTAAAAAGGGGTACAAAGTTTTTACTTCGCGTATTTATATATACATAATTTTTCCCCTGAATATTTATTTTCTTTTTTCCTGTTTTTGATATAACAACAACTACTACTACTAACTACTGGAATTTCTCATATGATACGCCATGGTCAGTAATGGACGATGACAATCCAACTAATATTATAAACGCAAAAGTTTGTATGTGAAAAATATGAAGTTGTTTGTTGCTCTTTCACGCAAAAACTACTGAATGGGTTTTGATGAAACTTCACAATAATATAGCCTACATATTAGAATAACACATAGGATATAAATTATCACGATATTCCCACGGGAAGGGGAACTATGTGGGTAAAACTGTAGGGCGCTGCTAGTATTATCATAAATAGTTGCTCTACATTTAAAAACATTAAAATTGTGTTCATTTTAAAATTGTTTCGATATACATAGTGTCATAACGCTAGCTAAGTAAATTTTGAACATAATTTGTTTAGCTCCCACGTTACGTGCTACGTTTTCAGTGATAGACTCATGTATAGCATTAGTATTTTAACCCGAGATTATTACAGTGGATTTCATTAATAACGACCTCGGTTGTAACGATTTTTCGGTTATAGCGACGTCGAACTTCATCATCATCATTTCAGCCTATTGCCGTCCACTGCTGGACGTAGGCCTTCCTCATGTTGCGCCACAATGTGCGGTCCTGTGCCGCCTGCATCCAACGTCGCCCAGCGACTTTCACTAGGTCATTGGTCCACCTAGTGGGGGCGTCCTACACTGCGTCGTCCGATACGTGGTCGCCACTTGAGAACCTTTCTTCCCCAGCGGTTGTCGGTTCGTCGAGCGATGTGGCCTGCCCATTGTCACTTCAGCGTGCTAATTCTTCGTGCTATGTCGGTTACACCCGTTCTTCTGCGGATTTCCGTATTCCGGATTCTATCTCGCAGAGAAATCCCGAGCATAGCCCGCTCCATAGCACGCTGAGCGACTTTGAGCCTTGATATGAGGCCTACATTTAGGGACCACGTTTCCGTGCCGTAACTCAGCACTGGTAACACACACTGGTCGTCGACCTGTATTTTCAGACACTGAGGTATGTTGGACGAGAAGATCCTCTTAAGTTTCCCGAACGTCGAACTTGCGTCCCTAGAATTTAAAGCATACTTTCGTAGGAAAATCATTCGGTAATAGCGACTTCGGATATAACGCCTAATTTGCTAACTTTGCAAAGTATTCGAAATGTCGGACAATAAAAAATCAAATACAAACGCGATAAAATCCGTAAAGTAGTTTTATTTACAACTAGTAACCCGCCCTCGCTTCGCTTCGGTTTCAGTCGTTTCTGTGGCAATACCGGGATAAAATATAGCTTATGTTCCTCCCTGATATTATCGCATTCCATTGATGAAAGAGTTTTTGAAATCGGTTCAGTAGTTTCGGAGCCTATTCAATACAAACACCAACAAATTTTTCCTCTTTTTAATATTAGTATAGATGTGCAACGGAAGGGAAACTCGAAATAAAACTCTATGCCAATACGTGTGACCAGCGTGGTATAGTAGTTCCTTTTCCCTCCTATTATGAAGGAAAGTGGAGGCTAAAAGTGAAAAGTATATGAACTGTCACAATGATAACGAATTCATGACAAAGGCAATGGATATTAAATAAAACTTTGTCGTACTTGAAACTTTAATTATCTTATCCTTTATATCCCTCTATCTTCTCTTCGTGGGATTACCATCCACCCGAAACCATTTTACAAAACGCCTGGACATATTTTGATAATATTTTACTACCAAGCAACTGTCTATATAAGGAACAACGAATCTATTTTTCCTCTCAGGACAACCCTATAAATTTTTTCCAGTCCGGGACTAGAAGCCGACGCCATATGTTAGGAGTTATTTAAAGTTAAGCGTGGCAAGGGCGGGCGGTAAATAATAATTGTACTCTTTAACAGAACATTATCATTATTAAAGAACATCAGTAAAACCTATTGAGGTCAAAGATAATAAATCATTATGTAAATATACTCATAATGTACTATAATTATCTCCGAACCGTTGAACCTATACAAAATCAATGATCATCATCATCGTCTCAGCCTATAAGCGTCCCACTCTTGGGCTCGAACTTTCCCCATTATGGTAGCGATATTGACCTAGAGTTTTGACATAGAGATGAGTGTTAACATAGAGATGAGTGTTGACATAGAGATGAGTGATGACATAGAGATGAGTGTGACATAGAGATGAGTGTTGACATAGAGATGAGTGTTGACATAGAGATGAGTGTTGACATAGAGATGAGTGTTGACATAGAGATGAGTGTTGACATAGAGATGAGTGTTGAAATAGAGATGAGTGTTGACATAGAGATGAGTGTTGACATAGAGATGAGTGTTGACATAGAGATGAGTGTTGACATAGAGATGAGTGTTGACATAGAGATGAGTGTTGACATAGAGATGAGTGTTGACATAGAGATGAGTGTTGACATAGTGACGAGTGCTGATATAGACTTCTCCTTCTCTTACATAGATATTATATCCCTTAGTCATATTTCACAACTACCACGGATAAGAGAGAGTGTAGTAATAGTCTCTATACAATTAGAAATTACTACAAAATTAACAATATTAATTATAGAACTAAATTCGTGAAACAACATCGTTAGTTATTATAAACTTTCTCTTAAAATATTTTTTAAATCATGTAAATAACCCAAAACTATTATCATTTTTTTCCATTTCAATAACAATAGCACAGTTAAAATATATTGCATATTTTAGTTAAAGCTTTTTACCTTTTTATTTACTCTTAAACCGTATTCGTGACAAAATACGGACGCATTTATGGTACGCTCCCGATCTAAAATGTGCTAAATACAAAGTCTCAATTCACTAACCAATAAATGATTGTAAAAAAAACTGAATTATGTATAACATATGTCTCCAATGTTTACACATGAACATCTATACGCTGTTAGTTACTTGGGTATGCGGTTGCATCTTTTTTTTTTTATTGCAAACGGTGGCAATCGAGCAAACAGTACACCTGATGGTAAGTGTTGCTGCCGCTCATGGGCCTCTACAAGGCCACTGCCTACCGCGAAGAAAGTGAAGGGAGTGTGAATGCGTGCATCGAGGCTCGGAGATACCAAGGGCACCACCAAAACCCTCCACACGCAAACACCCTCAGAAAGTTGGGCTTCCGGCTCTCTCGCTCACCGAACGTAGCGCAGTAACAAATCGCTACTACTCAGACGTCGATTTCCTGCGAGAGCGTGGTACTACCCCGGACAGACCGGCCCGCGGCTGTATACAGATAACTGTCGACAGTGTGGTCCTACCACTCCTACTTCTTGGCAAGCAAAATTTCATGTATGAATATATAAAATTGTATTGCATGACAACAGAGTCCGATGTACAATTGTATATCAGTCATCATTCATCAACATTTCAGCTCATATACGTCCCACTGTTGGGCTCGAGCCTTCTCTATAATAAGAGGGTAATTGACCTTACTATCGGACGATTTGCTATAGGGTTTTATTTTGACTTTTGCTTCACTTATATGGATGTTATACGCGTATTATATCCCTTAGCCGTATTTTACAACTTCCACGGGCATAAGGCTCTTGGTATAAGGTTTCATTTTGAGTTTTCCTTCTCTTGCACATAGGTTATATGCACATTATATCCCATAGCCGTCTTTTAGGACATCCATGAGCAAAATAGGCAGTGGCGAATTGCATTCTTATGCCGTCGCCACACGGAGAATATGTACTATATCAGTAGGCCACGTGTAAAACGACATAGTGTCGTACTTTAAAAAAAAACATAAATTAAAATCAAAGACGTTTTCGGTAAGCATCACATGTCCGCACGTTTAGCGATTTTGGAATGTTGATGACTAAATAACGTTAGTATAAATTCTCAATGATTAACACGGGAACATTTTAGTTGAGTGGATTGGCCTACCGCCACCACTGAGGAAGCAAGTAAACACGGCTATTTGCACAACTGTGATCTTGGCCAGATCTTGACCTATTAACATGTAGTCGATGTCAGAGTGTCGCTCCGTGTATTTTTAGATTCGGGCGCACGAGCTTTTTGTTTCGTGTTCGCGCGCAATCGTGTTGTGGCCGATGAACGGACGCGTCGCGTAGATCATGGAAGATGTCCGCTAGAGGGATTAGACGGAAGAAGTCGTCGTTGTCTGAAGTTAAAGTTGCTGTGATTGGTGCGCCTTCCGTCGGGAAAAGCGGTGAGTAAATGTGTATTTTATTAAAAAAAAATAATATAAGTTATACTTAATTTTAAGTGATTTGAAAAATTTGTCGTTTATTTTGAGTCAGGCTGTTATTTTAATTAAGTTATATTTTGGTGCTAATATTATTAGCGTTATATTTTAAGCGTAAGAAAATCAAATAACTCGCTTTATCACACGTATTTATAAGTGAATAGTATCGGTAATATAACATTAATGGTTTACAAGTGGTTTTGCTTCAAGGCTCAGAATATTTTCAGATCGAACAAATACTACATAATATGTACAATCAAATAAATGAGAATGTATGTTACATTATTATTTTAAATTATTTAAATTATTATTTTATATTATTAAATAAATAGCAAAGTAATGGTATAGAAAGATATTTAATTGTAATATAATTGGATATATTTAATTTTATTACTTAAAATCTGTATCGCCGTTTACAAATATTTTTTTATACTTTAGTGTTTTGAAGTAGGAATAGATTATAAACTTCATTTTGGTTACATTAAACATGTAGAAAAAAGATTTTAAGACACGAGGAATTTAAGTAAGCTTTGCGTTAATTATGATTTTAAAAAGTATAATTTTAAGATGCACATGAAATGCCACTGGTAAACTATATTAATAGGGGTCGTAAATAAATTAACACCGTCTTTGAATAACAAATTAATTTGTAAGTTTTCACTGTCCTCACTTCAAAGTCATTGTAAATTTTTAATAGTCACTTGATTACGTTAAGTTTGAACCTACTACTTTGCTTCGTCTTGAAAATAGATGTGTTAATTACATGTATATATTTTTTTTTCAAGTGTAGCATATGTTTATAAGATCATATCATTACCATAATGTCGGCTTATTTAGGTATATCTCACTGCTGGGATCGAACCTAATCCACGATAGGAAGGAAATTGACTTATTACACCAGCATATATAATAATATGCATATAACATGTGTGCAAGAGAAGGAAATCTCGAAATAAAACCATATACCAACATGTCTGACCAGCATAGTATAGTAGGTCAAATTCCCTCCCATTATGGAGGAGGCCCGAGCCCAACATTGGGACGTATGTGGGCTGCGTTGATGATGACGATGCTACGCTGGCCAGAGTTGTTGCCATAATGTTTTATTTCCAGTTTTCATTCATTTACATAGATTTTATATGCATTTTGTATTTCTTAGTTGTTTTTTACAATATCCACGAGCGGGAGAGGGGGTGGTGAATTTCATTCTTACTCTGACACCACAATTTTTTTTATTTGGTGGCCGCAACGCGGTCCACTTCGTCCGGGGCGACAAAAGGAAGGCGCGCGGGCCCATAGCTCACCCGTACCCACGTCAACTTCGTCGTTGGGCCGGCCACCGAAGCAGGGTGACTTGTCGTCAGTGGTCGGCCTGACGGAATACCCTTTCGGGTACCCTCACCTCTCGACACCACATAGACGATATTTTTAAGATAAATATTCTATAAGTGATTGTTTATATGACTTCTTGTCTATTAACCTATTCAGATGCATATGCTATAACAAAAGGCAAGCCTTACCCGTGATTCCATTTTGTGGCTTTGAACTTTAATGATATTTTAATAAGCTTCTCAGGATAACACACGAAAAATTTTCATAGAGATTCGTATGTTTACGAATAGAATAAGACATGGTTAATTGACTTTTTTTTTAATGTTTAATATGACCTATGAATAATACGTTGATTTTTTTTTTAATAGAATACCATTTCATTTCGGCTTATATACGTCCGAGAACTAAGCTCGAGCCTCCTTCACAATAGAAGGGCAATATACACTCATTTGCAAAAAAAACGGGCACCTAAGCAATGAACCATTTCAAATGTTAATATTTCTTTGTTTGATAATTATAGGTAGTTTTATCCACACAATTTGCTAAATTAATAAGAAAATAATCGTTTTCATCAGTATTTCATAAAATTTAGATACAATTTATGGGAAATAATGCTAAACCTCGCTAGTAGTGTATATTCGCTAGTAGTGCATATGCTCATGAAGTAAAAATAAAAAAGTTTTTTTGTTTGTTTTTCTTTAATAAAGTAAAAGCAGATAAATGTTTAGTATCGAGTGTGACCCCCTCTAGCTAAAATCACAGCTTGAATTCGTCTGGGCATGCTAGCGAGTATATCCCGGATACTTGCTTGCGGAATACGTTCCCACTCCGCAGTAATCACATTCTTCAGCTCTCTGATGGTCTGCGGAGCCGGGTGTACTGATCTCACACGCCGTTTCAGAACGTCCCAGACATGCTCTATGGGATTGAGGTCGGGACTTCGAGCTGGCCAATCCAAACGACGAATGCCGACCTCTTGCACATACGCATTAACATCGCGGGATCGGTGGGCGCGAGCATTGTCGTCCATAAAAATTGAGTCTTCACCTAGAGCGGCCAATGCGGGTTGTGCATGAGAAATTAGAACTTCCGTTATGTATCGATGCCCAGTCAGTGAGCCGTTTTCAATGAAGACTAACTCTGTACGATCCATTGAATTTATTCCTGCCCAAAACATAACAGAGCCCCCACCATAAGGTGTGATTTCTTCGAAACATGCCTCTGCAAAGCGTTCTCCTTGTCTTCTTAGCACTCGCCGACGTCGATCTTCACCGAACAGAGATATCCTGGCTTCATCAGAGAACAAAACCCTATTCCAATCGTCTTGAGTCCATGATTCACAATTTCTAGCGAACCTAAGCCTGTGAACTCTGTGCTCACGGAGTAATTTGGGGCCGCGGGCCGGGCGGTGACTGCGTATATTGGCAGCGAGAAGCCTCCTCCTGACCGTCCATAGACTAATATGCACATTTCTTACTTCTTGGAGGTTGTTCTTAAGATCCACATACGAAGATTTGCGATTTCTCAATGCGCGACTCACAACAAAACGATCATCCCGTGGTTGGGTACATGGTTTTCTTCCAGAACCAGGCCTTCTCTCGACGGAACCAGTCTCCTGATATCGCTGCCAGGTCCTTTGGACTGTCGAGCGACTAACATTTAGCCTCCTAGCCACGAAACATTGGCTGCAACCCTCTTCAAGCAGCGCGATAATTTTGGTAGCTTTTACCACTTTATCTACCATTTTTGATACAGCCAAACAGTATTAAATAAAGCTTTGACAGTCAAGGATATGAAATTAATCGATAAAAATTGAATAAAAGTTATGAAAGTCGATGTTAACTTCTGGAACTTCGCGCCAAAAATGTAGGATAAAAAAGGGTTTTCTGTAAAAATGAACATCAAATGAAAAATTGAATTTAGAACGTACTTTTTTAAATACCACAGCATTTTTAAAACCGGCCAGTAACGTGTACAAACGATTGAAACCTTTTTGGTATTGTATCTTTTTAAATATGAATGAAAATCAAAACCGCCCGTTTTTTTTGCAAATGAGTTTATCTTACTACCATGCTGGTCAGACAGGTTGATATAGCGTTTTCGAGTTTTCCTTATGTTGCATAGATATATGCGTACCATTATTGACTTTTATAATATTCAAGGACAAGATAGAGATTGGTGAATTGTATTCTTACTCCGTCACCACACGGAAAATATACCGTTTATATTTCATTTATGGATAAACTAGCAACCCGCATTTGCTTCGCTTCGGTTTCAGTCGCCTTACCCGCTTAGTTCCTGTTTCCGTCGGAATACCGGGATAAAATATAGCTTATGTTACTCCCTGATATTATAGCCTTCCATTAGTGAAAGAATTTTTGTAATCGGTTCGGTGGTTTAAGCGTAAAAGCGTAACAAACAAACTTACCTTCGCATTTATAATATTAGTAAGGTCCTTATTCCATATAGCTAAAAATCTATAAAGAAAAGTCCTATGCTAACTACGGATTTACTTAGCAAAGGGAAGAAAATTAGCTTACTACAGCTATATTCTAGCTTAACTGGTTAACCATTAAATAATGTTTTATTTCGAGTTTGCCTTCACATATTTTCTGCTTGTATGAACTCAAATCTACTTATTTCTTATTCTTTGTTTTATGATACTTATAGAATAGAAATGGTTGTTCTATAGTGGTCATAACACTTAAGTTTTTTTTTCATTATTTCAGCTCCTATACGTCCCACCGTTAGGTTCGAGCCTCCTCCGTGGGAAATTAACCTTACTATACCACACTGGTCAGAGAGATTGGTATAGGGTTTTATTTCGAGATTTCCTTCTCTTGCATAGATGTTATATGCGTATTATATCGCTTATTAGTCGTCTTTTACGACAGCCACAGGCAAGATAGGGAGTGGTGGATTGTATTCTTACTCCGTCACCACACCAATTTTTTGACGACCTGCTACTGTGCTTTCTGAGCTCAATGACAAATTCTTCAAACGAGGTTTAAAAAGACCACTTTCTTCAGAGTAGGCAACGGCTGTGCCCTTGATATTGCAAAGGATACGGCAGTACATGGACCTTATAGTCACCATCAGGTGTGCTGTTTCAGCAGTAAAAAATAGATAACGCAAAAGATGCCTATCAGTTTAAATTATATACTTGTATAGTATATATACCATAAGTATATATTATATCTTTGGCATATTTTCGTATTATATATTTTCGTATATACCTATTAATCTATGCAAAATATATTTTCTTTTTAATTTTAGAATAATATAGCTATCTCGGAACAGGCACCTACCTTTTATTAATCTCTGCATCACCTATGGTTGACTGGTAGAGAATGCCTTTGGCATTAAGTCCGCCATTGTACTTGTTGCATGAAGATTAATAAATAAATAAAAGAAAAATATAATATTTGTACATGAGAAGGAAATCTCGAAAAAACCCTATACCAATCTACGTGCCCAGCGTGATTTAGTAATTCCGTGTAAAGTAAGAATACAATTTACCACCTCTATTGCTTGTGGGTATTGTCAAAGCAATTAAGGAATTAAAAATGAATATAACATCAATGCAAGAGAAGGAAAACTCGAAATAAAACTCTATACCTGACCTGACCAGCATGGTATAGTAGGCATGGTATACTAGGTAGGTAATGGTATGAGCTGAAATATGGATGATGATTTAGTAGGTCAATTGCCCTCCTATTGTGGAGGCTTGCTGAGCCCACCAGTGGAAAGCATACGCTCGGAGCCCATGATGAATATTTCAACTTTAAAATACTTATAATTTGTTTGAAACTCATTAACCAGTTCTATGCGAACGTAATTTCATAGATAAGTGAAATAGACAAATCGATATCTATTGTAGAATATTAAGCGAGGACATTACCGTATGAAAGTTATTCGTTTATTAGTTTATGAAAGTGGAACAAACAATTTTATTAATATTGTTTCCTTGTTTATTATATTAAACATTTTAACTGTATATATCTATATATAAATACGTGAAGCATAAACTTTGTACCCTTTGTACGACAATTACGTAAATGGACAAGTATGAAATTTGCCACAGTTGAAGTATATAATGAGGAGAAGTGCATACAACTGAAATTTCATATAATAATGAATTAGAAATACATTAAATTCATTAAAAAGGCATTACGCACACTATAACGCTATCGCTACACACGCACGTTTGTGTGAGTGTGTTGCGTAGCAACGCTTATGCACTTTTGTTTACGGTTAAAATCTCTGGTCGAACTGAATGTCAAACAACCATAATTATGATGACAATGTCTAATAGAGATTTGTGCTTATGTATTAGTTACTAGCAATCCGCCCTCGCTTCGCTTCGGTTATAGGTTATAGTCGTTTTACCCGCGTAGTTCCCGTCCCCGTGGGAATACTGGGATAAAATATAGCCTAGTTTACGCCCTGATATTATAGCTTTCCATTGGTGAAAGAATTTTTGAAATCGGTCCAGCCGTTTTGAAGATTACCCGGAACAAACAGACAGACAGACAAAAATTTTTTAATTGCTATTTTAGGCATAGGTGTCGTGCAAATAACCGTGTGAGCATGAAAAAAGCCTATTATTTTGACATTACAAACAGACACTCCAATTTTATTTATTGGTATAGATTAGTGAAATACAGCTTGCTCAATTTACAATTATACATAAATAAAATTAAAGAAAATTGTGTAGCAGAAAAATTAATTAAAATGAATTATGGCCGAATTTCAACCACACGGCGACCACTATTAGTATATAAACACGTGAATTTAGAATAATAACGTATAGAAGGTAAGTTCACGCACAAAAAGTGAAGCATTTCAATTGGAGCCTAATAGAGCTTACGCCGGAACCGTTCCATAATGTACAAGTCATTGCACTGCACGAACGTACGCAACTCTTAAAAAATAAATAGGTAATTATGACGGTTGGTGCATTCAAATGGTGTCACAACACATTTGAAAAACTTAAAAAGGTTTTTAACATTACTTTTAAAATTATTTCGACCATTTATGTTAATAAAAACAAAATTTGATTTCATAATTTGTATAGTGGTGTGCGTGTGTACGTGTGTAATCGTCTGCACGCCATTAGCATTTTGAGATTCAAATTTTTAAAGTTCGAAGTACTGACACACTATCCTTCTATACGTTATTATTCGAAACACGTGAAGTACTTTGTACCCTACTATATATATCCATAGTTAATATTACAAAGTTTCTATTTCGGAAGGCGTAGGCAATAAGGCTTGATAAAACCGAACATTTGTCTATTACTCGCAGTGAAGTCAACCACAGCTTAGTTCATGTGACTTTGCTAGTAAAACATCAACAAAAGAAGGTTCTGAAAGATTAACTCGCTAGATATTTCAATGATTTCATTGAGAATATCTTAAGGAAATCGTCGAAAATCAACAAAATCTATAAAAGAATCGCATTAATGCTTTATTACCCGTTATTAGAATTTCAAATTCAGGAGCTGACGCACCGCTGCCGCATACCACCGAACCGCAAAGGTACTTTTACATACGCAGACAAAGTCAAATTCATATTTAATGTAATATGTAAATTTCCTCTTTAATATTTTTATGAAAATCTCTGTAACAGGGTATATCAGTACTGTAAACAACTACATAAATAAAGTATTAAGAAATAAATTCACAGATTTCTTAATACTTCGAACTAATTATTCGTACAAATACATTATCTGGCTAGAACACTCTAGCTGGATCACTCCGGGGATTAGTCCGTCACCCGCCGAGAGGCCGACCGCGTGAGGAAAGACCGACGTCCTCCCCGAGGGGGGGACGTCGGTCGATGGGAGGGTACCCCAAGTAGGGGGTATTTCATCGGGCCGACCACTGATGACAAGTAACCCTGCTCCAGTAGTCGGCCCAACGACGAAGGCGACGTGGTGTTCGGCTGGGTTGCGGGAGTTGCGTGCTTAAGCCCCTCTGTCGCCCCGGACGGAGTGGTGCGGAGGCGCGCCGACCGCAGCCCACCCCAAAAAAAAAACAAAAAATAAAGCTGGATCATTCTGTGTATTAAACCGGCTCTTTCATGGGGAGTGCTCTTTCTTTTGGGTGGGGCTATGGTCAGTGCACACGCCGTCTGTTTCGCCCGGGATAATGAAATTTCCTCTTCTTCACCATTGGGTTGACCTCCCGTATGGAGTTCCTTGTCATCCGTGGCCAGCCCGACGGGATACCCTTTCTGGTACCCTCCCTTCCTCCAACGCCCCTCTCGGGACGTCGGTCGCTCTCGTGCGGTCAGCCTCTCTGTGGGTGATGGACTATTGCCCGGTCCAGCCACCCACGATCTTGGCTAGGGCGGTATCAGGCGCAGTTACTCGCGCCTCCGCCGCCCAAATGGGGAGTGCTCTGAGGAGCTGTTTGACTTGGTACCGCCGTCACTGTTTTACCAATGTACCACTCGATATCAGGGTTTATCCATTTGAACTGAAAACGTTATGGTCTTCAACGTGCGTTTCCTGCGATCATTTCTTCCACGTACGTACAGGTTCTGCAATGAACTACCAGCTGCTGTATTGCCCGAGCGCTATAACATGGCTTAAACGAGATTTAAGAAGAGCATTTGTTTCACGGTAGACAACGGCCTATTTTTGCCCCTGGTTTTGCAAAGGTCCATATGAGGCAGTATCATTTATCATCAGGTGAGGGCTGCTTGCTCGTTTGCTACCATCGACAATAAAAAAAAACAAGAAAGATTGTAATACTTGAAACGCTTTAGTCCTCTCGTGATCGCATACCTAACGTTGAATAGTATTCGAAACGTCGCTAAAGTAAAAATTAAACCTACAAACGAGATAAAAATCTAGAAAAAACAGTTTTGATTCATAGATTCTAAATATAATAATAATAATATCAATTTATTGCAGGGCACAATGATCTATAAATTTTAGCAAAATAAAAGACTTAGGTAGCTACGGTTAGTATAAACAGAAAAAAATGAATTAAAATAATATTAACAAAGCTACAGTACATTTTGGGACTGGGGCGTGTAAACGCGTCCAGTGCTTCAACAACGGACAATCCCACCTGTCGTTTAGCACTGACAGGATGCTGTGTGAGCTGAAGCGAACTCTTTGCAGTAGGGCAGCGCAGCTTTTTCTAAGGAGAGTTTTGAAGCCATCAACGCCCTTGTCTGCGAACATTCTAGAAGCACTACAAAATCGAGGCATCCCAACAGCACCCTCAAAGTGTTGTTATATAGATACCATCTTTATTAAAATCACCTCACCCTAATCCTTCTACCACATCATACAATTATTATAAAGTTTGGGAGTATGAATGTATGTTTGTTAGCCTTTCACGCTTCAACGAAAGGTTATCAATAAAATCTCAGGTTGTCTAGATAATACAGATTGGTTGTGAGTAGCTCCTCATTCAGCAATTTTCTTGTTATTTTAAATAAACTGTTTGTAATATAATGGGATTGGTCATGCTCATTGAGGATCTACTTGCGATAGCTGCGTGGAGCGGGTCTCTCCCATCGCTTCATAGTGGTTGACCTCTCAACCATGAGAGGAGTGATGGCTGTTCTAGTAGTTAACTCGTGATGCGTGATGTGTGCTGCTTGTGGAATCTGGTTCAATCATAATCGTTTGAATTATTACGTGTCTTGTGGTTCGAAGGGCATCACACTGGAGTTAGTACTTAAGAGACGTTGTACACAATTTTATATAACATCTAGTAAGAAAAATAAAATAAAAATATATTAAACAAAAAATAAATAAAACAAGCTTTTATTTAAATGCGCTAAAAAGACAAAAATAAACTTTAATTTTTAACTTTTACTATCAACTTATAACGTCATTACACAATTTATATGTCATTAAAGCTTTAGTATAAAAAAAAATTATTTATCTACTCCAGAAAATCTCGCTTAATCTCGCAACAAGCTTTTATAACATAGTAGCTGACCCAATAGACGTTGTTCTGTTTTAATCTAAAAAATTAGTAAAAGGAACTCGCCTTGAAATCGATCGCAGCGCCACCTACCGGGTCCAATTGTGAATCTAAACCATTCTCGAATCCCCTTGAACACACATAAAAAATTTCGTCAATATCGGTCCAGCCGTTTAGGAGGAGTTCAGTGAGATACACACGAACACAAGAAATTTATATATAAAGAAGATAAATTGTGTAATGACACTATAAGTTGACAGTAAGAGTTTAAAAGTTAAAGTTTATTTTTGCCTTTTTTGAGTATTTAAATAAAAACTCGTTTTTATATTTTTTTACTTTAATTTATTTTATCATCATCATTTCAGCCCATATACGTCCCACTGTTGGGCTCGAGCCTCCTCCATAACGGAAGGGTAATTGACCTACTATACCACGCTGGTCAGACGTGTTGGTATAGGGTTTTATTTCGAGTTTGCCTTCTCTCGCATAGATGTTATATGCGTTTTATCTCCCTTAGTCGTCTCGTACGATCACCCACGGGTAAGATAGGGGGTGGTGAATTGTATTCTTACTCCGTCACCACAAGGAATGAAATTTATTTTATTTTATACTTTTTAGTTATCCCTGGGCACGTTCCTCGGTCTGTTCATTCATCTCAATCAACGAATCATTATTGCAAGGTCGTTTGCCGGTTAATTTTGAACAGTCTAGCTCTTGAACAAGGAGACCTTCTAAAGATTTTACCTTACTTAAGGCCACATATGCTTGACCTGCAGCGAAGAGCTTCGAGCCTAAGTAAACAACGGTAAGATATCCGCCATATTGGATTTGAGTGACTATACTTAATTTTTTTCGAATTACTCTTAGCAAACCCTTTCAATTGATACCCATGTTGTGGAGTGCATTAAATATAATTAGTCCCCCATCTTGTACGTGCCGCCATGTTGGATTTAGAATCACGTTCCACAGTTAAGCACGTATTGTCATCCTAATCGAATGTGCATACAAAATTCTAGCTCAATCGGTTGAATTTATCTGCTTCAAAATAGTTTCAAGTTTTAGAAGTCCGCCATATCGGATTTAAAGTGACGTTGTTTTATTTTTTTGAGTTTCTCTAGTGCATTAAATATAATTAGTCCGCCATCTTGTATGTGTCACCATGTTGGATTTAGAATGAGTAAACCATAAATTGTCATCCAAACGGAATGTGTATACAAAATTTCAGCGTAATCGGTTGAGGGAATCTGCTTCAAAATTCAGTTACAAGATTACACTTGAACAAATATAGTACAAACTTACATACATACATTGCAAGTGAAATAAAAGCTTGTAATGATAGACAAGCCCGCTGAGTTTCTTGCCAGATCATCTTAGTAGCGGTTGCGTTCCGATCCGGTGATAGTTTAATTTATTGGATAATATGATTTAATCTTGTTGAAATTGACAATATGTAAGTGAACTCTTGGGGTTTATGCATAATAAATGATTTGAATTTGAATGGGTCGGCCAATTTATAATGAAGGTAGTTGACACCCTTTTTTTGTAGGCTATGGCCAGCCACGCGCCCTCCGCTGCGGCCGGGGCAACGGATGGGCGGCACGTGGCCCCATAACCCACCTTTTTCTCTCTCCTTCGCCATTGAGCCGACCACCGATACCGAGTTCCTTGTCGTCCGTGGCCGGCCCTTTCAGGTAGCATAGGAGGGGCAGGGGAGGCCCAGGAGGGGCAACGGAAGCAGTTCCCTCTAATGCCTCTCCCACAAAGTCAGCCTCTCTGCGGGTGCGGCTTTGTAATGGAGGTAGTTGACACCCTGGATTAACACATAGAATATATATATTTAACAAAATGTCGTAATTAATATCTAATTACACAAATGGCGCAATGCTTAAGATAACGACCTACAATGTTGTACATTACATTTTGAAAGAATTTTACAGGATGACATATAACTTTACAGTGTATATTTTTACAGATTTTATCATATATTCTACATTCCATACTATAAAAAGGCATTTTTGCCATGATTATTTGTAAAGAATTTGTCGCGAAATGTTTTCAAAATGGAGTTTTGATATCTGATCATTAAAATCAGATTACAGGTTTTGTCTGAAATACTATGACCGAGGTTATGGTTAAAATTAAAAGTCATCCCATAAAAATTAAAAAACTGTACTCTCAAATCTAAATATGAAATATTAATAACATTTTTGTCTTAAGTTCCTACAATAGATGAAAAATATCTAGACTGTTACAATCTAATTGCTTCCGTCGCCTCCTCCCCATTCTCACAATATTAATATAGTGTATTTTAATCTTTAGACAATAATTTATTCAAAGTATTGTACTCTATTTATATAATCATTAGCGTTTATAAATTGGCTTTATTTAAGCGTTTTCACGAAGGCACCATTATAGGGAGAGTAAATACTTATCAACCAATATAAATTCAGTTTTAAATAATTTAATCTTATCTTAATATATATAAATTACGTGTCACGTTGTTTGTCCGCGATGGACTCCTAAACTACTAAACGGATTTTAATCAAATTTACACACCGTGTGCAGTTTGATCCAACTTGAAAGATAGGATAGCTTACATCTTAATTTATAGTCGCAATATTATTTTATTGAAAATTATTTATCTATTATTTGACATTCACAATTATCTGTTAACTCCAAACGATTTTAACAGATGGCGATATCTGTTGACTGGATTGAGTAATTAGTTAACAGATGGCGCTGCTATGTCAAACCTACAAACGTGTCATACACGATTTTAACTTGCTTTTTTACATAGATGCCATTTGTAAAAAAATATGACGACCTCCATGACAGATGTTCTCCTACAGTTACACTTAATTAGTTTAAATATCTGGTTGACCGAGCTTCGCTCGGCATATTTTTTATCGAATTTATTTAGATATATATTACTAAAAAATAAAAAATAAATAATGAAAATTTATAAAAAATTACAAAAAGAGAATAATAATAACACCGAGATTCGAACCGACGCTGTTTGATTGAAAAAATACCAAAATTAAAACCTGTCACCTTCCCATCTGAGCTAGCCATTATCCACAGCAACGTGTGGCCGGGTCTGCTAGTGTCGTATATGTTTTCCGTATGGTGACGGAGTAAGAATACAATTCACCACTCCCTATCTTGCCCATGGATGGCGTAATGGCCGATTGCCGACCACCGGAGCAGGGTGACTTGACGTCAGTGGTCGGCCCGACGGTATACCCCCTATTTGGGATATCCTCCCATCGACCGACGTCCCCCCCACGGGGAGGACGTCGGTCTTTCCTCACGCGGTTGGCCTCTCAGCGGGTAACGGACTAATTCCCCGGTCACGTCACCCGCCACGCAAAGAAACTACTGCCAAAATCTCATGTTTCTGGCTTCAGTAGTTTCGGCTCCGTGATAAGTCAGGCAACTAACGCCTTTCTACCTATTCTACACCCATAGAAGATGAAAATGGATAAACGCTGAAACACATGATTATTTATTTTTATTAAAGAGTATTTGTATTTAATTTGAAGATAGTAACTAAAGATTTTTTCTTTCCATACAAACTTTGCCGTTGCGTTTCACTCCCTTAGGGGTGAAATTTCAAAAAATATTTTCTTAATGGGTGCCTACGTCACGAAATTAAACTAAGGTCCAAATTTCAATATTTCTAGCTTCAGTAGCTTTGACTCACACTGTTCCTTTATTTGTATATTATTGTTAATGCCGCCGCAACACCCCTTGTAGGTGAAATTTCGTAAAATCCGTTCTCCTCTACTCGACGAAAGGAATATTTTTGCCAAATTTCAAGTCTGTACGCCTTATGGTTCCAGAGATATGGTGATGAGTCAATATATTGCTCGCAAAACCCTCCTCTCCTATATATATATATATATATATATATAGGAGAGGAGGGTTGAGGGTTGTTATCGAGTTGATTTCATTTATATATATAAATGAAATCAACTCGATTATTAATTTGCTTAAGCAATGCCATTCTTCTAGGAATTTCTATACTTCATTTTACATAACAAGGGTTAATTAAAAGAAATAAATATTTCAGTCAGCATTGAAAGTATTTTATAAGTATAAGTATAATATAATAAATATCATTATCATCACAGCTCATATTCGTCCCACTGCTGGGCTCGAGCCTCCTCCACAATGGGAGGGAAATTGTCCTATTTACTATACTAGGTTAGTCAGATGGGTTGGTATAATTTAAGTTCAAGTTTTCCTTCTCTTCGACGGTACTAACGAGCAAGAAATTGGATGGTGATGATATATTCTTACACTGTCACCACAGGAAATATTGATTTCACGAAATCCACCGAGGAGTTTTAACAGAATTGCTGCACAAGTTAATAGAGACAAAAGAAAATAAAAAATCAATAGAATAATTTTAACAATCCAGTGTTATTTCTCTTAAATATCGTTAATAATGGATTTGTTTAACTATTTTTCTATTTTAAACATAGACTAATGAATGTATTGAAAATTTCAAAAGACCATTCAATACGTCGACTATAAATCATAATATTGTTACCTAGAAGAGACCAGAAATAAAGGTAATGCTTTAAATATAAGTGTCAATACATTTGAATCATTACCACAGCCCAAAGTTAACTATTGGGCTCGTGTCTCTTCCACAATAGGAGAAAAATTTGCTTACTACCTATACCATGGTAATTAGATGGACTGATATACGATCTTATTTCGAGTTTTTCTTCTCTTGCGTACTGTTGGACCGGGATAACGTACTACGCAATTTGTAGGACGATATGACTATTAATTTATGACTATTAAAAAAAGAAAATCAGCTTGTTAGTAATTATTTTTGATGACCTAGTTATCGATACAAGTTGAAAGCAGGGGACTCTGTGATCTAACCATACATTTTGTAGAACAAATATTTTTTTAGATAATTTAGATAATTATCTTGAGACTTACCAAAAATCACCCAGTTAGTAATAAATTTTTGAGAACCACCAAATGCACATATTCTATCCCTTACGGTGGATCCCGTACCGTGCCGTACCGTGGATAATATCAGGGAGTAACATAGGCTTATGCCGGTATTACCACAGGAACGGGCACTACGCGGGTAAGGCGACTGAAACCGAAACGAAGCGGGTTGCTAGTATATTATAACTAGCAAACCGCCCTCGCTTCGCTTCGATTTCAGTCGCCCTACCCGCGTTCCCGTGGGATTAATATTTGATATATATCAATAATTTATCAACACATTTTCACTATTTCTTGGCAATTTGTTCAAAATTAATTAGCAAAATTAATAATTTACGAGTTTTATGCTAATTGGTAGTCAGTAGGTACACTTAGTATCAAAGTAGAAATAGTGGGTGGCCTAATTCAATATTTAATAACATTTTACTATTAAATATGTATTCAGACAGAACAGACATCTACATAAATGTAGAGAGAATCGTAAATAACGTATAAAGAAGTCTATGTTAATGCTTAACGTATATAAGTTTCTTTTTAGAACGGATGTAAAAACATCCTGCTAGGATAGGTCAATTCTAGCCCTAGAGACCTTTAGCCATTTTCCTGAGTAACCTAATTCCATTAATTTAAATTCACGACATAAAGTGATCAGTGAACAATTTTAACTCATGAATAATGCTTCGGTTAATTACGATATCGTAGGTAGGTATATAGTTAGTTATTTTTTTTAATTGTTCTACAATTATAATTCATTTTTGTAGTAGCAATTTCTTACGATGGGCGCGCACATCGTCATGAAAAACCGACACCCTGAAGTTACTCAACATTTTTTACTACGCACGCGCGCGCATAGTAAAAAAACCGTTACAAATGACAACTATATAATGCGTTATAATAAAACTTCCAATGTATTAAATATGTTGTTTTCTATTTTTAAAGTCGTTTTTTCTACAAACGTAGGATAACGCGAAGGATATAATATTTAGAGAGACGTTGTTAGGTTTGATCTTGTTTCGCTAAAGAAGTATACCTAATACACACACGAACACACGTACGTACGCATGCACGCACGCACGCATACACGCACACACACACACACATACACACAAATATTTCAATACTTAATATTGCTAGTCATTAAAAAAATCTTTTGTAGCCTTAGCTTTATAGGTACCAATGAATATATTACAACCGTTTTTTTTATGCTGGGCTATGGTCTGAACACACCGTGCCCGATCTATCCGCACCACAACCCACTGTATTTCCTCTCCATCGCCATTGGGCCGACCACTAGTACCGATGCCTTGACTTCCGTGGCCGGCTCGGCGCGGCGGCGTATATTTCAACTCTGCGTTGTCTATGGATTTTGTAATTCATAAAGCAAAAGTAAAATTACCTACTTCTTACGGTTTTAGCCAACACAAGAGAGATTTATCAGGAAGATGGGCGGTTGTAGATATTTAAAAAGTTTCATTACAATTTTATTTTTTTTAGCTAATCAATACAATGACATAAAATGTTATTGACATTCTCTGAATAGGAATTGAAATTTCGCTGTCGCTGACATGAGTAACAATAGCTCAGTTGGGAAGTGGTCCAGTCGCATTCAAATAGCGTGAGATCGAATCTCGGTGTTATTATTTTTCTCTTTTTGTAATTTTTGATATTTTTTTCATTATTTCATCTTTTTGTAGTTTTTTATTAATATATATCCTAAATATACTCGTTAAAAATATCATTTACTTAGAAAAAAAAGCTCGGTCAACCAGATATTAACTGTAATAATAACAAAAGGATTTGTAGTTTGTTTTAAAATCTTAAAGGTCGTTAAAAATATAGCTTCATTTAAGCATTCTAATCTTCAAATATTTTCACGAAATTTAAAGCAGGTAGAAACCGGCAGTGGCAATCAGCCATGTATAAAGTTGATGCCTATTTATTAATTTCCAATAGATAATTTTATAACAAGTTTGTAAATTGTGTTTTCTTTTATCTTTAGCTTTAGTAGAGCATTTTTATACTAAAAAGTAGGTACTAGTAGGTTGGGTATCCGAAAAGATATCCCGCCAGGTTGGCTACGGACGATAATGAACTCGGTACCGGTGGTCGACCCAATGGTGAAGGGGAGGGCATACTGTGGGTTAAGGGTCCGAGCTCCGCCCTTTCACCGCCCCGGACCCAGTGGATGGCGTGTTCGGTGACATAGCTAATCCAAAAAAAGCGCTCGTCCCCAACCCAAAAAAAAAAGACGTCTGGGGGCTAATGGATGGATGGAAATATAACAGTAACATATTAACGTGTTGATAGCGTACCTATATAATTCACCACAATTGCTTGCTCGTGGGCTGAAAGATGACTTAAGATACGTAAATATAAAGAAAACTTCATTTAAAATTCTGTAAGAGCCTGTTTAATCAGCGTGGTATAGTTCAGTTCCCCTATCATTGTTCGGCGACCGTGATCGGCTTGACCGTGATATTAGTTAAGAAAAAATAATGCAACTTTTTATTTTTTAGTATTTATGTATATATTTAGTATATACACTTAACTAACTAATGCCAGTTCTCACCAATGACACCTGAATTTTAGGATAATGCCTAAAGCAATGTGAATTACATGCAGAATCAATATTAAAAATAAATCAACATAAAGATAAATAATTGTCGTCGATATTATGTGACAGTTAATGTCATATAGTCATACCTAGAATTTAGGTGTCGTTGATAAAAATGGTCACAAATCTTAACTAACCGTTGCAATGCGAGTTTTGGCAAAGCGACAGTATTAAAATCATTCGCCATCCGTTTGCGGATAATTTTATTGTATCAGTGCACAGTGCACAGTACTGTAATATATTCCTTCATGATTAATATTACAAAGTATTTTTCACACTACGAAATAAATCCTTGTGTCGCGAGGGTAAAAGGGTCCTTATAAACATACAATCTACGCAAATTGCACCCAGACCGTCCTGCGTGGCAATTAAACACACAAATGTTCGGTACAAAAGATCCTAACTAGATCCACCTGCTATCTGTGTAGTCCAATAATGGACTATATTTATATTCTAAAATCAAGGTGTAACACGCTTA